>CM057136.1:4338000-5745641 GCA_029964075.1 Patiria pectinifera | reverse complement strand
AAATCATGATAATAGAGTTGGGTTAAAATAGTGTTCACGGTGCAAGTGAAATGAGGGTTTTCACTAATACAAAGCAATGTCTACAGTGAGTACGGTACATGTCCGTGCATACTAAGCTACTGACACTAAGCATGGAGAACATGTACAGTATGTATTGTTTAATATATTCATGGACTTAATACCATACAATTATTGTACCCGGTACAACACGTTTTCTCTTAAAATCACACATAAAAACACATGTATTTCTGACACGTGGATCAGCGTGACCATTCACTTTGAAATTGGGACGAGGATGGGAAGGGAGGCTCTATTCTACCAACATAAAAAGTGTGTTTCAGCTCCCCCAGAACTTTATCATTATGAAGGGCAATCGGAATGCCATTGATGAACCGAGAAAAATGAACTCCAAGTAAACCTTGAGCTTGAAGGATGCTAGGCCATATTTGCAGTAGCGATACCCGTACCAGTATGAACAAAAAGAAATAGTGGCAATGTCAGATAATTTTCTCACAAAAACTCTGATAGATTACAAGGCATACTACATGTACAATGTACGTGTAAGCACATGCATGCACATTTATGCAGCAATTTGGAATTTACTGATCCAATAGTAATTGGCAAAAAGTTGCTGGTTGGTAATTTGAGCTGTGGCAGATCATGGAGAATAAGAAGGATGGATCAACAATAGATGAAAATGTCTGACCTCAATTATTGCACAGAACATCGCGCATGGTTACCCATGGATAATTCCCTGCACTTTTTGGCTTGTGTTCCTCGAATGTAATAAGGCCTCAGCAGAAAGTATTTATCATATAATTTGCAATTCATTATTGACTTTTCAAACTGTTTGATTGCTAACATATATTTCATCTCATGACAGGAATGAACTCCTGGAATTCACAAGACTGTTTTTGGGGGGCCCTTGGTTTTGCTGTCTGTGTTTGTTTAATCAATTTGTTGCAATGACCTCATTTGTATCCATAACATTTCATCGATTACAAGATTTACATACATGTACATCTTTTAGAGTGATCTGTACATGTCAACAGCTAGCAACAACATGTTTGTAATGAATGTAATGCATATTTTGATCTTTGGAAAAAATGTTAATAACCCTGTTTGTTTGTCAACACACGCCGGCTTTGAAGTTTTCCTTGTCAATACCGTTTCCAGCATCAGAAGAGCTCTCCAAAGGCGCAATATTTCAGGGCCACGATAAAATGTCCTACTCTAAATTCTTTTAGAAAGATACGTAATTATTAAACAAATGTTTTTATTGAGCGGATCGGGCACGCCCGATCACTCTGTGAAATGGTAAATTGATCTTCTTTATTTTCTTTCTCTCTTTTTCTGGACAATATGTGTAATGCTCCGTGTGGGTTCCTGCTCCTAAACAGTTTATGGTATGAACTTGTAACTAAACATATACTGTATCGACCACAGATCAGGGTCAAATCAGTGTTGTAGTCAGAAGTACTTTTCCAGTACCAGTACTGCAGTACATAGGTTGCAGTGCGGTCTGATGACTTGTACATCCGAGTACAAGAGCGGGTCTCAGTGCAGTACTTGTGCGATGTACTTCCGATGCGAGTACTTCCGGAAATGTGAAACGAAGTACTTGTACTTCCCCGAATACGGCCATACAGCAAATGATTCATTGTCGTAATTGGCCCAGGCCCAGTCAGACCGATATACCGACCCACTCACGGCTAGCTGCTAAATGTGTTTGTCCGGACGTTACTGGAGAAAATCGAAATCTTGATTTCTCCACAAGCCAATCAACCATTTCAAACTGAAAGTATCAATAAAATAAGGCCATAGTAAGTCAAACTATTTCATTCCCCCAGTACTGCTATTAGATGCGAGAACTTTGTGTTCGAGTACCATTTCGACATGTCGAATGCAGTACTTTGCTGCCCTGAGTACGAGGTTCAAGTAATTCCAGTACGAGTACTTTGACATTTGATGATGCAGTGGAGTACTACACAACACTGACCCTGATCCCGACTGGTGCATGCAATTGTATTACATTTGTACTCCGAGGACATGATGACTTCATCAGGTATCAAACTACAAGTGACTATTGTCCAAAAAGACCTTTTCTGTCATTTACCAGTACATGTAAAACTCATGATTAAAATGTGTGACCATTGTAATTTTTTAATGATCTGATGAACAGTACAAAAATGTACCTTGATAAACATTTTGATTTCCAAAGTCACCGATCATGACACTTTTCCCTTCCCCAGGCAACCAGAAGGTCAAAATTAGGTTTGAATTCAAAATACTCAGGAAATGAGCCTCAAGTCAAAACTAACCAACATTGCCTGTCTTCCAACGGTTGAAAGCGTGGTCATAATAAAACCTGGTATGAACTTGGATACCATCCAAAAGATGTTAAAGATTTAAAGTTAAAGATTTTGTGACGTCATCATTGATGCCATCCGGTATGTACAAGCCATTGAAAGGCAGGAATTTTACAAAATAGTTTGAACAACAGTGTACAAAATGTATATCTTTTGAACTAAATAGAGTACATGTATTGTGTTTGTTTTTAGTGAGGTGTTTAGACGGTGCCTTGAGCAGCAGTTTTAATTTCGGAGCCACAGAAACTCGCTTGACCTTCCCTTCCCGGTGTTACCGGATTGTCATATGAAAATCCGACTCCCTATGAAATCGGACCCCTTTTTCCCTATTATTGGACAATCCCTCACTTTCATCAAAGGTCACTCTCCCATAATGATCCTAAAAATAGCATATCATCAGGTACATGTACATTTTGTAGGCATGCGCCCAATACTACCAATGAGTCCACATTTTCATGGAGTCGGATATTCCACGCTACACGGAAGTGCAATAAAAATTTAATATAACTTGAAAATGGAAGCATGTTTTACTACAGACATACATGTATAAATTATGGAAGTGTTTAGTGACGAATGCGAGAAACACAGAAACACCATGATGAACATCATCACCCAAATGAAATGCGCGCCCTATAGTGGCACATCAAAAAGACAGTTAAAGCGTTTTTAATTTAAAAACCATTCATCAAAAGTTTTACAAAATTGCCCCTGGATATGCTTTAGACAACCACAAATATTTGCGGTTTCAGAATCATTCGTCATCAGACCGGAAGTTATTGTAGGGAGAATTTGAATTGATTAGGGTTTTTGTTTTTTGGTTTTTTTTTAATTATATAGGGGCCTATTAAAATCCATCATTAGATCCCTGTCTAATGACTATTTTACGTAGCACAAATAATGCTATCAGCACAATGTTGACCTTCGGCTGCCAAGTCATGTGGCGTCATGTAGCGTCAATCACGTCATCAAACCAGAAGTTAGGTGTTATTAACACATACAATTAACATTCATTATAATTTCCAGATTTTCAATGGTTCTTTTCACTCCATGATGAACATACAGATATGGTATCATCTCTAACTAAATAAGTATTCATTTTGTACATTTCGACTGATGACGTCATCAAACCGGAAATAAGGGGTACAAAAAAATGTACATTGTTTACTGACATTTATCACTCCCCAAAAGATGCACTATTTTCAAAACATAACAATTGGTTCTACTTTTTCTGTGCTGACAAAAATATTCACAACTTAACTGGGCAATGTCTAATGAATTAGTTGTCTTCCTGATCACTCCACATTTGTAACTCCACAAATTATGCGAATTTCTAGTTTAATTTTGAGACTACTTTTTAATGGTCTTTCCAATTATAATTTGACAATAAATGCACTTAAGATTCAAAATGGCGCATTCCACTTTCCAGAGCATAAAGACTCCCTTTAACCCACTTTCTTCATATTTGTCGGAGTGATACATTTCTCCAACCAACCAACATTAAATTTGAAGACAAATACAAATGCAAACATTGTACCGGTATGTTTGTTTAAGAAAGCAAACTACTACATGTACAGTACCTGAACACTGATGTCAGGAACCAGTCCTAGATTATGGCATTGAGTACCTGTAACCAATTTACATTCTGAAACAATAAACAAGAAGGTTTTGAATGTCAGGCTGCGGAAAAACAACACCTGAATGACACTTGCGAAAATGCAATTTATACCTTGTATTGAATGTGATGTACCCGGTACACTTGTATCTTGCCATATTGACCCATTGGTGTGGTATTATTCTGGGACATTTATGAACAATCTGTGCAGCAACTTCCGAGATTTAAATTTTGGGGTTGGGTTTCTTTACCTGGTACCCGGTACCCTTTTTTTCAATCGGGTACCCGATTCCTGCACTACCCACAAATGCACACCCTTATCTGCTCCGTTCACAAGTACCCCTCACCGGCAAAGCAAGTACAGTTGGGGGTGACCTGCCAGCAGCCATCTTGCCTGACTGCAATTCATTGCCGCGGCGCCGGCCACTGCGTGTACATAGTACAAATCCCCTGGTGTACGTGCGTCACACACAAGGAACGGTGCGCGTCAACCAGCGAAATGTCCCGCCCATGGGACGTCATTGCTAGGTAAAAGGGCGGCCTCTTTCGTCGGCGCACATTAGCCCATACTACCGGTACTTACATGTTTGCTGACATCCCTCTCTATGCATCCACCCAAATGCAATCACGCACACTCAACATCAAATCTTAGGTGAGGGTTGTGAAAAACCAGAGAGGTGTTCATCAACACAGTCAATGCCGCAGCAAGGAAGTGCCTGAGAGAGAACTAGTAAGACAGGACTGGATGACCGAATACAGCACTGGGAGAACAACTCCCGTTACACAATCAACCTAAGTTCCATCGACGTCAAGTGTTACGTGGCATCAGTTACCCAAGTCATCCCTCCCTCTCGCTGAAATCAATGGGATTTTGAACTGAAAATACCACTTGGGCCTGCGACTCTCTGTCTCCCCACACTGGTCATGTTACAGCAGGCAGTGTCGACATTTAGCTGGCAAGCATGCAACAAAGTGCTCAAATGTACCTTACATTCAGTGCCAAGCTTTAATTCAAGTATAGATCTGTCTGTTTAAAAAGGCCGAGTTGAATTTTTGCACGTACATGTATGTACATGGTTAATGTTCTGTATTCCATGGAGAAAATGTTTAATTTGTTGTGTTCTTTTGTTCTGAGTTTCTGCTTGTTTGGCTGTTTTATTTTATTTTGTATTTATTTATTTATTTATTTTTATTTATATATATATTTATTTATTTATTTATATTTATATTTTTATTTTTTTATTTATTTATTTATTTTTTTTTTTTTTTTTATTTTTTTTTTTTTTTTTTTTTTGTGGGGGGGGGGGGGGGGAGGGCGTTGCGCATTTCAACTAGACCAAACATGCATGTTTAGATTTCCTGACTGTGACTACACTTGTTATACATGTACATGGTTCAATTATTTGCAGTCAAATTTCTACACATTTAAATTACTCATTCTTAGCTTTGTGTAACTGCTTGGATGGCCAAGCTTCTAAGTGCACAAATTTGATCCCACAAATTTGATCAAGCAAGATCTCCCCATGAAAACAAACACCTTACATGTACCTGTACTTCATAGACATGTACGTGGGGTATGAGAATGCATAAACACAACAGGAATTCAGTTTGTGGTGACCAGGCGTAGCGTGCTCAGCTCTGCATATCTACGTAGTATTTATTACGCATATAACTCATTGACCTTTACCCAAGGAATTGTTGTTTGTCCAAAAGACACCCTCGGTGCAGAGGGGAGGAAGTAACAGACATATCTCTAGGACTTCTCCTGCAGGAATTTTACAGTACATGTACTTGAAAACAATTGTAGTGGAAACCGATACTGGGTTAATATGCTTGTGTGGGCTTCACATTGAAATTAATATGATCCTCTTAAAACCTACTCAAAACTGAGCTTGCTGAATGCCAATTTTGATTTAAAAATCAGATTTGTTATCGTTGGAAATTTGCTGTTTTCGTGAAATTACTACACAAATGAATTTCAGGGTACAAAAGTTTGGTCCACAAAAATCCAGCTGTTGGAGCGCACCTCGTCATTTCTGTCACACATGCTTTTGTGTTTGTGTGCTGGGCATGCTGGGATAACTATTCTGAAGCTACATACATGTGCATAGTGTAGGACCTGATAAATGTACATGTATCTCACAGTACTTTGTATGTTGCACCAGTCTTTTGTTGATATAGTGTGGTTCAAAATTTGATGCTTGAAATATGTATAGCAGAATGAGTCTAGACCACTGCAACACAACAATTTGGAAGCCAAAAACTTGCAGATCATGTTGAAAAATAATATTTCTGAATTTCAAGTTTGTTCATAATTAATTCCTTTATGCACTTTTAATAATCATCAAAGATTATGGTTTATTAAATGAAAAGCATTATTGGAAAAATGGCAATATGAATGCATTTCAAGTATACATGTATTTGGAATTTTGAGTTCATTGAATATTGCAATTTCCTTATCTGTTTTCTTTTCAATTTTTTATTTTCCGATATCACAATATAATTTAAACCAATTTGAGCTGTGACTACAAAAGGTTTTGAGTCTGCAGCTTCAGTTTTGCATCAATTGGTGCGTTCTGGTGAACAGCTGTAGCTTTATAGGCTTGACTCAGAGTCGAGCTGCTTTAAGTCAGTATCTCAAAAAATGTAAAATAAATTTTGTTTACAAAAACTACTTAGTTACCAACTCTCCAAAAGGGCCATCTTTCAATAGACTGTGTACAAACATGGAACAAGCAGCGGTCGATAAACTTTGCAGATTGACCAAGTCTCGGACTTTGCTGCATCATGAAAATAACATGTACAATATACACGTACATTGTACGTTTTGTATGCGGCTGGGCGTACATGTATGCGCTGCGTGGACTAACTATAGGCACAGGCCGAGCCCAGACTTGGGCCAAGTCTAGTAGCTTTATGCAAAGAAATATGCCCATTATGTTGGACAAAACTTGACATTGGGAGATCCACGTTAATTGACCTTCACACCAATGATGACTGATGACTGACCAGGCACTACTGATAATATGATAATCTGGACACACTGCTGTTAAAGTGAAAGCCCTGCAGGGTTCCATCAAATGTGTCAACTCAAATTAAACCTCCACTGCAATTAAAGCCTACCCTACATTGTAGGTGTACATCAGAGTTTCCCTGGGGGGAAAAACACATCAGGAAATGCTGTTGCAAATCACTCCAGTTGTGCTACAATGTTTGGCACTGACTGGGTAAAATAACTGACAATCTTGTTTGTTGGAAAATCAATGATTCTCTTAAAATTTCAATAACATGTGTTGAAGACTTGATTTTTTTTATATATTTAAATATCATTTAACATAAATCATTCCTTCAAAAAAGTGTTTTTAAGGGATTTGAAGAAATCATAGCAAATTAATAATTTTCAGAAATTTCTGATGAATGAAAGAGAAATGAAAAAATGTCACAATTTCACCAGTGAAAGTCCGAATATTTTTTGATTCAAGCAAATTATTTTCAGAGAAACTTTAATATGCAATCTCACTGAGTCTCCCGACTGTTGCCTAGGCTAGGTTACCCATGGCAACCTGCACGCAGGACCAGGGAGGGGACTGACCACAGGTTTGCATTGCAAAGCCAAAAACCTCTTTTATCATCGTCAAGTTTCTTGACTTTTCTTGGTCTAGAATTTCCATATGTAAGAGATGCCAAACTTTTGTTGCTCCCATTTCATCAAAATTTAACAAAGTTTCTTGGAATGTTTTGAAAGGTTTGTCTGGGAATTATGTACAATGCACGCTCATGTAGTTGCTGTCAACTGAAAATATCACGTGACAATTCTGTCAACGTAACAACCAGAGGTTGCCCATTATGTTCTGAACATTGAGAAAGTCAGTTTGTTATTGATTAATGTATGGCATCCTTGTTAGCTTATTATAAACTTTGTTTGTTTCGTGTTGGTTTTTGTGTTGATTCCTCAATCCTTACAAAACATTCGTAACAGGAATGATATCATCAGTCAATTATCAAGATTTTCCCGGTTAGACATTTCATAGCTATTAACACTGTATTCACTTAATATTTTTGTCAAGTGTAAATATTGGGCAAACACAAAGGAAAGATGTACGATGGTCATGTGCATGTAGATGTACAATGAACTTCAATATTTCAATACTTTGCCTTTCAGCAGCACAATTAACAAGCTTACATGTACATTTTAATTGTGAGTCTCCTACTTATGACCTCCTGCTTACCACTACTGCAGACATCTCAACCATTCGACCATCTACCTTGCTATGGCTGGTTTGCCTACATGTAGTTGCACTTTATTATTGGTAACCAACATGGCAACAAATTCAAATGGACAAACACGAGATTATACAATTCACAGTTAAAAACATATTTTGAAGCGGAGCGTTTGCAGGAAATTTTAAACCAAATTGATGACTTACCACAAGTAGTTCGGAGGCCTCTAAGATGAGGCAATCAGCGCCCCTACGCCCACTGCCTGATGTACGCTTGCCAAAGCTGCCAAGTAAAAGGATTAAGACATCCGAGTCAGTATGGTTTCTTGCAGCGTCACTTATCCTATCAGTGTGTTTATTAGTGCACACAGATGGCGACAGTGCACGGTTGATGGCGACTGATGCTCAAGTGTGTATACGGAAAAAAATCTCCAAACAAACAAGCGTGGTAAGGCTCCGAGTCCGAGTACGCATGATCAATCAGGTACTTATTTGTATCAGAAATGGTGGGGAAAATGCAACAAATAAGATCAGTCTGCAATTCAAAGCACAGGCTGTTTTCAAGTTGACTTTTTTCATGATTTACATGTAGATGTACATGTCTATTTTGAGTCAAAAATGTTTTAGGTAAAAATATGTAGCTTTGTTGATAAAATGTGTTTTCCAATACAATCTTTTCACTACTGTACATACTGTATATACCAGTAAAACCAATGGACATGAACATGTACTGGTATGAAATTTAGCACTTAGCAAAGGCGCGCAGACATTTCATTTACGCAGCCAAGGACAGAGTAAAATGGTACGATCTAATTGGCTCAATACACATGCAGGGATGACGTACATGTTCTTTTCAGACATTTTTTACTGCCATTGGTGGTCATATGTGTGGTAATCGTGTGTCCTAAAATAATGTATAACAAACCAAAAACAAATAGTGGTTATGACAAAGAAACATACCAGCAGTAGTAGTGTGTTGAACAAAAAATATGACTATTTTCACTGTCTTTGTTCACATAAATGAACATGGGTGAGTACAAAAAATTACACATAAGATTGGTAATATCAATGTCAGTGTATAAATAATTAATGAGACACAATTCTCGCACTGCACTAATTTGAGAGACATTATTACAATAATTAGGCTATCGTAGTCTACAATGGGTCTACAATGGGCCTAAGCTCCACAGGTTTTCTCATTTTTTTCTGCTTGAAGCAACAGCTATTCAAAACTTTGGGTTTTTTTTTAATCAACTGACACATCCTTGGAATCTAAGGGCATCGATCTTTATGTACATTTTATACAATGTTACATCAAAACAACAGCTTTGACATTTACAAATGTAGGCTTAGTCAACTCCAACTGTTAACCTTCATAGAGTCATGATTCCAATCAGAATCTACATACTCTATACCAATCAAAAAGCAGCGGGAACCTCCCCCTGATATCACATGATCATTTATCACATCATGCTGTGAGAATCTGATATTTTTGGAAACTGAAATGTATTTCTTTGGAGTTGTTATTTTGACTACATGTATGCCATTTTGGTCAATAGGTGTTAACTGACTGGCTAAACTCGTACAAGAACACCACATTGCCATCAAAGTGATTTTCAATATTAATAAAAAATAATGCTAAATCCAGTTTGTTTATCAATAGACATGCACTTAATGCACTTATTGACTCTAGAGGGCAGCATACAAGGATAGAGTGTAAAAGCTGGAGCTGGTTTTCCCTTTGCATACATTCAGCTGTTTTATTAGCTTTGTCACATGTGCTCACTTTAAGAGTGTTTGTGAGCCAGAACCAAATAGAAGAACCAATCATGGTGCTGTTCATGCATGAGACATGCAGTCTATAATGTTTTGGATAGCACTCAATTATACACCCCTTCACAAGTGCAAATGGAATTGCCTTTCTGGCTTTCCTTTATCTCAGAGATGTTTGACAACCTATTTAAACAGGGCAAGACAACAGGAATACATACATGTACACGAATGAATACACTGAGGTTTCAAACAGCTTGAGGTCTTTGGTCTTTGACCAATGCGTACATGTACGTACATGTATACATGTACCGGTACATGTTGGCTGAAACGTTCTGAGCCCAACCAGGAAGGGAATGTGCTACACCATTAAAATCCTGTACATGTATTAAGTACAGCACTTCTGATTGTTTACAAAGTGCTCTGTGAATCAAATACACTCATTGGTTTGTTTATGGTTCAGGTCACCGAAGTTAGTAGGTTACCAATGTATACTGGTTCACAAGTCAATAGTTGCCATGGTTACATGACTGTGGCTTTGAACTCACTACTCACCCAGCTTATTCCCCACATCTGGCACTGTCTGGCTTCAATAACTTTCCAAACATGAACAAGGAATTGGCTGGCAAACATGATGCAACTGGTGGATGTTTTTAGACAATAATTATGATCAGTTCTGAGCCTAGTGTAGTCCCCTTTGAGGTTCATACACTTCTGCCAATGATGATGTAGAGTCCGGATCTCATTGGCAAAGAAAAGATCCTCAAGGTCCAAGAACAGCAGATATAAGGTCACCATCGTTTGCATCATGTTTGCCAGCCAATTCCTTGTTCATGTACGTAAAAAAAATCCCTACTAATTAATGATAGCAGAAAATTGTGCACTTAAACAGTTACATATTACTGGTTTGCAAAGAAATTTGGTTTGCAGGTACCGGTATGGTTAGAAGAGATTGATGTTCCTAGCCAAAGTCACAGCTAATTATACAGCCACAGTGCCAATGCTAACAATAAAATCTGCATACATATATTTCATCCTAATGCAACATCAGTAAACTAAAAAGAAGGCAATTCCTAACTGAAAATATTTCAATTAGGATTCACCATTTTGGAACAAAGCAAGGTTTCAACTGCCTAAAACAATGGAGTCACCTATTGTGTTGTCATATTAAAATGAAGATTGCTATCATAAGCTATTACGTGACAATCCATTCATGTGGTGAAACCTTGCCAGACCAGCCTCTCTGAACACAACTATGAACAGGGCCCATGGCAGTCAACTTTTCAGCTAGCAACTCACCTGCTTCGAGGTAGGAACATGGCCTGATCAATGAAGACAGAGCCTGACAGGAGGATGTACCAACAAGTGCTACGATCATCTCGACTGCAGAGAGATTAAAAACGGGACAATGTTAGTCATGAAATTGCCAACATCATGTTATATGCATGATTGGGGGGGGGGGGGGTTTTTGTGTCATGTGGACCCATTACTTGATAAGGATAATTTGGGAAATCAGGTTGTCATTGAGTGGTCAGGCACAACCCGACCACTCTTTGGATTTGTTGCAATAAATCTTTCTTTCTTTCTTTCTTTTCCGTAAAAATTAAGTGTATTACATACACTTAATTTCCATATTATGGATGCGTTATTTTTACTTAATGTTAAACAAGTGTCCTCCCTTCCTTTTTTGACTGATGACGTCATCAAACCGGAAATAACTTGTACGTGTACCCAAATTTATCATACCCTAAAAGACGCATTCTTTTTGTACAAAATAATTGGTACTGGAAAGGTTATAGTTCATGATCATTTTTTCTGACATAAACATATATTCATAACTTAACTGGACAATGTCAAATGAAAAAGTTGTCTGCCCGACCACTCTGCGTTTGTAACAACAAACGTGAACCTCTAGTTTATCTTGGATGTTGTAGTTGGTTGGACTGGCATGTATCTAGTCACTGTCTGTCAAAAGCAGATATTTCTATGGTTTCTTTGTGACTCTTGTTACAAAATCTAATGGTATTGAGAATAATCCAAGAAGAAATACATGTATGCCCAGAACTAGTGCTGCAAGTGAGCCCTCAGGTTCTGTTCGGGTTCGGTTCGGCAATTTGTATCTGATCATTGGTTTGGTTTGGGTTCTGCAGCAAATTCCAATATCAAAACGACTTGCTGCGGGAGTGTACCCATTATCTTTCTTCATGCATAATGACTCCATTTATGTAATGGGTCAGAATACATGTAAACCTGGCCACACCAAACTGCCCCTGCTTTACAGCACAAATACTAAAGTATGTATTTTTTACGTGCTCGAAGTGCAAAATTTGAAATGGATTGAGTTTCGTCCCTGAAACACACGTCCATATTGCCCATTTTGTCTTACCAAAAACCCATCTCAACCATAGTTTACATCAAAAACTCTCAAAAAGTACCCCTTTAGTATTTCTTCTTTTTCACTGATGGTGATTGACAGTGCATGAAGCATTGCCAAACAATTTTTCCGAGACATAAACGTGATAACGGCAACTGTTATGCCTCCAAGATCATCTTGCTTAGCACATAAACTGGTTCCCACCTCATAAAGATGATAACGATGTATTTAATGTATTTATTCCAAGCATTGAAACTCTGATTTGTAACATTTGAGCAGCGTGATTTTGGCAAATTACTGGCGGCGGGTGCACGTGGCCTCTCATCCATGATCCAGTGATGGTGTGACACGGCTTGGAACATGGATTGTGTCGCCAATGTACGCCCCTGCACGTACAAGTATACAAATTTCCTTCCATTTTAAGTCAGTTTTTTTCAGCCTAAAATAATGTTTTCTATTAGTAAAATTGGTAATTTTATGATGCAAATTTTGTTTGTTTGATTTTTGATTGTGCAAATAAAAATATGTGGTGCTAAACATCATGTTTCCGAATATCCGAACTCAACAATTCAGTTTGGTTCAGTTCTGAAGGGCTACACTGTATGTTCGGTGAATTTTTGTTCAGTTCGGCAGTTCAGCTGCAGCACTACCACTAGTTTTAAATGTTAAATCCTTGCTAAAGTATTGTTTATCACTTCTGTAGTAATAGTACATGAATACTGCAAATCAAACCTTCAAAGGCATTTGTTGTTAAAAGGTTACTTCACTTGGACCCACTTTCAAGGTGGTAAGGACAATCCTGCACTGCTCGGTCACTGACTGTACCTCTGAAAGACATACATACCGCTATGGTTCTTAAACAAATACTGCCAAAGAGGATATCTATGGTTAATTTACAGATTTCCTTGCACTGGTCATTTTCCCTTTGATAACACCAGGCAATTTTGACAAAACTGCTTTAAAAAGTATGACTGCTAAGCATACAACTCTTGTTTTCTATGAAAAGGTAGGCTATTAATATTATGCCACTCAAGGAATTGATAAAAGCTGGCCCTGGGGGAGAACCAGTAAATAAACAAGGGAACTCCTGCCCCTAAAGGCTGACAGCTGATTAGTGAGGTTTCACAAATGTAAATACTCAACTGATAAATGCTTGTATGAACAGCTGAAAAGAGAGGGAAAAAAATGACTCATGGTTTCAGCACCTCTCTAAATAAAACCTGGCTGTATAGGTCAAACAATTAATCACGGTCTGCTTAACGCTTAGAAATGAGGTATGTCAGCCATAAAAGTGTTAACCATTTTTTGTGTGCTATAAGTGCATTGTATCTTATAATAAGTTCAAAATACGTAAATGACATTACATGAAATACCTTCTTTTTTTTTGCAATTATGCTCAACAACAAAAGGATTTCCCTGGATCGTTTTACCCTTTTATCCATTTTGCCATATTAAAACCAAAATTTGTAGCTACCGCTAACTACACACAAAATGCAATGCTATATAGAATGTGGTCTTTTTCGATTCCTTCCAGAAATACAAAATGCTTGTTTGATGAACAACTCTAATAAGCCATGTGCTTTGCTGGGGTTTTTGTTCATAGAATCTGTATACTTGTTCCATGCCCTGTACAAGCTTAACCCCAACTCCCCAGGCATTTTTGCTAGGATGCAACCTCAATCCTGCAAAATCCTCCAACTACCTCCATGTAAAAATTGCATACAGCCTCAATCCTCCAAAATCCTAAATGTGGTCCTTGGAGGGGTGACCACTGCCTCAATCCTGCAAAATCCTCCAGCAATCACTGTCAGTATGTTGAGGCAGAGCCAGTGACATCCTGGAGCAGTGGGGAGGATTTCAAGTATAATCTAGGCCTAAATTTATGCACGGCTGAGCATAAACAACACAAGGTCCGGCCCAAGACCTTGACACAGTGCATCCTCCAAAATCAGCCACACATTTTTGCCATATAGCTTCAATCCTGCAAAAATCCTCCATTTGGCAAAGAAGATTTTTGAGGACCCCCCGGGGACCCCCGGGGGAGGTGCATCAACGTTCACAGTAGGTCCACCATTTGGAGTCCAATTACGTTTCCTTGTGTCCTGTTCATGACGAATCATTTACTTACACTGACGTTAGTATAACTAACGATTGTTGGATGCACCATGTCTGGACAACAACGCATTAATGACAGACCTACATGTATGAAGGACAAAAATGGACGACATACCAATCTCATTGGCATGGTGAACATGCACACACAGTGAACACAGTGTGTGGTTTGCATCGTTAACTGCATCCGATTGAAGTGTATTAGCGGCTATGACTTTAGTTTTTGTCTTTAGCACGCTACGGTGAATAACTGTAGCCACAGACAGGAACTCCAGTTTTCTAGAAAGTTCTATGACCTAAATCCCAGTCTATCTAGCAACTCCTGCCTCAATAGGCCTCAGACCTAATGACATCACGCTTTGTTTACATGTTTCCTATGTGGTAGACGGTCTCTACTTCATCTGGCGTACCGACTTCGCTCACTTAGGAAAGAGCATATGTAAACAAAGCCATTACATCATTAGGTCTTAGGTCTATTTTTGGGGTGGATGGTATACAAATAATGAATGTTTGTGAGTGCAATGGTAAGAATAATTTCATGAGGTGACAGATGAAATGTTCCATTCCACAAGGCGAAGCCAAGTGGAATGGAACATTTCCTCTGTCACCAAATGAAATTATTCTTTCCATTGCACGAACGTGAAACATTCATTATTTGTTTTATATAACACCTGAAAAAATCCTTGTCATCTGATAGGTTGACTTTTAATAGCCATTTATTCAGGTTAAAAACTGTTTAAAAGTTCGACAAGTTCATCATATTAAATTTATGCAAACTGTTCAACAGGCTGAGAACAATCATATTCAATTTATCTCGATTGAAAACAGCGCCACCACCAGCAGCAATGACACCACGCAATGGAAGTTCTATTCAGCGTGCAATGGAACTTCCATTGCACTGTGCGCTGCGCGACACGCGCGAGCCATGCGTTTGGACAAATAATTCAATGACATGTGATCAACGATCCACCAATCAGATAACGGGGATTTATTCAGGTGTTGTATAATAGGTATTTTATAACACCCAAGTAAATCCTTGTCATTTGATTGGAGGATTGTAGGTCACGCGGCATTCATTAATCGAACCATTGCACGGCCTACGTCATAACCGTGCATTTTGGTTCCATTCACCGTGCATTGTCTTCCCATCCCTTTTAAACTATTGCACGCCGCGCGCACGCTACAACGCGCAGCAACCCAGCGCTATACAATCTTTGTGTTATTCGGCCCATATCATGCGTTACAGCAGTACAAAAGTTGCCTTCGAAGTTGATGCAGTTGCCTTGATATTTTTGCATTGTTTTAAGAAATTACAATGTTCCTTTTCATTATTGTCAATGATTTGACTTTTAAACCCTTGTTAACCTAGAACAAGCCGAGGTTTGTTTGTTCTTAAAGTTTTATCCTCCAATCGAATGACAAAGATCTACTTGGATGTTATATAAAACAAACAATGAATGTTTTGCATTCGTGCAATGGGGAAAATATTTTCATTCGTTGAAAGAAAAAGCTCTTTGGATATTTGGTGGATGACTGAATATTCAAATATTCGGTATATTTGGTACAGCCATAACTGGCCTTCAGAAATTTCCAGAATTAAGCAGAAAGCACAACAAAGAGCTTTCTTTGTTCAAAAATACTTATAAAAATGAAATCAAAAGAGATATCTCGATGTGAAATCTCCATGGTTCCAGCTTTTAAAAAAAATACCAACCAGTACAAGATGTCATTGGCTTCTTTCTTGATGTAACGGACATTCTTAGCAATCTCTCGTAGGGCAGGTTCACGAAGGGACCGCAAGGCTTCCAAGGTGTGCAGAAATGATATAATATAATCCAGGTTCTAAAAACAAACAAAACAAAGAAACATATTGATATCACTCACAGAGGAAGGCAATTCACACTGTTCTCTACCACATACTAAATGAATACTACTAAATGAATAAACACCAATGTATAATTGATGTATACCATTTCTTGCCCAGTGATTTTATACTTTTTATTTAAACAATAATGTACAATTTAAGTCCATTTCATTTTTTTTCTCTATAGAAATGTATTTCATGTAAGGCCTAGACTCTATCCTCGTATAGAATGCAGAGGAGGCTTTTTTAAAGTTCAAAGTCTAAATACATGTACTTTTAATATCTACCGGTATATGTGCTTTATAATTGTTTGTTTTTTTAATGTTGTACATGTCATGCAATTCAGTTTCTAACTGCTATATGTCATGTTTTTAAATAAACCATAAACCATAAAACCATACACATTGATGAATGCAGCTTGGGTACATCTGTGTTAAAATGTAACATGCAAGAAAAGAGGCCTTTTTTTCTACATACATTGTAATGCACCTCAAGGCTAATTGTTCTGATCTCTCCACTGCAAATCTCAAGTTGTACATGTACATGTATTTCTCTGAACTTTCATCCGGTTTCCAAGCACAGTGCATACATTGTCAATGGTATGATGTGGATTTGCAGCAACTCTACACTGGTGTGCTTTATACATGAATTAGGTTCAGGGGCATGAAATAGGTTCAGGGGCTTGAATTACAATGTATAGGCTTAGTGCTGAAATCATTTGGAAAAACCAATATACAAGCATGAAAATACACATGTACATGTACGTGTACACACAGTATGCATTCAACAATGCCAAGGCTGCTCTGTGCATGAATGGTGATGTGTACACATGTGCATACGTGAACATGTACCTGGGACGTACTAGGGCAATAGACTTCAGAAAAAAAAAAAACTCATGAAGGCTTATGGCCGTGCATCGATCTTGGTACTCGAGTGCCCGACCGTTGATGTTAGGAACCGGTTCTAGATTATGGAATCGAGAACCCGTAACCAACTTGACAAATTACTTAGTAACTTCTCAGACAATGAAAAAGAAAGTGTTGAACGTCATTTGTGCGGAATTTTCAAAATGAAAACCAAGCTACATACATACATGTAAAAATAAAACAGATTTACATTTATGACGTTTGCGAAAATGCAATTAACACCGTAAAGCTATACAATACATGTACATTACAACTCACTGTACCCACTTGTATCTGGCTGCATTGACACACCGATGTGATAGTATTAACGTGCGAACCTTTACAATTAATCTGAACAGCAACTTCCAAGATTTACATTTTGGGGTTGGGTTGCTTTAACGGGTACCTGGGTACCTGTGGGGGTTTTTTTCCAATTGGGTACCTGATTCCTGTCCTACCTGTAAATACACACCCCTACATGTAGGCTTCTACATTCAATGTACACATAATATATAATTGCAGGGTAACCCAAAGGCATGTGCATGTACATGTACTGTACATTTTGTACCGGTACATCTCACTATGTAAAACACTGATGTACACAGAAGGTGACTGGGCTCTTAGTCATACACATACATTATTCTAATAATGGATATTTTCTACAGCATGTGTATGTACATGTACATGTATGTTATAGTTACATGTAGGCAGCCCAACCAGTACATGTGGTTGCGCATTTTTACATGTACATGTATTTACATTGTACATATACATGACCAATATTTAGTCGTCCATGATAGTGTCAATTACCATATTTCTTTTAAAAGGCCCACAATACAAATGTGTTTACATGTACAGTACCAGTGAAAAGGACAAAAACTGTTCAGGTCATATCAGGTCAAGGCTGCTTGTTATTAAATGCCTCAAGGTGTTCATGCATTGCACACACGCAAACACACCAGCAAACCAACTGACAGCATGTTCAAGGAACAATTATCCTCACAATTTTTACTTTCCTTTTACAAGGTTCTCAACTTCAACAAAAGGCTGCCCTAAATAAACTGTCGGCTGCTTCTCATTTTGGAAGGTTGGAAAGGTAATTTTGTCATCTTAACTGACAAGGTCAATGTGGTTAAAAGGAAAAAGAGACAAATTGCAGCCTGATAGTGATGATGGAAAAAAATCAACATTTTTATCAGATTTACGATACTGATACTGATACTGAACAGTGCTAGCCCAATCTCAATGTCCCAAATCCTTCAAATCCATCGAGAGGTTTTGGTGACTTTACAGGACTGAGAAAGGAACAGCCCAATGGATTCTGTGCACAAGTATCCTTCCATGGTTACAAAAGGAAAGTTGGGGAAACCACTGGGAGGGACATTCAAATGTACATGTAGTCCATGGCGCCGCAGATGCTCATGAGAACACGCAATAGGTTTTGCACATTCAAAATCCAATAAGTTGAGCGTACTTCACGCCATACGCACAAACCACGCTGTGTTTCCAGGCCAATTAAGCTTGCAAAAGTGGTGACAAAGCACAATCTACTATTTGTGCACAGAGTCTTTTTATAACTTAACACAGACTTGAGGCACATCCAAAGAATATGCAATTGGTTTCCAGCAAGATTCATTTGAGTTTCTTGCAAGGAGGTTGGGGTTCAGAAGCTTCAGTTTCTAAATATTGGTTGATTAACCCTGGTATCTACATACATGTACATGTATCTTTCCCCCTTCCTCAATCTTTGCAAGCCCCTCCCATTCATATCCCATCCTTCTTACCTGTTGACTTCTTTCCTCACGTGTCCTCTGCAGGCATTTAATGTAATGCTGATCCACGTAGGCAGACATTATGTTGGCATCAGCCCCTGCAAAAACTGACGACAACTCACAGACAGGCCGTTCACGGTAATTGCTGTACAAACTACAGGATGTACGCATACATGAATTCCCTTGTGTGGATCAAGCACATAGCTGCCCGACTCAGTTAACAAGTCTTAACAAGCTTCTAATTGAAATGTCTATCCGTTTACATTGTGCTGCATACATGTGCGTAGTTTCCAGGCTCATTTACAGGTGTTCTTATTCCACGGGAAGGAGTCTTTTAATTGTTCCGGCATTGATGGTTTAACAAGCGATCAATGTCAGCAAATTACCGGCCGTCTGTTTAACATCACTCGCTTCTCTTGCTTGTTCTCCTTTTTGCAATTCAAGAACACTTTGTGTATTTCTGAGTTGAACACTGTTACCACAGTGTCAATGCGTACATGAATTTTCCAGAAAAAAGGGCACGGTGCTTTTGCTTACAAATGAAGTTATACTTGACAGTTTCCTCCTCGGTTCTGTTGATCACAAGTTCCAGTTCATCTGCAGTGCAACAGAACAAAAATGGACATAAGGCACATGTAAATGATACATAAATGTGCAAATATATGGGCAAGTTAATTCCAGGCGTGTCACATTCAATGTCATGAGTGAGTAGACATGGCTGCTACAGAGCATGCAAGCATAGAATCAGGCTATGCATCATTGCTGCTATGCATTCTGTCTTATGTACAATGTACAACTTGTATTACCAATATTCTATCTTGGAGGTATTCATATTCCTAATGAGTATGCTTGCAATGGATGACACTACTAATTACGTCTGGGCTGAAACCCTACACTGCAAACTGTGTATATGATGCTTGCCCCACAATATTGGCATTCTGAACAAAATGCTACGGTATCCTGTGCCGGACAGAATAAGGAAGATGATGTTTTACAAAGTGTATCTGGCAACAGACCAAGAGGATCTTGAGACTAAATTCTGTTCCTACATGTACATGCATAACTATGCCCTCTGCAGTAGTATGCAAACACTGTTATTGACAGACTTTCACGCCTTTTCTGTCCAAGGGCAATCATGTTCAGGTGTATGCCACTCATGTGAAGATGCCCTGGGTTTGTGGAGATTAGTGGTACAAACTTAACACCGCTTACTGGTACATTGTACATGTACATGTACGTGTAATTCTGTGAAAAAGTATGCACACACGATATGTCGTTCACTGGCTCTCATGGATACATGTACATGTAGGTCATAGAGGATAACTTAATGTACAATTCTATATTCTGCCAATTACAATGTCCATGTACATATGTATACATCCTTTCAAATATAAAGCAGCCTCAGCATACATGTACAAGCATACATACAAAACATCATGGAGGTAGGAAACCACCTCCATGCATACATGTACATGTACATGTATGTGCAATAAGCAGATACGTACATGCAGGTACCCCCAAGTGTTATGTAGAATTTACACAATTTTCTCACGGTCTATGAATGGATGTATGGAAGTCATTCTTTTACAATATGTAAACAGTTATAGAATAAACTTGTTTTGAGCAAGTGTACATGTACAACTAGTCAACTACAAGGAAGAGGAAGCATTTAGACCAATTACTTCCTGATATCTATTCAATCACGGGTAGGATCTGTGATTGTGGCCATTCCTGACCTGATCCAAATGAACTGTACATGTACATGTATGTACTGTTGTACTCTAAATGTGTGATGTTCTAAGCTGAAGGGCAACTTGCAATCAAGAAACAAATCTAACTCTGACAATAAACCAAACAGTTTTGTGTCAAATATCAACTTCACTTCCACACAGCTGATGTGAATACAGTACAGAAATGCCAGTGCCTGACCTGCCCAACTTGTCTGAGTTACACCCATCTGCAGAGAATAAATGCTCTACTGCACTGTTCTGATACCTTTCCAGCCTGTCAATTAAACAGTGTGCATTGACCAATTAAATATTGACTCTTTGGTCAGGTGACTTAAGAACAATTGCTATGGCATGGACGGCCATTAGCTTTTCAAATGTCCTGTGATAAATGTACACAAACCAATAGGTTTAATTGAGTCATGAATGTCTGTTACTTTAAAAAGAAAAATGGGGAGCCCTACATTAATACCTTTCTTAAGAAATGGTCACTATATGCTGCTACATACATACATGTACATGTCCGTGCAAATGCAGGCCAGACACTAATTACCAGTATAAACCAACCCACAATTGTGCACAACGGTACATGAATAATAGTACTGTATTGGTTTTTTCCATTCTGAAATTATGAACTACATTTTATTATCGCAAGAAGAAAAATTGTACAGTTCTGGAATAACATGCACATAGAGTAACTTGTTCACACCAAAAACCTGTGGAAATCAAGCACCATAACATGGTTCTTCTGTTAACACTGACTACCGGCACATGTGTACATGCACAGTTGTGTGAAACTAATAGCAACAGAAATGTACAGGTAGACATCCCTAATTGCTAAGTTTGCCTACTGAATAATATATAGGTACCATGTCCCATGTACCAAGTATACGTAATAGAGCGTGTATAAAGTTGATGTCAAAAACCTGCAAGATTTTATGAGAATACAGCACGACCAGGCACCATGTATAGGATCTACAACATGTGTAACATCCTATTTTGTGCATTTATTTTGTGTCCTGACTGGAAGAGAAAAGCAAACATTACAATTTACAACATATTGCGATACATTGATTACTATTAAAACATAAATTATTGACCCAACTTCCTTTCAATCAATCACACAGATATTACAATTGGGTAAATTCAAAAACGGGAGTCTGTGACTAGAAGACGTTCACATAAACAGTGAATGTGGGGTGAGATTTGCACACTCTATTGAGGAAATACTAAACAGAAGAACATTCTTCATGTACATGTTCCTATTGTTATGCATGATTCCTATGTTATTTTGAGATAAAAGAGAAAGTAAACGGTGAGATTCTTTCTGTTTCAGTCAAATGCTCATTTCATACACATTTTAAATACAATGTATGCACTCAGCACACAGATTTCACTTTTCTTTTGCAGCATCCCGTTTCACAGACAAATAATACTCTCCACACACCGGGCAAGGTCAGTGTGATTTTTAAGGGGTGTCTTCCTGGTTGAGAAAACATGCTACATGTTAGGAATAAGTTTATTTTTAACTACAGTACATGTTTTTAGCTGTATCAATATCATATTAATTTCAAATTACATGTACATGTTGTGTGTACTACATGTACATGTATGTATGTAACTAGTAACTATTTTAGTACTGGCAATTTTCACCGTACTTTCTAAATCAGTTACTACTTAAATACAGTATACAAATGGTAAACATATGTACAATCTTCAGGTACCTAATGATAATGCTTCGCCAACGATTGTATTTAACATGCAAAATTAGGCTACAAACTGGCCCAAAAAAATGAGTTGTTTAGAACAAATATAAGGCCAAATAAAAATAAAAAACAGTTGAGCGCCCAATCAGAGCGCACTGTGATTTAGACTGTTTCCCCATTTTTGAAGTCCGAAGGGCAATGGGTCAGGGAGCCAGACAGTGAGACTAACTGTGATTGGCCTCTGATGCCAGCCATGCGCGCACGCGCACAAGTCAATTGCAAGCGATCTTCCCATCAGCCCATATTCATATGAACTTGGAACTTCTCCATGTTGCTCAGTACATGTATGGAACATGGATTTTTTTCATCATTTTTGGCAAAAATCGGGACCGAATCCACCAGTGTTTGTTTGGTGCATTATACGTGAGTATGTCAAGAAGTACAGTAGGGAGTTTAGGGGCAAACTGTGCAGTGGATTTTTGGCAATGGCTGTATTTTGATGTACATTTTTGTACTTAACTGTCGTTTCCTAGTAGTCAACAAAGCATTGGTGATTCGCGGAACCCCATGCCCTAGTTATTGTCACCAACTACTGTCAATTTGTTGAACATGTGGAAAGATTCCCATATCTGGCCATCACTTGTCACCCTGTGCACAAACCCTATGGGACTGGTCTAAAAATTTCTAAGTGTTTTTTCAGTAAAAATTCAAAATTTGTCCTTGCTAATTTTGACTTTTTAGGACATATTATCATTTTCTGATGGGTGATAGGTCATTTAAGGGAAAAATTACTGATGGCCAGATATGGGTATCTTTCTGGGAAAAAAAAATTGTTAAATGTTGAAAGCCGGGCTTGAACCAGGGATCTGTGGCTCATGAGATAGACGCGTTATCCACTCGGCCACAGGTGCTGCACAAATGATGGTGGTAATTTTAATAGTTTTATAATGTAGGCCTACTCGTATACCATTACCATTTATACGCATCAAAGAGGGCGCTGTACAATCTAGCTGGTGTTAATATCCAGCCAAATATTCACTATAGTATCAAATTTGAAACAGCAAGTTCCATTTTTTCCCACAGCAATAAATCAGCATTAAACTTTATAGGATTAGGCTAGGCAATGCATAGGGCAGTCCCAGACGCAAATACCTCAGCCTAGCCCCATTCTATGGCCACGCACTAGACTAACGTTAAAACTCTGTGCCAGCTCCACTCCAGTGCTTGGCCAAAAAATGGGGATTCCTACCTCCATGCTTAGGCCATGATGGAGGTAGGATTAGGCCAATGATCGGTGGGCTCCGTAATTCGAGCATGGAGGTAGTCCGAGTAACTTGGACCCAATTTATCGCCTTTTAAACATTCGGACATGGTCTGGCAATAGTAAGGTCCAAGCTATGTAAGTTATATGCCGAGCAACACAATTCTGTCATTGACACAAAAACTCAACATTGCTCAACAAAAACATTAGAGTTCACCCTCAAAACGGCCTCCAAATTACTAGATACGCCACCTGAGGTACAAGTAGACATCGATAATTAAGATGATTGTACTGAAGTTTACTTACGATCTGGATGAAAGTGAAATTTCCCGTTCAATTCCGAGAGCTCCCCTCACGATCGTGAACATATTAAATTTTCGATTCGTGTTTGAATTGCGACGTGGTCTTCATGCCCAGCGTTCACTCAATGGTCCCCGTATCCCGAGTGCGATTCCATTACCGAACGCGCGCGATGCATCGATTATGATAATGAGTAGACTGGATCACGATTGTAAACACAGGTGTATTTCGAGCGATAATAGGGAGTTGGGAACTAGGGCAGATTTTATGGACGGAAAACCAGTTCAAGCTAGTTCCCGACTCCCTATTATCGTTCGAAATGCACTTGTGTTTACAAACGTGTTCCAGTCTTCTCATTATCATAATCGATGCATCGCGCGCGCTCGGTAACGGAATCGCTCTCGGGATACGGGGACCATCGAATGAATGCTGGGCATGAAGACCACATCGCGTCGTTCAAACATTAACACGAGTCGGAAATTTCATGTGTTCATGATCGCGAGGGGAGCTCTCGGAATTGAATGGGAAATTTCACTTTTCATCCTGATCGTAAGTAAAACTTCAGTAGGTCTTACAACCATCTTAATTATCGATGACTACTTGTACCTCAGGTGGTAGCTGGAGTTACCCAGCCCTAAATTTTATCATTGGGTTGTCATTTACAACCCAATGATAAAATTTAGGGCTGGGTAACTCCAGCGAATGTCAGACAAGTCCACCGTTGAGACAACTCGACTCGGGACAACTCGACTGAATGGAAATGAATACACGTGGATCAGAAAAAGTTGCACAAATATGTGGCAAGACCGATCACAGGCGCGGTGCGGGTATGCTTGATGTACAGAGGGCGCTCCGACCATGGAGGAAGGAACACATGCTCCGACCCGATGGCCGTTGCGTCGGGCCGGTGCGCCCCGCCCGGCCGCGAGGACCGGGCCGGGCCCGGCACGCGGGCACGTCTACCGGCACGTCTACTGTGCTGGGCGCACAGGCCTGGCACAAACGATGTCACCGTGCACGGTACGGACAAGTTGACCGGCAAATGGGCGCACAGGCCTGGCAAAAACGATGCCACCGTGCACGATACCACCACGTTGACAGGGGATGCGTGCACATGGCCTGGAAAAAAACGAACAGTGTGCACGCGGACAATCACGCTGCGCTATATCGGCTCTGTTAATTCCTTCCTCCATGGTTATATGCAACAAAAAAAAACCTCATATGTCATTACTCCCAAACGGCGATCAGCCACCGTCAAAATCCCCGGTACTTTCCCCAAAATTAGGCCTAAAACATGCGAGGCGACTTGTCTCAACAGTCGACTTGTCTTTCCATTTATCGCACATACGGTCGAGTTGTCTCAACGGTCGACTTGTCCCGAGTCGAGTTGTCTCAACGGTCGACTTGTCTGACCCCCACTCCAGCTACTCAGGTGGCATATCTAGTATAATTTGGAGGCCGTTTTGAGGGTGAAATCTAATGTTTTTGTTGGGTAATGTTGGGTTTTTGGGTCAATGACAGAATTGTGTTGCTCGGCATATAAGGATTAGCTTGGACCCTACTAATCGCCAGACCATGTCCGAATGTTAAAAAGGCGATAAGTTGGGTCCAAGTTACTCGGTACCAAGTTACTCGGACTAGGATTAGGCCAATGATCGGTGGGCTCCGTAATTCGAGCATTAATCGAGCCAAGCACAAACCCCCCAATAAAACTGAATGATACTCACGTATTCGAAGTCACATCCGAACCATTGTCAGGAAAAATGTTCTCCCTTGCCGGGGAACGCCATCTTGTTGCATTTCATAAAATGTCAATCATATGATTCACCCCGTGATAAATACTGTCACTTGGCCGGAAATAATCAAAGTATCGATGGCATTCGCTCTCAACCAACCACACACGGAATCCCACACACACACGTACATGTGTATATATGGAGATTCGTACAATAATTCAGTACTGTGGGAACCAGCGAGGATGTCACAAGCAATGACAATTTTATACGTTTTTGACGACTACCAGCGAAATGAAAAAAAAAATCATTAATTATTATGTTTTTAGGAGAAACAATTGCGAAGGAAAACTCCCGGATGCGGTCAGATTGAGGGCGTGGTTTCGGGCGCGGGTGCAGGCATGCAATCCACAAGTGTTGATAATATCAGGTTCAAGTCTGCCTTTAATAAGGATGATGACCATCACTGATCAGGATTAATGAAAGAGCGCCCTCATTTTTTTTTGAAGGAGCCGAAACGAATGCATTCCGATATTGAATGAAATATAAGAGAAATAATACTATTAAAATGTTACTCTAGAAATAATGCACAGACATTGGATTCATCTCAAATGTATTGTGAGGCCTACATTGCTATAACATCTCTGTGTTTTACTAAATAAAGACCCCCGGTGAGAAATGTGTGCAGAGATTGTGTATTTATGCTGTGAGTTTGTACGGGATCATGATCCGGCGATGAAAATAAAAGAAGGAAAATGTTTTGATGGAGAATCGGGCTGAACTCGGTGGATCTTTGCTGATAGCTATAATTATTCCATGAAGGCAATGCTCTTTTCAAAAGTCGCGTGGTTATCGAATAAAAAAGGCTTTAAAAAAATCTTATTAGCAAAACATAATCGTATAATATAATTCGATTTTTGTTCCTTGATATCTTAGAATGAATGTAAATTGTAATTAGAAACATTTTGATGTAGGTTATACCCTTCCCTCCGCTTTCAAAATCTCCTCAAGACTTTTTTCTTCTTCTCTTTTTAACTTTTTGCTAGGGGTTACTTCTTTCTTTTTAAGTTGAAATGTTTCCCCTCATCCACAAAATAAACCCAGTCGTTTGCCTTTCCAATGAATTATGTGAATATTTAATTGCTA
Source organism: Patiria pectinifera (assembly GCA_029964075.1). NCBI lineage: Eukaryota > Metazoa > Echinodermata > Asteroidea > Valvatida > Asterinidae > Patiria > Patiria pectinifera. The sequence goes on along the minus strand of CM057136.1, from coordinate 5,718,770 downwards.
TATTATTAAGGGAATAAATGTGTGCTCTGGAGGTTTTTATCACTCTGTTTAAGACCACTTAGAGTCTGGGTGCTGATAATTACCCGAGCCGGAGGCGAGGGTAATTATCAGCACCCAGACTCTAAGTGGTCTTAAACAGAGTGATAAATACCGACGGAGCACATATTTATTCCCATTCATAAATACCTTTTCGGTAAGAAAAATCATATAATTCGTTCAAAACATCCCGATTTTGTTCAACAAATTCACTTTATGCTTTTTGAAACATCCCTCTTGCAAAATAATGGAGTGTTCAGCTGGGGAGTAAGATGTAAACAACCCTTTTATGGAGATTGACGCGCGCGTATCATGTTCTGCGCGATGTCGCGCAGAACGCACCTGGCGCGTTGCGTTTTGAATTTAGAACTATAAAATTCTGACTCCCTGGTAGTGTTGCGCATGCCTACGTGAGGATTGTGAACGTTCAACCAATGAAACGATAAGAGGCACTGGATTTTTAGGAGTCCACATTTTATTGTGACACTGGAAAAGTGTTTAAGACCAGCTAGCCATGTCTTTATCATCCGTTTAAGACCGGCCACGTGACGGGCTCTCGACCAATAGGAATAGCTAAACTGTCTGAGGTATTTATGAATAAAACATATCTGCGTGTTTACATCACATTTAAATGTTGACTTCTGCTTATATTCCACACACTGTACTGATAGTGACGTATGTCACCTGTGCGCCTAATGCCTACGGGATGGTGCAATTTCATGCTACTAATTCGCTTCGCTTTGGACCGAAATAATGGAACAAAGGGAAACAAGTTGTTTGTTTCTAATGTATTTATTATGCAGCATGGGATAATGGTGGGACACAAACACCGAGTTTACATAACTTGATTTAAAGATAAGGTTAATTGGGTTATACAGCCTGGGTACAGCTCTTGTAGTAGTATATTAAAAAGAGTTTCTTTCAAAGTAATGTCATTTCCAATACTATTTACATGTATATATGAAGCGCAAATTAAGAATGGTCTTAATAACGTATTCATTACAAATTAATTGTTTTATTAAAGTGCGAATTGGTTGTTTCGAAAGACCGTTTAACCTGATAATTTATTTCAATATACATACGACACTTCAAGTTGAGTATGATATTATACATGTACGGGTTTTCTCAATTTTGACATGAATCATTTCAAACCTTCTGGTTTTGATAAATCTGTGAAAGCATATGTCATCTAAGGAAATTTGAAAATGATTTGCCTATTAATTTGAAGCACAATTTGGAAACAATCTGATTTAGACTATTTGTTTTAGTGAAGTTCTTCATGTAGCACTTTCAAAAGCTAGGATATGAAAGCCCAATTTCATAAGCTTTCTTTTAGTACACAAATCAATCAAATCACTCATGTAATTTTCAAGTTACGGAATTTTAAACACAGCCACCGTTTTTAAGTTCTGTCCACAGATCACAAAAAGGTGAGTGTTCTTTCAGCAAAACGAAAACAAATCACAAAGGGATGTGTGTGAATTGTTTTCGTTTTGCTGAACGCACACCTTTTTTTGTGATCCGCGGACAGAACTTTAAAACGGTGGTTGTGTTTAAAATTACGTAACTTAAAAAGTGCATGAGTGATTTGAATGATTCTTGTACTAAAAGAAAGCTTATGAATTTGGCTTTCATATCCTAGATTTTGAAAGTGCTACATGCAAAACTTTATAAAAATAATAGTCCCGACATTTGGGTGTCTTTTTTTGACTCACCCTGTATATCAGCAAAAGCTCTCACAGCCCATCAGGACTCTGCACATTTACTCTTGGCCCTCTAGGCCCTTCAGGACTCGGCCTGGTAACAACAACTCTTTAGACTTTATCAAGTAAGGAGATACCCAAGACAAAAGATGATTTCCAATCAACTCTGGGCTTAAATGTTGCCCTACAATTCAGGCTAGTGCATAATGTACTCATGCACACTCAAATGTTGCGTTTCTTTTTTACCGCAGGGGGCGTTGACGAGCGACATGGCTGCCTGCCGTTCGGTAAGTTGATAAATGTGTCTGGGTTATCTCCTTGCTTAAATGGTTTGGATCCAACCTGAAACAAAACATGATGTGTTCACAGGTGATGTCTGGATCATTGGTGATTCGATTGTGCGCCGGGCAGCTTGCCGCTTGGGTTGCAGGCCATTCCGCTGGAACAGGATTGGGGGTGCCGGGTGAGGCGATGTTCCCAAATTATTGGATGAGATGGCGGCTATGTGGCCACCCCCTGAATTGCTTATTGTACATGTTGGGACAAACTTGACCTAATTCGGTTAGACGAATTTTGTTTCAGGCAGTGAATTCCGTCACAATCTTAGGGCATGCATTGAGGGCTAATTAATGCTCCATGGAATGAAATGTACATGGAAGTAATGTTTTGCTATCGCTAGTTCTATGTTTAGTAGTTGCATTTATGCTCTCCAACCAGTGGCGTAGCCACGGGGGCGACAGCCCCCATGAAACCTCATCGCCCCCCCCCCAGTCGCCCCCCCCACTGAGATTTTGAGTTTCTAACAAAATTATCATTGATCTACATGACGCCCCCCATGAAATGTTCCAGCCCCCCTAGCGCCCCTCCCCCTTCCCCACTGAAAAATTCCTGGCTACGCCACTGTCTCCAACCGTACGTCCTAACGGTGGAAACATTGCTTGTTAAGGTATATTCAAATTTAATACTTTGAGATTACAATTACAATTACTGAACATTTATTTCAACGTTGTTATGTCACTAGAAATATTAAATCGTTATGTTAACATTTAAGCATAGGCCTACAAAGTATAATACGAAGTGATTTTACACAACACCGTTATTAACATAATGAAAATATATGCATAATCCACATAACAACACGGGGATAGGGTGAAGCGATCGCTTTTGTTCCCTGACCCGTTGGACACTTACAGACTGACGGACAATTAAGTATATACGAACTAAGGACAATGACAGAAAAACAAACAAACAGGAGTATCATTAAGCCATTGTTGTATGTTTACAAAGTATCAACAGACTACGAATAAAATGTAAGAAGTTGTGTTTTTAATTTTTTGATAAATGTACATAGAGTTAAAGACGATTTAAGAGGGATACTTAGACTATTCCAGATACTCGTGCCACGTTGAACTATTCCATTTTTGAACACTGTCGTTCTATTGAAGCCAACATGAAGATTTTTCTTTGCGATACTCCTGGTTTTATAACAATGAACATTTGAAGTTAAAGAATTTTTATTAAAGAATTAATTATTTTCCACGTTCCTTTTGCATTGCTCTTTTCGTGGTCAAACTTCTTTTAAAGATAGTTTTGCTTTGAAATTCGAATCAATGTATTCAATTTACTTTTATACACAGTATAAATAATTTTGTTTTGTGAATTAGGATGTCTGAGATATTTTTTATACTAGACAGTTTTTCCTCCTTATCGATTTATAAATACCATCAGTTAGCCATGGAGACTTACAAGTATCATACCGTCGCTTCACCTCATGCAAGGGAAAATGCTTATCATAAAGTTTGTGAACAAGTTCAAGGAAAATATCATATATATTATGCAGATTATTCTGTAATGTTATAAAGCTCCAGTCAATTTGATCAAGATCGTAAACAAAATTTTGAATATTATTTCTACTAAAATCACGCCTACTATATTGTCGTTCATTCTGTTGGTTCTCTCTTAAATTATCAATAACTAAAAATACTGGCAAATGATCGCTTATGTCTGTAACTAAAATACCAGACTGATCATTAAGAAAATCATTCGTTAAGATATTGTCAATGATAGTCGAAGTATTAGCAGTTATCCTTGTGGGTTTATTTATAGTAGAATAAAACGATTGAGAATGTATAGTATCCATGAAATCACGCACAGTATTGTCTGTGTCATATTGCATAATATCAATATTAAAGTCGCCCATAATATAACACTTTTTATTTTCATTGTTTACACATGTCAATATTTCATTGATGTGTTCCATAAAAGCATTAAATGAGGCACTTGGTGATTTGTACACAACTCCAATAACCACGTTGCTATTGTGGTCGTTAACAAGCTCAATAAAACGTGATTCTATATCCGAATTGTTCACTGATATATCATTGCGAATCTTATACACTATATCGTCTCTAATGCATTAATGTAGAGTGCCACTCCACCACCTCTTTTGCTTGGTCTGCAGAATCCTTCTAGAGAAAAATTCTGAATTTGGACTAGTGGATCTTGGATGTCTTTTAACCATGTTTCAGATATCCCAATCACTGGAAATGTGTTTTCTAAAACATTTACACAGTTAATAATACTAGTAATATTTGTGGTTAGGCTGCGTGCATTAATGTGTAGCAATTTCAGGTTTGAACATTTATTTTTGTTAAATGCATTTACAAATTGTTCTTGATCATAGTAATCGCAATTAATGGTAGGAGCTTGAAAGTTTATATCAGGATCTATGCTAGTTGTCACAACAGTATCGTAGTTAATTTCATATGATCAGGAACATACAGCAATGCTTTACTCCTGCACACACGGACAACACACAGAGATGAAAACAATGTTAACATGAACACTTAACAAAATAATAAACTTGAGTATAAATTACACAGACAGGTCATAAAATACTTCTCCCTTTTAGACAGATTCGAAAAGCCGCTGTGTGGGCTGTGTATGCCTTTAGTCTTGGATTGTGTACGCCTAGAGACCTTTCTGCGCTTGGTTGGCAAACTGCATTTTTGCCAACCACGGCCTGCAAAACTATTGAAGGTCCAACACTGCAAAAATGAAGAAGAGTTATTACAGATCACTAAAATATTATTTGATACTTGAAAATACATCATTTTCAACAAAGCTACAAAATAATTCATTCCTATGCAAAAATCATTCCTATGCAATCATCATTCCTAATCATTCCTATGCAAACTTAATGAAGGGGGGTTACTACTGCATTACTCCAACCGTTCGTACAAACGGTGGAAATATAGATTAAGGTTATATTCAAATTGGAACTATAAATACTTAATAAATTTTCACTCATTATGCCAATTGGTTTAAGGGCGAATGTGCCCGAACGTGGGTGGCAAGTTTTGGAGGGCAAGCGTGCCCAAAATGTTATGGCAAGCGTGCCCAAGTTTTGGAGGGCAAGCGTGCCCAAAATGTTATGTGTGGCAAGCGTGCCAAGTTATTCAGGACAAGCGTGTCCAAATCTATGTGTGGCAAGCGTGCCAACTTGGCGTGGGACATAGGGAGATTAATGGTAGGGTATATGTACTGGGTAACCATTGCTTTCAATCTCTGAATTCACAACTATCAAACAATGTTGACTTCTACAAACTGCTAAGTTTAAGGGCCATTGGCCCAACGTTTTATCGACTACATTGTAATAAACGCAGTTGTTAAGCTGTTCCAGAAATCACAACAATGTCCATTTTGTTCTTCATGTGAGTTGTCTGAGAGTAAGTCTTGGGTATCTCTATGCTTAAATACATATAATAACTGCAAGGCATCAGAACAACTGTCAAAGAAACATGGCAGGATTTAACACATGCTTTGCGACGATAGGAGCCAAAATGTACACGGTGGGGGTTGAGGCCCCGCCCCCTCCGCGCTTTTCCCGACGCTCTTAAGGCAATTAGTCTAAACTAAAACCGCTCTTAAGTTAAATTGTTATATTTCAAGAGTGTTAAGGCATCAATACAAACTGGTTTCATTTTCTCCTCTACCGTTGCGTTGCAACGGTATCAGCGAAAAGGAAAAGGAGGGGGTGACGGCCACGCCCACCCCCGCGCTTTGCGGGCCGTTCTTGATTTAAATAGTCTGATCCAAAATCACTTTTAAGATTATATTTCCATAAATCTACAAGTTCCAAGCTATCACGTGATACTGGTTTCATTCTTGTTGAAAATTTGGATTAAATGTAAAATTGGCCTAATTTGGCATGGCGCCACTGGCCTTAGTCTGATCTAGCGAATAAGACAATCAGGGGATTTGTTCCCGAAATTTGATTAAACACGATCCAGCTCTCAGTCTATTAGTAAAATCAAGCACTGCGACATCGACCAAGTTGTCAGGAGTAAGATTTGAGGCTTTGCATGGTGGAGATACTAAATGATGAAAGGTTTGCGGAAACACCATGTGTGAATAATTTCTCAACTAAGAGAATGGTTCTGAAAAGAACCAGAGGTATAAACTCCACGTTCCGGTCAGTATGCTCTGACCGTCTTCAGGAGAGACCTGAAGTTGTCATGAAATGATGAGTTGAATTCCCATGCTAATGTCAAGAGATGATGAGTTGCGTTTCCGTTGACTTTTTAGCCCGCGGTTGTTATAGCCTATAGGCACTCGCATATCAGGCCTGATGTGGGCAGGAACCTACCTAACATGCAGTGGCGTAGCTACAGGGGGGACACCCCCCTAAAAATATTCGCCCCCCCCAGTCGCCCCCCCCCCCCCTGACAATTTGGCATCCAAAGAAAAAAAAATAGCCATATGAGTTACTATTATTAGCTGTATTAGCTGGAAGAATATAAAGTCCCTTTTCATTCGCGATTTTGTGCGTATTCTTTACCAAAAGTTTTTTTTTTCCTCGCGGTTGGCTGTTAATTTTAACGTCACTTGGCGCGAATGATGTGACGCGAATAGCGGTAGTTATTGTCTAATGTAGCCATGATATACATCGTTTGAACAGCGCCCCCATTGAAAGATGGTTCCCCCCCCCCCCCCCACCCCACTTTGATTTTACGGAGGGCGGCTGTCCGGTGAAAAAAACCTGTGTACCTTTCAGCACAACCTCAATACAAATTTCAAAAAAACCTCTTTTTTTCTACCTAAAGCTACCAAGGAGAGTATGTATTTTTGTTCAAATATTTTAAAGCTGTAGGCCCTACAATAGGCCTATAGCGATATTTAAAAAAAAAAACAGGTTCACTTTTTTTGGGAGCATTATCATAACGTTTGCACCAATACATACTCATTGGTAGGCCTAGTTGAATGGGTGTAAGTAAACTTGTTGCCACAACACCCCCGTCCCCAATTTTGCCTTTCGATTCCCTTTCAGCAACATGCATGCTCATCACCGGTCGGCCATACATGTACAGCGCGGACCGTCGTATATAAAAACGGAGACTGAAAATCCTCGTCGGCCATATTGTCAACCGCTAAGTATTTATTTATCTTTTTAAAATTATTTTTATCAAATTTGGCGCAAAACTACACATTCGATCCAAAATGCAAAAAAAAAACCATAGATTTGTTAACTTGAAATTTATACCAAGCAAAACCTTGCTGTATTATTATATTGTGGATGTCGGTAGTTACTCCAGTCCCTTTCTAGAACATGAACAGAACAAGAAAGAAAGAAAATTCTCATCAATCAACATTCTAATACAGTTTATTATGCATCAGGTTAGAAGAATCATGAACTAAACAGTGCCGCCTTACTGACGTTCAAGTTGTTCAGTCAAATAAAAGGTCACACATGCTTTGTCTACATTTCATACAAGGTCCATGTTAAAAAAGCTACTTCTAGAGAGTTGACACCAGCTCATGGAGTCGAGAACAGTTATTCTCCAACTAATAATAGCACCATTGAATCATATATCACCTAAAAAAATTGGAATACAAAATGTAACATGTTTTAATGATCTATTTTGATATCCCATAATATATTCTGTATAAATTGCAGCAGCATTTGTTAAAGGTTTGGGCAGTGGCTTTATTGTAGGTTCACCTTGAATTTGTAAGAACCCTTTAAAAATCACACTCCTAATATTACAAGGGGCAATCTCTGAAGCTCTTACGGCACTATGGTGTACTTGATGCTTGTGATTCACTGACCAAAGTGGCTTTGACGGTTGACCATGTAAACTACATTTCAACGAAATCCTGACTTGATCAATTCATCTATTCAAATCTTCATTCTCTAAACCTCGCTATATTTATAAAGTAGATACAAAGTATACATGTTTCTTGAATCTAAAACACAAAGTATGATACTCATTAAAAAGGGCTAGTCTTAAAACATGATAACATTATTAAAAATTACATAATCTATCAGAAAATATTGGTTTTAAAACATCTTGCCTTTGAGGTCAATGGTATGACTGGTAACTCCAAGATAAAACTCGAACAATTATCCAAAAACCTGACATTAAATAACCCAAACACATGTAGAAGTTTTCATTCTCTTTTAAAAAGAGGGCATATTGTATGGATGAGTAGTCGGCTTGGAAACACCAAAAAAAACCAGTCGTCTAAGAATTAAACCAAAAAACCAACTCTGAAAGTTTTCTTGTTCTGAATTGCCAAAAGCACAAAAGCATAAATATTAAAAAGGGATTGGCTAAGTCTAGTCCTGGCTAAAAATACAAGACAGTCAATAAAAATGTTTTCTAGGCTTGCAGGCAAAGCGTTGAAGATGAAGACAAATAGTAATATGCTGCTCTCATGCCTCTTCATTCTCATCGGCTTCTGAAATGATACAAATTAATGAATAAATGTATCAATAACTAATCACGAAATCACTCACAACAAAAAAGTATCAGAAGAAAAGAGGCATTAAACTTTAGTACATGTCTAAATAAAAGCATTAGTAAATCTTAGGAGCAATGATTTTGTTTGCCCCCGAGTGGACTGAATGCATGGTGGACTTTATAACACTTGAATTGAGCTTTGTTGACCAGAATGCATGAGCAATCCTCTACCAGTAGGGTAGCTTTTGATTGTGATGATGACTGGTTGGATGACAATGAAAGAAATCCTGAAACTTCTTGGACATTTGATATTGATTTTTGAAGAAGAAAAAAGTGGCCATCAATCTGTTGGGGGAATAAACTTATGGCACATCCTCTGTAAAAAAGTGGTGGATATATCCTCATACCCTCACCCCCTGATTCATGCCTGTTGTAATGATTGAACTATAATGAATGAATTGTAATGATTGAGCTATAATGAATGAGTTGTAATGATTGAGCTATAATGAATGAGTTGTAATGATTGAGCTATAATGAATGAGTTGTAATGATTGAGCTATAATGAATGAGTTGTAATGATTGAGCTATAATGAATGAGTTGTAATGATTGAGCTATAATGAATGAGTTGTAATGATTGAGCTATAATGAATGAGTTGTAATGATTGAGCTATAATGAATGAGTTGTAATGATTGAGCTATAATGAATGAGTTGTAATGATTGAGCTATAATGAATGAGTTGTAATGATTGAGCTATAATGAATGAGTTGTAATGATTGAGCTATAATGAATGAGTTGTAATGATTGAGCTATAATGAATGAGTTGTAATGATTGAGCTATAATGAATGAGTTGTAATGATTGAGCTATATTCCATAACGTTTTTTTCCCCCAAGATGTCGGCCCCCACATGACACATGTCTCACGCAACACATTGGGTGAGTGAGTCCATTCCGTAGTTTATCAGTGTAAAAGAACCCCAATATAACAACACCCAAGTTGCTGAAGGCAAAGAAAATTCCCCAAGACCATGTTTTTAGGTTGGCATTTTCAATTTCTCTGTTTCTTTCTTTTAAATAATACAAAGTCCAATTGCAAGATTGAATGGATTTATTCCACCTTTTGCTTAAAAATTGATTCAGATAGGAATATGAATATTTGCCTGATTTGAAGGGCTCCTCCAACTCAAACCTGTTCAATATTTTGCATATGGCAAAGTAAGCCATCAATGCTAGTCAAATAAGTATTAATTTCTGATATGTGGTCCCAACCTTTTGAAAAGCATCACAGAACTTTCAAGCTAACATAGGACCAGAAACATAACTTTTTCCCCATCAGTTGATGCATAGCTGAATAACTTGGCTGTAGTCAGCAGCATGACACGTGTGTATGGGAAGTGCTTAAGCCACTTCCATTGGTCCATGTGTAATTACAAGCCATAGCCAAGTAATATGGACATTGCCTTACCTTCAGCAGGACTCTCTTTAGGGACAACATTCAGGAAGAACTCAGCCATTCTCCGTGGCCCTTCCTCCATATCATGCACCTTCAGGCACTCATTCCAGCGTGCCAGGTCAATGGTGCGTGCCCCGGCGTAGCACTCCTGGAAGAAGTCGTCAGCACAGTGCTCAAGGGGCATCAGTGCATAGCGGAACTCACGGAGATCTCGCCTGTCAAGCAGCCCATCATGCTTCCTGTCCAGCTCATCAAACTTCCACTGGGGGGGGGGGGGCAACAAATGCAAAATTCAAGTCACCAGGAGGCCCATATAGACTGAAAGTACATATCTCCGGGTACCCGGCAGAAGGGCATATATATAGCGTTCTGACACAAAAATCATGTTCATGAAAATTGCATTGAAAGGTTCCGTTGTTCCCCCGCGTGTATTATGAATCCAATGTTCCCCCACATGTTATATAAATCGTCAAATTTGAATTTTGTCACATGTATGAATCATAAGTTTTGGAACAACTGGTAGTAATTTCTGACAAAAATCTTAATATTTCATTAAAACAGAGGCAGTTTGCTGCATATGCCCTTTTGCTGGGAACATTTTGGTCATTACGCGCTTCTGCCGGGCACACGACGATATAGTTCTGTGTCCCACCCCATTCTCAGAAATGTTCTGCCACCCGTGCATCAGCTTATAAAATTTTGACTGTCAAACATTACAGTAAGGTGCACGGCTTCTCACACAACATTCTACTTAGCAGTGACAATGAGGATGCACGCCGATACGGATACACGATAAGGTTGCCTTGTGCACACTTGTATAAACACATTTCACAAAAGGAGAATGTACATGTGCGTCAACCAGTGAAGTGTCTTTTATAAATGCCTTTCGTTGGGTTAATTAGACAGTGCCCATTTTTTTGTTAGGTTAGCCCAGTGTTTCCTTGGGTTAGGCAGTGCCCAGTTTTGTTTGTGCAGGGAGTCCATACATCAATGATTTAAAAGGTTTATAATGGGTTGGTACAGTATGCGGTCTCTCCCTTAACAATTGTCTCCCACTGACCCTTCTTGAGAAAAAACAATGGCTGATTTGTTTCTACCTTAGCTACTTTCTCCCTGCCAGCGTTGTCCAGTTTGCGAATGTTGCTGTTGGGATCCAGCTGTTTCAACTCATCCATCTCCCTCAGGTGCAGGAACCATTCCAGAAGCCGATGGGGGAACTCCTTTAACTCCTCCTTGTCACATGGCAACTGAGAAGCTGCAAAGAACAGGAATTAAGCCCCCAGGATTATTCTATTGTCCAGTTTTTAGATACTTTTTCTCTGTCAGATAACAGACAACCATTGGAGGAAGTTAAAGACCTCCTTTCAGAGGAGCACACACATGCAATTCTCATGTTGGAGACTTTCAGCCCATACCAATATCGATACAACTTACTAGAGATTATTTCCTGGCCTTGACCCACTTTAAGTCATCCCAACTCATGTACATGTATATGGCTCATTTGCCAACTCCTGTTATCCGTTGGCATGGTTTGGCTAATCATTTAACAGACCTTTTCACGACTCTTTTGGACGGAAACTAAGTAGAAGTTGGCAGTGTTGTAGTTAAGTCACTTGATTTGAGTTCCAGTCCGAGTCTCGAGTCACTCGAGTCAAGACTTAATTGAGTCATTTGGTGAAAGTCTGAATCCAACTTACAAGACATATGCCGATGTGTACATGTACGCCCATGTATTGTACAAAATGGATTAATGCAACATGTGACGGCAGGTGAAGTAAAGCCCAAGCTCAAGCCACGTTTACCCTTCCAACCCATCTTAGGTTTGGCCCCGGCACAGGAGATAAGTTTTGGGGGAACCTTGCCGGACTGCACCTTTCTTTTGGTTGTTCCACTTAAGCTGACCCGAGAAGGAGACCGATGGTCCCCTACTCGCCAATGGAACTGCCAATACCCGTAGCTGGCTGTTTCTGGGGGTGCTGAACAGGAGACCGCTGACGCGTAAACGGCAAAGCGTTACCAGCAGAGTATAACTACACTATAACTCAACTACAAACTCAAAATCGAAAACTTCTCTTAATTTGCAATAACGAGCAGCGATAACAGCCAGTCGAAAAATGAGAAATAATACGAGTGAGTTATAAACTCGTCCTACCTGTCTCTAAGAGAAAAGAGAAAGAGGGTAGGACACAAGAGGGCACTTTTGTGTAAACTCTTAGCGTAAATACCTGCCGGTCTAGGGAAATATGCAAAATTAGATTGCTCTACAGGAAAGTTGAGTGAAGTAGACTGACAGATTGTTGGGAAGTGTCATCTTTGGGAAAATGAGTAGAAAGTTTATCTGACACATTTGTAGGGGCCGAGATATATATATAGATGTAAGAAGTGACAAATAACAACAAATGACACCTTTCATAGTCTGGTTGCCTAAACTTACCGACGCATGGTTTTTTGTAAGCCAGTGGATATGAACGCTGTCTCTTGCAAGCATACAGTCGAAGGTGACAAAGGCTGTCGTACTGCTTTCCATAGACACTGCAGACCGGTTTGACAGGAGTATCCGGGCAGGACTCGGGGCAATCGCAGTTGGCTTCGAGCTTGCCGTCAATTTCCTGAGCGATGCAGACGCCGTATCTGGGCTTCCTGCAGATGTGGCTGATACAAGGGTCAACTGCAAATATGATGGAAGACAAATCCATGTTGGCATCAACAATCTACAAACATGTTCATATTAAGGTGAATAGTCCATTTAGCTCGAAAGATATAGACAGTTGACAAACGAGTTCCCTCATTTTTGACTAGTTTTACAAACTGGTTTATTGGAGATAATAATAATAACTGGAGGTTGTAGGAACAACCACACGGTGTTGGGCCATGGATTACCGCAAACTTTGCCACACACATTAACTCAAAATGCATGTTTAAATCCATGTTTGACTTTTTCATCATGCCGCCAGAGGGCGCTCTAACATTTGATGACGTCACCTGTAATATTTTTGTACAGTACTGCCTGGGCAGACACTCACTCACTCACTCATGTTTCATTGAAAGCAAGTCTGCATCTTCTGCCAATTTCAAATAATAAGGCACTTCCGGTTTCGACCGGAAGGAAGGGTCACATGATTTTGCACTTAATACCGAAAATTACGACCCTGCAATATTGTATCAGTTGCCATTAAAACCAAAATCAAATCTGTAGCAGTTGATTTTACATTGATTTTCAAAGATTAAATCTAGAAATCTTTGATTGCTTGTTATATGATACTTGATGACGTCATTGTAACGTCATTACCTGAAAGTTCATCACGGTATATATTTAAGCAACTTTTTTAAGGTTTAAAGGTCTTTTTATTGTAACTTCCAGTCTGATGACGTAATCGGGTTTTTTTTCGCGCACAGGTCTTGTCTGCATTATGGTCATGATGTACATTAATTTTGAAGCGATTACCGCAAACTTCGCCACAGACATCAAGTGAAAATGCGTTTTTGACGTTTTTTATCCTGCCGCTAGAGGGCACTCCAACACTTCATGGCGTCACCCATCATTTTTTTGTAAGGTCAATCCAGACAGACACTAACATCGTTGAAAGCAAGTTCATATCTGTTTCCACTTTCAAATTATTAGGCACTGCCGGTTTTGACCGGAAGGAAGGGTCACATGATTTGACGTGCACAACATAACATGTAGAGCATGTATTATCATGTCGATTGCCGCAAAATTCAAGTTCCGGTCTCTCACGGTTGATTTTATATTGAATTTCAAAGATTAAATTTATTATTTTTTGGAGTGACGTCACGTGACCCAGGATGACATCATAATGACGTAATTGCAAAAAACTACATCTTCAGTGGGTTGTGCATTCATGTATTGCCAATTAAAGTTCATATATATTTTCATTTTGACAAACAGTTGTGGAAAAGAATTTGTCTTGAAGAATAAATAAAACAAAAACAAGAATATTGAATTCATAGAATAACAATAGGTTTTGGGCTAAAGCCCAACACCTAATAATAATTTGGGAGGCTAATCATCCTTACTCGCAGCTGGTATGCTGAATTGCGAAGGACGCGGCTACAATGTTTTTTTCTCGGCCAGATGAGTTGGTATAGTCTTTACGTGCGAACAGATTTGCTGATTAATTAGGCAAGACCCGCCTCTTGACTTCCTAGATTTTGACCATACAGTGGGCGCTTTCTATAGGCCTATCGGGTCTTTGGTCATTCACCTGTTGCGCGTCATAGTTAGGCGAATGCACTCCCGGCTGTTGATGTATTACAAACACTGCATTCGAATTGACCATTCACAGCGTTAGTCCTGATTTGGGAATGAAATGACCTCACGATTTAGTAAAGGCGACTCCGATTGGCTGGTGCGCGGCTTGCATAAATTTGCATGTCCGGAGATGTCAGACTTCAAGCAGAGAAATATAGGGCTCCGTGAGAACGGGTGATACTCAGACTAATGAGTTGGTGGGATTTTGTGGCATTTGGTGATTGATTGATCAATTCTTTTTCATGTTACCTATTGTACTTATAAAAGTAGGTAAACAGGATTTAGACAACCGTGTCCGATTACTGCCCTCTTTCTTTTAGAGGAAGTACAAAGAAAAGAGTGCTGGTACTAGAAGCCTCCATTTTTTAATTTGAACAAAACATCAAATGTTTTGTTAACAAGAAAGAAACAAAGGGGTGACTGACCTTCACAAATGCCCTCTCTGCCATCCCAAGTGCCGTCTTCCATACAGCTGCGTTGAGTTGAGCCCAGCAAGGCAAAGCCTTCCTCACATTCCTGCTCACAGATGGTGCCCAAGGGCTGGGAGTCAGCGGTGTTCACGTTCTGGCCATCCAGGGTGCAGTTGTAGACTAATTCACTCGTGGGTGCTGGCAGAGGTGGGCAGGTAACTGCATCAATAGGACAAAAGGAATCATCAGGCCTGAATTTAGTCACCACTCATGCCTATACCTGTGTTCAACGGTGGCATCGGGGAAGGACCATTGGCCCCCAACTTTTTCAACTGAGGCCCTCCCCCCCCCCCCGCAAATTCTAGTCAGTTCCCAAATAGTGTATACTCAAGGCCCTCTATTGCTTTCGATCATCAGGAAGGGCGGTTGTGTAACATTCACCATAAAGAAAAACACAGGAAAGGGTGGCCCCTTTAAATTTGCAACGGATGAAAATCCGACTCCTGTGAAATCGGACTTCTATTATCCTATATAAATAGCATATTATCATACTTACGCATGCCTATTACTACCAACAAGTCCATATTTCATGGAGTTGGATATTCACACTATACACCGGCCAGACCACTTTCAAAATTGTTCTGCCGTCACTGCCTGTGTATTTTTTTGTGTTGAAATCAACGGGTGTACGTCATACATTTTATACAATATTTTATTTTAGTTTACTGTATAATTTCTAATGTTAAAAAAAATGTTTTCTTTTGTTTTAAAAATCCAGCTTAATTTAACGAAAACTATTAGTGTTATCTGTCACATTTATTTCGCGACTTGATTATTGTGTTTCAAGGGAATATACAACATTTGCTTTTGCTGCAATTTTCAGAAACGAATGGGTTTGGGGGTTTATAGCAAATATTGTTACACTGACTTGTTTGAAGTTTTGTTTTCGAAAAAGGCCTCTACTGGAAAAACCAAAACAAAAAAATATCATGATCCTGTAGTCTGGTTCCCTGACCCCACTTATGAGTCTGGCCCAATCGCTAACCAAATAGAGATGGGCACTCCGTTCCTGTTAACACAGGTTCGTCCCCTTTACCTTTACTTTTACCACACTTAAAGGGAAAATACAACATTTGCAAACATCAAAAATAAAACTACCAAATCATTTTGAAATACCTTGCTGGACTGTAACTGTATGACAGTTTTATCCTGTAAAATCATGGCACCTGGTATACTGTCATTTTCAAGAAAAGTGGTATTTTTGTATCAATTTCCAACGCTGGTCGGCCGACCAGCGTTGGAAAAAACTGGCTTTTTTTCAAATACTGGCCCCAATTGCCAATCGCACTTGTTTACAATCGATTACACACCTATGAACGGGTACAAGCCAGCTAGACTGGTTCCCTGACCTTACAATTCCCCAATGTATGTAAACTGCTCTGTTTCTTCTTACATGTATATGGAGTCAGGGAACCAGACTACAGGAAAATGATTGTTTTTCTTGGTTTTTATAGCATTTTCAAACCCAAAACCTAAAAAAAGTCAGTGTAACTATATTTGCTATATATTTCCAACCCCCAAATGCCATTTCTGAAAATTACAGCAAAAGCAAATGATGGATATTCCCTTTAAGATGAAAAAGGGCAGTTTATAAACGACAGGGAATTGTACTAGTAAGGACCCTCTGGCTTAATAGAGACCCCTCCATGAGTTTCCTTGGTAAAGAATTTGTCATCTTGTCAATTTATTTCTCAGTTTCTCATTTAAGTCCACTATATATAGTTTCACTGAAACGAATGACAGCCACTTTCTGAATTGCACTTTCTGAATTGAGTTTGCTGAAGACAAAAACAAGTTTGCAGGCTGAAATGTATTTTGTAAAAGTTCTTGCCCTATTTTCTTTGTTAATTTCTCCAGCAAGATAAATGATTCAGGAAATAGCAGCAACAGCTGTAGTACATTTGTACACAAACTAATGGGCTGAGCAGGCTCGAGAGGAAATCCACAAGTGGGGTGTCTAGTGGGCTTGACTCATTCCATCAGGGACTGGCCATTCCAATCCCAGGGGGTGTGCCAAGCCATATTGAGTGGATGAACTTTGCATTTAATTGACCGGAACTTATTTGTTGGATCAGTAAAACTGTACAATGCGCAGCCAGGCACCATAAAAACACAACTGAGTGACTTTATACAAGTCAGACACAATTTCCCTTGCAAAACAGTATGTAGCTAAATTCATATCTTGAATGAAGACTCGGACTAGACACAACGTGTACATGTCTGGGGCATAAATCTCTGAATCATAGCAAAGACAAGGACATCCCTGGTACAGGTTCAGATATCCTGTCACCAACCTAGACAAAGATAAGCTTGAGTTGTTAAAGACAGCTCAAAACAACACAAAAAAAACCAAAAAAAAAACAATACAAATTAATGATGAAGCCACAAAGCCAAAACTCTAAACAAAATGGAAAATTTTGGCTGAATTCCAAATGAACCTTGAAAATCTGTTTGCAGACAGATAATCACAGTTTAGCTTTTTGAAATGAAAAGTGTTCTTTCCATCACTTCAGCAATAAGCAGGTGAGAAAAGTGAATGAAATAAGAAGGTACGGGAAAAGACAGGTGAAAACATTCTAAGGCTTTCAAACTCTTCAACTCTCAAAAAACTTAGTTACAACATTTAACTGGGACTTGCCTAAATCCTGTTGAACAAAAACTACACTGGAGCATGCAGCTATAACTGGAGCAATCTAAGTGTCTGGATGCATCCTAGGCATACTGATTGTGTTGTCAGTGCCTCAGATCCACATGTCTACCTACACCTGCAGTACTATTAAGCCTATAAGTAACATCTACCGATACCAGCAGTGAAAACTGTAAAGGAAAGACCATCCAAAGTGTTGTTGCATTAATATTTGTTTTGAATAATTTAAAAACAATAACAAAGTAATAATGAGGAAGGCCATAACTTAAGTAATAGAAACATTTGCATTTTATTCTTAGAATTAAGTAAGGTTATTAAAATGGCACATGCCCCCAAAGCACAGAATGTATCTTTAATTAACAGTGACAAATGCCTAGGATTAGTAGGAAGGAACTCCGCCCTTTGCCAAAGACTGCAACATCTAAATGAAATGAAATTCCACAAAGATTACATCTGACCAAGCTCATCACAACCAATAGCAGGGAGGAAAAGTCACAAGTTCTCATCTCACTGGATGTGGGCAAGTCCACATTATTGCAGTGATATGTATCCTGCAGAGACCATTATCATCCACCTTGACATACATTGTACCTCAGGGGCTAGGCTGGGAAAGTCTGGCTGGGACTGATAGGGTTTTATATCAGTTATGATAGACTGTCTACTCAATATCTTAAACATGCACTGTCTGTACTATTTTGAAGTTCGACCCAATAGATTTTGTTTTTTAAACAGATATTTAAAGTTATATCACTTTTTTAAAATAGATCTATAACGTTATTCACCTTTGAATAAGACATTGACCAACAAATTATAGCCTGACAATAATTCCATTCTGTCAGGGTATGTTCACGTCCCCTTTGCAATTGATATTAATGCGGGGGACCAAAAAGTAGTCAACACACAGGATGGATCTATTTGTGTGCAAATATAAGCAAAAATATAGCACTTTTGATTGTTTTGTTTTCACACGAAAAAGGTCAAAATCTTTCAGGAGATAAAAAATTGAAATGTTGAAGAGAATGAATAGTATTATCAAGGACCTAGTGAACTATCTGTGGAGCAAGTTTTAAATTAAATTGCAACAGTTTGAGAATTTTTCTAGAATGCAGATTCTAGAATGCAGAATCTTATAACAAATGCTTGCAATGTTTCAGTTTTCAATTGTTTTCAACATTTGTACCTTGCCAATTATCAATAAATACACAAGAACTCATCCTGGCTGCAAATACTTGGCAACATATTCATTTTAATAATCAAAACACAGAAACAAATATTGGTTAAAAATAACTAAACAGGGAGCCTGCACCAAGTCTAACTAATGCACAGATACCTACTGATGGTCTAGTATTACAATTATTTCAAGCCCCAAGGATAAATCCAGACGATTGCATTTATTGATTCTCTAATGCAAGGGTTGGAAGTTCTGCAGGGATAAGAAAATCTTTTGAAGTGTACTTACATGTAGGCTTGAAATTCGGACCTTTAAAAGAGAATTAATTTTGCCCAAATTTGACAAAATAATGAAAACTTTGTCCTGCACAACTTTGATGCTTGAAGGTTTTCATGAATTGGTACACATGTATGCAGTTTAAATGTTAAAATTAATATTTTTTTTTACTTTTCCGTTGGTTTTTTTAGTTTCAGTGCTCATTTTGCAAAACAATCCTCATTGAGTTTGTTAATTTATTAATTAAGTATATTCCCGTGTACATAGCTCCCAAGGATTGTCATACTGGGTGAACCACAAAGTCATTAACATTACTTAACAAATACAAAAACTACAGATTATTATGTACAATTTGTTTTAAGAAACCACTTCAAGTCCTTTTTTTCCGACCTACCGACCCTATTTTGGAAAGGCATGTAATCGGAAGCAGAAGTATTTTTGGGGGGCCTAATAGTAATACCTTCATGTATAAATTAAAAAGAAAATGAAATGATCTTCTGATAATGTTAATTCCATCTCTTTTGAAACTACTTCACTAATTAATATTAATAGTGTCACTCATCAGATGGATGGACTATGGTCCCAATAGTAGGTAAAATAGCTGTGCATGTTTGTCATGGGTTACCTTTGTCTGATATTTTTTTTACAGGAGGGTCTAGAAAACCCAATTCACCAGGATAAACACAATAACAAGCAAGCTAGATGAATGTCTAATATAGAAGTGGTATGCATCAATGCGTGGGGCTTTATGCTGGAGGGGAGAGTTTCGGTCTCTCACCAAAGACCGCAGTCTCGGTTTCAACTCGTCATACATTATTTCAGTAATCTATCCATTGAGGTGTTTAGAGAGGGATTGGGCAAAGCCGCCTTGGGACTCAATTAAAGCCAGATTGAGGAGTACTCCCACCAGCAACATCTGGTTCAAAGGTATTTGTAATGGACTGGTATCATGGCCCGTAAGGAACGTAACCGGTGAAATGGCTGTATTTGCTTTCTCCAGGTGGGTTTATTGGGGGGGGGGGCAACTAGGAGTCAAATGGTCACTGGACCATTTGGAATCAGTGACGATGTAGGATCAAAAGTAACATTCTTGAAAGATGTGATCAGAATTCATAAATAGAGTTCAGAAACTTGGAATAGTGAGTTGTTTGTGAATTGTGAGTCATCAAGACTGAAATAATCCAAAGTTTTGACTGTGGACAGAAATAGTCCTGTTTATATTAACACATTGCAACAAAGGTCGGGCAGGATGTATTTCTCATTTACCAATACCAAACCATATTCAACCTTGCCATCATGCATCAGACTCTGAAGTTAATAGCCAATGGACGTCTCATATACTTGCAACAGCAAATTTCTTTAAGATCTCGTTCATGATCTTGTTATGGATAATTACCTTTTCCAAACTTGTGAATTCTGTTTCACATCAAGATTGTTTGCAATGATGTGAAGTGTTGTTTAGCAAAAATAATAACTAAGATTTTGTTTTGCACATTGTAATGAATTTTTCTCATGTTGTAAGTGAAATTTCCGATGCTGTGAAAAAGACTGTTGGAAGGTATCCCTTCAGAGCCACCTCACTTGTTGTCATGGAGCATTTAACTGGGGGTTAGAGTTATGAGCCATGCAGCTCTTCTCAATGAACTCAATTTTTCAGCCAGTGCAAATGGGGTCAAAGGGAGCCATCAATTTTGTCCCCAGTGCACATACCATATAATAGAATCATCTACAGCAAAATGCCAGAGGGCCATCGCTAGTCAGCATGACCTCGGCAATAAAAGAAAGAAATGAGGAAAGTCTCTGTGGGGTTCTGATACATCTCGACTCAAGCTGTTACCCTACACATGTGCGTGACAAATACTGGATAAAATTGGGTCTGTTGAGCTAAGGACTGTCAGTTGTCACACTACACTACCAGCAAAAAGAAATTAACTTCAGGTAACCAAAGCTTATACATGTACATCAATTCAATGAACCAATTCTTGAATTTTCAACCTAAAATTCAATATCCTAATCGTGATTGTCTTAAGGTAATTTGAAAGGAAACAATGACTTTGAAAGTAGGATGAATTAGAACTACAGTTTTGTTTCTGATGTTGATTTCTAAAAAGAGAGTATCCACTCATTAATTAATCCTGGTTATGCATATAGCTGCAGTCAGTAGACTGATTTCAAAATACATTTGAAAACTTTTGACAACAAACAATCCTGCAAGAGTAAACAAAAAGAGAAACACACTAACAATTTATAAGACAAAACTATAACAAACAAAAATAAATGGACCTCATTTTAAAAACTTGTTTCTTTAAAGGGAATATACAACATTTGCAAACATCGAAAAATAAAACTACCAAGGTTTTACGAAATACCTTACTAGGATGTTGGTAAATGACAGTCTAAAGCATCCTGTAAAATTATAACAACTGGTATCAAGTCATTTTCAAGAAAACGGTATTTTTGTATACATTTCCAACGGTGGTCGGCCGACCACCGTTGGAAACACCTAACTATTTTTCAACTACTGCTCCAAATTTACATTTTTTTTCAGTCCAAATTTTGTTTGCTATTGGTTACATGTTCATGAACGGGTGCAGGCCAGCTAGACCAGTAGACTGGTTCCCTTACAATTTTCCGACAACTATAAATTGATCCATTTTATCTTTAGTGGAGTCAGGGAACCAGACTACTTAAACATTTTTGTTTTTCTTGGTTTTTCAAGCATTTTCGAACACAAAACTTCAAACATGTCAGTCAAACAATATTTGATCTGTTATACTAACCCCTCAAATAGTTCATTTCTGAAAATTACAGCAAAAGCCAATGATGTACATTCCCTTTAACTATGTTTATAGAATATTAAAATGTCAAGGCAAGTCTGATTTCATATTCATTCAGTGGCTACACACAAGCCCTTCAAGTTTTTTCCCAACCTTTTCCCACCAACACAACTTGACACCTCTCCAGCCGCCCAAGGCTAGCATCCATTCACTTTGTGAAATTGACAGGCAAAAGAAAATAGAGCTGTGTTCCCATGCAACAAAGCATGTAGCTCACAGCCACAGGGCACAATACAAATGTTTTGGTTGGAAAATATAATTTATTCCCAAGATCAAAACATGGACTTTTCTTTTTGTTAAAAGATGAAGTGGCCTATTGAAGTGTTATTTAATTGACACTGAGAAAATGTAGCTTTCCAAGGTAAAGAGGTGACTTGGACCATGCTTGGGCAACCTTGAGATGTGTGGTCCTGTAAAAATGGTTTATTTTAAGATAAAAGTTCACATGTTTATCTTACTTATAGTAGTGTCTGGTGGTAAGATATGCTGCGATATGCTGCCGATGGAGCCAGGTATGCAGTTATGTGATAAGGAACAACTTGACTTGGAACTTCCCTCACGTACTGAAATACGGTGCACATTTTGAGTGGTTTGGTGTCATTGGTGAAAATAAAATAATTGAAAAGTGCACAACCTTTGAACATGAATAAATGAAACCGACTTATCAACCATATTGTATGGTTTGCAAGAATCGTTGTGAACAACATAAGGGATGAATGCAAAGTTAAACAATTAAACTCCTGGTTGAACCCCAAGGTACCCGGTAAAACCCCGTTCATTGCAAACTTGTATTCTCCTCTAAAAATCTGAATACGCTTAAAAAGATGCAATGTTCTCTGCTTTTAAATCCACCACAAGACCACCACAACTCTAAGTGGATTTTGATGGACTTGGTACAGATCATGGCTTGTCTGCCAAAATCCCCCTAAACTTGGGTGATGGATTTTGATGAAGTTGGGAAGGTTAGGGTTGATGACGTCCTTTCTCCACACACACAATTACTTCATCACACACTATTTAGTCACACAATTAATTGAACAATTAAGATAACTGTAGTACACCATATTATTAGGTCCACAAAACCACACATTTTGACAGGTAGAATCAGCATTCAATTTGATTGCTATGATTTGTGTATAATGGTTAACAGAGGAAGTCCATGCAATTGTTTTGTTTGGACTGTAAAGATCAGCTTCCTCTAGAAATCTTTACAGACAGGATGTTGTTATTTTTATCAAAGTAAAGGTTTGTTTGATGTCCTTTTAATGGTTTAGAAAAGCAAAGGTCAATATATGACATACAAACAAAATTGTACTCCTTTCTTTTTACAAAAGTTTGATCGTGATTATGCAATCTCATACCTCCAAAACAAAGCACCATCTTGGACATGTTTTTGTATGTCTTTACATGAACAAGCAATTATCAGTAGTAAACGCAACCCTCCAGAAGTTCAAAGTAATTTGTACACGAGGGACAAGCACAGCCAGATCAGACTTGGAACAAGGAAGTTAGCCGGATATGTACCCATGACATAATAGCAATCTCAGTCAGGCAATCCAGTCTACAAAGTCTGGACTATGTCTGTCACGATGGGGCCCCGGTCTCACAGTCTTATATACAGGGAGGAGAAAATATTAGACTGGGATTTTACACAGGTAGCACTGAGAGCTATAAATACAGCAACAAATATGGCTATACAGACATGGCTAGACAGTTGGGTGTAACCTCTTTTTTAAAGAATGACACCTTGATTCCTGTTTCTATTTCCTGACTCATCCAACAAAAGATGGCTGATTTGCTACAGACACTATATAAAACTGCTAATGCCCACAAAAAAATTACCATAAATTGTACTGTTGTACATTTTTCAACCTCTCTGATTTAATTCCAACCATTTTACTAAAATGGATTATTTTCCTTTTAAAGTTCAGCCTGTCGACAAGCTATATACATGTATGCTCCCATTGTCTTGACAACTTACAATATCATTGCAATACTGTAGATATGAATAATGAAGTCTAACACTTCTGTTTTGAGTAATAATACATTCATGTTTCAAAATGTTTTGGAATAAACGGTTGGATGTTTACGTATAGGTTAAAAGTACAGTGCACCAGAAAGTACAGCCCTGTGTAATATGTTATTAAGTCCATAGGCTCTTCATTAAAGCACTGTCCTCAAAATGAAATGAATTGGAACAGTGCCATAAATAATGTACCAGGATCAACAACTGTGTTTGAACATTTAAAACTGTAAATTGAACAATGCTTTAAAATCTCAGAGTCTCCTAAACCTGACTAAATGATAAATCATAGATGGTTCAATTTCTGCACTGCCTATGCTAGCATGCATGTGGGGGTAATTAAAACTGAATAGTACTCTGGTAAGTATTGCTGCTACAAGCTTTGCATTGAATGACTTTGAGTCCTTCATCCCTGGCACTACAGTGTCACAGGATATTACCCCTTAGGGGTGCCACTGTATGCCCCCATGACATCACAGCTGGTCATTGCTGACCTTCAAACAACCCAAGTATTAAATCATTGTGACTTTTAGGCCAGTGGGTGCGATCTAAGGTCAAGCCTAGGACATACACGGACCAGGCCCAAGGCCAAACAGCAGATTTAATTTTTAAGACTTATGGCAAAACATCATGAAACTTATTGAAAATGCTGTAGCAAAGTTGTTGAAGTCTGTATGCACTTTTTTGGAAGATTTCACCTCAATTTATTGAGTAATACTGCGTTCATCATTTTGTCCTTGAGTCTGCATATGGGTATAGACAGCTTTTTTGAGTAATGATCAGGAACTTTTAAGTCCATTTTCCCTGCACATATATGATTTGGAAATGTGTGTTCCCATTTTATTCCTTCTTCCTTGGACTCATGACAAAGTACCCTTGTCCATTTTGAGACAAAAAATAAACAGAGACAACGATTTCCCATCAGGAAATGTTAACAAGCATATTAGTGTCTTTAGTGACGCACACGGGCCCACCCAATCCACTGGCACACTGCTTTTGTTTTGTTTCATATCAGGACTGATGCCAGGCTGAACAAAGCAGCACATGCACAGAATAGATAATGTGCAGATATTGTGATGACTGTTTTTTTTATAATACAATAATATTTAAAAATGCACCCTTTGTGGAATTAATTCAAAGGAAGGTTCTTGAACAAGGAAAAAACATATATAGATGCGACGAAGGCCAACATTTTTTTACCTAAATTATCTCATAAGGCTAAGCGTATATAAACAGATCCACAGCTGAGGTGCAAGGTTCGCAAAGACCCTAGCTATCAAATCGACTACTCCACTGAATATAATCCATTCTTCTAGCTGTTCACAGCAGTCTTTTCCTCACTCCGTAAGATGACCAATTACAAGCAAAATTACAAGCAGCCCCAAATTGCCAATTTGGAGCCATTATCTAATCAGTGAATAGATGCAATTCTGATAATGTGCAATGAGTATTCATCTCAGCTAAACTTTTTTTGACTGGATGTATCTCCTAGTTCATTTGCCAATGTAAGAAAGAGACATTAATATGCCAGCAGTAATAATAAATTAATCAGCAATAGACGCTTTGTGGAGCTAACTACATGTATTTCAAAGTGAAATACAGAGACCTGATATAAGCAGTATTATAAAATCACAAATTGAACAGAAGAAACAACGTTTTATCATGAACTAATTTTTATTGACATTCCTACATTTGAGAAGTTTCTGAAGTGTTTTGATTGGTCACTAGCTAGTACATTTAAGTTGATAATTGCAGAACTGAATTGAATATGGCATATGACCTTATGGGAGTGTTGTCCCAAATCAACATAACTCATGCTGGACATGGCCAGTCGATCCTCAGTTGTCCTCTTTGTGCATGATACAACCACTCATGCATTATACAGATTGCTCTATACACAGCGCATATACTGGAAGCATGGGATACATTTTTTCCTATAAAACTTGAAAGAATTCCCAAAGTTTATTTGATACTCTGCAGGGGTAACCGCAACACCATGCCAGAAACTACGGACAGACGAATTACTGGCACTTTTTCTAGCTGTAAGAATATATCATACTCCCTGTCGCTGCCAGCCCACAAAATGACCTTGCTTCCCCTGGATATGTATGGTCCAAAGTCCAAACTATTACATGATATTTAGGAAAGTGTTTTTTTTTTCTCATTTGGTTATCAACTGATTTTGGATGATGAATGTGAAACATGTGGTGGTGACATCATTGGATCCCATAATCCAGTAATCCACAGTGTGACACCTGACTATGATTTGAAGGAGACTTTGTAGCAAATGCTTTCAGTCACTGTCTACCATGACCAAACTCTAACAAATATTCTCCATCAACTTAGGAAATCCTGCTGTGGCATAGGGCTTAAAACCTTCATAAAATGGAAGACAGCTAAAGATTTCTGAAGCTAAAGGCTGAAGTAACGCCCTCAAAATTATCCAGGTAGGTAGTTAGGAAAGCAATTTTATTTTTTAAGTTTGTTTTATGTTTGTCTGTCAGTCTGTAATAGTATGCTTATATACTTTGTTTACTTTGAGAAAGCTCTAATGGTATTGTTTAAATTTCAAAATTTACTTGTTTTAAAGTTTCGGCCAAATGTGGCAATAAAATGTTTGAGGTTGGCCAAAAAAAGACATGTGGGTTTTAGGTAATTATAGACATTTTTTTATGCTTTCTACATTTAAGCTCACAATTACAGGCACTCATTGTTGTTAATTTACATGGGCATAGACATTTTGTCCGACGGAAGTCGCCAGAGTGAGTAAGTAAAAGGATTGACACAGTTTTTGAATGAATAAAATTTCCAGTGAAGTCTATGGATTAAATTATATTCCTAAGACAATCAAATCGAGGACTTTTGGAAAATACAACCTGGGTAGGTTGGGACAAAATAGTAATGTGGACAAAATAGTGGTTATACCCATGACGCTGCTCTCTCTCTCTCTGGCACATTCCATAAACTTTGATCTTACTTATTACGGTGTATTTCTTTATAATTATATAATGTTGAAGCTGATAAACTTGATACCAACAGTTGATAAAAACATAGCTGTGTGGCTATTGCATAATGCAACTTAGTGCTTACCTGTATCTTCCCAATTATCTTCATCCTGGCCAGCTACCTATTGTTTGTTCAACAACAAAAAGGGAGAAATATAAATCAAGAGGATGGATTAACGTTGACCATGTCAGAGCAAACATGAAGATCAGTTATCTGGCTATATGATACGAACACTGTCAACTTATATAGTATGGTATCGCAGTAGGGACACAGGGTTATCAATGTAAAAATTCCATTTGTATTAGCATCATTCATGCACAACATTCAAGCCACAATGCACATAGCTATATCCGTTTTTATTCATAGTTGAAGGAATACATTTCTCCCAATGTAATTAGTGTCTAAAACGTCACTTAAGATAAAACTGACTGAAGTTCAGTCATTGATAATTTGACATGCTTGAGTTGTGATACACTGCTCCACTGTTTTAGAGAACATAAGAAAATACAATTATATACCCCAATGCAAAAGATAGGATACTGATACACAACTCAGAAAATTGACAGCTCATATTTCTCCAAACTCCAAATCTCAATGACAATAAAGTGAGACAAGAAAGAATACATTGTAACAATTTTAATGTATGAAAGAAAGATTCTGCATTCTTTCAAAGAATGTAGAATCATCCTTCCATACTTTAAAATTGTTACAAAATAAAACTTAAGTTTGTGACTATCACTGGACAGTCTTTGCAGAAATACATCATTCATAAATTTAAGACTAAGCATTTCAAATTTTGTTTAAAAATACACTGAAATGGTCATGGTATCACATCTAATGTACATCAACAACTGACAACAATTAAATTAAATAGGTTACATGTACCAATGAATTATACTGGGGAAAAAAACTTTGTTAAACTGCAATCTCAAACTCACCTGGAATATGCATAAAGATGCAACAAAACCGAAAAACCATAACCACCTCATGATTAGGCCGGCTGCTATTTTTCTGAAAGGTCAAGAAAAACAAACTAATTTGGTAAATCTAAACAGAAATGGAATAAACTCAATATCTTATCAGAATTTAGTATCCCATCAATCTTTCTCAACATGTATGCAAACGCCTGGAAAAAATCCATACTGGATCACCACTTTACCTGCCGCCAAACATCAATTTGCACCTCACCTTGTGATTTCACCCAAGAGGAAACCAGGAAGCTGTGTAAATGCGAAAAAAAATTAGGCAAAATGTGTTTTTAGAGCACATTTTGGATGCACATGTCGTGCAGAACTAAGTAGAAGCAGCCGGTCAAAACTGATTGAAGTGTCTGGAAGACAGTGGTACGTTATACGCATGACATCGACAACCATGACAACGCATGAGCCGGCCAATGATAGTACAATACGTCATTATGAATATTTATTTTCTCATGAATATTTAGTTTACCTCAATGGATACTTCAAATACGTCCAAAGATTGATTATTGCAACAGCGATCATGTGCAGCCTAGCAGTTTAAAGTCTCATGTTTCAAGCAAGAGTCCGAGGTTCGAATCTCGATGAAATAAGTGACTGATTAATAAATAGGAATAAAGGAAAGGAGAGGGTGAGAGTAGTGGAGGGAATAACCATAAAGGATGCAACTTTTGGCGCTTGAAAATTAATTGAAAAAAAGTGGTGATCCAGTATGGAATTTTTTCCCAGACGCCTCATATTCTGAATGACAGTCAAGAAATGTATACATTTTAAGCAAAATGAACTTCCTGAAGGAAATATTTCACTATTTGACTGGAAATAAGATTCACAAATGTTCAGGAGGAAAGATTCTAGTAATTGGCCATCACTTGTCACCCTGTGCACAAACCGTATGACTATGAGACTGGTCTGAACATTTCTGAGTGTTTTCTCAGTAAATACTTCAATTTTTTCCCTGCTAAATTTACTTGTTAGGACAAATTATCATTTAATTCTGATGGGTGATAGGTCACTGAAGGAAAAAAATTAGTGATAGCCAGATATGGGAATCTTTCCAAATTGTAATTGCAAAAAGATTTTTCATAGGATGCTGCAGCATTTAATGCTGGCGTGGACAATTGTCACGTCTTTGCCGATTCACAGTCCAACGCAACGGTGACAGTCGATAACGAGTGGTCGGTTCAGTTGAATGATTAGCTTAGTTCTACTACTACTGAGTACTACCGTTCTGGATTTCGTAAAACCTATAAATTCATCACTGCACGCAAATTATACACTCCACCTACCTTCCCGAACTGTCTTCAAATACGGCCACTCAATGACTTCAAGTTCTGCTCCTGTTGGCGACTCGTGAAGAAATGACGACCAAAGAAAACACTGCGTGACTGATGTAGTCTGCGGCGCTAGCGCAGCAGTTGTGGGACGTCACACTATATCCCGGGGGTGTTCAGTATAGCTGGCGCACTATTGATATTATGCCGGGCGCGATATTTCTCGGTTTTAACAAGCCAGCAGCCAGCCTATTGAATCAGTATGTTGATATGTGTTTATTTCCACTTTCGGCGGGTTTCGTTTTTGTTATTAATCACAAAAAGTTTTTGAAATTGTTGATCATTGATAGCACTGATTTACATTGGAATTTCCAAATTAAGAACAAATCCAAGAAAAATGGTTAGGCTACATCGTCACCCATTATCTGGCGCGAAATTTGATTAGGGACGAATCCACGTGTTTACGAAGAGCGGAAATAGTTAATTGCAAACTTAAAGATGTCCTCTATTGCTCTTGAAGACAAATTGACGGGCAATTAAAAGCTCAAAATATTAGAACATGGCAAAAATCTGTCATTTCTTTTGTGCAAGGACATTCAAGGTTTTAAACGTCTTCAAAATTCAATGTGGTTTAAAAAAATGAAAACCGTACATGCTAATTTAAATGCTTCAAACTACAAAACTACATGCGACGGGAAATTATCCACAAAAACGTCCACTCTGAGATATGCTTCATTTATTGCGGATATAAAACTGTGTATATATTTTTATGCATAGGTGGCAATATCTGTGTACATGTTTAAGTGGCAAAATCTAATTGCATGGTAAAGCTGGCTAGGTTAATGAAATGGAGGTGCTGTGCCTCGTACGATATTTCATTTACTGGGTAATAAAGAATTGAAACTGAAATCGAAATAAATCCATATTATTACAGGGGCGGATCTAGGAATTTTTGCGGGTGGGGGGTCAGGCCCGGCAGAATTTTTTTTAATCAGCAAATCTGTGTTGAAATGAAGACAGGTTTTTCCCAAAAAACTTGGCCTCCGTAAAATCACAAAGTTGGGGGAGAGGGGGAGAGGGGGGCCTGGTACATATTCCAATGGGGGCGCTGTTCAAATTCGTCAATCATGCACACTATCGCACAATAGTGTGCAAATACCTCCCTACCAATGCTGGCTAGACCTCTGTGTCCACAGGTTTTCCTAATTCGTCCAGTTCACATTCTAATTCTTTTCCTGTGTTCTATTACAGCACGTTTGATCATCGCCATTATTGTTTCCTTTACCTCAGTTCTTATGTGATTGTCAAATCTTGTACTTTTATCTGGGTTTTTTTGTGACTGATGCTTGACTGCCACAATAACGGCCAAAAGTTGCTTCCGTGAAAGAGGCATCCATTAGTAGAGGGCAGAGCAGAAAGTAAACATCTAAGATGTTAAACAAAATAGTCCTTTTCCAAAAAGATAATTGACCATTGTTGCAAAAGATTTTTAAAAAATCATTTTAAAAGAAACAAATAAAGATTATAAAATGTTAAAAAAAGAAGTAAAACTACCCTCAACCCAAATCCATTACATTCCTAATAAGTGACAATTGAGACATGGACAAAATAAAAAGCGTGGTTTTGAATTGGCCATAACTCAATAAATATTTCTCCAATTTAGATGGAGAAAAGCTAATGAAATAAACTTGTCAAATGTCAAGATTTGTGATGATTTTTTTTTAAAGATGTAAAAAAGAGGGTTGGTTGCAGGGGGGGGGGGGGCACCCTGTATAACAAAAATCGCACAATCATGTATAAGGCAGTCTAGATCATAAGAATTACTAAAAGGTTGGATACAAATGTACACAAAACTAATTGTATCTTATATCTAAAAAAATATTGAAACATACACAAGAAAATTTTGAAGGCAAAATTTTTTTAAGGCAAAAGTTTTACAGTGAAAAGGCAGCTATTTTAGCAGTCGAGTACAACTACATATTCAAATAAAAAGTATCTAATAAAAATTGAACATTATCTATCCTTGACGAATTGGCTGACACTGCAAGTCATTCTGAATACTACAAAATTTAATCTGTGTACAACAGCGATCAATTTTACTGCAATTAATATGACATGTACTACTACTTGATCCTTTACAGAACTAATCTAGCAACAAACAAATAATTGGCTCTGGACCCTGTACACAAGTACTCCTTCAATGGTACAAACTGACAAGTAGCGCAGACACAGAATGACCATTAAGCAATTTCTTGCCTTGTGTAGATCATAGAAAAGATCAACAGTGCAAAGTGTGTCCTTCATCACCTACTGTACTTGACTGTACTTGTCAGGTTTCCCAGTGCCATCTCTTATTAAATCATAAAATATAATGAACAGCCTCTTCAGATTTGCAAATATGTTTTAATTTGCATAATTATCTGCTTGTCCCAATGACAGCTATACTGCAATGATTTTATGTTGACTGTAAATATTCATTGGACTGGCAAAGACTATAAAATGTCTAACAGTGTTGCAAAATAAAGCCAGAGCTACCTAAGTATAGATGGATAAAGCTTAGACATGCAGTGCATGCGTTTTGCACTAAACGATACTTGAGCAATGTTGAATTTCCAGGAATATTGTCTGTCCAGTCTGCGGGAGATCCGATTACAGTTTGGTTTTGGTGAGTTTCAGTATTCCACTCAAGTCTTGCTCATCCGAGTAGGTGTGTGTGCCTCCTGGAAGGGCCTCACCAATAGGGCTAGAAGCTGGCTCATCTACATATAAATGAGAAACTTCTTTGAAATCTGAATAAGCTTACACCTTGGTTGAGTAGAAGTTATTCCTATCAACTGTTCATGATGTCTTGAATCAACTTGTATAATTCAGTTGTCCCAATTGCACGATGCATGTAACATAAAAACCAGACCTGATTGAATGGTGATGTGAACCCCCTATCACTTTCAGATGTTATAGAGCCGAGCGTCCGGTAAAAAAAAACCCGTCTATATTTCAGATGGTATGAAATTGGGCGCCCCTTCACTGCAACATCAAGCCTGCCCCCTCCCCACTTTGGATGACAAGCCTGGCTATGCCGCTGCTTCCATGCATCCATATTGCATGTTGTGTGAGGTTTTAATAATTTTTTTTTCCAGGTTTTTTATTAAGGACGTTACTGTAAAGATTCCTATAAATTGTTTTGGCCCTCAATTTCAATGAATGTATGATAGCAATGGCGGATCTCCCCCCCCCCCAAAAAAAGTTCTGAAATGTTTCTCAAATTGCCTTAGAATGCAGGAGAAAGCATCACAGATTTCAACATTCTCCAGGGTCATGCCCCCGCATCCGCCTAGCACGCATTCACTCACCCCCCCCCCTTCCTGAAAGCTAGATCAGTCCCTGGATAGTATTACTTGTTGTTTGATTGTCTTTAATGTGATGATAGGAAATTAAACATTTTGTCATTAGCTGCTTTTGATAATAAGTAGTACCTTGCTTGATCTCAAGACTTGCTGAGCTTGTCTGGAATATGTCAGGGATGACATGAACCGGGGAAGTCTTGTCAACCATGGACAATTTCTTGGTCACTTTCTGCTTCCTATACAAAAAATGTACAAAAGTTGTACTTGTGTTTATGTACAAAACAACATTTTTTAATGCATTTAGAATGTTTGGAGACAAGCAACTATTTAAATCTAGTGTGTGCGATTGTCACATGACAAAATAAGTCATAAAAAAAGCCTGAGATAAATGTTTGAACCAGGTTAAACCTTCCTCCAGTTGTTTTCAGCAAGGAACAAAAACAGTTCTTGTGAGTGGATGATTAAGTTTTTGTTAAATTCTAAATAAAAACTTTGGAATTGAATCTTTCAATTGCATTTTTTTGGGGGTCTGGAGGCATTTTCATGCCAAGGCCTAATGGGCAGCAAAAAAGAAGTTGTGCCGATAAACCAGTTTGGTGTTCCAAAATAGTCTGGTACACAACAAGATTTGACAATTTATTTTCGGGATAAACGCGGCAGATAAATGCACACAAGGCTATGGGGGACATGGTAACTGAATCTGCATTCTGTGTAATTTTTTGTGCTATCGAAAAGAGATGGAAACTTTCGTTCTCAAGAAAGATTGAAGACACCAGACACCTCATAACACTTCGCTGTCAAAACATTTTTGAAACATGTTACTTCAATTTTGCTGGTACCCCGTTATCCTTTGCACAGATACAATGAAATGTTTATACCAAAAGAAAAATTGTCACATCTTGATGTGCACACAAGCAGTTGGAATACCGAACTGACTTATTGTGCGAGAAAATCATCAAAGCAGGGATGATCTGCTAACACTTGTGTTCACATGGAGATCATTTACTGTTTGTCATATATTAAAGTAAATTGTGCCTTTGAAATTAAGCATGCTCTTTGTTGTGTTTATTGCTTATGGTCTCAGCAAAATGGACAGATTTATTAGTAGCAATGAGTGCAAACAGTGATTCACATTTGGGCGTGGGTTTAGAACTGAGCCAGTTCACCATATACCCCACCATGCCATATCAAGTGAAGCCATTATTGATAAAACTACTACACTTGTTTCAAGCAATGATGGTATCCTGCATATTTCAACTCACTTCAGCTTACAGACAACCAGTCCAACAGTGGCAATGATCAGAATGAGCCCAACACAGGCCATGGAAATGGCAACCACTTTGAAATTCACTGTCTCAGTATCAGGATCCTTGCCAACCTGTGTCTCTGTGTAAGGAAATGCAAATGAAAATATACATACAGAATTATTCAAAGCAGTATACACCATCTGACAGTTTAGACTTCCAAAGGTTGCTGCATTCTGATACAAAAGGCTAGTATATAAATGAAATGAGTGGGGCACATGTTTAATTCTCAATCTAAAACAGAAGTTGCGTCCATTTACCAAAAATCCAATGGTTGTTGAGGCAGTGTTACCGTTTAGGTCAGTTCAATTTAGGAGAAAAATGAAAAAAAATATGACAATTTAGACTAAGTGTTGAAGTCTTTAAAAAGTTATTAACACATTTTATAGAGTAAGCTTCTCAAGAGAGACCGGGTCAGAACTTGTGTACAAACATCTACAATCAAGATAAAGTTTTGAATCAAAAAAATTCAAATAAATCATTGATTGTATACTTAACAGTTACACAAGAAAGGGAGGTATGACACACAGTAACATGAACAGGCTATCACTACTCAATGCTACAACAAATCAACAGGTGAGTACTTTGCCAATACTACACATCAAGCGCGATTGTAACCCTTTGGGTTCTGATGAGTACGAGTGTATAAGTATAGAACAGTAAAACTCTTCTGGAGCATGAGTCAAAATATGTGTGACTACTTCTTTCCTTAGGCTGTACATTTTGACAAACAGAATATGACCTGGGTATGAGTATGAGCACAGAAACTAGTATT
Organism: Patiria pectinifera; assembly: GCA_029964075.1. NCBI lineage: Eukaryota > Metazoa > Echinodermata > Asteroidea > Valvatida > Asterinidae > Patiria > Patiria pectinifera. The sequence goes on along the minus strand of CM057136.1, from coordinate 5,684,464 downwards.
TGGGTATGAACAGTGGTGCAAGCTTGAGTACTTGAACACTCAGGTTGTAATTGGTCACACTGGGTGAGTCTGAGTGTGAGTAAGTGTTTATGCACAATTATGAGAACAGCACAGCCTAGCAGTCCAGTATAACTGCAACATGACTCCTAAGCATGGATAACCATTTCCAGGACTTCTAAGTCCTGATAACAAAGGAAAGAGTACCAAAGCACTGGCTGATGTTGGTAGCTCCAGGACCACTTGTCACCATTCCATGTGGACAGTCTGTGCAGACGTTCTTCTGTTCATCTTTGTAGGTGTTGACAGGGCATGGCTTGCAGACGTAGTCAAGCTGGAAGGCATCCCATTCCCAGATTAAACCTTGGCTGCACTGAACTGAAGAAATCCAAGCAGACAAAAGAGGAAAAGTACAAAACAAAAATTACGTACAATGCACTAATTATGCTAGTGAATAAATAGTGAACTAGTCCAAGCTTCAGAAACATTAAGTGCACTGTCCCAGACTAGTATCATATACAATGCACACAAGGCTGGTGAAATGTTGTACTCACTACAAAGCCCCTCTTGTTCACTTTCCACACTCCCTTGTGGACAGACATCCCAACCATCTTCAGCAATAGTCTCAATGTCAGGCTGTGACACTTCTCCATGGTACATGATGCCAAACTGCCCCTGCTGCATGAGTTCTGTCACTTCATCAAGGGTGGATCTGATATCCATTTCTGTTAATACTGAACTATCTACATAAGACATAGGGGAAGAAAAGGTCAGAAGGATTAATGGAAAACTATGAACAGAACCTGTCTGTGCTATTCACTGCCAATTATGTTGGACACTTCCCCACGAATAAATGATTGTTAATGTGTGGTGATACTATTCACCTATTAAAAACCAGCCTTTTTCACAAAACGGGGGCAGCAAAATATTCTTGATTTGAAATCTATTCAACTTTCCTAATTCATGTTTGATTTTAAATAAAACCAAAACCCAACTCTTTAAACTTAATCCAAAAATTTGAAGGGGAGCAATGTGCAAGGCAAGGCTGAATAGACACTTACTGTCAGGAACACCACTATGGCCAACTGAAGTATGGTCAGCCATGGTGAACAAAATAGTCACTTTGACTGGGGATGGTGAGCTTCTCTTCCGCACGGTAGCCCTGGTGGTGCGGTGCTCTTGTGTGTCACAATTGGAGACCTGCAACAAGGTTAGAAAAACAAGGCTTGCATAATAAAACGGAGGAAAGTTTCTCCTGAAGAAAAAGCAAAGCACACGATTCGAAACATCAAGTCAACTTTTGTAAAATCTTTCACTCATTAACTCTCCTACGTGTAAATCTCATGTTGGCCACGCACATTTTGTTTATGGCCTGCTCTGTGAAAATGTGTGGTCCTTAGCTGGTAACTTTGTTGAAAAGGTCCTACATATATATAGTGCATGTGTTTCAGGGTGAGACATTTTGTCAATAATTGCTTTTCTTCAACTTGGAAAAAATGGCTATTGTGTTTGAATATTCCATTTAGACCAATACAACAGCATCACACTCCTTCAAATGGTCGGAATGTGGTCTTGGTATGGTAAAGAGAATTCAATCAGTTTCCAGAATCTTCTATTAATATACACTTAACTACAGCCCTGTTCTGTCTGATGGCAGTGTGTAGAATGTGTCATTGGTATCCTATGCAGTGCAGGACGTCTGAGGATGAAGGAAGATCCCAAGCACAAATGCCTGCAGGGTTAATGGATATACTCACGGTGATGTTAGCAGCACAGGTGTTTAGTGCCAGGCATCCTGAGGCCCCCTGCGTGGAATTGTGCAGGGTAGCAGAAGCCCCATCGTAGATGTCACGCTGATCACTCTGTGAGCCGCAGTGCAGATCAGGATATGTCACGGTGATGTTGGCAGCAATGGCAACGCGGGGAACCAATACTGCCGTGTGACAAAAAGGAAAGTGACAAGTATGGATAGCAATGACAATAATGAGAGTGACTCTGTGCTGCAACAAGTGATCCTACAGACTGACTTGTGAGTCGTACAGGGTGTTGTGTTACCTGGCAACAAGAGAATGTAAATTAACTCTTAATGGCAATTTGGCCATTCTAATATTGTCTGATCAATTTAAAGACGCATAAAAAACCCGTAGATTATCAGTGAACATATTTCAATTTTGTCATTATGTTTAAAACCGATTGTCTGATATTTCTGACTGGTGTTTGGGATGGATTTTGGAAAGTACTTGTCTACATGCGAAAAGACACAAAAAGACCTACAGCTGCAGCTTGGCAGTCGAACTGAGCGGCTGTTCTCAGGATTGTGGTCCCACACGTAGTCAGTACTGGGACCACACCGGTACTCGGTCCGTGGTGGTGTACTGAATACATAGCTGTCCCGACACCAGATACGACACGAAACTTCCCCATCGTCGGTTTCATTGCAATCAATGAAGCCACGCAGCGGACTCCGCAGAACTGGACAGGCTAAGGATGAAAATTGTTCAGTTATATGTGGTTTGCCAGAAATTGATGACAATTCTGAAATTGGTTCGTGGGGTAAATTATCAAAAAGAAAATGAAAAATAAATCCCTACATGTGATTAGTTACAAGTAAAGTTTGAGGTCTTGTTTCATTTTTAAACTTAAGTTTCCTGATTTGTTAACAACTAAGTAAAACCAGGAAATGCCAGAAGTGCTGAAGTTTGTGAATACAATATCCATTCATGACATGTTTTTCACCGGAGTGGATTACAAACACACTACTCATGACTTACTGGGGCATCTGTCTGTGTTACACTCCTCTGACTGGTAGAATACCCCCGGGCATTGTGCCCCTCCATTCTGGGGCTCCGGGTTGTCACATGACCTAAATCGGAGCTGACTGCCAGTCCCGCATGTCTTTGAACATGGGGACCAAGACATCCATACACTCCACTGGCCATCAACTGTGAAATTAACAAAAAATCCTCTCGTGGTTGGCTACTTTAAACACTGCAAAGATACCGTGAATTTATATATAATACGCGGCGCGAAAAGAGCAGCACGCAAAATCTGCAAATTAAAGAGATTGAAGGGCGTATAAGCAAGCCGGCGTATAAACCGCACCGACGGCAGCGGTTTCAATTTTGTATGGCCTCCAAATTCTAGCCAAAATGTTGTATCATCATTACATTTACAATCTCTAACAAACAAAGCAAATGTTGATGATGAGAAATAATCACCGAATTGCTGCCGGCTGCCCTGCCCCGTCGGTCCCCAACCGCGTAAAGTTAATGCGCGCGCGCGCCTGCCTGCGCGCGCCGCCTAGGACAACATTTTTTCCTGCAGCACAGAGAGAGTATGGACCCCAACGTGATTTTCCCCATTGCGTGTGTTGTCTGACCGAGCGCTACTAAATTTTACTGAGCAGTATTATTCGTTCGAGTTTTTCTTTTTTACTCAAATAGTCAAACGATGCTGCCATTTTTTCATGGGCGAACCCATTAATTTTGTTGTGGAAGTGATGTAGTCCCTGTTGTTTTTACAGTCTGAATACATTTTTCAATACATTACAAAAATTATATATGATGACGTTGAACAACTGATTGGAAAAAAATAATTGGAATTAATAAAAGTAAAAGTCCTTTTTTTTTTTTTTTTTTAAAGCGATGCTGCCATTTCTAAGATAGATACACCCCTATATTATCTCAAATGGTGTGGTCCGCTGGGAAAGCATATTCTTCAAGGCTCGGCGTATAAGCCGCCCTGTGTATAAGCCGCAGTAAACATTTTCATGGGCAAAATCAACGTATAAGCCGCGGCTTATATTCCGAAAATTTCGGTATATACTATATTGATGAAAACAGTCCCCACCTTGTGAACTTGCATTGCACTGTGGAAATGAACAATTTAAGCTGGGAAATTATTTTCATTATCTTCATCTTTTTACTTAACTTCCTCCTTTTAATGCAACACCATCATTTTTATAGGCAATTTTGTCATTTAAACAATTTTTTATTCTGGTTACTTTCAAAGTCTTAAAAGCTCTTCTAAGCAGTGAAACTGTTCTTGTCTTTATGTGGGCTGACAACTGGTCACTGCCCATTGTTGGATGTTGGGGTGTTTCTGGGTGGTTCCTATAAACATTACACCCAAGGATAAGCGTGAATCATGTAAATATCCTGGATATATTTACGACTGAGTTTTATTCAATCTTTAGCATCAGAGAAGCAAGTCATGTGGTTCAAATAAGCAGCACATAGTGGCAAGACTGTAGAAAGATTGTATGGAAATAGACACTTCATAACAGATGGTCCTTGAGACGTACAATATTTGTGAAGTTCTAAAAAGTCCTGGAGTGGAATGTTACATATGCAGGTCTATTTTCTTGCACTGCACATATTCGCAAGCTTTTATAGTTTTGATACTCTCAATACACTGTATTGACAGTGCTCTATACTTGGGACGTGGCCCAAGTAGGACTTACCAATCTGGTTTTCGCACACCCTGCCGGTGTATCCCACAGGGCACTGGCACCTGAATCCAAACAAGTCACTGTGACACATCCCATTATTAAGGCAGGGATTCAGCAGGCATAAATCAAGCATGGTCTGGCACCTGTCTCCTAGCCTACCCTCAGTACAATGGCAGAAGAAGGTATCAAGCCGGTCCTCACACAACCCGCCATGCTCACAAGGGGTGCTGGAACATTCATCATAATCTTGAGTGACAGAAAAACGAGGACATTTTGTTAGAGTTGACATAATTTTAAGTAAGCAAAAGCTAAATCAGCTGAAAACAGTCATGTGCAAAATACAATTGCATTTGACCCTTATGATCACCAAGCGAGGACAGCAACAATGGAAGTGAATTTAATGTTTGCAAAAATTATTCAATGTAAAAAAGCTCCCACAAAACAATATCTTAAGGATAAATGTTCCAACAAATCAATGTCCAACAAATCAATGTCCTCAAAATGTGTTAATCTTTCTCCCACTTTTGTGGAGGGAAATGGTTTCTACCTACCATCGCACATTGATGGCGCCCTCAATGTGTGTGTGATTCCAGGCCCAGGAAGTGCCATGATTTGCCCCCATGCAAAGACATTGCCAGGTGTGATCGGTACGCAGTAGGCAGCAACATCTGTCACCTCCACCTCACTTAGGGCCTCCTGCCATATGTTCAGGCCACTCAGCTCCAACTGACAATCACCAGGACCAGTCTCAGAGTCTGAAAACAACATTTGTAGTTGGTCAAATTCTGATACATGTTAAAATCTTGATGCAAACAAAAGTCATCAGGAACTACTAGACTTGCAACACAATTTACTTGCAGCACACCTTCGTTCCTACATAGGTATCCTAGAATCCCAAGTTAAAAAGTTTTGCTGTGGTGTGCACCAAATAAGCATAAATACAAAATTGATAATTTTAAAGTGTTGGCGTTGAGGTTTGTTCTGATTCTACAAGTATACAATATGGTAGAGTTCGGAAGCTGAAGAAACTAGATAGTGTGGGAAATATTAGGAATTATTTAAACATTTTACTGTGCATCTAAAAACTCAATATCCTCCTCCCAAGTACTGCAGTCATCAAAACCTCAATGAAGCAAGATTTCAAATAAATCATTACAAAAAAGACTCATATTCAACATTGAAAACAATAATTGCCATCTTCATCATGCACACCTTCATTTCATATCATAAATAAATAGACACTACAAAATGTCCACAACTCAAGTGTGTTGGACTTTTGCAAAATGTTCGGTGCAACTACTAGTCGTGACTTCACAACTTTACATTAGTGATCACTTTCCTTGCAATTTTGAAGCAGCCCAAAAGGATTTCACATATCTGATCTGTAAAATATCAGCTGCTCAAGATTTTCCTTGCAGTACAGTTTTGTTTTCCAAAACTCAATAGAAATCTCACCCGAAGGGCCAATGGTTAATGACAAGCCACTTGGAAAACTTCCTGTGGGGGTTGAGACAGTGCCCTCTGCTGCCAATGCCTGGTCAATGTACAGCTTCCACTCTAGATTAGTCGGGTGTTTCAAGACCAGCATGATGTTGTGCCAACGTCCCTCGCAGAAATCTCTCCGGCTCCCCACACCAACATTATGGCTTGAATAAAAACATAGGGAGGAATGGCAATGTTCTTTACATCAATGGCACTGATGAAATGTCTATCTGCAGGAATGCAAGAGGACAGTGAAGGCTGGGGAAAAGGGGTGCAAAGGAGCCTTTGTGTTACTGAATTGTTGCTGAATGTTGAAGAATTTCATGAACCTGAAATATACAGCTGGTATCGATCTTAATTTGAGCAACGATGGGTGTTAAAACCATCATAACTAGACAGTAACATCATCCATTTATCAACACCTAACGCAAGGTATAACTTTTGTGAAATGCATCATAATATGTGTAACTTATGCAATAAAATGTGATGTACGTTTCATTATATGCCATTACACTGCTCCATTCATTTTCTTTGTTCAACATTGAAAAAAATTATTATAATGCACCTGATCAGTTTCCCATTGTGGTTTATTTGAAAATGAATAAAAAAGCAGCGAATCCTCTTGAATGATCCTCATGGCCCGTTTGCTATTTCCCGGGTTCCCAACATGGCTACTGTTGCTAGCATCATGAATTAAGGTGTTATCCTTAGCTACATGGCATATACGGGTCTATGGCTTCTGAATAGTGATCCTTGAACAAACTCATTGTCAAAGGTTGCAGGTTCAAACCCCACTCCAGTCAATTTCTTTTCTCAACTTTGTAGTTCTTTTTCTTTAATTAGCTAAAACACAAAGCCTTTGCAAAAAGGTATGTCACGCTTTAGCGAGAGAATGAAGTTACAGGAGAATTTGTTTTTGAAATGTCAGACTACCCATTGTAACTCACCCAAGAAGCGACAGCAGCAGGTTGCATGGATTTCTGATCTCAAGGACATTGGTCGTTGCAGTGGATAACTTTGCCATGATGATGTCATCCGTGCAGGCCGATGATCTAAACCACAGGGTAAGGGACAGTTCAGACAGTCCAGCAGAGGTCACGCCGGTGACTTGGATGATGTCTGATGCAGTGTTGTTGGAGAATACCAGGTCAAAATCCGTTGATAATTCTATCAATAGTAAGAAAGAAAAAGAGCCATAATACTTGGTAAGTTAATCAAGACGTTTTTCTCATTTCACTTTGAAGAAATAATTTTGAAGAAATGCTATTCAAAGCCTTTAATGGTCATTGCTAATTCCCATTATGGAAAGATTTCCATATACGAAGTTCACTAATTTTCCTCTGTATTGACTAACAAGCCCCAGATAGCAATTTCATGTCATCAAAGTCAATTTGAGCAGTGAGAAAATACAAGCATTTTCTTAGAAAACACTTAGAATTTTCATAGGGTTTGTACACAGGGTGTTGAGTGAACTTCGTATATGGAAATCTTTCCCCCATTATAACTGTGCATTTAAGTGAATGAATGTTACCATTTTCGCAATGAACGCCAACGTATCCTGGTAGGCAAGCACACTGGTAAGCACTGAGGTCATCTATGCACAATGCATGATGTTCACATGGCTGACTCATGCATTCATCAACGTTCACATCACATAGTTCCCCACTGTTGAACAAAAACACACACATTTGCATAATTATTTGGATTTATTTTTGTGTCAAAAAATGTATCACTTGTTTAAGATTCCTATCTTATTCCATTTCAGTTTATTCAACCAGTAATATAGTCTGTCTTATGGGGATCCTGCCATGATCTTCAATCACATCAAGGTGGGACGTGTTTAAAAAATAAAATTTTAGATTTTCATTTTATGTCACTACATCACATCGCATCAACTGTACTGATATATAAATGTAAGGGTCACATGGTCGTACAAATGCTGCCAATTAATTTATAAAACTCAGTTGCTATGGATACAGTACTTTTCAGAACAATGCCGTTGTGGGTAGTCCAGGTAAAATAGTAAAAATCGACCAAACAAGAGACAGTGGCTGATGTGTTCTAAGCTCACCTGTATCCATCTACACAGGTACAAAAGAAACTGTTGCCTTCGGTTACGCAGGAAGCTCCGTTACTGCAAGGGGCACTGGTGCACGGGTCACTTCTCACTTCCACATCACACAGGGGACCAGTGAAACCTGTAGACAAAGCAGACAGTTCAATAAAAATCAGAACTACATGGCTATGCAATGCAATGTCTAATATTTGTCTTTGTGCCAAGGAATAAGCCTTACACAACACAAGTCTTCACTTTGACCAACGGCCAATTTCATTGAGCTACAAAACAAAGATGTCTAAACTAACTTGAAGTGGCACATGCAGGAGCTGTAGATGGCATTGATGAGAGCCAGAAATGGTACTTAAGAACAACCCTTAGTCTGTAGGTGACTGTAAAAGACCTTCAATGGACTCTGTCTCGAAGTCAACAGTGAAAAAAGAGAAAGGGACCAAACACTTCAGTGCCTTTGACGTTGTCCTACGCTTCCAGCACCTACAGATAGATGCTACTGGTTTGTGCACATTCAGCGGGGTTGTGATAGTGCACTGCAGGCACATGATACTCAACATTAGCTGGTTGCTAAACTGGAACCTACCAGTCAGACAATCACAGGAGAAAGCGGCAACTTCATCAAGGCAGGTGGCTCCGTTTTGACATGGGTTGGATAAACACTCGTTGATTTCCTCCTCACAATAGCGCCCTCTATAGCCATAGAGGCAAGCGCAATCAAAAGCGGCAACCTAGTGAGTAAATCATTCAAATGTTCATATTGACTTCTTTTTATATACTTGTAGACATAAAATGGACAAGTAAGATTTGAGGCTTTGCATGGTGGAGATACTAAATAATGTTAAGAGAATGGTTCTGAAAAGAACCAGAGGTATACCTCTGGTTCTTTTCAGAACCATTCTCTTAGTTGAGAAATTATTCGCACATGGTGTTTCCGCAAACCTTTCATTATTTAAAATGGACAAGAAAATGTAATACATCAACAGGAAAAGTTTTGTGATCAACTTACATTGAAGGGTCACACTTCTGTCTAGTTTTTGCACTTAAGACATTTACACTTTTTATTTCACAACATATCCAGGAGAATTGAGATCATGGAAAATGAGGAAGAATATGAGAGACGCAGCAGTCATCTTGGATAATATGAACCCACTACAACCCATACACAGGGCGAGTCAGAAAGACGGGTACCCTGTTAAAAGGGATTTTTTGTCAACTTAAAGACAAGTATGAGGCAATTTAAAGACTTGAAGAAACACAATTATACAAGGTTTAAGCAATCACCTGATCATTGTTTCATAAATGTTGCTTTTGTGGGTCAGGAGATGCAGTTTTTCCTCAAAATTCATGAAAATCGCTTTTGTCCACGGATCATTTAATCTGGCCAAAAACTTACTGGCACTTACACATGAGGGCATGGTTATAGATTGAAGTGCAAATCTGCTAAAATGTCACGTTTTGTTTCTTAACTTGTCGTATGGTTTATTCAACAATGTTTCTGATTATTGCACAGCTGATAGATTACAAACGGTTGACATGGATAAACTTTTCTGAAATCATTTCCGTCTCATTTTGTTATTCCTTTCACATGAATGAGAATGATGAAGGATTCCATTTATGTGCGTATGTCATTCATGTCTAGCCTGTAGTAAAACTGACACGTTATTGCATATTCCGTGGACAGCCTTGTTTTCCCCTATTGTTTTTGAAAATTGTTACTTTGAGAAATGTTGTCGCATCCTGTTCCCCATTGCACCAAATGACAGCCAAGTTACATGGGTTTCCAATGATGTACTATTTTCAACCCTATCTTCAAAAACTTGTTTGAAATCGGGTACCAATCATTCCGACTCACCCTGTATATATGAGATGACATATTATATCATTGTTCATAATGCATTGTGTCAGGAAACAGGTTTGTGGTGGAGACCCCAACACAAAGACCTCCAGACTCAATTCAAGTCACAAGTTATTAAAATATTGCGTGATCCCCCTGGCATGCTAGCAGCAGGCAGCTTTTCAGTTGACCTAAGCAAAATCAACACTGACGTCATTTGACCCATAGATAACCTCTGACCTCAATTTTTTTTAAGTCATCTTAAGTCCCCCTACCCAAAGATTATTGTCACCAAGTTTGGTTGAGAGTGAAGCCTGACTTTTCATATGACAGCACTTTTCAGTTTAACTAACCAAAAAAGCCCAATGACCTCATTTGACCCCTTGATGACCTTTGACCTCAAATGTCCCAAGTGATCTGAAGTACGTCCCCCTACCCAAAGATTACAGTCACCAAGTTTGAGATTGAAGTCTGACTTATCATATGACAGCACTAAACCACACTTGGTGACAATAACCTAACCAAAATGGAACACAAATAGACACATATATTTTCATATGACAGCACTAAGTGTTCTTTCGGCAAAACGAAAACATTTCACACATAGGGATGCATGTGAATTGTTTTTGTTTTGCAGGAAGAACACTTACCTTTTTTGTGATCCGTGGACAGAACTTTGAAACGGTGTTTGTGTTCAAAATTCACTTACTTGAAAAGTACATGAGTGATTTGAATGATTCTTGTACTACAGGGCGTCCTGAAAATAATGGTGCATGTAAACTCCGCCATTTTTACCAATTTACAACCGGAATTTACTGCAAATGTTTACACGATCTTCAAAGTTACAGATTTAGCTTGAGAATACCGTTTGTTTAATTAAGATTGCTTTTGTAAATCCAGAGATATGTTTGAATAACCGCAAAACCAAAAAAAAAAAATATTCTGTGCCACTTTTAGAAAGTGAGTGCTTCAAAGATCAGACAATGCCAGTATGGCTCTTTTGATAAGGTTATCCCTATGGGTGGAAGACAAACATTCCGTTCACATGAAAATATAGGGTTTTGTTCTTATGATGAAACAATTTACTAGTACAGACAGGTTCACTTCTTTAAAACTTCAATGAAAGAGTTCAATGAAATATAAATAAATATTGCACGCTCTCCTTAAAAATGTTAAAATCATTAACAGTAAAGTGATTTGGTTTTAGACTAAGACTATACTGATGTTAACTGCTTCACAGAAAGTGGCACAAAATGGGTTTCTTGGCTTTGCCATTATTCAAACATATCTTTGGATTTACAAAAGCAATCTCAATGAAACAAATGGTATTCTCAAGCTAAATCTATTACCTTGAAGATGGTGTAAGCTTCGATTCACGCGCATACTTTATACATATACCGACGTATGTTCAGGCCAGCGGCGCCAACGCACTTGTGCACCACTTAGTTGTTTTTTTCCACATGCGTGCGGAACCAAACGATTCTAAATAACGCACGCAGTGATCGAGACCGCTCTCATTATGGCGTGACGCGTCGCGCAAAATCTTGGGCGACGCGTCACACCAATAATGAGCGTTCGCGTAATTAACATTGTTCTATACGCGCAGCATTTTGCTCACAGGGGCAATAGCAAATGTCGTGTCTAGGTTTATTATATGTCTATGGGTGGGACAGTTGAACATCTGATTTCAAACTGGGTAGGGGCCTGCTTGGCGATAATGTGATTGCAAGGTTCATTATCGACGACCAGGCCCCTACCTGGTTTTCAACCAGATGTTTTAATACTAATCCACCACACTGCTATTCCCATTCCCAAATACCTTTTTGGTCAAAAACTTTTTAAACAGTAAAAAAACTTACAAAATTCTGACACTGTTTTGTACAAGAACTCTATGTTATATTGCTATCCATGTTGGGGGCCAATTACTATGTACGGATTGTGTGATTGCTGTACCCCGCCTTCAAAAAAAAAGAAAAGAAAACCCCCAAAAAATTACACCCTAATTTTGTTAAACATTAAATTCCCTTATTTTCTTACCTATATTTTCAGGCACACTCTTACGAACAAACGAAACAGAATCTTTCACGTGTCATCCTCTGAGTCCTCGACACAGATTTACGACACAGATTTACGCCACTGACACAACTACAACACGGCTTATTTCAGGAAAATAGTGCAAAATGAATGATCCTTTGTATTGACTTCCTCATCAGGAGGTAGTCTAAATCAGCCAATACCCAAGGACCAGCAGTGTCACACTTTTGTATACAATCAAGCAGCCCCACCTTATCCATGCAAGTGCCTCCATGCTGACACTGAACATTGACACATTCATTGATGTCTTCTTGACAGTTGGTACCATTGTAGCCTGGTGAGCATTGACAGATATAGGCATTGAGCTGATCCTGACACTCACTGCTGTGTAGGCAGGGAGCTGAGTCACACTCATCTATATCCTCATCACAAAGCTGACCTGAAAACCAACATTACCAAGCACCAGTTGTCAAGTTTAGGAAAAGGGTAGTTGTCAACAAAATACAACAGTGGCTGCAATATCTACAGTATCGGAGCATGGTGGAATATTAGTGACCAAATTGTAATGAGCTGCTCAGCAAAACATGATTTCCTCACAAAAATTACATTCTAAGATTGGAACCACTCCCAAGCAATTTACATAATAAGGTCTTTAGCCTGATAACCAGTTTTTATGCAAATATACAAGCCAATATTTCTTGCTCAGCAACGAAATATGCAAATGTTTTGTCTGCTTTAGTTAGCTTACACTGTTAGTTTGTAGAACCCTAGCCATGAAATTGGCCCAACTTTAGAAAAAATGAAAAAAAGCTATTTGCTCAGCATTAAAAAAGCTATGAGGAATTGTGTAGAAGTTACCTGTCCAACCCGGTAGACAGAAGCACTGAAAGCCATTAACTTCATCCACACACAGCCCGTTGTGACATGAAACAGCCGCACAATCATCTATGTCTTGCTCACAGGTAACCCCAGTGTACCCGGCAACACACATGCACCTGTACCCAGCCACCAAGTCCAGGCACGTCCCATGATTCTCACACGGTCCGCTGACACATTCATCAACTTCCTCCTCGCAGTTGGGGCCAGTATATCCTTCATTGCAGACACATGTGTAGCTGTTGACACCATCTACGCAGGAAAGTGCATTTATGCATGGATAGGAAGAGCATTCATTAAAGTTGTCCTCACAGTCATGACCAACAAATCCTGGTGAGCACATGCACTTATAGGCAGCCGGTGGGTCATTCTGGCATACCCCTTGGTGGTAGCATGGGCTGCTGTGGCAATAATTGACCACTTCCTCACAGTGGGCACCAGTGAAACCATCCGGACAGACACAGGTAAAGTCATTGATGCTGTCCATACAAGTGCCATTGTTATGGCAAGCACTGTAAATATAAGGAAAAGATTTTAGGCAATATTTCTTGTAGTTTTACTTAATAAAAAATATTCATAAATACCTAAGTCAGTTTACGCATTCCTATTGGTCGAGAGCCCGTCACGTGGCCGGTCTTAAACGGATGATAAAGACATGGCTAGCTGGTCTTAAACACTTTTCCAGTGTCACAATCAAATGTGGACTCCTAAAAATCCAGTGCCTCTTATCGTTTCATTGGTTGAACGTTCACAATCCTCACGTAGGCATGCGCAACACTACCAGGGAGTCAGAATTTTATAGTTCTAAATTCAAAACGCAACGCGCCAAGTGTGTTCTGCGCGACATCGCGCAGAACGTGATACGCGCGCGTCAATCTCCATAAAAGGGTTGTTTACATCTTACTCGCCAGCTGAACACTCCATTATTTTGCAAGAGGGATGTTTCAAAAAGCATAAAGTGAATTTGTTGAACAAAATCGGGATGTTTTGAACGAATTATATGATTTTTTTTTACCGAAAAGGTATTAATGAATGGGAATAAATATATTTATCACTTGTTTAAGACTGCTGATAATCGCCTCCGGCTCGGGTAATTATCAGCACCCAGACTCTAAGTGGTCTTAAACAGAGTGATAAAAACCTCCGAAGCACACATTTATTCCCTTTCTCAAAAGTCATTATCAAGTGTCACCACTAACTATAAAACTCGACTTTTTAAAGTGATGACCCCGGTCAAAAAGAAACTAAAGTACAAAGACAGAAAGAACTGACGACGAGAAACAAGGAAATAATTCACCAATTACTTATATTCATAAACTCAAACTATTTACAATATTTACAAAGATCCGGACTCGGGATCAAACTTCTCATATTCAATCTCAGTTAGGAGTTTTACTTTCTACTCCAACAACTCGGTCTACAAATTCAATTTTCTTAAGCTTAACTCGGAAATTTCTAAAAATCACAAATCTCTAACTGGGTGTACAACGACACAATCAAAAATCAAATCCAACTGTAGAATATGGCTATAAAATTCAGCCGTAACTCTTGTTTAAATTCAGCCTTAGCTCCAAAATTTAATTCAAAATTCAGTCAAATCAAATATCAACAATTGGGATCTAAAATCCAACCGTGACTATATCATAATTCAAAATTCACTTCTGTCAAATATCAATACTTCTGTTTGGTTCTGATAAACTGGGTATATCAAAGTAATCAACCTTTCGGATTAGAACGCTCAATTCGACAATTTCAATTATCAATACTTCTGTTCACACTTAATTCCTTCAAACAGCTAAATCAACTTATATTTGTTATGATTATTCCAAAACCAAAATCTCAGCTTTCTGCAAATTTAAAACTTTACATTTCTAACTGTTTAGTGAGGCACTTTCCTTAGTAGAGGGTCTCGTCTCCGTGGCACGTTTCCAGTTGATAGGACACGGTCAATCGGCACGGGACACACTATGTACAGACTGACATCGTAGTCGTTCTGCAGTCGTTTCTACATGCATTCATCATGAACCCAACTCGTACTGTGAGGTTTCCGGCCATCTACAATATAAAACAGTTACCGAAACCCATCCAGTATTTTGTTCTAAAATTACAGTATATCCATAAATCTCAAGATGTCACGTATAGCTAGACTTCGTGTCAAGGTTGCACTTCATCTCAATGTATCATTTCAAGCACTTTTTACCAAGAAATTTATTATTCTTAACAATCACCATCAATGGTATAAACTACAGATTCTAATTTTCGGAATTTGAGATATAATATTAAATACAACACTTACGGTTATTTCTTCATTATGATGCTTGTGAAGGCTGAGTGTTGCTCTGAGCGTGGTCTACAGGACCGGGAAGGTGGCTTTTAGCCTTGCCGAGACTATTTTGGCACTGATTTTGCCAAACTGGCGGATCAGACAAGATCGGTGGCAGATTTCACCGATCTGCTGACGAAAACCTGCTGTATCAGGCGTCTCCTAGCAAGATGGTACCGGTCTCTGTCACACTCAGCTCAGATCTCTCTAATTTTGTTGGTGTGTCTTCTCTCTCGATCAGAGAATGCACTGATCAGAAAACGCACACAACTTCTACTTGACAACAACCAACATTCTTTCACACAATACTCACATTCACAGAAACAAACGGACATCAATAACCATGGCCACACGGACAATAATAATTACGTAACCCGACGCACGGCGTTTTAGCAGGTTGACCAAATCAATGCCTTAATTTTTAGTGGCTGGAAAAGAAACTACCGGGAAAATGTGCGTACACGATTGGAGAAAAACTTATGGCACGATCTACTTTACAATACGGGGGTGGCGCGATAGCCGTAGCGCGCGTAATAAATACAATTACGTAACAGAAACGAAGCGAATTAAAAACGATTGTGACATCAAGTCATTATCAGGTCAAAGCATCAAAGGTCGAAAAGCAGGATCAGAGATCAGACAGTCTGTTGGCTTCAACAATTTCCAGTTAGTTCCCAAAGGAAAAAAATTAGAGCATGAATAAAATGTGTCCCGTGATTTAAACAAGAAATTTCCCGGTGAAAATCCCAAGCTTTCCTATTTTCCATGAGTCCCTATTTTTCTGCACCACTTCCCCTAAAATCTTGTTGTACTTATTAAACTGTGAATGAGGGCATGGTGCAAAGAGGCATGGCTTATTATATTCGTAATCACACAAGCCATAAACAAACCCATAGTGTCTTCTTCACATAGGCACTAAACATACAGTGGTACAGGTGTTCAACAGTCTGAGTACATGTCATTTGTGTCTTGATCAGAAGTGAGGAGGGAACTAGTCCATTACCTTGGTGTACAATCATCAATGTTCAATTCACACAGTGGTCCCATGAATCCAGCTAAGCAGAAACACATGAAGCTGTTATCAAGGTCCACGCAGAAGCCACCATGTTGGCACGGCCTAGAAATACAATCATCAATGTTGGTCTCACAGTCTGGACCTACATTTGATGGAGAATTAACAGGGAAAAACAAACATGTCAAAATTAAAAGTGAAGCCAGTTAATGACCCTTTTACTGAGTGGGGCTCTTTGCAGTTAACCATCAAAAATGTCCACGCTGCCTGCACGGCAGACCTCTAGTCTTGCCTTTCAATTGACAAGACACTTGCAGATGCATGCATTCTCTCATATCGTTCTTAGCACAGGATGGTGCCTTTCTACTAGCAACTAATGATCCATTGCCTTCAGGGTTACTTGAGCAGAAATTTGTGAACTATAATATCACAAACCATGAGCATATATCATGGCCTCGACATTACATTGTTGCACAGTCATTATGACACCATTGGACTCTAGGTGGCACTGTTCATAATTGACACTTTTGTGCATGTATTCATAATGCACATATCTGCACTTTGAAAATTACTGAACAACTGTTTGTGTGTTCTTTCCACTTTTTTTGTTTTTCAGTATTTTGTTGCTGGACCCAAAGGGCCAACTTACTGCCTCCCCAAGGACTGAATTAATGACCCATGACTGACTGCCTGCCTGACTGACTGCCTGGCTGACTGACTCCCCGAGTCACTGGGTATAAATAATGTCCTAAATTGAAGCTTTGGGATTCAGTGCAACTACGTAGGCATAGTTTTGTGTTTTTAGCAACTACTGTTACTTTCTAGTCATCATATTGAAAGGAAGAAGTCAATATCAAGGTTTTTTGTGATAAGCACAAAAATGCAGGAGGTTAATCATATGGCGCACCCCACCAGTTAATGTGGAGGTACATATCCCCCTAGCTCTCAACTCCCATCCCCCTGCCAAACCAATGGCTATGGTCTTGCCTGTGCTGCATCTTCCGCTTAAAGTCTCTGAGAAAATGCCAACAGTTCAGTCGACCAAAAATCAAGTGTTCATTTAGCAGTGGCTGGACATCAAAAGCCTGACCATCTTGCACAACAGCATGTGTGCCTCTCAAATGTCACACTGCCCGTCCCAGCTGCATGCGTCATATGTGTAAGTACACAAATATTGGACTTGAGTCTGACACTTGGTCGGGCAATCACTTCAGTGGTTGGTGAAAATATCATGGTGTTCTTGCAGTGATACCAGCCCCTGCAACATCAAACATGCTCACATGAAGTTCTTCAACAATAAATGTCCACACAGCCATACCTGTAAAACCAGCAGCACATGTGCACCGGTACCCTGTGCCTGTATTACTGCACGTGGCCCCATGCTGGCATGCAGAGGGGTCACAGTAGTCAAGGTGATCCTCACAATGGGTACCAGTCAATCCTGGTCCACACAGGCAGGCGTAGCCATTGATGTCATCTTCACAGGTGTTAGCAGCTCCGCAGGGATTAGACAAACACTCGTCGACGTCAACTGTGCATGCCGCTCCTTAAAAAAAAAAATAATAATAATAAAGCTCTTGCAAACTTCTTACTGTCTGGAATGTTCTGAAACAGACAAACTGTATCATAGAGGGCCTAATGTCTAGCAGGACCTTTCTTTTTCTTAAGACTGCCAGCCTGTTGGGGTCATTGGTTTGAAAAATTAAGCTTTCTCACATTCATGACTTGATATTTAAGTAACAGGAAACAGGTAGCCTTCAGATTCAGATGGTGAGTTTGTACTCATCACAGCATTTGTGAAGTAACTTTGACAGAGTTTGAAACAACACAATTTAGAATGTTTTAGGTGCAATGAATGTGTAAGGAGCTAAACATTGTATTTTATTAGAAATGACTTATGAGTTTTATATTTGGCATTCAAAGAAAAAATGATCTGGTATGGTGTTTGTGTTGACATCTTGATTCGGTGATTTTTGTTTTTTGATTTTAAAGCATACTTGCAATTCTTTAAGTTTGCATGTTTATGGCCTGTCATCTTACTGCAGGGGACAAGATGTAAGCCTTGCTCTTAGAAGACCCTCCAAAATCCTTAAAATATTCCTCTGCGAGAGAATACCCCATGTTTACTGCATGGACACTATTACAGGCATAAGCAGCCACAAATTCCAAGCAATGCCAAGATAATCCTCTGATAAGCAAAGAACAGTCTCCAAATTCATTTGGATTCTCTACTGATTAGGGTTTGTATCCTCTAATTGCTCTCTTGAGGGTATGCTCCATCTTGAGGGTATGCATGCATATCAGGCTGACTGGTCAAACATTACACCTAGAGCATGGGATTATGGAAACTGACCTTCAAATCCAGGAGGGCAATCACACCGGTAAGTATTGAGCCTGTCGACACAAGTACCTCCGTTGGAACAAGGTTGTGACGCACACTCATCGATGTCAATCTGGCAGTTGTGGCCAGTGAAGCCGGGTTGACAATAACACCTATATGTGTCGTCTGCATTCACCTGAAAGACAGCGTCATTCTGGCAAGGGGTCTGGTCACACAACTCGCCTGATCGGTGTGCAGGGCAGACGCAGCGAAATGTCGAACCAAGGTTCACACAGGTTGAGCCATCATGACACGGCGACTCAGCACACCAGTCCACACCATTCTCACAGTGAGTGCCTTCATAACCCACAGCACAGACACAGTTGTAACCATTGGCCATATCTTGGCACGTTGCTCCATTGCGACATGGACCACTGAAACACTCATTGATGTCAAGGGTACAGTTAATGCCACTGTATCCTGCAGCACACTGGCACTGGTACCCACCATCACGGAGTTGACATACTCCATGTTGGCAAGGACTAGGAGAACAGCTGTGGACAAAATCAAAGTGTATTGAATGGATCAATACACATATCAATGTAATGTGAAGCTTTATCTGGTGGCAAATGCAATATGGGATAGATTTCAAGGTACACCAAGTGAAGGGACGAACTCTAAAAGGAAAATAGTTGGTAGAACCAGAGGCTAAACTCATTGTAACAGTCAGTATGATCCAACACTCCGATAACAACACTCTTTAATATTATACAAACAAGTGTTGGCTGATTTGACTCTCTGTCCAACTCCTGTTGGCAGGTAGTCAAAAATCAGCCAACACTAAGGAACCAGGAACTTTGCACTATTTCCCTTTATTAGCGTCCTATATGTTTTATTACACCTTACACATATTAAACCGATAATCAAAAGACGACAAGATCCCTTTCAAAATCCCTCCCATGAAATGTCTCAGTGTGAAGGTTTCAGAAAACAACCTGCACCATCATAGTGATTACGACCTCTCTACATCCCATTTACAAGTTGACCTCACAGTAAATTGATTGACGTTATTGCTGATTCTCACATTCATATCCAAAGTTTATAGTCACAGATGTCGTCAGTGATTCTCACCTGCTTGTCACCAGTTCAAACTTGACTCTGTGTTTATTACAGACATGGTTGATTCTGACAGAATTTACCCAGGGAACCAATCTGAATGGGTTGCAAACCCGTTCAGATTGGTTCCGTTGGTAAATTGACAGATGTCATCAGTGATTCTCACCTGTTTATCTCTAGTTCACAATGTAGCCCGTGGTAGTTTGGCATACATTGGCAGTGATATCCGTTGACTTCATCCAGGCACATGCCGTCATTTAAGCAAGGTGTGGATGCACACTCATCAATGTTCATCTCACAAAAATCGCCTGAGAACACAATGCAGAGAAATTTTCAGGGTTGGCGCATTTGGCATAGCAAATTAGGTAGATTTCCAAACCGTCCATGTGTGATACGTTCATTTTTAAATTTCTTCAAAAGAATCTTTTCAATGATTTCACTAGACATGAGAAGTTGATGTCAAAAACAATTTTGCACGAAATGCAAATTCTGAATGTCAAGAATACTTTTGCTGAAGAGCATAAACTACAGCATGTGATCATCAAACAGTGTTTACATTGCCTGCCATTTTCATTGCAATGAACATCACAGATTTCTTAAAGTGTTCAGTACGGTTCAACTTTCATATTAAAAGGAAATAATTTTTTTTAATGAAACGCAACTAAAAAGAGTCCTGTTATAACCAGCTGCCACATATATGGGAGTGATGTCTGGAGTACTGTCTGACCTATGAATCCTGGACTGCACTGGCAGAAGTAACCCATCAGCCTGTCCACACATGTTGCCTCATTGACACATCGATGGTCTGTACAGTCATCAATGTCATCATTACAGTGGACTCCTTGATAGCCTGGTGGACAGTCACATCGGTAACCATCAATCAGATCCACACAGGTAGCCTGGTGGTCACACGGTGAGCTGGCACACTCATCCATATCTATAATGAAATATTGATCATTGTCTACAGATTAACCCTATCCTAGATTAGTTGTCGAATCCTCAGGTTCCGGGATATCCCAAGCTATGCATGTGTCACAGCTATGAATGAACTTAACCCCCTCCCTATTTTATAGATTTATACTATGGACTCCGTGCACGAGTACCCCCTCAAAGGCAAGAAAGGAAGAGTTGCGGGGAGAGACATCAGAAGAGGCATTTGAAGGCATAACCGATGATGGCTGATGCTCATGCGAATACGCTGTGGCTTTATGCACATTCACAATAAAATCAGTCATGCATACTTGGAGCTATCTGTGCGTGACCCAGTATGCACACGCGGTGTGTCCGGTCCATGGGGCTCCCAAAAGTGGTGAAAATGCTTGCAGGCGCACTGAGTCCATATACCTTTATACTTCTTACTTTATTCCCCTGTCACCTGTTCTTAATATGCATGACCTCTACAGCCAATCTCAATACCTAGGGGGGACATAACTCTGGTTTGTTCTGTCATGATTCACTTATCACACCTCCTATTATTGGAATTAATAGTAGTTTATCACTTTGTATATATTACTATTTAGAGATTCATGATTTGATCAAGTTTTCAATCCGATTTCTTGGTTATAATAATTACAGTTGTATCACTTCAACCATCTAACTTTATGTGTTGTAACATTAATACTAAGATAGGATCTAGATTATGGGATGGTGTATCCTATTGTTTCAAAGATTTAGTCTGACACATTGAGTTTGATATTGTTTAATATTGAATTTCACAATATTTCTCAGATGGCAGTTGTCACACAAGCGTACATGGGAAATCATCAAATGCTGCCATTTCCCATTTTCTTCTATTGTATTTATCGTCAAGTTACTAGTTTCTTTTGGCTTCAATCCATTTAATGTGCTTAAGCTGTTAAACTTGAACGTTTAAACTTCAGCTGTTAAGCATTCCATAATGTTCCAATTATCTTCTAATACTACAGTTAAAGAATTATTGTAAATCAGTTCCAATGCTGACCAGAGATGAGGAAAGAGCCATTTGAAAAGCTGTCCCTCTGTCCTGTCTTTCACTGACTCAAAATAAACCATTCAAGCCAAGAATGCTGACAGGAAGCGAGACCGGGACCTAACTGCTTTTAGTATACACTTCAGAAAGGGTGCAATTATTACCTATCATGATACGTATTTGGAAAGAATGTGTTTTTTTAAAGATTCCCTTTTTTAAAGGTTAAGTATTGGTTATCGTTTTGGTACATTACTTGTCAAGTTTGGGAAGGATTAGAATATTTGGGTTTTTATAGTTTCGGGCGTAGGTCTGTTAGAAGATATATATCTGCTTAGTGATCCCAGCATAAAAATCCAATCTGTTCTATAGACAAAGTTGCTCTAAATAAAAAACTAACTGATAACAAATAAAGGTATTTTAAGCAATGAAAGAACTTAGAAGTCAGAACATAAACTGAACCCTGGGACCACCAAGCACTTTCCAAACTGAAAAGTTTCTAAGCTCACTTACAAATTCAAATTTTTATTTCATTGAAGAATATTGAAAAAATAAATAGAGAGATTATTCTAATGCTGGTCAGTTTAAAAAATGCTTTTGAACTGACCAGTGTGGTGCCCTGACTGTTTAGTCAGGGTGCTTACCAATACACTGTTCTAGACTGGTGGACCCGTTGCCCGATGTGGTAGTCCTCCCAGGGCATAGTACACAGTGACGCTTCTGGATACTAGGCTGGTAGTAACGACGTTCACATGGATGGCACGGGGCAAGTCCTGTGTCGGAGTAACTGCCTGCTGGGCAGATTTCTGAGCAGACAGAAGGAATTACATATAAGAACTAATGCATGCATGCAATGTTCTGGACCACAGTAGGTTGGTTCCCATCCCTTCATTTACTGCAATGTTAAATAGAGGGGATGAGGTACGCTGGTCAAACATTGAGAATGACTCAAACTAGGGAAGCTGCGTACACTGCCCGAGTTTATAGTAGTAAGTCAAACGTGTGGATCAATTATGGCTTATCAGGCCGCTGTTTATCTTCAGTTTCCTCAGAATACCACAATTACTGACAACATTTCTCTCCCCCCCCCCTCCGGTAGGGCTGTCAGCCCATCGAAGGCTACTCCTGTAAGTCAATGTCAGTGCCAATGTATACTTTTACGCACCGTTGGCTTGGCAAACGAAACAGTAGCTGGATTGATACCCTGCCCCTCACTTGCCAACTACTACCCACATGTTTTGTAGTTTCATTCTATAAATGATGTGCAGGATTTAGGTGGCTATGCATATTACACAGCAAGGTATGACCTGATGAAATCTGTCCACTTACCAAGGCACTGGTCCACTGTCTGAGCTTCATAGTCGAGGGTTGTAGTACCAGTTGGGCATGGTTGGCACGACGTCTGGCCAGGCAGGGATTGGAAATGACCAATCAGGCATTTGAAGCAAGGAATGACACCACTGGCAGAAAAGGTACCGACTGGGCACTCCTCTAATTGAGAATCAAGGCATGATGGTCCCATTATAATCAATTCAAGTCACAAAATGAATGGCCAGATCTTGGAAGGATCCCAATGGCCCCAAGAATACCCTCAAACAGCTGACTTGCCCCAATGCTGCCCCCAACTTCCGTCACACTCGCAAAAACCATGAGCTAAAGCACCAGAACTTGGGCAAAAAACATCAAGTACAAAATCAGGACCAGAAAATTGTTTCATTCTCACTTTGTGATTTTCTTCTTGTTTTTTTTCCCCCACAGTACTCAGATTTTCGGCCTAGAACCATGTGTTGATTTAAGTCAATTTGAACAACTGCATGTATCTTATTAAAGTATTTTCAATTTTCACAATTATTTGCAGTTCTCTTTATTTGCAAAGTACTCTCATTTTTATAAAACTCAGTGTAAAATTAACTCCCAGTTGTTTTGGAAATTTACATCGCTTCATTTTTGGTGAACCTTCAACAGAGTTTTCCACCAACATTGCACTTGCCTACACAGGAGGAGCTGTTTTTGGCCCCTTCAGTAGCTGTTGTTGTTCCAGGGGGACATTCTATGCATGACTGTGCAGCCTGCTGGTTCTGATAACTCCCTCTGGCACAGTAATCACACTCCCCTGTGAGCTTGTTGTACCACGTCCCAGAACTACACGCAGCTTAGGGAAAAAATACAAGTCAAATATAAGGATGGGCGACCATTTCATAATATTGACAATATTATGCAAAAGTAAGTGTGACACTTGGTGTTTAATTAAAGAATATTACCATGACTTTTCTTTAAATTTACTTGAAATATTAACCAAACATGGCATGACAATGTGGTGTCAATTTTATATTTTTGAATATCAGAAGAAAAGTATTTATTACAAACATTGTGAACAACAAATCAGTTACACTAAGTGACTCCTAGCATTTCATTGACTAATGTGTCTGAATGTCACAAAACATCTCACAACTTCAAGGAAAAATCAATATGTCATTTCACAAAACTGAAAACCATTTTAGAAAAAACTCAAATTTCAATTAGAAGTTTAATGTATTTATGAAATCTTGTCACCATTGATCTGGTTTTGAAATATCCACAAATGAAAATTTATTTCCAAAAAACCACGAATTCAAGAATTTGAGTTGAATATATAGAATAACACAGACCGTGACTCACAGACAACTACAAAAATGACTTAATGACAACTCAATGATACTTACTGCAGTAGAGCGAATCATTACTGAGAATATAGCCTGGCTTACAGATCACCACTGAGTCACCGTATGACATCGTGTCTGTGTCTACTTCTAAGTTCATGCCGGTCATATTCAGAGCCAGCAAGCTCCCATTTCCTATCGCTGCCATCAGACCATCAGCTCGGTCCTTCAGCTCAGATTCTGCAGCGATGACAGCATCCTGGCTCTCCATCCCTGTCTCGTAGTCAATCTCATTGCTCAGGTCAAAGCTGATCAAAACACCAAAGTTGATATCAGTGTCTCGCTTTTGCCTCTGGATATGCGTGGCATCTAATCTTGCAAACAGCTTGCCCCACACTGCATCTTCGCTCCTACGCTGGTCATCTGTGATAGTGCCCCGCCGGCGACGACGGTGCATCCCAGGGCCTTGCCCAAGACGTCGACCTCCTGCCCCGCAATGCACTTGCACATTCTCAATGTTGCATTTGTTAGTGAGTGTGCAGGCGTCCATGAAAAGGGAATTTTCAATCATAGTGATAAATGCCGATGCAATGCTCTCTTGTGTGGACTGGTCGCTGCAATCTCCAGAAAAGTACATGAGGCTCATGGGAAGGTTAGCATCACCCCTTCGTCCTGGTGATTTTGACAATGAGCAAAGTTATAATCATACGGTAACAAATCAATTACATGTCAACCACAGCCTTATTTTGCCTGACTAGGATCTTGTGAATGGTTAGAAGAGCAGGTTTGAGATTTTAATACAAAATTTACAATAAAAAGAACAGCCACATTTGCAAAAAAATCTCCAGACAATATGTAGAAATCCATAAAAAATCTGCAGAAATAATAATTTTAATAAAATATTTGTTTGAAATGATTACTCACTAGAGCAATCTGGAACCCGGCCATGGGGTATCCATTGTCCTGACATCACTCCGCAGGCATACTGGTCAGGGACAGTCCGGCCACGCAATCGGGCAAACTGGTAGTTCTGATTGCAGAAGGCACTGCAGATGAGACCAGATGGCACACAGGACAGGGCACCATTCATGGGTCTGGGCAAAGGCGGACAGCTGTTGGCTGTGAACATTGGGAATAGGGGCAACATTACAGAAAATAAGCGCATGACAACTCCCAACTGATGAGAAAATTGTGGGGTATTACTGGCCCACTTGTATGGTTCTGCTAGTTTATCAAGAATTCCAAATTGTCCATTTATGAACAAATTAAACAACAACTAGAGCTATGCCTGTTTGATGAACAGGACACAGGCTTTTCCGCATTTTTAAAATAATACGTGTAAAAAAATACTTTCAAAAAAATACTTTGTCAAATTATTGTATAGAAAAAAATGTTAAAAAGTTGATAAATTAATTTTTTTTTTAAAGGTGATGACGTCAACATGTTGTCACTTAAGATTTTGCATACTTTTAACAGTATCTACCTATCCACCAAGTTTCAAGACAATCGGACTTACCCTTATAAGTGTTTTTAAAAATCACGTTTTCGATGACGTCATCGTGACGTCACACATTTTTCAAAAAGAAAGTGCAGATACCTATCACTAAATAAACCTAATACCAAACAAATTTTGAATTTAGCATGTTGGGTCCATGAGGTATGGTGATAATCTTCAAAACTTAAAAAACGCTATAAAATCACACGATGACGTCATGATGACATCACCTCAATTTTTACCTTTAACACATCCCGATCTACCTACATACCGAGTTTCAACCCAATCGGACTAAGAGTTCTTCAGATATAGGGTCTTCAAGTCTGTAAGTTTAAGATGATGTCACGTGACCCATGATGAAGTAATCATGATGTCACTTGGCAGTGCTCATTATTTTATTGTGGTTTTAGTCTATACCAAGTTTGAAGCCAAACAGATGAACAAAAGTCTTTGTGACATCATTTCTGATTTTGAGTACTTACCCACCTACCCACCAAGTTTCATGATGATCGGACATTTTCTTATGTGTTTTGAGTTTGCACAATTAAGATGAAGTCACGTGACCCATGATGAACGCACTATGGGGTCTTCACATAGGTAAAGTTTCATTTGAATACGAGTTACAAAGTGCCCCAGTTAAAAAATGTGTACAAAGTCAATAGGATTTGGGGTGGAATAAAAAGAACCAGAGGTCTATGCCTGTTCGATGAACAGGACATGTGCTTTTCTGCATTTTCTTTTTTTTTAATATTTATATTCAAGAAATATATTTGAAAATGCATTAAAGCATTAGAAGAAAATGTTAAAAAATATATTTGAAAATGCATTAAAGCATTAGAAGAAAATGTTAAAAAATTATAAATTAATAAAAAACTTTGATGATGACATCCTCATAAATTACTTTCAGATTCTGCATACTATTAACACTATCCAACTACCCACCAAGTTTCAAGTCAAACGGACTTACCCTTATATGTGTTTTGAAAAATCGCATTTTTTTTATGATGTCATCGTGTCATATATTTTTCAAAAAAATATTGTGCAGATACCTATTTCATAAAAAACCTAATACAAAAGAATGTTTGAAGCCAATACGATGAATAAAAGTGTTTTGTAAGCACAATAAAATTGTAAATATTTTTAAAATCTTAGAAAATCTACCGATGAGGTCATCGTGACATCATTTCACATTTTTTGTACTAGTACTATTATCTACCCACCCACTAAGTTTCATGACGATTGGACATTCCCTTATATGAGTGTTTAAAAATAGCATTTTGATGACGTCATAATGACGTCACATTATTTTCACAATTTTTTGAGTATGCCTGTTACCTAACAAACATAATATAAAAAGAATTTTGAATTTAGCATATTGCGTTCATTAAATATGGCTTAAAGGTCCAAAACTTCAAAAATTGATGTAAAATCACACGATGACGTCATGATGATGTCATGATGACGTCATTTTAATTTTCGTCTATAACACATTCCGGTCTACCTATATACCGAGTTTCAACTCATTCGGACTTACAGTTCTCTAGATATAGGGTGTTAAAGTTTGCATATTGAAGATGATGTCATGTGACCCATGATAACGTCATTGTGACATCACTTCGGTACACAATGGCACTACATGTATGGGGTCTTTACATGGGACAAGTTTCATTAAAATACGAGATTGTTTTAGGTCCAAAATGCCGCGAGGAACAAAACGTGTACAAAGTCTATGGGATTTGGGATAGAACAATTTAAAGAAAAAAAAAAAATAGGAAAAAAAAAAATATTTTTAATCATTAAAGTGTTACACTCAATATTGAAATACACTGCTTTTAATTTTCAAAGTTTTACTCTTTTACACTTACAAATTCACTCATGGGTGTCGCGAGGGGGGGGCAAGGGGGGGGGGCCTAGAAAATGAGTAGGGCAATGGGTAGGGCAAATGCTCCCCTGCTCAAGATCGGAAAAATGATAAATTGAGAATATAATGAAAAAGTTCAGGATATTTGGGGAAAAATTTGCTTTGCTCCCCCCCCCCCCCAAAAAAAAAAATCCTGGCGATGCCCATGACAACACTCGGTATCACTTTAAGTTGCATACCTCATCTTCTTAAAAAAAAAAAAATCAACTTGCATGTCTCGTTTTAATGGAAAAACCACCTTATTCCGACTTTGGGCGTCTGCCACCCTCTGAAAAAGGGCTTTAATTTTGTGCACAAAAGAACCCGCCCTGTGAGAACCAAAATATTGTCTGGCAGCCAATAATTCATATATTGTGAAGAAATAATTCAATAACTATAAATGTCGGTGCATTTTTTTCGTTCAATGTCTCATACAAAAGGGACAAACTTTTACATTGCTAGGAAAATAGCAAGTGAACAAACTTTCGAGGTGAAATTTGGAAATAGCACAGGGAACGCATCTTTTATCTGTAACAGTTAGTCCCAAATGAATTGCTTAATATCTGTTACTTGGTTTTACTCAGTGTTACGCAAAATCAACAAGTCTTACTGATCAATGCCAGTCACTCAAATGTGTCCAAAGCACATAACTTAAAACCCTCATTCACAATTGTTACTCACGTGTTATATCAATAGCAAACTGGCATGCAGCTTTCTGTCCATTGTCCGTATTGATAGCCGTGTACACCACTGTGTGTCGCCCCCATGGTAAGATGGCTGTATGCCCCTCTGCCACATTGTTGCTAACCACAAGGTCATGACCTAAGGGGTCACGGAAAATGGGCTCATCCCAGGTTACCTGGGTGAGTATGTCCCGGGCTGTGATGGCATAGTCGTCTGGGCAGAAGATGACTTCAGGCTCAAGATCATCTATATTATGTATAAGTAGAGATAAGAAATATGTAACCTGAAAGCCGGTTTCATATCCCACACTACAAATGCGAAGTAAATTGGCCCAAGTTAAAATGTGTTGCTTTTGAGAATCAACACTGGGAATACTTGCTTTTGCTCACATCAAGCATCAACAAGCCTTTATAGTCTAACATGGTCAAAATGAGAATAAAGAATGACAGGAGCCAAATGTGAACCTGGGACCTCCTGAATACTATAGTCTCACATTCTACCCAAAACTTAAGGTATCTATATTGTGCAAAAATTTGTGCTGTGTAAAAAAAACCAGTGTGTTAAATATGTAAGCTTTGATCACTAAGGTTTCCTCAACATTCCCCGAAATTAAGTTGTTGTTGTGAGCATTTTTTTTTTGGGGGGGGGGGCAATTAGAGCTTCTCAGGACATATCTTGAAATCCACCATTTTCATACTGTACTGGTTCCAAGCACTCACCTAAGACGTAAACTCTGAAGGTACACGTGACGGAGTTACCACCCTCATCTGTGAATGTGTAAGACACCTCAGTGGACTCACTGAATGAGTGTGGTGAGGTGATGCCGGAGGGTGAGGTCTCCAGAGTCAGGGTACCAGACAGGTCATTATCCCGGGCTGTTGGGATGTCAAAGGTCACCGAGACTCCAGCCTCACCTCCTCGGGTGGCGTAGATGGGTCCAGGGCAGAAGGTGAGCACAGGGGAAATGCGATCTGTTTTTGAAAAAAAGGTAATATGTAAGAAAGTATTTGTCTCCGCCAAAAAATTAGGGTTACAAGCCAAGAGGGCTGGTCATGTATACTGCCTGGGACATGTTGCTGGCTACTCTTTGCTCACAAGTTGCCAAGCTATACTTCCTCTGAGCAGCTTTATCAAGTCCAGACACAAGTAAATATCAGCTTATTGTCTTACATATAAATGGTAGTTTAGTATAGGCTCACTGGAGACCATACTCATAGAAGACATTACTGAGGTGGCACCACACTTGTATACGTCTGTTGCACATGTTCCTAAATTTGAGGCGCAAGTACACTTTTGCAACCTCATTGTTTGAAAGAGCAAAGAGTACATGTATGTGAACCACCTGCATAATTCAGTACCACATCAGCAATAGTTCTTAATTATTGTACATAAACCCTTATGAATATTTGGATCGAGTACAATACACAATTAAATGACTGTTATAAACTCCACATGCATTGGGTCACAATCCTGATTTCTTTCTCTAGAATTAGGGATGTGACTTATAAACATTTGGCAAATATTTTAAGAACTGTTTAAACGTTTAGCCATTCACAAAGGCTGTGATAGTCAGCTGACCGGTGTGATTGACATGATACCTGTAAATCAACAATGGCAGTCATTGAAAAAGTAACAACTTAACTAGGTATGTGTGCCCCAAATGTAATCAAGCATTGAAGTGCTCAGTTTAGTAAATAAAAAGGTTTGAAAACACTGTAAATCATTTGTGCTATGTATGTTTATCTCAAAGGAAGACTGCATTCAATGGTGAATTTAGGTCCCTTTTTTACAATTTGGGTTTCGTTTAAATGTTTTGGAAAATTTGTAAACGGATTTGGAATTTTTTTTCATTTAATTATTTCAACGTGTAAATGTCACATCCTTATCTAGAATATGATAGTCTCCCAAACCTTCGCAATCTGTGGGCAAGATTCCAGCCTCCACGTCCCAGAGTCCTTCCCCTCCACAGGACACCTGAGACACGCTCCCAACCAGACTGAGTCCATGTGGGCAAAAGAAAAAGCACAGGGTACCAGCTAACGGTCTACCAGCAGTACATATGGATGGAGTGACCTGTACGGCATCGGGAAGTGACAGGGCCTCACAAGTGATCACTGAAAATTGAATAACAAACAGTCAATATTGGTTATTTGTTAATGGCGAGTCAGTTCACAGGTCAAAGTTCAGTATGAATTAGAATTGTCAACATTAAATATTTCATATATGGGTTCCATTTTTTCCTGTCCCTGTTACATTGACACTATCCTGATCTGTTACTATGAATAATGACACACCATCACCCTAACAAATTTGCTTCACTCAAATCTGCATGAAATATGATTTGGTGGTAACTCATCAAATCTCTCATCTATTCAGAGGTTAGTTATGCTTTTTCTATTTTGTTTTCCTCTTTGCTTTTTGTTTTCATATATCAGACATTGTCAAACAACGATTTACATATAGGCTAAGAGCTACATAAAACAACAGCCTTTTAGCTACCGGTATAGGAACAAAAAAAAAACGATGTTAGAAAGTGCGGGCACAGAGCTGTTATATGGCACTTGAGCACTGATCATCTCTTTTGTTTTCTTGTTGAGTGAGTCTGGAATGATTGTATGCCGTCATACGCTAAACTTCAAAGTGTGTAAACTCAAGCAACACTTTTATTAAATGCATTTACCAATGTCAGATTCTTGTGAGTAAATAAGAATTGTCTAACTTACACTGACAGTGTGGTGTGTCATCTTGTTGCCAGTATGTAGAGATGCCATTGAACTCACAGGAGGCTTGCCTGGACCCGATCAATTGGTAGCCATTGATGCACTTCAGGCTACACACACAGCCATAGACGTGGCAACAGTCCCCTATGTAATCCCCATATGCTGGGATGGGCAGGGCTGTGCAAGTGCGTTCTGTTCAATAATAAAACATATATTAACATTTCCAACAATATGCTCTCTTCATCTTTGTTCAGGTGCAGAGTGTGAATTAGTGCAATTCTTCTAGTAAAGAACTTAGAACAATGAATAGTGAGTGCATGTACTGTACTACAGTTCAGTTGATAAACCTGGGCCTAGTATTTTGGTTCTACTACCCATGAATCCACAAAAATGTTACAAAAAAAGGAAACAACTATAGAATAACTCACCCACAATTTCAATTTGGAAGGAACAAGTCGCTGAGTTACCAGCTGGATCTGAGGCGATGCATGAGACCAAATATTGACCCAGGTCAAATTGTCCTGACTCGGGGTCACAGGTCACTGTAGGCTGCTGGCCACTATTATCTGAAGCGGTGACCTGGAAGTTGACTTGGGCTGCAGTGGACCCTCTCTCAGCATAGGCAGTCAAGGCAGATGGGCAGTTAAGGTCAGGACTGTCCACATCTAGTAATGTAAGTAAATTATACTGACTGGCGATATAGTAACAAGTGTACATATGTGCACCAGACGGACTGTGAGTGACAAAAAGGAGAATATTTTTTCCTGACACAAGGGTTTGAGGAAAACATACCCTCTTTTAGTTACTCACAGGCCCAAGGTATAAATGTGCACTGCTGCAGGTCAGTACGTGTTCTACAACACATCTGCAAACCAGAAGCCACGATTTTTAGAGTGATGATGATCCTTGCACCTTCACAGGCAGGGTCAGATTATCCAGTAGGCAGTGTCGAGAGCCTACGACAAATCTGAGGGCCGACGAAAAACAAAGGCACAATGTGTCATCAAAATCCAAAGCAAACCTCCTATGACAGCTAGCCCAGGTAAGAACTGGTCAGTGCTTTGGGCCTATAATGACCTCAATTTGGCCCTGTTCACTGCAACCAGTTGAAATTAACAAAGATATTGCCTGACCAAGCAAAAATGCTGGTACTATGAATTATGATGAACTCCATTTTCCTTCTCCTACCAAGCCTACATTAGACTTGAGGCTCATGAGCAACTACCATCGCAAATTCTATTTAACAAATGGTATTTGGTTTATATGAAATAAGGTATACTGGGATCCAGTGACCACAATTTAAAGCTTTTACTGCGGTGGTGTCACGCTATTAAACGCGGAAGCTGCACATGTTCCTAAAGACGAGGCGTGCGCACATTTTTGACATTCTCATTGGTTGAAGGAGCCCGGAGTGTGTGTGTATTACCTGACCGTGACTCTCGCGAGCCTGGTGCCACCGCAGAAAATGGATGCCACCAGATTTGTCTATTGATAAACTACAATGTTTGAGGAATCAGACACAGTATGATGGTCAAACACAGAGATGGTGATACTGACTAAACCCAACAAAAAAAGTCAACTATGTCAAGAGTCGGTACAGAATTGCCTTCATATGTCCTAACTTACCTACACAGACAATTTGGGATATGTCCCCAGACCATCTCCCATTGCCCACACAGTGGACGTAGGCATTTTCCACTGGTTCAATTCTGAAGCCGTCTTGTGAGCAGGAAAACATGCAGCTATTGCCAAACACAGGTCGGCTTGAGCAGGATGGTGGGGAAACGTTGATGCCAGAACCAGATGTCAGGACTGGACATTCAATTTCTGTAAGGAGGGGGGGAGGTATGGGAGAGATGAATGGGTGGGGGCAAAATCAGTTATCAGAGATGAAACTGGCATATGACAAAAAATCGGAAAATAGGCCGAACAGAATACGTGTCCAAAATCTGGGCCGCGCTGCAGTTACACACATGTACATGCATGTGCAATACACTTCATGCCCAATTTCCGGACACCAACTCCTGCTTTATTTTCGATTCAAACAAAATTTTACGATGAAAAAAAATGGTGTTAACATTGCATAAAATGCCTGAATTACGGTTAGAGTAATGGAGTCATCAATAAAGAAGTTCACTTCTTACTTGAGAAAGTCGAGGGAAAAGTCCAAAAGACAAGGGCACCATTCATGGTGCTTCAATTATGTCCATGATTCAACCACACAAGACCTAGGCCTACTCCACTTGCATTCATACGTGGGGAAAAATCAGGCATTATAGTCTTTCTCTTCCAACAAATGCCAGTGAAATGTTTCGCTAATACTCTCTTTGCTATCCTCAAGATAATCATCACGATTTTTAAAGCATTGCATTTTGTACAACTAAATTTGAAACCTCCGAAAATCGCAGAACGTTATGATTTTATCCACTGGATTGTTCACAAGGCTACCCGTTCCCGACCGGCCATGTGCTGGCAGACGGTACGGTGCGGTACGTACGCTGGTACCATTGCATATTCGCACGCACGTGCGACACAGTGATTTTTCCATTTCACCTGTCAATGTTTAACCTTTTGTCCAGCCGGCAAGGCTCCGATTAATGTTATGCCCTGTGTTTCTACCGTTGAAACACTCCAATAACGACTGGTGAAAGAGATTAAAACTACGTTTGCAATGATTTTAACGAGCCATTTCCATCGACTTTTCTTCGAAATTATGATTGAAATAAAATGACATTTTGTGAACAAATCGATACAAAATCAAATTTTGTGGGACACACTGTAAAAACATCGTAAATTTCGTTGGAAAATTCAAAAAGTCGGATTTCCGATTAAAAATCGGACAAGTTTCATCTCTGAGTTATGCCAAAAATTGTAAATTGTAACACTTACATAATAGCTAAATTTGTTCTTTTGTTGGTGACCAACATTGCCCAAAAATATTCTTGTTATCCAGCAAACTTGTTGCAGTGTTTACCAGCAATATCCCAAATTTTGCCAAACTGTAAAAAAAGGCACTAACTTGTCAACTTTATCTTCTCTGAAAAAAAACCCACATTTTTGAATCATGTCTTAAAACTGATTAATTTAATATATAACATACAGCCTAAAAAATCCATTGAAGAACAGACTTAATTTCCAGCGCCTTGAGTACCTAATTGTTGGTAGATATATGCGAAATACAAGACTCCGGTATTATTATGTGGGTGGATCCTGACCTACAAAATTTGGTGACAAGTGCATTCTTAGAGATTTGCTAAAACACCATGAACTGGTATCCCCTCATGTGTGAAAAGATAGTATGGAAAGAACCAAAGAGTGAACATCAATGTTTTGATTAGTACACTTTAATCATGCTCAGGATCATTTGTTTGGACTTCTTTACCCTCGCAGACAAGGTCAGTTCCAGACCAGGTGCCATTAGCCTGACAGCGAGACCTTCCATCATCACTAGTCTGAGCCTCATAACCATTCACACAGTAGAAAGAACACTCAGTGCCGTATGGCTCTGATGGGAGGCTACAACCAGACTTGACAGAGTTGGGTGGGGCCGGCTGAGACGGGCATCTCACAACTGAAAACAAAGGTCAAAGGTATAATTATCAGTTGTGTGAGGCAAACAAATATGTCACACTTGGGATTAAGAACACAAATATTCAATAATCAATTTACTTTAAGAAGGCATTAGAATAAATTTTGTAAAACCTTTTCTTACAAAGACAAACCAATGACCTACTTGACAGTCAACTTGGTTTGCACAATCCACAATGATACTGGAAATTATTTACTTGTGCATACAGTAGGTTCTCCATTCCAGTAGGTTGTATCGTCACTGGTTAACAGGCAGGTTCTGCTACGTGATCCACTCAAGATGTAACCAGTATTACACTCCAAGCTGCATCGGGTACCAGCGATGGAACTAGCATGATCACAGTGAATAGAGCCTGAAGGTGGTGCTTGGAGTCTCTCGCAACGATACACTTGGAGGCGGGAGAGAAAGTGGGAACAAAGAAGGTTATAACAAGAGACATAAAACTCCAGCCAAACAGGGTGAGAAACAGGGTGAGAAAGGGCTCTGTAAATGTTAATGTGAGCCATGATTTGCAACACATTGATGGACTACATCCCTGATATACACAACAGGATTGAGTCATACGTACGTGAAGGGATCAAATATGCCTCAAAAACATCCGACAAGAGCTCAATCAAGTGGAGCATAATCAACGTGGATGGCAACCAAATCCTCAAAAATGTACAAATCCCCTCCCTCCACTGCTAATAACCGCAGCCTGCCAAACATCAAAGCTCCATCTTTTGCCTGCGGCTATTTGAACAGCAGGAACAGGAGCTGGGATCACATATTGTCCAGTATTGTCCCATACATTTTGTACACAAAAGCCTCCTCAGGACTTGCCTCAGATCCTCAGGTTATTGTTATTATAGGAAACCCATCATCTTAAGTCCTCAGACATACAGGTTAACAAGATCACAGATACAGTTTATACAATGTACAGTTTCTCACCTACAACAGTAACAATGACATCGCACTGCTCAGAGAGACCCACTGGGTCCGCAGCAAAGTAAGTGACTGTAGTTCTACCTTCTGGGAAGCTGCTGCCTGGTGCTAAGTGTCCAGTTTGTCTGCAACAGGCAAATCAGGGTAGCTTCTAAACACATAATGTCTGGAGTACTCTCTTAAGAATGTTAGATAAAGATGAGACTGGCATGGGGAGAACAATTGGGAAATAGGCCCAACAAAAATATGTGTCTGAAATCTGGGCTGCGCTGCAGTTACACTTATAAAATGGTATGTACAATACACTTCGTGCCCAGTTTCTGGACACCGACTCCAGTTTTCATTTTGATCCAAAGGAAAGTTACGATGAAAAAAAATGGTCAGTGTTTTCATAAAATCAAAAAGCCTGAACTACAGTTAGCATAACAGACTCATCAACAAAGAAGTTCACTTCTTAATTGAGAAAGTCGAGGAAAAAGTCTGAAAGACAATTAAGGGCACCATTCATGACACACTTCAATCATGTCCATGATTCAACCACACAACTCCACTACCTCACTTGTATTCGTATCGTACATGGGAAATGAATTGGGCTTTATCGTCTTTTTCTTCCAACAAATGCCAGTAAAATGTATCCCTAAAAGCTCTCTTCACTATCCTCAAGATAATCATCAGGATTTTTAAAGCATTGCATTTTATGTAACTAAATCTGAACCCTCTGAAAATTGCACATGTTGGACTTTATCCACTAGATGTTTGTGAACAGATGAGGCTACCCGTACCTGACCCGCCATGTGCTAGTGGGCAGCACGGTACGTACACGTATGTTCCGTTACATATCATCGTGTGCAGTACTA
The DNA here is from genome assembly GCA_029964075.1 of Patiria pectinifera. Taxonomy (NCBI): domain Eukaryota; kingdom Metazoa; phylum Echinodermata; class Asteroidea; order Valvatida; family Asterinidae; genus Patiria; species Patiria pectinifera. Next base: position 5,648,196 of record CM057136.1, on the reverse strand, counting down.
TGTACTACACGCACGCTTCACACACACACTGTATTACTGTGCGACGCAGTGATGTTTTACATTTATCCAGCCGGAAAAGGCTCCGATCAGTGTTGGCCTAGGTGTTTCTACTGTCGAAACACACCATTAACGACTGGTGAAAGAGGTTAAAACTACGCTTGGGATAATTTTTACATGCCGTTTTCATCGACTTTTTATTTTGTTTTTTTAAATTACAGTTTAAAACTTCTAATACATCAAATCCTGAAGGAAATGACTCCACAATAAATCTGCAGAGGCCTGGTTTTAAGCCTAGCTTACCTTGAGACTGTGACAAAACCTGAGTTGTCTGTGGCAGTCGGTACGTCAAAGGTCACTGTCCCTGAGGTAGTCCCCAATTCGCTGTTGACAGTAACGTGTCGTGGGCAGTCCACGGTGAATCTTGGCCTCTGCTCATCTGAATTTATTTGCAGAAATTACTTATTCATTTTCATCACAAGTATGAGTTATTCACATGGAAGATATGTTTTGGTTCGAATTCTCAGATTTTTAGCAAGGAATAGCAGGCAGAAGTGCAACGGGTCCTTATATGTTTTGTAGGAATAAGCAATGAGTATAGCCTTGACAAATAGTTTTCATTGCAGAGAGAATGCAAAACGTGTTTATGTGTTACTGTAAAAAATAATGGGAAAATAAAAAACTGCAGCATAGTAAATGCAGAATGTTGACTGTAAGGTAGACAAATGCTTGGTGGTGCAGTGATGTATTGCGAATCATTTGTCTTAAACACTTACCAATGCAGACAACATTTTGAAGACTGTCCCAGGCACCATGGTCCGTGCATGTTTTAGTATTGGGCCCCTCCTGACGGAATCCATCACCACAGGTGAAGTGGCATATGGTGTTGTAAGGCAATGTCTGTGATTGGCTACAGACAGCAGGCTCTACCATACCATGAGGGATGGAGAAGGGACCAGCACATGTCACTAACACTGGAGGGCACAGGAAGAAAATGAGTGAAATGTTATCAGCCATGACAAATATCATGAAGGTGACATTTGGGGGATTACTACAAAACAGAACAAAATGTAGGTTTTTAAAGGTTTTTCAAGTGCCAAAATATATGCATTTATAGGTTTTGTAGACAGACTGGGACTTGCAGAAAAACATGCAAAACAAGATCTGACCAACTTTACTCGCCCTTCAGCGGACAAAATTCTCCAAAGATAAGGTCCTCAGTGTTTCAACACCCACTTTTCAGGTCTCAACACAATTTTTAAAAAAGACATTTCTTCAACAAATTGCACCAAAGAGTAATCGATGCAGTACTTAAGGGTATAGGACTGGTTGTTTCATGTGCTAGAATATTTTCTTGTATTTTTTTCCTTTTTTTTCACTATCTTAACTTTTGGGACTCTCATACACAGTATTGATCATGAGAGTCCCAAATTTTCAGACTACTTTTAGAATGTAAAACCGTGCTATTTTCCTGCATGAGCTAGCAGAAATACAGCACACTGCTTACCTCAAGTTCTCCACACTAGATAAAGTTACAGATTACTGCAAACTCCCAAATTCTGAAACACTTCTTTTAAAGGTTTCGCTGTCAGGCCCGATACATGCTTAGCAAAAAAAAAGGTTACAAACCAAAACATCATCTAATGCATGTGGTGTGCAACTCGTTTTAATTGTTTGATTTTTTACTAGAGCAAACTGGGCCCAAGTCTCATCATTCTTACCTGTACACTGAAAGTGAGGACCACTCCAGGAGCTGTCAGCTTGGCACTGGCGTACACGGTAACTCTGTCCATTGCTTGTCCTATAACCCAGGTCACAGTGAAACTGACACGAGTCTCCGTAAGTGGCAGAGTCCCCAGCACAACCACTGATGTAGCCATTGGCAATGGCATGGTAAGGACAAGTGTTGGCTGCATTTGAATATAAACGGGGAAAAAATGGCTCAAACTAGAAGAAAACGTTCTACACACTATAGATTTGGCTTAGCAAGCATCACAAAACTCAAATTAGATAGAAAAATTCAAATGATGACAAACTCTGTAACCAACCTTCACACGTTGGCTGGGAGGAATTCCAGTAGCCTTGGGTACTATCTACTGTTTGGCGCAGGCACTTTCTCCTGAGACTGGAGCCCCCTGTTGACAGAGAGTAGCCAGTCTCGCAGCTGATGTCACACTGGGAGCCATACACAACACCCTCGCTGCATGAGCCGTGCCCGGTAGCCAGGCGCAGCTCACCATTGGTGGGGGTTTGAAGACCCAGACATCGTGTCACTGTGGAACAATAAAAAGAAGCATCAGTTTGGCAAGATCGACTATTTTATCTGAACTAAAAACAAATTCTTGACCATCGGACTTTCCACTGGATTAAAAATGTGATCAGATCCGATAAAAAAAATCATTGGACCTTTTTATCACATAATGTTTATGCAGTAGAGAGTACTCTTTGCTCTGTATTTTGATACATTCTTCTGTTTGGTATGTTAATATACATGTATGCAAGTATTTTGTAGGTGACTATTATGTTCTTTTAATATTGGGTTTTACCCTTCACTGATATTATTTCATAAACATTCTGGATTCATTGTCCGAAGGCCTGTAAGGTAAAATCACAAGCTTACAGGGATGGGACTTGAACCCACAAGTGCAGATGTCTTACCACTCAACCACCAAGCTTTGTGGGATTTGTTAGCTGGATTGAATCTGATATAGCAGCACAAACTTACATCCGCCGGGTCATGGGTTCAATTCCCATCGGAGTAAACCTGTGAATTTTATTCTTGCAAGGCCTTGAATGACACTGAATAAACAGTGTTTGTTAAATTACGTTGACGTGTGAAGGGCAAAACCTATTAAATTTACAACCCCCGTCACAAAATTCCTTAATTATACAAGTACTGACTGTCAGAAGTATCTCTGTTGACATTGGACTCTTTTTGTTGGTTTTGGTGGCAATCAGAGTCAATTGCTTAGCTCTTTTGTTCCACAAGGGCATCCATTTTCCCACTTCAAGCAAGTTTCAATACCCTTTTTTATCAATGCGCACTTGGAGCGTAACCTTCATGAAGAGCAACAGAACTTATAACAAGAAAAGACAAATTGATTTCTGATTTCTTCCATCTATTGCAAATTGGCTTTGTGGTCTTAGCGGTTGAGCACAGGCCTCATGAGCCCCGCCCTGGTGTGTGTTGTGCCCTTGAGTAAGGCGCTTTACCTCAATTACTCCTCTCAACCCAGGTGTTAAATGGGTACTGGCATTATTCAATGCTGGGAAGGTAACAGACTCGCTGAGGAGGAGGTGCGGCGATCCCCCACAGCAGCATTTCATGGATTCAAGTCTGGCCCAATCACTTTGAGAGATGGGCACTCCGTTCCTGTGAACACAGGTTTGTCCCCTTTACCTTTTTTTTTTACCTAGCTGGCAAATAAGGTGCGGAAGAAATATATTCCCTTCAAGAACCAAGGTCACTTTACTCTGTACACTGGCAATTCAATTAATCTGTTTAAAATAGTGCCATATATTTATCAATTCCATGCTGAAAGAGTTAAAACTGAGCATATCAATCTGACATCACTCATTAAAAGAAAATTCGTGACCAAACTTTCTTGTCCGATTCATTTTAAACAAAGAGATTGTAAGAAAAGTAAGCTCTGACCTTTGGCCTCCATTTGCATAGAGCATGACCCAGTGTTGTCAGCGCTGTCAGTAGCCTCGTAGACAAGTCTGTAGATCCCTTCTTCAAAGGTGGTAGGCTTAGAGCCAGTGACAGGTTCTGAGTTGATGGAAAGCAACACAGCGGTGATCTCCTGGCCAGCATCTGTGCCCTAAAAGTAAAATGACCTCTTAGATTAGCTACATGTATCTTCATATGAATTTGTAATAAATCAGTCCTTAGCGCCATTTAAACAAGACTGTAGCTCAGGAACGTTTGAGAGCTAGTGCAGCCATCAACATTTCGTTTCAATGGAAACTGCTGCACTGGGTTTTTGATCTTTCAGATAAAATTGATGGTGTGTAGTCCTTGCCATATATATGCACCATCCAGGGGATGCAATGAATGTGTCCTTTCACACTGGCATCTTTCATTTATTTTTCAATTCTTAGTTTCCTTTTCAAAGTATCCCCCAGATTGACTTAGAGTGCTGAGATCCTTCACTCTATAATGCATGGTGTGGAGAGGAATACAAGTGAAGATATGAAAACTATAACTGTTGGCAAGTTCTTAAAACTTACATAGAATGGTGCACAAACATAAACTCCAATTCACACAGTGTTTTTAAAAACATGCGCATTATCTTATGCACTCTTTGGATTCATTGCCTTATTATGCCCTTCAGCAGTAAATATGCAAAACAGCACTTTTACATTGCTGCCAACATTTTAAAATCCCAATTAGTAATCAACCCGCGCGGTTATTTTTAACTGCGCGTACATTAAAAGTGTATGTACCAGCCTTACCAACATCAAATATAGGTACATGGTATACACATACACATAGATGCATACCGTTCTTGTTGTGATTAATTATGTACTGTAGGCCATAGGATAATTTTTTTTTTTTAAGTTTAATTTTAAAAACAAATTTAATTTTTTTTTTAATTGATTTTGTTTTACTGTCTGTATTTGTTTGTTGAAGTCATATCAATAATAACAATAATAGCATGTGTGCTATTTTTCTGAGATGCATGCTATCGATGTTGAATTTCGAGTTCATATGTTTCTACACACATTTAAACTAGGGCCACTGTATGCGACAAAAATATCCCACCAACATAGCTTGAGTAACTCCAGCTAACATGCTCATCAGGAATTCACATGTAACGTTAATGTAATGTAATGTTACATGTGAATTCCTGATGGGCATGTTAGCTGGAGTTACTCAAGCTACTGCCAACACACCTTGCAAACGTATGCTGATTTATCTTTTCTGGACGTTGTGATAAACTCAAATTCTATTAACATTCTTCCAACCATACTCTTATTAAATTCCATGATCAAAATCTCGCACTGATGGATCTCATCCCGGCAATAAGTGACCAATGTGCTCACGATCATCACTGAAAAGTAGTCGACTTACACACATCCACACGTGATAAATACGAGGCGCACATGTACTGGTCCTCAAGTACTCCACTGCGCACAACACATTGGCCGCATTACTTATTAGTTTACAGGCAAACACGATACTTAAGTATTTTTGTTCGTTAGGTAGAAATTGGGAAATTCGTAATTTGTTAGTGGCAATTCTTATATTTGTAATTTAACAAAAAATTTGTAATAATTACAAAAAATTGTAATAGTTGGCAGCTAGGCTTTTATCTGAGTACACTTTAGTACATATTGCCAACCAGCGCTCAGATGTGTTCCCCTTATGAAACACAGTAGGCATCTGTACACATGAAGTCAAAAAGGCTTCACTCCCACGCTATGCCAAACAAAAAAGAATATGTGTGCGCACCACAACGTGAATTTCCTGAAAGGAAGTCTAGAATTCCTTGTCAAAACTCTTTTCTTTTCTTTTTTTCCAGTAATTAATTTCTATAACTAACACATTTGACATAATTCCTTACTGTGAAGGGTTCCCAGTTCCAAGAGACTGAGACAAGTCGATGCCCTTCCCTGGCAAATATAACTTGATTTGAAGGACACAGCAACACTGGCTCAGTAATATCTATGTGCAAGGAGAATCAGGAGTTACTGACATTTGAATATGGTACTTGTCTCAAAGGAAAGAAAATCATGGAGTTTTTGACAACTTACAAAGTTAAAGATAAACCCCTCCCTCAAAAAAGAAAGAAAAAGAAACACATTTAGGAACACCAATTTTCTTGTTATTTTTAATATAATAAATAATTTAAAAAATATATGTTACTAGGGAGTCACTAGGGAGTCACAAGTCCTCAGTGTCAAGTCTGGGTCATGACAATTGACTATTGAGTCAGAGTCAGAGTCCAAGTCTAAGTCTTTTGTTAAATTAAGTCACTGAATAACAAAATCCAGACAGCCTTGTGTATGGGTCCTGGACTTCAGCCGTACAATTCTGGTGGAAGATATGATTAAAAAGAGACGTTATAAAGCAATTCACAAATTAATAGTTCCAAGAAAGACTGACCTGTACAGACGGTGGTACTTCCATCCCACGTCCCTGACACAAGGCAGGTCCGACTGGCTGATCCAGATAGGGTGTAGCCAGTGTTGCATGTCAGCTGACACACACTATCAAAGGGCTGCTGTGCAGATGCAGATCTACTTTGTCCATTGCGCAAACAGGTTGAGATTGCGCCAAAAGCAGGTGCTGACAGGGGTGGGCAGGTTACAACTGAGAAGGAAAAATATGGATTTCTAATGTACATGTACATGTCAGAAAAGGAAGATTGTTGGAACAAGCAGAGGGCTTAAATGGGAAGATTGCTGGAATTAACAGGTGGCTGGATTCAGATGTTGGCTGTAAGGTGGTTGAAATGAGAAGGTGGCTGGAATGGGAAGGTGGCTGGAATGGGAAGGGGGCCGGAATGGGAAGGCGGCAGGAATGGGAAGTTGGCCGGAATGGGAAGGTGGCTGGAATGGGAAGGGGGCCGGAATGGGAAGGCGGCTGGAATGGGAAGGTGGCCGGAATGGGAAGGCGGCCGGAATGGGAAGGTGGCTGGAATGGGAAGGCGGCCGGAATGGGAAGGCGGCCGGAATGGGAAGGGGGCTGGAATGGGAAGGTGGCTGGAATGGGAAGGTGGCCGGAATGGGAAGGTGGCCGGAATGGGAAGGTGGCCAGAATGAGAAGGTGGCAGGAATGGGAAGTTGGCCGGAATGGGAAGGTGGCTGGAATGGTAAGGGGGCCGGAATGGGAAGGCGGCTGGAATGGGAAGGTGGCCGGAATGGGAAGGCGGCCGGAATGGGAAGGTGGCTGGAATGGGAAGGTGGCCGGAATGGGAAGGCGGCTGGAATGGGAAGGCGGCCGGAATGGGAAGGTGGCCGGAATGGGAAGGTGGCAGGAATGGGAAGTTGGCCGGAATGGGAAAGTGGCTGGAATGGGAAGGTGGCCGGAATGGGAAGGTGGCCGGAATGGGAAGGTGGCCGGAATGGGAAGGTGGCCGGAATGGGAAGGTGGCCGGAATGGGAAGGTGGCTGGAATGGGAAGGTGGCCGGAATGGGAAGGAGGCCGGAATGGGAAGGTGGCTGGAATGGGAAGGTGGCCGGAATGGTAGATTTGGCCACTAGACATATGTACAGGTGGAAGGAAGCTAAAATGGAGAGGTTGCTTAAAGCAACAGCAACCAGTACAAAGGCTGGAAAAAAAACGGTCAAAAACAAGAACCTACAGTTGACTATACTGACCAGCCTTTGGCAGATAATAACAGTTTTTAGTTGGTTAGATTAATATTTAAAAGCTGGGAAGTTGCCACAATAAATGGATGACTTTTTCTTACCGCTGCATGTTATGGTACCACCTGACCAAACTCCATTGTTGCTACTGTCACTTTGACAAGTCCTTTGTGTTGTTGTTGTTGGCCTGTAACCACGGTTACATGAAAGGCTACAGGTGGTTCCAAAAGGTACATGGTCTCCGAAACAGCCAGTCTTTACACCATTGGCTGGGGTAGGCAGGTCGCTGCTTGCACAGGTTATCTCTGCAAACAATGAAATTCCACTAAATATTAAGACTGCGGAAGAGAGTTTTGGCATTGGATATAAAAAAATCACTACTTTAAAACTTTCTACTCTATTAGAAGACAATTTTTGTCTAGCAGGCATGGCAGGAGCCCATGGAAATCTAGTGGCAGTTAGTGAATATCTGTGGATGAAATGGAAATGTAACACAAAAGATGTGGTAATAAAAGGTAGGCCTACATGATAAAAACAGCATAGAGAATTGAAGAATTTCTGTGGTTGCTGTGAAACAAAATAAAAGAAAGAATTGAAATTTTCAGAGGGGTTTTAGAGAAAATGTCATGGGGCGAGGATCCAAAGTACAATTACTAACCTAGTGGTCCGACAAGAACACTCCATGTGTCCGAATGAGTTTAGAATTAGGTTTTGTGTCAGAATTTTCAATTATCAATATTTTGACCACCTAACATCAACAAAAAATTGATATATGTATATTGAACTCCCTTTCATTCGAGACATGCAGAAATAAGACATATTCCAAGTTCTTGTCAACAAGCCACATGTTATGGATGTCGTTGATCAAATGCGGCAAAAAGTTTAATTTGTAATGAACACGTTTATTTTGACTATACGATTTTATTGCTCATTACTAAAATTACAGAATTTAAACCAACTTGGCATTTTAGGGGACTAATATGTATTTAAGAAAAAAAGTGATTAATGCTTGTCCCCTGTTGACACAAAGTGTTTGCAGTGGTCCAGCCCTGCTTTGATATGCAGAAACACACTGGCAAAATGACTTCAATTTTTCTTTTACGCATGATCTAACCGATCAGGAAATTTTGATGTTTCAAAAAGAAGTTTGTTATTGTCTACCACTCACCTTGACACAGTGGCAGTGTTTGCAGCCACTGACTTTCAGGTCCACATGTTATAGTTGAAGTGCCGACTAGCCTGAAGCCCTCAGAACATTCATATGTACATGTGGTACCATACGGTACACTGTTACTAGCTGAACAGGTACTGGTATCAGTCGGTCCAAGTCCTTCACCTGGAGTGGGCGTCTGACAAGTATTGACTGAAAAATTAACAACAAAAACAACAATGATAAGAAATGAAGGAAATAACCCAGAATCCACATTTATATTGTAACTGATTTGAGCATTGGAAACGTTGTTCATGTTCTTGATCTGTCAAGTAAACAAGCAAGCGTATCACAATGATTTATCTTTGGCAAAAGACTCTGCCATTGCCTGTGATAAATATTGGTAGCATGTTATTGAGTGGTCATACCATCTGCATTGACAAGCAGTATGTCCTTGGTTCAAATCATACAAAACAAGTGAACATCATGAACACTGGGCCGTCAGAAAACAGCAAAAATGAATAGTGACAATGTGTAGTTTGTGGTACACCATATCTCCACCCTCCTAGACCACACCAGCCTATCACTGGAACATATTCAACAACTCATCCACCTATGCACCTCATCAACAAGCTTCAAGTGGCACCATGAATTCCACAAGCAGATCACCGGGACCCTTAAGCAATTTCCTCTATGCCCGGTCCTGAGAAAACTGACCCAAACCGACCTAAAAAACCCCCCAAATATCTGGCTTGGGTCTGTTGAAGTAAAGCCTGTTGAACTTACCTGGGTGGCGTGCAGTGGCGTAGCCAGGAATTATTCAGTGGGGGGCGCTTGGGGGGCTGGAACATTTCATAGGGGGGCGTCGTGTAGATCAATGATAATTTTTTTAGAAACTCAAAATCTCAGTGGGGGGGGCGACTGAGGGGGCGACAAGGTTTCATTTGGGGGCTGTCGCCCCCCGTGGCTACGCCACTGGTGGCATGAAAATCATCATCTCTCAGTAACTGAATCACACCGTACGGCATTCACAATGTGACCTACTGGTAGGCCTACATGTTACAGACCATGCGTGGGTTTTCCAAAATGGCTTAACCAACGTAATCTCACCAAAAAATCGCAATGCAAAACAGAAACAGACCTGACCTGACTGAAATGATGGACAAACCGACCGGAAGGTTTTGTTTTCGGGTCGGGTTTGCACAACACTAGTTCAGACGTCGATACAGTAAAGTCATATATTTTTGCCCCCCCCCTTCAGTTCTACCAGTGTTAATGAGACAGAGAACAACTTGACTACAGCCCTAGCTAGAATTTAGTGTGTCAGAATTTGTTGTGTCAGAAACAAACTTACAATAAATGCCAGCAAAACCAAATCCATGCTCATTGGAACTAAATGAGAAGTCTGCAGTTCTGACCTTAATGTCAATACCGATATCAATGGTAGTCCAGTTGTAAAAGTGTTCTCCTGTAAATAGTTAGGTGTTATTATTGATGAAACTTTTAAGTTGGGGCCCACACGTTGAATACGTTCACTTTGTAATTCATTTTAAATAGTAAAGCCTGTTAGCAATGTTGCTTCACACTGCACAAGTAGTTGTAACAGTTTTACAATAGTTATAATACATGTAGTTGCTTGATAACAATTATGCATTAATCGCATTGCATCACATCACATCACATTGAATTGCATTGTGTACGTGTGTGTGTTTTTGTAATGTATACAGGGCCCCAATGGGAAACCAGTTTGGGCATACCCTGGGTAAATGTAAAAAAAAAAATAATAAAATTGAAACTTCGACAAAATACCCGCAAGCATAAGCTTTTCTAGCATATCAAAATCTGTCGGTAGGTTCTTCTCAGCCAGATACACTCGCAGAATATTTTCTTGGTTGCTTTCAAGGTATTTTCAGCGTCTTCATTTCTGAAATTTTGTTGAATTATTCTTCGCTTACCTATTACAATCTTGTGCCGCTCAAAGCAGCCATTTTTTGTTGTTGAAAAACAGTGCGTACGATAACCAACCGTACCACGTGCTACGCTCTGTAGAAAAGTTGACAACTATGCATTTCTACACTCTTAATTGAGCGGGAACCACAAATTGGGATTCAATACCACAAAATGCCCGGATGAATACCAAAAACGATGTTGTATAGTCATCCGGGTAATTCGCCGAAAGTATGCAATATGCTGATTTATTTTTACAACTTGGAAGCCTGATATAAGTAACGATATATATTTCCTAGCCTTCCACATAGGCTTGCAACGTAGGTTCAACTCTTACCTAGGTCACACATATGGATTTGGTTTTCAGTTTCTAACTAATTCCATGGGGATTTTCCAGAAATGTAATGGGATTTCCAAGCTACTTCAAACATTACCACTAAGAGTTGTGAGCCACTGGCCAGGAATTAAACAAAATCTCAGAAAATCTTAGAAACTTACTCTGGCATGCAGTAGTTGATCCCGACCAAGATACAGTAGTCTGACCCTCTGCAACCACACAACGTCTGGATGCGCTACCAGTGATGCTATAGCCGGTGTCACACTCAAAGTGGCACCAGGTTCCATAGGTGTTACTACATGGTGAGGAATCTCTGTAGCTGCCATGGGAGGGTGCACTCAGGGTTGTGCATCGCAGAACTGGTGTCATGACAAAGATTACTTTTTAGTGTGTTGAATAAAACTGACATTAATTACTTGTATGCTTCTCTGAATCTACAAAAAATCACTATGCAATGATTCAATAGCAAATGCTTTGCACTTCAACAAAATTGGGATGTCAACTTCCACTACAATCATTGTACTAGGTGTAAAGTATGTACTAGCTAATTATGTACCAACTTGTTTGGGTCTGGCACAGTTACAGCATAGTATACCCAACACAATACGTGACAGAGGGGTACCCCCCCCCCCCTCCATCTCCCTTTACCCTACACATGCCCTACACTTTTTTTTACCTAACAGATCCCCCCTAGATATACATTTGTATCTTAAAACAATTTCATTCCTGAGATTCTGGTAACACAATGACCCACACAAAAGAGGGAAAGGGGAATTTCCCCTCTGTTACATATCGTGCTACATGTGAGTCGCAGAGTTACCATGCATACCACACAAACTTAATGGTAAGGGCCTTGTCACCATCCCATGTTGTAGTATACAAATAAAACATGGTTTGAGGGTTGATAGTCGATATTAGCTCCCCCACGTATTGGAAGTTGACAGACTAGCTAGTCGTCTGTCAACTTCCAATACCGAGTGGAGCTAATATTGACTATCCACCCGAACTAAACCATGATAAATATTTGTTTTACTATACCTCATACATATTCACACAAAAATCATGAAGTTCATAAGTTTTCATAGCAAAATATTGTGTCCTATCTTTTCATGTAGCCGCTGCATGCTGCTAGGGCGATTGTCAGAAGAGGGAGCAATTTCTTTTGTTACACTGAATAGTCATTAACTAGTACAGTCATCTTGTCAGAGTGACGTTAAGTGTACGTCCTACAAAGTTTTTTCAACTACGTGCTGCTTAGTTTGACCCAGTTACCTTATATGTACATTTTATGCAAAACAAGGTGTGGTCTTGTATTGTTATTAAACCTGTGTTTGGTATGGGGATTTCTAAGGCTGAGTAAGTAGCATTAGAGTACTGGCTCACTGAAGTGTTCACATTACACCGGGGGTTGTAGATTTTTGGGCACACTTTTTTAGGGAGAAGCAACAGGCTTGACAGCACATACACAGCGATAGCTCCAAGCATTACAGCATTAGCTCAGCTACTATTTTGTGACTATGGATTTCGAGAATCCTGGTTTTTCAGCATTACCGTATATTTCGGAATATAGGCCGCGCAGAGTATAAGCCGCAGCACGCAAAAATCTGCAATTAAGATTTGAAGTCAGCGTATTAGCCACACGTAATTTCGTAAGGGGTGATTTAGCCCCTGTTTCGCATTTTACATCATTTCTTTAATACATTTTCAGAAGAAAAAAAATTATATTGTGATGTTGAACAACTGATTGTCAAATAAAGAATCCATAAAAACTCCATAAAAAGTTTTTTTTTTTTTTGAAACAGCAGAAATATTGGTAATTATTGTTCCCGAGAAAGTACACCCCTTTATGACAACAAATGGTGTGGCCCACACATCAATGTACAGCATGCAACAAAGACAGCTTTTACTCAAGCATGGCGCGGCCGGCCGGCAGGCTGCACTTTTGGTACATTTTTGGGACGTGCTTCCACTGTCGGTACCTCAAGTCCGGTAACGATTGATAATTTATTTCAGCAATAGATCTTTTCTTAAAGTGCATTAAATACAGTACATTAAATACAAATTTAAATCTCATTTTTATTCTTCAAGGCTCGGCGTATAAGCCGCCCTGTGTATAAGCCGCAGTAAACATTTTCATGGACAAAATCAACGTACAGTATAAGCCGTGGCTTATATTCCGAACATTACGGTAGCTGCTTACGAGATTTATTCGACATTTTTTGCCTGAATTGGTGCCTGTTACCACAAGCTGTTTGAGCCAGTAAATGTGCACCCCTTGACGGTGTTCCAGGTCTAAGGAGCCAGTATGAAAATGATTTTTCCTTATTCGTTGATGCCATTATTTCATTTCAAACATTGGTGAATGTATCAATTTTGATGTACTGTAGCTCATGCATATGAAGATGTGTTAAGGTGGCAAATCTGCTTTTTGAGACACGCCCCTTTGGGAGGATAAGCACATTGTTTTGTGGTCCATTTGATGTACTTAAGTGTACTTAAGTTTAGCCTGAAAATGCTAGGATAGGTGTTTATGATTGTATTTAATATTTTCAGGGCTCCTTCTTGAGGAGTTAAATCCAGGCCTGACAATTTTGACCGGATCCACCCACTCGCTGGGACATTCCTGCCCTAGGCAAAGGTCAAGGACATCCGACCCCCCAAGTCGCCGGTATAGGATAGGAGCATCATCCACCACCGCACTGTCAGTGCAACGATCCCTTCGTGGGCCGCTGGACCGACACTCACCAACAGTGAACTGTTTTAGAACTGACCTTCGGGAAACTCTCAGGTTATAGTTTTATATTGAAAAGTAATTAGCGGCTAATAATCACATTGGCTAAATACGTACCTCCCCATTCATTGAATACCCGTGTATTTAGTAGATAGTGTTAATAAATATATTTATTTTTTGGTGTAATTATCAACATCTCTTTGTGAAGATTTCCTTTTTTGTAAGATAATGTTATTTGTATGCAAAATCCGAAGTTACGTCATAATCATGTAATCGGTCAATTACTTTACGATTTTTCATGCATTTTCAACTATATTGCTTAAATATATATATGTATTTTTTTTAAATTGCAGAAAAGCTGATGTTCTGTTCATCGAACAGACATAGTTCTAGTTTATGTTTTCCATTGTATAACTTTAATTGTATAGGCCAAATACTAATTCTTTTTTTATTGTACCAGTGAGCAAATGTAATTTCCTTGATGTTGATGGATTAATAAAGTATTTTCTATTCTATTCTGTTCTATACACTCAAGATTACATCACTGTTCTGCTGCTCAATGTTAAAGAGATTAAATAGAAATTCAGATGTACAAGTAAGGCTAACTGTACTACATTTCAGACTCCTATTGCAATTAATAATGCAGTTTGGTTGTCTGATTTACCTTGACAGCTTGGTTGAGATGCACTCCATGATCCACTAGTCCGGCAGGTAGAGCTCCCAGTACCAACTAATTGGTACCCAGTGTCACATGCAAATGTGCAGGTAGCCCCCTTGATATGCCCATGGGGACAGCTGACCTGCAGGTGGTTTCCACTATGAGGGGCTGGTGTGCATGTTATCACTGTGGATGTAGGAAATGTTGTTTAAGTAAGTCACCCAAGTCAAGTCATTTGGATGAGTCCCATGTTTTTGGAATCAATTCCGAATCTGTCCAGAGTAATGATACTGTAATGATATACAACGTATCCAAATATCCCGGCCACAAAAAAAAGGAAAGAAAAGGAAATCTGCTTTACAATTCACTCATGATCATTAGTAGCGAATCACCTGTATGAGGTTAAGGTGTGATATTATTTACCACCTTAACCCCAACCCCAAAAAAATTCATTTGGGGTAAAGTACCACATATAATTACTACAAAAATTATTTATGCAGGTACCAAATACTAGAAAATACTATGATTGATGTGCCCACCTATAAGCTGAAGTACTGCATACTACAGTTTACTACTAGTCATATTTTGTAGCTTTAGGTAGAGTAAGCACCATCGATATCATTGTTCGGCTGATACCAATATATCGGGTTTTTTATATCAATATTATCGATATATCAATATTTTAATACATTTAATTTTCAAGGCATTATAAAAGGCATGAATTACATGGAATCTACTCTTTCGTTCATTTTGAAATAAGGCCTGACGCCCTGACACCTAATCTGCGTGGGGATGTATTAAGTCCTGAACCCCAAACACGATGGGTGATGTAGTCAATGTGCAATGACAACACCAGACCCTTAACTTACAGATTTCAAGGCATCTGCCTAATTGTGCAAGAGTGATTTCGGAATCTATATATCATACAGTACACCTTTCCAGTCACAGTATCAAAAAGTGAAATCATTTTTTGCACCAAAATGTCCAGGATAGTGCAACAGATGTCATCATTAGTGATTCTGCACTATCTTTCTTCAATTTTGTACACATAAAATCTGAAATGTTCAATCAATCATTGTCATTTTAGATATTATCAACGAATTGTTTTTTAGAGTGGCAATGCATATTAATGATTATGCAAATAAGGGCGGAGTTTGCAGACCGATGTCAATGGAGAATACGTTTAACTGCAACTAATTACCAAGGGGCTTTGAGTACTGGTATGAGAGGGGCAATGAAGCGGGCCTACAAACTTCCTACCGACATGGTGTTGCTAGGCAACTGTATATCCATGGTGACAGTGCATTTTAAAGAGGCTACTGATGGATGGAGGAAGTACAGAACAGAATGAAAATTAAGCAAAATACGACACATCAAAAGAGGTTATTTTGGAACTCATCATTACTTTGAGACTGTGAATTCCAGCAAATATCAACAGAAAGTTCCGCTGCTCGGCATTTCGTAACGTATATATTTTCAATCACAAACAAAACTGACGCTGGGATTCGGTGTTTTAATTCCGAAACGGTGGAAATGCAGAGGTGGCAGCAAGTCATTTTTTGCAAGTCCAAGTCAAGTCACAAGTCCTTGTTTGCAAGTCCAAGTCAAGTCACAAGTCATTAGGTCCAGTCACAAGTCAAGTCACAAGTCATTAGGTCCAGTCACAAGTCAAGTCACAAGTCATTTGGTCTAAACACAAGTCAAGTCACAAGTATCTTTGTCCAAGAACACGTCAAGTTGCACATTATTTTGTCCAGCTGTAATAAGGCGTCAACTTACGAGTTATTTTGAACATGCCTCCTTAATTCCCCTTTTTCAATGTGTTGCAATTACTATTCTTGTAGTTTATCACATATCTGTCGGATATTAGCCCTTTGTATACTTTAATAAATTTACTTAACATTTTAGAGATAAATGTTGAGATGACATGAAAAAAAGACTTCACTCACTCGATTACATGTAGTATACTAACACATTTTTCACTCAGTGTGAGAACCAACGTAAGCCGTGGTTTATCAAAAATTAGGGTAATGTGACGATGTACTTTCGTATTTTTTAATAAAGTTCGTTCCTCAATACTGACAGTAGCGATATTTTTCAATATCGATGTTTTCGAAGTTTCGATATTTTGAATATTTCTCCAAAATCCGATATTTTTGATTCATCGATTTTACCAAATAACTAACATCGGCGATATCGATATCAAACCAATATCGATAAAATCGATATATCGATATATCGACGGTGCTTAAGGTAGAGTTAGGGTTAATATACTTCACAGACATGAAACTGATCAGCTGGCTTTGTTAGCCATGTTTGCTAGTTAAAGCTCTGTAGAATCTCTTCTGTAGCACTTACTGTAGCACTCAAAACTGGCTCAGCACTATATGGTTTAATGGATTTTTCAGTGAAAAAAAAACACAATGTAATACAATGTAGTACAGGTTAACACATTGTGGAATCAATCAATCTTAAGAATTGTTGGGAAATTGACTCTGAGAAATGTGAGAGCATCTCATTTGGGTCTATACACAAGTACATACCTCTGACAGTTACAGAGAAAGTACAGTCTCGCGTATTGCCTGCAGCATCTGCAGCCCTGTACCGTATTGCATGAGACCCTTGATTGAAGCGACTGCCTGGGGCTGCGCCTTGTGTCCGAGAAACTGTCAAGCCTGACGGTACATTATCTGTGGCCACTGGTACAACCCAGGAAACCACAGCACTGGTCAGTCTGTCCTCTGCTTCGACAGAGATAGAGCTTGGGCAGGTTATACTTGGTGCCTGGTTATCTACAAGAGACAATGGTGATGTTGAAAAAGATTAGGCAGCACAGACGTTTACATTTGTTTTTCAAGCAATTAAATCATTCAGTTACAGTTTCAGTTAATCAAGTGGCAGATATTTTTTTGACAAAAAATCCTTGCCAGCCATCATGACATCATCAAGAAAGACTGCAAGCTCTAGACCTGTATTCCCTGGGGAAAAGAAGAGAAAGAGGGACCTTAAAGAGGCTTTCAAGAGTCGGAGTATAATTGGTCTTGTTATTATTTTCAGCATGTACGTCCTTCACTGTGTTCGTCCCAGAGTTTCGTTTGTGGAATATTAGAGGTTTGCTTTCTTTTTGTCATTTGTTTAGGAAGCCCATGCTTTTGCAGCTTCTGAAAGAAATTAGCCACAATGTAACAGAAAAATGTTGCTGAATAGCCAATCAAATAATCATTACGGACCTAAATAGATGCATCTCCAATAATGGACTTCACCTTCAGCTTGGGCCATTATCAGACATCTGAGACCAGGCCCTCACCTGTTTCAAATCTTCAATTTGTGACTGATTCGTAACACATTGATGAACTCAGCTTGCTTCAAAGCTATACTTTTTTAACAGATCATTCTCTTCAAATTCAACTTCATCACATGTTTATGCTCCAACCTACCTGCAAACCTATTACAGCCTCTGAGCTTTACACCGTCAGATGTGACTCAAGGTTATCTGACCAACTGCTTTAACTTGCCTAAGCTTTCCTTGCCAGTTATGGTGACATAGCTTTTTTAAATGTTGAACCCCAGCTCTGGAACTGTTTTTCAGTAGTTCTCAGAGAGTTAGAAAACATCTCACCCTTCAGATGGAAACTCAAAACATATTTTAATATATTATAAGATGGAATTTTATTTTTTTTTTGATTTATTTTAATATATATATTTTAATATGCACCCCTACATTGAATGAACTGACATTAAAAATGTGTAACAATAAAAACCAATTGAAACCATGACCAATCTCATATGCACATCATAGGGCTGTCCATTTTCGAATAATTTAGTATGCGCCTGTCAATTTGCAAGAAGAGTGCGCCAGTTAAAATGTACATGTGGCAATTGATATGGGTGTTAGATTATTTTGCAGGAAGTATTTTATAACTGTGTTAAGTGCTTTAACCAACTAAAAGGATGTGAACAATGAACCACCGTCGACAAAATCATTACCTTAAAAAGAAAAAGTGCCACCTGACAATAATGCTCTGCAACTTAAAGCCAGAGTCCATCATTTGCAGCTATCCAAAAATAACTGGCGTATTTCTTGTTGAAAAACATACTTGGTTGAAAGATAGTAAGGGGACTAAACTCCCTATGAAATTATTCTTTTTCGCAAGCTGTCACTTCGAAGAAATCAACGAAAGAAGGCCTTTCCAATGGTACATCTTAAGAAGCACTGTTGGAAATTTCCATTAGTAGTTCGTTTTTTTTTCAATAGGCAAAGTGCGCGCGGTTGCTATAATTCGACGGATCGGTGCAGGACATCGCGTAGCTGCAATCAGCTCAGTGAGAACGTGTCTCGGGCGCTGAATTCAGGCCCAATGCAAAACATGATTCAGCAACTTTTGATTTGAAATCGAGATCCTAGAGTGTTGTTTTTCTCGAAATATACAGCTGAAGCTGAGCTGAAACTTCATCAGGTTATCTGTTCAGCACCCTTCTTTAAAATTTGAGAAGTATTGTTGCTTCAAACGAACAAAATGCACAAATTACAAATTATGGACTACACCTATAAGAATAAAATAGTATCACAGTCTAGTGCATACATGTACCTGCGTAGTTTTTTGTTTTCAAAATATTCAAACCATCAAAAAGCTATTTGAATATTCGGTTGATGATCAAACATTTATGAGTATTCCGTATATTCAGGACAGCTGTAGCACATCATTGAATTTTACCTGTACAAGTTGGAGACGTTCCCGACCAACTGTTACTGCATGTTCTTGTGTAGGTGCTTCCACCAGATGACAACCCATACCCTGTGTTGCACCTAAACGTACACACACTGTTCCATCGGTTGGAGTTGGTGCAGGAAATTTGTCCATTAGCGAGATTGGTCAATGACGGGCTGCAAGTTCGCACTGGGGTTGAAATTTCACACAAAATGAGGAAAAATAATGGAGGATATATTTGTACTTCCAACTTTCGAGGGCCATCAAGCCCATGTGCACTCCAAGGACCTGGGAGGGTAGGAGAACATTCAGAATTTCTGACCTGGGAAAATTCACAAAATGCTGACCAGGGGTGCACCTGGAGAATGTGTAAAATTAATTTATGCAAAGTGCTGACCTGGAAATGTCAGTGTGCACAGTGGAATCAGGGGATGGTGGGGGGACTGAGGTGGATAAAAACAAAGGATAAATGTTTATTACAGTAGAATTTTCATATAATGAACACTAGCTGTTGTAGATAAATAGATCGGTTTATTCATCCACAAATCGTGGCCCGAAGGCCAAATTGCATGCGAATTCAGTATTCATTTAAAATTAAAATCATTAAGTAAAACCTTCTGTTAAAACATTGACAACAATAATTAGCATGAATTACACTATATCATTATATATAAACGTTTTAAAAGATTAACATTTTTCTTTTTAATTTTTATTTTTTTTAGTGCATTGGGTTTTGTTTTGTTTTTGTTTTTGTTTTTGCAACAGAGAACAGGATCCCCAACTCCCGGAGGTCCCTTACATGGCAACGTGCGCAAAACAGGCGAGAGGCCTTCCCAAAAAGTCAAAGCACAAACAAAAGAGGGACAACAGGGGTCCCCGACTGCAGGCAAACACACACCTGGGAGTGTGTGTCCCAAACACGCAATCCTTAACTCCCAAAAAAGGGTTATTCGTTTCAAAGCGTAATAAAATATTGTATGGGGCTTCTCTTAAATCATGACGTACTAGCAGGTAAGGAAGAAAATGTGTTTGCATAAGGCAATGACATTGGGGGAAACAATGACATTGTTCTCGTGTTTTGCAAGAGCCCGACAGCAAATTTGGTACAATGATTTATCCTTCTGTCTTCTAGCGAGTCAATATTAACGACCTTGAGCGCATTGCTGTAAGAGGTGTACTTATTACCAGTATGACCCTACACACCCTTTTTTGTATAATTTCAAAGTCATTTTGCAACCAGATACCCAGAACCTTAGCAGAACTTACATAACGCAGTGAATCAGTACCAATTTTCACAACATTTAACGGCAGTGACGTTTTCTTGAAACACACCTGCAGAGCTTGGCATTTCGAAGGACTGAGCTTAAGACTGTTATTATCAACCCACACTTTAAGATTATTTAAGTCACTTAGGATGAGACTTTCACAAGAGGCTGTGCGATTTTTAATGAGGGTGAGTTTGTCCAGGTATTTCCAGATTTTTGAATGGGAACCTTGAGCTGCATCGTTAATCAAAATTTGGAAACAAATGGGGCTGATGAGTTTCGTTCCTTGAGGAACGCCACGATGGCTATGAATTCACTGTTCACCAAAACGTAAAAATTATGTAAATAAACATCAATGATATAAAATGAAGATTTCAAAGAGTTAATTCAGGACAATTATATATTCTCCCCTTTTGTGCATTAAAGTTTATCATTTTCTGGTATTTCGTATCATTAACGAAAGAGCACCATGATTTTTGGAAAAGATGCTGCTGGTGTGTGCATGTGGAGTGGGCTGTCCGTGCACATTGCAACCAGGCGGTAGCAGCTATATTGGTCATTTTTGTCACATTACTGTACATTTACGTTGCTGGAAGTTTCCTTCATCTGTGTGTGTAGCAGTTATCGCGTAGCTGACATTGTCAGTTCCGCTTCTGCTGTTTCGACTATTCTTCCAGTCAGCTCCGTCCATTCCTCCTTGGACAGAAGTCTTAGGTAGTCCAACCCAGCTGTGCTGTGTAGACGCTTGCCTACTGTCTTGAGGTCTTGGTCGAGCACCACTGGTAGAGTGATACGAGGGCGTCCTCGCCAGATGTCTACCCCAGGTTCCGATCGGAAGTACTCATCTACGAATAGTTGAGCGGGTACATCTCGCGGGAGCCGCAAGACATGTCCGAAGAGTCGCCAGCGTGCTTTGAGGACCTTGATGTGGACCGGTCCATTTTGCAGCGAAGGTAGAGTGCCTTGTTGGAGATTCTATGTGGCCACCGAATACCAATGAGCTGTCGTAACTGGCTTCGTTGGAATGAGTCAAGTTGGTCGGTTTGTTTTTGGGTGAGGCCCCAGGTCCCCATGTTGTACAGTAACACGGGGAGCACAAATGCGTTGTAGAGGCGGATACGAAGACTCTCACTCACGTGGTGACGCCAAAACCAAAGTGTCTCCATCTGGTGGAAAGCTACAGTAGCTAACTGCTTACGACGGGCGACGTCCTCGCCGTCTCCCAACAGAGAGCCAAGCTTCTTCGTCATGCGCCATCCCTCTTCTTCGCGGCAATCTAGACGCTTCACCGATGTGTGCTCAGTTTTGGTCGGATTCACTGTAGCGGCAGCCTTATAGATTCGCATGAAGTCGGTGGCCTATGTTAAGGTGTGCCACTAGGGGGCGCAGTGTCTCGCAATATAAGGTGAAGACAAATAAACAAGGGTCTCGACAGAAGCTTGCTGTTTCAAGAATGTATTGTAAAGCTCTCACTTCAGTATGGTAGTATGGTAACACAGCTCCAATACAGAACAAAGATTCAAGGATCAGGGATCAGCACACAGGCTCAAGTTCAAATAATCTCCAACAATTAAGGCTCTGTGATCTAGGCTACAGTTCCATCTACTGAATACGAAACATGAACTGGCAAAGCTCCGTGAAAACTGCAATTACAAGAACAAATCCAAATACAAAGTTCAATATTATGGAATTACTCTATGTTTACATGCAAATAACATATAAATGAGAGTCCAGTACCTTTCTTATAAAACTGAATAACTTGAGCTTCAAAAGACTCTAGAAAGTCCTCAATGATATGAGTAATCATTAAACAATACCTCCTTGCTTCTTCTGTGGGTTATTTAGGCCTTAAACAATCAGGTTCTGGTGGTCCTTTTGGATGCTCTGGAGTACAATACAAAATGTACAATAAAGATGGCTACTGAAAACAATGTGCTTTCAACAAGTACAATCCTAGTTGTCAAGAGAGGGCGCCCTATAGGTTTTGCAGAGGCTGCAGTTACATTCACTATGAGAAACCATTCGAGCAGACTCCCTGGTGCAACTTGTTCTACCCTGTCGATGAGTTCTCTTGAGTCGCTTACGAAATCTACATCATCTGCATATGCCACATCCAGAGGAAGACCACCGTCCCGGTTGCTTTGTGTTTGCAGCTTTTGACGAAGGTCACGAAGAGCCGCTTCAAGGTATATCACAAACAACACTGGAGAAAGACTGTCTCCCTGAGGTGTGCCGATGGTGGTTTCAAAAGGAGCGCAGGTATACCTCTCCGCAGTCGTGGCTCCAACGATGTTTCTGATAGGAGTAGTCTAATAATGCGCAATTCCAACTCATCAAGAAACGTCTCGAGTACTTCCATCAGCCAGTGTCTTCTGATGGTATGGAAGGCACGACTCATATCGATCCCAAGAATCTCTGCGCTTTTCTTGCAGCGTTGGGTCTTGGCGCACAGCCATCGGTAGCAAAAGACGACATCTGCTGTTCCACGACCTCGTCGAAATCCGCTTTGACCAGGGGCAAGAAATGCGTCCACCCTCCCGTAAATGCGTTTGAGGACCAAAAGAGAAAGTGTCTTTCGTAGTGCTGTCAGCAGGACGATAGGTCTCAGAATAGACAGTTGGCCTTTGGGTTTACCGGGTTTCTGAAGGAGAATGGAATGCCTTGACCAGTGCTAAGTGGTTGCTGTGCCTCCAGTGCTTGGTTGAAGATGTCAGCTGTTGGTTGTGCCAAGGTGTCTGCAGCGTATTTGAGCAGCTCGCCAGGCATGGAGTCGCAGCCACAGGAACAACCATTGTTAAGTTTCTTCATAGCTTCCTTCACCTCTGCAGGCTGAACGGGGGTTTGCATTGGACGGCGCTCTCCTTGAAAAGGAGACATGCCCGTGGAGACATCACCGCAGAATTGGTCGCTGAAGTACTCTGTAATAATTTTACCAGTTTCAGTTGCGTCATTTACGGTTTGGCCATGTTCGTTGTGAATCACAGGAGGGATGTAGGGCTTGCGGTAGAGTAGTCATACTGCACGGAACATCTGTGCACCATCATGGAGGCGTTCAACCTCTGCCGCAAGTTCGTCTAGTCGTGCAGAGGCGTTGACTTCGGCACGTTTGCGCATGGAGTGGAGGATGGTATTCCGTTCTAGTTTGAGTCGCTTTTTTGTATCACCGGGTTGCATAGCGTCAATGCGGAGGCGAAGATTTCGTTGTTTTAGAGACATTTGTTCTATCTCCGGACAGAAAAAATGTCGGTGTTTAGTTGTGCTGGGTACAGTGCCGATCGTGCTAGCTGCAGATGTACGAATGACCTCCGATAAAGCGTTCCAGCGATCTTGAGCGCATATCAGTGATGGTGTTGTACTTGCGAGTTTTTGCTTGACTTCAATCGGATATCGTGCTCGTACTTCTGGGTTGGCGAGTCGGTCAGTGGCGTAACGAATGGTCTTACTACTTGTCCCTTTTCGCCGTTCCCAGCAGTGGAACAGTTGAGATACATCAAGGCGTGCGATCACAAGGCGATGGTCACTCTCTAGTGTGGTTCCGAAGTAAGAGCGAGAATCTTGTAGCAAGGCTTTCTGTGGCTGACGACACACAATGTAATCAATGACATTGTAGATCTTTACTGGTCTGTCAGTCACAGCGTCTCGACGAGCGCCCTGCCATGTTGTTTGGTGACGTGCAGGGTGAGCAAATGACGTGTTACAGGCAAACAGTCCATGTGCATCGAGGAAGTTGGCCAATACGGTCCCACTGGTATTTCTTCTGCCTCGTGTATGCCTACCCATGATCGTTTCTTGGTCGTGACGAATTCCAAGCTTAGCATTGAAATCTCCTGCGATGTAGAACAAAGCACTTGATCTATACGATGACGTCACATCAGCTAGATCGCAAAATAACTGGTCTTGCTCGTCCACGTTGGCATTGACAAGGACTGTGTGAGGTGCATACACGTTTACAAGTGTCATGATTGACTTGCCTGACAAAGATATTTGGATGATGGCCACTCTGTCCGATACAGCCCAGTACCGTAATATACGATCTTGTAGCCATGGGGCGATTGCAAATCCCAATCCATGATGACGTGACGTAGATGGTAAGCACAATAGACGGTAGCCCTTGTGAATTTCGTCTAGCCCATCAGGTCGTTTAGTCTCCTGAAGGCAGCAAACTGCAACCTTTCAGCTGGCAAGGTCAATTGCAAGTTGTGCTCGCTTGGTAGGAACTGTCAGACCCCTGACATTAAATGTGGCAATGGTCAAGGATGAGGGGGAGCTCCCCGGGGAAAGAGTCGAAACGAGATAGACATGTGTAGAGAAAATACTCTATGCGCGGGAGTCAAACCGCACACTGAAGCACATCAATAGCGAATGGAAAGTCACTGAATGGTTATTGTTGGTTACTCGGCCGTGCAGAACATAACAAAAGGCTTGTTGTTATGTAGCCTATCGGGTGGCTCGGAGTTATATGCGTACTAGAGCTGGACTGTAGATTTAGTGTAAACCAAAATGTACGTTTTTAAGGAGAAGTCGGTGGATATTACCTTCCTTTTACTGCTGAGAATATCTGTAGATGCAGTGATGTACTAGCTTGATTCTGACATAAAGCATGTGTCCCTTGGTGAGAGATTTTGGTTGTTTGTTACAAACATGTGGGAGCGATCCAAAAACAACGTCCATTTGCGATCGTACCTCAGCACATCCATGATGTGCTGATGTTTCCTTCATCTTCAGTCAGTTAATGAGAGTTAATGAATGCACTTTTGAAAGAGAGACATATTGGATTCATTTGCCATCGAATGGAAGGAAATGCATGTATACAAGTACATGTACATGTTTGTGGAATCTTGTCAACTTTGAGTATCATGCCATTGGTCGCATGGAACATTCTCTTGTGGACTCCATCATGTCATTTCTCTATGATTATGGTGATGTTCTACTGTATTCACATAATGGAAAAATCAACAATTTCCCTATTAAAGCTCACTGAATCACGCAATATGTGTTAATCTTGGTTCATTGGCCTTGGATTCCAACTAGTCACCCTAATTTTGGAACATCCTGGGTCCACCACCAGACTGGGACCTTGAATGCTGAGAAACATGCAGAGCAAATTCAAGTTAACTTTATTCACTCTATAATTAGTGGACAAAATTCTCAAAAATTGTCTGGAGGCAAAGTCAATTGTCCTCAGTCAATTTCACCAGCCAATTTTGAAGTCTGCATTCAATTTTTAAAGGAGACTTTTCTTCAAAATTTTGCACCTGAGGGTGAAGCAAAGCAATTTTTGTTTTGAAGCGTAAGACTGAACTGGTGCATGTCCAACTGAAAAGCTTGACCATTCAGTGGTCTGGTGGCACGACCATGTAGAGATGTGTAGAAATCAAAACTAAGTACCATATCTTTCTTTTGACACAGTTGACTGATGCAGAACCAAATGGGTGTTTGACTTTTTGTTTCAAGTGCCAGTCTATTTTCTTGTTCCATGTTTTACGTTAAATTTTGGGACACTCATACACAGTATTGAGTCCAAATTTTCTGGACTAGTCCACTACCTGTGTGATTCTTCTGGGCAAATTACTGAACTGGGAATTTCAGATGAGGTGCTGACCTAAAAATGTAATCTCAAATGCTTGCTGATGACATCATTTCCTTCAGTTGTTATACAGATGGCTTTTTAAAAGAATTTATCCAGGTTTTATTTCTTTACCTTGACATGTTGGAAATCCCCTATTCCAGACACGGTTGCTCTGACAAGTGACAGTAGATGACCCAACCAAGTTGTATCCAGTCGAGCAGTGGAAGGTGCAGACTGAGCCAGCTATGTTGGTTTTGGAGCAGCTATGTGACCTATGACTGCTTGATCCAACACTTGGACATCGCAGCACTGTAGGTTAAAAATAACGTTTATTACTCATGTCATATTTAACAGACAAACGGTCTCCACAAACCTCCCGAAACTGAATCCAAGTTCTGAATTTTGAGTCTTTTCATAGCTGTATCTACAAATAGAATTTCATGAATCGTCTTTGTATTCTTGGACAAGACATATCTCTCTCCACATAACGGTACCTGAAGTGCAGAGAATAGGTTGCACTGAAATAAGTACACTGCCAAAAACTGATCTCATTGGCTGGTGAATAGGGGGAATAAGCACTTGGAGATCATAAGTAAAAAACTGACTGAGTGGTTATTGGCATACCATCAACAGTGATCCTGATGTAACAATAAGCAACATTCCCAGCTCCATCTCTGGCTTGGTAGGTGATTGTAGTCAGGCCTTCATTGAATCGACTGCCAGACGTGGGCCCAGATGTGCGACTAAATTGATAAACCAAAATATAAAACTATGAATCCTTTGCCAGTGTTAATGGCACAGTACACAAAGTTTATGAAGCTGATTTTAACAAAAAACAAGTGATTTCCACAGACTAGGAATCCAGCCACAAGAATGGCATTTTGGCTGCAACGTCGGTCAACCCTTTGGTGCAAGGGCAGTTGTTAGCGACCATCCAAGAAAAATTACAATCTGTGCATCCAAACCAAAATATCTGTCCACCAAAAGGTAAAATTTCAGTGCCAAGACAAAATACCAAGCAATTAATATTTTAGACTTCAGAATGGTCAAGCATCCGCATTTAAAAGCATTACCATTAGCCCACGTTGCCATTTGAAGGCTAATTAAAGATGTAGTTTTACTAAATCAGCACTTCAAGACTCCTATTATTCTTCCTTAAAAGCCAATAGGACAACAAATAAAGATAGAGATTTCAAACATTCTGAGCTTGTAAGCCCATGAACACAATGAAAAGTGGACGATGCCTGAATTGCATGTAGGTTGACATGTTTGTAGCGTGGACAGTTATACTTCTAGTGTCAACTTGTTACCCAGCTGTCATGTGGTAACGTTATTTCTATTGGGCAAAGACAAAAGAGAACGCTGTTGTGAATACGTCTGGTCACTTTGCCAAAATATGTGAAAGTGTTTATTCAAACATCATAATAAACAAACAATGTACAAGAAAAAGGCTAAGTCAGTTTCCTAAATAACAACACTTTAAATCAGTATGTGGCCAATACTACCAAACTTTAGGAGAAACATCACTTTAAAACTAATGGCCAACTACATGTACTATCTAACCTACAGGGGAAACTTAACTTAATAATCTCATGGCCACGACTACCAGAACTCTTATCTGCCATGTCTTAAAGATAAACACACTACTCAGGCTGGCCAGCACCCTTGTTGCTATAGCAACAGACTTTCCACTGTATGGCTCAACTCCAGCCAAGTCAATGGCCTGGGGCATACTACTGCTCCCCCAGTGCTACCCTTACTGTGTGACAGGTGGTCTTTCCATACTACACACACAAGCAAGTCATTGTTCTAGCTAGCCTAATTAGTATTCGCCCTCCACAACGTGGCAAGGCCATGCTTCAGCTTATCTATATACACTCAGTGCTTGCAATGGAAGTTTCCTTGGCTACATGGTGAAACTTACATTCAATGTTAAAATCCACAAACACAATTTACTATATAACATACATGGTCCAGATTCTTAAATGAATGAAATCCAAGTTATCAACTTCACAAACATTCACCAAACTTTCCTCAAATCCAGGAAACTTAGTGAAACTTTCCATGAATAACTGAAGTGAATAACTGAAAGTTCAGTTGCTAAAAACTAATCAAACTTATATCATCTTAAATCTCATCCAAAGTTACAAAAAGTGAATATACAAACAATAAGGGAAATATCTAAGCATCATAAAACAAACTTCAAACTTGTCAATCTCTAGCGAACTTGGCAAAAGAGCAAAGTTGACAAATTCAAAGAACAATTTACCTTCAACCAACTGATCAACTCAAGTCATAGATTGTATACTCTAAGTAAATGAAAATGTGAACAACAGAAATAATGGAACCTAGATGTGTATAAAAAGAAACATTTGTACATACCTATTGGGCAAAGACAAAAGAGAACACTGTTGTGAATACGTCTGGTCACTTTGCCAAAATATGTGAAAGTGACTAGGCACACTCACATGAACTCTGTGTTGTCTTTGGCCAATTCCAATTTTTTATGGGGGTGTTACTTTCTACAAAAACTTCACTCTGGAGGGGTTGTACTACAGAGGGGTTCTACAACACTCCCCTCCAAAAGAAATGTCGTCACAACATTTTATCGGTCCAACATTGGTCTATATACAGTTCTTTGGAGAATCCTGTTTCCGAACAGTATCATGGTGGACAGCGCACTACAGTCATGGGAATTACAGTCCATTCGCGCAGGAACGTCCTGCCGTCCAGATGAGTTTTCCCAGTAGCTCCTCTGGTGCCGGGATGAGATCCAGTGGAGGGGATCAAGCTCCATGGATATCTCGTCCTAGGTCTCACAGACCAAACAGGTAAATGGACAGGTATCTCAACATTGTTGGGTTGTAGTGCTAACTTGGTATTCATGTGCACGCTCATCTTCTGAAGAGAGTACTCCTGGTCCTTGCAGACTCTCCTTCTGCTCATTGTGCAACACGATTACTGTCTCTCGTCATATGTCTGGCCACACCATGTCTCCGCATTGATGGTCGTTACACTACAGCTTAAGGTCTCACTGGCCCTGGCTCCATCAAGTAAGGTGAAGGAGTCCATGGCTGGTCAGGCCCCCGCACTGGATGCTGCCAAAAGGGTTGTCCAGGATAGAATGGATGAAAGAACTGCTGTTGTGACGGAACTTGTGCAACTGGCTGCTGGGGGTACTGATGAGCCATTGGTACCATAGTAGGGACTGCCACTGAGTTCAGCATGGTTGGTTGAAAAGATGGTGTCCCAAGCCTGTCATAAGTTAACACTGTTGGAGGGTGTCTGTCGCGAAGGGGTCGATGAATCTCCTCGTCACCTGCATCTTGGGTTATGCCACTCACTTGATGTTCCATACTATCCAGCATTAGTATGGTCCTACCTCTGTCATGGCTGACGTTGTAGTAGGTTTGGCAGATGGCACAGCTGGTGTAGTTGTTTCTACTCCTTCCTGGGGCTGAAGCATATCTGTACCCTCATCTGCATCAGTGGCTGGAAACTGCAAGTCACCGTGTTCCGAAAGTGCTGCATCCGCTGGGGGGACTGTTGAGACAGCTTGAGGGTACTCTGTTGTCGCTCCTTCTGCATAGCTGACTTTAGAAGGGTGGATTACGATGACTGGTAGATCATCGTCTTCATCCTCACTCTCTGCAGGTGGCGGTTGTACGGCTTGGCTCTCATCAGGTGGAGTTTTGTTGAGTTGTCTGGGAGCAGCTTTGGGTTGTCTAGGCTGAGATTGCTGGGGTGAGGTATGAGTACAAACTTGACTGTTGTCCCCACTGATGAAGTCGCATGGCAACAGTAAGTTCTGGTGCAGTACCTTGCTCCTGCCCTGACCACTCTCGGGTTGGACCTCATAGACTGGGATGTCTTCACCCTTCTGGGTGACAACTCGGTAGATCCTGTCTTCCCAGTACGCTCGGAGCTTGGACGGGCCCTCAGCTCTTGCCTAATTCCTAACAAGAACTCGGTCACCTGGGGCTAGGATGGTACTCCGTGCTCTCCAGTCATAGTCGGTCACCTGGGGCTAGGATGGTACTCCGTGCTCTCCAGTCATAGTAAGCCTTGCTGCGCTGTCCTGTCTGGTGTGAATTTTGGGCTGCTACCTTGTAGGCTTCTCGCATCTCGTTCTGCCAGCGTTGAGAATATTCTCGGCTGGTGACCCCATGTTCCTCTGGTCTTTCAAACCCAAAAGCCAGGTCGATTGGTAGGCGAGGATGTCTACCGTACAAGAGGTAAAACGGCGAGTACTCGGTGGTCTCGTGTTTTGTGCAGTTGTAAGCATGCACCATCTTGTTAACGGCAGACTTCCAGTCGCTCTTCTGGGTCTCAGGGAGGGTCCTCAACATCCCAAGTAAAGTCCTGTTGAAGCGTTCAACTTGACCGTTTCCTTGGGGGTGGTATGGTGTCGTGCGGGAGTTCGTTATGCCAGAGTATTCTTGCAGCCTGGCAAAGAGATGGTTCTCGAACTCACACCCTTGGTCGTGGTGAAGCCTCTTGGGGAACCCAAACTTCAGGATGAAATCATTAAAGATGATGTCCGCTGCTGTCTTCCCGCTTTTGTTCCTGGTTGGGTACGCTTGGGCAAATCTGGTGAAATGATCTACCACCACGAGTATATACTCAAAACCGCCCTTGCTCCGCTCTAGGTGGACATAATCGATGGAGACAAGCTCGAATGGTTGAGTTGTTGTGATGTTGACGAGGGGCGCTCTGGTTTGTTTGGCTGGTTTCTTCTGGATAATGCACCGGCACACTTTTGTGATGTAGTGCTCGATTTCAGCTGCCATGTGGGGCCAGTAAAACTGCTCCCGAGCAAGATGGATTACTCTTTCTGGCCCAAGGTGCCTGGCATGATCATGCAGCTCGGTGTAGACCAGTTGCTTGAACTTCTGAGGTAGGACGAGTTGTGTGCGCACACCAGTCTTCCGCCAGAGAATTCCGTCACCGTCTACCTGGAGCTTTCCCCACTCGTGTAGAAGTGATATGACTGTCGGTGCCTCACCTTTCCGTTCTTTGCGTGTTGGCAACCTTCCCAAGGTCCTGTAGTGTAGTACCCTTTTGATGCCAGGGTCATCCTCTTGGGCCAACTTGATTTCCTGCTTACTGAACTGCTGAATGGGAGTCTGTACTGTTCCTGTGGTGGAGTCTTGGACGGAGAGTGCATGTGCCCAAGCTGTCTGGCCATTACACTGAGCCGTAATCCCTTGACCGGTTGCCTTCATCACATCTGGGGATACCGCCTCGGTGTGGACACTTTCCAGGTGCTCAACACTCTGTGGGATACGGGACAAGGTGTCTGCATCGCCATTGGCTCTACCCGGTCGGTACTTGATCTCCAAGTTGAAGTCAGCTAACTCGGCAACCCAACGATGCCCTGTGGCATTCAGTTTGGCTGTGGTGAGGACATAGGTTAAGGGGTTATTATCTGTGAATACTGTGGTGTGTTGGGCGTAGTACAGGTAGTCACGGAAATGTTCCGTCACCGCCCATTTGAGAGCAAGAAACTCGAGCTTCCCGGCATGCATGTGGTAGTTTTTCTCGGCTGCTGTTAGCGTCCGGGAACCATACCCAATGACTCGTAGTTTCCCATCTTGCTTCTGATACAGGACCGCACCGAGTCCATCTTGGGATGCATTGGTGTGTAGGACAAAGGGGAGAGAGAAGTTGGGATAAGCCATTACCGGGGGTCGCTGCAAACAGTCGAGGATAGACTCCAGGGCATCCTGATGGATTGTCTCCCATCTTATCGGTTCATTCTTTCGTCTGTGGGACCTGCTCTGTTTGCCCAGGTTGGCCTTGTTTCAGCAGATCGTACAACACTTTAGCACGTTTGGAGAAATTAGGCACATAGCGTCGGTAGTAGCCAAGAAGACCAAGGATTTGTTGGACCTCAGTGATGGTTGTTGGTCGTTTCTGCCTCAGGGCCTCAAGTGCCGACGTCTCCTTTGGATCCATGCTGTGGCCATCCTCTGAAACTATACGTCCTAGGTACTTTACTTGTGGTTAGAAGAGGGAACATTTGGCTGGTCTTAACTTCATACCATGCTCCTGCATGCGACGGAGAACTTTTCTCACCCTCTCAACGTGGTCTTCAAAACTTGTACTATAAATCAGAACGTCGTTGAGGTAAACCATGCAGATCTCGTTGTTCATCTCATCAAGGCAGGACTCCATGTATCGCTGATACACGGCTGGTGCATTCTTGAGCCCAAATGGTATACGAAGCCATTCATGAAGACCCCAGGGAGTCACGAAGGCCGTTAGATGACGGCTTTCCTCTGTCATGAAACCCTGATGATATGCCTTGCCTTGATCTAGGGTGGAAAACCAGCGGTTGCCTCCTAAGCTATCTAGCATATCTTGTATGCGTGGGATGGGCTGTCTGTCAGTGATGGTCTTCAGATTGAGCTGTCTGTAGTCCACGCACAGTCTCAGGGTTCCATCTTTCTTTCTCACGCAGACTACTGGAGAAGAATAGCTTGAAGAAGACTTCTGGATCCATCCTCTGTTTAGGAGATCTGTGATGTAGTCTTTAACTTCACGGTACAAGGGTCGAGGTATCGATTGGTAGGTCCGCTGCACTGGGATGGTATCGTTGAGTTTGATGCTCATTTGAAGTTTCTCGATGCTTCCCATGTCTTGGCTGAATACTCAGGGTCTCGCACTAACTCCTCCAGAACATTGGAGCTGATGATAGGGTTACTGAGGGGGTCACTTGTCACCAACACTGGAACCAATAAGGGCTGGTGGCTTCCAGTTGGAAGCTGAAATTCTGCTTCAATGTAGCCATCGTACGGGAGCTGGGCATTATTGGCAGTCGTCACCATCAGGGTGTTAGTCTCAAGCAGGTCGGTCACTGGTCTAACAACTGCATGAGGCATGTTCTGGCTGACCCATGAAGAAGACACAAGAGAAACCTGGGCGTCAGTGTCCCAAAGGGCTTTTGTGGCTCTTCCTCCTAGGTTGCACCGGATGGTACACTTTGGGCCGACTAGCTTGACTACCCTGGAGCCCTGCTGGGTGAGTTGTGTTGACAATGCCATGAGGGCCACGCTCTCTGGCACATCCGTTTGGTGTGGTGGTTTAGGTGAATGGGGTTGGGGTTGATCATTAAGAATTGTTGGGGATTGTTGTGAGGTCAGGGCAGTTACGCATCCCCTCCGCTCGCCCTGCTGCAGTTTCCCGACTGCTTGGTCTGTCTCCGCTGCTTGCAGCCCCTTCTGAAGTGCTCAGAGCTGCCACAGGCGAAGCAATGGTCACACTCTGGACCCTTCCCAGCTTGACGACAGCTATTGCAGCCCCATTCGCGGGATGGAGGGTTTCTGCTGCCACCTTCACTGGACTTGGGCTTCTCAGCTGCTTGCTTGTTGGAGACTTTGAGAGCGGCCAAGTCTACCTGAATTTGTTGAATTTGCCTCATCAGGTCCAGCTGTTGCTTTTCCACGGCGCTCACTTCCTGGACCTTCACGGCTGTCTTGGCCTTCTTCTGTTTTGCCAGTCTCACGATCTCCCGCCCTTCCGCGATCTTCAGTTGTCTGAAGAGGGCTTCATCTGAGGTGTTGGGGTCAAAGAACAATGGCTTCAGCTCGCCTCGAATGTTGTCGTTTTGGAGCCCGGTATTCAATGAGTGCAGAAACATGTTCTGCACCAGTCCAGGGTCATACTTGATGGTGGACTCCATATTTGACGCCTTCAGGATCTTCTGTCGGAGGTCGAGGGTCCTCACCAAGAAGTCGTGTGCTGACTCTGTACTCCCCGTGAGGCAGACGAGAGTTCTTGGTACATCTCAGTGGCGTTCCCCTCTCTATAGTGCGCTTCAAGGATTTCCCGAAGGGTTGGCAAGGTTAGCCCCTCTTTGCTCTCCAGGTAGCTCGTCAAGCGCATGCCTGGGCTGATGGACCGGATGACAGCCTCTACAATCTCAACCTCTTTGTAAGATTTCCGCAAACCGCTTTCAATCTGCATGATGAGATTACTGTGGGAGAGCCGGTCCTTCTGACCAGGCTCCCCAACCTGGCCGCTGATTCGGAACTCTTTTTTCAGTAGGCCAACCATTTGGTTCACTGGTAGGGCAGGGGGGCTGGGGGCTGGTTCCGCTGTGGATGTCGAGCTTGACTCTGGGGTGGCTGGGGGGTCTGTGGAGGCGCTTGACGTTCCTGGAGTGATGGTCTTCAGGAAGTCACGAAGGTTTTTCGAAGACCTTTTGACCTTTGTCCTCCATGTCTTCGATGGTCTCGCTGTTGAGGTGGCGGGTCAACCTCCGGATGAGGGCCAGGCGTGCGCTCTCCTTGCTGGCAGTGTGTTCATCAACACCCAGCTTCGTGCACACCTGCTGTAGTTGCTCCTCCTGCAGGCAGCCAATCCGACTGACTACACTTTGCTGCAATGCTAGCAGGGCCTCCATGCTCTTGTCTGCTCCGTCCTCAACTGCGTCTCTGAACCAGGTCAAAGGTGTCTCCTTTCACTCCCAACGCCAGCCGGTCGTCCTCACTGCCTCCTGCCGTTCCAGGGCACTATCTGCTGCCGGGGACGTTCACGAGGATAGCTGCCATGCAGTAATGCATTCACATGCATTTACCACGTCCTGGCAAGATCGCCAGATTTGTTACCCAGCTGTCATGTGGTAACGTTATTTCTATTGGGCAAAGACAAAAGAGAACACTGTTGTGAATACGTCTGGTCACTTTGCCAAAATATGTGAAAGTGTTTATTCAAACATCATAATAAACAAACAATGTACAAGAAAAAGGCTAAGTCAGTTTCCTAAATAACAACACTTTAAATCAGTATGTGGCCAATACTACCAAACTTTAGGAGAAACATCACTTTAAAACTAATGGCCAACTACATGTACTATCTAACCTACAGGGGAAACTTAACTTAATAATCTCATGGCCACAACTACCAGAACTCTTATCTGCCATGTCTTAAAGATAAACACACTACTCAGGCTGGCCAGCACCCTTGTTGCTATAGCAACAGACTTTCCACTGTATGGCTCAACTCCAGCCAAGTCAATGGCCTGGGGCATACTACTGCTCCCCCAGTGCTACCCTTACTGTGTGACAGGTGGTCTTTCCATACTACATGTACACACACAAGCAAGTCATTGTTCTAGCTAACCTAATTAGTATTCGCCCTCCACAATGTGGCAAGGCCATGCTTCAGCTTATCTATATACACTCAGTGCTTGCAATGGAAGTTTCCTTGGCTACATGGTGAAACTTACATTCAATGTTAAAATCCACAAACACAATTTACTATAAAACATATATGGTCCAGATTCTTAAATGAATGAAATCCAAGTTATCAACTTCACAAACATTCACCAAACTTTCCTCAAATCCAGGAAACTTAGTGAAACTTTCCATAAATAACCGAAGTGAATAACTGAAAGTTCAGTTGCTAAAAACTAATCAAACTTATATCATCTTAAATCTCATCCAAAGTTACAAAAAGTGGATATGGGTCTTTCTACAGTATTGGGTAAAAGAGTGTGACATTTACCTCAAAATTGAAATTGCTTAGAGAAGATTTAAAGACTCAAACATGAATTGAGGGTACAGTCACCTTTTCAGAAAAAGTAGCAAAAAGATAACTTTCTCTTGTACAATAAAAAAATTAGGGGTTTTGTGTACTGCCTTTAAGGGGTATTACCTATGTAACGGGGACGGACACCTTGGTAGTCCCAGCAGTCAAGCAAGGTATTTGATCAATTGTGGTATGTGTGTTTTTAAAGTGCAAGTGATCATTGTAAATAATATCACCCTAGAAAATCCCCCACAAATTCCCTTTCGGCGAAAAAAATATGAAACACCCTCTGAATCACTGTATTGTTCACATGGTCAATATATTTTGTTTATCTTTCCATTGAAAGACAGTGATTAAATGCATGAAGTCTGTCATGCCAATAACTGAGTGTTTGGTGGTCCATTACTAACTGCTTAATTTGTTGTTTGTCAAGTCGGTCTGAAAATATGGCTCACATTCAAAAAGGGTATTTAGCATTAGCACAGAATTACTCACGTAACATTGACGGACGCAATGGAAATAAACACAGGCACAGACAGACAACTAAATTCTGACAGACGTTTAAACATTTATTTATTTCCAACAAAATTATTTCTAACAGTTATGCACATATCACCCCCAACTCCAATCATCTTAAAACAAGTTGGGATTTTTTAAAAGATTTGTTCCAGTGCGCCATGCCTGGGAACACTTAGCCGATTTTGTGCCCAATTTCCGGACACAACCATTAAAACAAAAATTCGGACTAAATTTATGATACTAAAGTAGTCAACAGCAAGCATTATTTAGAAAAAGTTACTTAGTATTTAACTTAATGAACATGAAGATTCACAACAAAGAGAATAAGCTACATGTATCGGGAAAGTTTGGAGAAACTTTGAAGTGCGCGCGCCACGTCGTTGTTTTCATTCTGCGAACGCTACACTGCACTGTGACAAGCTGTATTGCACTTAAAAGCCTACACATAACAGCCACGCACGCAACACGTGCGTTTTCCACACAACTCTGTCTTGTCAACAAGCCCTGTGGCATAAACAGCCAATGATTTACCCCAAAAAACGAGTCGTACAGAAAAAAATTCACACAGAAAAAGAGTATGAATGCATCAACATTCGTTAAACTATTTTCAAGTGTTGAATCCTCACCTGGATTTTTTTGGAAAGTCCAGTTTGAGAGGCAAACTTTCGCTCATGACAGCGGCACGAAAGTGCGAAAAAAAATGGCGGCTTTTACTGCATCGCTAGCGACTCGCGAGTCGACGGCTGTTTCCAAATTTACATTTTTCCCCCCTTGGTGAACCTTTTCGTGCCCTGTTCATTAACAATAACATTGTTAAAACCGATTTTAGTTGAAAATGAACTGTTTCTTTACATCAAATACCACCTCAGATTTCCCCTTGAATATTGACATGGACCATTCAGTCCAGCAGTGCAAAAAAAATTACACGGGGTAGCTGTTTTTTGCGTGGTTTGCTGCGGCATCCACATTTATGTCCGTATCATGTTACAAGGGTAATGACACACCAGTAATTGTGTCCGTCTCTTTTGTCATCAGCTCGTTTAGTTGTATTTAATTTCACCTAGCTTCGAACACTGAACATGATGTTACTGGACATCATCTTGTATCACTGTAAACAAATTTGTCCTGTCTCGCTGTGCTAAGACGTTTTAAAAACCTTTGTCATGATTAGCCACGTAACGGCCATTATCCACGTAACACTGGTGACGGAATACCAAACATGAAACATCCGTCAGGAAGTTGGAAAGACTGTTCAAGAACAATACGTCAGAAACCCATCTCAGTGAGGGGAGAACACCATAAGATGTCAACTGGGGATCTATCTAATTCTGAGTTGGCACACGAACGTGATGTAATCTACGTAACGATTTGACGGACAGTTGGAACTGAGATTTCGTCGGCCGTTTTGAGAAACTTTTCCATGGAAACATTCGCTGTCATGATATGTGCCTCACACAAGATAACATAGCTATAAAACAGTCATAACCAGGTGGGGATACAAGGCTTGGGTTTTCCGATCTGGCAAGGGATTATCCACGTAACATTTTGACGGACACAGTTACGTGGATAATGGCTCACCTGACAGTAGGCGTGTATAAACAAGTGAGCTCGCAGTGGTTGCATCTTATATTATTTATGTGGGGGGAAACTCCAACTCTTCGTACACTGTCAATTTAGTTTAATACTGAGACTGAAACAGGGAGAAAAAGCAATAGTTTCCTGCCTTTCAGGAAATGTCACAATATTTAGCACCATTTTAGGGACACATTCTTCAGAGTTAAGTGAATAATAAACAAACACAACAACCAATGGTTTTCGTTTTATTTCTGATATATCTTTAATACATACTTAACAATATCACACATAACTTGTAACTCTGCAATGGGTGGTTCTTAATAAAACATTTGTGTAATCTTTGTCCGTCAAAATTACCCAATACTGTAGAAAGACCCATATACAAACAATAATGAAAATATCTAAGCATCATAAAACAAACTTCAAACTTGTCAATCTCTAGCGAACTTGGCAAAAGAGCAAAGTTGACAAATTCAAAGAACAATTTACCTTCAACCAATTGATCAACTCAAGTCATAGATTGTATACTCCAAGTAAATGAAAATGTGAACAACAGAAATAATGGAACCTAGATGTGTATAAAAAGAAAGAAACATTTGTACATACCTATTGGGCAAAGACAAAAGAGAACACTGTTGTGAATATGTCTGGTCACTTTGCCAAAATATGTCAAAATGACTAGGCACACTCACATGAACTCTGTGTTGTCTTTGGCCAATTCCAATTTTTTATGGGGGTGTTACTTTCTACAAAAACTTCACTCTGGAGGGGTTGTACTACAGAGGGGTTCTACAAACTGATGTCGATCCCCCTTTGAGACAGAGGAATTGGTCTTTACAAACCCAAATGTATTTCGAAATATATATTCTCAAATCACACAAGTCGGAGGGCCAAACATTTTATTTCTAGTAGGATCTTTGTCAACGGCAATAAGCTTAGGCCACAGCCCATCAAATATGCCAAGTAACATCCAACCTACCCATCCTTCGTTCCAATCACCAACAGACGCTTGCCTATGGAAGTGTAGATAGGACATGGTTAAAAATAAAACTAATTCGTACATACGAATTACTAAACCGTACGTACGAAATACTAATTCGTATGTACGAAATACTAATTTGTACGTACGAATTACTAAACCGTACATACGAAATACTAATTCGTACGTACGAATTACTAAACCGTACGTACGAAATACTAAACCGCACGCATTTAAATAGCTAATTCGACGCACAAAATACTAATCGTATGTACGAATTACTAAACCGCACGCATTTAAATACTAATTCGCACGCATTTAAATAAATAAACCGCATTTACGAAATACTAATTGCACGCAAATACTACTAAACTGTACGCGAAATAATAATTGTGATGTACGAAATACTAATTCGCACGCACGAATTACTAAACCGCACGCACGAAATACTAATTGGTACGCATAAAATACCAATTGCACGCATTTAATTACTAAACCGCACGCATTTGCATTAAACCGCACGCATTTAAATAGCTAATTCGCACGTGCGAAAATACTAATTCGTACGTACGAATTAATAAACCGTACGTACGAAATACTAATTCGTACGTACGAATTACTAAACCGTACGTACGAAATAATAATTCGTACGTACAAAATACTAATTCGTACGTACGAATTACTAAACCGTACGTACGAATTACATAACCGTACGTACGAATTAATAAATTGCACATACGAATTACTCAGTGGCGTAGCCACGGGAGGGGGGGGCGTGGGGGCAGTGGCGTAGCCAGGAATTTTCAGGGGGGGGGGGCGCTGGGGGGCTGAAATATTTTATGGGGGGTGTCATGTAGATCAATGATAATTTTTTTAGAAATTCAAAATCTCAGTGGGAGCCGGGTGAATGGGGGGCGACAAGGTTTCATGGGGGGGCTGTGACCCCACGCCCGTGGCTACGCCACAGCGACAGCCCCCATGAAACCTTGTCACCCCCAAATCGCCCCCACTGAGATTTTGAGTTTCTAAAAAAAGTATCATTGATCTACATGGCGCCCCCCCCCCCACCTGAAATGTTCCAGGCCCCCGCCCCCGGCCCCGCCCCCTGGAAAATTCCTGGCTACGCCACTGGAATTACTATTCGGTGACAGATGAAATGTTCCATTCCACTCGGCTTCGCCTCGTGGAATGGGACATTTCATCTGTCACCTCATGAAATTATTCTTACCATTGCACTCACAGACGTTTATTATTTGTATATTACTATACCTCATACATATTCATGATCGATAGCCGAACTCTCACTGGTCAATTCACCATCACGTGCCAGATGTTATTTTTGCTGTTCACCAAGCGCGCGCCCCTGGAGTCGAGGCTGCGTCACAGTATGCTTTCATAAAAAGTTGACTGCAATAACATTGTTATTGCAGTCAATCTAGGCATTTTCGCAGGTTCCCGCTTGATCAAGAACATAGAAAGTCACAGTTGTCAACCACCCAACAGAGCGTAGCGAGGGCGTACCGTCGAACACGGAACACGCCGCGCGCATGCAGCGCGCAGAAGGCCAGGTATACGCGCACTGTGGCTTCAAAACGTTTGATGTAAACGAAAAAGATGTAATGAAGACAGTGTCTTGAATTGTGCTTCTTGCGGATCGAGTCAGCCTGATATAAATAATAATAATAATACTATTGGATGGCTCGTTTTCGGTGGATACAAGAATATATTGCAAGCGCTATGACAATATTGCACTCGTCTTCGACTCGTGCAACATTGTCATAGCGCGTGCAATATATTCTTGTATCCACCTCAAAGCCATCCAATATTATATAAGTGTAACCACTAAAGAACGTGTCTCTAAGTTGACTCGGAGTTAAAGGGGCACTAGGTCCTGAAACCCTCCAAAATGTTATGTTTTGGATTGTTTACTTAGCCTATTTCAAACATCTGGTTGAAAGGAAACCAACCTAATGTCTTACCGTTCCCGAGAAAAGATAGCCTTGACCAAGGCTATCAGCTTGTTCCCATACGAGCTTGTTCCCGCTACCGCGCGCCGCGACACAATACCTCAACGACCCTTGCGTGTGCTTTGTGTGCATGTACGTACGCCCCACACACACTTCCGCAAACAGCCGTACAGTATTAAGTCGAGGCGGAAGACGCCTCGACTTACTGTACGGCTGTTTGCGGAAGTGAGTGTGGGGCGTACGTACATGCACACAAAGCACACGCAAGGGTCGTTGGGGCTAACGGTATAGTACAACATTGTGTTGCTGCGCGCGCGGTGTGCGGTAGCGGGAACAAGCTCATAATGGGAACAAGCTGATAGCCTTGGTCAAGGCTAGAGAAAAGACGGGGAAAAAACCGCTTGACATCGGACATGACGGAGTACGAATACGTTTTTCGTGTCGTTCTCATGTACGCTATACACGTTGTGCGTCTCGGGAACAGCGCGCGGTGACCAATCACCAATGCAAAAAAAATCGTCGGTTTCTTCAACGTCCGCAAAAGGCGAACACTTCACGCGTATAATACGAATGAAATCACAAACTAGCATCCAAACAGCTCGAATTTATGGGGTCGCAAAAGTGGACCCCGAAATTCGTTCTCGCATGCATAACACAGGAATAACACAAAAACGCCCAGTTTTGAAAGAATAGTTGTGTGGATGTTTATATCCTACTTTTAAAAGTTATTGCCGATTATCATCATCTCGTTCAAAGCGCGTTTTGTAGCCCAATTGGGCTGTTCCAGGACCTAGTTCCCTTTAAATAGGTGTGTTTTCAATCTGGTTTTGAAAATGTCCAGAGTTTGGGAATCCTACGGAAAACGGATAGTGCCACTCAATAAGTGTGAATATATTTTTGTGGTGCGTGTGAAAATATTTTTTTGTACAGCGGCCGCCACTTAATAACATCGTCATAATAAGTGGCGGTCGCTGTACAAAAAAATATTTTCACACGTACAAAAAAATATATTCACAATTGTTTATGTGGCGGCCGCCACTTATTAAGTCGCGGCCGCCACTTATGGACAAGGACAATTGGACAATGGACAAATTTGACACTCAAGGACAATGTTCTCTTTTTCAAGGGCCTCCAGAATTTGATGTCTATCACAATTAATGATAAGGTCAGCTTCCACAATCTGAGATCCCCCGATCCTCCCACTCTTAATCCCAACAAATGCAAAACTGGCATTGTTAGGCAAACTTTTTTTAACCGCATATACAACTCCTGGAACGAAATTCCATCTAACCTAAGAAATTCACAAGTTTAAATCGGGCCTACTTGACCACTACTCACTAAAGTACTAGCCAGTGATGTGTAATTTGGGTAGAGTTCACCCGTATATTTTTTATTATGCTAGTGCAATAATTTGTGGCCGTTTTTAATTGTATAGTTTTTCCTTTTTCTTTTTGTGATTTTATTTCTTTGAACAGTATTTCTTTGTTTTCTTCGGTTGTTTGCTTGTTGTCGTGCTTGTCCCCTGTTTTTCGGTTTTGATGTGTGAACAAGGGTCCCCATTTAGTGGGCCTGTGTGCCTGTTCGGGGTTACCCTTTTGCACCACATGTCATTTCTAATGTATTTGTGCAATGAAGGTAATAAAATAAAATAAAAAATTGTTAAAAAAGTATAAAGGCCTATTTTTTTTTTTTAAATTGACCGTAGATAATCATGGCTTACTGAGTATTTACACGAAATAAGAACGTTTATCGCTAAAAGCGCTCTATTTTGCCACGGACCGTTTTTCAAAGTGGCGTTGGCTTCAGGGCTTTTTTTATTTAATAGGGGTGATCATCTTCGGAAAGAAATTTCTCCCAAAAGTAATTGCATTACCCCCAATAAATTGAACAGACAATGAAAGATGATGAGATAAGCTTTAATTTGATGCTTTATCTCGGACCTCGTTTCCAACAGTAAGAACAGGTAGTAGTGGGTGCGTACTGCTCGACACCCTGGGCACGAAGTTGGCCTATCAAGATTCATTGAATGTGAAGTCACAGTGGACGTGACCACCACTTTGTGAGGAGAGTACATCGTGTTGTGACCCAATCTGCTGTCAATGTGGCGCAACGGGTATAGGGGGTAGGGCATTTTACACACCCCCCCCTACACCACCAGGAGAAAAAGAGAACTGATAAAGAAAAACAAGAAAGACTTATATTAAAAACTATTAAAATGTGATTGTAAATTGTTTCAGCGTCCCCAGTGTCATATGCCCCCCCCCCCCGTAAAATTGGATTTCCTTGGCCCTTAAAATAATGTCCAAATTAATGTTAGAGTTTGGGGCTACCATTGTGTGTTGTGTATTTGTAATTATGAAATCACTCTGGAATTTTAATATGTGCATGATAATATAGGTACCGGTACATGTACACACGTTGAACCCTATATAGCTGGTTAGCCTACCGGTACTTACCCATGGCCTTTAATTGGTGCAAGTCATAGTGTTACCAAATAATGTTATATAGGTTATGGGCCAATCAACATGTGTGGGCAGTTAGTAGGCCCCACACGCCTCTAAAACAATGAGTTTGTGGTGGCACCACATCTGTTTTT
The DNA here is from genome assembly GCA_029964075.1 of Patiria pectinifera. NCBI lineage: Eukaryota > Metazoa > Echinodermata > Asteroidea > Valvatida > Asterinidae > Patiria > Patiria pectinifera. The sequence continues at coordinate 5,605,346 of CM057136.1, read as the reverse complement.
TTTTCTTCCACGAAGTTTGTGTAAAGTTGTACTCATTTATGAAAGGTAGGCACAACTTTTTATAGGGGCATCATGACTACCCCAGGAAGTTGGCGTCGCGTCATTCTCGATTCCACCATGCACTGACGTATGACCGGAGAAAAGGCAAACTTTTTGCCGATGAAAAGTAACCCACCACCATCCCATTAGCCTTTCGTTTTTCCCCTTATCTCCTCTCTTTTTGGGTTCAGAAGCTCCACTTTCTCGTATTTGTTCTATCTGTCTATCACCGCAATTACCTCAGCTTATTCCTGGAAATGCTATCAAACAGTTTTATATTGTTTTCTGAATTGTTAACAAGGTTATAATATGAAATATTAATATTTTAATTTTTCTGGTACTTCAAAGGAAGTTTTTAATTATTTGTAAACTAAAAGAAAATTCTATATGTATTTAGTTAAATCCCAAACGTCTTGAATCTGAGTGGGAAGTAGTAATATTGTGTTGACGTTTTATTGCAACTAAGCTTTACATTGAAAAATGTAACATTGCCATGGAAACAAATTCAAACTTTCAAAGAAACATTTTCTTGCAATGTAGGCCCATGTATTAATCTGCATAAAACTGCAAATGTTATCAAATTATATATAATATATGAAATAATATACAATATATATTACATAAAATTATATAAAATATTATAAAATTGTAAATAAATAATTAAGGACTCTGAACCCCAATTGGATATTAGTTGTTTTAGATAGATGAGTATTCATTTTGAGTTCGAGTAACGCAAGTCCATAAAAACTTTATCTGAATTTCCTGTGACCAATGTAGACCTTTAAAATCTGGCTAATATAGGTTTTCCCTGCTATATCACACGGATTCCCTATATCAATACTTTAATTTCGTCCCCGATCATCGTCCAAAATCTTTGAATTTCGTCTCGTGAAGCAATCGGCGTTGAAATGACAAAGCAAATTCGTTATTTGTCAGTCATTTTCATGTTGTCATTACATTTCGTTTCTGGTGACTTAAAGTGCACACGAATAAAAAATGCGCCCAATCTTTAGACTTATTTGAAGAATTGTGCGCATTAAAACAATGATATATTCAACATACCTTATTATGTATAAATAAAAGTTGCTAGCTGTATAAGGTAAGAATTTTTATTTCTGTGTTTCACAATTAACATTAGAGTCATGAATTGACATTTCACAATAAGACATGGACACTAAGCATTAAGGTCAAACACCTTCTTACTGTTACTTGCTCTTTGATAGACATATCTTATTTCTGTTGTTCTATTCATATACATATATCAAAGAGAAACATTGCGAAGGTGTTTGATGTCAATGCTTAATTTCCATATACAATACAATACAATACAATACAATAAAACTTTATTATCCCAGTGCGGGAAATTTCATGGCCTTTTTACACGTTATTTGGTTTAAAACACATAAAAAGCACGAATGTAAAAACTACACAAATACAAAAAATACAAACATTAAAACTTATAACTTATATTAACTTATAACATCTGTCCGTAGGCAAGTAAGATATGTCAATTAACTGTGTACCTGTACTGTGAGATTAGAAGGTTTGCATGGTGGAAAGATACTAAGACATGTTAAGTCCGCGGTAGCACCACGTGAACAAATCTCCCCCGCGAGCACGTGTGGCTCCGAAAAAGAACCGGAGGGACCCAACGCCCCGAACAGCATGCTCCGCCCGTCGTCAGGAAAATGTTCATTCTCCCGACGACAGGCAGAGCACACCACTCGAAACGCTGAGCCCCCGGCCCCCCAGAACCACACACACTCACAAAAGAGACCCATCCACACGGCGCCACCGCAAACCCATCCCGTCCCAGTACCTGTACTGTGTTATTCCTATTTGTTTAACAAAAGAAAACGACTTCGTCAAACCAACTTCGTCAACGGAGGACAAGGGTTGCCATACAGCAGCTCAGCGTTCCAACTGCTCATTGTACCACCTGATAGCTGCTGGAACAAATGAGCTGCCATATCGCGTAGTTCTTATCCTCCGTTGTAGAAGACGGTTACTTCGGGAGTTATGGACAAACTTTGTATGCAGCGGATGGCACCTGTCAGACATAATTAGTTGTAATTTATTGCACATGTTAAGACTTGAATACGTCAATCAGTGGTTCCTGTTGATGGCCAATAATCCTGCTAGCTTGTTTAACTATTTTATCCAACATAATGTGATCCTGGGTCCTCATATTTCCAAACACACAAATGAGACAAAAAGTAAGAATACTCTGTAATACTGATTTGTAAAACAATTGCAGAATTGTACGATCAACATCAAAAGAGTTAAGCTTCCGAAGGAAAAACAGGCGTTGTCGTAATTTACAGAATTTTGCCTTAGCACAGGTGTCAAATTTAAGCTGATTGTCGATTTCAATCCCCAGGTATTTGTAAGCAGATACTGTTTCAATTCGTTCACCTTTGATGAAGAGTGATGGGGTGTGCGTTTTCTTTTTTCTAAAATCGATCACCATTTCTTTGGTTTTTTTGGCATTAACTTCCAAGTAGTTTTCGTCACACCACTGAGTGAACCGTGAAACTTCCTCCATGTAACCATTTACTGATTCACGACTTCCATCTAAGTATCCAGCTAAAGCAGTATCATCGGCATACTTAATCAGCTCATGCGATGTGTGGTGTGATTTACACTCATTTGTGTACAAGGTGTACAACATGGGTGAGAGAACACACCCCTGTGGAGCACCAGTATCAGTGTACTGGAGAGATGAAGTAGTAGAGTTCAGTTTAACCTGTTGTCCTCTGTTTGACAAAAAATCATAAATCCATAAGATAAGTCTAGGGTTGACATTGAGACTAGTTAATTTCTGGGCCAGAAGATGCGGTTGAATGGTATTAAAGGCACTCGAAAAATCTACAAAAAGTATTTGTACATAGGCTCCTGCTTTCTCCAAGTGCTCATAAATACCATTCAACAATGTAAGCACTGCATCCTCTACACCTCTTTGAGATCGGTAGGCAAACTGGTGGTCATCAATGGACTCATTAACCTGTGGCAATAATCTCTTCATTATTATTTTTTCAAGACACTTCATAGGTGACGAGGTAAGGGCCACGGGACGCAGATCATTCATTTCTTCCACAAAGTCGGAACTGACACATGACTTAGCGATTTTTGAAACAATGTTTGATATGGGATTGCTAACTGGTCAGCACATACCTTGAGCACCTTACATGTGACTAAATCAGGCCCATTTGCTTTACGTGAGTTCAGTTTCGCAAAAAGAGATTTTACTTCATCAACTCCAATATGGATATTTTCATTGGAGGAGCTTTGCACTTGATCAATTACTTCATCCTTTTGAACACTGAAATCATATTTATCAAACCTACTGTAAAAACAATTCAGATTTTGGGCATAATCAACTTCATCATCTACAGTGATTCTCAAGTTTTTCTTTGGTTTATACCCTGTAATGGTTTGCAAACCCTGCCAAGTCTTCCTGGTGTCATGTTTGAAAATAACCTTCAATTTTGTTCTTATAAGCCAGTTTACAGTTTTTGATTTCTTGTTTTAGTCTTTTCTGAACCTCTTCCCGTTCCTCTCTGGTTCCAGAATGAAACACGATCTTTTTTTCGTATAACAATCCTTTGAGCTCCTTCGTGACCCATGGTTTATTGTTTGAGAAAATTTTCACTGTCTTTTTGGGAATCAGCAAGTCTTCACAGAAACGTACGTATTCAGATATGCCATCGACAGCTTCATCTAGATCCTCTGAAACATCAATGAACACGTTCCAGTCTGTACAGGCAAAACACCCTCGCAGCGTCTCCACAGCTTGACTTGTCCAGGACTTGACTTGGACTTTCTTCACAGGTTCCCTCTGTACTCGGAGTCGATACACAGGAAGTAGCTGGATCATGTTGTGGTCAGAGTTGCCCAGACCGGGTAATGATCTTGCTCGGTATGCCCCGGGAATGTTGCTGTAGCATAGGTCCAAACAGGCGTTATTACGGGTGGGACAGTTTACATGCTGGTGGTATGTGGGCATACATTCCGCTAAACTGCACGAATTGAAGTCGCCAATAATAATTTTGGCAGCATCAGGTGAGACCGTCTCAGCTTCAGAAACAAGGTCTTGAATTGTATTGGCTGCTATATTGGCGTCTGCAGAGGGGGAATGTACACCACGAACAGCATAACTTGATTTATTTCCCGTGGCAGATAAAATTGCCGGAGATAAATACTAAGGAGTTCAATATCCTTCGTACAAATACTTTGCTTGACGGTGATGTGTGCTGACGAGCAGTATTTTTCGTTAATAAATGCACAAACCCCTCCACCTTTAGTTTTTCCTGAATCCTTGTTTCTGTCCATCCTCAACAGCGTGTATCCATCCAAGTCAACCAAGGTGTCTGGGTCATTCTCAGTTAGCCACGTTTCAGTCAAACATATCAAACTGGAATCACGGTATTCTGAGAGGAACTGTTGGCAGGCTCTGAGTTCATCAGTTTTGTTTCGTATGCTCTGAACATTGCCGTGGATAATTGTTGGAAGTGGAGTTCTAAATCTCGATTTTTAAAGTATGTTCCTCACACCACCTTTACTCCCACGTTTACGCACTTTGGTGTGTCCATGCATACCTCGGGTATTACGTAATCAGGCCGTGTCGAAAAACCACGGCGACTCAACAGGAATTCACGACTGTATGATATCAATGGCGGAGGCTCACCTTCACTGTTGGTATAGGCTGCACCCAGAATTCGTCTAGCACTCCATGATAAAGTTAAGCTTCAATTGCTAAACAATGAGCATATTGTGAAAGTTCCATTTCTGATTTTAATGTTAATTGTCAAAGAAAACTCAAAACTTACAGGTAACTTCTTTCATTTATAAGGAATTATTTGTTAAAAATTAAAATTTAATTAATGTGCAACAATTCTTTAAATAAGTCCAAAGATTGGGCACATTTTTAATCGTAACGTTTTAAGTCACCAGAAACGAAATGTAATGATATTAACATGAAAATGACTGACAAAAAACGAATTTGCTTTGTCAATTCAACGCCGATTGCTTCACGAGACAAATTTCAGAGATTTTGGACGAATCGGTATGCTCAAAATTTGAAATACACCGAACATTAAATGAAATATAGTGGTGACTTTTTGAAATTCAAATTGAGATGTGAGCTGGGCGATGATCGGGGACAAAATTAAAGTAGCGATATAGGAAATTCGTGTGATACAAGTGTTAAAATAGTCGGGAAAACCTATATAATAAATTCTAGGAAGCACTTAATTTTGGTAATATCCGGACGAACGTACACCTTTAAATGGTTCTTAAGAGGAGGACTCCAAAATGCCAAACTGCAAACAATTTTTTTTCACGGCAATCAGGCTTTATACTTTGGCATTGAGCACGTTAACGTCAATTGTCAGCCTCTTGATCCTGATGCAATGCAATCTTCATTTTGTTTTACCTGACGGTGACTGTTCCCCGGTTGTCGGTGGCCCGAGGAGTACTGTAGGTGACTACACGACGGCCGTCTGCCTCGCTAGTGGTGTAGGTGACGGGTCCCGGGCATGTTGAGCCAAAAGACGGCGGGGTAGTGTCTGATATTTTGGTTAAGAAAAACATTTAGTCTAAATCAAGCAAACTAGGGTGCAGACTGGGCAGAAAAGGTTAGGGTTGATAATGCAGTAAAACGTTCTGTCGTTTTGACACCGTCCACCACCACGCTCTGCTGCCAATCCCTATAGGGTGCAATTCATTCGCTATGTGTTCACGCAATAGCATACCCACAATGCCATACAATCCACACGCCATTCTGCCTCTTTTCTTGAGTAAAATTTAGGCCGTTATCAAATGACTGTCTTGCAATTACACACGCGCCTATATGGAAGCGGCTGCAGCCACTTTCCATAGAGCCGTGTATTATTCCAGCCATAGCCAAGTCGGACGGAGCGGCCTTGGGATCTGCAGGGCCCAATTTCACGGCACTGCTTAACAGTTAGCAGAAAAGTTGTGCTTAGCATAGCAGAAAAATTTGCTAACCTTAAGCACTCTTTTACGGCGAGGATGAGTTAACGGTCGCGCGAGCATGGAGATTTCTAAGACCCATCAGTCTGGAGAAGTGGGAGCCAGATGTCGGCAGCTGAGGATGTTCCCTGGAAGTTATGTGTTCTGGAGTTGGATAGCTTCCCGCTCGCGATCTTGGATTTGGAACTGGAAGAGTGCGATGAGTTCGGCCAGTTCTCAATCAACTTTCAACTTTGTGGTCGTTGATGTGGGAATGTTTGACAATGGCCGATTTGTAATAATCGCCTCTGTGTGTGTGTGTTGCCTGAGTGAAGTGTTCCGACCGGTTCCACCAAGACAGCAGCCAACGACAACCGCGTCCGCATCAATCAAGATGAAGTCCTCCGCCGCCCTCGCCCAGCTAAAACAACCAAATCTGAAAACACCAACATTCAGTGACCTTCGCCGGGAACGAGACAACTCCATCCCCCACCGCGGACCTCACAGCTAAGGGCAACGCGTCATCAACGTCAGACAGGAAGACAAGGCAAAAGACATTCTTTTCTCTCTTTCATTCTGGTTCCTCCGCCCAACCCCCCCCCCTCACACACCACACATGTGTGTCCAACTTCCCAGTTTGTCACATCACCAGAAAACTCACACTCCAACCCCACTGACTTGCTTGTCAGTTTTGACGTCGTCTCTAAGGAAACTTGAACATGATACCTACCTTTGCTGAACGCGCACAGACCCCCCCCAACCAAATTCATGATCTGTTACTAACATGTATCTCTTCCAGTTGTTTTCAGTGGCAAGGCAAGTTCTACATCTTCATGGAGGAGTTCGAGTCTTCCTCCTCCTCACAGCGGATAGCTCTCACAGGGATGCACTTCGCACTTCATTGACTCCGCCTTTTGCTACTTAGTATCCACTTTCTTTAGAGTTAGGCACTCTCCTGAAGACATTCTTAGTTGAGAAACTATTCGCACATGGTGTTTCCGCAAACCCTTCATTATTTAGTATCTCCACCATGCAAAGCCTCAAATCTTACTTATGGAGATTTCTATTGTACGTCACTGGATTAGGCAATTTTTTCCTCTGAAGTAAGCGTGCCTTTTGCTGTGGTTATGCTTATATGGTCTCCATGAAATAGACGGAGGCTGTATTAGCAAAAAATCGTGTGCTTAGCAGCGCCGTGAAATTGGGCCCAGCTGGAGAGAGCCCTGAGTGGGAGGAATGGACGCGAGTGGAGTCTACTGCACTCATCGTACGTACCGGAGAGCCATTTAGTACTGGATGATTCTGCAAGGTTTAAAACGGTCGTTAAGACTGATTCATTACTCTTTTATTCCAGTTTAGAGATTTTTTTTCGTTGAAAAGCGTTATAATGTAGGAAATTCTGTTAAACTTATCTGTGTTGTAAACTTTCCGTCACTTGCTCAGGCTCCGTTTTGAATCACGAACGGTCGGATTGCATTATGCGACGCTCAAAACTTTGTCCACGTGGTCCGGAATGGAATGTGCGCGTTTCTATGGGAAGTTTTCGGATTGCATTTCGCACACTGTCTAACTGCGGTCTCGAACAGCTGCAGCCAGATGCTTTATATCATAGGCTACTTCCTTCACAAGATTCTGTGAAGCTTATCCCAGCGTCCTGATTGCAGGGCGGTGGGTACGAGCGAATGCAGAGTCGTGACCGTAATGACGCTCAAGTCACAAGTCACGCAAAATCCAACCAATCAGAGCGTGAATTCATCAGAGTATCCCAGCGTCCTGTTTGCAGGGCGAGGGGGGGGGGGGGGTACGGGCGAAAGAGCTGGCTGACTTTCACTGGGGGCTATTCCATTATCAACAATGGGTACTTCACTGGGGGCTATTCCATTATCAACAATGGGTAAATAAACAATATCACACTTTTCTTTCTCATTTCTATTATTGTCTGTCCACGTGTAAAAAGAAATGTGCGTTCAACTTGCACATGTGAGTGGGCGTTCAACCTGTGACTACCATTGAATCGTGTGCGTTGTTTGCATGAGCAGTTCTCAAAAACGCTGCAAGCAACCAATACCAGCGGTCAAGCAATTTGCCCCTCCCGAACAGGCACATTTTCCACTTGCCCCTCCCAAACAGGCACATCTTCAACTGGCCCTGCACTAGTCTGTGACAATGATGGTTAAGGTAATGGGAATTTTAGGGCGCTCGTGTTACGACCCGTAATGTAATAATTGACAAGTGTAATACCGACCCGATATGAACACATACAAATTGACCAGTAATGACATATCTGAAATAAATCGGGTCGGTGTAACACGAGTGGTCAATTATTACATTACGGACACTGGCGTATCCGTTTTTGTGCACTCGTACTCTTTTTTTCAGGGGGGGGGTGGGGGCTGGGACCCATCTTCAAAATGGCGGCGCTCTTCAAAACTGACTATTATTATGCATACTGGAAAATATGTGCCGATTTTCACGGCGCATTGTAATGATATTTACTGCGTTACTGAGATAAAATATCTTGGAAACATAGAGTTCCATCATAAAATAGCTTTACAACTCGGAATGCAGCGATAGCCCATCATGAAAACGGTGAATTCCATGAAAGCCTATCATAGAAACGTGGAAATCCGTGGTAGGTTATCGTGGAAACGTGGCATTCCGTGATAGGCTATCATGAATAAGTGGAATTCCGTGATAAGCTATCGTGGAAACGCGGAATACTGTGATAGCCTATCAAGAAAACGTGGAATGCAGCGACAGGGTATCTCAGCAACATGGCAATCCGTGATGTTTTATCGTGACAAAGCGAAATGCAATGATATCTTTAGCCTATCACAAGGTTCCACGTTTCCACGACAGCCCATCGTGGAATTACATGCTTTCACGATAGCCTATCACCGAATTTTATGTTTCTGTGATAGGCTATAACGATATTCCACGTTTCCGTGATGAGCTATCACAGTATTTCACATTTCCATGATAGCCTGTCACGGAATTCCAAATTTCTGTGATAGGCTATCACGGTATTCCACATCACCACGATAACACGGAATTTCACATTTCTGTGGTAGGCTATCACAGTATTCCACGTTTCCGTGATAGCCTTTCAGGGAATTCCATGTTTCCAAGATATTTTATCTCAGTAACGCAAATGGTCATACACGCTTCCGTAGATTCTATAGCTCAGAACAGCTGATTCAATTGACTCCAAACTCGAAAATGTTTAAATGATGATCTATTGCTTTTAAAAGTGGTCAGAAATTGCCTCATATCGCACGACAGAGCGTCTATAGTGCGTCTAGACTTGCATAGTTGTGATCAAAATACACAATGTACGTAACAGTTCCCTCGCTTAGGAAACTAGGGCCTTCACCAGTTTGGCCTGGCTTGATTTGAACAGTACTTTGTACTTAACTGCATCAACATGAATTCGGTGCCGGTGCCGAGAGTGGAGGGCCCACGAACACAGTATGGTGCTATATAGGGCCTATAGACCGCTTGCAGACGCGTTCGATAATCGACGCGCGAAGGCGCGCGACGCCATGTTGTGGGACAGGCGTATATCTATCCACGCACATTTTGTCCCAGAACATGGCGTCGCTCACCTTAGCGCGTCAATTATCGATCGCGTCTGCAAGCGGTCTATAGGAAATACTTTATCCGGGCCTGTTTATTGATCAACGTACATGTATATGTCAGAAGGGGGCATTTGTACACTATAGACCGCTTGCAGACGCGATCAATAATTGACGCGCGAAGGTGCGCGACGTCATGTTGTGGGACAAAATGTGCATGGATAGATATACGTTTGTCCAACAACATGGCGTCGCGCGCCTTCGCGCGTCGATTATCGAATGCATCTGCAAGCGGTATATTACTGTATTATTAGTTATCTTGCGAGCGCGAGTGGAACATGGAATATTATCTTCAAGTAAACTTGAATCCTCGATCCTGATTGGTCGATCCATGGCAACAAGCCGTGCTACATATAACCATACCGCACGGCCACGGTCCATACCGCCCTCTGCGTATTGCGCTATTCCAAGATGCGAACGACATTCCAGCTGCATACGCTAAGCTGCTGAATGTCCGTGTAAAGCGTGCTAGTTCCAACAGTACTGCGCGTCAAGTTTGCTTGAAGATAAATTCGTTATCGCGCTCGCGCTCGTGGAACACGGAAAATGTAGTGCGTCTGTGTCCCACATACCACTCGGCCTTCGGCCTCGTGGTACACGTATGTTTCAGCCCCATAGACCGTGCGTGCATTTAGTTCGTCTTCTCACGCATGCGCAATGGTTTCCTCCGCGTCGTCGGCTTGCAAACAGCGGTAGCAGACGACGCACTGAACGAATGTCTGATTTTCATGTCTTAAAATGTATCTTTCTCAAACGTACTTAAAAGATGATTCAAACCAAAAATTATCAGTAGACCAAGTGAACAAAGATATAAATTGTCTCTACAGTGTGGTAACGGCGCTTGAAACCTTTTCAAATATATACAAAAAAAGCAATAAATATGGACAAAAAACGTCCAAAATGAAAAGGAATAACATCGTTCGCTTTTGAGTTTGGTTTACACATTTGGACAATTTGCCGGGTTTACCTTAGATCAGCCGTAGTACCATCGGAAAGGATGATAGATTATTTTCATTTTACGGGTGATTTGATGTATGAAGGAAACCTGTAGCTTATAAAAAAATCATTTCGAGTAAAAACCCATTTTGAAAGCTTCGTGCACAAATACACTGGTCCCAGTGCCCTGATCGTACTGAACTAACGCGTCGAAAGATTACAACGGAGCGGCGCGTGGCGCGCGCGCTGGCCATAGCCATGTTACTGCCTGATTCCAGGGTTCCAGTGTACAGTGTGCCAGCGCGTCTGGTTGCGCTCGCTCTGTGCCCTATATAGTAAATCCACTCACAGCGCATATTGCATACTTAGTAACGCGCGCCGCGCGTCGAATCCGGACCATCATGTTATTTAAAAAAACATACACATGTTATTCAAGTGATGCCCATGCACCATGCACATGCTTGAATATACATACACACATGCACACATGCACGTGTGTGTATGTCGTGTTGTACAATGTACAATGTACATACAGTGTGCGCATTGTTATACGGCTGAGTGGGAACGCGCGCTGAAGTGTACCTTGTCGGGCATGGAGAGACGTAAGCGGATATGCATACAACATTCACACAGAAGACTTTGCATATTGACCATCTGCCCCGGTCGGCGAATGGATATCACGAAATAACAGACGTTCTATACGTAAATACGTGCGTTGTGTCAACAGTTGACGCGCATTTTGGTCACGTCAATGATGTTCTAAAAACTAAACATTTCATCGTTGATTATCATTGCAAAACGCATTAAAAAAGTGATATTGCGATATTTAGTAACCACGACGTTAACAAAAATTGTAAATAACCTTTTAACAGTGTGGTGGTGGTCAATATAAGTCAAGTGAACCGCGACGTTACAAAGTACATTGTGCGGCTCTTTATTAGCTATCCAGTCTTTATATAGAGATCAGTGGTACAGGTACGTGCACACTAACGTTACATTCAACGAAAAATACGTATCACGTGAGACCTTACTTTTCGACTTAAATGATATTTATACATCACACTTTCCGTGGCATCCTTTACCATTTTTCAGTGAAGACAAGTTTACAATTACTCTGCATCAAATACTCTCTGTTTTTTGCGCTAAGGTTTGCAAAAGTGACTTTGATTGCCTTAAATTCCTGTCCACTTGGAAAGAAACAATTATCAAAGTATTTCGAGCGTGATGTTGACCGATACTTCAGTGGGTCAAACTGCGACTGCAGGCATCCATGTTTGCTGATTATCAGTATTTCATATTTTGAGTGCGCATGCGCGCAAACTAAATGAGCGGCTGAAACATACGTGTGGTATGTGGGACACAGACGCACTACATTATTCCGTGTTCCATTCGCGCTCGCAAGATAACTAATGAAGACGAAGACGGAAAAGACTAAAAAGAATGAAGACAATAATTCCAAACTAGAAAAACTCCTACACAAATGCCAGAATTAGGCAAGGATATTTTACTAAAAAAACAATCCACCATCCTAAACGTCCGCCTTTTTGAACGTCCCTTTTATCGGGGGGAGCTGTGGGTAGGCTATCAAGTGAATACACTGATCAGTGGGTGAACCACTGATCTCCATGAGATCAGTGGTGTTCACTTTAGAGAATGAATTGCGCCCTCTATAGGGAAAATACAGTGGTACAATGTAGTTGCTATACGAGTAAGATGAGTGTAGTAGACATAAAAACACAAAAATGTAAATTGCCAAGTCGTAATCAAAACAATTTATCACAACTCAATCAAAAATCAAATCACACGCCAAATCATAAGGATGGGGATCAATATTAGCAACGGAATGCCTCCGTCGCAATCAATTTGAATCAAACTGATTGCGATTGACTTGCGATTCGACTTGTGATTTTAGTCCCGAAAGAGCATGAGCTCAGCAACAGTAATCGTGAAATTTATTCTATTTTCAACTTTGGCTGATAATTGCATTTATAGGTTACCTGGTGGGGGTGGGGAACGCCTTCGTCTTCTGCGTCGTCGCCACCAGCTCTCTAAGGTCAAAAACAAAAGAAAGAACTAAGATGAAGATACATGCAATGTTGCTGAAGACTCCTTCCTGCTAATTAGAAAAGGCACCTGTCGTTATCTAAATAACAAAAGGCAATAGACCAGTTCACTTATCACATGTAATTCAAATTTTCTGCGCGGATGCGCAGAAGCAAGAATGAGGCGATTAAAAGCACAAGACTATAAGCCTAATGCCTTGAAGTACGAACACTCCTGTCAAACCTCTCTAAAATATCGTGTTTCTGCTGTTTTAAGTATGAATATTACTTTCAAATTAACTGAAGCAACCATTATGCAGCCAACACGGGCGAAGAGAGGGACAGCAGCCTGGACAGCAATGATTAAATGAAGGCCACGGTATGCTGTTCAATTACCAATTGCTGCGAGGAAATGGTCGACTTATCCCCACCTCGGCATATTGTTGTCTCAAATTGCTGTCGAGATATTTTTCACTACTTCAGATATTGTTCACTCGAGATAAATCGAGTAAATTATCAGTAAATTCCAAAGGTCTAAGAAACGAAACATTATCATCATTTTTTTCCTGTTTTGTTCCTCTCTCTTCACCCCCTTTGGCTGTAGGCCTATGGTCTTCTTTCGTATGGTTACTTCTGTGGACTCTGGAGGTTTTCCTGGTTCAACTGTATAAATATAGATTGAAAGTCATTTTCCCTTACAGGTTTATTTGAGTTATATTGATTAACTAAAATGTGACCATTAACACCAAGATACATTTTCAGAAAATATACGATAATGCAGGCGTTATTTATAGGCCTAGATACTAGATATTCAATTGACAATGTTAAGCCTAAACATCTACTTATTAAATTGATAGCCTAAACGTGATCTATTAACCTGCTCAGAGTATAGCCTCGTTTTCCTAAAACGGGGAATTTGTTCAAAAACTTCACTTCATGTTTTTTTCTTCAAAACACCCCTCTAGCTATACAATGGAGTGTCCAGCTCGCGAGTATAGTCATAAATAATTCCTTTATGGATGTTGGCGCGCGCGTCACGCGTACTGCGCGATGTAAAGCAGAATGCAGCTGTGGCGGCGCGTTGTGAATTTAGGACCATGAAATACTTTATAATTAGTCTGGTTCCCTATCCCCATTGTTCTTTGAACTTCAAAATAATATGGAGACAGGTCAACCTCGTCCCCAGGTTGTCAATCAGTACGCACCCACCACTACATGCTCTCTCACCCTTGTATTGGATGATTTTGCACGTGCAAGCATGTGCATGTTGTGAATAACAACACCAAGTATACGATATAAATCCAATTCTAGCCAATTGCGGTATCGAATCAGGATACAGAAAGAAAATTTCCTATCCAGGGCTTACTACTGGAAACGAGGTTGGAAATAAAGTAAGCACTGGGGGTAAAAATAGCCCGACTGCGTCTGGCCGTACGGTACTATCGCAAGCTCTGTAGTACAGAGCTTGCGATAATACTGTACGGCCAGACGCAGTCGGGCTAGGGTAAAAACAGAGTTAGTTTGTCCAGCGCGGGTATGGCGTGAGTTACGAAAACACTATCTATTTAATTAAACTGTTAGGCGATCTTATCGAGACAACATGCAGTATCACATTCCATATTAATATGAACAAATTGGAAAGGAAATGAGTATTTTCGAGAAGTGGACGAATGATCGCGAAAACATGTACTGCACGTTGTGAATAACAACACAGATCCAGGTCGCTGGGGACGAGGTTGCCAACGGTGAATCTTTCATACATCGGGAGGCATCCCTCCTGATGTAAGCAAATGATATGTATGACGTGTACAGGTCTGAATCCCGCCTCCTGAATTGAAAATCACAACGGTAATGTTTGCAACCAGCCTAATTCAAAATGGCAGTAAGCCGCGCTACTAAAGTACAATATCCAATATATATATACCTTGAATATCTATAGACTCAACAAGAAAAAAAAGGGGAGGGAGATACAAAATTATTCCTTCATCCATGGATCCTCTATATATTAAAGGTGATGGGAAAATGTTCACGACAAAACAATTCACGACATGAATGCATGTCATGAATTCGTGTTCCGAAAAAAATATGCATTGCAGTGAACATTTTGCGAAGCCGTGAAAGAAGTTGCGATGTCGTGAAATAAATCATTTAAGTACGTCTTCATGTCTATTCAGGGACACAATAGTTTGGTGGCTGTTTATCGGAGACTCTAGCCCGGCTGATAACTGAGCCCCACAACGGTCCGGGGGGCCGGGGGGCAGAACTCCCTGGGCAAACGTGTCCCCAACCTAGGAGATTCTGTTCCCAGGGGAACCCCCCCTCCCCCATTCTCACTCATTAATACCCATACACTGTACACGTACTAATCTTTATTAGGCCAAGTAAAAAATAAAAAAACATGTTTGGCGTCCTGCTTTTTGAAAAAAAGGAGAAGGCCCTTTTTTCCATACAAAATGGCCGCCCAACCGGGCTATTTTTTAAGATGGCCGCCAGCTTTTTTTTTTAAATGGCCGCCACTTGGACTCAGGAATTACATACCAGTTTTATATGAGCTAGTTGCAACGGACAAAGAGGCCAGAATGATGTCAATATTTACAATTTATCACTTTGTTGTGTGTGTGTGTGTGTTTTTTTAAGAGGCGGCCTCAAAAAAGGAAGCGGACGGGGACGCTAAAAATGTTTGTTTTTAGACCTTAGTGGTTCAACTTTTTTCTCATCATGGTACCCGTAATGTTTCTTGACCAACAGGAGTGATCATATAATGAGCTGGGGACGATTAGATAAATTTAGTTCCAGCGAGTCGCACTTGGCGGACCACATCCCCTGGGGAACATATTCTCCGTTGGAGACCATAATCTCCGTTGTGCAAGGCGGACAGAATGACCTATAACATCTTAGACAACCCTGGTAAAGTTTCGCTCGTACCCCCCCCCCCCCCGCCAAACAGGACGCTGGTCAGGGCTGACGTCATTTGAGCTCTCATTGGAGAGATTTGCAAGATTTGTGACGTAGAACGCGTCACACAAACTAGCTTCCGGTGCCCATCATGCGTAGCGCGCGCTAGCTGCTTCGCTCGTAACCCCCCCCCCCCCGCCAGTCAGTAGCCGTGTCACGCACACAGCCCTGTTTGACCTCAGTTTTTCGTCCCAAGATCAAGCACAAAAAGCGTACGCGAGATTTTACGAGATTTATTCGAGACTACAGAAAAACACAAACAGTGCCTCGATACATGCACTGTTTGGCCAAGATGGCTAAATACGTGAAAAGTTAAAATCGTGTGCTTTATTTTGATAACAAAAATAACTGCTTTTGACAAATATAAAGTGTTAAGGCCTGTCAAACAAAATCATATTTTTTATCAACAAAATCGAGGGCCGATATTTTTAGGTGTACATTTGATTCTTAAAAAAGGCCGAAACAAATGGCAAGGCTTAGTAGATAGAGGAAAGAATACGCTTCATTTTCATGTGAAACTCGTGCAGGAGACTTCTTATGTTTGGTCCAAATCGCGGGTTGAAAAATGAAGACTTTTGCGAGATTTCATGATAGACGTACATGTACGTTGGCCTGAAAACATTGTGAATAGCACGTGTTAAAACACCTCACCCACAGATTCTGTGTCTTGATTGGCCGAGAGCGAGTCACATGTTACTTTCTAATTTTGCTATCTTTCTGTGCACGGCCAAAAGTACTATACCCGTAGCATCCAAAGTACTATACCATTAGCAACCAAAGTACTATTTGAACAGCGCGGTATTTGTGTGCAAATGCATGCTGGTGTGCGCGTTGCGCGTTGCGCGTAGCACGTATTGTTCCAAAGAGAGCGCGCCGCAGACTTGGGTTCAAACATTTCGTGAAGGGGTAGTTTGGAAGAGAGAAATACATTTTTCACAAATTTTTTATTGAAATTGAAGTTCATCTCAACTGTGTTCAGATTTAAATGATTAAAAATATTAAAATCAAGCAGAATCTGTGGGTGAAGTGTTATAAAACAAATATTGAATGCTTTATCTCGTGGTGAAGTAAAACTAGCCTCCCTCGGTGATCCATGGACCATTCTATTTTCCCTCGGCTTCGCCTCGGGAAAATAGAATGTCCATGGATCACCTTGGGAGGCTAGTTTTACTACACCACTCAAAGCATTTAATATTTGCATACTATTCGCGCACAATGAATGACTCATGAATATAAGCACGCCATACTCGAGCGCGAGCTCGACCAATCAGTGGGCGTATGGGTCACAAGATCACACCGTGTTTTGGTTTCTCGCTCTTTGCTTTACAATGGCGACGATCTTTTCGCGTTGTGAAAAATGGAAGTTGTTGGAAACATTAGGTGTACATCGAATTCATAAAATGTCAACAAAATCACATTCACGAGATTTTTTGTAGATGAAGGTTCACTATTTCGTTTGATTACCTCAACATTTGGGAGACTTTCGTCGTTCTCGAAAAAAAACCCGGTAATTTCATTTGTCCGTGAAATAATATCGTCAAAATGCATCGAAATCCTTTTTGGAGAAAAAAATACCTTGATAGATGTATGAAGTAGGTCTTTAACTACAACTTTGTTTACGGCCACCGTTCGCTGGCCTCGCGTTGCCGTCAGTTGTGTGAACGAGAAAATAGAGCAGATACGCGTGACACGGCATTAACTGACTGCCGCCCTGTAAACAGGACGCCGGTCAGGGCTGACGTCATTTGAGCTCTCATTGGATAGATTTGCGTGACCTGTGACGTAGAACGCGTCACACAATTAGCTTCCGGCGCCCATCATGCGTAGCGCACGCTAGCTGCATGCGAAGGTCAATCTGTACTTCCTTCACAAGATTCTGTGAAGCTCATCAGCCCTTACCAGCGCCCTGTTTGCAGGGCAGGGGGTACGAGCGAATGGCAAAGTTGTCTGGGGGACATTATCTCCGGGGGACAGAATCACCGTCCACAGCGGCATCAGGAACAGCGCCACCATCTCTATATATATAAGAGCAAGTTTTACTCGGCCTCCGAGACGATGTTTGCTCCTGAAAGGATCCCAGACCGCAGTCTCCCGCGGCGCCAAAATCGCTCCACGTCCGTGGAAAAATGCGGAGGGTGTCTTCCGCCGGGTTGGACACTTCGGGTCGTCATAATTTTCCCGTACGGACCGTCGATCCGTTTCGTCGATTTTTCGTGACTGCATTTTGCACAGGAATTTGCCGTCGTTTGCGCTTTCACGTTGACTGCCTGGCCGCCCCCTGTGCTGGCTTTTCTGCGAATCGAGACTGTGCGAGGTCAGCGGCTTCAACGTAGGGGTTCCATTTACGTGTTCTACTTGGCCGTTCTACAAAAGTATTCACCAAACGGTAGTATGGTGACCTTGGTAAAATATGGTTTGTCCATGGTGCGTGGCCACCAAGTGTCCCTATTGTTTCCTATGCTTTGCTTGCCGCCTCGGCGCCGAGTGCAACGAATACTCAGGACTACACATGAGTATGCCTTGCGCGGTCTGACCAATCAAAATTCTGCACTGCGTAGTACTTCTGGGCTATGCGTAAAAACCGTCGATGGCAACGCGTACTGCAGCCTACTCCACACCCTGGAAACGAGGTTGGGTCTACGGTGCTCGCTATTTGAAGCACAAGCCGGTGACGTGATATAGTGCTCTGTTGCTTCCATCATGTGTTTATAGCTCCATGCTTCCACCATGGCTGAGCGTTGTGAGTTCGCTGCCCGCCACGTATAATTCAGTGTCGCGTTATGATTTAGGGGGCCTAGGCCGGCCTGTTTGGGATCAACGAAGGTCAAGGATCGATGCGTTGCTTCAAATATCACGATCTTAAGCGCAGTCACAAAAAAATCGACGAAAAAGTGTCCCACCCGGCGGAAGACACCCTCCACATTTTTCCACGGACGTGGAGCCATTTTGGCGTCGCGGGAGACCGCGGTCTCGGATCCTTTCAGGAGCAAACATTCCTCGGAGGCCGAGTAAAACTTGCTGTTATATAGATGGTTGAACCAACTTGAATAAAAGGTGAATCGACTTTTTCCTCGCAGACGGTCTCGCAAATTGTAAGAAGTTCAACTTTACGTTTGTTGAAGAGTCCAATACTGAAACTTAATTATGACCTTCCACCATGATTCAGACCGTTTGTAATTTTATGGTAACACTCAACATTTTCATTTCAAATGACACCTTCACGTTTTATTGCATTATGATTTATTGTCAAAACTGTACAATCAGCCTTCGCCTGTGTACTACGGTAACCTTTTTACTACGTTTTCCAATGCAACTGCCTCACAAAATGCCAATTTAACAGACGGGAACTTTACAGACAGTTGCCATGGTACATAATTATCATGTGCGTAAATCGACGGGGGACGGGGAACCCACCCCACCCCCACATTTTAAAGCGGGGACATTGTTTGGTCCCCCCACTGGATCAACGAAGGTCAAGGATCGATGCGTTGCTTCAAATATCACGATCTTAAGCGCAGTCACAAACAAAATCGACGAAAAAGTGTCCGACACGGCGGAAGACGCCCTCCACATTTTTCCACGGACGTGGAGCCATTTTGGCGTCGCGGGAGACCGCGGTCTCGGATCCTTTCAGGAGCAAACATTCCTCGGAGGCCGAGTAAAACTTGCTGTTATATAGATGGTTGAACCAACTTGAATAAAAGTTGAATCGACTTTTTCCTCGCAGACGGTCTCGCAAATTGTAAGAAGTTCAACTTTACGTTTGTTGAAGAGTCCAATACTGAAACTTAATTATGACCTTCCACCATGATTCAGACCGTTTGTAATTTTATGGTAACACTCAACATTTTCATTTCAAATGACACCTTCACGTTTTATTGCATTATGATTTATTGTCAAAACTGTACAATCAGCCTTCGCCTGTGTACTACGGTAACCTTTTTACTACGTTTTCCAATGCAACTGCCTCACAAAATGCCAATTTAACAGACGGGAACTTTACAGACAGTTGCCATGGTACATAATTATCATGTGCGTAAATCGACGGGGGACGGGGAACCCACCCCACCCCCACATTTTAAAGCGGGGACATTGTTTGGTTCCCCCCCCCCACTTTTTGTTCCCCAAATAAAAATTGTAGCCTACAATAATGATTCTGTTGCTCAGAATACATATAGCTGATTCAATTACTCCAAACTCAAAACTTTAAAAGATGATCTTTTGCTCAAATTGGTTTTTAGTGGTCAGAAATTGCCTCAGATCACACCACAGAAATTGCTTTTCTATAACTGCATGTCTCCCCAACTATATCCCCCATTTACATTAAACTCCCCACATTTTCATCCCCAACACTACGCCCTACCCGATCTATGATCGGGTAACTCAGCTTGTTAATAATAGTTAGCCTACCCTCGGGCCTCGACCCGCGTCTAGAACTGCCGCGGCATAATAGTCAACTGGCATCATGAGATATTCCGCCTTAACACCATTTAATTTTTGTGCATTATTTCCGGAACATAATTGCTCAAAATCTGAAGTATAGTCCAACTAACCTATTAAAGCTAGTAGCTACTAACATTTTGAGAAAAGAGAGAAAACGTAAGCAGCAGCGCGGACACATTGTTAGGTCTCATATTACTGGATATCATAGCTAAGGCCAAAAAAAAAAGTCTCCGGTTTCTGGTATGCGCGCGCGTCGCCGTAGCCATGCGCGTCGGCAAAATGAAAAAGTTTTTTTTTTCAATACAAGATGATGTTTCAAAACCGCCAAACTCACTGGTTTGACTGGAATTCTGCTGCTGCACAATTTTAACGTGTTTTAAGAAGGGGTTATGATCGAGAATAAGATTTATGTGGCCTCTCTGGACTCCCATATATTTGCACTAAGTTTAGTCGGGCACCATTTGCAGTCATCAGCCGACATTTGAAGCCAAAAAAAAAAAAAACCAGGTAAAAAAAAAAAAAAGCCGCGTCGCCGCACCACTTTTGGGGCAAGCTTTTTTTTTTTTGGCCTAACGCACGTACAAAAATTGCTCTAAAATTATGGTACATACAATAAAGTCTATCCGCGCGCCCAACCGCGGGCCCCCTATAAGTATAACTTCTATGTATTTCCTCCATAAACTAAACCACATCATTCCAAGCGGAATACATTTGCAGAGTAGGCCTACATCTTCACTTTGAGCAAGGTTTCGATAATTAAATCGGTTTCAGTTTCTTTTCAGGGTAATTGCTAATGATCCTACGTACGTACGGGGCTTTAATAAGATTAAGCCATAAAACAATGGGGAACGTGTGATTGGGTTTGCCTGCATCCCAACTTACAAGCTGGGCCATTCGATCACTTCAGTTGGTATTAACTGTTTTCCTTCCTGATCCTTCATCAACAAATACATTTGACCTGCCCACAGCATTTCTTACCTCCATGCCCACAGTGACTCTTTTCTCGATCTATTGTTTCTACATAGAAAACTCAACCTTCCATAACCTAGTCAACAAACGACATATAAAAGCCATTTTAAGGTTACAAGAATAAAACATTACAAAACACAGCTTACCTGCAGGAGCTATCAAGAGAAGCAGAATCAACGACGCGATGATCAGTGTCTTCAAATCCATCTCCTGACACTCGTTAGGATACAGCTATGGCTGCGTATTTATTCACGGGGCGCAGACACTTGCTTGCACCTCACCGCTGGAATCTCTCCAAGCCTACAACTGCCGAATAATTTCAAGAGTTGCCCCGCACCGAGTCCTCGCGTTGAGACTATAGGAAGAATGCCAAGGCGTCCCCACAGACGAAATGGGATTTTCCCGGCCGAGTTGGGTAAGGGGTGTGAGGTAACTGGCCCGCCATCTAATTGGTTCAAGGCCGTCACATGTTTCGCCTGGATCACCCGGCCTCAAAGTACTCCTGAAGCCCATCGTGCACATTCGGCAAAATGATTGTTTGCCATACCTTATTACAAGAATTCAATGTCGATCCGGGTCATACACACTGATCTCTATATAAAGACTGGATAGCGGATATGCATACAACATTCACACAGAAGACTTTGCATATTGACCAATTCGCCCCCGGTCTCACGAAGATGGCCGCCCTTAATACGAACGTTCTACGCGTAAATACGCGCGCGTTGTATCAACAGTTGACGCGCATTTTGGTCACGTACACATATTATGATGTTCTAAAAGAGACACATTTCCGTAGTGATTATCATTGCAAAACGCCGAAAAAGTGATATTTGCGGTATTTTAGTAACCACGACGTTAAAAAAATTGTAGTTAACCTTGGTCAGTGGTGGTGGTCAAAATATAAGTCAAGTGAACCGCGACATTACAAAAGAAATCATGCTGTCTATAAAAACGGCAACTTGTCCTTTGTAGATCACCAGCCGGTCTCACCAATATGGAGTCAAATTCGTACATTGTGCGGCTCTTTATTAGCTATCCAGTCTTCATATAGAGATCAGTGGTCATACATAGCAAATCAACATGTCTGGCTTTGGAAACCCCCTTGCTTTTACTTCTGATCGACGCGGCACTGCCGTTTTGGGCCATTGTCTACATGTATACGCATCATATTTCAATCATTGAATTTTGTCAACATAAGACTGGCGCCACATAACATGTAAGCGACAATCTATGGCATAGAGCAAGCCGCGGCACGCTATAGCCTATCAAGTATGATTTCTACCGGATGTTTAAAGAATAGCCACTGACGCGTGAAGTAATTATGTAGGGGCCTACTTGGTTGTCATGATTTCACAATGAAGGAAGTATGCCTTGAAAGAGATAAATTACAGCCTGAAATTCCCGAAACTTGTATGTTTTGGACTCTATTTACATATCCTATTTCAAAGGTCTGGTCAAAAGGAAACTAACCTAATGTCGCACTGTTCCTGAGAAAAGACAAAATATCCCGGTTGTTTATCTGACGCGGCGGAGGATTTGTGCCATATGCATATCAACCTCGTCCCCAGTGCTAACTTTATTTCCAACTGCGTTTCCAATAGTAAGCCCTGGATAGGAAACATTGTTCCTGTATCCTGATTGGATACCGCAATTGGCTAGAAATGGATTTTTATCGTGTACTTGGTGTTGTTATTCACATTGTGCAGTACGTATTTTCGCGATCATTCGTCCACGCCTTCTCGAAAATACTCATTTCCTTTCCAATGTGTTCATATTAATATGAAATGTGATACTGCATGTTGTTTCGATAAGATCGTAACAGTTTAATTAAATAAATCGTGTTTTCGTAACTCACGCCATGCTCGCGCTGCGACGAATTGACTCTGTTTTTACCCCAGACAACGCATACAAAAACAACCACTAATGTAACGCACATGCAGGCATGCACCAGACTATTCCTCATTTGCATACGTGTTCAAAAATCCTGCACATGCAAAATAATTATCCAATACCAGGTGCCAGGCACGTACTGCTCGATACCCTGGGGACGAGGTTGTATGCATACGTATTTCCAGCCGTGTCCATTCAATGTACGGTAGACGTTGTGTGTGTACGTGACACATTATACACACATCACCAATACACTTTTTTCGGGGATTTCAGGACGCAGTGCCCATTTTAAGAGTGGACGTTTACGGCTCTTTCCAATCACTGACCATTTGTAAATAATCCGTGTTCCAATAGTAACATCTTTTCGTTTAAAACGCGTTTTGTAGCCCAAATGGGCGCCTTCCAGGACGCAATGTCCCTATATACAAGGCTGAAGCATGATGAAACTTACTGTTGTTGGTGTGGTCTCTCGTGTGGTCTCCTTAAGACACAAACCACATAGCCATTTGTCCCCATTATTTAATAAACAAGACAAGACAAGCTTAGTAAAGCTGGTCCCAGAGCGTGCAAAATGATGTTCAAACATGGAGGAATCAATTCCTCTGTGGTTCAAATGATTCAAAATGGCTATTCACTGGAAGCCTTTTCATGCATCTGGTCTATCTATACAGTGGGCCGGATTAGCCCATCCATTGGCGTAACGGGGTTATCGCTATACGATAACATTACCCGATGTAACGGTCTCAGTTATCCGGTGGCCTGATCTCTCTGGAATTCGCACGTTACCCTCGCAGGCTCAGTTATCCGCAGGGCTGCATTACCGGCACACTCACGCAAAAGTGGTTCGGCCAGCTTTCTATACAAAACCTTATTGGCTCGAGGTTTTGTGCGTAAACCTTATCAGTCAGCCGATCACGCTCAATTGACTTCGGCAAAACCGCAAGTCCCATCATAAAGAATAAGTTAACCGGACAATTTTTTCCAAGAATGTGTTTCTTATGGCTGATGGGCTTTAAAAAGAACTTTTGCAAATGGGAAAGACACTTTGGAAACATCCAATCAGTTTGGAAATTATGCTTCATGAATTTCTGAATAAACGAGCACATTTTTAAACAGTATTTAATTACTATTACGGTGTGGTGGGGGGGGGGGCTAGACAGAAGATATATCAGAATGGCGAAATAAGACCGACAGCGGGCGCAATAATTTTGATTAGGGTTTCAAAAATTTCTACGCGAGCCGTTTACATTCAAAGTGACCCACAATTTTTTTGTAAAAACCGAGACCGTCTAGTTTAAAAATAGGTGGAATCGTGCGAATATAACCGAGGATCATCTCCCTAGCTTTTGGGCTATTATCTAAGAGCAGATTTGATAAAATAAGGGTCCAAAAATGGGTCCTATTTGCACGAGAAAATGTAGGGATGCCATTGGTAAATTTGGCAGTAGGCTCAGCCTTGATGCGACGGGCTTCGAAGCTTGTTGATGGGATTTTAAAAAGAACTTTTGCAAATGGGAAAGACACTTTGGAAACATCCAATCAGTTTGGATATTATGCTTCATGAATTTCTGAATAAACGAGCACATTTTTAAACAGTATTTAATTACTATTACGGTGTGGTGGGGGGGGGGGCTAGACAGAAGATATCAGAATGGCGCAATAAGACCGACAGCGGGCGCAATAATTTTGATTAGGGTTTCAAAAATTTCTACGCGAGTCGTTTGCATAAAAAGTGACCCCGCAATTTTTTTGTAAAAACCGAGACCGTCTAGTTTAAAAATCGTGCGAATATACCCGAGGATCATCTCCCTAGCTTTTGGGCTATTATCTAAGAGCAAATTTGATAAATTTTCAAATAAACTACACATTTATTGTGCTCATTCAGCGGGGCTCTAGTATCGTGTCTTTGGCAAACCGATGTCGTAAGTGATGAACATATGGCGCACCATCTATCGTGGACACAGGACCGCAAGTACTTTACCCGTAACCAATGGAGAGCTGAAAAAAGGGTTAGGCCTACACAAACAACAACCTGCCTCAGTCTTGTGTTCCTCTGTCGACACGCTGGAAGACTTCAAAACTGACGAACACGCCTGACCCACCCAGATCAGAATCTTTCGCTCTCTGGAGGCCGCCATGTTGATTAATAGGTCAGCTGACTTCTTTTTTTTTTTGCCCAGTAGCAGTCTTTGACATATTTTTGCCTAAGATTGTAATGACATACAGCCTGTAAGCTCCGATTGGCTGGCGGACGGGGTCGCTTTTTTATCAGACGTTCGCCCGCAGGCTCCCGGCGGACTCTCCGTCGAACCATGGGCGAACCATGGCGGATCCGGAATCGGTCGAACAGATTCAGCGGCTCGGCCTAAACGCTACTCTGTGCCAGAAACATCAACTGCCAACAAAATAATTGCTGGCCTTAAAAAAAGCGGTTTTGGCTCCGAAGGGGAGAGTGCAGGATACAGTCATGTGCAACAAGTACAATTGTTATACCACAGTAATACATTGCGAATTGGTATTGGTCCATCATCAATCACGTTTGTGAATATTTATTGGTCAGTAAGCTACGGGGCACGTGATCGTCCACTTTATAAACACCCGTAGACTATTTTCGTTTTATTTTAGAGCTATAAAGCATGGCGTCCTGAATTAGCGTAGCATACATAACATATGTAAATTTATGCAGCATAAAGAAGACGTTGACAAAACTCAAAAGGGTGAAAAAAAAATTCTTCGCGTTACCTGACGGTGACTGTTCCCCGGTCGTCGGTGGCCCGAGGAGTACTGTAGGTGACTACACGACGGCCGTCTGCCTCGCTAGTGGTGTAGGTGACGGGTCCCGGGCATGTTGAGCCAAAAGACGGCGGGGTGGTGTCTGGTATTTGGTAAACATAATTAGTCTAAATCAAGCAAACTTGGGTGCAGGCTGGGCAGAAAAGGTTAGGGTTGATAATAATGCAGTAAAGCGTTCTGTCATTTTGACACCGTCCACCACCACACATAGTATGCTGTCTAACCCTATATGGTGCAATTCATTCGCTATGGGTTCACGCAATAGCCTACCCACAATGCCATACAATCCACACGCCATTCTGCCTCTTTTCTTGAGTAAAATTTGGCCGTATCCAAATGACTGTCTTGGCTACGGCTTGCAATTACACACGCGCCAGTGGAAGAACGCCAAACGTACCAATTTATGATGGTACTGGATAAATCTTATGGAGAACTTTGTACATGAAAACCCATAGACAATTTTGTGACAAAAGTGGGATCCTGTAAACAGGAGAATAGCCAATCAACAGCCACAAATTTTAACCAATTACTTACATAATGTTGCACACTGTGCTGTGTCTAACCTAAGTAATATTTACAAAATCGTAATGGCAGGAGCCTGCAGCAGCCGCCATTGCTCGGGCAGAGGACGAGGAATTCGCCCTTGTAGTTGAGGGCAACCAAAAGGTTGTCCGCAAATCCTCTGCCCTGCAGCGCAAAAAGATCGACACATTTGATAAGTGGGACTCCTCTTTCCATACCTTTATGGCCATTTTTGTACAAAAACATCTGCAGCGCGCCCCCGAATTGTTAAAGTACGCCGAAACTGTTAGGCTTGCTGTCCGCCAGTTTCCAGGGTTCGGATGGCGACAATACGATGAGCAATTTCGCCTGCCACAATTAAGCAATTGCTGAGAAGGCTTGAAGGGGCAACTAGTCAATAAGAGACCTTGTTCTGCGACACTTGACAAGGCCTGGCTATGGGCCAATGAGAAGTAGGGTTACTTCTTTACATTCTAGAAGTAGAAAGTTTAGGCGGGAAGGAAAAATTGCTATGCAGTCACTGAAGAAACAACTTGTATAGTCAATTTTACCTCACAGATTTTAATTCTCCGCCACCTTCCCATCCTCCTCCATTCCTTCTCCAATTTTCGAAGCGGATAAAATACCCCATGGTTCATTAATGATTTTTTTGCTCCTGCCATTACGATTTTGTAAATAATACTTGGGTTAGACACAGCACAGTGTGCAACATTATGTAAGTAATTTGATGGGTAGTTTTGTTGTCAACATGTCTTCCCCTGAGTCAGTACAACAGGGGAGGATGAGCCGTTCCATCTTCTGTAAGAGCAAGCGAAGAAAGAACGGTGCATGCATGGACAATCTTTTTGTGCACTTAATTGGCGCGGCATACAATGTATGTACATACATGTAAAGCTTTGTGGTGATATGAAGTTTCCTGGCACTTTCTTAATAAATTTTCAGTTCGGCCTATCGTAAATAGGTCATATATTGCATTGATGATTGAGCTGTGGTGCTCCGAGTCAAATAGTGCTTGGAGCTGCCCTTGGGCCTTTGTGGGTGCCCAAAAAAACAAAATGCACAATAGCTATGGTCTCCGAGTCAAATGGTGCTCGGATGAGCTATTGGTGCTCTGGGCCTTTGTTGTGCCCAAACATTGGATATATATCTAATAATAATGTGCTGCATGCATGATGGGTCGGCTGCCCAGATTTCGGTACCCGACATAGGCCTATATGAATAAAAACCTTTCTGGTTGAGGCGTGCACACACACTACTTTCTGTGTTGCTTGTGGTCTATTTTTTGTCTGCTTATAAGGGGCCTTTAAAACGCCTCTTACACGCAGTATAGCAAATTCTAGCAAAAAACTTGGCATAACTGTAAAGCGTATGCGTGGGTGGTAACGTTGGCAGGAATCGGCGGGAATCCTAACTATCAGTCTAATTTTATTTAACAAATGCACTTTTTGGTGTTTTTTGGTCAAATTTACTGATCATAATTTCCAAACAGTAAATTTTTTTAAACATTTGGAATTTTATTTTCTAATTTGGCAAGAACCAAATAGGTAAGAACTGCAGGCAGTAACAAGTTGACTTTCTCCTTCATATAAATCAAAACACGTTTTTCAAAGTTGCCACTTTTATCATTTTAAGAGCAGATTTCGCACTTTTTATGTTTACAGGGGTATTGTGACACTACCAACACTTACAAAAAAAATATAATATGGGTGGAAAAATATTCTTTAGGATGTTTTCTTCCCAAAACAAGTTTAAAAAGTTGAAAATGTGGTATTCACTAATTTTGAATTTTGGCACACTTTGAGGCGATTCTGGCCCACTGTGGGACGGCCCAGCAGATTCAAAGTCTGGAGTAGATCCCTGAGAAGAGACAGTCTCCATGGACTCCCCCACTGAGGGAGCCTTTAGTCAAGGCCCAAGTGGCTATCATATTTGGACGTGTGGCCGGCGCCCCGGATGCTGGCACGAAACAAGACCAGTGCGAGTGGCGAAGCCACGATGGCCTTTACTATCTCGCGCTTTGACTAAAGGCTACCACTGAGGAAGTTGGTGGCCATGGCCTCTGGATGGAGAGCAATGACCACGTTACGGGTCACTGAACTCCGAGACAATCTTTTAGTTATCGCCTAACGTTACGTTGTCTCTTAAAGCATATAGAGCTAGAGCTAGGCTGGATACAAAACTCACATTTACGACGAAGACGGAAAAAAAATAATGTATAAACTCTTCATTCTAAACTAGAAAAACTCCTATTAGGGGAGTATGTATGAGAGACCCCCGTGCACCCCCCCCCCCCGCACCGCACCCCCCCCCCTCAAAAAAAATCAAAATGGCGGCAAATATGGCCGCAAATATAGCCTCCAAAAGCGGTCAAATGTGAGAAAAATGATATATATTAGCCAAATAATATGATAAATGCATACATATAAATATCAAATACATGCTCTTAACCCTTACAAATTTATTTCAAGCAATCTTTCGTTTTGCTACCATGAACCAAATTTAAGATTGCTGCCAATATGGCTACCAGAAACGGTCAAATTTGAATAGCCATATATCGGCCATAAATGTAAAATAATGATGTGTATGAATCAAAGCTGCCGAGATTATGTACTTGAGACTTCATTGCATATCTGGATTTGTCTTACTTGCAAACATGTTCCAAATTCAAGATGGTGGTCTAAGTGACCGTAGTATGACAGGCTGCATACCAGTAGGTTGTTCGTTCAGTGAGTGAATTGCCGTTGAGATACTGGAGCAAGACCGGCCTTGTACCGGCCGAGAGGGGCAAAAATATCGGCCGAGGATCATACTCAAAAGGCCGGTACAGGGCAGCGCAGTGGAAGAAGTCAGATCATGGAGGTAGAATTAGATGTACCCATGCAGGAAATTCTACCTCCTAGAGAGCACATGGCTACATTACATGTATTTGGCTGATAAATGACGTTTTTCTATTTCCCAATAAGGCGCCCATATGGGCCGCTACATTGGCCGCCATTTTGAATTTGAAGCATGATAGCAACAAAAAAAGATTTGCGAGGGTAAAAAACATATAACTAACAATTGTATTGATGCTTGTATCACATTATTTGGCTGATATGTGACTTTTTTTTAAAAAAGTTACAAATAAGGCGGTCATATTGGCGGCCACATTGGCCACCAAATTGGGCGCCATCTTGAATTTGAAGCATAATAGCAAAAAAGTGATACCAGAAATGAGTTTTTGAGGGTCTAAAACATATAACTAACCATCTTATTTATGCTTTTATCACATTATTTGGCTGATTTATGTTTTTAACAATTTTTGCGGCCATATTCGCATCGGATTTTTTTTTACTGTTTACATCCGAAATGTGTTTTAGTACCCTAAAAGGCACCCCCCAAAATGGTGAAAGTTAGTTCTAGGGGGGGGGGGTGCACGGGGGTCCCCCATACATACTCAACTATATACACATATGCCAGAATTAGGCAAGGATATGTTACTAAAAAAACAATCCGCCATCTGTATTGTACACGTCCGCCTTTTTGAACGTCGCTATAAGATAAAAGATCGCGGGGAACTGTGGGTAGGCTATCGAAGGAATACACTGATCAGTATGTGTGATTCATGGAGGTCAGTGGTGTTCACTTTTAGAGATTGAATTGCGCCCTCTTGGGAAAATGCCGCAGTAGCGCAGTAGACATAAAAAAAAACACCAAAAACAAAATGTAAACTGCCGAGTCGTAATCAAAACAATTCATCACAACTCAATCACAAATCAAATCACACGCCAAATCACAAAGATGTGGATCAATATTAGCAACGGAATGCCTCCGTCGCAATCAATTTGAATCAAACTGATTGCCTAATGGACTAGCGATTCGTGATTTTAGTCCAAAGGGCATCATGAGCTCAGCTTACTTTTATACAAAAGTAATCGAGAAATGTATTCTATTTTCAACTTATAATTGCACTTATAGGTTACCTGGTGGGGGCGGGGAACGCCTTCGTCTTCTGCGTCGTCGTCGCCAGCTCTCTGAGGTAAAAAAAAAAAAGTACTAAGACGAAGATACATGCAATGTTGCTAAAGACTCCTCCCTGCTACTTAGGAAGGGCACCTGTAGTTATCTAATAACCAAAGGCAATAGACCAGTTCACTTATCACATTTTGCACAGAATTGCACAGAGAAGAAAGCAGAATGAGGTAAAATGGAACACAAGACTATGCCTTGAGAGATTCTGTCTCCAGGGGAATTCCCCCCCTCCAGTCTAACTAATTAATACTAACACTGAATTAATCTTTATTAGTGGTTCAATTGTTTCTCTTTATGGTATTCGTAATGCTTCATGACCAACAGAAGTGATTTATCTTTCCTTTTCTTTTATTTGGCTCCACTTTGGAGAACTTTTTGTTTGGTGCACAGGTGCGCAAAATGAGCGGAATGGGGGGAAATGGAAGACTCTAATCTATTCCGATGATTATAGTATAGTACGAATATACAGCGTCGTCTATATCTACATCGTGCGCGTGCGCTGATTTTCGATTAGTTGAGCATAATCAAAATATTAAATATTACTTAATACAAAAAACAAAAAAAACACACAATTAGCAAATTTATTTTTATTATATATACTATACTCGCTTGCAATTGTGAAAAAAAAATTGTAGATTATATTTCGATAATAATACAGCGTCCCATCCTACATTGTATGCGTGCGCAGCTGATTTTCGATTAGTTGAGCATAATCAAAATAAATTTAAATACACTATCAGAAAAAAAAAAAACTGATAAAATTTTAGTTGAGCATTATGTTTATTACAAACTCGCTTGCAATTGTGGAAAAAAAACAAAAGTTGTGTAAATTTGTTTGTGTTTTTTGGTAGAACTTACTTGATGTCTGTGTAATTATATATATATATACATTTATTAAGACAACTAGTAAACTTAATACATAACTTTCAGGTGAAACAATACTATATTATCATGTAATGTTTTTTTTTCTCAACGTAACTAAAAACAACCATAAAAACGAGGTGACGACCATTTTAATTTTTTTTTTTATTCTTTCCTTCTCAGCCTCAAACCAGCATAAAGCTATAAGTATAAGTTGGGAAAATAATCGCGTCTGACAACACAGCTACTTTCGGTCTTTGAAGATAATTTCCTCAAGCTGTTTGTGATTGTCATACCGTCCCCTATCCATAGCAGTTCTTGGACACTTTGCAAGATAAGATACAAATTACAACAGTACAGGATGCATAACCCATGGCCCACAGCTTGGCCACGGCCAGTATGCATGCATGAATGTATACGTGTACATAGGCCGAATACAGGCCAACTCGTACACAGGACAATTCGTACGTGGTCCAACTCGTACACAGAATTAAACTCATCCAACTCGTACACAGAATTAAACTCTTATACAAAATTACAAGTGGTCGACGAGTCTTGACTATGTACTGGGAACGGTGTGTCGTTCGATTTCTTTAAACTGGCTAATTTTTGCCCGCATACGAGTTGGCTGGCGTACGGGTTGGCCCGCGTACGACATGTACGAGTCGTCTCGCTACGAGTTGTTCACGTACGAGTGAACAGTGGCCGAGTTAAACACTACTGATATTAAGAATATCCTGGGGTTTTTATCGTACAAAGTGTCCAGGTATTTCTGGGGCTTGTGGACGGTATAACAATCACAAGAGCTTTAGAAAATGTTACCTCCAAAGAACGAAATTAGCTGAGACATATCCCCTCGTTGAGACGTCACGGTGTGCATCTTCACTTATATGCTGTGCTGTGCTAGCTGCATCGCGTCACCGCGTGTACGTTTTTACCTTGTTTTAGTGCGTTTTACCTAATTGCAGTACGTTTTAACATAATTAAGGTAAGGCCAAAAAAAAAGTCTCCGGTTTCTGGTATGCGCGCGCGTCGCCGTAGCCATGCGCGTCGGCAAAATGAAAAAAATTTTTTTTCAATAAAAGATGATGTCTCAAAACCGCCAAACTCACTGGTTTAACTGGAATCCTGCTGCTGCACAATTTAAACGTGTTTTTAGATTGGGTTATGGTCGAGAATAAGCTTTATGAGCTTATCTCTGGACTCCCATATATTTGCACTAAGTTTAGTCGGGCTCCATTTGCAGTCATCAGCCGACATTTGAAGCAAAAAAATCAGGTAAAAAAAAAAAAGCCGCGTCGCCGCACCACTTTTTGGGCAAGCTCCATACCAGAAACCGGAGACTTTTTTTTTTGGCCTAAACTGACTGCTTTACTTATTCAATATGTATTTTACAATTTACACGTTTTCGAGGTACTTTTTTTCCGGCGAATTTTACCAAAATTGTTCATTATTTCACATATCAATTTTTACCTAATTATTTTTACATATCTTTTTGAGAGTGTAGGTTTTCCCGGACAATTTTGGAAAATGTACATTTGAATTTGTAAAACAAAATTTCAATTCGGCGCTGATTTTGAGAACGACGTATAGGGCCTATCCTGGTTTCATTTTCGCAATAACCAGCGTTCGATTTCATTTCGCATCATTCAAATAAAACGAATGTGCATAACGTTTCATTTAAAGGATTACAAATATGTGATTAGGCAGTCGTGTTTTTTTTTTATTGTGCCACGGGCTGAATTGAACATTCTTTTTCATTTGTTATAATTTAAATTCGCATATTCTGCATTCTGCACATTTAGCGAAATAGATTGATGATAATTTAAAAGGAATACAGGATTGCGGATGTGCCTTCGATTTCGCGCTGAAATGAAATGTCAATATACCAAATTCAGTGCACATTCGGGAAATCGTACGCTGATATTTTTACGACTGAATGCACCTTCATGAAAATAGAATTATCATTTTACCTCTTTTAATGCTTCACCGTTGTGTGTAACTTGGGCTTTTTTTGTGCATTTCCATTATTGCTTAATTTTTCTATCTTTCAGAATTATATTTACTAGTTTAAATGATTTATTGTTGCGTGTATTTGTTTGATAATATCTCTATTTTATCTCCTTTGTTGTTGTTAGCCAGTTGGAGTCTTATGGTTGGAGTTTTTTTTTCACTTTTAAATTTATATGTTCTTATTTTTAACGTCATTTTGTGCGTAATGTTTGTTCGCACGTCTGTACAGTCTTTCCACAACCCATGACTTTGTCAAAAATTTATAATAATAATAATAATAATTTGTTAAATAGAAACAGGAATTTGGAACGTTCATTCTATTTTGCACGACTAAAACGAATGCTTCTTTTACAAATTCATGAACACATTTTCCAAAATTGTACGGGAAAACCTATACTATATTATAGCGATGTTTAAAACTAACTTATGAGGGCATGTTTATTGGGGGGGGGTAGGTTAATTTTGGGATGAGTGACGATGAAGACGACAAAACACAACACGAAAATAAAGCTGGCGCACCGTGACGCACCGTGAATGAATGACAATTTTATTTTCTTGCATTACTAATTAATTTTCTTGCATTACTAATTCATTCTTTTGCAGTACTAATTAATTTTCTTGCATTACTAATCATTTGAGAAGTTAGTCAAGTAAGACATTTTTTCGGGGTTATAATTAGTCAAAATGACCCATACATTACAAACTATTATATAATAAAATAAGACACTGTGCACGACCAGTGAGCGAGTCGCACTTGGCGGACCTCATCCCCTGGGGGACATATTCTTCGTTGTGCAAGGCGGACAGACTGAATAACCTATAACATCCTAGACAACCCTGGCAAAGTTGTCTGGGGGACATTATCTCCTGGGGACAGAATCTCCGTCCACAGCGGCATCAGGAACAGCGCCACCATTAATAATATATAGTTAGCCTATACCCTCGGGCCTCTACGAAAGCCCATTAGCGCCACTGCAAGTATATATGTTACAGATTATGTAATTCGTTATTACGGATTATTAATTCGTTATTACGGATTATTAATTCGTTATTACGGATTATTTAATTCGTTATTACGGATTATTAATTCGTTATTACGGATTATTTAATTCGTTATAACGGATTATTAATTCGTTATTACGGATTATTAATTCGTTATTACGGATTATTTAATTCGTTATTACGGATTATTAATTCGTTATTACGGATTATTTAATTCGATATTACGGATTATTAATTCGTTATTACGGATTATTTAATTCGTTATTACGGATTATTAATTGTTATTACGAATTAAGTATGATGTTCTCACACGTGGAAAGCACGTGACCAGGGGCCTATGTATATAACGCCGCTAGGCGGCGCTATCTTTGCATACAACGTTTGCACTCCTGTGCCATACTTGCCGAGTAATGACTCAGAACGTTTGAGTAATTCATTATAACGAATTAATAATCCGTCATAACGAATTAATAATCCGTAATAACGAATTAAATAATCCGTTATAACGAATTAGTAATCCGTAATAACGAATTAAATAATCCGTTATAACGAATTAGTAATCCGTAATAACGAATTAAATAATCCGTAATAACGAATTAATAATTCGTTATTACGAATTAGTAATCCGTAATAACGAATTAATAATTGGTAATATATACTTGCAGTGGCGCTAATGGGCTTTCGTAGGCCTCGACCCATGACTAGAACTGCCACGGCATAATAGTCAAGTCGCATCATGAGACATATTCCGCCTTATTTAATTAGCATCATTTAATGTTTGTGCAATTATTTTTCTCGGAACATAATTGCTCAAAATCTGAAATAGTGTAGATACCAACTAACCTATTGAAGCTAGTAGCTACGAATATTTTGAGAAAAGAGAGAAAACGTATGCACACACATTGTTGGTTCTCATAACTGGATGTCACTGCTAAACGTACAAAAGTTGCTCTATATAATAATACAATTAACAAGTCTGCCGCGCGCCCGGTCGCGGGCACCCTATATCCCTTCAATACGGTGGCCCTGGAACGACATTTTAATATAGGTTTTCCCGGCCACTTTCACCAAGTTTTCATTCAATTTAACGCCTGGCTCATTCGATTTAGATTGAAATTGAAAGATCACGCAGATGGGCATTCGACAATCAAAAAGAATCATTCAATTTCACTATCCGAGCATTCTATCGCCTTTTAGCTTCACTCATCCCTATCAAAGATGCATTCATATTAAAAGTATCGCGTTGTTCATTCAATTTCGTCTAAACCAGCAGTAAGGGGTTGATCGGGCATTCGTTTTCAATAATGGGCAAACATATTTCA
Organism: Patiria pectinifera; assembly: GCA_029964075.1. Lineage (NCBI taxonomy): Eukaryota > Metazoa > Echinodermata > Asteroidea > Valvatida > Asterinidae > Patiria > Patiria pectinifera. Next base: position 5,569,937 of record CM057136.1, on the reverse strand, counting down.
CATTTTGTCAAACGTCTTTTAAGACTTCATGTACGTGTCCGTATTCCTTAGCGTATTAAAATCATATTTGATGTCTTCTATCCATAGATACCTTTCTTTGTTAATTAAAGGGTATGTGCAATGAATTTTTCTCAGGATTTTTTGTGTGCAACTCTTTACTACTGTGTAAAGTAAGGAAAATACACATTTAGTGACAACATTTTGTTGTTTAATCTCATTGCAAAAGTGCACTTCTTTAAACATTTAAAAGTGTCCATGCTTTTCCGGACTACGTATGAGCGCGTTGTTACTGTGATGTCGTTTCAGGAAGACAATGTTCAGTTTAGAGGTTTTTCTTTTAAATTATTCATCCAAAATTTGCTAATTGAAAACATTTGTGAGAAAGGGTTGCTCATTGGCTTACTGCCATGTACTGAAACATCATAGAATCACCAAAAATAAAAACATTCTGACAGCAAATTATCCAAAATTCTAGCAACTTTTTGTGCTAAAATAGCTATGTAACATTAATCATGCCCGGAATGCCATCTTAGGTTTTTTATTGAATATGAAACTTTGCATTAGCATAAAAACAGAGAAGGCACCAAAACACCCCTCAAAATGGAAAATAAAACTTGCAAATAAGGTTAAATGTGACACAAAGATGCATTTTCAATGTTTGCATTGAAAACTTACTTTGCATGGGCCCTTTGAATACAGTAAGCGTTCGGTCAGGCATACGCTAGAAAACATTTAAGAAATAACACAAGAGAAGTGTTCCCGATGGTACAGCCATTGCCAAACATATAACGTGTCCCGATGTCTTGCATGTCTTGCTCAAACGTTTAAACAAGTAGAAAAGATAAACAGTGAAAAAGAAATTATCTTAGTCCTTTTCAGTTAATTATTTCGTTACATCTTGTTTCCCTCATATCAGTTAATTTGTAACATTGTAAATTTTACAGTCATCAAGGTGTTTTTTTTGGGGGGGGGGAAATGAACCTCGGAGGAAAATAGGAAAAATATATCGATTAAAAAAGGTTACTAATTTAAATGACCAAACGATGAAAGCGATTGCCCATAAACGAATAAGAAACGAAAAGCATGGTTATACGTTATAAGCGCACAGATGTTCGCTAATTTGAATGCATCAACCGTCAAAAGGTTGCAAAGAATTAATTTACGACTGCTACAAGTTAAGTCGTGAATGCACCAAAACGAAATAGGCTGCCCGAAAATGAATACGAACATTCACAGCAAAATCTTGGCTGCCTAAAAATTAAATTGAATGAACCCGAAATGAAAAAGAAACCCCAATTTGACCACATGTGCAAAACTCACGCGAAATTGAATGGCTGATAATGAAACTGATTAGAAAAAATAGGAAATTCGCCGGGAAAACCTATATTGACTTTTTTAATGTGAGCATTGTAACCTCTTAATATTGACGTTGTACCTTTGCAATATGCACGTTGCACGTAGCTTAAAATCGCATTGTGAAAGTTGTTCCTTCTTAATGTGAATGTTCCAACTTGTTAATGTTCACGTTCGATCTTGTCAATGTATACCATTGATCATTCTTGATGTCAACGTTGCACCTTGCTTCTTCGCAATATGAACCATGTACCTTCGCATTGTGAACGTTTGACCTTGCATCTTGTTAATATCATTGTTGAACCGTCCTCATTCGCTATCGTTCACTTGTTTTGCCCGTACTAGAATACGGGTTGCCAGCTTGGTCCCCATACACAGCATCCAATGCAGCCAAACTTGAGAGAGTGCAGAGAAGGGCAAGTAGAATGTGCCTCAAACAGCCCAAAGGTGCAATGTCATATGAAGACAGATTGCATGCTTTGAATTGGATGACTCTAGATTCACGTAGGCAGAAGCACATAGTTTCCTTCACAGTTAAAGTCCTGTTTAACTTAGTTGACTGCCAATCAGTGAAGGCCAACACAGTAGTGAACACTCGTCACCAGGATTGTCTCACATTTAGTCACCACTATGCTAGAACTCAAACCCTGAAAAACGCACCTACTCATGTGTTCCCCCGAATCTGGAGTAGTTTGCCATCGCATGTAAGAGACTCTCTATTAATTGATTCATTCACACTGTTTAACACCCGATTATCCGCTCATTATTATGAGTGTTAAAACCTTGAGCTGGAAATAGCCCCCCCCCCCAAGTGTTTAACTCTTTTGATCTACTTTAATCTTTTTAAAGTAATTTCATGTGTATATTTTTCCACTGTAAACTGCCATCATTCTTTTATTTCATTGTTATTTTACTTTATATTATTTTCCTCTTTTGTGGTTAAGTTTATTTATTCATTTATTTATGTCTGAAATAATGTTGGTTTTCAGGCCTATTTATCCGGTTGCTTATCATTTATTATTACTTGTTTTTATTTTGTTATTGATACTTTTGTTGTTGCTTTTCTTGTTCATTGGATGGATATTTTTTGACGTAGTTTTTCTCGCATGTCAACTGTATTTTTTACTTTTCTCTATCAGGTTTTTATTGCTTATTATTTATTTTTTATTTCATTTTAAATTATTTTGTTTACTGTATCAATCTTTCGTTCTGTGTTTTTATGTTGTTGTGTGGTTGTTGTTGTCTTGTCTTGTCTTGTCTTGTTTGTTTGTTTGTTTTTGTTTTGTTTCGTTTTGTCTTGTCTTGTCTTGTCTCTTGTCTTGTCTCTTGTCTTGTCTCTTGTCTTGACTTGTTTTGTTACATTTTGTCAAGTCTTATCCTGTCTTGTTTTGTTTCTTTGTTTATTGGGGTGTTTGTTTGTTTGTTAGTTTTGTTTTTGCTTGTTTGTCTGTTTTTCCCCAGTCTTGTATAATCTGCAGTTGTTAGGTTTTTATGCCAGCTATTCTTGCCTTTGAGAAAACTGTTATAACTGTAATCTTTTAAATCTATTTATCTTTTTAAGTATTATTTTTAAGGCGGTCTTCTTTTTCATTGAATTTTATACCTAATTTTTAATATATTTTGTATGTTACATGTACCATTCAAGTTAGGATTGACAGGCTTTCGAGTCACAGTGTTTTATTATACTTTTGTCAATCCTGGCCAGCTTGGATTGGATTGTTTTTGTTTAGTTTAGTTTACTTTTGTGAATTGCTTGTTGTACCTTGTAATTTGGCCGAATAAATAATAATAATAATAATAATAATAGTGAATCATGCATTCTAAAAAGTACGAAGTCCTTGTCAAGCCCTATAGTTAGACAACCAGTTATGATGGAGTTTCAATCTGACGGCTGTTTAATGTCACTTAACCTGGGCGTCTACCTTGTAGTGATTTTTATCATGACTCAAGGCTCTCTGTTTTATTTCACTCATCTTTTATAATTCATGTTCATGCTAACCATAACCCAAGGTTGGGCATACATTTAAAAACATGTATCCTGAAGCAAATTTGTCATTGTTTCAAATAACCCGATCTAATCATTTCAACCGTTTACTCATACACAAATTTATACCGGCCGGTTTGCTTAGCTTTCTGAATGAAATGATTTCTTTCTTCCTGTACTTTCAGCCATATCCCAATAATTTTTGACTCGCCAACAGGGCTCCTTACCAAATAGTATGAGGATCCCCGCTGTTTTGACGAGCATTTGGTTTTCGGGCTACTGCTAAGTCGAACCCTACATCCCCCTCCCCCACCACCGCAACATGAAGAATATTCGCAATTGGCTGACGACCAGTCATGTATGCATGAATTCCAAGCAAACAACTTCGTATAGGGTGCCCCGGCAACACTTGATCGCTGCAGCCGGTAATCGCGCATTCAACCATAAAAGCGTCTAGCCCCTAGACAAGCTCGAGTATGTTGCGGGTGTATGCACTGAATAAACAATTAAACAATTGACCGAAGCCACCTGTGCCCCGCGCGCTGTCGGTTTTTACAATGATTGACGGGAATGGGACCGTTGGTGAAATCCCCGATATTTCCCCGAAGTAATAAATATCAATGTATGTCCCTTACTATTGTTGTCATGCTTTATTAGACGTGGATATTATTTCGTAACGGTAACACCGCTTATAAATGACAAGCTGATTTACCCGATCATAGATCGGGTAGGGCGTAGTGTTGGGGATGAAAATGTGGAGAGTTAAATGTAAATGGGGGATATAGTTGGGGAGACATGCAGTTATAGAAAAGCAATTTCTGTGGTGTGATCTGAGGCAATTTCTGACCACTAAAACCAATTTGAGCAAAAGATCATCTTTTAAAGTTTTGAGTTTTGAGTAATTGAATCAGCCACATGCATTCTGAGCAATATAATCATTATTGTAGGCTCCATTTTTTTTTCGGGGAAGAAAAAGTGGGGGTGGGGTGGGGCGGGGGAACAAACAATGTCCCCCGCTTTAAAATAGGGGGGGGGGGGTGCATGGGTTCCCCCTATCCCCCGTCGATTTACACACATGATAATTATGTACCATGGCAACTGTCTGTAAATGTTCCCGTTGGTCTGTTAAAAATTGGCATGTTGTGAGGCAGTCGCATTTGGAAAACGTAGTGAAAAGGTTACTGTAGTACACAGGTGAAGGCTGATTGTATGTACAGTTTTGACAATAAATCATATCACTTCACATGCTTGCGCTGCAAATAGCGAGCACCGTAGACCCAACCTTGTTTCCAGGGTGTGTAGCAGGCTGCAGTACGCGTTGCCATCGACGGTTTTACGCATAGCCCGGAAGTACTACGCAGCGTAGACTTTCGATTGGTCAGACCGCGCAAGGCATACTAATGTGTGGTCCTTCTGAGTATTCATTGCACTCGGCGCAGGGGCGGCAAGCGAAGCATATGAAAGAATATGGACACTTGATGGCCACGCACCATGGAGAAAAAATATTTTGCCAAGGTCACCCCATGCTACCGTTTGGTGAACTCTTTTGCAGTACTACGGTGGCCCACAACTGTCACGGCAAGCGCAAAAGCGCCGCGGCAAGCGCAAAAGCGCCGCGGCAAGCACAACAGCGCCGCGGCAAAAGCAAAAGCGCCACGGCAAGCGCAAAAGCGCCGCGGCAAAAGCAAAAGCGCCGCGGCAAGCGCAAAAGCGCCGCGGCGAAAGCAAAAGCGCCACGGCAAGCGCAAAAGCGACACGGCGAAAGCAAAAGCGCCACGGGTTTATTGGGAAGGGGCGTAATCATACATGCCGCTACTTCATCAAAAAATAAAATGTGAAGGAGAATGGCCGCCACCAGGACTTCTATTAATCACAGACTTTAATTCTTTGAGAAGTGATTTTATGGCTGATAATATTTTCTCAGCCATAAAATCAGCAAGGAAAACCGGTCAGTGAAGCAACGTTCAGGGAATAAATCGTCGATATTAATTTGTTGTAGGATAATTCCAAGATTATTCCAAGAGAGTTGCTGCCGTGAATCAGAGTTTATAAAGGAGAGGGAAAGTAGGACTCGCTATCAGCACCATCAGGGCCATTCCTCATTTCTTTACATTTCGTGGGATGCAAACAATTACGAGGACGGGAGGCTCTGTGAGCTGATGCATTTTTTTGAAGAGTTTTTTTTCCCTTCCGAATAGCATGCAGAGAAGAGTTCCGTTAATTTGAGCCTTAGTTCACCGGTGTGTATACCAGTGTAGGCACACAAGTGAGCTGCCCAGAGTGTATGAGTTAAGTTTTTTTTCTTTTTCAGTATATCATACACATCTAGGAAGTCGATTAAGGCTCTCCTGCAGGGCTGCGGTAGTGGGTGGGTAAGCCTTGTCAACACGTAACTCGCCCGCGGGCCCATTAATTAGGTTAGAAATTCCCAGAGAGCGGGAATTTCAAAACTCTTCCCTGAACGTTGCTTGCACTGACCGGTTTTCCTTGCTATTTTCTCAGCCATAAAATCACTTCTCAAAGAATAAAAGTCTGTGATTAAAAGAATTCATGGTGGCGGCCATACTCCTTTCCATTTAATTTTAGATGTAGTGGCGGCATGTATGATTAGCCCCTTCCCAATAAACACGACTGAGTTGAAGAGAACTCACAAATCGAGAAATGGATCGTTCTATTAGACAGTTGCAACGCTTTCGACAGAGGAGGTTACGCTGTGGATTTCATGTAAGGAACGTAACACAGGCGAAGACTTTGGATATAGAATAAGAAAGAAATTAATTAACTTTAAAAAAAAAAAGGGGGGGTAAGGCCCAAAAAAAAAAAGTCGGTCTCTGGTCAGCGCGCGCGTCGATTTTAATCATGCGCGTCAATCTTTTTTTCCCAAAATGTTCCGCGGTAGCTCCAACAGCGCCCTCTATTGCTGCACCTCCTCAATTTTTTTCTACCAAAGAGCACCAAGGAATGGGAAATTGCACCGAAGCAAATGATCGAGAGCACCAAGGCAAATTATGGAGGACACCAATGTACATGAGGACACCAAAAAAGCAAAATAGTACCCCACCTTGTCTGTACAATCCAAGCTTGAAGAAAGAAAAAAAAAGCCGCTTCGCCGCGTCAATTCCGGAACTTTGGTCTGACCAGAGACCGAATATTTTTTTTTTTGGCCTAAGGGAGAGACACTATAACAAAGGAGAAGTGTTATCGTTCAGATGCACAGTTCTAAGCTCTTTTATGAAAATTTGGTGGCTCTGAAAAGAGCCGTTTGCTTTGTTTCGAGTGAATACAGAACTATTTGATGCCGGAAACAAGCCCTCTTTCTGCCCTGCAGGCTGATTCTGCGATGATGTGGAAGACTGTCCACAGGGCAACCCATCATCGCTATCGCTAAGCATCAACAGGTCTTGTTCGGCTTCTTGGTTTCTTGAGCCGGGGTGGGTGGGCAAATGAGTTCTAGGTTCTAAGTTAATTTCTTTCTTTCTTATTCTATATCCAAACTCTGGGCAGCTCAATTGTGTGCCTACACTGGTATACACACCGGTGAACTCATGGGCGTCGCCAGGATTTTTTTCTCAGAGGGGGGCAAAACATATTTTTCCCAAAAAATTCTTGTATTTCTGAACAAATTCTCGATTTCTCAGTTTAAACCGGGGGCAGGGACATTCCCCCCCCCCCCAACTCATTAAATTTACACCACTATGACTTCGCGCCTCTTTTTCTTTTCTTTTTTTCTCTTTTTTTCCCCCTTCCTTTTTTTGTGTGCTATTCCAGGGGGGGGGGAAGCGCCCCCCTTGCCCCCCCCCCCCTCGCGACGCCCATGGGTGAACTAAGTCTCAAATTAACGGAAATCTTCTCTGCATGCTAATCGGAAGGAAAAAACTCTTCAAAAAATGCATCAGCTCGCAGAGCCTCCCGTCCTCGTAATTGTTTTGCATCCCACGAAATGTAAAGAAATGAGGAACGGCCCTGATGGTGCTGATAGCGAGTCCCACTCCTTGATAAACTCTGATTCACGGCAGCAACTCTCTTGGAATAATCTTGGAATTATCATACAACAAATTAATATCGACGATTTATTTCCTGAACTTTGCTTGCACTGACCGGTCTTCCTTGGCCTTGCTATTTTCTCAGCCATAAAATCACTTCTCAAAGAATTAAATTCTGTGCTTAATAAGAATTCCTGGTAGCGGCCATTCTCCTTTCCATTTTATTTTTTGATGTAGTAGCGGCAAGTATGATTACGCCCCTTCCCAATAAACCCGTGGCGCTTTTGCTTTCGCCGTGGCGCTTTTGCGCTTGCCGTGGCGCTTTTGCGCTTGCCGTGGCGCTTTTTGTTTTGCCGCAGCGCTTTTTCTTTTGCCGTGGCGCTTTTTCTTTTGCCGTGGCGCTTTTGCGCTTGCCGCGGCGCTGTTGCGCTTGCCGTGACAGTTGTGGGCCACCGTACAAAACAGTCAAGTAGAACACGTAAACGCAACCCCTACGTCGAAGCCGCTGACCTCGCACAGTCTAGACACGCAGAAAAAGCCAGCACAGGGGGCGGCCAGGCAGTCAACGTGAAAGCGCACACGACGGCAAATTCCTGCGGAAAACGCAGTCACGAAAAATCGACGAAAACGGATCGCCGGTCCGTACGGGAAAATAAGGACGACCCGAAGCGTCCGACCCGGCGGAAGACACCCTCCGCATTTTTCCACGGACGTGGAGCGATTTTGGCGCCGCGTGAGCCCGCGGTCTCGGATCCTTTCATGAGCAAACATCGTCTCGGAGGCCGAGTAAACTTCTCTCCTATATATATAGATACATATATAGATGTTCCTTTCAATTACATCAATTCAATGTATTTCCTCCATAAACCAAACCACATCATTCCAAGCGGAATAAATTTGCAGAGTAGGCCTACATCTTCACTTTGAGCAAGGTTTCCGTACAAAATAAATTGGTTTTAATAGTTGTCATAGAAAGAAAAAAAATCGCTTCAGTTTCTTTTCAAAGTAATTGCTAATAATCCAATGTAGGTACGGGGCTTTAAATATAGCCATAAGCAACTTGTGTCGTGTAGTTAAAAAAAACACCGTATACTTCCGGGAACGTGTAATTGGAATTGCCTGTATGATCCTAACTTACAAGCTAGGACATCCACACCACTCACTTCAGTTGGTATTAGCTGTTTTCCACCTGATCCCCTATTAACAAATACATTTGACCTGCCCACAGCATTTCCTACCTCCATGCCCACAGTGACTCGTTTCTCGATCTGACAATATGCAGATATAACCTGGGCTTAATAATTGTGTTAACAACTTCATGCTGTGCACGTCGATAAAACGTTGATGCAGATCAAGCCAGGTAGCGGCCAATAACCCGGCCATGGTTTTCAATCCTAACCTACATAGAAAACGCAACCTTCCAGGTAACCCAGTCAATAAACGACATATAAAGGAATAAAACATTACAAAACACATCTTACCTGCAGGAGTTATCAAGAGAAGCAGAATCAACGAAGCGATGATCAGTGTCTTCAAATCCATCTCCTGACACTCGTGAGGATGCAGCTAGTGTGTGTACGTACGTGTATTTATTCGCATGGGTCGCAGACACCTGCTCGCACCTCACCGCTGGAATCTCGCCAAGCCTGTAATAACTCAACTGTTTCAAGAGTTCCCCCCGCACCGCGGCCTCGCGTTGATCTCGTGACTAGAGCTACAGACTACGAAGAATGCCGAGGCGTCCCCACTGACGAAATGGGATTTTCCCGGCCGAGTTGGGCAAGGGACGTGTGGTGAACTGGCCCGTCATCTAATTGGTTCAAGGACGTCACATGTTTCGCCTTGATCCCGAGATCAGCAGGACGAATACCCCACCCTTTGTTTGCTACCTTGCATATGTATTTGTACTTATTATGCATGTAAATGTATGCAAATGATATTTAATGCCCTAATTAATATATAAAACTGCCATTACTTGAAGAGACAGTTGTTTTAATCCACCAAATTTGGGCAGTGTTTTTATGTAAACATAATTATGCAGCAATGTACTCTTGGCATTACACTGATTAAGTGTGTGCGAATTAAATTAATAAACAAAAGCATTTTACACACAACCAACTGACCAAGAGCCCAATTTGAAAGCAAAAAAATGAAGTGTGCTCTTTGGTATGTATCAGCTTGTTATCCATTAATTGCAAGTAGCGATTGTTTTTATGATTTATTAGTTGAGAAACTCATTTTAGATTTCACTAAAAACAAAAACAATCTTGAAAGACTGTCGTTGCCCTTCCCGGTCCCATACCTAGCCTCTATGCTGGCGGCGCGGCCGGGTGCATACGATCTATGGACATCAGCCCGGAGAGCTTGACTTTCACTACGATAAATGAACATGATATATGTGCATTTATACTGCTGTATTCTTGTCATTTAATTGCCCCTGAACCATGAAAATGTATATGAATTTGGTTGAGAAAAGAAATGAAACTTACAAAAAAATACATGAAGCGACGCAATTCAAGTCAATAAAGACTAGCCCCATACAGCACGTGTACACATACAACATGTACACACGCACAGACACGCCCTCCCTATCAACCGCGTGTGGTCAGCTGGCCAGTGTTTTGCAGGCATGTGCAGGCACGCTGACCCGGTCTGTGTGCACTTGCGACACGGGTGCGAGTGGCGTTTTTTCCTCGGGAGGGGCAACTTTGGAGACGATTTTTACATGAATAAATGACACTTATTGGCAAGATTAAACCATATTATGCAAGTACAGGAGACCACGGCATGTTGTGAATAATCCCTCATTATAAAGATGGGACTCTTCAAAATCATCTTATAAGGTTGGGGACCAGTAAATAAACTGCCATGGACCCCAGTGATAAATACCTCCACCTCCAACATTCAGGAAAAAATACCCAGAAGTAAGGTGTTTGAGCATGAGACACACGTCAAATTAAAGCTATTTCACCATCTTTCATTTTCTGTTCATTTTTTTTTGGGGGGGGGGGGTAGTCCGATGACTTTTGGTAGGATTTCCTCCTGAACCCATCATGTATGTGTTTGTGATTGTTTGTCAATGGCCCTACCTTATTTCAAGGTCGATCCGGGTCATAGCAAATCAACATACTAAGTCTGGCGTTGGAAACCCCCTTTCTTTTACATCTGACGCAGCACTGCCGTTTTGGGCCATGCGTATCAATCATTGACTTTTGTCAACAAAAGAGTGGCACCACAAGCGACAATTTCAAGTTATTATGAGACTCCAGCGGTCCCACGCACACTTGCTAAGTACAACGTGTGACTCAACACTCTAATTTTGTATATTGAAATTTCTTGGCGCGTTAATTACACGAAAACAGCAATTTTGCAAGGTATTGTTGTGTGAACGTTACGTTCATATACTCTATAACACCATATCAATTCCAGGACGAATATCCCTTTTTAAAAGTGTTTGGTCGTTTGTAAGTTCAAACCGTAAAAAATCGTCTGTTGCATGTCTACACATTGAGGAGAAAACCATAACTGATTCTGTGACCATTGCTAATAAATTTAATCGTAGCTTTCAACTGAATTTTTCTACTGACGGTAATTCTTTTGTTCCAGTTCAGTGTAGTCACACCTGTATTCAGTTTAGGTTAACTTCGATTCAGACTACTCCATTTGAAGTTAAGAAACTGTTGGATAACCTCCAGGCTCACAAATCACCTGGGATTGACAACATTTCGCCTATGCTCCTTAAATCGGCTGCCATAAGTTTAGCTTATCCCTTGACCAAGATTTTTGACTCTTCTCTTGCTAAGGGCAAGGTACCATCGGAATGGAAATTCGCTAATGTTGTTCCAATTCATAAAGCTGGGACTCCTCAAAGTCAGGTGGCACACGGTCGGAATCGTGACCGACTGGTCCTTGAACTTGGCAGATAGATTTTTATAGCCCTAAAGAAGATATTTAGAAGGGGTGACACCTGAAATTATTTTGGGAAGGGTGCCTAATTTGCGTAAAGCGTTAATCCATGCCGTGTAATATATTTATTCCCATATTTGGGTAGATGTTTATTTTTTTATTTTTTGAAAACTATATTTTAGTGATTTTACTTACATATCCTTATTTAAATAACACTTTCGAAAGCATATCGGAGACTTGAAGATTATAAGGACATAATAAAGATCCAAAATGGCTACCATTATACCCTAAAGTTGCTCGCATTTCCTTTTTCCTCAGATATCATCATAGTCTTGCAAAACCGCAGTAGGCCTATTGATGACCTTCAAATTCACAAAGTTACTTACTGGCAGAGTAACCCTAACCAAAATAAATGGGAAATCACGTGAAAAATTATATCATCTTGATATTTAGCCTACAAAAACATAAAAGGAAGGAAAATGAAGTGTCCGTAAATTGAGCTAAAGATTAGGCGAAGGGTTGCCTAACATGGGGACTAAATCAAGTTCAAGGATGAATCCCCCACAATAAGAGGTTTTTTTTTTTTTTTTTTTAATAATGATGTCTAAGTCCAAACGTTTTCTTCCCAATAATTTTGGGAATTTTCTTGAACTTGTTTAAGTCCCCACGGTTAATAGGCAACCCCTCACCTACATTTTAGCCCAATTTTACGGACACCTCGTTTTTCCCCCGTTTTTGTTTTCTGGGCTAAATATCACGTTATTATTGTTCACATGATTTTCCATGGAGTTTTAATCGAGTAACTGTGCCAGTAAGCAACTTCGTAAATTTGAAGCTCATCAATACTAAGGTTTGACAAGACTACTTGATGACATCTGGAGACCGTAGCCTAAATACGCGCAACTTTAGAGTATAATAGTAGCCATTTTGGATCGTTACTATGTCCTCATAATTATCCAGTCAGTCTTAAATGCTTAAGAAAATGTTATTGAATTAAGGATGTGTAAGTAGAATCACCAAAATATACTTTTCATTAAATAAACAAATTAAACATTTACCCAAATATATGGGAATAAATAAATTACACGGTAGGGATTAACGATTTATGCAAATTAGGCACCCTTCCCAAAAGAATTTCAGGTGTCACAACAATCTAATTGCCAAGTTTGGTACTTTGGACCTGTCGGTCACGATCTTGTCAAAAATTGGCTCTAAGCCACCGTACACCTCACTATAAAACCGTCAGTCATATGCAATGGCCAGCTGAATTCTTTCTTTGGTGTACAAAGTCAGTGCCGTAAACCCAAAGTAGGAAAGGTAGGGCATATCGGAGTGTTTCGAAGAAAGCAGGCCAGGTCAATCGTAAAAAAAATGATTATTGTGCTCTTGGAATGCTAGCTTAATAACCCAGCGACGATCAAAGCAAGACAGACAAAGCAGACGTTCCGAACGACGAAGCTAACCGGTTCTCCTCTGAACCGGCCCACAAACTGACACACAGAATTGGCTATCAAATGGTTTCACCACACATATTGTTGCTTATCAGCCAGGCGAAGAATCCATTCAAAAAGTTATACTTTAATAACTATTTTTTTTCCACAAACTGACCCTAAATTTCCTTCTGAAAATTCGAACTTTGGGATTTTCCAGAAACATTATATGACAAGTGCTGTACTTGATATTAAATATAAAGCCAAGCTTCCGTATCGAAGTTCAAAAACAAAAGAGTGTGGCAGACATGGGGGGGGGGGGGCTGGTACCATCGTCGATGGGGCGCTGTTCAAAACCGACAATTATGCACACACAAAGGGCCAATATAATGGTGCTTTTCAGGGCGATACATGTGCGAAATTCTTAAAAAGGCACCCAAAACGGCAGATGCCACCAAAAAGGGCACCACTTCTTTTTTGAAAAGGGCACTTGTTCAGAAAATAAGAGCACTTCGTAAAAAAGGGCACTCTTTACAAATTATTGGGGGCGGGGGGGGGGGTAAGCCCGTTGAAAAAGGGCATTTGAATGGAAAAAGGCAGTCTTTACAAAATATTGGGGGGAATACCCCTTACCCCCTTCGCTGCATGGCTACGCCCATGTTATAATGGATTTCGTGTAATACTAGGTGCTTTACCCGATTTTTGTTAAATCTAGCAGATTTTTGAAGCGCATCTAGCAGAATTTTGCCATTACCTTACGGTCACCCTGCTCGCGAGAGCATTACATAATACAAGACCTGGCTGCAGCCCCTGAAGTTCACCTCTCAATCGCTACTCCTGATTATAAAAAAAAACATCGCCGATATGCAATTTGCTTATCAAAACACGGCGGTATTATCTTTATTTACAACGCACATCTTATTAAATATTCACATGTACACAGATAAAAACAAGATTTTCACAATTGTCTGCAGTAAGTAATAGGCTACAGTTATAAATACTGGAAACTGCTAGTATACAAATAATGAATGTTTGTGAGTGCAATGGTAAGAATAATTTCATGAGGTGACAGATGAAATGTTCCATTCCACTCTTCATCTGTCACCTCATGAAATTATTCTATTATAGTTTGCACGAACGTGAAACATTCATTATTTGTTTTATATAACACCTGAATAAATCCTTGTTATCTGATTGGTTGACTTTTAATAGCCAATTTATTCAGGTTAAAGAGTTTGACAAAAGAAGTTCATCATATTTAAATTTATGCAAACTGTTCAACAGGTGAGAACCATCATATTCAAGTAATCTCGATTTAAAACAGCGCCACCGCCAGCAGCGATGACACCGTGCAAGCACTGTGCAACTGTGAAATCAAACCGACCAATCAGAGATGCCGGGGATTTATTCAGGCGTTTTATTCATAATACACATAATATTTTGATGTAGCCTCCCGAGCACCTCGTCCCTCAGGCAGTACGCGCCCACCTACCACTACCTGCCTGCTCTGGTATTGGATCATTTCATTTGGCAAGAATTTTGGACAAGTATGCAAATGGGGAAAAGTTGGGTGCCTGGATATGCGTTACACATGAGCGTTTGTTTTTGTATGCGGTGTCTGGGGTAAAACAGAGTCAATTCGTAGCAGCGCGAGCACAGAGTGACGACGACGAAAACACGATTTTGAAATCAAACTGTTACGATCTTATCGAGACAACATGCAGTATCATATTTCATATTAATATGAGCAAATTAGAAAGGAAATTAGTATTTTTCGAAGGTTTGGACAGAAGGGACAACAAAATACGTAATGCACCAATAATAGCACCAAGCACCAAGTAATAAATAAAATCTAATAATTAATTAATCCATTATCACGATATAGAGGAAGAGTTCCTATATCCAGGGTTAATTGGAAACCGGTGGTGTTGGAAATAAAGCACTGGGGGGGGGAGGTTGCCCCCCCCTGAGGTGATCCTCTGAGTATCACCCGTTATCCACGAGCCCATCTGTCTCTAATGTCAAAGCATGCAGATTTATGCAAGCGCGCGCCAGCCAATCGTAGTCGACTTAACTAAAGGACCCGATAGAGTGATGAAAGCGCCTGCTGATTGGTGAAAATCTGATTGCTCAAGATGCGGGGTCGTGCCAATCAACAAAATCAGCAAATCTTCGCGCATAAAATAGCGCCGTGGTCTATTAAAAGGTAAAAAGGAAAGGGACGAAAGGGTAGGGACAGGAACACAGTGCCCATCTCTTTCATAGCGATCTTGCCACTCTCATATATGCTGCTGTGGGGCTGCCTCCTCCCTCCTCCACTCCACCACGAGTCTGTCAGCATACCTTCCAGCATTGACACCCATTTAACACTGAGAGGAGAGATTGATGGAGGTGGTGAGGTGAACTCAACACAACACAACACACGGTGGGGGGGGGCGGCAACAACCCACAACCTCGACGAAAAAAACCTGCCTGCCCGACTGACCACACGTGCCGACGTGTGATCCATGGACATTCTATTTTTCCCCAAAGTGAATCGAGGCAGAGGGAAAACAGAATGCTCCATGGATCATCGAGGGAGGCTAGTTTTACTTCACCACGAGATAAAGCATTCAATATTTGTTTTATAACACTTCACCCACAGATTCTGCTTGGTTTTAATTTTAAATTATTTAAATCTGAACACAATTAAAATAACCTTCAATTTCAATACCAAATTATTGGGAAATGTAGTTCTCTCTTCCAAACCACCCTTTCACGAAATGTTTGAAGCCAAGTCTGTTGCGGCCATTTCCGGCCCTCTTGGAAACAATATATACGCGCTACGCGCACTCCAGCATGCATTTGCACACAACTACCGCGCCATGGGTATAGTACTTTGGTTGCTACGGGTATAGTACTTTTGGCCGTGCACAGAAAGATAGCAAAAATAGAAAGTACCATGTGGCTCGCTCTCGGCCAATCAAGACACAGAATCTGTAGGTGAGGCGTTATAATTGGCAATATGCTATATCATTAAAAGTGGGACGGAGATATTTGTAACCATGTTTAGATCGGCTCTCGTATTTCCAAAGAGTAAACACTCAGTCAATTCGAGTGACGATTTACTCCCACCGACTGAAACTAGGCACCAGACGTACAGGGCGAGTAAAACAAAAACCAAACCCAAATGTCGGGACTATTGTTTTAGTGAAGTTCTGCATGGAGCACTTTCCAAATCTAGGATGTGAAAGCCCAATTCATAAGCTTTCTTTTAGTACAAGAATCATTCAAATCACTCATGTACTTTTCAAGTTACGGAATTTTAAACACAATCACCGTTTTAAAGTTCTGTCCACGGATAACAAAAAGGTGTGCGTTCTTTCAGCAAAACGAAAACAATTCACACACACATCACTATATGATTTGTCTTCGTTTTGCTGAAAAACGCTTATTACCTTTTTGTGATCCGTGGACAGAACTTTAAAACGGTGGTTGTGTTTACAATTCCGTAACTTGAAAATTACATCAGTGATTTGAATGATTCTTGTACTAAAAGAAAGCTTATGAATCGGACTTTCATATACTAGATTTTAAAAGTGCTACATGGAGAAGTTCACTAAAACAATGGTCCTGACATTTAAGTTTCGGGGTTTTTTTACTCACCCGTTATAGAGTGAAATCATTCAATCGAATAATTGCAATGGATTGGTTCTTTTTTCCCCCAGAGTATTTCAATCTAAAGTTAGAGTGGCTTTCACTCTAAATCATGTGGCCCCTAGTGTCACTCTTTGGTTCCGGCTTTATTGCTGGATTCAGAAGAAGAGATTTTTTTAACCAATCAAAATACTCTAAATCTTATCATTAAATATAATAATACAAATGGACGAGAGAAAGACTGAGCACATGCCCCGAAGTAGGCCGAAAACGAAGGCAAAGCCCACGTTCGGTAAAATACCGATAGAAATACACGTAACTGTACATGTACATGCAGTAGTCATGTTGTGTCCATGCTAAGTGAATTCGACCAGAATTACGTAACGACTACAGTTCCGAATTTAGCACACAAAATGAACATTTTTGGCATTATACAAATAGCTTTAAAAAAAACACTAGAGGTTTGGCGTTTGTTTTTGTGGCAAAAGCATGATGGGATGGGGCACTATACATTGTTTCAGTTCAATTATGAAAAGTCGATGTAAAAACAGCAGAAATGATGACATTTCGACACATATTTCAGTACAGTTGAGAAGAAAACTCGCTGAGAATTGAAAAAAAAAACACATAAACGGAGAACAAAGAAAAAATGGTAGCGAACCAAACGGTGTCGTGATGGGGATCACTCATCATCAGCCTCATAATCCAAAAATCAAGAGTTCCTTATTCCATCAGAAAAACGGTATGGACCAAATTCGATCAAGAAGTAACCCTAATAACTATATTATATCACCGTTATACAACAAAGCGCAAAAAGTGAGGTGTACGTGGTTTTCACATGTTGTTCACGATCGTGGGCGGCCGGCGCGGCAAAGCCGCCTGCCCACGAAGCCTAATTTTAAACGATGTGTGGATAACATCATTGCCGGTGATTAGGTTAACTGTACCCATTACAATGTACAGCAGGGAGCCAGAACCATATGATTCAGGGGTGAAATATTAATCGGAGGGTTCGAGGGTCACTGCGGGCCCCAGTATGGTATATGTTTGTATAGATTGACCTACAGGCACTTCTAAAATACCAATTTCTTTTGTTCAATGTAGACCCTTCACACCTTTACCTCAGGAATTCCAAATTTCTAAAGGGATTCATTTAAAATCCTCAAAGCAGGACAATCCTGACAAACACTTCTGAAATCAGGACGCGTCACCACTCTTGTTTACAATACGGACAAAAATGCCGGTCAAGCTGCCCATAAATACGACGTCCCTGAACATCGATGTGTTTTGCAGACGAGCATAAATTATCAACTGTGGCCACTGTGCCAGTGGCGTAGCCAGGAATTTTTCAGTGGGCGGCCGCTGGAACATTTCATGGGGGCGTCATGCAGGGGCGTCAATCGCTTCTCAAAAGTGGGGGAGGGGGAGGGGGAGGGGGAGGGGGAGGGGGAGGGGGAGGGGGAGGGGGAGGGGGAGGGGGAGGGGGGGAGGGGGGAGGGGGGAAGGGGAGGGTGGGCGCGAAAGCGCGAAGCCCTCCCGGCGTGGGGTTCGGGGCCCGCTTAAGGGCCCCGAAAAAAAATGATTCTAGATGTTCTGTGGTGTGATCTGAAGCAATTTCTTACCATTTTCCTCCATGCTTTAACTAGTATTTTTTTAGCAAAAGATAATTATTTGAACATTGTTTTCGAGGTTGGAGTCATTGAATCAGCTATCGGTATAGTATAGTATAGCGTGGGGTTCGGGGCCCGCTTAAGGGCCCCGAAAAATTTTGGATTCTAAATGCTCTGTGGTGCTATCTGAGGCAATTTCTGACCACTTTAACCAATATTTTCTAAGCAAAAGATACATTGTAGTACATAATAGGGCCCTGTAAATGAGACACGAGTTCAAAAATCTGGGGGGGGGGGACATTTGATATTGTGTCCCCCACCCTTCAAAAAGTGGGGGGGACATGTCCCCTGTCCCCCCAGGATTGACGCCCATGGCGTCATGTAGATCAATGATAATTTTTTTAGAAACTCAAAATCTCAGTGGGGGGGGGGCAACTGGGGGGGCGACAAGGTTTCATGGGGGGCGGTCGCCCCCACGCCCGGTGGCTACGCCACTGCACTGTGCACAAGCCATCCATAGCCATAGAGAATAATATTTTGTACAATCAACAATTAAAAAGTAATACAATTCTACAGACATGTTTTATTATACATCATTTTTAAAAAGTTGAGATTCCAATATTTACTTCATTTCATACATTATACGTAATTAAGCACCATAAAAATACTGTTAACGGCTTTATATCCGTATAATGCCGTTAGGTTAAATGGATAAAAACTTTGCAATGGGTCTGGGTTATACCCAGAAATCCTCTCGAGCATATATACATGTACATGATTCAGTATGAAGGAAATATAACTTCCAAGTTATGGAAGGTGCATGGCTTTGTTAAAATGTAGGTATGGGTGATAAATTAAAAAAGGTGATGTGAAAAACCGTTCTGAAGATGAGCGGACAACCAACTGGTCCATGCTTTAAACCACAAAGAACTTCACAAGCTGTCGCAATATCCCCCATTAGTGGTGTCAGAGGGTATGGCCAAGAATAAAACCCACATTTAGGATCAATTTTAGGCATGCTAACTGTTTACATCCAGTGAAGGTTGGACAGTGTGAAGTGCTGTGGACAGGAAGTCTACTAGTTGGCCTTCATTCAACTCCATGTTGAACTTCGCGATCTATTCTCAAAGCCATAAGTGATCCTAAAGTTTCAGCCTGGCCAGGCAAGAATGGTGTATTACAAAGCATTTTATCACTCAGTCCCCTCCAACAATGCATAATATGCCAGTAATTGAGTCATGTACAATGTTTTTTTTGTTCTCACCTCAGGAAGCATTTCCTTTGCTTACCATAGGAAGCCAATATGGAAATATTATTATACTCATTTTGTAAATTGACAGACTGAGCTTGATTAATTCCACAATCCTGTGTACAGTTAAAATACCCTGCCTCATACAGTCCATTAAAAAATTCCAAAACAGCAGTCTCAAGTGATACTGATCGTTTCAGACAATAATTAGATTGACAAACTGCTTAGAGCTAGCATTATTCTGAAGTCTCCTATAATCAAAATGGTTTATTTCATCAACATGGGTGGAAACCCACATCACAACCTGATGACATGAAGGGTTCCACATGGACAAAGCAACTTTGCTTGCACCCAGCATCCACATGCCAAACACAGGCTGATTATATGAAACCCCCTCTTGCTCTATGATACAAACAGACCGCTGTTTGGAGTCGTTCAGGTTCACACATTCCCGAATTAGTTATGAATACAACCAGAATAAACCAAGAATTGAAATTGGTTCCCGAATCACCCCAACAATTTTGAACATGTTCAAATTTATCGGGGTGCTTCCTGATCTTTAACGATCTTTCACCGAAGTAACAGAATCATCCCGAGGCAGTCAAGAACCCTCCCTGATTTACTCAAGAATTGCTATTCGTTACGATTTGGCTTAAAAATCAGGGATGTGTGAACCGAGCATTATGCTTGACAACTATGATAGCCAGAATGCCTGAGCAACTGGACTCAAAAGAGCACACAATGGGAACAACAGAGAAGATATAATGATCACATACCATAGATGAAATGAACCCTAGTTATATAATATACACCATGGTAACATTTGTAAGGTTGTGCAGTGTATGAATCCTAAACCCTGGTAAAGGTAAAACTCCAATTAGTAGGATCGCCTTCGCATCATTTCAGAATACAAAAAAGTAAGTAAAAAGTTAGACAAGAGGTACCACAGATAAAAAAAAAAAACATTTTCAAATGACTTTCAGATTAAAGGCGGACCCAGCATTTGATCCATCTACTGCCCAGCTGGCATCAAGAGACAAATCAAAACAAACATCAGCAGAAACACTGCCTTCCAGAGCTGCCATCAAGTCAATCACAAGTTCCATCAAAAGTCATGTTACAAGCAACAGCAATGACAAACTAGACGAATGGTGTGTTTGTAATTAACAAGCACAGAGCTGATTCGATTTTGGAAAAATTATCATGTTAGGATTTTTTGTAAAGGAATTAGCTTTTGTAGATATACAAATTTTATCCCAATCACATGTGTACTTCCATAGATATTAAATCAGGCACATTTAATGTGACATCATGTGACACGTGAAGACGTCATCATGACGTCATTTCAAATTTTACCCGTAACACGTCCTCGTCTATATTGTAACATACAAAGTTTCGTCCCAATTGGATGGGGGTCCGCTCATAAGTCCGACGCCTCAAAGCTCCGACGCCTCGTAGGTCCGACAAATTAAATGCCACATTTTTTCCGACGTCGGACTTATGAGGCGTCCGACCTATGAGGCGGAATAAATAAATGTTATGCCTCGTAAGTCCGGCGCCTCAGAAGTCTGAAATTTCGGACTTATGAGGCGTCGGACCTATGGATGTGTAGTTGTGGAGATGTAAGGCTTTAAATTATGCATATTAATGTGAGTCACATGACATGTGATGATGTTATCATGACGTCACTCCAATTTCACCTAAAACACGTCCCCGTGTACAACTTTTCAAAATGCACTGTTAACGTGACGTCACTTTTCAATACATATTCTCTAGGTGGTCTTTGTCTTTACCAGGTTTCAAGTTGATCTAAATACAGGAAATGTCCAATTTTCTATGCGGAATTAATTTGTCAAAGTTTAAAAATTAATAAGAAATCAAATGCCATCATCGTGACGTCACTTTATATTTTGCATAATAAGTACTTTATCTAATTTTTCACTAAGTTTCATGACAATTGGACCTTCACTTTCATGTGTTTTAAGAACTCACATTTTTTTATGACATCATGATGACGTCACACATTTTTCCCAATAATGTGAATATATTCAGGATCTAACAAACCTGTTACAAAAAGAATTAGGAAACTTGCATTTTTTGTTTGCAAGATACATGTATAAGTCTATTGGTCAACATTTCAAAAATTCATATGAAATCCCACAATGATGTCATCATGACGTCACTTCAATTTTATTTTGAAATCCCACCACGTGCATGATGACAGTAACCGCTGTTGTTTTCACGAAAAGACGAAATAAATATCTATCAAACAACATCACTCCGATATTATAATTTATTAGTCTTCTTTCATGAGGAAAAAAATGGAAGAGAAAAGCCTCACAGACACAGCTGAAAAATACCAGTGTCCTAGTAACTGTGATGCTCTTGCTGTACCGGAGGTTATCCCTCAAATATGGGACAACATATCGGCTAAAACCCGCTCCAGGGAAATTGCAGAGAGTGCAGAAGCCACTCATCAAAGGGATTACAGCCCTGGCTCAATCTTGTACTGGCACACTGACTGCCGAACCGGAAGATGGCTACGCATTGCTAAACTAAACATGTTGAACTTAACAGTTAGCAGAAGGAGCTCATCTGACCTGACATGAACCAAAAATATGCTCACTTGTGCAAGCCGTCTACATAAGTGACCCAATGGCTATTTGATGATGACTTGGAGAAACAGGTCAAAGAACTCCAAGAGGAGCAGAAAGCCACACTTGGGGTGATGTGCTTTATACGACAGCAATGAGAGGTTTTTCACCATTAGTATACTGCAAACAGACGTTTTCAGGCAGTGGGCTGGAAAACCAGTGGTGTTTTCAGTGCCCCTTTTAGGCGGTAACATCAATGCCATCCCTTCATTTTCACCTATAACACATCCCAGTCTATGTACATACCAAGTTTCAATCTGAGTTGTACTTCCGAAGATAAAGGGCCTGGAAAAAATGCATCTTTAATGTGACGTCACCTGACACATTATGACGTCATCATGATGAAAATCTTCGCTGACCATCTCCGACTGGTGGTCTACGTGTGCCAAGTATTACGTTGATAAGATTGATAAAAGTGCTTTAGTTGTAGGGAAGAAAAACGTGTACAAAACCTATAGAGAAAAGTCTGAAAAAAAAGTGGAAAACAAGAGTTGTTTTTGCCATTTATAAACCTTGTGAATTGACTTGAGACCGGATGACTTGTGACTGACTTGTGCTGACTTGTGGTTGTGAATATTCTGCTGCCTTGATCTCTGGATTGAAAGTCATGGACTGACCAGCATGTCATAAAGATTCTTGCTTGAGAAAGTCTGAGAGTCTATTAAGCTGAAATATAAGGACTGCAGCTAATGTTTGTACTTACTTGTGTGCCAAGCCAACTGACTAGAGGGACAACAATAAATGAACAACACAGTGTAGAGTACCCAATTAAATCTCAGAAGTCAGAAGTTCCTAGCCAACTTCCTGCTCCCGTTCCTCACATGTGCCACACTGCCAGACTCAAATTATTTCCAGGGAAAAGTCTTCATGAAAAGTATATGTCTCAGCACACTACAAAATGTTCTCCTTGGATTACTGGCAGTCCATCTTTGGTTATGAAAATATTGTCAAAAACTCTATGCGTAGTGTAACAATGATGCCATCTCATTTGACACCAGTTTAGTACTGAAGTCCTGTTTCAGCTTTCTGTCAGTGCCTCATTTAGCCACGCAGGTATAGGTTGGTCAATGCTCGACAAGTAAGCCTCCAGCTGAACGTTGAAACCCTGGTAGAAGTGTCGGAGGTAAATCTCCGTTTGGGCATCCATGGGAGGGTAGCTGCGACCTTTGCTCTTGCCCAAGCAGCGTGTGCGACCCTTCCTGAGGGCAAGGCAGTAAAATCCCTTCTTGTCGTCGTAACTGTTGACGAATGGGAAAACAAAAAGAGAAAACATGGAAAGGGCTTATAAACAGATGTGTCAATATCTGAGCCAGTGAAGCTAGCATCTCAAAACATGGAACATTAGTGTTACCATTGGAACACTCCTTATTCCCAAGGGAACAATGCAGTGTTCCCTGTCGATTTCACAAAATGTTAAGGATAAGGAGTTGTCCGAAATCCTTAATACGCCCTTTTGGGCTGTAACTGGAAAGATCATTTAAAAAGTATTGTATAATCATGCACACAACTATACCTTAAAAATTTGCATTTTTCGTGTAATTATTACATGAAGGCATTTTTGGTTAACAAATGTCAGTCTTTTGGAATGCTAGTCTTGATTCCAGTCACACATGTTTGGTTTTTTTTTCAAAAATGTTGCTCAATTTTAACACACAAGCTCTTATTCATTTGTGACCTGATTTCGCCCAGTGATTTGTCTCTTGCTTGGTAAACATTATTTGTGGTGTCTTTTTGATTTACTGAACAATAACACTAATATTCATATTACACGTTACTCTTTACTTACACAATTTTATCAGTGAAGTCAATAAATGCATTTATCGGTAGAAATTTTTGGATTTTCACCATGGCAACCACTGGATCAGCTCTCAACAAGTCACCATCTAACACCATCAACTGTCTCAAAAGAAACAAAAAATATCTGAATGAAGGACACGACAAAAGTCCAGCCAGCAATTCAACTTGGCTTTGCCCTTCATGTTTGTACCATTGCTTAATCGTATGAGGTGGTACAACACACTGATCAAATAAGGCAGATAAGGTTAATAAGGTTCTGACCAAGCGAAAATTCAGTGTGACATTATAACATCCCAGCGACACGTCGCAACCCGAGTTACGACGGGTAACACATCTCGCGACGCTTTGTATAATCCATTTCATGAAACTTGCAACGTGCTGAACGCAATGAATTAGCCTGAAATATTGCACTTAAAATTTCAAAGTAGCTATACAGTCCGCTGTATTTGTTTTCCTTTAAAACTGCATCATACGTCCGCCATTTTGTTTAAGGTTTTTCGAGAGGAGATCTGATGACTCTTTGTTGAATATCAGATGACTCTTTACTGTACGTTGAATAAATACACATAACAGTGAACAGTGTTGTGCTATAAATACACCTCACTTTACGATGCATTTGGGAAATGAATCGCAGGACGCGTCGCAGCGCTGCGATGCATCGTAAGTTACCATGAGTTTCCTGAAACCAGGAGCTGGGCAACTGGCCTGTGGTTATGCAGCATCTGACTGTCTTCAAAGAGAATATTCTTTCTCTTTTCAGACATGAAAAAACCTTAACTTCGTCAGCTGTTTTGCCTTTTATCTCCAGCTCCAGCCTTAGATGAACAAAAGGAAAAAAGAGCAAGTAACTATCACTTCCATATCGCCGTCTTGCGAAAGGTTCAAGTGCAAAGTGTGTGTCATTGGTAATACCTACACACTTGTTAGTATCAAAGGACTCGGGGACATCCTCAGCTAAAATGCCTAGGCAGTTAGGAATAAATTATTCAATGATCCTGTAGCAGATTATAAACTGTAATCTTCCGAGACTTACAATCCTGAATCTGAAGTTGTGGAAAAAGTAGTGATTTCTGAAATGGCCATACACAAAATGAAGAGTTTTGTCAATTTTAATTTGCATGCAATAGAGATGAAAACAATAAAATAACTGACTGGAGTTAAAAGCTGCCAGCCTGTCCTCCTTATTCCATCTGACCTGGTTTGGTGGGTAGTACTGTAGCCATCTCTGCAGGTGCTGGATGTACTTGCCGGGATCCAGGCAACGACTCCTCAGCAAAGTGACTGGCCTTGGGGCTTCAGGGCCTGACGTTAGAATCTCGTAAAACGTGTGGTTCAGGCTGGCTGGATTTCCATGGGCCCTCTCATGCTGTTATAAAGCAAAAACACTCAAATGACTCTGGAGTGACTAGGTCATCCCACAGGAATTACCTTAGCAATAAAAGTGATCCGCACTACAGTCCTCCAACAATTCTTTGCCTAAAAAACACCATCATTATTCACAGTCAAATTTCAACTTATATCAGTGGGACCAAAAAAGTGAAAACTGCCAAAATACAAGTGTGCACACAATAATTACGTGCAAACTTTTTTTTTTTACATTTGTACGCTATTTAGTATTTTTCAACAACTATTGTCAACGTTTTCATGACAAATATCCTTCGTGAAGTCATCTTTCCATCACATGCCACTGCATATTTACATTGTGTCAATGAATTGTTTCATTCCGGTACCCGCTGCTATATTTGATTCGAACCAGCCAGCCGACCCCAATGTCTGCGCTAGTAAGCAGGAGGTTGTGGGTTGGAGTCCCATCCGAGTGATTTTTTTCTCATCACTCGGGGGCAACACTGACTATAGAGTGTTTATAAAATACGCTGGTGACCAGAAGGGCCAAACCCAATATTGAATTTACATCATCCCGATGCAAAGTCCATCTTATGACCCACCTGTCAGTTTGTAAACTACAACGATAGTTTCAATAATCACTCATTTACCTTGTTAGAAAATTCGTCTTGACACTATTTATATCAACAAGAATTGCAAACAAAAGAGTTTTATGTGTACAATTTTAAAGGTTTTTGGCTCAAAAATGTGTTGGGGTGCTCTTGCAGGCAGCCTTCATGTCCATGAAGTCATTTTTGATTTATTGAATAGAGAGATCGTACTGAATAAAAGACACAACAACTGATGAATCCAATGATACACTAATTGTTGTGTGCTTACATACCTGGTACCAGGAATGAGCTCTTTTGGCTGGATCAATCAATATTGCGATGAGCTTGGCCTTTGGGAGCAGCCAGTGCATCCTGCGCGGTGCATACACATTGTCAAAGTACGTCGCACTCTTCTCAAACAATAAGTCAGTCGAGGTATTGTCAACTTGTGGGAAGAAATTCAAGTACCTTTAAAAGGAAGGTGGAAGAAAATAAACAATATTTGTGAGGGGGATTTGGGTCAGGGTCATTTATTGGGTAGAAGTTGTTATGGTGAAACTTTATTGAGACAAACAACTAATGACCTTATTTCCCATGGTTCTTTTTTAAACGAACCTTTCACTGTTTGGAAATGTGCTCTTCCCTGCCTAAGCACTTCACATGGGATTGCAGATTAAGTAAAAAGAATGTCATTTCCTGTAATTCTGCAATTGAAATATTAATATATTTGGATAATGTCACTCACCACTCCAGTCCTTTGTAATAGT
The DNA here is from genome assembly GCA_029964075.1 of Patiria pectinifera. Lineage (NCBI taxonomy): Eukaryota > Metazoa > Echinodermata > Asteroidea > Valvatida > Asterinidae > Patiria > Patiria pectinifera. Next base: position 5,543,634 of record CM057136.1, on the reverse strand, counting down.
TTTTGGAGTTTGAGAAAAACTGGACTTCCTCAAAGGTCTCCTGGCTGGGAAGGTTGCTCATGATATTGGGATGAAGTGACAGGAACGTATAGAGTGCAGTGGTTCCTGAATTTAGCCAAACAAACAAGATACCTGTAAGTCCACCTTGTATCTAAAAATACTGAAATCAATGTTGCAAGTGCAATCAAGGGCGGATTTTTTATGTGACGTCGCAATAAAGGCAGGCAATGAGTACACCACTATCTTTTCCTCAAAAAACATTGGCTAAAGTGGTCAGAAATTGCCTCAGATCGCACCACAGAGCATCGAGAATCCAAAAAAAATGTGGGGCCCTTAAGCGGGCCCCGAACCCCACGCCTTAATTTTTGACCCACTTTTTGGGAGACACAAATTGTGTTCTGGATCCGCCCTTGAGTGCAATCATTTCTGGTTCAGAAAGTTGAAGATTTGCACTATGAACATTTGAATTGCAGAGCTTTGCATTGTAAAAGGTTGTTTAGGGAAAAATGTATGGGTACACAATAGACCTTTAAGATGGAGCTAGAGGGCAGTGGTTTTATTTGTCCCAGATAAGCATGAGTAAGCGTTTTGTGCTTTCATTGTAACAATGCATGCACAATGAGGTCTATAAGGTTCCCAATCCCTACACTATTCATTCTGATAGGGGCAGAACCAGTCTGGCCTGTGAAAACATTATTGTTGTCAGGTGATTAACTGTTTGAAATTTGTAAAACAATGATTCCACAGCTAAACATGGGCTGATTTTTTCTTATCATTCGAAAAATAGCAATTCTAAAAATAAAACTACTTTTCTGGGTAAAACTCGTAAATAGCACAGACAGTACGTTGTTAACATTTTTTTTAAAAACCAGGACTCTCTTTTGTGTAACATTTGACAAATGGAACTACTTTTCTTCCTTAGGACAATCTAAACTCAAATCTAAAACAATTTCTCAGTGGTTGCCATGATCTTTTTGGCCTTCGGTTTGAGTGCATGCATGAGCGTATGTGGAAAATTTTGATAGTTTATATTACAATAGTACAAAGGGCGCTGATATTTGTGTGTACATACTTACATACTTATAGTGAAAATTGTTTAAATGTTTAGCCAGCAGAAAAATGTCAACATCAAGTCACAGCCCTAATAAACAACTCAAGCTTATAATCGACCTTCTTGAATTGTCTTCAAGTCACTTAAAGAGATTTTTCACTTTAAAAGAATGGCAAAATTGTTCAAAGACTGGAGGTGTTCAGTTACTCATGGCCAAATAATGACGGACTGTGTCGTGGCTGGCTGAATGTGTTCATACACAGTTAATGCAAAAAGCCTATTAATGATTATGTGAAAACATAATTCAGTTCACCAAATAACATTTTGCTTGAAACACAAGTCTTGACAAACACCTGTTTTCTGTGGTCCAATCACCAGGAAGCTTGGAAGTCGATTGCAGTTGTGCTTTTCAGGAAGTATTTCTAAGTGTCGTTTGTCATAGCATGGGTTCTATTGAACAGGAAGACAAGAAAAAGACAAAGTGGATTAAGTGCACTACACGGAAACTGAGGTCAATCACTTCCTTCCGATGGAGAAGACATTTTTTTTGGTAGGGGGGGAGGCAAAAGTCATTAGAGATTAAAAAATCACACAATGACATGTGATATTCTAGGCTTGTCACACCTATTTCATGGCCCTACTAAATGATTTAAGCAAAAACAAAAAAAATGGCACTAATTGTGGCAGAAAGTGTGCAAAATCTTCCTTGGGTATTTCATCAAGGCATAGATGCACATGCAAGCCTTTGCACATTCATGGGTGATTTTTGTTTCATTACTTTGCCTTTTTAATGTTTTTCAAGTGAAATGGATGTTTTTACATACATGTAATAATGTGCCACCAATAGAATTTTTCACTAATCACTTACTGTCCAAACAGGGTCTTGTTCTTCAGGAAACATATCAAAATATTTAATGGCCAAATCCAAGGGTGATTCAGCCTTGAGTTTGAGGTTGGTCCACTTCTGCACAAAGTTGACGACATTGTCAAACGTGTACAATGCCAACCGATCACTGCCATAGTTGGTCATGTGTGTCATGTACACGTTGATCTGCACAAAAACAAGAATGAAACTATTCTATTTACAAAAAAAAACCAGTTTGTCAACAATTGTCAACAATTTTTCTCCAATTAATATTAAAGGGCCCATACTATGTATTTTTTTATGCAGTTCTTGAAAATACACCTTTAAAATCAGGTTAAATGAGATGCCCACTTAGACAGATTTTAAACTTTTATTTGGCCATTTTCAAGGGCATTCCGGTGCATTTTTGGTTTTGGTTCCGATACGAATTTCCATATTCATGAGCAAAAGTGTGATGTCATTTCAGGCAGAATCTTCAATGTTACTGTTATTTCAGCGCAGAATTTGTATATTTTGCTGTCACAAACTGTCTGTTCTTTGGTGATTCACTGTCGTGTCAGTACATGGCTATAAGCCAATGAGCAAACTTTTCTCACAGATGTTTTCAATGAGCAAGTTTTTGGGTTCACAATTTGAACAGAAAACCCCAAAACTGAACCGTGCCCTCCTGAAACGACATCGTAGCAACAGCGCCCTCAGTTGTCAGGAAAAGCATGGAAATTGTCTAATGTTTAAAGAAGTGCACTTTCAATAAAATTAATCAATGAGGGATGTCAAATTGTTTTCATACATTTCAGGGGAGAAAGTTGCACAAAATTTATTCTAAAGAAATATTCATTTCATGAACCCTTTAAGTGTCTTAAAAGATGACACTTTCAAAAATGTTGTTTGTTCAATTACTTTAATAGCCACCCACAATGTTTAGTTAAGATTTGCTGCCAATAGTTGTGTGCATCAAAGTCTTACTGGATTATTAACAATGGTTTGAAACAGCTCTCCTCCATAGATACTGCTGTCTAATCTCTCCCTACCACCTGGATATTGCTTCATGATGATAGTATGAGTGAACAAACCACACGTCTGTCTAGGAAGCACCTACAAAAAACAAAATCATATTCATGTTTATATACGTATAAATATATTTGTTTAGAATCATTATCACGAAAGTTATTTTCAATTAATTTCTAAAATGTTAAACATTAAAATAAGTTCATGTGTACAATGGACCCAGCTCAGTTTCCTTTCAGAAAACGAGCACTTACCTGTACATGTAGATTCCTTGGCATTGTCATAATTTAATTTGCCTTAGAAAATATTTTGAGTGTTAACAAGTTTTTTGGTCATCACTTGTATTTCCAAGATATTTGTATTCTGTGACTCTCTCAATCTCTTGGCCCTGGATGCCAATCTCTGACATCTACATGTACAAGTCCTCCCACCATTCCAAAGGCCTAACCTGGATGACGACACAATCACATGGCTGGAGACGATAGATCTTCCCATGTAATATTGCTGATGAAGAATCAAACAATCAACAACCGCCATGGATAACAACAGTTCTGAGCCCACCAATTTGCAAAATTATTAATTTTCACAAGGATAACAACTTGAAAAGTCCCATCATTTGAAGAAATTTTACCAGGGTAAACTGAAGTGTCATTAGCATACCTAATCACAGGGCAAGGCATAAGAATCCTATAACCACTAGTGTACAGAGAGAACAAAACAGGGGACAGCACACAGCCCTGGGGAGCTCCTGTATTTATGTCAATTGTATATGAAAAAGAATTGGAGAATCTAACTTTCTGTGCATGAGAGTTAAACACGAATCTGTCCATCTACAGACATATCTTTTTACCAGTTTGCGTCGGAGGACGTGATAACACGCACTAGCTGTTTTTATACACAGGCACTGCTGTTTGGTTAAAACGTCTAGATTGCCTTGACTCGGCTTGCCTCTGGGTGACGTCTAAACATGTTAATCCCTCGTGTCTTTTATACATGTACACACACACAAAGTCTGTGAAGTCTGTGGAGGCGGACCATGTGTTGATCTTGAATTGGCTGTTGTGCACGGCCTATTGTTGTACAATTTACGCTCCAGTGCACACCCCAGAGTATTGAAACATATGAGGTTTCGGCAAGAAAAATCGAACAAACACTTATGAAATTACTCATGCGAATCAGTATTTGTGGCATTTGGCTGTTTATCAGAAGTTGGTTGGAAATGTTGCCTTTTGCAAAAATCGAAATCTTCAGCAAAAAAAATCCCAGTGCGAAGTGGTTAACCAAAACATGTACATGATACATGTGTTAAATGGACACATCGTATACTGTACATTCAAAATAACAATGTGGCTTACTACTTGTAGCTACACGTGTAGCTGTTCACAGTGGTCACTATACATGTACTATGGCTCCATTACCATGATATCCTTGTATATGAAGCCTTGTCGCTTCCTAGCAGGTCTGAGGGCTGGGTACTCCTCCGTACTGGTTACTTTGATGCCCCAGACTTGCTTCCAGGCATTGTATAACATGGGGTAGGCTGGGTACACCCCAGAATGGTGTGGGGCCACGGCGTAGGAGTCCTCCACAGGAATCTTATGACTCTGCAAGTGCACAAGAGGAGTTACATGTCCTTCAACTTTTTGCTGGAACCTTCTATCCTCTCAAATTCACTGCTGTGAGGATATCAAGGGTTTATTGTTTGTACTTCAGCTTCTAAGGGGCATCAAGTCCCATGTGCAATGATAATGACTAGGCTCTACCTTCCTCATTATGCAAATTCTTCAAAAACCTTTGGTGGATTTTGAGGATCTGAAAGAGTTAGATTACCTCCAGCCTAAACTGAAAAAAGAAATCTTGTGACTCTTAAAAAGAAAGGCCAATTAAAGAACAGAGTTCTGGAAATGCACCTAGGTTGTAACCTATTTATCTTTAATATATTATTCTGTATTGCAATTGTGTTTTAAGTCTTCTTGAGTTTTATAATAATGTGAATTTCTATTTGAATAATGTGAATAATAAAATTGCATTTTGCGATGAAAAAAAATTGTGCAAGCATTTCTGGTGTTTTCTCAAAAAGGTGAGTGCGTACCGAGTAGACTTTCAATTTTATTCCATATGCACACAAAATGCAAATGTGACCATTTGCATTTTGTGTGACCAAAATTATTCAGGAGGTTAACTGCTCAAACTGAGAGTCCAACAGGGCATGTTCATCACGTAGATCAAAGAGAAAATCAGCAATCCTCTGACAAGCAAAAGCTTGCCAATACAGTGGAACGCCGCTATAACGAACATCGTGGGATCCACAGAAAGTGTTCATAAAAACGATCGTTTGGTATAGCGATTTTGAACCGCCGGTGCCCTCTTTTGACCAATAGTGAACTGGCATTTCTCACATCCAGCGGCCGCACGAGGAGTCGTCAGGAAACTTTAGCAACGCGTGGTTTTCCCTTTTATTCCTTGGGGAAATAATAGCCATCTATCACTGTTCAACATTCAAACACGATGTAACTGTGGGTCGTTTAATGTTCCGGAATTTAAAGTGGCCCAAATAGCGTTTTTAAAATACACGTAGAACCGTAGATTTTTTGTTAATCTGTTGACTTTTTTTAACAACAATGTTCGGTACGTTTTGTACATTAAAACCGGGAGCCAAGGATGACATTCGGTATAGCTGAATGTTTGGTATAGCGGTGTTCGGTATAGCAGCGTTCCATTGTACTATCATCTGATGCATCTGCCACCTCAATTCATGAATCCTTTAATGCACTCCAATGCTGAAATAATAGCATGTCCAGCTTCACTCTTAGAACAAGGGTTCAACCCTTCTTCTACAATTTTAAAAAGAGTTAAGCCCTTTAGAGGATGCCTCGTGTTACGTACACTCCAGTAAATGTAATATGTTATAATCTGGTGCACAAGTAAGAACCCTCTAACTTCATGTTCAGGGTGAGTTATAGTGAGTCCTTACTCAAGTCCCAAAATATTGTTGAATATAAGGTACATGTACATATACATTGTAAGACTGAAGTTGAAGCCCTGGTCCTTTTGCAAATTCTTGAACATTTTCAGCAAACCTTTTTGTCCACACACTCAGATTTCAACCCATAATCAAAAGCAAAAATACTTGAACCATTGACTGGTATCTAAGATGTTATTAAAACAAATCCACATTTAATTTCAATATTCTTGATGAACCTGGAGAAAGTACTGGATTGTTGACTTACTGCAAATAATTTTGCTTAAAGCACAAAAGGTTCAAGTGAAATTCCTACCTTTGCAAATCGGAAATTCTTTCTCATGTCTGCCACCAGCTGGCTCTGGTTGCTGAACAAGTGGGGCTGGGCATGGTTCCACATGTGTGGAAACCAGGCAAACTTGTCAGCATGCATGACCAGTGCCTCGTCGCCTGCCTTCTCCTCCTCATTGCCACGTTTGAAGAACTTACCCGAGAAGCCCAGCTTGAAAGTGAAGCCTGGGATCTTATCAGCCAAGACCTGCTGCTCCAGGAGTAAGGCCTGCAACATCACATTGTTTCAACTTTTCGTTTAATTAAAGGAACAATATTTAGGGGTGACAGTACTGACTTAAAATGAAGGAGCATTCAAGTCATGCAGTAACTCAGAACATTATACGTGGTGGCTTGAGCGACCAGTCCATATGTGTGCACTTGGACCTGCAAAGGACCCTTCAAAGTGGTTTCAAAGGTTTCATAAGGGCCTTTCAAAGGTGATTATATGTGTTTTGAGAAAGACAAAATGTATTAAAACGTTTTTCACATACACAACTCAACTTTCATTTCAAATTTGGCAATGCAATTGCATTAGCTACATGTACAGCATTTTTTGTTAGTTTACTTGCAGCACTAAATGTCTCCTTCTAAATCAAACAAACTCAGGACATTAAAATGTCTCTGAATATGTCCGACTGGATGAAATCTATTTTCCCAACATTTTGATCTTCAAGGCACTGTATTTGCTGAAAATCCCAAAATTCCCATGAATCCCATCTGTTCACACGTACCTCTACATCTTGCACGGTCATCCGAACTCCTTTCATACCCACAAAAATATCATCTATGTCCACCTGTAGGTATCTGTCTAGTGACTTTTGCAGGAGTCCCTGTGAGAGAAAGCTGACACTGTCCAGAAACAAAATATAGTGTAGCCAAAATCGGAAGTTGTTCCCGATGAATATTCTCTGAATGCCATCAAAGTGCCCCTGATCCATGAGCACTGTCGTGTGGAGGACCTCCGAGGGAGAGCGAAGTTGTAGGGAGTCCTGACTAAGAGTTTTGGCCTGGACCAGCGGCTTGTAGGACTCGTGATCAGTTCTGAAGACTGTCCAGTCATTGTAAGGTATGGTGCCATTGATGAACTGACCTGCTTTAGTAATGTGTAAGACATCGCTGGCGGATGGGTTGATTGTGAGGTCTTTGAGGCTCAGCCGTTGGTCCATGTAAACTGGGAATTCACCAACCTGTCTAGTGTATCCATTATCATCCTCTCTGACTACAGCAAAGGCAAGGATGCCTACATTGTATTTCCTGCAGTATTCATGTATGGTGTTAAGCAGGTATGGGTCCAGGCTGACATAGGAGTGAATACTCTGGAAGATGATGATTGAGAACTTGCCTGTCCGTTTGTGCTCCAGCCTGGGCCAGTGCCTCTCCTTGATCTGGACTGAGGTGAAGTCTATATGGTTGGCTTCCAGGGCGCTGGTGAGGTTGTAGGCAAAGACTGAATCAGAACGTTCTGTGATGATCAGCGCTGCAGGGATCAGATGTAGGTCATCCTGATCTGCAGCTGGTGAGTGCTTGCCCTGTTTGCGTCGGGCAGGGTGTCCCTCACTCCCACCCAGGGCCTGACTGGGGGGAAGCTTCAAGTGGAGATCCCGGTCGTGATCGCCCCGTAGTGGAGTCATCATGTTGTAACTCAAGAACCAGATGGAGAGAAGACTGAGCAGGACCAGCCCAAACATGATCTTCTTGATGCTGGTCATGCTGGAGTAACGGATCAGGTTCATCATAATCCCGGCAGATGGGAGCCACAGAACACAGACCTGGGATGGGCAAGATCCGTCATAAGACTCTACAAACATCCACTTGTCCAATCAACGTGTTCCAATCCATTCTATTCTGTAAAGTGACTGTCAACAAAATTAAAATTAAATGCTCAAGCACTGGAAACAGCTACTTTTTAGTATCTACAATCCCAGCCAAAATGGTTGGGACACATGAAAATAATCTTAGCCTCCAACGGTCACCAACTCCCCGCTCCCCCGGTCAATGTTGTTCTCTTCAGCGGATGGAGCACACACCGCGCAATGAGAGACAACATTGAGCGGGGGCTGGGGGGTTGGGGGCCCAGCGAGATTTGGCCAGGATTGTAGCTCCATCACTACCATAAATGGTCTAGTCTGAGTAAATTTGGACCCTACAAATCACTTTTATGAAATATTATGACATGATCATTCAATATAAAGGTCTGAGTGGATACTCTGTTTCGCTTCAACAATACCATGACTTCAGATTTCACCCCACCCCAAAAAAAGCCATAAAACTTTGCCCCATTACATGTAGTACAAATCAAAGTTTCAGATAGTGGTACTAAGGTTAACTTAGTAAGTATGTGATTTAGAGATTTGCAGAAAATGTGAAATGATCTTGTTTTTTCTGATTGCTGTCATTCGTTTTCATTCCCCATAGTTTTGGAATGACAGAAAGCACTGTCATGCAGAGTGTCCCCAGTGTTGATGTGATCTTGAAGAATGTTAACTTACGTGTATCACAGACAAAGTCTTTTGAAATCAAGTGTGAAATTGTTGCATCATGGATGCATATCGATAATGATATCTAGTCTTGTTCTTACCCCATACAGTGCATTCCAAACAACATATTAAGGAGTGGGGAAAGTTAATTAGCATATACATGTATATAAATTTAGTCCATGGGACGAGTGGCCGAAAACGCTTTAGTTTTCGAGATACGCGATCTGGTCCGCCAAATTTTATAAAATTTTCCAGACAGATAGATTATGATGTACCATATATCTAAAAAACTTTGTTCCCCAATCCACAGTTTGTTTGGGAATGAGAAAATCTGGGATAAAAATGCCGAAAATTTTGCATGAGAAAAGCTTAAGAAACAGCGCCCTCTATTGACACAGTCAGAAACCTTTTCGCACGCAATGAGCCCTTGCCAGATAATACCGGTATATCTTTCAAGTTCCATAATAAGATCATTACAGATCAAATACGTCTTAGCTGTTGCCGAATGGCAGCATTCAGAAATCGAATTTGTCATGTAAAAATCAATTAGACGAATTTAATTTCTGACTAACATTTGGCGTAGACTAGACGAAATCAATACCCCGGTACGAAAACGTATACTTCTTCTTTGAATTAGCTTCAGTGAACTGAATTTTAAATTGTCACATAAAAGACGAAATTAAACGTTGGAAGTGCACTAAATCGATGGTGATGGATGAATATGAATATTAGAAACGGTGAATTCGAATAATAAACGTTATAAAATAGCCGGAAAAACGTATATAATCTAATTCATTTATTTATTTATATTCTTCTTTTTTTTGGGGGGGGGGGGTATTTAAACCTGCACAGACTGTTGTTACCCACACAAAAAGAGTGGTGTTTAGATTACATAAGTTTGTTCAATCTGTACTGAATGAGCATTACTCGTGTATTTTCAACTAACCAAACGAGCTAAATGAGCACATGTATACATTACAGGCCGATTAGATAATTGTTGTATAACATATCAAAAGTCTCATTAAATTGTTTGCAAACTTTTTTAAGAAGAGAAAATAAATTTATATTCCCCTTTTTGGAAGCTGTGAGTGGCAGCATTACAACTGCAATTTGTTTCAACCGAAACCGTTTTACCGTTTTAATTATTTTGAACATTGTTTTAAGAACCGATTCATCATTGCCCGTCCATTCCGTGAAACCACAAATAACCCAACGGCTCACCCGCTTCCTTTTTTGAGGCTGCATCAAATTTGTATTACTTTTTTTAATTTCAGGCATAACATTTTTTAAAGATGTTTCAGAAGTTCAGATGCTCCACCAGATGCCACACACTTCTATTTTTTTTAAAACATGTTACTGTGAGATAAGAGTTCACAAAATATTATTCTGAACTGTGGTTTAACCATCAAATCGAAGTTTAGCTAAATACATAACAACGTTAAATTTATAACGTGATCATTTCATGTTGGACAAAACTGCAACGGTGATATAGGCCTATTTGGTGATATATTTGAGGTCCGATGAAAAAATAACAAAAATCTAGAACTATATAATATGAAAGCAGTGTCATCGAGACTATATATACCGGTAGGAAACTAGAAGAACTCATTGGCCGAGTTTGGGCGGGTCTTAATTGTTCTTGACACGGGACCGGGTATATCATTCTTGCAAACAACGTCGGATAGGTGCATGGTGTGAGATCCTGTTCCAAGTGCAGTGTTCGTGGGTCGTGTTTCCGCCATTCGAGTGCAAGAACAATAAATACTCGCACCAGACCGCCTGAACTCGGAGTCGGACGGCCATTGCGTGAGAAAAGGTTTCTGAGTGTGTCAGTAGGGGGCGCTGTTTCTTATGTTTTTTCTCATGTAGGATTTTTTGGCATTTTTATCCCCGATTTTCTCATTCCCAAACAAACTGTGGATCAGGGAACAAAGTTTTTTCGATATGGTACAACATAATCTACATGTCTGTGAAGTTTTATAAAATTCGGCAAACCAGACCGCGTGGCGAGCGAAAAAAAGGCCTCGTCCCACGGACTAATTGGTGAAATGACCAAATTGATATGCACCCTATGGCAATGATTTTGAACTTGATCTCAAAAAGATGCTGTCTGCGATCAATTTAAATTCTTCGAGATCACAGCAGCACTAACATGAGTGCTTCCTGTCATCCTAATCGAGAATAAATCTTTTGATACAATGAGTATGAGTAAGTAGTCTATGTTTTTTTTTATCTGCATGCTGCAAGGTTCTGAAAGGTTCAGAAGGTTCTTCAAGTTCTGCAAAATACCCACACCCTTTTCCATTCCTTTCCCAAAATTGTGGAGTTTAGGATTTTTGAATTTTGGAACAGTATTTTGGGAGAAAATGTGACTTTCTGACCTGATATTTAAGGATGTGACATTTACACATTTAAATGTTTAAACAAAACAAATTATGAATCCATTTACAAATTTTCTAAAACGTTTAAAATGAAACCCTCGTTCATGCAATGTTCCTTTGAGTTGAACATGTAGCAAATAACCATGTTTTCGAACCTATTTAATTTACAAAACCTTAGAAGTACCGCAGCACTTGATTACATTCGGGTGCATGTAGTTAAGTTTTTACTTTTTCAATGACTACTACATACATGTACGTTATTTATTATTTCAATCACTGTAGATTGCTCATGTCAGTCATGCCAGTCTGCAGACATAATGGACAGGTGTCAGCCTTTGTGAAAAGCTAAATGTTTAAACATTTAAATGGTTCTTATACCCCGGTACATGTAATATTTGCTAAACATTTACCAAATTAAATGCAAAGTCACATCCTTACTGATATTCCAGTAGCAGCCGTGCTAATCGACACATTCACACAGCTGTTGCCACGTTTGTTTTCAGTGTGTGCATTTGTCGCTGCAAAGTCCCTGTCACTGTTTTTACCCCATAGTTTCCTTCAAAAATCAAAACCCTGCCCTCTTTCCACAAAATTAATCCTGCAGATATTAACACGGTGTCATTGTCGTCTACTTACATGTACATGTAGGTGAGTCCAAAAAGTTAAAAGGGGATTTTCTTTCTCTTGATAGGAATGGGGTCCTACATGTAAACTCCACAATCACCCCTTTCCCAGCACGCCCAAGGCCAAGCAAGTTGTTATCACATCAATCTCATCATCATACTTAATCTTCATCCCCGAAATTCTTTGGCGCGCGTGCATGCACACCCCGCACGCGGCCGCATACATGGTATAGTAACTGTGTTGCACGCGTGCATAAGTCTTCACAAGGGAGTTCGTACTGAAAATGTTTTCACTGAAAGCGTGGATCTGCGGTTTATTTTCGGTAAACACGTCGCCCATGGACATATTTACCTTTTTTCGAAACCCAGTGTAGGCATAATTATACAAAATTTCAGCTAGTTTAGCCGGCTTTCCTTCAATAAACGATATTTTACCTGCTAGATTATACAGCGCATTATAAAAGGTATTAAATCACCTCCAGCATTGTGCACCTCCGATGGCCTAGTGGATAATGGCATGAAGTTCGTGAGTGAGAGATCCTTCGTTCAAATCCCTGCTGGCGACCTTTTCAATTTCTTTTTTTTTTTCATCCAAAAAATTAAGAATATTGTTCTTTGATTATTTTAAATTGACTCCAACATTTAATTACAGAGCATAACATTTTCTTTTTGTGATTAGTGGCTCTGGAGGATTTGTTTTAAATGGAAAAAGTCCGAAATTGTAAAATGGTCTGATTCCCATCTCGTGAATACGAAGTCACAACGACAATGTTGGCGCGGAATGAGACTAAATTTGTCAAGGTAAAAATGTCTAAGTCCCCAAAAAAGCCACTGCGCATGTTCAGTGCTTAGCCGGCAAAATATCGTTTACTTAAATTTAGCAGGCGCTGGCTAAATATACACTGCCATAAAAATATACAAAAAATGTGTTATAATTTGTTTTGCTATGGTAGTAGAATTAATACCCTGGACGTCAGTCGTAATGCAATGAAGATGTCAGTCGTAATGCAATGAAGATGTCGAGCGCAATCTGGATGCTCACGCAAGTTTATTGTCCTCCCTCCGAGCTGAGTTCATATTCCTATGAATAGGGAGTCCAGGAATTCCATTTTTTTAAGAAAGAAATCTCATGTTTTGTGTAAGATCACTGAAAAGACAATTAAGATTTTAATTTTACACGGTGGTTTAAATGAAAGTGCCGGCGCACACGGTAATGTTTGGCGCAATCGGTCGATATGGAAAGCGCGAGTTAAGAATTCGTTTTTTCCATCCAAATGAATGCAAAGTTCTGAATTAATGTTTTTGATAATAGGAGTCAGGATTCCTCTTGGTATCAGGATATTTTTTGTATAATTTCTAGAGTCATGTTGATACTTATTAGCAATGTTTGAAATTGACTAATTTTGCGTGGTTACAGATATACGGCCCAAAACCACTGGACTCCCTACTAATACTACGACTGGACTTCATTGAAAGGGAACAGGAGGGAGTACAATAAACTTGTGCAAGATTCCAGATTGCACTGGACAAAGACGTCCAACCTGGGCTAGGCCATGCATGCCATGCCCATGGGGTACAATTGTGACAGTGCACATCTGTATGTGCTGGTAAGAAGGCCCTAAGTACTAGTACTACTGTAGTAAGTAGCCTAGGCCTAAAACAAGTAAGAAAGTCACATTTTCTTTCAAACATGCCAAAGTAGGCCTACTATACTGTTAGTATAAATAATAAAAATTACAAAAACCTAGAGACAGTTAGGGCCTAGGCCCCCTTATCTAAATAAAAAAGACTGCTTCAGTGCTTGAGGCCGCTTGGCCATGTTGGTTTTGGGTACTCCGCGTAGCGGAGCACCATAGATGAATCACCGACGAATTTGTTGACTACTACAAAACGACTACTTAGTACAAAAATGTACATCAAAATGTACAGATGTGTAGTCTATTGCCAGAAAACCGCTGCACAGTTTTCCCCTAAACTCCGTATGGTATTTCTTTACATCCTCACGTATAATGCACCCAAACATCCCAGGTGGACTCTGTCCGATCTTTGCAAAAAATGATGCAAAAAATCTGCGTTCCATACTGAGCAACATAGAGAAGTTACATGTGTATGAAGATTGCTTGCGATTGACTTGTGCGTGCATGGCTAGCATCAGATGGGCCAATCACAGTGCTCCTCGATTGGGCGCCTCAATTGGGTGCCTCTACGGCGCCCAATCAGAGCCAACCTCGTTTCCATGGGTACGATCTTGCTGCGCCATGTTGGTTCCCATCATGCCTTGTGAAATTACGTGTTCATCGCAGCCAGGGGTTAGTGAAGGAACGCGCACGTGCCCATGGAGTCGAGGCTGAATCAGAGCACACTGTGATTTAGACTGTTTCCCCATTTTTGATGTTCGAATGACGATGGGGTCAGGGAACCAGACTAACTGTGATTGGCCTGTCTGATGCTACCCGTGCGCACGCGCACGCACGCACACAAGTCAATCGTAAGCGATATTCATGAACGTGCAACTTCTCCAGTTGCTCAGTACAGAACGCGGATTTTTTTCGTATCCGCGTAGCCGCCAACAGGGTAGTCTAGTTGGTTTGGACTTAGAATTTTTTCAGCAACTCCCATTCCTTTTCTGTTGCTTCGTTCTCAAGCATATTCAAGGGGACTCCCACACCGTATCCGTGTAGCCAGCAACAGGGTGGTTGGTTTGGACTTAGTCCGAGTAACTTGGACCCAACTTATCGCCTTTTTTAACATTTGGACATGGTCTGGCTCTATCGCCAGACCATGTCCAAATGTTAAAAAAGGCGATAAGTTGGGTCCCAGTTACTCGGACTACCGCATAGCCAGAGATTTTAGGGGTGTATTTCCGAGTGGCGGGGTATTCTGCAATTACTCCCAGAAGCATGTTAAGTTTTGGGACTCTCATACACAGTATTGAGAGTCCCAAATTTTCGGACTAGGTCAGGTGAAATCTAATGTTTTTGTTGGGCAATGTTGGGTTTTGGGGTCAATGAATGACGGAATTGTGTTGCTCGGCATATGTTCGAATGTCAAAAAGGCGATAAGTTGGGGCCAAGTTACTCGGACTAACGATTACCACAATCACTGAATCAGGCACACCTTTGGGTGCAGAACGGACTCTCTGTAAAATATTGACAATAATTTAAAGCTGAGCCTATATCGTACTCACCTAGGGCCTAGCGGCGATGCATGTCCAGTCAGCTTTCGAGATTCTATACATTTTTACTCGAGAATCCGAGAATCTGTCAAAAAATGCATGGCCGGCCGCTCTCTTGTGATGGCGCCACCAAGCGCCAATGTAGCGACCGAAAATAAACAACCTGTGACGAAAAGAACCTCGTTCCCATGGGTAAGAGATCTTGCTGCGCCATGTTGTTTCCCATCATGCCTTGCGCGATCTCAACCCCTGGAATAGACCGCTTGCAGACGCGATCGATAATTGACGCGCGAAGCTCGAAGGTGCACGACGCTATGTTATGGGACAAAATGTGCATGGATAGATATACGCCTGTCCCATCCCACAACATGGCGTCGCGCGCCTTCGCTCGTCGATTATCGAACGCATCTGCAAGCGTTCTATTGTGTAAAAATATGGCACACTATAATTAAGCTGCACTTTATCCGTTTTACGCGCCGACGCCATCTTTAAAATGTTGAAAGTTATGATTGGAAGAATCAATCCTTTCAAACATAAGGTTTGGCCGTTGCGTTATTTAGCAAAGATTCGTATTAAATGTACGTACCCCTTTCGTCCCTTTACAACCGAAGATACGGGGGATTTTAGCGGAAAACGAGGCTGCCATAATCCATATCGCACAGGCATCGCGAGTTTTGAACAACAAACAATTTTCGTACGTGACGCGACGTGCAAAGCACGCGAGCGTCCTATGGGCGTGCCCGGCGTGCAATCTTCCAAATGCGCGCAGGACGCTCTGAACAGCCAGTCAGCATCGTTTACGTGTACATCACGGCCAGGGGTTGTGAAGGAATGCGCACGCGCCCATGGAGTCGAGGCTGCAATAGACCATTATCATGTTGTGGCCATCTTGGTTTTTCCAATTCAAATCAACGTAACCAAAGCGAAGCTGGAAGGAAAAAAATAATAATCTGGTTCCTTTTTCGCACACACAAAAACAATAGGGGGAGGGCCGGGGGACTTCCCCTCCCCCTGTTCCCTAGGTCGGATGGGGGTCAGGGGACCAAGGTCAAAATAATGTTCAAAATTTTTAGTTTAATTAACATGTCGCGCACAAGTGCCGTTTTTGGATTAAAGTGTTGAGATTGACCCCTGATACCAAAAATGCTACTTTGGAAAAAAAGTCGGAATGATTTAAAGATTAAATATTTCATATAATACAAAATACACGAATATTATATCCTGGGTAATAGTGGAGCTGCTTAGGCCCCTTATTTTGGCCAAGCCGTGCACCAAATTGTGATAAGAGCATGAAGTTTGGCGTTCAGAGCCAAAACGGTCTGAGAATCATGTAAACAAGTGTGACGTCATCAGTACAGAGGCTTATTAGAGGTGCGTGCATGGGCCCACCTTGAATCTTGCCGATTTGGGGGCGGAGCTTTATTCAAAAAGGGGAGAGGAAGAAGAACTCAGAAAAACTGTGTACATTCATTCTTTTCCCCATGCCTTGAATATAGACATGACATAAAACATTATAGCATTTTTAAACGTCATTATATTCGCCCAATTTGTTGGCGTGGCCTAAATGTGTAAAGGGATGGTGTATATGAGTGGTTTGATCCAATTGTGACAAATATCGTGCATTTTCGTGGCAACACCATGAAAATTGGCAGGTCTGGTTGAACTTAAAATGAGCTTGAACATATTTTTACGAGAGAGATCCACTTTGGAATGTTCCCACTGTGGGGCGGAGCTTTATTTTAAAAGGGGGCGTTCAAAAATCTCGAAAAAGTTCTGCGCGACAAAATTAAAATCGAAATTTTGGACATTTGACCTTGGTCCCCTGACCCCCATCCGACCTAGGGCAATTTAAGAATGGCCATTTCTGAACTAACTCCCCGACGGACAATGGCCAGCTGGTACCATCAAACCTTTTTGTGCTCAAATTGTTTACTAAACTCCACCTAGCTCCCGGTCTATTTGGTATTTGGTTAGGTTGGCTCGGTTTGGTACGTTTGGCGGGTTTGGTTTGGGCTCTAAAAAGAATAAAAGATAGGGGTTTACATTGGCAGTTGGAACCTTAAAAAATGTAGTATTCTGAAGTTACGTTTTGTGTTTGTTAATGTAATGAGCGGAAAATTAGTTTACATTTTTTACTTACTTGTTTTCAGTCTAGTGTTTACCTGTCTTAGTATAGGATTTCATTGTGTTGAAGGTAATTACATTAAACATTTGCTTTGCTGTAATTTTCAGAAATGGATAAATTTCGAAGTTAGTATTTTATAGCAAATATTGTAACATTAAATTGCTCGTGAGGTTTTTGTTCACATATGCTGAAAAAACGAGAAAAATGCTATATATTCTTGTAGTCTGGTTCTCTGACTTTACTTCAGACGGAACGGATAGACGTCTGGGAATTGTCAGGTCAGAGCCTGGAACCAGACTACCTGGCTTGCACGCGTTCACGGATGTGTATACAAAATGTGGACTACCTACATTTGGTAAATTGGGGAGTAGTAAATTCATTTTTTTCCAACGATGGTCATGTGACCATCGTTGGAAATTGATACAAAAATTCCACTTTTCTTGAAAATGACAGTATTTCACATGATGCTTGACTGTTATTCACTTTATTCACTTTAAGTACGGCATAATAATTTGGTAGGTCGTTTTTTTATGTTAGCAAATGTTGTTTATACCTTTACGTTTAGTAGCGTCCCCCTTCCCAAATTCATTCAACAGACCAGCTTAAAAGCCCAGTTCCATACTACATGTACATTTCATCTACTGTCTGTTCCCATCGGATCATTCCTGTGGTTCAATTCGCTCATTAGCCCTGTGTGGGTTTTCCTTCCTCTTTGTTTCAAGGCGTCAAGGCGTAATTTGTTTTTACTTTGTAAAGTTTTTTTTTCTCTTTTGGCTTCTTTTTTTTTTCACTTGTTATTTTCCTAGCAATTTAAAAGTTATTTACTTTTGAATGACACATCGAACAAAAAAATCCATCGATGTTTAGATATTAAATAATTTCTTCCCAAAATTCGAATTATTGGCTGCCAAACAATAATTATTTGGCTCCCGTAGGCAGGGCGGGTTCATTTGTGTGCAAAATTAAAGCATTTATCTTTCAGATGGTTGCAGACGCCCAAAATCGGTATACATACAAATTGAAAATTTTCTAGGAGAAAAAAATCCATATTTTAAGAGCACGGGGTAAGCAAATTAATGAAGGCAGAACTTGTGTATGTTTTGGTCACGAGACATGTGTTTCCCCAAAGGTTTGTCGGCCTACATCTTACTTCGGATTTTCGGGTAATCGATAGAGCATGAAAAAATCTTTCATTTGATACACATTTTGTCTTAAGGGGCTACGTCATTCTGACGTAATTAATAGTATGAAAAAGACGGAAGGTTGTTCATTATTTACAACAAAATAATTGTGTTCCAAGTGCGCTAACGTCCCACTGAAGTGGGTACGCAGAGCCCAGGTTATTTCCGGCAAAAGGACGTTGTTATTTACTATGCCGCTTAAGCGCACGTTTTATGCGGGGGGGGGGGGGGGGCGGAAGGTCTTTAGCCTAAAAATATAAATAACATCAAAAATAGCACCTTGAAATAAAAAATGCTCAATATTATTTCAATTAGTAACGAATTTCATGAGTCAAAATTTCAGCCTTAATAATAATAATTTTTTATTCGACAAATTCACATATATACACACAATTACAATAAATACATCAAATTTGATATTAAAACAAAAGGATACAAACAATAAGTAACCAAGTAAACACTACACACGAAAGACAGAACGTGGACAGTGCAGGGCTGCCAAGGAGAAAAACAAAAGTGAAACAAAACACTGTCGCCAATAGGGCGTGTCTCTCCAACCCTGCACAATGACAGACACATAATACAGACCAAGCAAAATACAATTAAAAACACCAAAATTATTGTCTAAAAAGGTTTCAAGTTAAATGAGACTTGAGGGTTTGCATGGTGGAAAGATCAATAAGTGAGAGGTTTGCGGTAACACCATGTGAAACTATCTCTTTTGTGAGTATGTGTGGTTCTGAAGAGAACCTGTTGGTTTAACTCGACGTTTCGAACAGTATGCTCTGTTCGTCATCAGGAGAATGCCGGGCTCTAGTAGGGATGGTGGTTTAAGTACTGCCAGGTGCTGAGTGTTCGGTGAACCGTGTAGGCGGGAAATTCTGACTGGATGCTAAGTGGGATCCTGAATGCTGGGGTAGGCTGCTGGTTATTCATAAGATGGATTTTTTTTTTTTTTTTTGGCGTCGGGGTGATGTAAATCAAATTAGGTTTTGCCCTGCACCGACGTATAAACACTGTATACTCAGTGTGTTACCTCCCGAGTGAAAGTTGGAAAACAATCACTCGGGTGGGACTCGAACCCACGACCTCAAGCTTTCTAGTGCAGACGTCTTACCACTCGACCACCGAGCTAACGGGATCGGTTGGCTGGTTCGAATCTGAAGTACATAGCAGCGGGTACCGCATTGACAATTCATAAGATGGAATTTTTGCGTCGGGGTGATGTAAATCTGCTGGTGTTTAGTGAGGCGTGTCACAAGGGTGGGAGTGCAGCTGCAGTGAACATCACTGGGATGCCAAGGGTATAGGAGACCCATATGGCAACAAAACTAATCATGGGGGGAGGGTGGGAACTATGGGGATGGGCCGTTGTCCGTGGGTATAGAAGACCCATTGGACTCGCGATGAAGTAGTGGTCGCCAAATGTCACTGATGTGGTAGCCAATGTCTTGTGGGAACGGTGTCATGTTTGTAGATTTCCATGGCCTCTCGGACACGCCTGGGTGCCACTGTTGGATGCTGGTAATGAGTCTTGCTTATTGCCAGATGATGTTGTGGTCCATGCTGTGAGAATGTTTGATGATTGAGGATTTGTCGTACTCTCCCGTCGGCCATGTGCTTTGTGTTCCTTCAGTCTTGTATGTGGTGGTGTCACGCCCGGTTTCCCCGATGTATACTTGCCACATTCACATGGAATCCAGTAAACGCCTGGCTTGGTCTCGGGGCACTGTTTGTTTTTGTGGGACTGAAGGAAGTCGCGGATCATGTTTGGTGCGCTGTGGAAGACCTTGATGTCGTTGTTGTTCAGGATGCGTTGGATGACGTGGGAGGAACTGCCTATGTATGGTAGGGTGACTGATGACTTGCACCTATAGGGACTGACCTTGGGTATAGGAGACCCTTTGGTCGGGAGATGTTCTTGGGTCTTGTGTCTTGATGGTCTTGTATCCTTTGCGTTGAAGGGCAGTCTTGACATGGTGGAGTTCTTGGTTCAGGTGTTCTTGGTCGCAAATGTTGAATACTCTCCGTACCAGGGTGCGGTTGACGGACGACTTGATCTTGGGGTGGTGAAAGGATCGGCTGTGGGTGTGGAGGTAGCGGTCCGTGTGTGAGGGTTTGCGGTACACATTGCGACTGAGGGTTCCATCGAGTTGCCTAGATACCTCAACGTCCAGGAACGAGATGTAGCCATCACGTTCCTGATCCACTGTAGTTGCTTTGAGGTGTTCTAGAAACAGATGGAGGTTCTCAGTGCCGTGCGGCCACACGATGAAGATATCATCCACATAACGGAGCCACACACTCGATTTCCGTTCTGGTCGGCTGTGAGGAGCCTGAGTGCTGTCTGTTCAAATTCTTCCCGTAAACAGGTCCGCGAGAACCGGGGATGAGGCGATCTCATGATACCATATCAGCAGCTAAGCTTCACATTGGAAAGGCAAGAACTGCTTTATTTATTAAAACAGTTCGACATCAAGGCCCACGGCTCTGGAATAAAATCACTCCAGTACCTTACTTTAGAAGTGGTTTTAAAAAGTACCTAAAGAATTGTCTTATTTCCAGTACGTGTAATATCATAACTTAGTTGATTTAAGCCGTAGCATTCAGTACGTGTATTACATTCTATCATTATTGTAGATATTAATGCAGTCATTTATAGACCTACTTAGACTTTTTTTTATATTCTCGAGTTGTGTACGTATTGCATTCAGTTTAAAACATCCTTGTTATATTCTGGAATTCAGCTGTACTTTCAGTCAATTAAGTTTTGTATATTTTTCTCTTACTTGTAAATATAGTTTTACATGTATATTAAGGTAAGGAACCAGGCCATGTACAAGCATTTGCTTTTTGCCTGGTATCCGCCATTCATCACCCCTTGTGCATATTTGCAAATAACTTGTGTAACATTAAAGGGAAGATACAATATTTGCAAACATCACAAAACGAAATGATCAAATTATCACGAAATATCTCACTGGATTGTTAGGGGATGACAGTCTAAAGCATCCTGTAAAGTTGCGGCTCCTGGTGTGCCGACATTTTCAAGAAAAATTGTATTTTTCCAACGCTGGTCGGCCGACCAGCGTTGGAAAAAACTGGGTTTTATTTCAAAAAGTGCTCCTAATTTTTCATATTTAGTTTGTCTGCGTTTTCTTTGCAATTGATTACACACCTGTGAATTCCACACCTTACAATTCCCCAAAGTCTATAAATTGCTCTGGTTCATCTTAAGTGGCGTCAGGGAACCAGACTAAAAGAATATGATTGGTTTTCTTGATTTTTCCAGCATCTACGAACCCAAAACGTGAAACAAGTCAGTCTAACAATATTTACTATAACATACTAATCCTCGAATCCTTTATTTCTGAAAATTGCAGCAAAAGCAAATGTTGTACATTCCCTGTGATGTATGGAAATAAAAACGATACCAATACCAATATCTCTTCTTCTTTTTGGGGGCGCGTCTGTACGAAAGCGCAAAGCCCGTTAGTGCCATCGAATGTATAAATGGCTCTTTTGCAAGCCTGTTTGGTGAATTTTGTTTTTTTGCAAGTATAAATTTGGCAAGTCTTGTTTTTTGCAAGTTTACGTTTCCCGAGTCTTGTTTTTTGCAAGTATATGTTTGGCGAATCTTGTTTTTTTGCAAGTATATTTTTCCCGAGTCTTGTTTTTTTCAAGTATAAGTTTGGCGAATCTTGTTTTTTGCAAGTATAAATTTGGAAAATCTTGTTTTTTGCAAGTATGTTTCGCGAGTCTTGTTATGCAAGTATAAATTTGACAAGTTGTATTTTATCGTCACCGTTTTCACGAAGGGGCGAATTTCATAACCAATATCTACAACCTAGTGAGGCTATACTTTCAAAAAATTAATTAAAATCTTAATTAACCTAATTAACGAATGGGCGAATTTGCCAAAAGTGTCGTTTTGCGTTTTCACGAAGGGGCGAATTTCCGCACTCTATGGTATTAGTAAATTTTCAGTAAATAAATACATTGTAAAACAATAGCGCGTATATATCACGAAAGGGCGAATTCCACGCGCGTGCAATAAAACGTTTTCACGAAGGGGCGACTTTCAAGGCGCATGCGCAGTGGGGCAGAATCTGCGCGCACTGTACAAAAAATGCATTGACTCAGACCATTGATCTCCATATACACAGACTATAGGAGATCAATGACTCAGACCCATGCTCAGACCGCAGAATTAGAAAGGGCGAAATCAACCTCGTGCCCCGTGGGTACGATCTTGCAGCGCCATGTTGTTTCCCATCATGCCTTGCGCGATCGTAACCCCAGGTGGGTTTTTTTTAGCGAAAAACGCGGCTGACATAATCCATATCATACAGGCTTCGCGACTTTTGCATCATAATTTTTTTTTTCGTACGTGACGTTACGTGCAAAGCTAAGCACGCGAGCGCGAGCGCATGATTATGGGTGCGCCCGGCGTGCAATCTTCGAAATGCCCGCGCAGTATACGCTGTGAATAGCCATTCAGTGTCATTTACGTCATCATCACAGCCAGGGGTTAGTGTAAGGAACGAGCACGCGCCCCTGGAGTCGAGGCTGGGGCGAAATCTGCGCGTAGTTACTTTAGCGATTTCACAAAGGGGCGAATTTGCTAATCAGTCTTTGTTTTCGTTTTCACGAACAGCCACTTTTCTTAATTCATTAATTCTGCAAAACTTATCACCTATTTTTCTTAAAGTTTGCTACATTTAGGAAGATTAGAAGCTCTCCTCAAGTTCCTCTGATACCTAAATCTTGCATATTTTATGCATCCTTATTAAAGTTTCAAGTTGTCAAATAAAAAAGGACCAACTTTAAACACGATTATCTCGAATGTTTGTTCAGACAGTTAAATACTAAATTCGCCTCTTCGTGAAAACGGTGACGATATGTTAGGAAAATCTTGTTTTTTTGCACGTACATTTGGCGAGTCCAGTTTTGTGAAGTCTATTTTTAGTTTCAAATTTATTTATTTTTGGAAGTATATTTTCCCGAGTCTTGTTTTTTGCAAGTATTTTCGCGAGTCTTGTTTTTGTGAAGTCTATTTTTAGTAACAGTCTTGTTTTTTTTGCAAGTTTAATGTTTGGCGAAACTTGTTTTTTGCAAGTATAAAAAATTATTTTTCCCGAGCCTTGTTTTTTGCAAGTATAAGGAACAAGATAATGTTGCGTTCCATACAGTTGGGGCACCGTCGTACATCACCATAGGTCGACCGAATGGACCATGTCGATTTCTTGATGAAGCTATTCTGTGACAGTTCCACTCCGGCCTTCATGGTAGTGTCAATATCACCCTGTATGAGCAAATAAGATTAATTGTTCAGGTATTTTAATTATTTGTTGTTCACAAAGGCTGAAAGTGAAACGGCTTAAATTCACAGATACAGGATTTTGCATTGGGACTTGTGCAACGACAAACTATTTTATAACGCCTATACATGTAATCATTTACCTGGATTAGATTCACTGTATTAAAGATGTATCCAGAAAATCACCACTGATGACCATCATCTTTAAGTTCTTCAAATAAGTTCATCCAGTACTGTGTGCAGTGTTTCCGAAACACACTCCACCAACATTCGATGCGCTGATTGTGCTGACTGGTACCTTGAAGAAAACTCCTGTCTCCTGCAAACGCATCTTGGAAATTGGTTCTCATGAAGTGTTGCATTTGTTGAACTGTACCATTTTCAATTCCAAAGTCTGACCGAATTACTCTTGGACATCCTATTTTGGCCCTTACCGTTCTCACATAATAACCAGCAATGACACTAGGATCGCTATTTGTTACGTAGCTTCTAACCAAAGCACATTCCTGGAAAACCCATCAATGCAGCATGCATTTATACAACATGTCATAGGGTTTTAGTTTATCATACGAGTCCAAGTGCCACAGGAAATTGGGACCGCTTACGTGATATCTGCGTCTCTGAAGCCTCTCCTTGCCCTTTGTTGAACACCTTGGTCAAGTATTTCTAACAGATGGCGCACTGTTTCTCCATCAATACTGATACCACTCTGAACGCATCGCAAGTGCATCCATCTATAGCAATTCAATTGCCCGGACGTTTGCAACTCTCCTTCGATAAAGGTGGCGACGTCTGCAATAACGGTGTGATTTTTTTCGCCGGAAAAGAGCTCGCAGTTTCCGGTTAAGATGCCGTTTGCTGATAACAATATTGTTGTTTGCGAGAAGTGATGCAATTATTTCGTCGTAATTAAGGCCTAAATTAAAGTAATAACGAATTAATTGGTTGCTCTCTGCTACCGGCATGGCTACTTTCATCACAAACAACAGCGCCCTCATGCACACCGCCTAACAGACTTTAAAACAACAAGATTCGCAAAACATCCTTGCAAAAACGAGACTCGAGAAACATATACTTTGTACTTGCAAAAAACAAGACTCGCTAAATTTATACTTGCAAAAATCAAGACTCGGGAAATATATACATTTGTACTTTAAAAAAAAAACCAAGACTGTTACTAAAAATAGACTTCACAAAAACAAGACTCGCCAAACATACTTGCAAAAAAACAAGATTCGCCAAATATGTACTTGCAAAAAACAAGACTTGCCAAATTTATACTTGCAAAAAACAAGATTCGCCAAACATATACTTGCAAAAAAACAAGACTGTTACAAAAAATAGACTTCACAAAAACAAGACTCGCGAAATTGCAAAAAACAAGATTCGCCAAACATATACTCGCAAAAAACAAAACTGTTACTAAAAATAGACTTCACAAAACTGGACTCGCCAAACATACTTGCAAAAAACAAGACTCGGGAAACATATACTTGCAAAAAACACTGAGACTGTTACTAAAATGTTACTAGACTTCACAAAAACAAGACTCGCGTAAATTAATTGCAAAAAACAAGATTTTTCAAATTTATTTTTGCAAAAAAAACAAGATTCGCCAAACATTATACATGTATTTGCAAAAAACAACTGAGACTCGGGAAACAGTATACTTGCAAAAAAAACAAGATTTGCCAAACATATACTTGCAAAAAACAAGATTCGCCAAACATTTACATCCAAAAAACAAGACTTGTTAAACATATACATCCAAAAAAACAAGACTTGTTAAACATATACATCCTAAAAACAAGATTCACCAAACATATACTGGCAAAAGAGCCATTTATACATTCGATGGCACTAACAGGCTTTCGTACGTCTGGGCTGCTTCTAACGCCTTAATTTTTCCTTCAGTTGGCACACGACGTTTGATTGTCATTTCGGGGGAACGTGTTTTTATAGCCCATGCGGGGCGCATTCTGTTCGAGTCTACCGGATGTACCGAACATAGATTAATTTATTCTTAGAAAAATGAATAAATTTTCAATCCGATGTCTTGTTGGAACGCTAGCAAATCAGCAACTAGATTAACTTTTTAACTTTTTCGGGATGCCCGCGTGAAGTATTAGACTGTTTCGAATTTTTGTGACCTTTTTTTAATAGTAATTTTTCTACTTTTGAAAATCAATTGGCCCACAATTAGTTCTGGAATAAACACATTCGAATTTCGCGAAAATTGGGGGGAAAGGTAATCGAAAATTGTTGAAGAGAAATGGAATTTGATGATCGCTTTCCGTTTTGATCACTTTTTAAATTCTCCAAACATGTGAGAAAGTTTGAGAAAGTAGTCTGGATCTCTTCACGGCGAAATCTTTGAAACGTCCAAGGAAAGGTTCGAGGAAGGAACTAGACTTCCTTTCATTACACTGACGTCATTGCATTGAATTGGATCGATGAAAGTATATCGGTACCCGACTAAAACTGTAGCCATCGATCGCGCGTACCTACCTACCGTACCTTTCAATTCTGAGCTGCGCTAGCTAGCTAGCTCTGCGCAGGCGGCGGCGGAGGCACACACAAACACAAACGACTCAGTGCAGTGATGATCGCACTCAATTTTAAGCCCTGAATTGTATCTGAACTTCGGATAGAATCTTTTTAGAACCATATAGTATACGTATTGAAAAGAAAAGTTACCCAATCTGGTATCTAGATTGCATAGGAAAACATGACAACAAGACGGGTAAGTCCGCGACCAGTCACTGGGGGTTCGACCGCCGGACGGCTGACGCCGCGTGACGAAGTTGAGATGGACAAGATTATTGACGACGGGATGCAGCGGCGACCCTCCAGCTCCGCTTCCCGCCAGGCCTGGAGCGACAATGACGGCTTTGACATCGGCAACGAGGAGAAAGGCATTAACGGCGACTATGGGGACGACTATGGGGACCAGGAGGACGACGGCGAGGTGGTTAACGCGCCCACTGCCATGGAAAGTGAGCTGTACGTCGGGGGAGAGATTCGCACCATTGATCCCAAGGTCGCTAAGCAGAAGGCGGAACAGGCAAAAGCAGGATGCTGGACCAAAGTCAAGAGAGGCATAAGATGTAAGTTAAATGATAACATTCAACGACAAAGATTGGGGAACGGGAAGAAGATTTTGACTTCCAGCGGTGGGCCGCTCTTTCATTTTCATACCAAAAATTACTAGGCCTACTACTACTACTAGTACTAGTACTAGTACTAGCAATAGCATAGTAGTAGTACGGCGATCGTGTAGTGTAGGCCCGGTTCCTAGTATTAAACTTGCATAAAATTAATATAAGGGAACAAAATCCACTTTAAAATTAGTGGACCTACCAAACTAGTTGGCGACATTCACAGTAAGCAGGTAGAGCCTATGTCATAGATAGAGGGCAGGGTTTTGATTTTTTGACAGAAATTTGGGGGTAAAAAAATTACGATGACAGCGCGGCGACAACACGCGACCCGAAAATAAAGATGGCGATCACCGTGCGATGTAATGTGAGCACGCACGGCGCACTGAATCGTGCTACATGTAGGTAGAATCATCAAATTTCAAAGTTGATTCGATAGTGTAGTTTACTTTATCTCAAAGAGCTTTCAAAATGCAATTAAACAAGTGGTCTCCTGAGTCCTAGCGGAAAGATTTCCATATACGAAGTTCACTCAACATTCTGTGTACAAACCCTATGAGAGTGGACTGAAAAATTCTAAGTGTTTTCTAAGAAAATGCTTGTATTTTCTCACTGCTCAAATTGACTTTGATGACATGAAATTGCTATCTGGGGGCTTGTTAGTCAATACAGAGGAAAATTAGTGAACTTCGCATATGGTAATCTTGCCGTCCTAGCTTCATAGGGCAAGCAGTTCTGAAATTATTGCATTTTTAAATTATTTTTTTGGCCTTAAATTAAAATGATGCTCAATTTAGCTGAAATCAATGTGACCAGGTATGGGAAATTTACACACAAATAACGGCATTGCTGTTTTGGGGAATCCACAACTTTTTTTCTCCAATGTGATTTTATAACAAATCAACTTTCTAAGGTCAACTACACCCTGCAATTCTCTTTTATTGATGTTTGGAGCTCGGCCTTGGGGGCGTCCTAAAGCAAGGTGTTTGTAGTTTGTGCATGTGTGTTAAATGTAATTGTTGTAACTCACATTAAATGAACAAATCAAATTAACTTATTTAATTACAAATGTGGGGTCACTACTCGACAAGCCTTGCATTTTAGAGACCCCCATCCACATTATTATGATCTTATGATTTTCTCTGCATATTGTTCTGTATTGTTATGTGGTAAATAAAGTAAGACTGATTGATTGATTGATTGAAGGTAGCCGCAAACAGAGGGCTTGTTTTCAGGCCAAAAATCGCAGTCGGGGATTTTTTGGGGAAAATGTCCATACTCGGCCACAACTTTACCTGCCGCTAAACACATCAAGTTTCACCGTACCTTGTGATTTCACCCAAGAGGAATCCAGGAAGCTGTGTTAATGCAAAAAAAATTAGGCAAAATGTGTTTTTAAAGCCCATTTTGGATGCACACGTCGTGCAGAACTAAGTTGAAGCAGCCGGTCAAAACTGATTAAGTGGCTGACAGACAGCGGTACGTCATACGCATGACATCGACAACCATGACGTCGCATGAGCCGGTCAATGATAGTGCAATATGTCATTATGAATATTTATTTTGTCATGAATATTTAGTTTATTTCAATGGCTACTTCAAATACGTCCAAAGAATGACAATCGCAACAGCGATCGTGCACGGCCTAGCGGTTAAGAGTCTCGTGTTGCAAGCAAGAGTCCGAGGTTCGAACCTCGATGAAGTAAGTGACTGATAAATAAATAGAAATAAGGAAAGGAGAGGGTGAGAGTAGAGGAGGGAAAGGTGGAGGGAATAACCTTAAAGGATAGGGCCTACAACTTTTGGCACTTGAAAATTAATTGAAAAAAAGTTTTGGCCGAGTACGGAAATTTTCCCATTTTTTTTCTCGCAATTTTTTGATGAAATATGAGTCATCCATCCTTCCTCGTGCCGTACAAATGGTTTGCGGGAATTTTTCAAAACCTCGCTTCTTTATAGGTTGCAGACCAGTAAATAGGTCCGAAATTGCCTACGCTGGCCAAATCACGATTTGCATGCCCTCAAAATCTTCAGTATTTGAGCATGCTGTGGGCCATGAACTTGAGGGTTTGTAAAAAATATGGGTGGAAGCCGTGCACAGGACTGTGAGCTTGTAGTTCCGTTCAATTTGGATGAAATTGGGGCCCTTAAAGCGCTCTATTTTGCAATGGAGTGTAGGCATCGTTTTTCAACATATGGGCTTCAGGACTATTTTCAGGGGTGATCATCTTCGGATGGAAATTTCTCCTAAAAGTCATCAGTTAACCCCCGAAAAATTGAAAAGAAAATGAAAGATGATGAAATAAGCTTTAATTTGATGTGTGTCTCAAACATCTTGGAGAGTTGTGAGTATTTTTCCCGAATTTCTGAAGTGGGAGCATTTACCATTGGATCTATGGAAGTTTATTTACTGGTCTGCAACCCTAAGTTGGAAGCAGCCGACCATATTGATTGAAGTGTCTGGAAGTTTAGTGCGGTATGCATGACATCGACAAAGCATGAGCCGGCCAATGACAGTGCAATTTGTCGTTATGAATATTTAATTTTCATGAATATTTAGTGTATGTAATATTCGTTAGTCTTATTTCAATGGATACTTTAAATACGTCCAAAGATTGATTTTTGCAACAAGTGGTAAAAGCAGTAGTGGTAAAAGTGTTGTGTTTCAAAGAAGAGCCCGAGGTTTGAATCTCGATGGATCTCCATGAAGTAAGTGACTGATTAATAAAGTGGAATGAAGGAAAGGAGAGGGTGAGAGAAGAGGAGGGAAAGTGAAGGAAATAACCATAAAGGATGCAACTTTTTGGCGCTTGAAAATTGATTGGAAAAAAGTGGAGGTCTAGTACGGAAATCTTTTTGACACAACAAACATGAAAACTACTTAATATTAAGTACCAGTCAGCTGTTAAATGACCTAAGGTTTGTGTCTAGAATTTAGAGAAGGTAATGAACCTCACAGTTTATAGCAGACTAGGTTTACAGTTAACTGAGTGTTCAAACAAACAACACAACAATTGGCCTACCTTTTCCAGCTAGATGTCAAACTCTGAACTTTAAAAACTTTATGACAACAAGTACTGTACAACTGTACACTGTATGGTGCCTAGAGCGTATCAATACCACATGGACTCGTCATGGTTCCCGACTATACGATGACGTATGCATTAGCACTATGAATTCGCATAATGTGTTCAGTACATGTATGTCGTGCACAATGTTTGCGTGCAAATCAGTGCAACCGTGCCTGTGGATTTGCTGAGAAACTTTTCTGGAAAGTATTTTTTTTAAGGAAAAAACACACTTTCAGAAAAAGTAGAAAATATAAAAAAAATTGGGGCGTGAGTGAAAATCGAGGCGTGAATAAAACCTACCTTAATTATTGTCAATATATTTACGTTCGATAATTCTTAGAAATAATGGAAAATTCAGGCCGTGCACAGACTGGTTACCGCATTTTCATCATGTCTTCTAGATTGGCCCCTGCGCGGCGCGGCGGGAACCAGTCGTCGCTACATTGAGCTAGGTTTACGCACGTGTTTATAGCAAGCACCAAACACGTTGGCCCTCAAAGGCCTCAAGGCCAAGGCCAGCAAGGACCACCTCAAGGCCAAGGCCAAGGCCAAACCTCAACCTAGGGCCAAGGCCATAAGGCTCCTTTGCGGCCAAGGGCACTGGTGGCACATCATCATGACATGGCCACTGGCCTAATTATAATTATTTTTTTGACACAGAATCATCAATAGTCAAGGCGGATATACAACACGGGGTGGGGGGGGGGGGCGCAATTAAAGATCCAAAAAACAAAATATTAGCTTTGGGGCTTGTTGTGGTGACAAAGCAAAATCTTTGGATTTTTTTTTTGGCCTGTTTTTTTTTTTGTGATTCTTTTGCATTTTAACCGATGTTTTTTGCGAAAAAAATTTTTTTCTTTTTTTTTGGACCGATGTTTTTGCCTGCAGATGGTCCCTTTCTGGTTTCTGGCCTAATCTACACATAAACATAAATGGTTGCCCTCTTGGCAGTCTTTAATTGCTCTCGACCTTATCTCTGCATATCAATTATTGTCGCGACGAAGACTGACTTAATTTAATGGTGCACCGCATCATAAAGTATAAGTTAAAGAAATCAATATGGTTCTAATAAATTAGGTCTCACCTCTTCTATGGTGGTTTGGTAGGCAGTTTTAGCCTCGGCCTCTCGGCCGAGGCCCCGTGGGCCTGCCCCGGGCCTGGCCTCGCCGACCGGCCTGCCTCTGGGCCTCGGCCTTGGCTGCCTCAGGCAAGGCCTCCGCCTTGGCCTCGCCTTCGGCGCCGCATTAAATTGTGTTTGATCCCATATGATTCAATAATTTTGATGTGTTTTCATCAAAACCTTTGAATTTTTCTGCCGCAGTGGCTAAACGAACTGTCAAACAATCGCATGAACGATGTACAACAAACAGCATCTTCGATGGTACTCACGCACGTCTGAACGCGCATGCGCACGAGCATCCGCCTGTGCCGGCATTTGCTCTACACTATGCACAAGCAATCCAACTCACACCGCAACACTATAACAGTCCGTAATACCATTGCAGTGTGCGACAACACATGGTGGTTTCTTCTCTGTATGCTCTGTGTACAACATTTTCTCGTTTCGCCTCTGTACCTCGACCTTTTAAAATGATTTTGCGCAAATCAGTTGTTTATCATTTTTTTTCAGCCCAGTCTTGTACAATCAGAGTATTAGTCTGTGTACGTTGATTGGTACTAGTCCATTTTATTTTTAAGATTTTATTTTTTATTTTTATTTTTTTATTTTTTTGATGTGATTTAAAATGAAAGTCTAAACACGGAAAATGCGAAATGCGAATGTTTTATGGAAAATAAATTTTTTTGTTTCGAATGATGAATATGATAAAAAAGTTCTGAATTGAAATAATAATAATAGGAGTTTTAATAGATGTTTTTACCAGGATTTTTTTTTGTATTTTTAGAGTTGTGTTTTATTACCATGTATTTAGCTGGTTACATTGACTAATTTTTTGTGGATGATCTTATAGCTTGTTATGGATGGACTCTCCATCCTTGCCATGATCTTAAATTTCTTAAGCCAATTGATTCAAATGAATGATCCGAGAATTTCATGGTCATTTTGATGAACTGTGATGAATGCCACGATGCATCGTGTTGTCTTGCCGTGCTGTTTGGAGCGGGGCGCGCCATTGCCATTTGTGATCATGGTCGCGGTATCGTGGGTGATAACAGTGATAATGCGTGGGATTGGCTCTGTCTGATTTGGACATGCCATGTATGCGCGCCGGCCGGGCTGGGCGCGCGGGCTGGCTGCAGTTGTTGTGCGCGGCGCGCGCCTGCGCGCAGAAACAGCAAAGGTAGGGGGGTCTTTCTTTTTTGGTATAAAAAAAAAAAAACCTGGTAAATGAAATTGTTGTATATTTGGATTCCTATTCTATGATATTATTTTTTTTGGTTTTAAATAAAAAAAATAAAAATAAAAAAAGTAAAAAAAGTAAATCTTACAGAAGAAAAGAAAAAATTTGGCCATTTAAATTGCCGTAAATCCAAGTATCAACAAAGGGCACTGAGCCTGAGAAACGCCCATTGATTTTGTTGTGTAATTTGCCTTCAGTGATACAAAATACAAAACTTGAGAAAAAAATAAAAATAAAATTCACCAGGGAAACTACAAAGCGATAAATTTGTAAGCTAAATTGTCAGCCCAAAACAAAAAAAAATTCAAAAAAAAAGATGTTAATCCTAAAAACTCAATCTTAGCTTTGTTTAGTTTTTTATATTTATTATTTTTATTAGTGATGGTTGCCTCGCTCTCGGCCTTCGGAGGTGGGTGCTCGGCCCTGTCCTTGGTCTTGGGCCGGGCCTTGCCTCGGGCCTTGGCCTGGCCCTGAGGGTTGTGCCTGTGGCCTCGCCCGGCCTCTCTGTGGTTGTGGCGACGACAACAACAAAAAAAATAATTTATTATTATATTATTGACAAATTCTCCCAAGTGTACAAAAAGGGGATCCAATAAACTCAGCCTTGAAAAAAAAAAATTGCAAGGCCCTGAACTCAAAGGCCAAGGCCAAGGCTTTTGCCCTCAAGCCTCGAGGCCAAGGCCAAGGCCCTAAAATTCAGCCTTAAGGCAGCCTTAAGGCCAAGGCCCAGCATCAAGGCACTACATCACTGGTTTATAGTCACCGTGACATTGAATTGCAAAGTAGTTATATCGTGTAGCAAATTTGTAAAAAGAACGAAGGTTTCTTTTGGGAAAAAAAAGCAAATGTAAGAAAACTAATAAATACACGCATTTTTTACGCAAAAGGGTTGTTTAGAGGTATTTTTTGAAGACAGAAAAGACAACAAGATTTTATTTTTATTTATTCAACCATTAAATTGGGGTGTTTTTTTTTAATAGCCAATAAAATTGTTAGGGTCGCGGCCTAAAAATAGGGTCGGTCGGGTAACCGGAAGCAGAAGTGTTATTTTTTTTTTGCCTTACCCTTGACTACATGCAGACATCTCCATATGATCGTACACACAAAAATATTGCCCCCCAAAAAAATCCTACCTACCTGTCCTATTTTTATGCCCCGCGGCGAAGCAGAAGGGGCATACTGTTTCCGCCTTATCCTTCCGTGGGTGGGTGGGTGTGTGGGTGACCACAAATTCGTAGCCTTGTGGAGACACACACACAATAGTGAACAAAACATTGTAAAGGTCTCCACAGGGCAAATTCTATAGATGAATAGGTCTCCACAAGGTTTTCACGAAATACATGTAGATATATGGGTTTTACTAAAAAACTAGGAATTTCCAAGGTGGGTTGATCGGTCGCAAATGGAATGGGTTTTAGAAAAGGGATATTAATTCCAAATTTCAGCCAAGGAAACTAATTCTGGTTAAAATAAGAGCATTTTGAAACTTCACTTTCAAAATTGAACACTTTACTACACGAGAACAAGGATACAAATTTGAGAAGGTGTGTGTGTGGGGGTGGGTGTGTGTGTGTCCGGACAAATCTTGTCATACTTAACATATGAACTTCAAATTTGGTTTGTGTATTGTTCTTGGTAATCCTAAGAAGCCTATTGCATTTGGGGCCGAAAGATCAAGGGTCAAGGTCACAGTGGCTGAAACAATAGAAATTTTGTCAGCGCGATAACTTGAGAAATACTTTACATATGAACTTCAAATTTGGTTTGTGGATTGTCCTTGGCAATCCTAAGAAGCCTATTGCATTTGGAGCCAAAAAGTCAAGGGTCAAGGTTACAGTGGCTAAAACAAAAGAAATTTTGTCAGCGCGATAACTTGAGAAATACTTTACATGTGAACTTCAAATTTGGTTTGTGGATCGTTATTGGTAATCCAAATTGGCCTATCGCATTGGGGGTCGAAAGGTCAAGGGTCAAGGTCACAGTGGCTAAAACATTAGAAATCTTGTATTTATTCTGAGATCATAGGGATTAGGGATTAATTCATATAAAACCTACAGAAGCCACTAATGCTGTCAATGAACGTTCCATGTGACCAAGGTACATGTACAAAATTTGATGTTAAAAGAGTGGTGTTATGTCATGGAAACAGTCACGGTTGCGGGGCATTTGTGTTTGTAAACACACCTGACTTGTTATATTTTAAAATGCCATTTATTCGGAAGCAGAACTATTTTTTTGGCCCAAGCGCTTACTTTGTTTGCAGCATATAATCAACCCTAGTCAGACCCTTGGTTTGTGATTTATAACAGCAAGTGGTCGGAGTCGCACAAGTTTTGAAAAATATTGAGATATTGATGATATCATTTTTAAATTGCCGATTTTTTTCTCAACCCGCATATTCCTTTAAAAAAAATCGGCGATACTTTTGTTTTTTACCCACAACTTCACTGATATCTGTCGAGAGAGCAAAGCTTTTACCTCATTTTTGCTGCAATATGTACATGTACGTAAATCAAAACCTAAGTCCAAATCTTAGGATGGCTCCTGACGAGTTTAGAATGCCAAAATAGCTATAGCACGAGCAGCTACATGAAGTGTCATGCACCGCATTTATAGTACCCGGACAAAGAACAGAATAAATAATCGTTGGTCCCATTCACACTTATGTATATCATTTGACAATGACTGTGTAACACCAGTGATATTTCAGAACGGTACGCTCGTCGGCAGACTCCAGCACAGCCATTTGTGTGTGAACACATCTCTCGATTGATGTACGTGATATATATGTTCTATTATAAGATGGAATTTTGCGTCGGGGTGATATAAATATAAAAAAACCGTCGGTGCAGGACAAAACCTAATTTGATATATATATGTTCATAAACGTAAGCACACAACATTCACTGCTGCTTGTGCGTAAATAACGAATATTAGTTTTGTCACACCAAATCGCGGATCTGGTTGGCTAGAAATACTCATTCACAATATAATTCAGGCTTCTGCAGCAGGCAGGATGGCTTACCATGCATTGCATCGGTGGTAGGTGCATGTTGTGTTAGGCCGGGGAAAAAATCTGATGAAAAAATATTCAAAACTATGCCGCTGGAAATTGTCAGTTTGAAGAGGTAAATTAAATTTAAAATCAAACCGCACATCATCGTAAAATTCACCGTCCGGTAAACACCAGGGTTATGAACACCAGGGTTCTGTTAGTCTGGTTCCCAGACCAAAAGATTCTGACTATTCCTGATGAATCTTAGGTCAGGTAGCCTCCGGTAATACATTGTATTACTTAAAAAACTAGTTGATAATTAATATCCATTGCTTTTATTTAGAAAACTTGAAATTCAACGACGATTTTGTACTCGGATCGTAAATGAGGGGCAAACTTTTTGCTGTGTCATTTACTAATTTGAATTTGACAACTGTTACCAGCATTTTCCAAAACTCGGCGTGGTCTTCTTCAGCTCTGCCTGCTAACAGTGTTATTTGGGTGCCTAACTTTGAAGATTCCAGGTCAGCATTAGTCAATGTTTTCTTACAGAAATATCAAACTGTATTAACATAACTGTACATATTATGAAGCGAGTGATTTATTTAAAAATTTGATTGGAACATTAAAAGCTACAAGTGATAAAGCGAGTTCGGAAATGAAGCCGAGTTTTTAAAAAGGGCTGTTAATGTTGTCATGTTTCTTTTTAGCCACGGAGGCTGCCTGACCTACAATTTAGACGTGAGCGTCGGGAATAATTGTCAGGTCTGGGAACCAGACTTGGGTTCTGTATCCAATGCCGATTGTCGATTGTCTGTTGTGAATGTTCAAACTGTATCTTGTGTCATTATTTTTATCAGTAAATTTATGTTTCCTTGTTCAACAACCTTATCCTTTTATATAAACGACTGCTTTTTGGTAGCGTTCCCGACAACATGGATAAACCGCAATCTTGAATTACCTCTTTATTATATTAACCATTGTCATTAAGCATTTAAACCAATCAAAAAGCCACAACTTATTATTCATGAAATAAATTTGACCCCAGAGCTGAAAAAGTCCATAAGGGCATGCCATCTTATCATAACTACTTATCATAAGTGGTGGGATTATATTCAGATTTGTCAAGGGCAGTGATCGTTTTAAACAATCACTTTTCAATGAGATCGTGGGCAAGCCCATTCTAGGGCATGCAATGGCAAGTGTCGATGGAGGGACATACTGTACGGGTGACTTCTGTCACAGGTCAGGGTAGATAATGAATATGCATCATAGTTTATGACGTTTGTCGGGCGCGCGGCGCGGCTGGCCATACAAACACGAGGTCATGAACTAAATAATGCATATTCATTATCTTACCCAAGCACGCTCGCATAATGCATACATTACAACGCGGCCGCCATTTTGAAATCGCATGGAGGACATTTTCAGGACGATATTTGTGGAAGATGATGACTAAAAGTCGTCTTTTGGCCAGATGGATGAAAATATTGAGACCAAAGAACGTTTTTTCGAAAAGGTATGAGTTGCTCTACGACTAAGAACCTTAACTTTGGAAATTTGTGTCCTGGATGAAAAGATAATCTTGATCAAAATCTGTAGCAAAATCGCTACATCAGCGGGGAAAAAAATTCAGTCTGTGTGGAAGCATTGAGCGTCTGGCTGTACTACAGAGCTTGCGATAGTACTGTACGGCCAGACGCAGTCGGGCTAAGGTCAGGGGAACGCATGGAGAAAGAATTAGGCCTATGCGACCAATAAACTTTACTATTTGAAACAAACCAAGCTGCATTTAAAGCTACATGTAAGAGAGCTTTTTATTTTGGCTCCTCAAGAAGTTATCTCGGAAACAGGGCACTGCCATCTCTGATGGAAGTGAGCCTGTAGCTCTAGTGCGTTTGATGCTGTCCTCCCAACTTCAGGACCTTAAAGATCCAAAATCCAAGTAAAAAAAAAAGGCTGTACAGGGTTACTGGTGGTACCTTACCACGCCGTGTACATGCATGGACGTCGGGAGTTGGCCATGCACGCCAGGGAATCGCTGAATGATGGACAATTTGCACATGTCGGGTTCGCGGTGACTGCTGACGCCGCGTTTATAAAAATGGCTTCTGAGGAAATTAAAACTGTCGTAATCAGTGCAAAATCTGTGCAAATTTGTTATAAGGTTTACACCGAAAAAAAGCAAACGATCTGTTTTAGCAAGTTCATATGTACAGTAAGCAAAAGTTCTTACCTTTCCGTCTGTGCGTTTATATTTGGAGCATTGTGAAGATAACAGTTTAAATCTAACTTAACGTGACATTTTGATCATGCTCTCCTTTGTTGGTGATTTTATCGCTGTATCGCCAAAATCGCGGGGGGGGGAAATATATACTAAGGAAAAAATCAGTATCGCCAGTGCTAGGGTAAAGTACTACATAGTACTACAAAAATTATGTATTCAGGTACCAAATACCAAAAATAACTAAGAGTGCTGTGCCCACTTATATGCTGAAGTACTGCATACTTCAGTTTGCTACTAGTAAAATAATTTAAAACGATTCCAGTTCCATATTGCATTGTACTGGCCTGAAGATGTGCCTCCTGGAATGTCAAGGTCATGTGATCTGACTTCCGGTGTTAACAGAAGTGCAATTATTAGAGATTGTATTTTCAATTTTAAAAGTGACCGTTTTTTGATAATTCATTAAATTATTTTGTACCGGCCAATAGACAATAAAAAAACAAACATTTGGGAACAGCTTTGTGGTTGTTCAGTTACAACCACAATCTCTAGTTTATTTTTTTATGTTTTCCAAGATGGCCACTTGGCCTACGTTGTCTATGGAGTCTTGGACATTATTTTTCTAAAGAAAGTAAAAAATGATTTTATTTTTTTTGTTTACTGATTTTTGTTTTGTTTTGATTTTTTAAAGTTACATCTTAGCTAATCTTTAATACCATGAATGAAGTGGCATTAGCACTCTGCATTCATTATGCAACTTGTGAAATGCCGTTACATCATTACGTGTTACTATTGGCCAACCATTTTGTGCTGCCCAAACATCCTGTACTTGGTACAAATGGTCTCCATTTAGCATGTCTGTGGGCCTTGCAAAGCCAATAATTTTAAAAGCTATATCATCCAAATGTCAATTGCAAATATCAATTACAAGAATTGTTTAAAACAATCTTTCCAAAAGCCTTCAATGGTGTGGGTTTTTGTTTGTTGTGTGTTTTTGTTTGTTAGTTTGTTTTTTGTGGTCATGCTTTTTGTAGGCCCAAAAACTTCATCTGCCGCCATCACTTTTTTTCCTTCTCGCTTGAGTGATGAGGCGAAGGACATGAAGGATTCCTTCAAAAGTGTGCAATGTTCTTTTTTCTGATCTCTTTATTTTCCAAAATACATGTAAGAACTTGCTCCAATAAAGCTAGAAAAGCTGAAATGTGCAATGATAAAAAAAACCACTTGGCAATTTTTTTTAAATGTGCAATTTCATTTTTGCGTGTCTCTTTGTCATTACATGACTCTTTTCTGGAACTTTGTTTTGTAATGTAAATTTTTTCTTTTATATAATCAAGGCTTTGCAGAATTAATGATTTGTTCCCACCCAACTAGGCAACCAAAAGAGCTTTTATTGATCCTGCCTTGCAAAATAGGTCCTACGTATTGACAGGAAAAAAAATTAGTCCCTGCAAACACTGGCAACGGTAACGTTGGGCAGGCGTGACTGTGTATATTACTTGCGTCAGATGAATAATTGATGGCTGTAGCAAGTCACACAGATCAATATTGATAGATGGAAGAAGATACAAGGACAATGAGAAAAGCATAAGGGCAGAGTGTGGTGAAAACCCCCAAAAGGTGTCATCATGGCAAGATGTATACTGTGCCTCTTTCATTAAAAAAACCAACAGGCCAAGTCACTGGGAAACATTACATTTTAGTCTAAATTTATCTTCATTGCCCTTTTTTCACTACAGAGTTTTCATAATGACAGAACACAAATTACACAATGCATACAATGTAAGTACACTGCACAAATCTCAAGCTCCCCCCTGAAAAAAGGGATTCACCAAAACAGCAGAAATGAAACAAAAATCCATTACGATACCCTGTACATTTTTTTAAACTCGTCTGATCTTGCACTTAAGTGTTTGGTGTTGCATACACAGGAGTTCTTTTGTTATGTCCCACAGAATATAGTGTACGAGTATACAAATTGTAGATACCGGTATATTACATAGGAATATATAGAACATGCAGGCTTATGGCAAGGAGCATATGTAACAAGAATGCTAACGTGTTGCGTTTTTTTTGCGTAATAACTTAACTGAGTTTGTGTATGCTGCGGGGTGGAGGCAATGGCTTTCTTTTTTTCATCATTGGGATGTAATGTACATGCACCTGCACTGCACCTGCAGTTGTGTGACAGTCCATAGATAAAGCCAGAATTCACTTTGTAAGACCACAGCAAGCTTCACTGAAAACTTCGTTGTCGTTTTGTTTTTTCCCCAGCTCTTTGGAGAACTCGACAAACAGACGACACAAGAAAGGACAAGGAACTTCACGTTAAGACCACTCTGAGAGAACTCATCATTTACCTGGTCTTTCTGGTCTTTTTGTGCCTGCGTAAGTATGCTAGACACTCTAAACACTCTAAACCGAAAAAATGATAAATTGTAAACAGTGACATCATTTTGGT
This sequence comes from Patiria pectinifera, assembly GCA_029964075.1. Lineage (NCBI taxonomy): Eukaryota > Metazoa > Echinodermata > Asteroidea > Valvatida > Asterinidae > Patiria > Patiria pectinifera. The sequence goes on along the minus strand of CM057136.1, from coordinate 5,503,861 downwards.
CTCTTTCTCTGTTGCATCTAGCCCATGTAAAGCTGGTATGTCATTTCCTGAGGCAAAGTAGTGGCCATTTACAAAAAAAAGCTGGCAGCCATCTTGAAAAATAGCCCAGCCGGTCATTCTTGAAAAAAAGAGAGAAAAAAAAGGGCCTCCTCCTTCCTTTTTTTTCAAAAAGGCAGGATGGTAAACATGGTGTGTTTTTTTATTTGGCCTTATTGTATGTGTCAAGCAACTACAATGCATGTAACATGTATTGTTCACTTGTTCAGCCTTTGCTCTTGCAAATAATGTTTAGATTTTGTATAAAATCAGTCCCTGTTCGGTGTGTCGGGGTGTGTGTGTGTGTTTGTAATTCCTTCTGAAAATACAATGGTGTCCCTTTATTGTATGTAAGCATACATGTACATTGTCAAAGCTCTATAATTGTAGTCTGGCTCACCTTGTATCAGAACACTCATTAATTGAAGTGCTTAATATTGCACACACACTGGCGGTTGCCATCTCCAAATTGACAGCCAGTTGTGGTGGCAGTTGCCATCACAACTGGCCTGTTGTTTCCAGTTTCCATGGCAACAATTGATCAGGCGTGAATTTGTTTGCGCACGCCGAGCTAGCGTTCTGCTCATGCAAAAGGTTGAATGCATACTAATGCCGAGCGGAGTCTGGTGCAATGCCAAAAATCGTTGAGTTGTAATTGAAAAGTAATTAACCTTCACTGGGTCTTTGAAACGTCTCACAAGCTGTGCGTAAATTACAACTGACGTCAATCTGTCACTAGACAACAGGAAGCAGATCGATTTTTGTAGGATATGGATAAAAAATATTGCAAATGTTGCAGGGCGACTAATCATTGTTATTAAAATTCCTTGTTTTGTAAGGAGAGTCTTGAGATAGCATCCATTCATTGGATCATGATTTATTTTATTTTATTTATTTTTTTATTTCTTTCTGGTAATGAAACCAAGGATTCTTCAAAAGTGCCCTAAGCACTGTACCGGTAGCTCAAAAGCCTGAAGAAGCCTGTAGAGAGAAGACAATGAGAAGAAATTACAGTTTTAGAGGTGGGAGGAAAAGCCCAGATGAATATTCTGAGGAAAACCCACGGAATCAGGCAGGGACTGAAAACCCAGTCCACATATTGGCCCAGGCGGGATTCAAACCCGGGTCACAGCGGTGGAAGGCGAGGAAAGTACCGCTACGCCAACCTGACTCCCCCTTTTCAAGGTTCATTAGTTAAACAGCTGCATTGACTGATTATAAATAACAAGTAAGGAATCACATCTAGCCAAAAAAAAAAGCATTTTGAATGATTATATTTTATGCTTTCAGTTTTTTCCCCTCTAAATTCTTGTCTTTCTTTTTTCAGTCGTGTTTTTTATTTTGCTTATTGGCCTCCATGGCACTGTAGTAACAACACTAAAGTTGCTATAACTATGCAAGCTGCATACTATGTACATGTATATGATGCTTTGGGAAAGTGTTTAATTTGTGTACATTTTTGTGGGGAGTTTTTTTTTGGGTGGGGAGCAAATTTAAGAAGGAAAGAAAGTCATGCAGTGGTTGTTTACTTGTCCAAGTGTGTATGACATGTAGGAACAAATTTTAAACTCTTGTGTTTTAGACAGATCAATGAACTTATTCCACCAGTTTCATGTAATCACCTGCGTTTCTGGCAGTGCAATTAGTGGAATTGCTTTGTGGAGATCATTACATTAATCTCCAAGTTGTATTTGGTGTTTCCAACGAGGGTCCTCTTGAAAGCTAGTACTTTAAAATATTGATGGGGGGACAGCTATATGGAAATGAGTACAATATGCGCAGGTGCTAGAGGGTTTGTGCCACAGTTGCACAGAGGCTCAGTAGGGAGAATTTAGAATTCTTGTTGCTGCATTGTGATGTACACTTTGTTCACATGCTGTGTAAGTGAACACTATTTGAGATTTCTTTGGGTGGTGCCATAGAATTTATTTTTTGATTTGATTTGATTTGGTTTATTATTTTACCCTCGTGGCCATAGGCCAAATTACGGTAAAATTACAATTCAAAATTAAATAAACAGAATACATATCATATACAAATTGTTAATATTATTCAAAAATAAATAATGAATATACACAAAAAAAACTTAAAACAAGTAAATAAGGTTTACACAGCCACTATTACAAAATGACAGACAGACACACGGCAAACATAACAGATAGACAAACAAACAGACTTAGTAACAAGCTGGGACACTAAGACGCACAACAAAAACAAAAACAAAAACAAAAAAAATTTATAGCAGTTTTAAGGATGCCTCACCCTGGGATGTTTATTTTCTATAAATATGGACACTTTAGGTTAGCCTTTGTGGTTAGTTTGCCTGCCTTTTTTTTAATACAGGAAATAGAGTCAGAAATAACTCTCCTCAAATCACTGAGGAGAGCTAATCATACTCATTAAAATATAATGATAAGATAATAAAGATCAAATATATAATAAAGCTGCTAAAAAGTGCTTAGGCTACTGACTGGATTAACTCGAAATATACAAATAAACACACTTACAATGTAGACGGCCTAACGTTTGGATTCTAACAGAATAATTTGAGTAAGGATCAAAACGTTAGGCCGTCTGAGTTTGTTGATTTACTTTTATCATCGATATTGTAAAATTGTATCCTCCTTGGATGAGAATTCCTGTTAACGTAAGTATCGATGTCTTTTCCACTTTCAGTAATGATATTCAATGTGTAATTTCTGGTTTACCATACTTACATGCGTTTGCTTCACATTAGAATTGCTTTAAAGGGAATACAACATTGCTAACATAACAAAAACCTACTAAATTATTATGAAATACCTTGCTGGACTGTTACCGGAAGTGCAGTAAAAATTGAATCTAACACTAAAACGGAAGCATTTTACTACAGACAAATACATTGTGGAAGTGTTAAGTGAGGAATGCCAAACATTCTTGGCTTTTACGCAAATTTGCGAAAAAGCCTTTCTTTTTGTTCTGATTTTATTCTGCTTCCAAAATTGTACACTTCCTTTCATCGGATTGACTTCAAACTTGGTACAAACCGAAACCACAATGACAAAACGTGCAATGTCAAGTGTTTTCAAGATGACGGCGTCACAGGGCATGTGACGTCGTGTGATAAAGCTATATTTTTGGAATTATTCTTAGCATTTTGAACCAACCTTTTACTGTATCAAGCACTCTAAAAAGTGACTGCAAAAGGACAAACATAACATAAACATTTGTAAAATGCTAAAAAGCCCTATGTTCTGTTCGAACAGACATAGCTCTAGTTTTTTTTTTTTTTTTTTTCAGACTCCTGCCATAACATTTGTACACATTTACATCATGCATGGCACTTTGGGCACTTCAATCCGATTGCCTATACATGTACATGTACTTGGCATACACATAGACCAGCACCTACTGATGTGCGCCGAACATTGACGTCATAATGACGTCATCACGTGTCATGTGACGTCACATTAAAGGTGCATATTTTGAAGGCCTTCTACAGAACTACAAGTCCGATTGGGTTGAAGTTTGTAAGTACAACCTAGACAGGATGTGTTATAGATGAAAATTGTAGTGACATCATGATGACATCATCACATGACAGGTGACGTCACATTAAAAGTGCATTTTTTTAAGGCATGGCTTTATCTGCAGAACTTTAGGTCCGATTTGGTTGTAACTTGGTATGTACCTAAACCAGGATGTGTTATAGATGAAAATTGAAGTGACGTCATGTGTCATGTGACGTCACATTAATTATACATTTTTCTAATATATCGTAGAACTATAGTTCAGATTTGGTTGTAACTTGGTATGTAAAATAGACTGGGAAAGATTGAAAACTGTGTTACAGATGAATTGTTAAGGCCCCTTCCTGAAATTGACTGCCCATTTTTCTCTGTTCCGTCTGTTCTGCACGATCAGTCTGCAGTTGTCAAGGAGGGTTAGAATCTGCAGACTGGATGGGTGTGTGCACTCAAGCGTGGCGAGTTTAATGAGCTAGACCAGCTGAGCGCTTTTGTTATCTCAACAATGATGTAATGAATAAACATGAGTCACTGGAGACCTCATGAATACCAACAGCTGGTATGCAGAAAAGACGCTCCGTTTTGAAGTCGAGCTCTTGCACTTTGTAGCATTGGCCACTACTGAAATTTTTTGTTTTAACTTAATGTACTGTGTGAGCAGGAACAGGCCTTTAAAATACGAGCGAAGTTAATAGCAAAGAGAAGTACGTTGCCAATTCATCAACTGCAAACATTACCGAACAGGTTATTTTTTGATGAATGTAGAAATATTTTCTTTCGCGGCGACAGGCTTCTAGCCAGGCATACAATAGGATATCGGGCCGATACGCTTCGAAAAAAATCCGATACGCTTGAAGTTAACAGATATATGCTATCTATACGCTTCACATTTTCTGTGACAAAAAAAAAAACTACCCAAGGTTTTCTCACTAGGCGGCTTATACGCCGAGCCTTAAAGAATAAAAATGAGATTCAAATGTGAATTAAATGTACTGGTATCAAATAAGATCTGTTTCTGAAAACGAATTATCAATTGTTACCTGAGGCAAATCATTTTTTTTAAACGAACAGTGGAAGCACATCCCACGAAAAGATACCGAGGTTCCCTACCGAGCGCTGGCGGTAGGTACACTGACACACTGGCCGGCCAGCCATGCGTGAGCGAACTCTTTCGTTGGTTCCGATGTGATTGCATGTGATTGCATGTGCGTGCCCTGGTCATGCATGCAACACATACCATTTTTGTAATAAAGGGGTGTACTGTCTTGGGAACAATAAGTATCAATATATCCGCAGCAGAAAAGACAACTAATACTTTTTATGGAGTCCGAAATATTTCTTTATATGACAGTCAGTTGTTCAACGTCACAATATATATTTTTTCTGGAAATGTATTCAAAAAACAACTTAAAACACAAAACTGGCGCTAAATTAAGCCTGTTCGATATCCATTTATTTTTAAATCGGCATATCGTGAAAAAAATATCGGATATCGCGATATTATCGTGATGACGTCATTTTTCCATTCATGGAAAAAAAAAAAAAAAAAAAAAAAAAACACGACCGAAGTCACGATCCACCATGTCCACTGCCGCGAAAAAGACCCAATATGTCCTGAACAAAATCGTCAAGTTTATTTGACTAGAGTCTCATTTTCTTTGCCAATTTAGGTAGAAAACAAATTCCACATTCAAACATCGAAAACAAAATTACCTTGAAATGTTGGATAAAAATGTGCAATTTATTAGAAATCCATATCGAGGAAAGAACGAAGCACAAGCACGCAATTGCACGCCGCATTGACATGATCTACACGTGCGCGCACGCATAGTACAGCCCACACCATTGCGGCAAGGGTGTGCTTCACTGAAAACAATTTACCAGTATTTCCATCTTTTCAGAATTACAAATAATATTTTTTTTAATGGAGTCCGAAATATTTCCTGGTTCAGAAAAAGTTCTTCATCGTTACAAACTAACAAAATATTTTTTTTTCTAAAGATTTTGTTCGAAAAACGATGTTAACTCAAAAAATGAGGGTGAAACACCCCTTTACAAAAAATGAATGGATCAGTCCAATTTCTTGTGACGCATTTTTTGTTTTGTGAACGAAATAAAAGCCGCGACTGAACAGTTAGTTTTCGACGTTTTTTGTTGCTGAAAATATGAACAGATTTCATAAGTTTGGGACAGCTTTTGCACTAAGCAAGTGTAAGTGCCCAGGCACAACCACGGAAGAGAAGCTCGTTCCGAGTCAGGAAAAATACGTGCAGGAAAATTTGATTCTAGTTCGCCTGCGCGGAGCTCCATGCGCGGAGTCGGCCTAGCCTGTGGTGATTTTTTTGTTCTCTCCGGCTCCCAAACGCGTACGACATCCGCAATACGCTATGACGTTTTGGACTTTATACTTTTCTAAAAACATGGAAAGAAAATCAAAAATATAAATATATGAAATTCGGGCTTTATTTCCCTTTTTAATAAAATCCTCCCAAGCCTCAGGTTAGAAAATAATAATAATAAAAAAGTCATGTGTAACACCGTGATTCGAACCCGCAACCTCGCGGAATAAAACACAATGAATTATCGACTGAGCTGTCACATGGCTCGCTTCAAAAGTGGAAAACTAATCAATATATAGTGCCCACGTATCATAAAAGTATCGTAGAGGGCGCTTAACGTGCGTATGCGGATGTCGTTTGGTGCTGGAAAAAAAATTTGCGGGATCGGCGTGGTCTCCTCGAGCCGGTGCCGAAACGAAACATTCACTTCTCAACGTCGTAATCTACAATTCAAGCACATGTATTTGTGGTGTTTTGTCTATACAAATTCACATTTCCGTCAAAACAAAACAGGCACCGTATTTTCTTTGCGAAATGTCAGAGACTTCGTTTCCCTTCGGTTAACTCCACGCACGTGATTACGATTTTGGCACTTGGTACTTCGGGTGAAATTGTGTTGTTTGTACTGCACCACGTGCAGCGCGCGCAGTGTGGAAGACGCAAAATCCAATACACGTGACGTTAGTCAGTTGGTTCCGCCCCTGAATAGGTAAGACCTATCGCGGTAAATACAATGCGGTGAATTTGTCGTTTGCGGTTTTTCATGGGAGCGCTTTAGCGATGGTTTGAAACTGTAAGGGATTGACTTTGGTTACAAAAAGCGGTACCTCAAAAGAATATCGCGATATTTTTCGGCATATCGAATTTCACGATGTGCCGATTTTTTTTCATGAGATCGATACGATTTCCGATATGAAAATATAATCGAAATATCGTGAAATATCGCCATACCGAACAGGCTTGCGCTAAATCACCCCTTACGAAATTAATGGATTCGTCCGTGCATTGTGCTAACTTTTTTTGAAGAAAGTACGATCGTACACTTGATTTTTTGACGTGCTACTCGTTTGTAATCACAACAGTTCTGTTGTAAAAAAGGACTTATTTATTCTTAGGACAAAAATCAGCATCTGTTGCCACAAAGTAAGATTTGTAGCGCTCCAGTCAAACGCCACATGGTGGGTTGCATACTCTCTCAAGTGTTGCGGGAAAAAGTTGTCATTCACCGGCACAGGCTGCCGGGCCATGCGCTAACTTGCCGGCAGAAATTCCCGGTGGCTATTTCTCATTGTCAATGTTTATATTTCTCACCAATCATGATCATCTTAGTCGCGCTTTGAATTGTGTTTCTTCATGTTTCCACCACTTTTTGCAATTTTCCTGTAAAAGGTACATTATATCATTATCAATAATGGAAAACCTTGTCCTTCCGTGGGTGGGTGTGTGCGTGGGTGTGTGTGTCCGAATAAATCTTGTCAGTGCGATAACTTGAGAAATACTTAACATATGAACTTCAAATTTGGTTTGTGTATTGTTCTTGGTAATCCTAAGAAGCTTATTGCATTTGGGGTCGAAAGGTCAAGGGTCAAGGTCACAGTGGCTAAAACAATAGAAATTTTGTCAGCGCGATAACGTGAGAAGTACTTTACTTGTGAACTTCAAATTTGGTTTGTGGATTGTTCTTGGTAATCCTATGAAGCCTATTGCATTTGGGGCTGAAAGGTCAAGGGTCAAGGTCACAGTGGCTAAACAGTAGAAATTTTGAGAATTTCAAATGTAGATGCTTGGCACGGCAAGAGATCGATGGCTAACAGACCTGCAGGAGACAGTATCCTCATCATTCCAAAATAAAGAGAGACAAAAAGGGACTCTAAGATGATTAAACATCTAAAAAGTTAAAGAGATATAAACAAATATATATAACCAAGATCACAATTGAAAACAGAAGATCAAAAACCCAAAGATAAAGAATTAAGAACATATAGATTTATGTGAACACGATAAAAAGAAGGGAAAACATCACCTAAGTTTACTGTTGTTGTTTCATATATTTATATATGTTTAGTTATGCCCCTTTTTTGTTTAATTTGTTTACATTTTTACTTCTTTAGAATAAAGAGACGGATAGTAGACACTTAAAAAAGAAATGAAACGGAAAAGCAGAAATCATAAAAAGGTGGAAGTTAAAAGATTCGCTTCGTATGCCTTCGTTTTATTTTAATTTTTTTGAATGCAAAAAGTGCTAAATAGAATGCACGGAAATGAAAAAGAAATCAAGAATCTCATGCAAATAACCCTTGACCGAACCGACTGCTAAATTGAATGATCACTTAAACCGAATGACATAACTTCAATTTAGGATGAGTTAAACATGAAAATGTCAGGTCTTTAAACAAATTTGAATGCCTGAAATCTAATACGAACCACGGGAATGACCAGCAGGGCGCTACTTCGCTTCAAATTGGCCACTATCAAGATGAATTCGAATGCTATTTTTGCGAAATTGGCTGGGAAAACCTATTTTTTATTTTATATTCTGTCTTTCTAAGGTTGGGACATCAGCATTACAAATTTCAAGCTTTTCAGTCTGTTGGATTGGATGTTTATAACACAAGAATTGTGCAAAAGAATTCAACATTTGTTTGCACATTCTGTTTTTCCCCAGTGACTTTTGGAATGACTAAACCAACCATGTACTACTACACCAAGGTGATGTCAGAACTATTCCTCGATGCTCCCTTTCCGGACACCAAGAATACTTTCCGTGGAATAACAACCATGAAAGATTTCTGGAGGGTAGGTAGACAGGACATTTCAGGGTTCTCCCCACGTACAAACATGCGTATCGGCCCGATACGCTGGAATTGCAGCCTGAAATGCTGGTCAAATTTTTTTTCCCATAACACGCACAATTTAATTATTACACACACCATTAACATGCACAAAATAATGGTTATACACACGCCATTATTTCATCTTGACATGCAAAATCTTGACGAAAAACCTGTATTTCTGACGCATGTGTGATCAAACGCACATGTGCACGACATGGAAGCTGTGCCGCTGTACGAGTTTCGTGCCACAGTGGCCACTGACAGGCCAGTGCCATCGCCATTCACTGGTTCCTACAGCGTACGAACAGAATCAAAGTTATGATGAAGGACCGGAACCAGTGACTACGGCCTACGTATACCATGCTGTACATTTACCATATCTAGTGAACGGGTACAAGCCAGCTAGACTGGTTCCCTGACCTTACAATTCCCCGAAGTCCATAAATTGCTCCATTTTATCTTAAGTGGGGTCAGGGAACCAGACTACAGGAACATGATTATTTTTCTTGGTTTTTCCAGCATCTACGAACACAAAACTTCAAACAAGTCAGTGTAACAATATTTGCTATAAAATACTAACACCCCCCCCCCCAATCCATCCATTTCCGAAAATTACAGCAACAGCAAATGTTGTATATTCCCTAAAGACCCCCAGAGTTGCTCTAAAATGCACCAGAGAGCTCCTAAAGTTAATCAATTTTCAAGGCCCTTAAGCAGGCCCTGAACCCCACACCATAGCTTCGCAAGTTGTTGAATCACGACAAAACTTCCCCCAATAGGTTTGAAAAAATCCGTGGGAGAACCATGCACTTGACCTAACTAATGATGGTGTTTGTCTGTTGAACTGGGTTTGAGCCTTCTTGGCCCTCAATTTAGGCCTGTAATTCCTTCTGAAACCACACAGGATTTCCTGAGTTTTAAATTATTCCTTTTTTAAAATTGCAAATAACATGTTGGTCCCATATACTTTTCTTGAACACATTGAATTTCCTGCTTAAGTGTTAAAGCCCATTGATAGTGTTAAAGCCCATTGACATTTACGTCCTTTCAATGTGCCATTACAGCACTATTTGCTTATTACAAATGCAGTTTTATCCTGTTGATAATTTGTGTTTCTACGAGTTCTAGCTTTGCGGTAATTTCAGATTCAAACACCTGTTGTAGTACATGTCGGGGTTGTATACATCTTCAATTTACCATGACATAATTTTCCCGGAACAGCAGATTTAACATTGTTCTGCCTTATCAACGGTCTCACTGGTCATGGACATGGCACTCTCAATGATGAAAAAACTGAGAATTACTCCCATGCTGAGTAAACAAAGTCCACCACTCTGAAAATGAGCTGTACCCAGCTTAAACGTACATGTACACCCATTCAAGTCGGAGGGATTGCGCATTTAAAAGAAATTCTGACAATGCTGTCAATCCAAAACCAGAATGGTTCATTTAAATATCAACATGTGATATTGCTACCCTTCTGCGGATGCACCATCTTGCCTAAAAAGGCTAACATTTTTTATTGCCTCCTATAAAATATCAACATAAGACAGATAGGTTTGGTAAGGTGCTTAAACTGCAGTGCACATATATTGCAAAGCACCTTGTACATTGTACATCCTGATCAGTTAATCTTGCTAACCCCTTACAGCAAAGGTTCCGTGTACACTTAACTTAATCTAGAGCAATTGTTTTGAATGAAAATGCTAGTTTCACATATAAATTTCTGTTGCACATTTTTGTTGTAGTTTGCCGAGACCCCACTTGTAGACGGTCTATACTGGGAAAAGTGGTACAATGATGACAACGTGACAGGTGACTCCCAGGGCTACATCTACTATGAGAACAAGCTGCTGGGCGTGCCCCGTATCCGGCAGGTGAAAGTCACCAACAGCTCCTGTCTGGTACACAGCGATTTCCGTGAGGACATCAAACAGTGCTATGCCCATTACTCAGAGAGCGTGGAGGACACACAGCCCTTTGGGCTCATGAACGGAACTGCGTAAGGCTCAATTTGTTTTCCTTTTTTATATCTGAAACTTGGTACATCTTTTTTGGAGGGTGGGATTAGGCATAATATTTTGGCGATCACATCGGGGAAAAAGTTTTCCTTCCGAAAATAGCTATATGTGTCAGTAGGCAAACAAACAAAACAGAAATATTACAAGTGTGTTTGACGCCAAAAAGTTGTTAGATAAGCGGTGTTTTGAAGACATTTTTTGTAAGAGCTGATAAAAACTTTAGAGTCGTGCAATAAAATTAGGATCAGTCAGGCGTGGGTCGGGTAACCACAAGCAGAAATATTATTTATTTTGTTTATTCTCGCTTAAAAAGTGGTTTTGTTCAAAAGGTGTTCCAGGGAGGCTTAGAATGTACTACATAGCATCTGGACTTTTTAGGCAACTGTGACTTCGTCTACAAGACACTGTGACGCTTTACAAGTTCACGAAAGTTTACTTTCTACATTCTGTAACTGGCAAACATTTTCTTCATCGTTTGAGCTGGATTTTAAGGATCCAATTCACTACTGTCGTTTATGCATCACCTTGGTGATTTTGACTCTGTTACCCTACGTGTAAACACACATAACAGACGTAAATACTTGTGCCATAGTTGTGGGGACATACGCTCGTCTGTACGAGGTATTTGTGGGGACCGAAAACGCTGTGGAGACAGCGAAAGTCCCCATAACTCGGCCCTAATTTGCCTGGCAATAAGAAACTTCCACATAATGTGGTGACGGCCCGCCCACTATTGTTGACAACTGCAATCCAACAGTAAGAAGCATTTGCTATCATTCTGCCTTGTGAATGCTGAACAGTGAAAGAAAATTTTATTCATACGAATTCAAACATTTGCTTATAATTCCTAAATGCTTTTACTCCAAAGTAAATGCTTTTGCTGTTGACTTGTGCTGTCTAGCATTTGCTAGTTTTTGGATCCAACGTATCAGAGCATTCAAATGTCGTTAAGCATGATATTTCAGAGAAAAACTGGTGACGTGCTTTAAACATGAACCCCTCACCATTTTAACTACCTGTATGTTCAGTTGACATTTGGGATTTTTTTTAACTCAAATTTCCTCCCCAATAACCGTATGGACACTATAACTCAATGATATTTCAAGAAACCATATTATTGACACTAAATGTAAAAGAGTTTTGAATTTTTGTGAGATTAAGTAATTTCCTCGAATAGCAGGAAGATCCAGTTTAGTTCCCCTAATGACGATGATAGTCATTTCTATTTGAAACACAACTTTCATAACAATCAGTCCCAGAAGACTACACTATGCACGGTGAGTTAGCTCTCTAGTTATGAAATAGTCTATGATACATTTACTTGTAAACAACCAGAAGGAAAAAGTAGATTGCTATTCCAGCACACCCCATGGAATCAGGCAGGAACTGATCCATGTTGGTCTGGCAGTGATTTGAAACCTGGTCACAGAGGTAACCACTGTGCCAACTTGACTCCCCATATGATTCCTCCATATGACTTGCAATACACATTTTTTACTTGCCCATATACTTTATTACCTCAGCTGGGAGTACAGCTCGGAGGAGAGCTTGGATGGTTCAGGTCACTCTGGCCGATTGGCCTCATACGGTGGTGGCGGCTACTATTTGGATCTGACCCATGAAAAGGCCGACTCTTTGGCCTCCATCATCGAGCTCAAGCAGAACTTGTGGCTGGACCGAGGAACCCGGGCCGTCATGGTGGACTTTTCTGTCTATAACGCCAACATCAATCTCTTCTGCATTGTCAGGTGAGAATTTCAAAGACAGAAGTTTGGGGTATCACCATAAGAAAGTAAATAGCAAAATGCTTTCACAATTTGATTGAACATGACTCTGGAATCTCTCTCATCTTAGTGGGTACATTTGCATAGAGTTCATAGGATAATCAGGTACTGTTAATGTAATGTTATTGTCAATGGTAGGTTGGTAGTAGAGTTTCCACCAACGGGCGGTGCCATTCCGTCGTGGACATTCCGCACCGTCAAGCTCTTGCGCTACGTAACCGCCTTCGACTACTTTATCATGGCTTGCGAGGGCATCTTTGCACTCTTCATCCTCTACTACATCGTGGAGGAGATCCTGGAAATCAAGGTTCACCGCTTGTCTTATTTCAAGAGCACCTGGAACTGTCTGGATGTCATCATCATCATTGTAAGTACACAGCGATAATGACCCAATGTTATGGGGCAGCTCAGCAGAAAAAGGGGTTTTTGTGACAAATAATTAGTCACAAATTAAAAAGATTGACATGGTTTGGCTTGTAATCTATCACTGCTCAGCAAAAATTTAATGCGATTGAAAATTCTGTGCTTAAGCGTTTTGGCACTGTACACAGTTTTGTGAAGTTCAGAAAAAAATGACTCCAAGTATTGATAGTTGCGTATTTGTCATGAGGCCTTGTTCCTCCATTCATACATAGAAATCATCACTTATCAAGGGATTGGCCAAATAGTGAGAGGAATACTGGGCAGGATTGTACTTGGTGCCTCCATAATCAAGGCTTTCAAAGAAGGGTTTATTTTCGCTGGTTTGCTCAGTCTGTTGGCGTGACTTTGGTTGTGCATTATTACTAGTACTTTAACACAATTCCCAATGCTGCTTTATGTTCTTGTATTAAAACCATCCACAGGATATTTCAAAACTGTTTTGGATTTTATCCTGTTCACTCATTATTTTTAAGCCATGGTGTGGGGTATGGGGCTCACTTAAGTTCCCCCCAAATTTTGAATGTAGATGCACCCTGGTGCAGTTTAGAGCATTTGAGAGGTCCTTGAAGGTAGATTTTTCTTGAAAATGAGTGGAACAATATTCTAATCTTTATTAAAAACTGCATGAATATTCGACAATAAAAACACACAAAATTTGAATGAAAAAAAATGTGTTTGTTTTGCACATTACCAAGCATTTAGCTACAGTGTCCATGATGTAAGCAGGCTCTGGGGGGGGGGCAACTTTTTGTCACTTATCCAGTCCTTCATTTTTAAGGAGCGCGATCGCGCAGGCGCTCCTACTGCGCTCCTCGACTGTCTCGAAGGAGCGCCAAAAATAGCGCTCCTCAGAAATCCAAAAGAGGGCTCGTCAAACACGGGAAGTTTAAAAATAAGAAGTGATAAAAACGCAAAGGATTTTAAGTCTTAAAGCTACACATATTTTTCGTTGGTATAATGCCCAAACTCACGTTAATATGCCGCCCTACATCGCTAAAAATGAACGAACACCGAGCTCGTACGTACTGTAAAAGATCGTGTGTGTACAGCGGTTGTATACTGTGCGTGTATACTGTGCGTGCACAATCTGCATATATCGCATAGAGCTGCATGAAAACACGTGGGCCCGTACGTGCGAGTGCAGCAATGACTGGTTCCCGCTGCGCCGCGCACTAAGTCCCAATGAAGGCATGATGAAAATGCGGTAACCAGTCAATGTAATAGTCGCGCGCGGTGCAATGCACTGCCGTACAGTGTTTTGCGTGCAGGCCGGACGGAATAGACATCGTAAAAATGCCAAGAAAACAACGATTGAGAAGGACGATCTTTGCAAGCTTATTCTTAGAACTTGATCTCTCTTGTCTGTGTATGTATTTCCCGTGTTCATGAATTTATTTTGAGGAAGTTTTACTGGTATGTGAAGTGAAACGATGCAGCGTGTTTCACCGAAATCCTATACCGTAGAACGAGTCTGATTGCCGGCCCACCACACACAGTGCATCACAAACGCTCGTACTAGTGCGAAGTTCAGACGTTGTTAGCCAGTTTCTCGTCGTGACTAGCATTGTGTATATGGCATACTTGACCTGCATTTTCCATTATTTTTAAGATTATCGACGGCAGATATTTTCTATAAAACTTAAGGCAAGTTTGTGTCATTTTGAGGCCCTTTTTGTATAGCTTTCGTAGAGCAATTGAAATAGTTCAGGCTGAAAATTTAATATAATTTAACGAATCTGAAAGCAAATATTCAGTTGCTTTATGTGCCGTTTATTAACTCTCCATTTTCCAAGTATAATCAAGTGAACCAACTGACAATTGTATTAAAAAATGAAAGCCTAAGCAGTAGTCAAACCTTTTATTAATCTCCATTTAGTTAGTTTTTTAAAACAAATTTTACCTTGTCTTACATTTACAAAAACGAAAAAAGTAACGCAACTTGAGCATATGTTATTATGCAAAAAACTAATAATAATGCAGCCCCTTGAATAAATCCTTATATTCAAAATAAAACAAAAACAATGGTAACCCATCTTTTTACCGCTGTTTATCCGTAGATTTTAAGGAGAGCGATTTGCTCTCCTCAAATATTTGAGGAGAGCGATTTATAGCTCTCCTGGATTTTCTTTAAATGAAGGACTGCTTATCATTGATGAGCTTAGCTTTGAAAAAATAGGGTCAGAAATAGCACTGATATATTGTTGTATTATTATTTTAATATTTTGTAATATTGTGGACCGCCATGCTTCCAATGCCAAATCCAACACTGATCAGCCACTGGATATCACACTATGAGGCACCAGCAATCGTATAGTGCTGATCCTGCTGCATGCAACACAGCCCCATGGCACACCACGCCAAATGCCTACTTCCAATCTGGTTTGGGCTGCACCTGACCAAACATTCCATGGAATAATTCTTCCATTGCCCATCTATGTCTAGGTTTCATTCTTGACTAGAGATAAATGTATCGGCCAAAGAAAAGTAAACATTTGGTTGCTGTTCAAACGTATAACAGATCGTATGAGAAAATACATTGTGTATGAGAAAGTTTATTGCGTTCATACAAGCTTTGTGAATCTTGGGGTCCATGTTGCAGTTCATGCATGTGAAGTGTGCATTGGTTTAATTACTGTCCTGATTTCATCTGACACCAGTTGGGCCGCACGGAACTTGTATTGTACTTGATATAGAAGGATTTTTACACATCCAAATTACACATGCACATGAATTTTGGTCTTTGCTGACATTTCCCCCCACGATATCGTAGTATTAATGACAAATTATGCCAATTCTTTGTGTATTGGTGAGCCACAAAAAGTGATCGGCAAAATGGTTGTTGTTGTACATATCAGGCAGAAATTCTTGCGTATTAGGCCTATAATATGTGAGAGAACATTGCAAATTATGTGTATACATATATATACAATTGTGTTTTACAGCCCCTCTGTCAATTTCTTCAGAAAACATTATGTTAAGTTACAGTTAAAATAGTAGTCTTCTGTCATTTCTCTGTTTGTGATACCCCCTTTTCCCCTCTCTTTTTTTTTTTGGGGGGGGGGGACCTTCCCTGAGATGCGACACCAATTGTTATCTTTAAAAGGGAGTCATGTTATAGAATTTGTGAACACAACTTAACTTGTGCTCTTGCTCTTGCTAGGTATCAGTAGTATGTATGGCCTTCTATGTCTACCGTGCACTGAGAGTGGATGAGATGATTGAGGACCTTCTGAGTCGACCTGATCAGTACTCAGACTTTGAGTTCCTGGGCTACTGCCAGTCCATCTTCAACAACGTGATTGCTGTGGCCGTCTTCCTGGCCTGGATCAAGGTAAGGGCTTCAAAGGTGACACAAAGGTCAACCTTGAGGGAATTTGATTAAGGCTTGATGTACATTACCTTATGTCTGCATGTTCAAGTTGAGTTCCTCGTGCTGTTTTTGAGTTTCATCCCGAAAAATAGATTCCTTTCCTAAATTGCTGTTTTTCTAGCAATACAAAAGTTGTTTTCTATTAGCTGCCAGACAATAATTCCATTCTCTTGGGGTAGGCCGGTTCCTGTCCCACAATCGATATTGATAATGTACAGACTGGGAGCCAGTCTGCTGTCAAAGTGGATCTGTTTGTGCCCAAAACAAATTCCAGGGTTGTAGATAAAATATACAAGTTGAATGAAATATAAATAAAATATACAAGTTGAAAATTTATTGATAGAAAAAGTTGAAGTTGTTGAAGAGCACGGGGAATGAAACTTTAACACTACAGTTTGACAAGATGGTTTGCTAGTGGGATCCCAGATAAACCTAGTGAAGTCTGGAGAAACAGGTCCAAAACCATTGTCACTTAAATAAAGCAATGATGATGTAAAAGAATTGTCCCACTCAAAAGTAATAAATTAATAAATCAGTAAAGTTAACAAGTTATGTATTTTCCTCATAATGTATATAATTTCCTTATAGAGTAAAATATCAGTTTCGGTTTGTACTGTGTCCTACAAGTAACATGGTAATTATCTTATAAGCGGATAGCAGGTGATGTGTCACCTGTGGTCTCACCAATGAGCTGATCACAAACATTTATATAATGCAGCTACAATGTACATCGAGGAGGGATTGTTTGGTATACATATCCAATTTATGTAATCGGGTAAATTTTCTTTGGCCGTACCATGTATAACATGTTGCTAAACAGTGAACGAAGATATTAGATGGAAGCTGCACAACGCTATGGTGATTGAAGCAATGTGTGTGTATTGTATTTTTCACACAGATGACTAAAGATGTGAACGCATCTGAAGGGTTAACGCAGATTTTTTTTATAAGACACAGGCTCATAATAAGGGCCAGGGAAAGTTGAATGCATTGTGTAAATCTACAGCTATTCAAAGATTTACTCAGAGAAACTTCCCCTCATCCACTTTGAGCACAAACCTACAGTCCCCGTCCAATCTCCCAATCTCTCCTATGGAATCTCATCATAAAATGACAGTGTCAACTTACACAGTCAGTTACGATTGCAGGGAATTTGCGTTGCGTTAATATGCTTTCCTGTAACCTTTCTGCACCCATAGGTGTTCAAATACATCAGCTTCAACAAGACCATGAACCAGCTCTCCTCGACCCTGTCCAAGTGCGCCAAAGATGTAGGTGGATTTACCATCATGTTCCTCATCATCTTCTTGGCTTATGCCCAGTTTGGCTACTTGGTGTTTGGCACCCAGATCAAGGATTTCAGCAGTGTCGGTGACTGCATGTAAGTTGGAGCTGAAACATGCATGTGTTGCATTCTATGGTTGGATGGGTTTGTGCACAGCCTTGATAGCATGGATGACATGTAAAGGCTTGGTTACTACCCACAAACTGACTCAAGAGTGCTGTTGACTGTTTTCAGCTTTGGTTGATGTAGAGACGATGACTCAAGATTAACTCTCTGAGTGTGCATGAGGTGTGATTTGTAAATCTTAAAGAGTCATGGCTTCCCACAATGCTTTGCATTACCTTTTTAATATTTCATGAAAGAATCGGTGGAGAGGGTTACGGTAGTGCGTACAAGTGAATGCAAAAGTCAGTTTGAACGGGTTTATAGCAAATCCTGTATTGATATGAATACCACATTATACATGATAAAAAGTCTGCTTTACAGATTTTTCTGCCTTAAAGTGCACACCTAATTCCACTTTTGTTGTATCTCCTAGTTTCACCTTGTTGCGTATCGTTCTTGGTGACTTCAACTTCCATGAGCTTCAGGAAGCCAATCGCGTTCTGGGCCCAATCTTTTTCATGACGTATGTGTTCGTGGTGTTCTTTGTATTGCTGGTAGGTATTCAATCACATTTTCAAAGTTATTACACATGAACGATAATCTTGTGAGTTCTTATTAGGCTATGTTTCTACCATGGCCACCTATAATCTTGTGAGTTCCTATTAGGCCATGTATCTACTATGGTCACCTATAATCTTGTGAGTTCTTATTAGGCCATGTATCTACTATGGTCACCTATAATCTTGTGAGTTCTTATTAGGCCATGTATCTACTATGGTCACCTATAATCTTGTGAGTTCCTATTAGGCCATGTATCTACTATGGTCACCTATAATCTTGTGAGTTCCTATTAGGCCATGTATCTACTATGGTCACCTATCTGCCATGGTCATTAGGTTGTGGCCAGCATCACATTGCAGCCACCTGGCCAATGGGGCCACCTGGCCACAGTGAGATCTATGTGTCTGTTGTGGCCACTTCCCCTTCAGTTGGAATGTATGTATGACGTATGCCTTATGATTGGTTTGGAAGCAATTTTGAAAAATAAATAAAAACAAGTTAGAGGCAATTTCCTTAAATTTTACTGTTTAAGAGGTGGATATGTCTCAAAACCTAATTTTAGAAAGAATGAGTAGAGCATGATTTGAAAGTGTTGGAAAATAATTTTTAAACCCAACAGGATGTGGATCGAGATTAATTGGTTTGCTCAAATTGAATGTATTTCACACAAATGAAATTTATGGTGCAATCTTGTTGAATACATCCTTTAGTTGAGAATATTAAATTGCAGTATATTTCACGGTAAAAGAAACCCCTCTTTCCCCATAGAACATGTTCTTGGCCATCATCAATGACACTTACAGCGAGGTCAAGGCTGATATTGCCAACCAGAAGTCAGAGTTCGAGCTCACAGACTACTTCAAGAAGGGCTATGAGAAGATGGTGGGCAAGCTGAACTTCAAGCGGGACAAGATTGCCGACATCCAGGAGGCACTGGCCCATGCAGATGCCAACGCAGACCAACACCTGGACTTTGACGAGTGGCGCCACGAGCTGAAATGGTAAAAGCTGAGACTGCATCTGAATTGCCTAGCTACGGCTTGTAATTACACATGCTGCCTGAGACATGGGAGGACAGGGGCCAGTGTTGTGGTCAATTCTAAGTCAGTTCTATAATTCACAAGGATAAACAGTAACAAAGTAATGTCATTGACACGATTTATTTGAATAGCTTGTGACTTGAATTGCAAACGGGATGACTTGTGATTGACTTGTGGGGACTCAACTGAAACACTAGCAGAAGGTTTTAATTAAAAACTAAAACTAATTTCAAATTGCTCAGATAACAATGAAAAAAGCTCAGTCACATTTAAGTGTAAATTAGGATGTGCTTACCATGCAGAAATTGACTAAGCACAGATTGGAAAACATCAGATGTCTGTGCAAAATTGCCCATCCCACAGGATGACTCCCCCAACCAAAACAAGGGAACAGAAAAGCAGTGCGGTCCAGTGCTATTTGAGAACTTCCATATCTATGAAGGTCTTAGTTAATATCCTGCTTTTGTTCACTTTCCTACTTGTTCAGTTGCAGGTTACATGTTGGTTCTATGAACTTTTCTTGTGTACACCTCAAACTTCCTGCTAATAGTTCAGTAGCAAGCATACATTCCTAGCCCATTGACCCAGTTTTAAATGTAATCTGGTTTGCTTACCATCTCGTGGTGACCTGGATAAGATCTTGTTTGACGCACTTGCCTTCTGTCTCAGATGACTGGTTCAAACCTCACCTGGTGCACCATATTCTGTAGGTCATGCTTCGTTTGGTTGCTTATTTATCAGGGAATCAACTTACATAAAATCTTATAATTTTCCCAAAGATTAACATTAGATGTCAATATCTTTAAAAAATATCACTCGTTGTATACGAGAGATACAAAATGCTCGATAAGATGTTATTTCCCGTTGTCGTCCTGCTACATTCATTTATGGATCCATTCCATACTGTAAACACAGTTTTTCCAAATGTGTCGTAGATTTCTGGTTGTCGAAACATTGCTTACATGAATTGGTAACTTTTTCCCCCCAGCCGTGGGCATGCCGATGCAGAGATTGAGGCAGTGTTTGCCAAGTATGACGTCGATGGCGACCGCATCCTTGATGCAGAGGAGCAGATGAAGATGGCTGCTGATCTGGAAGGACAGAAGGTAGAAAACAATGAACTCAAACTCATGCATCACCTGTTGGGGTGGGGCTTGGCTCCCAGTATTTGTATGTAAACATCAGGAAGAATCCAAACAGAATTTAGTCAGAATTAAACAGATATACTTCATTCTGGCCCAGAGTAGCCTGTGCTTTCTTATTGTGTTCCATTTCCTTTCCTTTCACCTTTTCCAGACCGATCTGAACAACCAGTTGGCGGAGTTGGAGGAGGCCCAAGTGACCACTACCAACCGGCCCCAGACAGCTTCAGCTGGCCGCAGCAAGAGCCGTGTCAGCTTCAACGATGGCCTGGACAGTGATGATGAGGACTCTCAGGCTGGAGGGGGGCGTGGTGGAGTCAGTGGCGTCTCTTACGAAGAGTTTGTTGTGTAAGTTCATTTAATATGAAAACAGAAGTATGTTTGATAAGAATTTAAATAATCTTTTATTAAAAAAGAGGCCTTGTTTGTAGTCAAATATTTTCATGGTCCGAAAAGTATCCTAAATGTAAGGTGGTACATTAGGAATTAATCCTGTGAAAGAAACTAGACAGTGGTCTGGATAGTTAAGCTTTAGATAATGGGTAGGAGTTTGGACAAAACAGGATAGTATTTCTTTTAAAAGTTTAACAAGAACTGCAAATATCTGTACATTTTTTGCATATCTGTCAGCTGTGGGTCCAAACACTCATTAGCCTTGCCATGTGAAGAACTCAGCACAGCCTCGGTGCCTAGGCTTGACTCCCGCTGAACAACAGTACTAAACCAAGGACCATCTAGAGACCCACAGGGAATGAAACTATGCCCCTCAGTGGATGCAAGCAGAGTAGAGTGGAAATCAATTCATTTGTGAAATAAATCTGAAAAAGTTTTGAATAGACGAGGAAATGAATACCAAAAGTTGATTCAATTAATGAACCAATAACAGGGTGTTTATTAGGTAGTTCTGATTCTACTTATGGCATGCTCCAAAACTGGCTTTAAGAAAAGACTAATGACACAGAAGGACCAAGGATAAACACAACTGAGAACATGTTTGAAAATAGACAATGAAGACATTTTCAAGAGTACGTCAATCCAGAGTCAAGCAGCAAAAAATCTAAAGACGATTTGATGTGGTTTTAGAATAAACACAACCATAAGGCTTGTACGTCAGAGGTGTGCAAGCAATGTTTTATTCTTTCATTTATATTTTACCTTGCCATTGTTTCAGAAACATTAAGATTATTTATGTGATTTCTGTGAACCAAATAAAAACATTAGAAATTTCAGAGTCTGTTTGCGTGTGGAAAACACATACTCCTTGACAATTTTGTCAAACAGATGTGAGCTTTTTCTCATGATGCACTGCTGGTAAACATGATTTGTGCCTATGTGAAGTGTCAAACTCATTCTTCAACATGATCTTTCTCTGACTTTTAGGTTGAGTCGTCGTGTGGACCGTATGGAACACTCCATTGGGAGCATTGTCTCTAAGATAGACGCTGTGCTGGTCAAGCTGGAAGCCATGGAGCGGGCCAAGCTGAAACGTCGTGAGACCATGGGCAAACTCCTAGACAGCATCACAGAGGTAAATCCTCCATGATAAACTCCCCACTCTTCCCTTCGTCCTTTAACCCCCCCCCCCCCCCCCCCCCACAAATCTGTGTTCGTAACCACTACAACCTTTATATTCATATGTGTCTTTCTTGTAAGATTTTTAGTCATGTGGTAACATGGTGATTTTCTTTCTGAACTTAATTTTGGAAATTCAACAGTTGTTTCTTAAAAACATTTAAAGTATTTTGTACATGTTTGTAGATTAGCATCCAAATTAAGTGATCAAATCCTAGAGGGAACGCTGGCCATTTTAAAAAAAATTCTATAACAATAGAGATGCAGCTTCTATGCATTTTCTCTGGAAGCAAATTCCAGTTAAAAACTCCATATGAAGTATTTAAGAGGAATTGTATTTCATGAAGTTGCTTATCTTTTTGTTTTGTTTGACAAGCAATGTTTTTCTTCTTGCTTGACACTGTTTTTATGTTCTGTTCCCCTAATTAGGAGGTTCTGTGGGTTTTTTTCCTTTTCTTTTTTTGGCCATCCTCTTTTTCATTCTTTTTGCTCGTTTTTATACCTGCTTAACGTCAAAGGAGAGAGAAATTAAGCAAGCCTATAAGAGTACAATGGGCTTGCCTTCTCGGTCTGGTTCCTCGGCTTCTGCTTATAGTGACTATGATGAGGTATATTGTGTGTGTGTGTATTCGTGTACTGCTTATCTCAGCTCCAGACTACTTTGTAATTAAACTTCAGTTTGTTTTACCTGCACCATAATAAGAGTGAGAAGTGCACCCATAACCTGTAATTACTGCCTTGTTAAATAAGAGCTTCATAACTCCCTTTTTCAGGGTGAAATGAAGTTTCCTAAACCTTTGCAAAACAGCTTAATGTGTTGAGGCAGATAAGCACAGTCAATGGTTTGATGCGACCAACAAAAATAACTATTTTTTGTTGCACAGTTTGTTGTTAATTTTGCAGTGAGTTTGCTTCTAAATAGTCATTGCCTTTGAGTCATTTGTTTGAGTGAAAGCTGTTGCAGATTTATAATGAGGGATTTGCTATTTCAGACTAAAAGTGCTTCCTATTTTGTGACTTTGATGATCACATAATTCATGTTGCTTTTACATTTCTGGGTGTATTTTTGTTTTGATGCACAGATCTCTTCCTTGAACGTTAATAATGCTATTGCGCAGTCAATTCTCATGTAAAAATATTTGCAGCAAATAACCTGCATATCAGTGTAAATATAGCCTTGGTCAATGCTCTCGTCGTCATTCATCCCGTACGCGGTCAATCGTCTGCAAATATCCTCACGCGCTATGCACATGCAGCGCGAACAGCGACCTCACGCGGCCACTATTTTTATATGCAAATCAGTTGGGGACGATCGAGAGCCTTGGTTCAATCGTCCATGTGAGGTTTTGGGGGTGGTGCTCATTATGTTAATAGCCTTAGCTGACCTTAAATGTCGTTTTCTTATTGGTCGATCGTTGCGTGGAAACTTGCATAGTGAAACATGGCACCGGCACCGTACATAATACACGTTGTGTGTCTCTGCACACGGCACCAATGCACAAAAACTGGTTCCACTCACGTCCGCAAAAGGCAAATAGCTGCAAATAATTTGATGACGTCCGGATTTACCAAGGTGTGATTGGACACTCCACATATTAGCCCTGCCTACACTTATCTGTATTCGCATACGAGGTCGTGCGTTAGAAATCGCAAAATAAGAAAAACATAAGCTTTTGCCGACGATTGAACCAAGGCTCTCGATCGTCCCCAACTGATTTGCATAAAAAAATAGTGGCCGCATGAGGTCGCTGTTCGCGCTGTATTTTTACATGCATGTGCATAGCGCATGAGGATTTATGCCGACGATTGACCGCGTACGGGACGAATAACGACGAGAGCATTGACCAAGGCTAGTGTAAATAGGAAATAAAAGGGGAAACCTTGATATCTGCCTGCACCCGGGTGTGAGATGTGCAGGATGTTTAAAAACCTACATTAGCAGAGTTTACCTGTTTACCCATAAAAAGACTTGACCATTAACATAGACGTTATGTAGGTGTCTTAGAGGATATTCTATGTCATTTCCATTACTTAACAAATGAATACACAAAAGGTATATTCCTGTCTATCCTAGCGATACAAATCTAGGAAAGATTCCCACATCTGGCCATCACTCATTTGTCCCTTCAGTGACTATCAGCCATCAGAAAGTGTTAATATGTCCTAAAAAGTCAAATTTTGCAGGGAAAATTTTGAAGTATTTACTGAGAAAACACTTAAAAATGTTCAGACCAGTCGCATATGGTTTGTGCGCAGGGTGAAAAGTGATGGCCAGATATGGGAATCTTTCCCAAATGTATAAGGTATTGCCCTCTAACTCGGCCTCCCATTGTTGTCTCTCCACCCAGGAGTATAAATACAAATGTAGGTGCCATCACTGCCATGGTCCAATGGTTAGATGTTTGACTCATGTACGATGGTGTGTGGATTCGAACCCTGCCACTTAACTACAATTGCCTCTCTCCACCCATGAATGGGTACTTGTGAGGGTAGAGGACCGAATGTGCACTGATATCGGCTGCCGTGTGGTCTCATGGCCTGATGAACCGGGAAATAATTGTAAAGCGTTTTGAGATTGTTGATACTATGGAAAGCGCTATATATGCATTACAATTAGTTAATTGCCCTGATCTCAAACTGCTGTGAGAAACTGATCACTGGTCTGACACACTGATGAACAGGGTTAACAACTGTGGAGCACTTTGAAATATTTGTATATATTTACCTAAGCATCACGTCATGATTGTTTATTTTTGGTTGAATCTCAGGATGAGAGCAGTGGAGGTAATGTGAAACGAGAGCAGATGGAGCGTCTTGTCCGCGAGGAACTGGAGCGCTGGGATTCAGATGCCTCCTTCTCTCAGACCAGTGGCCGGGCTGCCAGCAGGGGTGGCAGTGCCCAGCGCTCTCGACCTGGCAGCTCTGGATCCCAGAGGCTCACCCTTGGGGTAGGTTATCGTTAATTGTCTATGGATAACACTGTGACCCCTGCTAACATATCATGCCATCTCCCATTTCACATTTTAGTTTGCAACAAAGAAGACTGGCATGATTTCATGGATTCCAAAATCACATGGTATAGTGGAAGTCCTCATCAGTGTCACAGTCATCATGACCAATGCAAACTTGTGAATGGCAATTTGACATATTAAAAGAGTATTTTCTGTTTTCTTAAAAGAACATCCTGAGTGAAGTAATGCCTTGGACATCTGCCATGCCACTTCACAGAGTGGTGTTCTTTGTGGAGAGCAGTGTAGCATGTTACTTCAGTTTAATTCTATATTGCAGGGTTGTAAAAGCTATCCTTTGTAATTTTGCAGATTGACTCTAATTCTGTATGTTTCTTCTTTGTTATTAAGTTACATAAACTTTTTTTTATACGCTGTATATTGTACATTGTATATTTTTACTCAGTCTATGTAAGCCTAATAATTCGACAGACTCCATAACTCTACACACACTGTGACTCCTATGAAACACCTCATACTTTTTTTGAAGATGGTGTTTCATTTTGTAAGTCTACAGACTTTGTAAAAGTCAGTGATTTATGTCTCTGCTACGTCATATATCTCCAGTCTGTAGAATTCTGAAGAGCAGAACAACAAACAACCAAGCAGTCTGTGTAACTCTGTACTCATATTGCATTATGACAATACCATATATACATGTATAATCACAATGACCTGGCCTTAGCAAATCATAGGCTATGCAGATCCCCTTCTGTTGACGCTGAGAGCCAAAATCTACAGAATATCAGCTACTCCCTATCAACAGCATTGTCCCAGTCTGTAGTGTTCTGCAGTATACTATTGTTTGTAGGATCCTCAATTTCTAATCAGTTGTTCCCTGATTTTTCTAGAATGCAAGCAGAAGTTCGACCAGTATGTCAAGAGATACCAAAAGTCGCCAGTCTGAGGTACTCCTCTAACTCAGAATAAAACATGAACTCAAATTTCACCATTGATGATGAAAAGAAAACCGTTTACAGAGTTTTAGAATTTGACCAGTTTTAAATTTGCTCTTGCATGACATAATATTAAACACTTGTGTGCATATTGATTGAATACAAGTGTGGGATTTTGACATTGCAAGTGTGCTTTTCCTTGATGGAATCGAACAAAGAAAGATCCAGGCTCATGTCAGTCTGTTATTAGGAAGTTTGTAAAGAAAGAGAGGTTGCTCATTTGCTCAGACAAGTGATGAAAAAAATATTCAAATTATGCAAATAAAAGATATTACGATACTGTTTAAAACACATTTCATGGTGTCTTAGAACAAAGACATTGACAAATGGGGTGACTGCCAACATACTGCACCTGTAGAGGACACATTTCCTGAGGTCACAGATTCAAATCCCATTTTGGATAAGGAGGGGAATCCACACTGAATATTAGGAATGCTATAAGCAAATCTTTCACACACAGTTTAAATGTTCTGCCAGCACCTTACAAAAGTATGCACACATCACGCGTGGAAGACGCATGGAAAGTTGGTCTTTGCCCGGCGTCCAGTGAAAATATAAAAAAACTTAAATGGTTTACACTGTATCTGATTGACACTGTAGATAGTTGCTTATCATTGAAAAATACTTGTTAAATAAAACTGGAAGGCAGATCCCTCATTAACAAGGTCCCATTTTTTTAAATTTGGGTTCCATTTAAACATTTTGAAAAAATGTGGCTACGGATCTTTATTTTTTTTCCATTTAAAAGTGTTGGTTAACTGTTTTCTTCCACTTAAAGATGTACTCTCCGTGCCCTTAAACAAATTTGTTTTTTGTTCTTACAACTTTATGTTTGATATTAACAGGATTTTTTTTTGTTTTTAAAATATTTTGAATGTGTGCAAGCCTGTGGCTGCTTTTACGCTCATACAGATGGAGTAGACTGGTTTCCAGTCCTTACTTTATTGATTCTGATAGGGGGCGGGAACCAATCAACTCTGCGAGAACTGAATTATTGCCATGCCACAAATAATTTTAATTTATGAACTAATAATTCCTTTAACTTGGGCTTATTTCTACGTTTGAGTGAATAGCTTTTGTATTGCTAGAGAAAAGAGCAATTAAGAACAATAGCACGGAAAGTACATCTTGAAAACAACCAACATGTTTTGGAATGTACATGTTCATCTACTGATACACAAAAAGCACAGTTTGTTGTTTTGTGCACATTAAACCAGTTGTAAAAAATTGTAAGTGTAATGATTTAAACAGTTTGATAGGATTACCTTTAAGGTATAAACATCAGTTTCAGCACTTGTGTTGAAATGAAATCTGTATTAGCTGCAGTGTTTACAAATGGGTATTTTTCCTAGTGTATATGCTTCGCATGGTGTGCCAGAAAAGGGACTAAAATCCATGTTTCCAACTTTGATGTTGATCAGACTGTCCCATCACGTCCTTTAATTTTCAACCTTCTTCCAATCCACTCATCCCCATAAGGTGACCTCCCCAGTGAGCAGAGCCCCTTCCACCACCTCCAGAAAATCCTCCATGTCCCCCCGCCCACAGACAAACGTGTCTGAGGTGGCAGTGGATGTGGATGTCAATGTAAGTTGGGTATTTTGCAGTGAGTGACGTGATTTGATCCCTGTTTAGTGACTGCTATTGATAATGCCATTTCTTCGAAAGTTTGACTTTCCCAGTATTATTAGTTACACGATGTGCACATACAGAAAAGGTAAAATTCCTTTTAACCTGTAAATTTACTGTCCATTTGAGCAAAATTTTCCGGAATTCTTCGCTTACAATTAGCAGAGCCATGACAGTAAACCCGATCTGGATACAAAGGATAAAGAGATATATGTATTAAAACATACAAGAGAAGTTTGTAACATCCCCCCCCCACCAACCACCCACCACCGATGTTGATTTTGTATTTTGCATTGCTGGTGATTTGTAACAATGCTGAAGAGTCACATTGGTCCATTATGTCTTGTCAGAGAACAAAAATAAACTTTTTTTTTTTATCGAGTCATGAGTTTTGTATAAACACCCCCCCCCCCACCAGGTAATAATTGTGGAAACACTGCCACATTCTGTGTGATGTAAACTTTGCTCAGGTAAAATGTGAAGTCGTGTGTGAGGTCGTTTGTAGCAACCTATTATCTATGTCATTACACTCAAACCGTTTGTTTTGTTTGTCAAAAATCCCTCATCTCCATTTAAATGTCAACTCAAGGCTCCTCACAATGATGATGATGATGATGTGTTTGAGAAGGCTCGCGCTGCCAGCGTAGCCAGATATGAGGCAGCCTCTCGAGCCACGTCAGGGGCTGAATCTAGGGCTACCTCTGGGGCTGCCTCTAGGGCCACGTCTGGAAGCTTGTCTCGCGCCACCTCTTCCCTCTCAGAGGTCTCCACCAGCACCTCCCGCCCATCTACCCGAAACCTTAGCCCTCGGTCCGACTCTGTGTTGTCCAGCGTGAGTTTGAAGACTTGTGTGTGGGTCTCAGCTCTCACCGAAAACTATTCCAAATCGGGGCCATTTTTGAATGCATTTGACTTTCAAACAAACCCTTAATTTGAAGACTAATTTGCATGTTATTTTTCACATTCTGTTCATCATTTTCAAGCATTTATAGAAAATCAAGAGATAAAAGACAAGAAAACTTATTTTGATGAAATAAACGTACACAAAGCCAGTACGTCTGATCTGACTTGATCATTGTTTATGGGTCTTTGTAACTGTCTAAAATGGCCTTTGATTGCTCAGTATGTGTGGATATCCACAGTTGTGTGGATATCCACAGTTGTGTGGATATGATATCCACAGTTGTATCACCGTGTGATTTTGATTTAGACCAGGTGGTTGCAGTGCAAACAACTAACAGTAACCTACAGTAACATTGAGTGTACGTTGATATTTCCTCAGTATGATTACTAATAGTTTGGTTTTGTTTCACTTTCAGGTTTTGAAAGTTATCACAGTGACTGTCTAGAGTTTGTGAACATTTCTATGACATTTTTATATAAACGGAGAATTATTGCTTTAAAAATGTACCGTCTATGCTTTTCTGAGGTTTCAACCCGAATTATAGAGTGGTTTTTCTTTGGGTTTTTTTTGTGGGAGGGGGTGTTTTGGTTATTATTTTTCTAGCACTACAAAAGTTGTTCTTTGAAATGAGACATTGAACGAAAATTTTAGAATTATTTGCAGCCTAACAAAAACTTAGTTATTGCAGTATAGACTGGTTGCTGCCCCTGTATCAGATGTGATAATGTAGAGGCTTTGAACCAGTGTATTTGCATCGCAAATTTGTGGAATTAAACATAAAAGCCCTTTCTCAGGGGATTGCAGATATTCAAACATACAAGGTGAATGAACATTAGCTAGGAGAGAAACAATTGAATATTGTGAAGCGAATGGACAGTACATTTTTACAATCTCCAATGGGCATTGAGCCTGATGTCGTAAACCAAACCTTAAGAGTTACTCAAACACCTCCGCTGATTTCCTCGTTTTTTACTCCTCATGAGCGCCATTACAAATTGAAAAGTTCTGTACAAAGTCTTGTATGGTTTGGAGTGTCCTCTTCTTTTTTATTGAATTTGCAGTTGCAGGCCTGCAGGTAGATTTTGAAGGATCCAGGAGGCTTTAGGATTAAAGTGGAATGTCTGTACTGTGCAAGCCTGGGTGATGGTTGCAGAACCTCTTAGCAGAGACATGTCACTATGTAGGGATATAGAAGCAGAAATCATATTGATCACCACAGTATACTACAAAAGATTGTGTATTAGCCATAGTGAAATCTACTCAGCACTTTTGTGGAACTGGTGTTCTGTTTGGGAAAGATTTAATCTCACAGAGTGGAGTGATGATCATGTGTTGTACAGAGATTCCCTAAAGAATTCTTTCACTGTTGAGCACACTCACAAAGTTATATCCTGATTAACTCTTTATGATTCAAAGTATTCTTCTTTTTTTGTTCCTCCGTGTACTTTACGGATAATAGAGATCCTCTATTGGAGACGATGAGTAGTAAGTCAAGTGTGTGCCCAACCACAATGAGTTGATTAGCTGTTCTGTTACTTCAACCTCCTCAGTACCATACGTTTTACATTATATTACATTGCATTGTTCTAGATTCCACTCTGTGCCTTATGTGCACATCTACAACTCAGGATTTTTGAAGTGTGAGACTTGCCGCCTTTTGCGGGTCAATAAGATTTTCCATCTCTCGCTTGGCAATTGACTCAACTGCACACAGAACTGATGTATAATTTATGGCATTTAGACCTGTCAATCTTTTGGGGTTTGATCTGGTTAAAAAAGGGTTCCAATCAAGATGAATTATCTTGCCATGTCTGTTGTTCTGGGTATTGACTCTGCGCGCATGTTACCCCATCAACAGTTACAAAAGGAGAGTTGGGGGAGACAACGGGAGGTACTGTAGATTGCATAGCTGGATGCTGATGGTGCCTGACGCTCACACAAAGATGTTCTGGTTTTGTGCAGATTCAAAATAACATAAGTTGAGCAAAGTGAGCACTGTACACCCATGAACCAGTATGCATAGGTGGGTGTCCCTCCCACTATGTACTTGGCTGTCAGAAGTGGTAGCACTATCTATTGTCCATGCTCAGAGTCCATAGGCGACACATACATGGACAGTTACTTGTTCAGCTCAACAACTGAGTTTCATCACACCCGATTGTACAGGGTGGTGCAAAAAGAAGGAAACCCACTTTCGACAGCAATTTTCACCTACTTATTGAGCGTATTTCAAAAATTCAATTTAATTGTTTTCAAATATTGATCTTTAAACATAAGTGACAAAAAAAAAATTGCACATGCATATTTTGTCTCTGAGACATGGTAGTTTAAAAATTTCATGTGCCAAACTTGTTTGTCCACGGACGGCTTTATTCCATCCGCTTGACTGAGCTCCAGAGCTTGATTTGAAGGGGAAAAAACACTTCACTAGACTTACACGTGGACAACAGTGATTTCAGTGACTTGTATTCAATTTTTTATAAAAAAAATTTCACCATGTGTGTACTAAATTATAAAAAAATCCCAGTTCAAAAAAGTTAAGTAAGTAGGTTATTCCTGTCAAATGTGGGTTTCCTTCTTTTTCACCACCCTGTGTATAGAGAGTCATCAATATGTCATGCACTAAACGGTACATTTTGTCACCTGAGCAATGTTAACCCCAATGAAAGGTAGCATTCTTTCTCTCCTTCCTGCAGGACTCAAACATGTCAACAAGCAATGTGTAAAGATGTCATAACTGCAACTGCTCAAATGATAACACATTGGCAAGAGCTTTTCTGTTCATTGTGGAACTCCCCATCAAGAAAAATGATTCCGTCTGCGAGGATTAAATTGCAAATTCTTATTGCTACAGTTCCTCTTGATATCACAGCCTACTGATTACCCAACTTATATGACCATGATCTATTTCATTTGGTTGCAGTGATGATTGGAACCAAATCGGTGACATTATGTCATTTTATGTCCTTAAGGCTAAGCCATTGATCAAATATTGAACCAGAACTATGTTGCACTTTCATTTATTTTCACCACAATTACCATCAAATCAAAGTATTAGAACAGATTATTAAATGGATAAATTTAATGTACATTTATTGGTAAAAAGTGTGTATATGTAGGCATGCTGTTGTAGTTGTACAAAGAACATAATTTTTTTTCCTAGTGTTGTAAGAGGAAAAAAATCAATCTCTCTTTGCATCAAAATGCATCATCATTTTCCCTTAGGTGTTTCAAGGTTCGTTCTGAATCTCAGGAAAAGGTGTATAATTCATTTAAAAACTAGATACCAATTTTGTGAATATTTGAATAAATCTACTTATTCATGAATAGTAAGTGAGTTATATATACTGTCATTTGTAGTAATTGTGAGACTTGTGAAATGTGACAGATTCTGATGCTTGCATGTTTGAACTGTAAGTCCTAGTGCATTTTACTGTATTAGAATTGTCAAATAGGCTGTTTTTCCCCACAAATATATCAATATTTCGCAAGTTGTAACCGCAGAATGTGATGTAGAAAAATGAACGAAAAGTGCCTTTGGAATGTTGTATTTGTACAAATTGCCTTGTGTTCATTGTGATTGCCGTGGTAGGTGATGAGACACAAATATTCCTTGCATATTATTTGGTGATATTCTTCAGTACTTAAATTGTAACTGTTTAATAAATTTAGCCTTAACCAAAGCTTCAGTACCAACAATATTCAACTAATACATTTGCATTTGTGCAGTGAAATATAGAACTGGTTTACCTTTTCCTAATTGTGATCGTTAGGAATTCAGTGCCTTCTAATTCTTGTAAACATTTGAAAATTGCACATTTCATCTGAAATTTTCAGTATGATTTGTATTTTTTGCCATCTTTCTCTTTGCTTTGCCCTAAACTGCTCAAGCATTCTTTGGTATTCACCTGGCCCTATCAAAGTATCTATTATGTATATATTGTAAAATATTGTCAAATTACAGCAGGACATAGTTTTATTTATATTAAATTTATCTTTTAGATTTGAATATGTTCTATTTCTTGGAATTACAATTTATTTCATGTACAAGACTCACTCCTTTTAACGTTTTAGTTTTTACGTTTGTGTGTATGTGCACCATTTGGCCCTCTTTACTCTCAATTCTGGTACTCTCATTTTCCTATTATTCAAATAGTTATTTATCTGCAGGGAATGCAGGGTTTTTTTTTAATGTTGCTTTCAAAGTTATTTTCAGACAGTATTCCCCCTTCAGCATATTATTTGATTGGTACAAATTTTGCTTTTTATTTTAAGAAGATAAACAAGAAGTACAAATTGTTATTAAGATATCTGTATCGTTACTTACTGTCTTGTACTACAAAACAATGCTATTCTCTCCAGCTTAGAATTTTCAACTCTCCTTTTGTATTGCAGTATGTTGTCTTGTGTTGAAGGTATTATTTTTGTACATTTTCCCTTGTAATTTCAGCATGTTTTGGACAACGCTTGTACTACTTTCGTGCCTCAAACATTATATTTTTCTTGTGTCTTTTAACTGAAATATATGAGAATTCACCTTGATAAGAACAAAATCCAGACAGTGCCTTTGCCGTCATGTAACAATTATTGGGAGGGGGGGGGAGTTTTTTTTCTTCAATATATAGTAATTGCTTGCATCGTAAAGAAAAATTGCATCACTCTTTAAAATGAACACGTTATATTAGGGAGAAGCCATCCAATTTTTTTGAATGATTATTCCCCAACTAAATTAATGTAAAAGCTTTAAAACTTAGGACATCGTAAGTCATTCAGTGGCAGTGTTCGTGTTAAGTAAATGTATGTTGAAGTAACCCTTCATTGTCCATTTAAAGATAGCTGATTCAGAATCAGACAAGAAAATCACTCTGAAAGACAAAATACGCCTACAATATGTATAGCCTGTGCTTTCTTTGTTAAAAAGCATCCTTTTTTTCAATTGCTTTTATTTGGCAATAGACATTCACTTTTGATTGAGACATTGAAAAAGAAAAAAAAAATCGTTACATATTTAGTTATGGAATAATAAGGACTGAACTGAATTTGAATGATTTGCTGACGAACAGATATCCCTCTTTCCTATCAGTATCGATATTGTAGGGATGGGCAACCAGTCTACTCGCAGGGCAGATCTATTTGCATGCAAAGGCAACCCAAAGTATTAGTAAAGCCTTTTTCAGAGGCATTTCTGCACAAAATGGAAATAAAGTAGTTTTGTCGTTTAAAGAAACATACAAGTTGAAAATATGAAAGGAGAAAACATTTGAATTTGTTTAAGAGCACGGAGAGCACATCTTTAAGTAGAAGCCATGTGTGTTGGTGTGTTTTGGCCATGACTTTCCTTTTGCTTGTTGCTGTTATGACAATATTGCCTTCTTTTGAATGTATTTCTTATACTTGCTTTTGAATGTATTTCTTATACTTGCATTGTAATGTAGTGCATGGACAATTATAATACATGATGTAGCTGCTCAACTAATGTAGAATATTCTTTACTAAGTTGTCATGGTCATTTGAAGTTTGACACTGTATAAAAAAAAGAAATTCCACCTTTCATTATAGCTTTGTGTGCTTAAAGTATATCTGTATTTATGTATCTGAAGCAATATTGTATTCTGATTGCAACAATCTTTGTTAAAAGCTGACTAATGCACACTTATACCCAAAAAACTTTGAACTTGAAAGTGAAACATTTAAAATATAGAAGACATTGGGTTTTTTTCTGAAGTATTATTATTATTATTATTTTGGCTTGCTGCTCATAATACATGTAGAAAATACTTCAGCTTGATTGTGGTTTTAACCAAGAAAGGTAAAATGGACAAGGAAGTCCCCACACAAATTCCCAGTAATTATGATTTCCTTTCATATTTGGCACATCATCTCAGCTTTAAACAAGGAGCCGTAACAATAGAAGTTTTATTTAATTTAAAAAGAAGTATTGTGAATATAGAAATAGATTTAGGTCAGAGGTCATTGCATTCAACATTAAGAAAATATCCAACTTGCAATACGTGTTTCAGGGTTATCTACATGGTGAACAAAAATCCAACAAACGAATGATTGTATTTAGACACAGCACCAACAACCTTATTTACTTATATTTTTTGGATGTAGCGAAATGGTCTGTGTTTCATTACTAAGCGATAGTTTCAAGGTTTGTTAGTCTTGCCTCAAGCTTCAAGTTGCTCTCCCCGTGTTGTTTTCAGGTTTCACCCTGAAAATATACAGATTTGCTTGCGAAATTGGTATTGTTTCGAGCAATGCAAAAATTGTCACTTTTGAAATTCGTGTGCAAAGTAACACACAATAAAAACGATTTTTCAGAGGTTTGAAAACATCCAAAATAGAAAAAAAAGTAATAATTTTCTGTTTAAATAAAACAAACAACCCCGTTTGAGAAAAGCACGGATTCAGCAACTTTAAGATCAAAGAAGGGTGTCATTTAGAGTTCAAGTAACAAGGGTGGATCCAGAACACCATTTTGTGGGCCAACTAATTTGTTTTGTTCCTCCCAAAAAAATTGGGTCCAAAAATGGTTTGCCCCATATGAAAAACATTGGGTGTACTATAGGACTCTTGTGTATGGCATTGGTGCATAATGGCGCAATTGTAATGCTGTACACAGAGGCTGCCTTTTTTGCGACATCATACACTTTAAAAAAAAGAGGGAAAAAATGGGTTCTGTTCTTGGGGGGGGGGGCACGGCCCCCGTTGCCGCGCCCCCCCCCCCGGATCCGCCGTTGTTAAGTAATATTACCTCAGTCAAGACGTTAGCTGTGGCTGCATTTTTCAACACAGTTCAATAGTCAAACCGTTTCGTACAAGTTTACTGATGTCGATGCAAATTGCACATATCTTTTCACCTCCTGCAATAAGAGCGGAGTAGGCCCTGTAATACACCGTTTCAATGAAAATGATGTTCGATTGGAGACAACAAAACTGGAAATGCAAGGATCTGTAATAAAACATTGACCAAGTGTGATAGTATCTTAGTTTCGTAATGTGTGCTGATTTATTTTTTTAAATTAAACATAAAGCACTATCAACACGGAGGATATTGTGCGTTGTTTAGTTGGATAATGTCAGAGAGAATCTGTTGAAGCTAAAAGTATGTATGGTGTGTTTGACCCGGAATTTTGTACAACTCCCCCCCCCCCAAGTTATACTTTAAATCAGTCTATACGCCGTGTCTAGTTCAACATACTGTCTTTCATATTGCTACATACAATCGGCAATTCAGATGAGCGTTAAACCCGGGAAGCCAATATTTCATTGACAGAACGTGAATAATCAGGAGAGTTGTGCTAATTCTCATGCATATTTTGCGTAAATGCCGCTTAATATTCCACCTCACTTAAAAAAGACCTACAAATTTTAAACGAATAATATTTACATTATGACAATTTCCCCAACATTTATAGGATTTCCCCGCCATTTCAGCCCCAAAGAAAAAATACATTAAAAAAATCACCATCGCGTTCAATTTCATTTGCAAATGAAATAATGCCTTGCATCAAGAAACAATCTTTAACTCAATATTTATCTGAATTAGAAAAAAAAGTTTTTTTAAAGCGTGTTAAAGAAACTTAACTAAATCTTTAAAGTTTGGTAAAACAACAAAAGTTGTCACTCTCAATTTATTTCTAAAGACATGGGTTGTTGTTGTTGGGGGGGGGGGTACGGTGCCCCGCACCCATTGGTGGGTTGGTTAACCACCGTCTTCCGTCTGAACAAAGTCATTTTATTCAGATATTAGGCAGGGAAAAATCCTTATATAAACGGTACAGGAAATCTCAATGTTCCTTAAGATTCCTGATATAATGTTCGTCAAACAATCCCGATTCATTGCTTCAGGAATTTGGACCCTTTTAATTGTCTCTGAGTTCATTTAACACCCTCTCCTCTAAACATCCAAGATTCGCCATGCGAAAATGGGAAACTTAAGATGCGGTTGATCTGATTTTCTGCTGCTCCGACAAACAAAAACCTGATTTCCAATTCGGCAGCCATCAAAAGGAGAAAATCACATCTGCATTTTACTCACTTGATTTTAAATCGTGAAAAGGGGGTCCGCTCATAAGTCCGACGCCTCATTAAGTCCGACAGCCGTTTTTAATTAATTGCACATTAACATTAAGGGTTGCACCAACCAACCTCAACCCCCCCCCCCCCCTCGAATGTGTAATTATTTACGCCCGTAGCATCAACCCTTGCGCCACAAACTGCGCCGGCGGACTGATCTGCGGCCAGTTAGTTCGTGATGTGCCATACAGCTATATTACTGGAGAGCTAACTTCATGTACAAAGAGATGCCTGCTGGGCGCATCTCTTTGAACATGAAGTTAACGCTCTAGTAATTTAATATAGCTCTACAGGGTGAGTAAAAACAAACCAACGAAACCCATAATGTCGGGACTTTTGTTTTATTGAAGTTCTGCATGTGCACTTTCAAAATCAAGGACATGAAAGCCCAATTCAAAAGCTTTCTTTTAGTACGAGAATCATTCAAATCACTCATGTACTTTCAAGTTACGGAATTTTAAACACAATCATCGTTTTAAAGTTCTGTCCACGGATCACAAAAAAAGGTGTGCGTTCTTTCAGCAAAACGAAAACAATTCACATACATCCCTCTGTGATTGGTTTTCGTTTTGCTGAAAGAACACTGAACTTTTTTTGTGATCCGTGGACAGACCTTAAAAAGGTGGTTGAATGTGTTTAAATTCCGTAACTTGAAAAGTACATGAGTGATTTGAATTATTCTTGTACTAAAAGAAAGCTTATGAATGGGGCTTTCATAATCATATATAGATTTCGGAAAGTGCTACATGCAGCACTTCACTAAAACAATGGTCCCAATATTTGGGTTTGGGGTGTTTTTTTTACTCACCCTGTATGTGCTATGCACAGTGCGCCGTTCGTAAGGCCAAAAATAGTGCTTCCAATAACATGGCACTCCAAAATATAGGGCAGGTAGGAACGGATTTGGGTTTTTTTGGTGCCATTTAAATGTTGGTGTACGATCATAATGCATGCGTCTGCTTGTAGTCAAGGGTAAAACTAAAAGGTAAAAATTGATGGTTTTGGGTGTTTTTCCCCACATTTTCCCCCTAAAATAAAATTAGGGTAAGGGCTGTCAGAATATAGGGTAGGTGGGGAAACCGGAAGCAGAACAATTATTTTTTGGCCTAAGTAGACAACCACGCGGACTTAAAACGTCGAAATTTGTTTAAATCTCGTTCTAATTGCCTTGTCGCAGTGGCGCACCCAGGATTTGGCTTGGGGGGTCTCAAGATTTTTGTTCCAAAAATGTTGTCCAACATTTTTTTCGGGGGCGGACTATTTTGACGTTGGTGGCGCCACTTACACCCCTATTATACTACTCGAAAATAGGCCACATACATATCACCAATGTCAAATCGTGGGACTAAAAAAGAAATAGTGGTGCGCCACTGCCTTGTCGGACAAGACTGCCTTCTCTGGTAAAGTCCATATCTCCGGCTCCTCAAATATCTAACGCCTCGCTTTTCCGACATCGGACTTATGAGGCGTCCGGGTGACTGCTCTATGTTCCGACACCCCTATGTTCCGACAACCTAGATTGTGTTACTCCCGGTTAGGGTTAGGGTTAGGGTTAGGGTTAGGAATAGGAATATGTGCAGTCGGAACATAGGGGTGTCGGAACATAGAGGTGTAACCAGGCGTCCGACCTTTGAGGCGAAATAAATAAATTGTGTGCCTCATATTAAGTCCGACGCCTCAAATTTCGGACTTATGAGGCGTCGGACTTATGAAACGGCCCCCCCCCCCTCAAAAAAAGGAGTTCTTGAAAAAACAATCAGTTATTTTATATTTATACGGTTCAGACGAATGGCTTTTCGCATTAAAATGTTTCAGAGACTTTCATTCCATGACTGTGTGCTCATGTACATGTATTTGTAAACAAGTTTTACACGGTCGTGTGCGCAAGCTTCGATCGCCGGGCCATGGTCTAACTAAAGGCCGGGCCCACGCGTTAAAGCTATAGTCCATCATTTGCAGCCATCCGAAAAGTAACTGGCGTAATTACTGTTGAAAAAAAAACTTGGTTGAAAGATAGTAAGGGAACTAAACTCCCTGTGAAATTATTCTTTCTGGGAAGCTGTCATTTTGAAGTAATCAACGAAAGAAGGCATTTCCAACGGTGATTCTTAAGAAGCACCGTAGGAAAATTTAAATTAGTAGTTGTTTTGTTATTCAGCGCAGCGCGCACAAGTATTGGAACGACGCACACGCGCGCGCGGTTGTTATAATTCGTCGGATCAGTGCGCGACGCCGCGTATAGCTGCAATTCAAAACAATTCAAAACATGATTCGGTAACTTTTGATTTGAAATTGAGATCTTAGAATGCTGCTTTTCTCGGAATGTACAGCTGAGCTTAGCTGAAACTTCATCAGGTTAGTTGCTCAGTATCCTTCATTAGATTTTGAACACTTTTGTTGCTTCATACGAACAAAATGCACTAATTACAAATGATGGACTATAGCTTTAATTAATTTATCAATATTGATAATAAGGGCTGACTTTTTGTAACAGCAAATGTTGTGGACTTAATTTCAGTAAAGCCGAGGCCTACTATTAGCTTGAGCCCATTCTGCATGTTTCTTCTGCTTGCTTGTAAAGTCTTTTACCTCAAAACGGAAAAGTCGTTACCATTGACGCATGCTCATCATTATTTGACTATACTTGGTTGCAGAAAAAAATAATTTTGACCGTTTTAATTTACCGTACGTACGTATGGTTTCAAACAAAGATACTAGAGAGGGGTAGTATCAACCTCGTCCCCAGTGCTTACTTTATTTCCAACCGCGTTTCCAATAGTAAACCCTGGATAGGAAACTTTCTTCCTGTATCCTGATTGGATACCGCAATTGGCTAGTAATGGATTTTTTATCGTGTACT
The DNA here is from genome assembly GCA_029964075.1 of Patiria pectinifera. Classification (NCBI taxonomy): domain Eukaryota; kingdom Metazoa; phylum Echinodermata; class Asteroidea; order Valvatida; family Asterinidae; genus Patiria; species Patiria pectinifera. The sequence continues at coordinate 5,464,404 of CM057136.1, read as the reverse complement.
TGGTGCTATATATTCACAACGTGCAGTACGTGTTTTCGCGATCATTCGTCCACGCCTTCTCGAAAATACTAATTTCCTTTCCAATTTGCTCATATTAATATGAAATATGATACTGCATGTTGTCTTGATAAGATCGTAACAGTTTGATTTCAAAAATCGTGTTTTCGTAACTCACGCCGTGCTCGCGCTGCTACGAATTGACTCTGTTTTTACCCCAGACACCGCATACAAAAACAAACGCTAATGTGTAACGCATATCCAGGCACCAGACTGTTCCTCATTTGCATACGTGTGCAAAAATCTTGCACATGCAAATGATCCAATACCAGGGTGAGAGAGCAGGTAGTGGTGGGCGCGTACTGCTCGACACCCTGGGGACGAGGTTGGGGTAGTATCTTTGTTTCAAAGCACAGTGCGCCCTCCATACAATTGACGATTCATCATGGCGGGTCCTGGTGGTGGTGGGATCGATCTGGAGCTGAAAAAGGTGATTAAAAACTTAAAATCATTTCCTCCATTTGTGTTGCAACCTGAAGCCATTTCAGCGGTTGTGTACAAGGTCTATGGAGAGTCAAGACTATTTTCTAAGTATTTCCTAACGGAAATGTTTCTCAGTCCTCAATCGAACTCCGGCGTTTGTGTATCGTCCGGTGGGAAACAGGTCAACCATTTGTCAACTAGTACGCGAACAATTCAATTCAATTCAATTCAATTCAATTCAATTCACTTTATTTTCCACATAAAAAAAGACGATCAGAGTTTATTTATGTATACAAAATATGTGGATGGGGATCCCTAAAAAGCAATGCTTGTCGAGTAGAGATCCCCAGTTACAATCATACAAAAATATTACAAGTTACACACACAAACTAAACATAAGGACATAACACCAGACTACTCCTAGAACTATGAGGCTCCACATAGTGGAGCCTCATAGAGTCAGAAGCCCGCAAAATTGTTGTCGACACAAAACACTAATTAAGTACAAAAACGTCCATTCCAAATAAGCTATTTCCCACAGAACCGCTGCACAGTTTGCCCCTAAACTCCGTACAATACCTCATGACATACTCACGTTATGTGCACCCAACAAACATCGGTGGATTCTGTCTGTTTTTAGGCCAAAATGATGAAAAATATGCCCTTTCCGCACTGAGCCAACCTAACACTTGAAGCGAGCACGCGCGCTGATATATTTTCGGGTTCGATCGCTCGGAGCGCGCAGCGGGGGGTATGGTGTAGGAGCGGATTGATAGTATGCGCATGCGTACAAGTGCAAGTACGTACCCCCTGTGGCGAATGGACGTTTTTGTACTTAATTAGTGTTTTGTGTTGACAACAATTTTGCGGGCTTCTGACTCTATGAGGCTCCACTACGTGGAGCCTCATAGTTCTAGGAGTAACACCAGACATGAATATTCGAATAACATGCAGCTGCAACCCCGTGAAAAAAACAAACCAAAAAAACAATTAAGTACTTAAATATTTTTCCAATAATTTATTTTTGTACGAACCAACTCGTACGCGAGACAACTCGTACGCGGATTGGTCAACTCGTACGTGAGACAACTCGTACGTGAACCAACTCGTACGCGATCCAACTCGTACGCGATCCAACTCGTACACGAGACAACTCGTACGCGAACCAACTCGTACGCGGGCCGAAATAGGAGTGGTTTCGAGGATTGGGTTGGCATGGTTGGGAAGAATTTGGGAATAGTGTGACGGAAGAATCGGGTAGTCCGTAGTTCAGTGTGTGACCATTGTGTGTGATTGGGAGTGAACCTGTGAATGATGATAATAAAGTAACTGATTTTTGTAGTTAGAAACAGGTCAACTCGTACGCGAACCAACTCGTACGCGAGACAACTCGTACGCGGATTGGTCAACTCGTACGCGAGACAACTCGTACGCGAACCAACTCGTACACGTGCCAACTCGTACGCGAGCCAACTCGTACGCAAACCAACTCGTACGCAAACCAACTCGTACGCGGGCCGAAATAGGAGTGGTTTCGAGGATTGGATTAGCATGGTTGGGAAGAATTTGGGAATAGTGTGACGGAAGAATCGGGTAGTCCGTAGTTCAGTGTGTGACCGTTGTTTGTGATTGGGAGTGAACCCGTGAATGATGATAATAAAGTAACTGATTTTTGTAGTTAGACGAGTGTTGTATCGTTTTGTGCATACCTGTAGCCTTGTCACGTCAAATTTAATTCCATAAATTAATGCAACGATGTACCAGTTGCATTTTTCTTTTTTTTTTTAAATCAATGTACCTGTCAGTCACTTAATTGCCACCATTGTCAAACCGACCCAATTGCAACGGTCTGGACTACCATGGATCTGTTCTCGCGGTTCGGTGTCCTAAAAGAACCGGCGGGTTAAGAATTTGGCATCCTTCAGCACCCACTTTGTATCGGTAAAACCAATCAAAAGAGATCGATCAGACTTGTCCACTGCCTATTACTCAACTTTCATTGTGGTTCACAGCCATTGATCAATTAAAAAGCAGACACGCAGCGACATCCGTAGGCCTAGCAATTTCTATTTACAACTGAAATGCTCGGTATAACCATGGAGGTATAACACATAACACATCAGGGTTCGAAATTAGCGGTATAGCCCGCTAACCAACTGCTTGTCAAAACAGCGGCGACCGGGGCTAGTCAAACTATTCCTTAACCAGGCCGGCGTGCGAGTGAAAAATTATTGGGATATGGCAAAGATCAACGTACAGATACAACGTCATAATTTCCTCTCCTTTTTAATTCTATCCTTTGAGCCATTTTAATTCTTTTTGCAGCATAACAAAATATATGATGGCCAGTATTAATTTGGTGCGATGGTCCGGGACAAAATGAAAACTATTTTTAGGAGCTACAAAAAGATGAAAAAAATATTGTGTCTATCATTATTTTTCCCTTGATTTTAAAAATGTCAAACTGTTATCTAACTTCAGTGCTTTCCCCGAGTCCACTCCACCCTATGCCTAGTGCGCTTTCCCGCTGCCACAGAAAGCCAACAGCTAGAATCACTGAAGTGTGATTGTGAAGCCGCGTACGTGTTATGTTGCCCTCGAGCGCCGGGCATCTTTTATCTATTAGGGGTGTAATTGTTTCGTAAACTTGAACATGGGTGTGTTAAAGCTTTCATGTTTGCCGCTAGTGTAGTAGCGGTTTTGTTGGTATCTTTTATCAATTAGGGGTATTATGTTGTGAGCTCATTCTGGCTCTTCAATTTTCACAAAAACCAAACGGCCCTTTTCAGGGCCACACATTTTCACAAAAGAGAATAGACAATTGCACTGTCTAACTGAAAACCCAATTGGTCCTTTTCAGGGCCACCACGCATTTGCAGTGAAATTAAATAAAATTCAAATTTTAAAAAATAAATAAAATTCACCTCCCCATTGTTTTATTTTACAAAATATAATTTGGATACATAATAATTAGGACTAAAAATTATCGGACCCAAGCAAAAAATTAATTTTCTGACCCAAGAAAAAAAAAAAATTTTTCAGGGCAACCACGCATTGGATGTTTGGCGGCAGGTAAGTGGTGATAGGGTAGCCGAATTTTCCCCGGAAATCAAAAGCTTTTCCGAGAAGTAATTTGAAAGAAATCAAAGAGAATGTAAATTAGGCCTATTGCCGTACTGACTAGTCCGAGTAACTTGGACCCAACTTATCGCCTTTTTAACATTCGGACATGGTCTGGCGATAGTGGGGTCCAAGCTAATGGTTATATGCCGAGCAACACAATTCTGTCATTGACCCAAAAACCCAACATTGCCCAACAAAAACATCAGATTTCACCCTCAAAACGGTCTCCAAATTACTAGATACGCCACCTGAGGTACAAGTAGACATCGATAATTAAGATGGTTGTACTGAAGTTTACTTACGATTCCGAGAGCTCCCCTCGCGATCGTGAACACGTTAAATTTCCGACTCGTGTTTGAATTGCGATGTGGTCTTCATGCCCAGCCTTCATTCGATGGTCCCTGTATCCCGAGTGCGATTCCGTAATCGTGTTTTTATTTTATGATCTGTTTCGCCGAGATGCAGATTTCGGTACCGAGTTGTTTGTTGGAATGAATATGCCTTAAAATATATTTCTGTCGGAATAAGACCTAATCGTAATGTTTAAAGTACCCAAAAAGTAGGTCAATACCTATTTTTTGTTTTTATTGAAATGATGTGTATCATGCAACCATGTGTCGAGGCGGCACGATTGGCCACGGTATGGTCGACTGCGTGCAGGCGCGCGCGCCTGTATAATTGATTGATTGATCACAGGTGTATTAGAATGAGCAATAAATGCCGGAGAACATTGTTACAGAAGAGTGGTTTTGTTATTTTTTTTTATGGAGGGGTCATTTCAAATATATTTGTCTATGTACTTAAAAAATAGCCACGTCATACTAAAGTTATATTGCAAATGTTTCTATTTTGGGAGAATTTATATGTACATTTGTAAAATGTTATGTAATTGGCACATGGTTGATTTTCAGAAAAACAACAATTCTCGGAACTCTTTCCATGCATAGGATTCAAGCTTCTTAGACTTTCGACAAAAGTATGAATATTATAATATTTGTGGATTTATTTTATTTACCTCAAATTTTCAATTATGATATGATTTTAAATATTTTGCATGCAGTTGTTTTTACCAAAAATCGAAAGAAATTCATTTATTTCACATTAAACAAACGTGTATTTAGTAACAATGTCGGATGGCAAACAAAAGTTAGTTTATCAAACTACAGTAGAGACCAAAGTTATGCAGATAAACTTATCCTTTATTCAACAAACATTGATCCAAATTGATTTAAGAAGTAGGACACAATGGAGACTCCGTAGAATGACGTTTTCCATTCGTGTGCGAATTATGGGCACGAAACTTTTGTGGCAGCCAATTTGACTCATCTGCAGACGACGCCTTTCTTTTTCATTGCGGACCATGTGGACAAAATTTTGAGCATCGCATAATGCAATCCGACCATTCGTGATTCGAAATGGAGCCTGAGCAAGTGACGGGAATTGTAAATTTACTACACAGATAAGTTTTACAGAATTTCCTACATTATTACACTTTTCAACAACAAAAAATTCTCTAAACTGGAATAAAAGAGTAAGGAATCAGTCTTAACGGCCGTTTAAAAATTTGCAGAGTCATGACCGTGATGACGCGCAGGTCACAGGTCACGCAACATCCAACCAATCAGAGCGTGAATTTATTAGAGTATCCCAGCGTCCTGTTTGCAGGGCGGGGGGTACAAGCGAACAAAGATTTTGGAATGACAGGCAACAGCCACGGTGCGCTTTGCCAAAGTTGACGCACGCTCAGTAGATGATTAAAGCTCTTGTCTGGTTCCCTGACCCCATTGGCCTTTTGTATATAATTAAGGAGGCGGGGAAACAGTCTGGTAAATATCAGAGACGCCATGCTTTTTCAAAACCGTCTGAATGATCCATGATTTTTGGATAACTAGACCTCTGAAGGTACCGAATTTAATGATTTTGTGCTATTTAGCAGTCACGCTATAGCTGGGTTGATTTTCTGCTAACAAAATAATTTCGATCTTAAATTAATTTTCGCCTCCCCTAGCAACGGGACCATCCGTGCATACACCACATGTGGGATGTGTGACGTTAAATACGGAGGTAGTCCAGTATTTTCGTCACATTTATGGGACTACTTCAGCGGTTGTGTACAAAGTCGGTCTCGGTCCCCTTTGGTCTCAATATTTTGGCTGGTCTCGAGTCGAGACCAACCAAAATATCGACATTTGAGTCGGGCACATAAAGCAAAGCATTGTTGGAAATGCACTTGTGTTTACAAACGAAATCCAGTATACTCATTATCATAATCGATGCATCACGCTTGGTAACGGAATCACACTCGGGATACGGGGACCATTGAAGGAACGCTGGGCACGCCACATCGCATTGTTCAAACATGAGTCGGAAATTTAACGTGTTCACGGTTGCAAGGAGAGCTCTCAGTTCTGGGGGTTTCTCATATAGGCCAATCATCACACCAAATATCGTTTCAATCTGTGAGGGTCGGATCCAAAATCATGTTGAATTGACACGGAATGACACTAAAACAACAAAGTTTGAAGCTATAAAAAGGGCTGAAAATTACTGACAGTTCCCATTCGCACATGAGTCATCATGACATCACGCGAAGCCAAGAACCTTCAGCAGTCTCTTTCTACTGAAGAGTCAGGAGTATTTCTGAAGACGATCATGGGGAAATCTGGAGGGAGAAAAGAGCGAAAGAAACGCCAAGGAGAGGGGAGAGATGACGATCTTGCAGGGAGTAGCAGGGGAAAGGAGCGTGGCAAGAAGAAGTCGACAGGGAAAAGTAAGGAGAAGAACATCAGCTCTGCACTTCACAAGGATCAACTGCGGGCAGTAAAGAAAACTGAGCTACGCCAGGCAGTGCAGCAGAGTGTCATCGAAGCTGGGGTGAGGATGGGCAGAACATACAGGGCACTAGCAGAGACGTCGGAAAGCTCGGAGGAGGAGTTTCTGGACAATGCCTGTGTGTTCTTATCATCAGAAGACGGCCAGTGTGAAGACAGCAGCTTTTGAGGAAGAGTACGTAGCAGAAGAGAACGATGGAGAGAAGGACGATGAGGAGACAGAGGACGAGAAAGAGTAGGACGACCAGGAGGATGAAGATGGAGAGGGGATGAAGATGAGGAGTGGGAGAACGCTGAGGAGGAGGATGAAAGAGGAGAGGAAGAAGATGAGGATGAGATGGGGAGTGACATCCCGGAACCCCCTCCACGAAGGGAGGTATCAGCACAACGGCATCAACCACCACCGCCCCCAAAGACCAGAAGAGGCAAATAGCTGGATCCAGATTCCAATGACGATCCCGATCCACTATGGGTGCTTCAGCCAGACTTGCCCCCTGATGAGCATGGTTGGACAAGGAGTCTAGCGAATGTCTTTGTGAGACCGTTCAGGGGGAAAACACCACCAGGGCCTAAGTTTCGGCGAAGTGAATCTCCGCTCCATCACTTTTTTCAGTTCTTCCCTCTTTCATTGCTCCTGTCCATTGTCAAGTGGACAAATCTCACGCTGCAGGAAGCATGGAAGTCAACCACCACCATACAGGAGATTCGGGCGTGGTTTGGCATCCACCTACCAATAGGCCTGAACAAACTGCCCAACTACCATGGCTACTGGTCCAAGCACCCTGCCCTCCAAAACATCATGATTGCCAATACGATGTCTCGCAACAGATTCGACACACTCAACACCCACCTCGCCTGTAACGACCCAGACAAAGACCCGGCACTGCTAAGAAGCAAGACAAGGCGACGCAGCTTCAAGCGCAAGAACCCCCTGTACCCCCTTCAGCCTCTCTGGAACAAAGTCAGACGCCGTTGTATAAACCGCTATCACGCCCTGTGAGAGCTTGCCGTCGATGAAGCCATGGTGAGGTATCGAGGATGAGGTATCGAGGATACATGTACAAGGCTGGCATAAAGACATTTTGTATGCCCCTGGAACCATCCAGGTCGATTTCAAGAGTCGACAACAGGAACCGTCCTCAACTTCATGGCCCACCCCTGGGGGAAGAAGAAGATGACAGACATCACGACCAAAGTAATGAAACACCACCGAGGCCGCTACCACCATGTCTTCACTGACCGCCTGTATACCTCCATCCCTCTGGCCAGAACCCTGCTAGTCCATCAAATCTACCTGACTGGAGCAGTAAAAAGCAACAGCCGAGGCCTGCCCAAGGATATCACAGGGAGATTACACCAGATGAGAAAGTGAAGAGGGGCACTTTCTATTCCAGACAGAGCGGTCAATTAGTTGTGACAGCATGGAAAGACAGCAGGGTCATGAGGTGCTGTCCTCGGCCCATCGAGGATGGCAGGACCCGGAGAACCACAACGTCCTGTGCAAAGTCCCAGATGAGAGTGGCCGGAGGAAGTCGAAAACCATCCCAGCTCCCCCTTAGGCCGTTGACTACATCGCCACCATGGGAGGGGTGGACAGAGGCGATCAGCTCCGTGCCTACTACTTGAAAGTCACAGTAGGCCCTACTGATGGAAAAAAAGTGTTGTGATGTACTTCCTGATGGCAGCAACCCATCACTACACGACAACATCTACCTCAGACACCACTGAGTCTGCCCCTGAGCCATCAGCAGCCCCCGAGCCTCCAAAGAAGAAGAAGAAGACCAAGAAATAGATAAGAAAAAGAAAATTTAGAAGAGAAATTTCCAACAAGAAAGAGCAGTTTATAGCAGATGCTCTGTGGTGCAATCTGAGGCAATTACTGGGCACTTTCCTCTGAAATTCTGAAGCAGGATTTGTTTTAATTTTATGAAGAATTTTCCCTTATTTGTTAAAATGTACTCTTGTTCTAATAAAGTTTTTTCTGTACTCAAAGTTGAGAACCATGGTGTTCTCCCCAGGATTTTTTTCAAACCTGTGGGGGAATTTTTGTTGTGATACAACCACCCGCGGCGGCCACGGGGGGGGGGGCCCGCTTAAGGGCCCCAAAATTTTTTGAACTTGAGAAGCTTTCTGGTGCATTTTAGAGCATTTCAGAGGAGATCTTGTAATTTTTTTGTAAAAAAAAATCAAAATTGTATAATGTGAACTTAAATCACTTCTGCTTCCGATAACATGCCTTTCAAAATAGCGTCAGTAGTATTGTTGGAAAAAATTATTTCACCATTTCTATATTTGTAGTATCACTGTCGAGCGCAATTATTTTAATTTGCAAGTTTAAACTTGCGCAAAAGCGATCGCAACCTTCTTTGGATTTTCATTGATGAAGAATTTTTTTTTCAAAACACGAGTACATGGAGAAATAATGGAATAAATGAATGAAAAAGAGAAAAAAAGAAAACCTTTCAGTTCTTTGTATTTTGTTGAAAAGAACAAAAAAGAAAAAGGACAAAAAAAGACAAACACTGTCCTAATTTTTAATTTTTTTTAAAGGCAGTGATGCTAACTTGATATTACAAGCAGATGTTTGCAAGTCAAGTTTCTGAGCCACCCAAAAACTTAACCAAGATTTGGTGAAACATTGACCATCAACCCACTGGAGGAATTTATATGATTCAGGCAGTGGTGACCAGTAATATTTGAGGCTTTTGCAGGGTTCAGGTTACATGGCACTTTAACACTATGAAAAAAATTGGAGGAATTTGCAGGATTCAGGTCATGTGTGGGAAATTGGGGTAGGGAAATGAGGTGTACATGCGATCATGTGTCGCGGCGACGCGACATGGCCAACTGTGTGCAGGTGCGCCTATATAATTAATTGATGGATACCGCAGGTGTATAGGATGAGCAACAAATGCCGGAGAACGTTGTTTCAGAAGGGTGGTTTTGTTAGGTTTTGGCTGGAAGGGTTGTTGCAAAAACAATGTACTTAAAAATATAGCCACGGCATATACTAAAAGTTATAATAAATTACCGAGAATGGGTCATTAGGGAGACTTTCCCATAGACTTGTGCACAAAATTTGTCAAACTTAAATGTGCCCTAACTTAATATTCCCTTGCCCTTTTTCCATGAATTTCAGTATTTTTACTAATTAGACCACGAGCAACAAATATAACCTTGGGACAGTAATATTTTGCCTCTAAAGGGGGGCTGTGCCATTAGGGAGACAGTTATGTGTCTCCCTAATGACCGGTGTCTCCCTATTATTAAAAAAAAAAACGATAAGGTTAAAGGTGTCTCCCTAACATTTGCCTAATGGTACATTTAGTAATATATTGCTTTTAGTGCTATTTTTTGAGAATCTTTTAAATTAGTAAAATGTTATGTAGTACTTAAGCACATGGTTGATTTTCAGCAAATTTTTTTTCTCGGAAAAAGATGTCAGATTTTAATAGTTATGACCAAAAAAATCCAAAATAATATAAGAAACGTGTCTTTTTGGTTGCATCGTAAGATTTACACCCCTAGAAACTGCAAAGTATTAGCTATGACATGTTAACTATAATACTGACAACAGTGGGAGACCAACAAAGGACACTGTACAGTCATATTTTCAACTTCTGCAGGCCCGGAAGCATCTGCCTGCATTACTTTAGTAATTACATGAAGTTGTAAAAAGCTGATTTTTTTCATTTTTTGCCTGATTTCCTGGTAAAACCTTCGCATTCCACATATTTTCGGCTGCTGGTTAAAGTTTGTGCATCAAAGGATACGATCCGAGTGAAAGTACGTCATTATTAGGATGCATGCGTTGCAAAATATAAACATGAGTGCGTAGAAATAGGAGCGCGTAGCTTTAGGAGGGCTGACGATACTGTAACGTTACTTGCGGACCCCGAGAATGTCAGACAACTCGACCGTTGAGACAACTCGACTCAAGACAGCTCAACCGTTGAGACAACTCGACCATTGAGACAACTCAACCCCTTTCCCTTAAATTGTTCCGGACAACTGGTCATTTTGAAAAAGAACAAAATATTCTGATAAACTTGAAGTACCGTACATTGTAAAAGTAAGATCTTAAGAGACCCTAAAAAACCAGCCTCCACAAAACGGTCCTTTTTCCCTTAAAATCCCAACCCAGATTCCACTTACATACATGTACCTCATAACCATGCAGCAGTCATTTCACGAAGCTAATGACCGACTTGAAACAGGTAAAAAAAAATGTGAAAAATGTTGATGATTTCGGTGGATTGTTCATAAAAAAACGTCCACTTCCTCGGCTTTTGTCCATTTTGTGTGGTTAATTATGCAAATGCAATGCCTCATGATGACAATAAAAAAATCCGTGCGGGGGATGTATGTGGGTACCATACCCACTTTCAGGCACCGATAGTGGGTTGACTTTTCATCTAGTGCACTGACCTGGAAAGACAATGATTGTTTCGCACGTTACATGTTTCATGCACAAGGCACTCACAGTCCCTTTCCACGACATGGCACCAGACGTAAATTGAACCTAGCACTAGCGTCGCCTGAAAGCGGTATGATACCCACATGCATCGCGCGCACAGATTTTTCGATTGTCGTATCATGGACAAGCCACCAAATTTTTTTTTATCTGTTTCAAGTCAGCCATTAGCTTCGTGAATGACTGCTGCATGGTTATGAGGTATGTAAATAGAATCTGGGTTGGGATTTAGAGGGAAAAAGGACCATTTTGTGGAGGCCGTTTATTTGTAGGGTCTCTTAAGATCTCACTTTTACAACGTAGTTCTGTCTCCAGTGTTACATGTGATTTCCTGATGAGCATGTCAGCTGGAGTTACTCAAGCTATACTGATACAATGTATGTGCCCCGCGCCAAAAGCCCATACTGTCATACGGCACAGTGCACTTACCGGTATCACTTCACAAAACAGTCGTTGATTCAGCGCGACTTGTTTTTCTTCGAAAGTGACGTGACACACGCGCTCGATCGATCAATAAAATGGTTGGCACAACTCGGCAGACACATGAATTGTGAGTGGTAAGTTTATCAGACTATTTTGTTCTTTTTTTTTCTTCAAAATTACCGGTTTTTTGGGAACAATTTAAGGGGTCTTATGGAATGTCATTAATGTGTGGATCTGTCCAGGGTAACTGTCTTTCTCATTTGTATTCTGGGGGCCTTTTGTCTTCGCGAGGGTTTGCACAAAATGCATACCAGCAGGATTGTAGCTACGCTGGCCAGCGCCGGCCGGCGCTAGTCAGCATTCCAAATCACCGGCCGGCACTCGGGGTGAAAATGAAGCTTGCCGGCCGGCATAAATTTTGCTGCATTACATGGTGATTTTGGAGTTTTGACACAGAACATATTTTTTTTGTAAAAAAAAATCGTCATTTTTCTACTTACATGCGCAATTTTTGAAAAGAAAATCCAAGTTCCCTTCGCAATTCACTATCACGGTGATGAAAACCATAATGCCCTGCTTGCAATGCTGCTGTACTGGTTCCCGCCGCACTGCGCCGTGCACTACATTTAAAAGGCCAAAGAAGGCATGATGGAAAGGCAGCAACCAGTCTATGCATTTGACAACATTGTGTATAAATTAAACACTGCAGTACAGGTCGTACAAATGGTCGTAAACATCGATGGAGAAAGAAGAATTCTGCAAGTTTGTTCACAGAACTTGACCTCCCTTTTCTGTGTTTGTATTTTTCATTTTTCTTGAATTTATTTCGAGGTTGTTCTGGTCGTACACGAGGCGATACAGTTCAGCGTGTTTCGCGAAATTTCATGCCGCAGCATGTGGTTTTTTGCCCGCTAGATACACAGTGCTTTCACGCTGCTCACGCCCCTTGTCTACTGTGCTTTCCACGCGATATACAGACAGTAAGGCCAGTTTCCCGTCGTAACTAGCGTTGTGCATAGTGGTGTGCAAGACATGAATTCTCTGTTATTTTTAAAGAATAATCGACATCAAATATTGTTTACGTTAATTGAGGCAAATTTTTATCACTTTTTGTGACAATTTTTTGTGTAGCTTCGTAGCACAAATAGAAACAGTTCGGGCCCAAATCATGCGCAAATTACCCCATTCAATCAGCACAAACAAATGTGCAAATACAAAATTCTGACCTACCGGCCCTATTTTTGAAAGGAATGTAATTGGAAGCAGAACTTTATTGGGGGGGGGGGATATGGGCCTAGTTCTGGAAATTAAAAAAAATGAACGGTAAACAAATTATATGTTTTTTAATTTCTTGCATTTAACATCAAGAACTTTAATAGAATCTCATAATGTCCTAATAATAGAATCTCATAATGGGCCAACCAAGTACATGTACATGTACTCGGTTGGCCTGTGAGCACGAAACAACCGGCACTAAAAAATTTCTAGCTACAACCCTGCATACCGTGTACCAGTCATCAAAGTATGCCTACATGTATTAGGTGGAGCGCTAGTACAGAGGATACCAAAGTTCCAGCGCTCCACTCAGTAGAGCTACGGCCTTTTAATTCTAGAAGTAGCCGAGTTCCGCATGCGCAAAATGGTAGGAGTCCCACCAGTGGGTACTTACTACCTGACTTACATGGCAGGATGACTGTAAGACCATGTTAAAATTCTGCTAAAAATATCCACTTCAAAAATCTGCCAAATCGCCCAGTATATATTGCTGTTCCATTGTGCAAGGGTTTGTTTCAGGGATCTTTCTATCTGGGTTGGGATGATAGAGGGAAAATGGACCAGTTTTGTAATACACTGGGGATATACTTGACTAAATGTGAGCCACACAGTGATGCATGCTAAATGTCATGTGGTTTTCCTGATTGTTAATAGGCCATAATCCAAGCTAGGATTAGACTGCCTGTGTATCAACTTGACTGTTCTGCAACCTTTGGTTCGGAAGCATGCTTTCTTGGCCTGTTCGTCACTATTACATGTAGATGGAAGTAAAGAAGTTTGGCATGATTCCTGCATAGATATGACAAAATTTCCCTCTTGAAATTCAATTTGTAGAAATTCTCAAACAACTTGGGATTATGGTGCTTGTAAACTTTGTGGATGAAGGGCAAAACCCAGTGTAAATCACATGTAATCTCCCCAATGCAAAATCCATCATCAGCCGGGAACAATGCAAATCAGCCTTACTGAGCCAGATCAGGATTAATAGCCGTAATTCTTTTTCCTGTACAACAGGCTTTTCAGGAGCTGCAGATTAAGATGATTGACACTTCCCAGCAACTGAAGATTGCTGATGTCCAGATCGAGCAGCTGAGACGGCAACAGCACCATGCCCGTTTGACAGACAGTGAACTTTCGCAACTACCTCCTAGCACAAGGGTCTACGAAGGCGTTGGTCGAATGTGAGTAGAAACATTGTGATTACAATTTCTGTATGTATATTAATTCAATAATCACATCGACAACCCCCTACCCACCCAAAAGCCCTTTTTTTTTTGCTAGTAAATTCACTGAATCCACCACACCCAATGGCACACAGTCTTAGGACTACCAACTTTGAAGGGGCATCAAGGCTCTAAAGTTAGTGGCTCACATCCCAGGGGATTTTGAATGATCTTGGAGGGGTAGGATCAACTCTTCACGTAACTCTGTTGGCATTTCATTTTGCCTGGAGTCTTTGTGAATCCTCCCATTATCCACAGTCTCTGTGTAGTGTGTAGGAATGTAACAACTCATTCAAAAACTTTCAAGGGGTTTTAGACTATGGATGTGACGTTTACACGTGTAAACGTTTAAACGAAAAAAAATCAATCCGTTTAGAAATTTTCACAAATGTTTAAACGGAACTCAAATTTTAAAAATGGGACCTTGTATTTTGCGCAGTCTACCCTCCAGTTTTATTTACAAAGAAATTAAATTGTATCAGCGCACCGTTATCTTCACTGCTCCACAGAGAGCCGCACAACGCCCCATAAAGACCCCCCTGTGCTCACTGATGTGCGGCACATAGTGCAGCGCTGGAGGAAAACAAGCATAGCAGTCGGCATCACGGCTGAACACACTTGATACATCACAACCCTTGCATGTGGCACGCCGGCGATGATTTCTTTGAGCTCAAAATTCTTGGGCACGATCTTCAGTTTGTAACAAGATTGGAATGCTTCCAGGTATTGCTACATGTATCTGTTGACTGACGCGCTAAGAACTTTCTCAGACTACAAGGGAACCAATCTCTTAAGCGACATGCATATGAGCATGAGATGATGAGAATGTTTTCATTCTTTTGGCGCTAAATGTGTTGATCGATTCTGATAAATTTATTATTTTGTTTATAAGTGTTCACATTCGCCAAAGAAATTCTCACTGGCTAGCAGCTTGTTAGCATGAATGTCCCAGAAGTAACTCCACCTGGGGCTGCTTATCAACAAAGATATACAGTGTATAAGTTTTGAAGGTCGCCTGTCAATCACTGTCTCAAAATTTCTTTCCAGACAATAATATATTTTTATGAGACACTTTTCTATTTCCCGGCTGGAATAGAGGCACATTTAATACAGCACTAGCATTTAATGCTTAATTAATGTCAAAATATATTCCAAGTACATTTACACAAAATAATGTAGGTCATACATTTTCTTTAAATAAACGAAGTCACGAAGAATACAATCGTCATCCCCTTATTTTTCCGGCCTCAGAGAAAGATTTACATCTGGTTCTCTGGATTTTATTTTATTAAAAGCAAAATGATTTCAAAAACCCTAGCTCGTTAAAGTTTGCACTCTCAGTTAATTCTTCTGTATATTCCAGGGGAAAATTTAATTCGAATTATGCTCGGTTTTTCTTATTATAAAATGAATATGATCAAGATTAATTACAGCCTTTAATGTCAAAATATATTTCGAAATATTATATTCTAGAGTAGAATAGCTCACAAAATAATGTAGGCCATGCGGTATTTTTTTTAAAAATAAACAAAGAATAAAATCGCCATCCCTTTTATTGTCCCGGCACCAATTAAATGGGGGTTATTTTAATACGATTTAATATGTCTGGTACTCTCGAATTTTTTTGCCAATTAAATTTTGAACTCTCAGTTAATCATTCTGTAGATTCCATATGGTGCAATAGTCCGAGTAACTTGGACCCAACTTATCGCCTTTAACATTCGGACATGGTCTGGCGATAGTAGTGTCCAAGCTAATCCTTATATGCCGAGCAACACAATTCTATCATTGACCCAAAAACAACGTTGCCCAACAAAAACATTAGATTTCACCCTCAAAACGGCCTCCAAATTATACTAGATATGCCACCTGAGGTACAAGTAGACATCGATAATTAAGATGGTTATACTGAAGTTTACTTATGATCCGGATGAAAAGTGAAATTTCCCGTTAAGGTTGGTGATGCTGATTGTTAGTGACACACATGTATACACATGTACATGTATGTTAACACATGGACATGTATAGGCCTATAAACATGCTCGACTAGAAACATACTTTGGAAGGTTCAGCCTTTGTGAAATGGCTTAACGTTTAACGGTTCTCAAGATATTTGCTAAATGTTTACAAAATTAAATGCAAAGTCACTTCCTTATACCTCAAAATGTACGTGTACGTGTATAAGGTGACAGGTTTTAACAGTTCTGTACACTGGCCTCATAGTGGTATAATTGACAGTCTGTGGTAATTTTGTTAACTGAAGGTACCATACCTTGACAGACATTGATAGATGTGGTGGGTCAGCACTGGTGAGTGCCTATCAATAATGAACCAATAAGGCACAAACGGTTCACTCATGCATTCCAGCCAAACAAAGGCATTGCCTTTGAAAATGGCTGCTACACAAGCTGTAGCAGTACTTATTTATGGTCACCCTACATCATTACATGTATCTATCAAACCCCTTCAACAGGCTTTGACAGTTATAATACTGTGTAATCCATAGGGGACCAGCCTGTACTATAAGAGAGGAAGTGCATAGATTTGTGGATGGTTTGTGGCAGATATATCCATAGCAGGGTGAAGAGGCATGCCGGGTCCCATTCATTGTGCAATATGCACAGTTGAGACCAAGGCTTTTGTCCCTAAAAGCAAACAGTGTCATCTTTTTAGGCATGCAACTTTTCCTCGGATCTGCTGTTGTCCTCATTTTTTACTTCCCATGAATGCCATTACAAATTGAAAAACACTGTACAAAGTCTTGTGTGGTTTGGAATTTCCTCATTTCTTCTAAATTCCCAGTTGCATGCCTGCATCTTTGTTGGCATTATTTGGCAAACATCATATTAAAAGTATTGTGAAATTGTTCAAAAGAAGTACAAATGTAACTTACCAATGGAGGGTTTGCGATGATGCAATTTGATCAGTTTTTAGGAACAACCCCTGTCCCAGGTTGTTCATATTACATGTAATAGGGGCCTATGTTGCTAGCTCAAACAGACAGGATTCTTTGTCAACACTTTTAATTATTTCTATATTTTAGAAGCTCCTAAAATCCTTTAGTCGAACATTTACCATTTAAACTGTACTAGAGAAATCCATCCATTTTCTTCTTTTAAATTTTTTTTTATTTTGATCAAGATTGGATTATTTTTCCCTTTTCAAAACTTGAAGCGTCAAATTGATATCAAGCTTTCGTGTTCAATTTATAACTACATGGGCAATCATCAACATCATGGATTTCAGCAGTTTTGGCTAACTTATTTTTCAAGACTCTGCATTTATCCATTTTCAGTTTTATTTATTTTGTTAATTCTTATTTGGCAGGTTCCTTCTGCAAGATATTGCCAAAGTAAAGGAAACATTAGAAGGCAGGGTCAAGGCAGCCGACGATAAAATCAAGAAGCTACAGGTACTCAGAAGATTCTAGTTTTTCTCTTGAATTTCCTTCCTAAACTCATTTTATACATCCCTGCCAAAAAGAGATTTGTTTTTTGTTTGTGTTTTTTTGGGTGGGTTCCTTTTAATTTGTGATGTTTATTTTGTTCTTCTTTAGTAGTGTTCTGTGGTTATATTATCTTGAAAATTCTTCTCCACTGCTTTTCTTTCAAATGGAACAATGCGTGAACTTCAAAATTGGTATGAACATCAATCTTGATTCAGAGGTGTGCATACAAGTGTGACGTCATGATGATGTCATCAGCTGTCAAATTACAAGTGATTTTAGTTATAAAAGGGACCGTTTTGTTTCAATCATAACTCATAAACAAAACGATGAATTTCACACTTTGTGATCTGATAGACCATGCCTTTATGAACTTTCTTTGTCACATGTATACCAGGCGCGGTTCTACGGGGGGGCTAGGGGGGCTCTAGCCCCCCAAAAATTTTGTCTAGCCCCCCCAAAATAAATTCCGTTAAAAAAAAATTGCATTAGCAAAAAGAATGATTGTGATGTACATGCGAACGGTCTCCCCCTAAAGTGTCTGGAAAAAATAACCGGTCAACATTGCAGCACGCCTCCCTGCAAAAAATTCTTGATTCACCGTGCTAGCCCCCCCCCCCCCCCAAAAAAAAATATTGGTTCTAGAACCGCGCCTGATGTATACATGAAGTTGCTTGACCTTTACTTCCGGAGTGAAAGGAACGTCAAAGCTTGGTGGATTCAAAATACCTTAATAAGTGTCGATATTAAAGCAAGCTATAATGAAACTCTGCACAAACATGAATCCTTTTCCAAAGATGTGAGGTAAATTCTGATGTCATCTTGACGTCATCACACATCAAATTACAAGCAATTTAAGGTCAAAATTTAACAAAATACTTTAAAACTATACATGTATCTCTTTAACTGAATTAATTACCCGTGTTCATTTATTGCGATGTGGTAGACATTGCTTTGGGCAACATTTTGATTCCCGTGCACAGAACCACTTGACCTTTAATTCCGGGGTTATCGGAAGTGCAATGATACGTGAATTATGTAACTTGAAAACGAAAGCATTTTACTATAGTAATAGTAATTCAGAAAATGTTCAGTGAGATATGGTGAGCTCAAAAAGTCATGGTGTGCCATCGTCCTAAAGTCAGAGCGCTCTGTAGTCAAGGAAAGTTGATTTTTTTTTAAACTTAAAAACCAATCTTAACAATTTTACTAAATTGCCTGTATACATTCTTTGAACGATAAAATATTACTTTGCAAAGTTTCATAATGATGACATCATCATACCGGAAGTTATTGCAGGGAGACTTTGGAAACGATCAATTATTTTGCATTTTTACATTTAAATCCATCATTCGATACCTATTTGGGATCATTGTTGCCAAAATAATGATGTCTATTGACGATGGGCACACTTATGCTGTGACGTCATCAAACCAAAAGTTAGGTATATTTAATACATGCATTAATTACATTACATTAATACATGCACGTACACATGTACGTTTGTGTTAAATTTATATTTAACATATAAAACATATAACCGGGGTTTGCCCCGGTGTTTCTGGCAGTGGCAGTAATGTGCGCCGCAGCACCTTGTAAACCATTATAAGGTGCTACATAATGGGTCTCATATTTCTCATAAACTTTAGTTACCTTTCTTTAATAATTGACATAATTTCCAGTGCCTTGAGTATCTAATTGTTGGTAGATACGTGCACAATATACATGTAAGACTCCGTTATTATTATTATTATTATTATTTCCAGAAGTTCTGTTCACTTTTTCTGGCATAACCTACCCTAACCCTGCTGAATCCAACAGGATCCAACTATGTCACATACCCGATGGAGCCTGTTGGATTGAGCAGTTAACCCCTTGTGTACATTCCTCATGCAAAATGTTGGATTCAGCAGGCAACTGAACCGCATTATAACACATTGTTAGACAGGTTGTACCCGACCACTCAATAAAGTGGTATAATTTGTATTACCCCTGATCACAGAGTAAATACTTCTTGAATCTGTATCATAGACAAGGAACTGTACAAGAGTCTCACATTTCAATCTTACTACTTAGGACCTTCTATCACCATTTTTGCACTTTGACATGAACCTTGCAACATACATTTAATGGTCTCAGGGAGTCCAGCAGTAAAATTCAGATTTTACATGCCAGAAATACCATGTTCTTTACTTTTTATTTAACGCTGACTCCATTTGTTTCTTTTCTCAGAACAACAAGGCGTACCTGGAGCGAACCCTCAAGGATAGCGAGAGTAACCTGAGGGAGATGGTAGCACAAAAACAGGCCGCCAAGTCATGATGACATGTAGCTGCTACTGAAGCCAAATGTCATGGAGCTACTATAAAGTAAACAATTATTGCTCAGCAACTTTATGTGCCCTGCAAAAATGGCTAAGAGCCACTCACAGGCAACAAACAGAGATAACCTACACTTACCTTTACTGAGTAGCTCCATCAAATTGGCTTCAGGTGACTCTTTGTAAAACTAAAAACAAAATAACTTGTGTTGATGTTAGAGGTAGAATCATAGGTCTGAGAATGTGCCAAGCCTCAAGTCAGACTGTCCCTTGTACTGTGTGTCTTTACTGTATAGGCTCTTTGTGTCAGAAGAGTGGATGGCGTAGTCTAGCCTATCTACGACAGCTACATTGTAGTGTTGCAGACCCCCGAGTGCTTGCTCACACGTAAAAGGATACACAACCAATTTCTCATTTAAATGTTCACAAACCTGTCTGGTCTGTGCAGAGGAAAGTAGATTGTCTTTGCAGAGGAAAAGAGTGTCTCTGCAGAGAAAGTGTCCTCTCACTCTCTCTCACCGTTTGAGAGATACTTGTGCAGAGTGTATATTGTACGTATGCTTTATTCACGTCATCATTAGGTCTTCTGCTCACTGGCTATAAATATTTTTCCTCAAGCTCATGACTTGACCAAAATCACACATTTACCTTGTGGAGAATGAAAAATGAAATGTTAAGGACTTAAAATATGAGTTGTTAGCTCTTTGTATACTTGGTATACTTTGTACAAGATTTGTGTATGTGCATGTAATTATATTGTGTTAGCAAAAGCCTGTAAGACGTGTATGAATTGCTTTCTGTTTTGCATCCTGTGAAAACATGTGCTTGAAAATAAAGTTTGAATGCGCATTCTATGAAATCATTGTTTTATGATATTGCATAGTCTGGTGTCAAATCCCTCAATAGTGACCTCATAATCATTATAATTTCCTTATTCCACCATTGCTTTTTCATTTGGTGGAAATTTACCAACTAAGTAACTGGAAGCTTTGTAACTATTTGAATTGGCTAGTCTTATGGTTACCTGGCGGTGGCCCTGGATACCAGGAACAAATAAGTGACGTCACATAAGCAGTGATTAGGACATGCAACAGCCGTTGAGTCGGAAATGGACTGTGTATACAGAACGTACGTACTACTGACCCAGCGGCTGTTAGATGTCGCACTCAACGATGCACAACACTGAGAAGAATACGGGCCATGTTGACGTTCTATTTTCTTTTTAAATTAGTTCATATCAATAGATATCATTTAGAGGAGATGTCTGAGTACTATGATCAGCATATTTGAACATTTGATCACGCAAATGTAGGTGTTTGCCTAGCAACAGCATCCTCCTTAGCAACAAACCTTAATTAGAGCCCGATAACTTGCTTAAATCTACAGTAGAAATTAACACGTGTTTGTGGTATTTTTGGAAGGTTACATTTTAGTATATTCAAATTGGCTAGTCTGGCGGTGGGCCTTGATACCTGAATCAAATACGTGACATCACACAAGAAAATGAAAAATATGGCTGATGTTCAGCACCAAGAAAACTGCCAATGTTTAGGCCTAAGGATTATTTCCTTTTAAATGAGTTCACATAAATAAACGAACTTCAAGAAGAGATCTCCGAGTAATAATTGTAATAAGACATCTCACCTCCAGGACCACATGATCATTATAATTAAGATGTCTGTTGCCTGACAACCGCATCATCCTTAGCAACAACCCTTCACCACCTGATTAACTTACTTGAAATGAATCTACAAAAGAAATGACTAAACGTTTAGTTGGTATTTTTTTTAAGGTTTACACCTTTTTAGATCCCTCAGCACTAGTCGATGGCATGTCCACCCCTTCCAAGCTGAGTTTAGGAGCTTATCAGCTATACCAATCAAGATCAAGATCAAGACCTTGGGGCATTCGAATTGGCTAGTCTTATGGTTACCTGGCGGTGGACCTGGATACCAGGAGTAGATAAGTGATGTCACATAAGGAGATAAAAATATGGCCGAAGCGCAGAACTGAAAAGAATATGGTCCGCGTTTAAGAATAATTTTCTTTCAAACTCAATAGATGAACAGAAAGAGAAGATATCGGAGTTGTATGAATAGGATATCTCACCTCCGGGATCATTATAAGGATAATTTCAGTTTGTATGTTGTCTAGCAGCGGCTGCCGCATAATCCTTAGCAACAACTCTTCAGAACCTGAACTTTAAAACTTGACACGAATCTTCACAAGCTAATAGTCAAACAGAATTATTTCAATAATGGCACTGGGTTGGCTATAAACCTGCCTTGTAGTTTGTCAGGGAAACAAAACAAAAGGTCCTGAGCAAAGGACCCATGACATGAGTAAACAACATACCACGTATGCTTCTCCGAAGTTTAAAAATTGTTTTCTTAATTGTTTTCCTCTGTTCTGTATTTTGGTTCCGATTTCAACTTGTGGTACGCTTTGATGGGGGGGGGGGCAAAAAAATTATTAAAGGGTCACCCAAAAATAGGGGTCCAAGAATTACGAAATGGGGTGCAGTTCCGAATTTTTTTGGATTCTAGATGTTCTGTGGTGCAATCTGAGACAATAATTTTCCGACCACTTTAACCAAATTATTTTGGATCTCCAGATCCGCCCTTGGATATAAAATGAGGCCACCAGTTGAACATTCGCTCCATTTAAGTATATATAATATTTTGGGCATATATAGAATTTAGGGCAAAACAAGAAACACTCTTGCACCCACATGGGATGGATTTATTACGATGTTCCACAAAACCCTATACAGCCACCAGGATTGAACTTTAGCGTCGACAGGATCATGGACTTTCGTACGTACGGTAACTTTCGCATCTTGCCTCAGACCTCGAGTGCGCCAGCAACTCTGAATCAATGTCAAACTGAGGGCCAAGAGCAGTAAAGGTGGACCTCTCCTTCCCCAGCGATTAAAGCAGTTGCGAATTAAGAGCCACACAAATAACATAAAATCAGGATATTGTCGGTGTAGTGCCAGAATATCAACCATCTCTGTTCCTGGGTGAAGATATCCCTCCCATGAGGGAGGTTTTTGGTCTCTTTATCATCTACATTCATGAGATGTTTCAGCACCCCACCCCTTCATGCGCCCCAGAACCTTGAAGCCCAGCAGGCACTAGTTTTTGTCATCAGCTGGTGATGAGGGCTGTGCAATGACTTGTCAGGTCCTCTAATTAACATTGAATACCGTTTTAGAGGTGAAAGAGACGGCCAACAAGTTCTGTAGAACTCAATCCCTCAAGCAAGCAAGGGCGGATCCAGAACACAATTTTTTTGGGGGGGGGGGGGAAATTGTGTCTCCCAAAAAGTGGGTCAAAAAATTACGGCGTGGGGTTCGGGGCCTGCTTAAGGGCCCCAAAAATTTTTTGGATTCTAGATGCTCTGTGGTGCGATCTGAGGCAATTTCTGACCACTTTAGCAAATGTTTTTTGAGGAAAAGATGGCGGTGTACTCATTGCCTGCCTTTATTGCGACGTCACATAAAAAAAAAAAAAAATTGGTTTCAAGGTTTTTTTGGGGGGGGGCATGGCCCCCTTTGGCCCCCCCCCCCCCGGATCCACCCTTGCAAGCAAGTTCAATGAGTCTGCATGTTCAAAATTTAGAGTTGAAAGGCAACCCAATATATAGGTTTTCTCGGTCAATTTCGGCAAATGAGCAGCCAATTTAACCACTACGTTATTCTATTTCGCGTGAAATCAAATGCTACTGAAAAGGGTCATTCAATTTCGTTTTATGACCAGTCAAATGTACTGTTGCGTCATTCGATTTAACAAAATAATCATGCAATTTAACAATTCAACAAAGCAGCATTCAAATTCGCAGGAGCTTTTTGAGGCGTGTGTTTAGTCATTCAAATTCATTTTTGGGCAGTCATTTCTGGAATTTGTGCAATCTAAAAAGCGCTTTGTTAAATTTTGTTTCCTTAAGAATGTTGAAGGCATAAATACGGTTCACTTTTTGGCACTTGAGTCACTTTGCCGATGTACTTCGAAGACGAGCTTTCGCTACAGTTTTACACGCATATTTCTACAAATGGCAGCTCGTGGTCGCTACGCTAGAGTGGCCCAGGTAGATCGAGAAAGGTTGATTGAGGCCTTCGAGGGAAACGAGCAAGACTACCTTCAGCTTGCAGTCAATTTGAACATCAACAAGTCCACAGCCAGATCAATTGTTGCAACATATTTGAGGACTGGAAGGCGAGAGACGCTGGCAAGAGGAGGAGCAACCCACAGCAAGATGGATGATGACATGCGAAACCATCTGCAAGGCATCCTTGACGCTAATCCTGTCTTGACACTTCAACAAATGAAGGCTAGTTTGAGTGAGCATCTGCCAGAGAAGCCCCAGGTTTCTACTGCCACCATAGCCAGGGCCTTGGATGGGATGATGATTACACTGAAACTAGTGGAGGACGTCCCTGATGCAAGAAATTCCCCTGAAGTTCTTGATCAACGCGTCCAGTATGGTGAGTGGTTCCTGCAGCATGGTGTTCTGGCGCATCTAGTCTTCATTGACGAGACAGGTTATAACGTCTCCCAGGGTAGAGCTCCACGAGGGATCGCTGCAAGACGAGTCGTCGACAGACGAGGGAGAAATTGCAATGTCACCTTCGCTGTTTCTAGTGAAGTAGGCTTGGTGCACCACCAAATCGCATTCGAAACTGTGACGCGAGAGAGATTCCAGGAGTTTCTTGCGGACACAATTCAAGAGTGTGATGCAGTTTTCCCAGACGACGAACCCATTTACCTCATATACGACAATGCGAGGCCTCACGTGCGAGCCCAACTCCCTGAAGGTGCCAACCCAATGATCCAGCTGAAGCGCCTCCCTCCCTACTCCCCATTCCTGAACAGCACGGAGATGGCATACTCTGCATTCAAGGCTGCAGTTAAACGCATCCTTGGGTTACCTGAGTGGCAACAACATGTCGGAGACAGACAGGCTGCCCAGCAAGCAGGAATGAACATGCAGCAGTGGAGGTGCGATCTCCTTCAACAAGCAGCCATCCAGAGCGTTGATGTCATCACCCAAGTGAAGTGCATGCAGTGGTACAACCATACCCAAACATATATGCCAAGATGTCTGGCACGCCAACAGATTGATGGTTGAGGAAGAAACAACATAAACAATAAAAAAACAGGAAAACATAAAGAAACACCCCATTCAAACACAATACAAAATTAGGTCTTGGTCAGTTAACCAATAAAGATCCCCCCCCCCAAAAAAAAAATGAAGAAGAAAACAAAGAAGAAAAAACCTCATTGGCCCCATGTAAAGTCTACTGGAAGCATAAATAAAGAAAACAAGGTTTGCCTGAATTAAAGTGAAGATATGAAACAGTTGCCTAGTACAGTTTATCTGTTTATTCGTATTTCTTTAGTCGTACTTATTTGAATTCTCTTTAAGCGAAATTGATTGCCTCTTAACGAAATTGAAAAAAATTAAATCCGTAAAATCTCCAGTCGAACCAGCTTTGCTAAATTGAATGATGATTGTGTGTCACGAAAAAGAATGCTAAATTGAACACAGGCTAAAGGAATTTGAATGCCTCAAAACAAAATTGAATGGCCGAATTCTGAATCTGAAACGCAGTAACAACTGGAGAGGCAAAATAGCTTCAATTCGAACGCACGAAAATTAAATTGGCTGCTCATTTGCCGAAATTGACCGAGAAAACCTATAGTAACCGAATAAACGTTCGACATTTTGTGTTTGTACATGTAGGTTGAAAGTTAAATTACATAGTTAAGTGTGTCTTAAAGTTGAGGAATTTTGGTGTCTGTATAATGATTGATCCGTGGTCTAATCAAAGGCAACAAACACCTACATTTGCATGATCAAATGTTTGACTATGCTGTTCATGTACTCAGACATCTCCTCTAAATGCTTGTCTGTTATGATATCATTTAAAAAGGTAGTTAAACGTAAACATGGCTGGCTTGGCTGCGCATCGTTGAGTACGACATCCAACAGCCGCTGTGACAGTTGTACTTACGTTCTGCGTACACAGTCCATTACTGACTCGACGGCTGTTGCATGTCCTAGTCACTGCTTATGTGACGTCACTTATCTGCTCCTGGTATCCAGGTCCACCACCAGGTAACCATCAGACTAGCCAATTCGAATTCCCCAAGGTGTAACCTTTCCAAAAATACCCACTAAACACTTGGTCATTTTCCAAAAATAAATGACCCCTGGCTCTTGGACTAATTGTGAGTGGACAAATAAGTCTTGTGCAGTCTTGGTATACATTTACACCAAATTGTGAATGTTTATTATACATTTCAGGATAACTTGGATGCTAACATTATTATTCACAGTTAATATAATTATAATAACTAATAGCGCATACATGAATTCATCAATATACATACAGGAATGGTATACAGCCTTAAAGGGAATATACATCATTTGCTTTTGCTGTAATTTTCAGAAATGGATGGAATTGGGGGGTTGGAAATATATAGCAAATATAGTTACACTGACTTTTTTGAGGTTTTGGGTTCGCAAATGCTATAAAAACCGAGAAAAAACAATCATTTTCCTCTAGTCTGGTTCCCTGACTCCATTTAAGAAGAAACAGAGCAGTTTACATACATTGGGGAATTGTAAGGTCAGGGAACCAGTCTAGCTGGCTTGTACCCGTGCATAGGTGTGTAATCGATTGCAAACAAGTGCGATGGTCAACTGGGGCCAGTATTTGGAAAAAAAAGCCAGTTTTTTCCAACGCTGGTCAGCCGATCAGCGTTGGAAATTGATACAAAAATACCACTTTTCTTGAAAATGACAGTATACCAGGTGCCATGATTTTACAGGATGCTTTACACTGTCATTCACTAACAGTCCAGCAAGGTATTTCAAAATGATTTGGTAGTTTTATTTTTTGATGTTTGCAATGTTGTATTTTCCTCTTTACAGCCTCAAACCTGAAGAAGAAGATAAAATCACTTGTCTTTTATTTGCCCATCCCCCACAAATACAAATTGCTTACAAAGTATCCTCCAGTAGATGTAAAAATAAAAATGACAACTGATGCAGTGACATAAAGTTCTACTGAAGGAAAAAAAAAGTTTTAAGTATTGTGTAAAAATAATTAAGCCAAAATATCAGAAAGTTATTCAGGTAAATGATGGATATTGGTTTTACTCCATGTTTTATTGAAGATAAAATTAGAAAATGCCAAGACAAACTGCATGTAGTACACCCGATTTCAAGCTGTCGTGGCCCGGTGTCAAATTCCTTCACTAATTTAGAGAAAAAAATTGAATGAGCACATCCTATCAATCATTTGGTTGGAAATTGTCCAATGTTTGACCATAAATTCACACTCGCCTGGTCCTTCCCGAGTCCCCCAAAGACAACTTTGACTGTCCATTGCCTTTCATTTTAAATATTACTTTTTATGAAAACTACACACATCTGTCCTTTCCTTTAAAGAAAATGACAACTTGAAAAACAGCCATTGTACTGGCACGAAATGATGAGTCACATTTAGTTTCAAGGAAACTGGAAGACATTACATACCAAATTTAGTTAAGAACTTTTACAGGGCTTTTAATTAATCCAAACCACCACGGGCGGGGGTTCAAACTATCTCGGTCCGGGTCAACTCGGTCCCACCATCAGACAGTCCAATAATTTGTTGGTCTTGGCACTCTTGGGTCAAAACATTGTTGTTGTTGTTATAACCTCTTTGTTAAAAAAATCTTCATATTAGTTCAATACTGGTACTTTGTTTACCCCTATAATGCTTGCTTTTAAACCTTAGTGAACAATTTCAGTGTCATGAAATTCAAGAAAGTCGGAATTCACATACGATCCGGAAATTGGGCACAAAATTTGCCGACCTTAACATTTAATAATTATTTCTTTAATCTCCGGCTCCATCTCTTTTAAAGTTGACAAATTCTGATAAACCATTGTCATCTCCACTCACATAACCAGCTACAAGTTTGTCAGAAAACTATTTTCTTATTTTTTGGCGCAAAAATATCGGAAAATCATGCCAAAATTCAAAATTCTCTGTTAGCTTTGTAACGGTTAGGTACATAAACTCAAGATTTATGAACGGGAATGTTTAGAGCTTAACGAAATTTCACTTACTGTTGGAAGTGTTTTTGCTTTAACAAGGCACTAGGGCCGGGCTGAAACTAAAGTGCGTCATGTTAAGGGCCGCGCCAGCCTTTATCAGGGTACACCATCTTGAAAATCAAAGCAAAGTTCCAGCAGATTGACACTCCTATAAATTGGTGAATTATTTTGTATGAATTTTAAAAAAGCCACAAAAATTCCTACTATTGAAATATTCTTGGGCAAATGAAAGTAAACAATATTTATCTTTTTATGCACTGCCACTTCTCAAAAACAGCATTCCTCTTTGCAACTTATGCTAATTCAATGTGCCCATTTTGATTTACCGGGTAACATTGAGGTTGGGTCTCAATTCTGTCTTGTGTCTCAAGTCACATGAGGTAGCATTCAAAAAAC
The DNA here is from genome assembly GCA_029964075.1 of Patiria pectinifera. Taxonomy (NCBI): domain Eukaryota; kingdom Metazoa; phylum Echinodermata; class Asteroidea; order Valvatida; family Asterinidae; genus Patiria; species Patiria pectinifera. Next base: position 5,436,302 of record CM057136.1, on the reverse strand, counting down.
TATATGGATTATTGTCTTTTTTTAATACACTAATGAAATGACATTTGTGGCTGAAAAAAAATCAGCCACCGTTTTTAAATACAATAATGTACTCCCAATGCACCCACATTAAAAAATATATGACCTGTTGGAACATTTCATGCTTTTTTTACATGATTATTTTCTTGCAGCATATAAAATGAAAAACTCAGCATTTGTCCAGGAACCATTTCTTACTGTTACTTATCACTTTGATTTCCTATCTTTTTTTATATATATAATATGTAAATGATTATACTCACTATTTTCTACATTAAAATGCAGCACCAACAAATTTTGTTCTTTTACAGTCATTACTTCATCTAATTTGTTTTTTTAATTTTACTTAAGTGGCATGTTGGTTTCTTTTGGAACAGTTCATTGACAAAATGTGGAGAATTATACTCATAATTACATTGACATAATGTTGAGAATCATACCCAATTCATTTATCTTATTTTGAACAATTCAAATTAAATCATGTGACTTGTTTTTTCCCATAACGTCATATTTTCATATGTCAAAATAATGTTTAAATGACAGTTTAAATCCAGGTTTTTGACAGGATAATGGTAAAAATGTCAATGTCATTAGCAAAAGGTTCATGCACCTACATGTGACAGAGCAGTAGTTTGAACACATTGAGAACTGGGTTTAAGTGAAAGATTGAAACTGTGATTATGCTAGCTTTTTCAGGCACAACAGTGACAGAACTATAATGCTGGATATTCCTTGCACACAACTTTACTAGACTCTTCAAAATGTTATTCTCCTTTCCAATAAACTTCCAAAGACAAATTAAAGCAAAACTACTTGGCTAGCATCATAACATAAATATATGTTCTTATTTAAAGAAAATGGTCCCATATCAACCACCATTATAACATGTATATGAAAATTTCTCAACAAAGGCACTTTTTAGAACACTGGATTACAGAATAACTCGGGCAAACCTGGTTATTAACATCATTCTACCAGATATTTACCAGTTACTATACAACACGCAGAAAGTCAAATATCTCATATAAAAATAAATTTGTCAGCTACCTTGAATGCTAGGAACATCAAAACCTGTCAAACTGTTGTTATTCAGTCCCTCTAGTGACACTTTTCATAGGTCTGATCATTCTTATCAACTAGCAGTTTCCCTTTTTTTAATACATGTAAGTTATCTGGCTGCTTGATGCCCAACTGTCCTTTTTACTCACTTGGAATTCTTAGGAATAAGTTTGGGTGTGTTCATATAAAAGTTGTCTGGCCACGCCCGCCTAGTTCCCACCACTCTGTCATACTCGTCAGTGTTGGGCGGGGTTAGGGTTAGGACAGTGGGAATGGCTTTGGAGTCACCATCAATGTCCACAAAGTCCTGGCCCATCTGTAGCTGCTCCTGTTCTATGGACAGCTTGCGATGCAGCAAGGCATGGGCTGCCACGCCTCCAGCCAACTTGAAGGTGGGCTTGGGCATGATAACTGGAGCCCCTTTCCTTGGGGTCTGATAACCGGAAGTCCCCACTCGTCGCAGAGTGGGAATGTGGGCAGGCTCCATGTAGCGCTCAGTCTCTGCAGGGTAGGTGGGAGCTTTCCTCTTACAGGACTGATAGAGTGGGAGGGTTGCACTGGCCGAGGGAATGGTTAGCCTCTCTGACGAGGATATCAACTTCTGCAATGAATAAAATATAGAACAAAGAATGGAAAGCTTGTTAGTTGTGTAGTTCTGAGAAGATCCAGTTGTTTTAACTCAACGTTTCAAACAGTGTGCTCTGTTTGTCATCAGGAGACTGCCGGAATAAAATATAGAAATGAATATTCTGCAAACCTTACGATCTGACCTCGGGTTTCAATTTCAGATGGAGCTGCTAAGTAGAAAACATTGCTCAAATTTACGTCAAGAAAAAATTGAGAACTTGTTACAAAAAATGAACTTTCCACAATGAACAACCTTCAAACAGTGAACACATGACATTTGGGTCAGATTTTGCTGAGAGAAACCTTTGGTTTTATGTTGAATTCACTAAATTTCTTGCCTTGTTAACATTTGTTTTAGGATACATTTACTCCCCCCCCCAAAAAAAATGGAAAAAATATATATGACTATTCAGCTCAATAGGCACTAAAAGTCTATAAAAAAACGGAAGAAATAATTTTAAAACTTTTGAAAAGTATCCCAGAACAAAGACAGTAACAGCTAGGCTCAATTATGCTGTAGAATTTTTTGTGCCCCCCCCCAATTTTTTTTTTTGGGGGGGGGGGGTTAAATGTACCACAATTTTATGTGAATGTGGATATTTTAATTAAGTCTAAAAGGTTTTTAAATACATTTAAACAGGCCTACACATGGAATGTCACCACCCATTGACTCGTGAATTTCAGTGAAATCAAGTTGAAAAAAATAAAAGAAGATTTGCACGGAACAAGAGGGAAAGAAAGTACAATGTACCACATTTAAGGCCATGGCTGGAAAAGTTTTGGACCATTTCCTCCAAGACGGTAACATTTCCATGACACCCTCCAGCAGCCATATAATAGAGAGGGTGCTGGTTGATGGGCCTTCTTCACATGACTGAGTGTCACTATAAACGAGTTGGTTAGTTTTCAGCATGATGCATGATGCCACAGTTTCCAAAATTAGATTTTTGAAATGTGGAATTTGTTCCCTTCAAACTGTTATTGCTGCATCAGGCGGATTGTTTTGAAACTAATTTCTAGGATTGCTGGGCAAATATTATCAGATTATGTTGTTACTTTATCCACATGTTCACATTTTCCTGTTTCTGGAGTGTGGCAAACAAACACCAGTTGTGGGGCTTATGCAAAAGTCAAATTAACTCGGTCCAAATTTTCATTGCAATAGAAATCATCCTGATGTCTTTCACGTATATTCATGAAGAAATTAGTGATAGCAGAATTAACATGCATTGGAAATCGTGGAACATATTGCAATCAAGATAAGCCTTTAGAAGGTAAGCCCTCAAGAGGAAAAATGCAGCATATTTGCAGTTCATCTGAGATATGGTACCTATATAAGTACAGAAAAAAAAACACTCATAATTTCCCATCACATTATTCTTGTTTTTCAAGAGTCTTCAGCACTGGTACCATCAGTGCTTTCCACTACATGTTTGTTTTTACTTTCCCTTGCAATTTTTATTGTATTTGTCCTATTTATTTTAAGATTAAAGTGACAAAGAGTGAAGTCACAGGAAGCAACCAATTCCAAGCCTGAAAGGCCCAGAGCCGGGGAGGGGGGGGGGGGAGGACACACCCTGTCCACCCCCCCCCCTTTTCAGTCTCTTTAGGTAACACCTACATGTAGTCCAAGGATACAAGTCCCATCGGCTCAATTTGTGTATCAGTGTAAAGCAGGTTTCACTATAATTGAAGCTAGCATTGTGCACTGTGCATTGTATTCTCACCTTGACATTCAACACGTTTGTTTCAGATTTGCAAGTCAACACCATATGATCCCTAATTAACCAATCCGAGTTTATCCCATGCTGAAAAATATTCCCAACAAAAATTATTAAATTCAGGTCAAAGTGATTCACACTTCCTACATACAACCAAAGGAAAGATAAGGTCACACAATTTTAAGTTTCTCCACTTTCTCCTTTCAAAGGTTTTTTTTCTACTTAGTAATATTGTTCCTTTTCTTCTGGTAGGCTGTTTTGATTTCCAGCTCCATTCTTAATTTAACTTTAATTGGACTTCTGCTGCAATGCAAAAATCAAACCATGCTGAATTACGATTTTATGTTTTTAAGTATCATTTCTGTTATGACTAAAGTATGCTTTTCCTAATTTCTGAGTTGTCCTTTTTCATTGTACATTTGCCTGTCTCGATTTCAATTTTTTATACTGTCTGATCCTATTTCAAAATCCAATGTTAATTTTTTTTTAAATCACTATTTTATGTATTTTATTTATTTTATTACACTTCTCCACTGGCTGATATAAAAAAAAATATTACAAGATCTACAGAATCACAGATTAAAAAACACAGAGAATATACAATTTCAATAAATTGATAAAAAAGAGTTTATGCCAGAATACGGATGGATTAAGCCAGTGAGTGGCAAGAAGGAACAGGTGACTAGCACCTCTACAGAGCCATCCTACCACAGGAAAACCAGATCCTACAAATTATTTGTGTTTCTTTTCTACAAAAAAAAGAAAAAGAGGGGCGGAGCGTAGGATAGGTAGAACAAACAGCCAAAGGGGAAAACAAGGGAAAGAAGAAGGAAGAATTAAACAAAGGGGGAGGGGGGGGCGGTAAGCGATACTAGAACTGAAAAGAGTTAATTTCAAGTGGAAGACTGGCGAGGGGAATAAAAGAAATAGGAATTGGACCTGCAGCCAGCACAACAACAGTGAGACGCCCAGGTACAAACATCATCGGTTTCAAAGCTGCAGTTGAATTTTGTTTTCTTAAACTCCAGAACTTGAGTCTTGAATGATGAAAATGAGGAATCTGATCTGGCTGCAAGTGGGAGCTGGTTCCATGTACTAACTATGCGCTGAAAATAAAAAGCTTTGTGGGATTCAGAATTGCAGTGGGGAACGGATAATTTGAAAGGATCAGCTGATAGTCTTGTTGTAGGACGGCCCTGGTTAGCGTTGAACTAAACAAAATTATCCAGAGATGTATCATAGTGACCAGCCTTACATTTAAAAACGTACACAAGGTCCTGGATTTCTCTTCTGAATGACAAAGGCATCAACTCAAGGCTAAATAAGCGTGATTTGTAATCCATGTCAGGGTAGCGCGGCATAAATTTAGCTGCACGTCTCTGAGCACCTTCAAGTAACCCTATATTGAGTTTCGACGTACCACTCCATACTGGACTACAGTACTCCAAGTCACTTCTTACCAGTGATACATAAAGTATAATGCTCACTTTTCAAGCACATTATTTTGCAGACCTGTTTCCAAAGTCAATTTGTGACCACAATTCCCATTACTGGGAAATAAATTGTCAATTGTTCTCTCAGAGAAGACCACTTTAGAAATATTGCTGAAAAATAGGCTGTCAGGAGTGTGACACTGCCTTGGCCTGACAATGAACCACACAGATCACTCAGCACCTTGTTTGCCTTGCCTGGGGCTATTTCACACAGTTTGGTTTACATTATGCCCCAATCCACATAGCTTGATTTCCTCTACATGGCTGTGAGTAAATTGGATAACATTGGTCACTTCCTGTTGGGTATGACCTGGGCCAGTGACTGCCCAGAGCTTGTCAGACATGATTACGTCTCTTAAAATGGGAAATTCCTTTCTTTTTCTTCTTTTTCCTGGGTCCAATGTCATGGCACTGCTTACCAGTAGTGAATAATCTTCATTCCCTGTAGCATAAACCTTTGTGTGATGTTCAGCACATTCACATCTTTGTGTGGACTTGTGGATTGTGCTCGTGTGTAACTGTGTATACCCCATGCTAACAGGGTTAGCACAGAATTTATGACAGGATGATGATCATATGTGCAGCATTTTATTGTTAGTACAATCATGAATTTGGGACCTGAATTGCATACTAAAGTTGTTCACTGTACTGCATAATTGTGTACATCTGTAACCAGGAATTCTTTCTTGCTGCACCCTACTGACTGAGATACCATTTGTTGGGCAGTGTCTCTTTTTTGAGGAAAAGATTGACGTGGGTGGCCTAGTTTATCACTTTTTAAATAAAAATGAGAAAACTGACCAGTACGGGACCTGAATGTGCACATACATGTATGCTCTATCCACCCGAGTTATCTGACAAATTACAAAGTCACATTTTCTCAATTCAAACATTGTCTCTGGTGACATGGCTAGCTTCTCACAGTGAGCAAACCCTGCAGTGCTCTACCCAGCTGATCTGTCCAGTCATTTGCAGGCTGTTATTTTCATTGGTTCAAATACTGTCTCTTGTGAGCAAGCGTATCATGCTGTCAAGGAAAGTGCTATCATGCTGTCAACGATGGTAATAGTTTGGCCTCTTGAACCCAAGACCCTGGTTCCCTGTGCAGGTGCTTTATCGTGCAGTTTCTCACTTTATTGGTGCAAATATTGTCTCTGGTGAGCCAACTCACCTGAAATGTAATGAGACTGCATGTACCTTATTATTTGTGTTAAATGAGTCAGTGCTCAAAAATTATATCTTACCAAAAAATTAACCTAAGTGTTAGGTATCCGGTCAGCTGGTAGCGTAACAACTGATTTAAGATTTTCCAATTGGCATCAGCAGGTGAGCGGAACTAAAGCACACAGCTGTCAGGATTAGTATACATCAGCTTTAAGTTGTGCGATACTGGATCAAAGAGATACCTGTACATCTTTGAAGTGTTGTTAATTTATTTATGTACTTCACTGGATATGAACCCAAAAGCAGCCAAACTACAGAACTTTACCAAAATCCACCGAACATGGCACATCTGAACAAAACAACACAAAACAAAACTCATTCGTTCAGTTCAATATGTATAAAATGGGTATTTTAGTGTCATTTGTTTCTACTTGCTCAACCAAAGATTATCAAAACTTGCACTACAAAGTATCCCTCCCCCCCCCAAAAAAAAGAGGAAATTCGTTTGAGGGATAGCATTATCATAGTAAAGTTACTCACAGGAATACTTTTAAGATTATTTGGTATCTTTCATTAGCTAAAACCCATGTGTATAGAAATACAGTTTTTCTTAAACCATTACATCTGTTATTTCTCTTTACTGACATCTGCTGTTTCTCCAGGTGTTGGAGGGCTTACATGCTTCACTTCAGCACCAGATTTATTAACCAGCCAGTGAGTGTTCCAGACATCCCATGGCATTTCTCACACTTTATATTTTATCGAATCATTGGCAGCTAACAACTGTCAGACTATGCTTGTCAGACTTACATGTAGAAACTCAAATCTTCATGATTGGGTTCAGCTATACTTATAAGTGTCCTATTCTAATCAAACCAAACAGGCCCGTGAAATGAACTTCAAACTCAATTTAGACCACATCTGACTTTTTATTAAAAGTTGCCACTTTCATTACTGATAAATAAATGTGCATTTTTAAAATAAGAGAGTGTTTGGGGAAGAGGGGTTACAGAATGGAATATGGTTTTGCCAAAATACTTCTAAAGATGTCCCGTGAACTCGGGAAAATGTGTCTTCATCAAGCATCCTATTATTTGAGCATGAAATGAATAGGAAGGTACTGGCTACTCTTTCCTGCCAATTTTTATTCAAATATTTAGGTCATCTCATAACCAGCGACCCCAAAATCGACACGATATGGCATAAAATTGTGAGCGCCTGGGAAAGCTGGTCCCGTCTAAAACACATATATTTTTGGACAAGGAAATCCCACTCTTTATCCGAGTCAGAATTCTCAAGTCAACAGTGTGAGCCAGGCTCACATGTATGCGATGCAGGTGACAGCTAAACAAAATTCCCAAATCGACTCAGATATGGACCAGGTTCCACCGCAAAATGATTAAAGGCGGCTATGCCCGACAAACCCACCATCTTAAAACCTGAAGAATGACGACATTGACAATGCTGACTGGGACCGGGCTTTCAAGTTCAGTAACGCAAAGATCCTACAGCTTGCATGCACAAGTAGTATAGCATCGTTCTGCGAAAAGCAGCACTTTAAATTCATAGCGCAAAACCCACCACTGCAGAATGATGAACTACAAAAGATGCTATGCTTTGCTCAACCACATAGTGGTCAAGCGGCGCATTGGGCACGCCTCAGTAAAAATGCCCACATCAAACCAATGCAGTTACTCAAGATTATGTTTAACCACAAAGATTTCAACAAGTGGCTACTACAAAAGTATGACCATGGCTCCTCAAGCTTGTAAACCACGCACGCGGAAAACAAAGATGACGACGACATGAAAGCCCCGCTATCAGTGCAGGCAGCACAGAACACTGACTGAACTGGTACTCTAAATGAATAATGTTTTATCCCCCAAAATCCAAGTTTTGTGCTCAATATTAAATTGTCATATGAACAAATATGGGCTACTGCAGTTTTCCTTACTGTTACCAGATTAGGGTAGGAAAACATTTTACAAAATGTATGTAAATATTCAGTCCAATAAATAAGATGACGTAAAGGTGTGCATTACAGCGCCACACTGGACGTAATCACTGTGCTCCAGCACTAGTGTTCCACAGACTGCAGTGTTGCAAAGTCCCTCGTTTTTGACCAGTGCTTTTTGTGTAAACAAGTGGCGCCAAATATAGTCCTTTTCTCTATGTCTTAAATTGAAGGGAAAAAAATTACTTTTTCCCAGCAAAGAGTTCATGTGATGTGTTCCATAAGGGCAATTTGTGCAAATTTGATGTTCTGGGTATTTCTGAGGTATATCTCGTCTGATAACAATCTGAAGTGACAGTGATCATATTCGGTGTTCAAGTTTGTGAGGTCAACGTGGTGGCTGCATTATACCTACTGGGGTCAGAAGCCAGGCTGGCAATATCTCACTGCAAACCCAAGCGATGGGTTGCATAATGCAAGAGAAAGAACAGGGCAGTGGTCGGACAAAAACAATCATTAACTCATCATCTTTAAGGTTTATGCTGTTTAGTGAAACCTACTGGACAATAAACTAGCCCAGGGATCATGGATCCAAGAAGTAACATGTTTAGAATACAGCATGCCATATGATATTTGAACCTACCGTAGTTGCAACTGGTGAGGGGGGAGTTGTACGACAGTCTGTGGCAGTGCTATTATTCTGGGGTCTGTCTAACCCTTGTTGGTAGTTGAGTCTGTCCCGAGACTGCATGTTGATCTCTGTGTGGAGAGTAGCATTAGGTATCTTGGATCTGAAAGGAAATGCATGAACCTTGAGGTTAGTTATAACGGTTAGCTGAAAGAGAGACTGCACCAACTTCTCCGATGTAACCCTGAGTTTTAACAACATGACAACTCACCTCTTCCTGTGGATGAGGCAAGCAATACCAACAATGATGAGAAAGATGGGAACAAGTATTCCTACGGAGACAGCCGCTACCATAGCACCACTCATCCCGCTGGCTGGAATGATGGGTTTGACTAACAAGCAACGCTCACCAGCATAGCCGGACAAACAGCTGAATACAAAAAAAAGTTGGCATTAAGTGCTGAAACTGGACATGAGAGATTGTTGTGATAGGGTATCAAAGTACAAAAGTATCACCATTTTGAAGTTTTGAATAAACTTAAACAAAAGACAAACTATTTCAGGCACCAGATGTCCAAATCGGTAGGCAAGATTCCGTACATCAGTTGTGAATAAAATAGTGACAACATAAAACTGTACCTCCAAACTGGAAGTTGAGAACAAGTAAGTTCCCATAGCATTTCACAGAGTTGCAAACACTGGAAATAGAGCATGATTGGTAGAATCTAAGAATGCATTCCTGTCTGACTGCTAAAAATATGTTTTATGGTTCACACAACTTTTGTTCCCTATTATATCTGGGTCTCCACCAGGCATTAATTTTCAAAGCACCCTTTCTTCTTTATAGTGCAGCGGTGATATTGTGATGCATAGTGAATCATGACCTATAATGTATTGCGCTACATACTGTACATGTACTATGAAAACATGAATTTGTTGCTTCCCCAGCTGGTACCTATCCCATATCAGTGGTTTTGTTAGTGCTGGATCATATGCGACACCATTGGTCGGTCGACCAGCATTGGAAATTCATACAAATATACCACTTTTCTTGAAAATGACAGCACACCAGGTGCCAAGATTTTACAGGATGCTTTAGACTGTCAATCACTGTCAAACAGTCCAGTAAGGTATTTCATATTACTTCGGTAGTTTTGTTTCTTTGATGTTTGCAAATGTTTTACATTAATTCCCTTTAAATTCTCTTGCATTAAATGTGAATTGGCCTTCAGTTCAAGGACCCACCTGCAAGACGGTTTCTTGATATTGATGAGCCAACGACAGACTCCGCCATTTACACAATAGTAGCGGTACTCCGGCCCGCACTGCCCAAAATGGGACATATCTGGGGTGGTGCGCTGCCCACCAATCACGTCATCTGGGTACAAGGTTACCGTGGCTGCACCTTCAACAGTTTCATCCCTGCCGCTACTGCTGCTTTGAGTCAGGCTATGGTGGGAGGATACTGGTATATGCTGGTCAGGCGGCAAGGTAGAGCGAGAGGCTGTGGTGCTCCTTGGAGTGGTCAAGGAAGGGTGGTGCCAATGTCGGGTGTTGCTAGCCATCATAGTGAAGGACTGGCTGGTTGTGGGGCTCTTGGTGGTTGTAGTCGGCAGAGGGTAGGTGATTTGGGGCGGGGCTATCAACTCTGATCTAGGCGTTGTTGGGGCTGTAAAATACACAAAGCCAAAAGAAAACCTAAGGTTAGTATAATACTGACACTATTGAGTTATTAGAGTGGGCTCTAATGCAAATTGGGGTCTACATAATAAATTATGAGAAAGTATGCACATGTGTATGACACCAATGTTATCTACAAAATAGCCTGACATTAGCAGTAGGGCTGCCAACCCTGGTTATGTCATTGCAAAAGGTGAGTGCACAATACACAAGAACACTGCTGAATGGAACACTGCTTACCAATCATTCAGGAACACAGCACGAACAGTAGACAGACCTACCAAGTCTCGTGCATTTGGTGTGTGTCACATGCCTAAGAGTCAATTCACACGCTCACATGCCGGACAATCGTAACTGACACGCCTAATGCCAAATTGTTCTGAACACATATTTTTAGGTTTTCGGGACAAGAATATAGAACAATGTTTCGTGGTGGGGCTAAGCACTTTTGCAACTTCAGTTCTTCGCGAAGATCATGATTATATATCGCCACGCAGCGTAGAGACACCCTCATCATCCCCAGGGCCAGCCAATGGCCTTGTAACAAGATTATGTTCAGCGCTGCGCCCCTGCAGTAAACTCCCAGGTGTACAGTAGGGTTGCATCAAGCGTGTGTGCCAACAATGTGTTGTGCAATAATTCCTGCTGATATTGTTGATGTCCTCTAATGTGGTGCGGCCCCTACCTTGATTTTTTCACCTCTAGTGCCTTGCTGTAGAGCAAAATATGCACCTGTAATTTCATTGTTCTTCTGAAACACTTCTAAATGTTTTTATTTTTATATCTCTAAAACGCACCCACAAAACAAGTCTACCATTATTTCAGCACTTGTTGATATGTCCAGGGACAGCAGAATACAAACTTACAGTCAGTGATTGGGCAGATTGTATGGTAAGTTCAATTTAAGTGCATATTTGCTACAGCATTTTTCTTTGTGGTGATGTGAGTAATTAAGGGGCAATGAATCGATAAACACAGGATGAACAGGATCAACCTGGTGCCCACTCATGAATGTCTGCCTTTAATTTCCCAACTCCAGTGAGCTACTGGCTCACTAGACAGACATGCCTGGACCCATGTCTTTAAGGAAAGCCATTAACAGTGTAGAACATTGATTGGGTTAAAAAAATGTATACACCTGTTGGCTCAAGCATATAAATGTGTTAACATTTGTATGGTGCATGCACATTTTGTAAAATTAAATTAAGATTTCCATCCATTTCAAGGTCAAATTACTTTATGGTTGAATAAAGGAATTTACTGGAGCAGGGCTTGAACTTGCCACCTTTAGAACACCATGGCCATACATGAACTGCCGCTCTACTAACTGAGCTATATGTTGGTGATCTAACAATTTCGTTGATGTGTTTGTTCAAGGGCACTAATCAAAGTCTTGGAACAATATATCATATGTCATAATGCTAACAAAATAAGCAATGCTACAAACCTGAAAAATAGACAGTGGACATCACTCAGAGAGGATACTGTTTTTATGACAAATCATCGAATAAACTACAGGTCTAATTAACCAACGTCCAAAATTTTACAACAGGAAATTGGAATGCTATATTGCTCACCTTCCTAAGCCTTTAATGGAATTAGGGTTAATTAAAGCTCACCGCAGATTTCCCACCCATCATGCACCTTTGATTCCAAAGTCTTGCTAGACCAAGTCGTAGCACCAATGATTGGATTGTAACTTTATTTGTCAGTGTTGTCTGGCACTTAATGACACATTTTATGTTGGCACCAGTTAGGGATAGCATTCTGGTTTTTGTTCCCAAGAAAGGGGAGAGAAACTAACTCTTGTTGGACAATCGTAATATCAACAGCCACTGGTCAAAGACGCTTGTTGAGTTGAAAGTACACCCAATTAATTTTAGGTCCTACCTGAAGAAATTAGAAGATTAGCCCTGTCCTTACCATGGGCGACACGGAACTACCCCTTGCTGCTTACCATAGGCGACTTTAGTCGATTAGGAAGCTACACACAGAACACACTCAACACAGATTTATTCACTGCTTTTCAGCAAGCTGGCATGTTGGTATGTTTTGCCACCCATAATCAACCATATACCAGCCGAATTTGTATTGTTCTAATGAGGTAGTTTATTTCTAGTGTTGACAAATGTTGCGAAAATTTAAGAAAAGAGCTTCAGAAGTATTCACGCACAATTTGAGGCATGGAGTGCCATTTGGTCATGTGGTGAAATGGCTTGCAGTTTGATAAATGGAACCAGATGAACAAACAGGCATAACATTCATATTTTTATACATAGGGCCTTGATTTTTACACCACATAAATGAGTAAAGTTCACACATACTGAAATTTGTATCCTTGTGGAGTCATTTCTTTGTTCTCCTGTACTAACATTTTAGAATGTGAAAATCTAGTTTCTATTTTAATCAGAATTAATTTCCTGGGCTGAAATTTTGACTTAATATCCCTTACATAAAATACTTCAATATTTGCGACAGATCAACACACCTTGGAAATTCCTAGTTTTTGAGTAAAATCCATATATCTATTTCGTGATAACCTTGTGGAGACAGATTCATCTATAGAAATTGCCCTGTGGAGACGTATACATTGTACAATCTTTTGTTCCCTATTATACCCATGTCTCCACAGGGTACCGTGTTTCAGATCAAGGAACAAAGTTTAAACACATCACTCATTTTAATCACTCCTTGGCAGTTAAAATCCAGGTTGAAAAAGAGTTTTCAAGTTACAGACTTGTATTTGAGTCACCAAACATCGAGTCCGAGTCCAAGTCACCTCTCCCGAGTCCGAGTCCCAGGCGCGGTTCTAGAACCAATATTTTGGGGGGGCTAGCAGAGTGGATCCAGATTTTTTTTCAGGGAGGCGTGCTGAAATGTAGACCGGTTATTTTCTCCAGACACTTAGGCCTCCGAAAATCAATAGGTGAGTGGGTGGGTGCCATATTTTCAATGGGGAGCGCCAATAAAATCCTAAAATCATTCACACTATATTAACTACAAATGCACCCTTGTCACGACTATTTCTTTAGGGGGAGACCGTTCGCATGTATGTACATCACAATCATGTACATCACAATCATGTACATCACAATCCTTCTTTTTGCTAATGCAATTTCTTTTTACGGAATTTATTTTGGGGGGGCTAGACAAAATTTTTTGGGGGCTAAAGCCCCCCCTAGTCGCCCTGTAGAACCGCGCCTGCCGAGTCCGAGTCCGAGTCATGCAGGTCAAGTCCGAGTCCGAGTCACGAGTCAAAACAGTCGAGTCCGAGTCCGAGTTACAAGTCACCTTTACTAATATACAGTTGACTCTCGTTAATACAAACTCTGTTAAAACAAATTCTGGTTATAGCAAACATAAAGCCTTGGTCCCAACTGTGCATTTATGTGCACAATGGGACGGGCACTCCTCTAGTGATATAACAAACTTTTTGGCTAGGTCCGGCTGAGTTTTCGACTGTACCGGTATATTGGAAGTAAATTTTGAGGTACATGTACTGCTAAAACCTCACAGTGTGAATGTTTCCATATTTCACTGCTTTGAACTGAAAATACATGTATAACCAGGTTCTGGAAAGGATAATCTGGCACTGAACACTATCAAATTTGTTTACGATATATCAAGAATGGACGCTGCATTATATATTTTGATAGTTGATTTCCCAAATCAATATATATCGGAACACGCCAGCAGCTGTGTACAGATGTGTTTCCTCTGCACAGCACTGGCTGTATCGCTTGCTTATGAGAGGATCGTCTTCAAAATAATTTCTAATTTGTTTTGTGGACATTTTGGTCAAGTCCCGAGTCACGCAGGTCGAGTCCGAGTTCGAGTCCGAGTCTGCAGGGTCATTCGTCATCGTGACCCGAGTCCGAGTCCGAGTCATGGAAAATGGGACTCAAGTCGGACTCAAGTCCGAGTCCGAGTCAAGAGTCATACAAGTCTTAACAGACTTGCAATCCAATTTTCATGCTCTAGTGATCTCCGCATGATTGAGCAAACAATTTGGTCCTGGAGAGAGCCAAGTGAATATAACAATGCGGGAAGGAAAGGGTTAACTCTTCATCAATTAAATTCTTGTAGACACTGTTTATCGTGAGGAACCTGGGCTAAGGACTTTTTCCCTTAAGGGTTAATTTGTTTTCATTGAATACTAGCTACAATAAAGACAAGCAATGTACCCATAGGTCAATGTTCTGCAAATCAAATACGTTGGATTTAATAACTTATAACTTAAGTTAATTGGGCAGGTAATCAAGTGTTGATATTACCCTGGATTTTTTTTAGGTAGTCACATTTGGACAATCATTTTTTTTTAGTTACAGAGTATTTAACAATATCTGAAAACACGACGCAAAGGAAGAAGTGTTCACACTCTCTCATCATTAAGTTACACAGTGCCCTGTTTTGTTTATGCAAGGGAACATAATTCTTCATACCATATTCATCAACAAATATATACAAAACCTCAACAATAGGAAGACATTATGAAAAGTTAACTATAAAATGAAACAAATCGTTTGAAGAAATCCTCACCTATGCAGGTATATCCATTGCCATTAAATCCCGGCTTGCACCGACAGTAGAAGCTTGGGTCTGTGTCCTCACAGAATGCGTTGACGCTACAGTTGTGCTTGCCAGTGTAACATTCATCTGAAAGTTATTTTGAGCAGAGGGGAGGAGAGGAGGGACAAAAAGGACTGTGTGAGTTGGATGGGAAGAAATGACGATGACTTAGCAGGGAGGAGGTGACACATGGGCATTAGCCAATGGCTGCCGGGGGATGAAGTGCAAAATCCAACCTATGCATCACCACAACAAAAATTGACCATGCTTCCTGAACGACATGTAAATACCCAGCTGTGTTTAAACTGAGTGTCAAGAGGAGGCGAAGAATCTCATTAAGTTATTTTTTTCAATATTTACAAAGTCAGGATTATACACTGTTTGAGACTCATAGGTAAAAACTCCTTTGATGTTGTGTGAAAATAATGTGTGCAGAACAGGGTTTTGGTGGGAAAGTTGTAAGGAAGGATTATTGACAGCTGATTAAGATGTATTGACAGCTGATTAAGATGTTCAATCAGTGGTGATAAGACTTACATAATAGACCCGAAGTTCTTGCATTTTTTTTGATTTTTTTTTTTGGGGGGGGGAGGGGAGAGGGTACCTTAGCTGTTGCTGAAACAGAACCCAATATTGGCAACAACTAAAAGAAAAGGTATCTTGTTTTTGTTCACTGCTCGAAAAAAAAAATCCACCAGCAACTATACCCCAACTTCTTATGTGCAGCAGAGATCAGCCAAACAATTTTGTGTCTGTGTTCTGTTGTTAAATGTTTGATTTGTAAAAAGTTAAACTTGCACCTACTTCACTATGTCCGTATTCAACATTGAGTTAAACTGTCTGGCATATTGCATGGATTTCAGGGTCTTAACTAGACTTTGTTACCTTACTTGTATTACAAATTGACAACAACCACAATCTATCGTTGGTGAAGATCATGGCCAACAACTCTGGTATGGCCCTTCCAATTTCCCCCAACAAATTCTCAGTTATTTAAAAATAACATAACTGCTGCCAAAAGTGGATTACATGAAGTGTGACATTTTTTAAGCGAAACTGACCTGGGCCCAATTTCACGAAACTCATCGTAACTAACGATGCATCACGTCGTGTCCTTTGATTCATTTAACAAAACACGTCGTAAGTGTGACGCGTTGTAGGTGTATTTATAGCACAGCACGGTGACTGTTATATGTATTTATTCAATGTACAGATAATAGTCGTCTGATATTCAGCAAAGAGTCGTCGGATCTCTTCTCGAAAAGTTTTTTAAAACGTAAAACAAAATGAAGGACGTATGATGCAGTTTTCATGGAAAACAAGCTCGCGGTGGACTGTTTACTTCTTTGAAATTTCAACTGCAATATTCATGGCTAATTCATACATGTATTTGCTTAGATGCATTTGCCATTTACAACTGCACACACATTGTCTTGTAATTATAATCTCGTATATATTTAATATTTATGGCATAAAACTGGCCAAGAAAAGGACGCTTTTTATTTTACGATGACCACTTGACACGTCATAACTTGCGACATGTTTTAAGCCATTATCAAGAAACTTACGACACGTTCAACACATCGCAACTTTCCTGAAATGTAATCGTACAACACATCGTGATTGCGACGCGGCAGCGCTTCGTGAAATCAGGTGCAGGAATACTGTTTTGATAATCCACTGGCTATTGGTAAAATTTCCTCAAACAGATAGTGTCACATCCTTGTGCATGTGTGGTTTGTTGACAATTTTGTTAATTTGAATTCAGTCTGTTTCTTTCAGCTTCAAGGCATGGTCATATCAAAGAAACAAGCAATTGATAATCCCACAAAAAAAGTTCAAAAATAACATCATCATCATCAACAACAACAGCAACAACAACAATGTGCGAAAATGCTAACTTGAGCACAAGTAATGCAAAATATCTTTGTAGCTCTATGGTTCAAAGCCTCCATGTAATTCCTTAACTGAAAGGCAAAACAAAATCCAAATAAATTCCACCAACATTCTGCCATTCAATCTATTTCTGTAGCTGGGCATAAGGAAGAAACGTTCATGGTTGGCAATCAAGAAGTCCCCACCAGGGCCAACTCACAAAACACTTGAAGGAAATGAAAGGCAGCAGTCCCTGATGAGATAAACGTGGAAGTGGTGAAAACGGGAAGGGGATGGGTAGATGACACATTTCTGCGACTGCTTGATCACGACATGGTTAGGTCACAAGACACCTGTCTGGCCACATGTTACATTCGATTTGAATTGATGAGCGAGTCTTGAAACTACCTAATGACAGTATGTGCAGTACCATCCTATGCAGCAATGGTGGTAGAATATGGTGGGGTGCACTACATGCATCTCTCAATACAACAACAAAAACAGACACCCACAAAAAAAACCAGAAATTAAAAGACAATAATTTTTAAAAATCAATTATTGAGGTGTGTATAGATTTTGACTGATGGTACTAATCTCCTACCATGAAATAGTGCTTGCCATAAGCTACTTTTGTAGAGTTGACAAAAATTAGAAGGAAGTTAGAGTAGGTACACTCATACAATTATGTACACATACAAGTTTCTAGTTTGAAAATTGCTGGTTAGAGTCTGAAAGTTTCCAGTTTCCTCCCATTTCAAATTCCATGGGCTGCTTAATTAGGTTCCCTGTTCCCACAAAAGAAAATGTCCACTACTGCAATGACTGAAGATTTCTTACGACCAAAAAGTCATGGCAAGGAGACAGCTGTCTTTGCACTGTGTCCAGTAATTTAGTAGATTACCTTTTAAGCTATGTCCAGTCTCAAGACCTTGACAGTATGTTTACCTTTGCTTTTCTTTACTTCTGAGAGAAAAGTACTTTGAACTTCCAAGGAGGACCCCCCACTGAGATTACTGAGTCTTGCTGAGTGGAGTTCCCACTGTTTTGCACACTGACTCATTGGTTAACCTGTCATCCTGCTGTAGCAGCCACAGCTGTGGATTACGAGGGAGTCTAGCGCAGTTGGAATACTGAACTGGCTTAAAGTGCTAAAACTTTCAGCAAAAAAAATTGAACTTCTGTCGTTGTAAAAACATAGTATTCATGAGTCCTAGGTCTAAAAAATATGGTTCATTTTAAAAACAAGAAATGCTAATGAGCCATCAGTATGTGTGAACATTTTTTTGTACCTATTCTTGAAGCATTTAGAGTAACTTTTGAGCAAAAATCTTCACAAAACAGTTTTTCAATATCACTCCAAGTGTGTTTCTATACTTATGCCAAAATTGACCATTTCTTGATAACCAATAAAACATGGGGGCAAATTTATGGAACACTTTGTCAAGCAAGAGCAGCTTTGAGCTAACATGCCATGCAGTTTATGAACTCCAAGTATGAACAGTCAATAGTGCTTCATGACCACTGATGAGAGGACCATGTGTAAAATATGGACACACACTGCCTGAACACAATACATGTAGTGCACAAAGTACGCAAGATTTGATTTCTTTTATTCTGAATGCACACAAACCAGAAGCATTTGAGTGTCAGGCATGTATGTACCCCTCACCATTGAGTGAGTACTTGTGCACATGTTACTGGTTCTTGTGTGATACGTTTGTCAAAGAGAGTCCTATCTTGGCAGATAGTTGATAAATAGGGGGTTTTTAAAATATTTTTAAAACGAGGCTTTACCTTGCTCGCTCCCTGGGGTAGGGAACTTTGACGCCTGTATACAGGGGCATTTCTTTTTCTGGAATTGATTGTGATGTATGTTTGTGTGCCTAGCACAGCTTTCAGTGTACAAGTATGTCATTTTACATAGTGTATTAAGCACATTTCCTCAACTTGTAGTTTCCACCATGCAAACCTTCAAATGGCATTCTTCGAAAATCAGTTAGCACTAAGTAAACAGTGGAGCTAACAGGTTGTTTTCCCATAGAATTGCTAATTTGACAACGAAAAGACAAAAAGCATATTTAACAAAACCAGATATCCTGTTGAAAAGAAAAAAAGGTGATTAAGAGGCGGAAAAAATGCAGAGGGGCACACCCAAAAAAGACAAGACACAACCTTCCAACATTCAAGACAGGTAAGCATTTACAGGAGAAAACAAACAGGCACACCTCAAACAACAAAATCATACTTAAAAATGAATAATGTGTAAAGCAATTCCAGACCCATTTTCAACATTGGCTTACGGTACTATAGGCCTTTTGACACTAGACAAAATCTCAGGGGTGGCCCCAGAGCGATGCAGGGGTGAAAATAATTAGCCATGTTTCACACTTGAAATTCTCACCCCGCACCACCCCTGAGCCACCCTTGAGAGTGCTCATTCACCGGGGCGAGTTCAACCCTGCTTCGGACCGGAGTTGAACATTTTATCCCCGGGGCGAAACACTTTCCCCAGGGCGAAAACTGTAGTGTGAAATGAGCGGGGGGTGAGTTCGCCCCGGGGCGAGCATCAGAGGGTTAAAATAGACTCTGAAGTTTGATGTACACGTAATTGCAACAATTCATCTGAAAATACGATACATTGCGAACAACGTGCACTTCTTTGGTGGCTTTACGACCGAAGCAAATCCAAGCATCCAACCAACAGCTCGATCATTCGTAATACTGGACCACCCCAGGGATGGGTGTTCTACTGTGAAAAGGCCTTAACATGTGTGTATCTGCCCCCTTCCCCTACCTAACCCTGCTCCCCACCTCTTTCTTTTTTAACTCACCAAGGTTACAAGTAGCACCATCATTTCGTAACCTGTGCCCGTTATTGCATGCACAGACGACCTGATTGATGTGTGCCTGAATGCAGATCTGCTCGCACCCTCCGTTGAACACTGAGCAAGGATTGATACCTGTGGAATGAGTAATGGAACAGCTCTGAAAAGAATATTACACTAAATCATATTGTGTGAGAGTATTGATGTCTTTGAATTACAATGTATGTGAAAACACTTGGGATATATATTGGCTTAATATTTTTCTGTTAAAGTGCACTTGTTTCGCTGATGTAATCATGAATGATTTTGTGATAGAATATTGCATTAAGCACTGTATGCGCATTGCTTACCAAGCGGCAATGAAAACAAATTGCACTATATTAATTGGCATGAACATGAACCAACAACCTCGCATTAAATGCATATGCCTTAACTTGCCATGGTCAATCGGTTTGCCTTTGATAACAGTAGGTGCCACAATCAATAACTTTTAATGAAATACCTAACAGCAAAGAGGGTCTGCAAAATCTTAAAGATGCGTTTTTCAATGTCCTATACCTAGAGAACTACAATTCCGATCCGGTTGAACCTTTGTATGCAAGTAAATCAGATTCATAGGCTGTTATAGGTAAAAACTGAAGTGACTTCGCGGTGATGTCATACAAGATCGACCCAAATATATATTATTTTTAGTCCAAATCTAGCTAAATTCAAGTCCGATTAGGTTGAAACTTTACACATTATAGGCTACTGTATGCAAAAATGGAAGTGAAGTCTTTATGATGTCCTTAAGTTTCATGTTACATCAACTTAAAGGTGATAAGTTGCAGTGCAAGACAACTGCAATAGTAAGCAAGAGGTCACGGGTTTGAGACTCACCCAAGCCAGCTCAAACATTTTTCACACAAGCCCTCGGACAACACTGAATATACAGCGTTTATAAAATTAATTCGTGGAGGACAAAATCTACTACGATGTATTGAAGTAACATCTCCCCAACTATCGTATGCTTGCAGCAGGGTGACCGTAAGGTCCCGGCTAAATTCTGCTGAATGCAGTTCAAAAATCTGTCAGATTTATCAAAAATCTGCCAAATTCCCCAGAATCACTCGAAATGCGCTATAAACACTTAAAATCACATGTAGATTCAAATTACATTATAAACAATCTATAGCCACATAAAGATGTTATGAAATTGCGTACATTTCAGGCAAAATGCGGTTGCGTCACGACGAAGTCCAGAATCTCAGCACCTAGACCAGCCAACCTGTCCCATTATGCAAGGGTTTGTTTCAAAAGATCGAAGCTTTTTTAAACAATTGTACCTTTTTTTTCAAATTTACTATGTTTTTCTGTCGAACAACCATATTTGCAAAATTCTGCCAGAAATCTGCCCAAAAAATCCAATCTGTCAAATTTTCTGTCAAACTCGTTTTTTAACAAAAATTCTGTCAAATTTAGCCGAAAATCGGCTAAAACGGTCACCCTGGCTTGCAGGCCTATATATTTACTCACTTGAAATAACCCTCCGGCTAGGGTGTACCACCTGCACCCCTGTAGGTCTCTGCATGCTGCCTCTCAGCCTGACCCGCCCACCGCCCGTTGACTTGTCAACCCTGACAATCATGTCCTCCTCCCACTCCGTGAACCAGACATAATCCTGAAACTCTGAGATGCCAAAGGGCTGGCCCAACTGATTGCCTGTGATAATGCTGCGCTCTGTCCCATCCAGGTTGGATATCTCAATCACCTAATACATTTGCAAATTGATTACCCGAAGATGTCATCAAGTGTACATATAGAGCCATATTAAATTACTAGAGCGCTGACTTGATGTACAAAGTTATGCCTGCTAGGCGTATCCATGTTTGTGCACAAACCTATGGAAAACTCAAAATTGTGTACGGCTTTTGTACGGCTATTTGCGTTTCTATTCTATACAGGTGCGTTATCCGAGCCAATACGCCCAAAACTGAAACGCACAATCAGTAAATGAGTGTTTCATTTTGCTCTGCACAAACAATGCAAACGTGTTCGCATATCCTCTGCAGTTGATTTTTGTCGTGACGTTTTTTTAAACAGTCACGACGCGCTAAAGTTGTTTGGTTATGTTGTTCTTGCTCTTTGCATTTAGAGTACACTTTCAAATTCACTCCATCTAATTTCATCATGTTCTACAAACACGCACATGAATTCAAAATGTCTGCGCACAGGACAGCTTCAAAGTATCTCTGCCCATAAGAATGAGTTAGCGCTCTACATACAGCTCTATGATCAGGAGTCATTCAGTCTCAAGTCAACATGACAAGCTATGTACGCAAGACTTGACTTGTCCATGATGTGTAATAGAGTTGCAACCACATGTAGAACACCCCCCCCCCCCCACTTTCATTTCTTTCTAATTCCCCCCCCCCCCCCTTTCGTCTCTTTCTAGTTCAACTGCCATTTTGGTCAATATGAGCAGCAAGGTGAACTGACCCCAAGCCCAATTTCATTGATTCAAGTGATATCAATGCTCAACATTTTCACAATTTAAAGAAACAGTCATATTCAGTTCACTAGAACATGAGGTAGAGAAAAAAACACAAGATAAAAGTAGATCTAACACTACCCATTACAAGATTGCTAATTAAATTCAATTGATACTATGCTTTTATTCCAATCGGATGGCAAGATGTTAGTGCGGCATGTACAATTATTTCAGATAATATACAGGCAATACAACAACTTTTCTGAGGGAAATATGCAACATTTAGACGTCACTAGGCAGTGCAAAAATATGGTAAAATTTACTGGGTCGATGAGACGTAATCACACACCTACAAAATTCCGCAAGTGTGTATTGCTAATATTTGACCTGTAATCAAATAAGATGAATATTGTACTGTGTTGCAACTGTATGTAGCGGTATCTCTGTCCACTGATGCTGAAGGACCATAAATTATGTTCCGACAGTTTAAAGGATCCAAAAACTAATTCAAACCATCCCCTCCCCTCAGAAGTTATTCCCAGATTATAACTTTTTTATACCAAAGTTACCGAAATTTTCACAATAATATTGATACTGCTCATCTAACACCACTTTTTCGTTAATTCAACAGAACATAATACGAGGGATGTACACACATAATTATGTAAATGTGTTTGAACAGCATCCAAAAAGTCAGTAGGTCTTCAGCCCCCCTGCCCCTCCCCCCCCACCCCCAAGCTGCTGGTCCCCCATCGTTGACGAGAAATCACTGCTGCTGTCTGAGAAAGTGATTTGAGAAACCCCTGGTGAATCTTCTCTGAACCCTTATGGAGCCTGAGCCAACTCCATTGAACGGGCCATTTCAGCAGAAAATATATTGCTTAGCAATGTTTTTCTAGTCTGACAAAGGAATGCTGGGAACCAGTTACAAGCAAGCTACCTCACTTTACATTTTGACTGTTAAACTGTTTACAAAGCAAAACTTTTGGACTAAGCTAACTGTATACTACTAAGAAAACTTTCATGTGCTTTAGTTATAGCAGTCCCATGAAACTGCCCTACAACAGACTTACTTTTCTGGCACTGTCAATCCACAAGAGTTTTTGGTTCTTATAGTCGATAGTGATGCCAGTGGGCATGGTTAGGTTACTGGTTGCTATGGTAGCTCGATGCCTCCCATCATGGCGAATGGCCTCTATTTTGGCTGGGTTTCCAACATCAGTCCAATATATCAAACTGAGAAAAGCAACAACAATGATGGAAAATGCAGTAATACTTGGCAGCAGTGTTGTTTGATTTGTAAAGACAATATATTGCATCACCTATAATAAATTCCTTTGACGATACCCCTCTGCATTTTTCTGGTGAGACAACATCAAAATCCCCCGGTGTGTGCTAATCCATATTCTTTGTGCCACATGCTGTTCCCCATGTCAACAGCACTGCCACAGCAGATGTTAATTCCTATACATATCATACGGTAACATTTACCTACGAACTCCTTGCACTGATAAAATACCCAATTAATGACAGAAGGAGAGACATCCACATTCTAGGCTGCTGTCTGCTCCTAGGCTGCTGCCTTTTCAGATACCCTCTACACAGCACAGTTGTTCACAAAGAGACAAACGTTGTGTGGTGAGGGATAGGAGATCCCATGTCCAAAACTGTTACAATTGTGTGTAAGAAATAGATATGTAAAAAAAATATAATCATTACAAACATGTGAAAGTGTACTTACTTTAAAGAAGGATGAACAGCTATCCCACTTGGAATTTGAAGTCCAGTATCTACAATGACTTCAGGAATGCAGGCATGAATGCTGCACGAGGCAATGTGGCCTTCTCTGTAAAGGCAAACAATCGGATTTAATGAGTAAGAAGAGTTATGTATTTATACAAATTAATTTAACAATGGTGGTATCCAAGGTACTAAATCATCATTAGTCTTGCTCATTATTCAATAAAGCTCCCCACAGACAACCTCACCCTGCCAATTAAAAAACAACTAGGTACCAATTTACTCCTTTGTTGAGAAAAAAAGAAAATCAAATTGTACAGCACATGTTAACCCCTAGCCGCCAGGTTTTCACGCATCACTGCATAGCAGCCTCTGCGCAGTAGCGGCGTAGCGGCACTGAACAGTAGCAGCTGCCTAGCACCTGCCTAACATCTGCCCACAGACGGCATACAACGGCATACAATAGCACACCTGAGTGCGGTTATAGCCGTCAGTCGGTGAGGAGGGGTTAACAACATCCAGTTAAACCCCACAAGCTGAACTGATATCGCAGCACGTATACCAAACTGCTTTTTATTTCACAGTATTTTCCTAGATTTGAAAACAGAAATAATTCTCTTCAAACATGGTCTTACTCTGAATCTGTCCAATACAGTCTTCCCCGCAACCAATCTAGGGCTATTCCGTTAACCGTACCCAGCCCCTCACAGACGACCCCTCTATTCTGACCATCCATTCCTACATGCTCAATTGTCTTTTTTCCTGCATCTGCAAAATAGACCATCTTGTCGGCGGGATCATAGTCCAGGTCGACAAGATTTTCCATATTTCCGAAGGCCACCTGCATGTAGTCTGTTCCGTCAAAATTGATGCGCTGGATGTCGTGTCGGTTTGTGAAGACCAGGAAGGGTTGTGGAGCCGGGGGAGGCTGGCCCTCTCCGATGTCGATGGGGCAGTCATCATGGGTTGTGCAATTCACCCGAGCTGTGTTGAGGAGGGCAAAAGGCCATATATATTTCAAGGGAAAAAGTTGGCATGTGGTACTTTGGTTTGATTCAACCCAAACACGAATTTGAAGTAATAACCAGATGTGTGTTCTGAACAAGACTGGGTATGCACTTTGTTTGTATTATACTAATTATACTACTAATAATTGCGCCACTTCGCTCTTGTGCCACTTCGCCCATTTGCCGCTTGGCCCAAGCGCCACCTCGTCCATGCGCCACTTCAGCCATGCCCAGTTATTATAGAAACATGTGAATTTCATCCTACTTTGCCTCTTAGGCAATTATCGAATGCAGCTTATGTTTTGTTAACTTCACAATACAAAGATGTGGAAAGAAACATTTCAAAACGCTCCATTTTTTTCAATACATACCGGTAGGCCTATATGTCAATCAAATGCAACCATGCATTACTGATCTTTCACACGCATTTAGTTTGATGAATTGGAACTCTAGTGAATGGTTCAGTGGTTGAGTTTCCGTTCACAGACAGGCGGGCTGGGTTCTGAAAAAGGCAGCTTTGTACTGGCCCAAGTTGATCAAAGAAAACCATGGCGGTCGAGTAAATTAGACCAAATAGCCATTTCTAACTCAAGTGTTCCAACTCTACTTTGGATGGTGGCTGGCATTAAATAGGGGAAGGGGGCAGGGGCGTTGGTGCTTTTCTTATTTTTCTTTTTAAAGTCTTTTAGGTTAGAGCATGAGCATGGGTGAAGTGGCACATGGGTGAAGTGGCACATGGGTGAAGTGGCACATGGGTGAAGTGGTTGAGAGCGAAGTGGCACATGGCCGAAGAGACTGTAAAACCACCTAAGTCCTAATGGCAATGTATTGGGTATTTGTGAACTTGTCAAAATGGCACAGGAGAGTGTTAAAGATCTCTCACCTTAGTATAGGTGGACACAACCTGCAGTGTAAAAATGAACCCATGAATTTATGCAAGGCAGCAGAGATAATCAAGTGCTTATCTTCCCTTTTTCCTTTACATTGTGCCTGTAGTTCATGATGTGCCCTGGGCACTGCTTGGGTTAAACAGAGTGAGGGTTTTAAGATTTCATCCTCAAAATATGATAAAAACTGAATTTACCTGTGGGACTCTGAGGGGGCTGCTTGAAAGGGTGAACAACATGGATACTTCTCGGGTTGGAGTCTAGGTACGTAGTGGTGATGACCACCATGTCATGGCCCGTATACTTGTTGGCACGACTGATGGTCTGGTCCGTCAGTCGCGTCCAGTAGATGTGGTCGACAAAGAGGGACAGGCCATAGCAGTCCGAGCTGGTGGAGAGAGACCAATAAAACGAGCAAAAGGTGACTAAGGTGTGACTGAAACCTGAAACCTCATTACTAAAACCTCCCTCCTTACTTGTGCAGATATCAAAGTGTTTCTCCTTCTACCCCTTACATGCTTGTGTGTCCCCTACTTGTTTGTTTCTGTACCACTGTCATGTTGCCATTTAGAAAGGTCCTGTCAGGATCAAAACGTCAGGTCCTATGATAATTTTGATTTGTGTATTTCAGGTCTATCCAATTAGTGAGCAATATATGCAGCAGGTGAATGCATTTTAATGACAAATGCTGTATTTAAAGAACCATGTCATGAATGTCATGATGTCATGTTTACCTACAGGAGGTAATATTCACATCAATGCATAGCTGCCAACATTTCAAAATCCCAATTAGTAATCAACCCGCGCGGTCATTTTCAACTTCTCGTTTTATCAAAAGCTTTACCAACATCGAGTACAGGTACATGGTTTACATGTACACATACATGTGCATACCCTTCTTGTTGTGAATAATAATGTACTGTAGGCCAAAAGATAATTAAAAAAAAAAAAAAAAATTAAAAATGTTTGTTTGTTTTTTGTTTTTTTTAATGTCTGTATTTGTTTGTTGAAGTCAAATAAATAATAACATCAATAACATGTGCGCATATTTTTTTGGAGATGCATGTTATCGATGTTCAGTTTCGAGTTTGTATCATGTTTTTACACACAATGATCTACATGATCTATGGCCACCGTATGCAATAGAAATATCCCGCCAACATACCTTGCAAACGCATGCTGATTTATCTTTTCTGTCCGTTGTGACAAACTCAAACTTTATTACTCCAACCATACTCTTATTAAATTCCATGATTAAAATCTCGCACTGATGGGTCTCATCCCGGCAATAAGCGACTAAATGTGCTCACGATCGTCACTGAAAAGTACTCAGATATACAGTACACACAACCACACATCCACGAGATGCACACAAATGACACACCATTGAAAAATATTTTTAGTCTGGTCCTCAAGTACTCCACTGCGCACACTGCCTTGATGTCTATCAGGTGCTTGGACTGCATTCTTATTAGACTTGTCACCAGTCCATCCATTATCGCGACATTTCGCCAGAAGTTTTCGGTCAAAAACGATACTTTACATTTTTTTTTTCCTTAGGTAGAAAATGGGAAATTCGTAATGTTTTAGTGGCAAATCGTATTTTCGTAATTTAACAAACAATTCGTAATAATTACGAAAAAATAGTACTAGTTGGCAGCTATGCAATGGTAACTTTTTGTCATTATGAAAAGCGAGAGAGGCACTTTTGATAAAGTGTCTCGCCATAGCACACAAGCGGAATGAGTGTAAGCGTGACTCACTTCAAGCCTGCTGTGACTGTCTCCCTCTCACTGCCATCATAGTAGCTTGATTCAATCATCCCAGTGCCATTGTCCAGCCAGAACAATCTCTTGTCCACATAGTCCAGGACAAAGCTCTTGATGTTGCTGACCCCTGATTTGATGATGGTTTTTTGCCGCGTGCCGTCCAGCGTCCCCCGCTGGATCCTCTGCCGACGACCTATGGTGCTGATGAATATATACCTGAGAATCCATGGGAAATAATACAGTTTGAATGCATATAGTGCCATGCACATAGGTTTTTCCACTCTGTACTGCATAATTAAACCCATGTATGAACTTGATGCACAACAGCCCCTAAACAGTGACAAAGACAGCGATATGAACCCTCGCACCTCACCTTTACAGCAAGTGCCCACACATGTGCAACAGGCTTTTTACCCAGTGTCGCATGTCACAAACATGTGCATGCTAGCACAGTTGCTCTTGTGAGTAGGGCACAGACACAGGCCAGACTGAGACCAATATACATCATTGCACATCCTTAACTTGGATCAAGGAACAGCCCGAGAACACCAGGAGATGATTTCACAAAAGTCCTCTTATCTTACAATGCGTCCAGATAACAAGTCCACGCTCTAGATTTGACTGTTGATAGGAGGCATCCTGTGATCAATGTCACTAAATGCATCTGCCCTCTTTCCTTGTTCAAACTGACGAAACAACTCACCCTTCCATTGGATCAAGGACAATGGCAGTTGGTGTCCGGGGTCCCGTTTCCAAGATGATCCTTCGGTCGGTTCCATAAATGCTGCAGCTTTCAACTCGCTTGAACAGAGAGTCTGACCAGTATATACGGAGGTTGATCCAGTCAACGGCTACACTCTCCAAGATCCCAACACCACTAGAAATGAGAATCTAGGAGGGCAAAATTTAATTCAAGAAGTAACATTAAAACTAGGAGGGAAGAAAGAGGGTAGAAAGCTCACAAACCCAACAGTGTTTCTTTGGATATGGTCTTGCTGCTCCATGTACTTTCCAGTTAAAATTGAAATACCCAACTACATGTATTTGGCTTTTCCGCATAGTTGCGGAAAAGCCTTTCTTTTTGTTCTGCTGATTTCTTCTTCAAAGCAAAGTTGCGGAAAAGCCTTCGTTTTTGTTCTGATTTTTAGTTTTTCTTCTTTATGATCTTTTTGGGTCCACCCCAAATCCCATAGACTTTGTACACGTTTTTTGTATGAGGCACTTTTTTGTATGAGGCACCTAAAACAAAGTCCTATTCCTATGTAAACTTGGTGCCAAGTCGGTAATTGTTTTGTGTACAGTAACTGGTTACTGGCTTCACGCATGCAAAATATATATCGCTGCATGCAATGCGCGGATTCTTGTTCCCAGACCAAATGATGCTGACTATTGATGTTCAATTACCGACTTGGGGAATACGTTTCAATTTTGTACACAACATATGGGAGTATTTTGAAGTTCGCTAGCGAATTCTCTGCAAGCACTCTGATTGGTTCAGATTCCAGAGCGTATTCTCGGCCGCCACGGTAGACCGTAATCATTTTGAGGGTTTGTACTTTGTGTTGTGTACAAAAAACACTTTAGGGCATGCACAACTCAAATAAATAAGGTATATATCACAATGATACATTTTATTTCAATACACAATAGACGTAGCTAACTGTTTTGGCCGTTAAATCGTCGCCAGATCTGCAAACATGTCCCCGACCGGGTCCAACGTATTGAGAAGAACTCCCCATGTATCCGGAATGAATGAGTCCTCATTTGCATAGCGGTGCGCCTGTGGATCTCACCGCAAACATGCCTGCATATGTATTGCGCTGAACGCATATATGAATAATGGAGCGTGTTATGGGTAACAATTGAGGTGACGTCATGATGACGTCATCGTGGGATTTTATATGATTTTTTTTTAATTTTTGGAGCTTTAAGCCATATCTCACGAATGCAACATATACATGTAGCTCCTCAACAAAAAACATGTAGCTCCTCAACATTTGATGAAATTCAGAGCAGCCTCAATGAAGCAATGGTTAGATTAAACGATCGGGCAACTAGAAATAGGTTAACAATCAATGCTTCTGAAACCAATTCCATGCTTAATGGATCAAAGCATAAGATTGTTTCAAATGACTTGAATATTTATATTGGTGACTCCTTTATAGTTGAGAAGGTCAGCACTTTTAAATGTTTGGGCGTTATTATTGATGACTCACTCACTTGGTCTGCTCATATTGAACATGTTCAAAAGTCCATCTCTGCCAAACTAGGCAAAACGTTGTACAGAATTTGTCACTGTATTCCAAGAACGAGTCTTTGCACTCTTGTTCAGTGCCTAGTCATGCCTACTCTAGATAACCGTTGTACGGTATGGGGAGGTCAATATGAACGTCACAAAAATATGCTCAATAAATTGCTTAAGGACGTTGATGTATTTTGTCATTTTTGATGTAATTTATAACAAATCCAACCTGTTAATGGGCAATTCCACGGTTGTTGAAAAATCAACAGCGAGAGATGTAATCCACATTTTTGCTTCAAATACCACAGTTAACCATATCTCTCGAGCTTTCTGTGAATAACGTCATGATGATGTTATTAAGTATCAGATTACAAGCAACCACAGATTTCTAGATTTAAAGGGAATATACATCATTTGCTTTTGCTGTAATTTTCAGAAATGGATGGAATTGGGGGGTTGGAAATATATAGCAAATATAGTAACACTGACTTTTTTGAGGTTTAGGGTTCGAAAATGCTATAAAAACCAAGAAAAACAATCGTTTTCCTGTAGTCTGGTTCCCTGACTCCATTTAAGAAGAAACAGAGCAGTTTACATATATTGGGGAATTGTAAGGTCAGGGAACTAGTCTAGCTGGCTTGTACCCGTTCATAGGTGTGTAATCGATTGCAAACAAGTGCGATGGTCAACTGGGGCCAGTATTTGAAAAAAAAGCCAGTTTTTTCCAACGCTGATCGGCCGATCAGCATTGGAAATTGATACAAAAATACCACTTTTCTTGAAAATGACAGTATACCAGATGCCATGATTTTACAGGATGCTTTACACTGTCATTCACTAACAGTCCAGCAAGGTATTTCAAAATGATTTGGTAGTTTTATTTTTTGATGTTTGCAAATGTTGTATTTTCCCTTTAATCTTTGAAAATCAATATAAAATCAACTGTGAGAGATCGATTTTGTTTTTTACGGGAAATAATAAAATATTCCTGGGTCTTCATTTTTGATAAAACGTGCAAAATCACATGACCCTTCCTTCTGGTAGGAACCGGAAATGCCTTGTTATTTGAAATTGGTAAAAGATGTGAACTTGCTTTGACTGTTGTGCGTTCAACTGGAAATGTCAAGTCGTCCGTTGGGTCATGTGGCGTCATAATGTCATCATGATGTAGTTAGGGGTCATCTGACGTCATGTGTCATCATGAGTCCTGTGACATCGTCATGATGTCTTGGGTCATGTTACGTCATCTTAAATGTGCACTTTGTAAGACCGTTTTGGTTGAAACTTGGTACGTACAGACAGGGATGTAACAAAGGTTAAAATTAAGGTGATGTTATGATTACGTCATCATGGATAATGTAAAGTCTCTTCAAAATGCATAAAACTAGAGAACTACATGGTTTGCCAAGCAGCACATAAGTCATGAAACTTTGTTCTTGTATTAAATTCATCATTTGTCTATTTGTCTGACTGCACATGGACAAATTAAGCATGAACGTTTCACGGAAAAGCCCTGTGTTCTGTTCATGGAACAGACATAGCTCTAGTTGATCATTCTGTTCCTTAGACCCACTCAGCCAATCACGGGGACAGGTCAATGTTCAATGTCAAACAGTCTTAGGTCAGGTGTGCATCTTTTAGTTTTGGTTAAATATGCATGCATGTTGTTGTGCAGTGATGTACATCCTGGCCTCACTTGGCATATGTGCTGTAGGCATTGTATGAACACAGCTGTGTTCATTTACACATATTTATCATCCATGAGTACATGTAATGCACTCTATTGACCGGAGGAACTTCCCCAATCCTTACATACATAAGTACATGTAGCCACCTTCAGACTTAGCCCCCCTTCCCCCTGCAGCAACCTTCTGTCCACCATCTTGGGTAAAAAAATATTTGACCATTCTCATCACCGTCTTTGTCATCCTTTTTATCATCAGCAGGAGGCATGCCACACTCAACACTGAATCTTACCTGATCAGCTCCTCCCGTTAACGGTGCCCAGCCAATTAAGTTTCTGGTTGAGTCGATAAAGTAAATCCGCTCATGCATGATATTGTAATCAAAGGAGTGGACTGTGCCAACATTCTGTAGAATAGGCAGAAGATTTGTGCCTCCCTCATCCATTTGAGAAATGTCCATGCCATGACTGAACATAATGGATGGTGTGGGTTCTACAAAATTAGAGGAATATTTTTATCAAATTTGTTAATGACACATTCATGGTAATATTTCAAAACCATATCCTTCTTTTGGGGGAATAACTGCCCCCTTGTCACAGCAAAAACACTTTGCATACTCAAGCTTGAGGGTGAATTTACTTTACACAGGATTCCTATTAAGCCATGACTACCTATATGGGACACCATTATGTTGGCTGAAGCATTGTGGCAGCGATCATCTACAGTCGTCATTGGCAGAAAAATTCCTTTTGAGATAAATACTGTATCACAATTTTAATATATGAAAATAGCTCACAACACGAAAGGTCTTCTAAATAATTCCCATCTTAGAGAGCACTTTTGCAGAAAAGGTATATTTAATAGAACAAAAGCATTTGCCTCTCAGATGGACCCTAGCAATTGTATATGCACATTAAATCTATTTTCTGCCATTCATGTGATATTCGCAAGTTCTGATTAATTTCCTACCTTGTACAAAACATGACCATCTGTCTGCCTCTAGTGTATAACCTCCCAAACAGGAACACTGAAATGCTCCAAGTGTATTGGTGCATAGCTGACCACACTGTTTCCTGCCTCCTTCTAAACACTCATTGATATCTGCCAAGACAAAATGCAAGAATCTTCTCTGTCATATAAATCACAAGGGCAAACTAGCTGGAACCCAGTTCAGATCCTGGTATGCGGACCACACAATCAATTGTTAATCAGTAGGGTGAAAAAGACAGTCAAGTTGGCTAAAGTGAAATTTGAACCGATGACCTCCTGAAGGCCACCTTTATTAGCTTTTTTAGTCTTTTTAGTTTGAACCCTACTTCATTTAAAAACCTTGCCCAACTTAATGAGTTACACTGTGATAAAAATAAAAACATTGTATCAGACTGACCCAATATTTCGGTTATTATTGAGCGGTCGGGCACAACCCGACCACTGTTTAGAGTTGTTATGATTGATCTTTCTTTCTTTCTTTTTTTCCGGACAACACTTAACTGGACAGTGTTTCATAAACTAGTTGTCTACTCGACCACTCTGCATTTGTAACAACAAACGCGAACCTCTAGTTGAGTGGTCGGGCACAACCCGACCACTGTCTGGAACTGTTCTCATAAATGTTCTTTCTTTCTTTCTTTCCTTTTTTTCCAGACAATTCTTCTCCGCGGGTTTTCTTCTAAACAGTATATGGTATGAACTTGTAACTTTCAACATATATCGACCCTCATCCCTAGTGGTACATATTGCTCTGACGTCATGATGACGTCATCGGGTGTCAAATTACAAGCGATTTTCATTGAAAAAATGACGATCTTCTTTCACCTATAACTCTTGAACAAAATAATCAATGATGTTCCAACCTTGTAATCAGATAGACCATTAATTGATGAACATTTTTGGTCCCGTATGTAAACACGCTTGACCTTTACTTCCGGGTCAACCGGAAGGTCAAATTTAGGTGATTTTAAAATACAGACAGAAGCCTCAAAATCAAAACGAACCGAATTTCTTCCAAACAATTTATGGGATTATGATAAAACCTGGTATGAACTTGAGCCCCCATCCGAAGATTAAAAAAATATCTGACGTCATCATGACGTCATCATGTATCAAATTACAAGCAAGTTAAGGGCCAAATTTGTAAAAATAGTTTCAGCTATATCTTTAGAACTAAATAGAATATCGTGTTCGTTTTTGCCTGAGGTTGTAAATGAAGCCTCAGGCAACAATTCTTATTCCCGGGCACAAAACCGCTTGACCTTCACTTCCGGTGTTACCAGAAGTGCAATATAAATTGAATATAACTCGAAAGCGGATGCTCTTCACTATAAGCAAATAAATTATGGAAGTGTTTAGAACGGATTAAAGTACACAAAAATAGCATTATGAAGTCATGCGGTACATCAAATAGGGTTTCCTTTTTTTAATTTAAAATCATTCGTCCAAATTTAACCAAATCGCCCCTTTTCATTTTTTTTTTATCAACTACATATAACTTTGCAAGGTTTCAAAATTATGACTTCATCAGACTGGACGTTACTGTAGGGAGAATTTGAAAATGATCAACTTTTTAAAAATTTTCTATAATTTGATACCTATCTTATGACTTTGTTCGTAGCCCAAATAATGATATCCGTTACAATGTTGACCTTGAGATCTTTAATGTTGTGACGTCATCAAACCGGAAGTTAGGTGTTATTAATATATACACATATTTTCATACAAAAATGAAGCAGAAATGCGTAGCACTGTAGATAAGTATATATGATGAAAATAAGTTCAAGCAGTGCTCACCAGGAATTTTGTAGCCTTCATATGATATTTTTATAAGTTATTTTAACTTCATAATCAACATATGTCCTCTCCAAACTAAATCAGTATTCACTTTCCCTTTTTAGACTGATGACGTCATTAAACCAGAAATAACTTGTACATGTACATAAAATGTATACTGAAATTTGATACATTTTTGTTTTAAACAAAATCATTGGTTGTACTGGAAAGGTTAGGCCTAAATGTTTGTGATCCTTTGTCCTGACAACATTTTTCATAACTTAACTGGGCTGTGCCTAATGAAATAGTTTTCGGCCCGACCACTCTGCGTTTGTAACTCAACAAAAGCCTTATACCTCTAGTTCTTCCTTTCTTTTTTTCCGGACAATAATTCTCTGCGGGTTTTCTCCTAAACGGTATATGGTATGAACTTGTAACTTTCAATATATATCGACCCTCATCCGAAGTGGTGCATATTACTCTGACGTCAAGATTACGCCATCAGGTGTCAAATTACAAACTTAAAATAATCAATGATGTTTGTATTCTGTAATCAGATAGACCATTAATTGCTCAACATTTTTTGTTGTGTACGTGAACTCACTCTACCGGAAGGTGAAATTTAGGTGAATTCAAAATGAAGACGTTAGCCTGAAATCAAAACAAAGCAAAATTTCGTCCAAACGGTTTACGGTATGATCACAAAACCTTGTGTGAACTTGAACCACATAACGAAGATGTTATCAATTTTGTTACGTCATCATGACATCATCAGGTATCAAATTACAAGCGATTTAAGGGCAAATTTTGCGTTATATCTTTTGAACTTAATAGAGTATCGTGTTTGTTTTTTTCGTAAGATTGTAGACTATCCCGTGAGAAACATTTTGTGTTCCCGGACACAAAACCGCTTGACCTTTACTTCCAGTGTTACCAGAAGTGCAATAAAATCCCCCCCCCCCCCCCACAGTAGTGTGGTTGGGGCCTACGAGCGAATACTTACCTGTAGAGCGAACACTACCTATGCATTGTTCCCTATGCCGGCAGGCAATTTGCTAAGAGTTTTACACACAATAGTGCCCTCACGTGTCCTATCCACGACGCCCTGTGACATGCGCACTACGTTAGCGTTCTCTTTTTCTCAAGCGTTACCTGCGTAAGCACTCAAGGAATCAAGTATAGTGGGGAAGGAGGGAGGGGTGCTCTACAGGTAAGTATTCGCTCGTAGACCCCAACCACACTACTGTGGGGGGGGGGGGAGTCTACATCACTCTACTTACCTGTAGAGCGAATACTACCTATGCATAGACTCGCACCGAGTAAGGCGGTGAGTATACGCGAATTACCGTATGTCTACAGGGGCGTAGGACATGAGGCGTGTCCGAAGGCAAACAAAACAAAACAAAACAAAAAACAAAACCCTAGACGCTCTAGGCTTCACCTCGTAGGTGGAACCCAAAACGCTTGTGCGCAAAGGTCAGGGGGGGTGTCACCATTACGGGGATAAACACATGATAGGTACACCTCATTAGACTTAACGCCCATAGAAATATATATTGATATGCTCACCCATTAGTGCTTCTGTGAGGCTCGACTGGCCGCCTTCAGCACTTCTCTTCCAGCCTTGCCATCTGCCTGGAGGACATCCTTCAGGTAGCATTCGGAGAACGGGTTAGGGTTCTTCCAGCAGGCTGCCTTGACGATGTCATCTAGGGGGACACCCTTAAAAAAGGCCCACAGGGTGGACACTTCCCTGACCTCATGTGCTCGAATGGGTCCCTCGGTCGCTGGCCAGCCGCTCGGTACGGAACGAATGGCCGTCACGATCCAGCGGGTGATTGTATCGCGGGACGCCGGCCTATAGGGCGGGGTCGTTGTGACAAACAATTTTCCGTGTCCCGTACGAAGTGACTTCGTTCAGTTGACATACCACTTAAGTGCTCGAACTGGGCACCAAAGTTTGTCGTTTGTCTCGGTCGAAAAAGACTTGATGTCCAGGACAAAGATGTCTGGGGGCGTAAAAGCCTCCGACTGGTTCTTTGCAAGAAACCTGGCTGTAGGGATCAGGCGGACACCCCCCGGTTCCCACCGGATGTGTCCTGTCTGCACCGACAATAAGTGTGGTTCACTACGTCGTCGGGACGTAGCGACAGCCAACAGAAAAGCTACTTTGATGGAGAGTTGTAACAAAGTTGAGCAATCCATTGGTTCAAAAGGGGCCTTCGCCAGTGTGGATAGTACACTGAAGAGGTCCCAAGATGGGATTAATATGCGTACTGGGGGACGAGTATTAAACATCCCCTTGATCAGTTGGCTGATTGCAGGGTTGCCGGAAACAGAAGAACCGTCCGGAAACCCCTGATGAATCGCGGCAACGGCCGATCAATAATTTTTGACCGTGAGCCCACTGTTAAAAAGGTCTAGGAGGAAATCCCCCACTTCCCCTACAGAAGTATTGGGGGGATGAATGGATTGCTGTCTACACCATTTAAAGAAATGGTGTAGTCGGCTATCGTACACCTTTCTGGTTGAGGCTCTGCGGGACTGGGCTGCAATTGTTGCAGCTCGTCGCGAAAGGCCTGCTGAGCAGAGGGATCGCGTGACAATACCCAGCACGTCAGGTGAAGATCCCCCGGAGCCTGGTGACTGATTCCCGAGCTGGGCTGATAAAGGAGATTGGCCCTCCTCGGTAGAATTACCGGGCGGTGAACCAAGAGCCGGATGAGCCGGGAGAACCACGGCTGGCGGGGCCAGAACGGGGCTATGTGGAGGATTCGGCAATCCTCCTGCTCGATCTTGGTCAGCACTCGAGAAACGAGGGAGATGGGTGGGAAGGCGTAGGCCAGTAGGGTTTGTAGAAAGAAAGCAGGTGGAGTTGAATTGGCCTCATCCTCAACCTGCAAAAATCCACTAAGTCCACCATACTGGCCATAAGGCCAAACAGCCTGAGCCAGGCTCGGGCTGGAGCCACTACCGTCGGGAGGAAGAGGGACACGCACTGCCGAAGGTTCAGCAGGCGGTCCTCCGATGGGCGGGCCAGTCCCCTGCAAAGATCGAGGGATGCACCTAGAAAGGTGGGAACCTGCGAGGGGACTGGATGGGATTTCTTGGTGTTGATGAGAAATCCGAGGTCGGAAGCAAGGTGCCACGTTAGTTGGAGCGCCGCTTCCGTCTCCACCCAAAAACGACCCACTACTAGCCAATCGTCGAGGTACATGAATATCACGACCCCTCATCGCCGCAGTGCCGCCCCGATCGTCTTCACGATCCGGGTGAACACCCGCGGAGAAGTGGACAGCCCGAACGGGAGCACCACAAATTCGTACAGTTTATTTTTGTATTGGAAACGTAGGAAGTTGCGGTGCTCCGGCCTGATCGGTACGTGAAAGTACGCGTCCTTCAGGTCTATACTGGCCGCCCACGCTGGCATTATGATTGATTCGAGAATGGTCTGTAACGTTTCCATGCGGAAACGTTTCGGACTTATGAACCTGTTGAGGGGTTTTAAGTTCAGTATTGGACGCCACATGCCAGCCTCCTTCTTGGGGGCCCAGAAGAAGGTCAACATGAAACCCGCCCGGGTCCCCCCTTGGGGGACAACACAAACTGCTCTCTTTAGAAGGAGGGCGTCGATCTCCCCCTCGAGGGAGCGGCGTTTTGCTGTGTCAGCCGGTACGGGCGTTGTCCGAATAAGCATGTCCAACTGGGGGTCCTCGTAAACTCGAGCGCGTAACCGCTGCTGATTGTTTCGAGGACCCACTGGTCGGAAGTCACCTGCACCCAGGACCCCAAGAACTCCTGAAGGCGGCCTCCCACGGGTCCATCAGCGGGAGGCCGCTCGGAGACGAGTAAGTCACTTGCGCCACGCCCCGGTGTACCAGGGAGTGGGCGCACGAAAACCGCATCCCCACTGGGGATGCTGTTGTCCGATATGTGGTTGTGAAAAACGCGGGCCGGCCGTCTTATCGGTGCGCCCACGAAATCCACCACGGGCCGCTCTGACCGGGGGGCTGCACCGGGGAATGACAAAAGAGGGCTGCTTCTTTGTCTTATCCCCCGGTTTTGGGCCTGGCTGGTTTCTTGAGATTTATTTTCTCAGTGGTTTTGAGGCACTTTGCTTCGGCCTCCATGGACTCCTGGAATTTACCAGAAAATAAGTCCGGGCCTGAGAGCGGAAGGCACTCCATGTCTTTGCGTGCATTATCCCGTTTATGTGGTCAACGTACACACGGTCCAGTGGCATTGCGGGAAAAGCCTGGACCGGTTCTGCCGTCGGTCCCGATCTCTTCTTGAACGACTGACGCTCAGGAGGAGGAGGTTCGGTACCAGCAGGGAGATTCAGGAATCAGGACCCTGATCATATCCCGTTGAACCAAGCGGAGTTCGGTCTCAGCCACCGATAGGCGTTGCATGGTGTCGGCTAGTTCGCTCTCGTCCGCCGAGTTGTCAGAGTACGGGGGGCAAGTTGTCACCGGGGAATGGGAACCAGGCCTCGGGGGCGAAGCAGCGCCGTCACGGTGTCCCGGTATCGAGCCCCGCTTGGACTCTAGTGATGCCGATGGGTGTAAACTAATACCGGGCGGGGACGCCGGTGCACGGCTCTCCGTGCGCGGCATTGTCCGCTGGTCTGTAGTCACCCCACCATGGCCGTGATGACTGGCGGGTGGGGGCTGTAATTCTGGAGGGGACTCCGGCGCACGGCTAACCGTGTGTGGTATGTCCCGTTGGCCCGGAGTCATCCAGCTGTGACCGTAGTGGCCAGTGTGTGAGTCAACTGGGCCGAGTCCCAAGTCCCCCTGTCGGCCCGACAATGAGGCTGCGAGGGAGTGAAAAGCCTCCAAAAAATCATTGCGCGAAATTGGGTCGCAACCCTTGTGGCGTTTCCCACGGTGTGATTGACCGGATGACCCACTAGAACTCGTCGAAGAATGGCGGGGACGGCGGTTCTTTTTTGCTTTTTTCTTTTTGAAGATCGGCTCCGAGTAGTTTGCGAGGATTGCGGGGACACGGGGATGCCCGAACGGATAAAATCCGATGTAGAGGCATGGCCCTCAGAGCGTAGCGTTAACGCCCCGGGCGTTAACGCCCCGGGGGAACCCCAGGGAGTCGGCTCTATGCGATCAATAGCCCGGGCGGCCGACAGCGCCCCCGCCCCGGTAACATAGGCGGGCGCTGCACGGTCGAGCCGGCCCTATAAAAGCCCATCCCCAGGCATCGTGGTAATCACGGGGCTGGGTGGGCCTGGGTGCACTGAGTCATGGAGGGATACTTCCTCCGGCTGTGTGTGCCCCGTAGACGGGCCAGGGATGGGCACGGTGCGCCCCGTAGTGGAGCAACCTTTTGCCGCACGTCCCTTTTTGGGTACTGCCCCGGCTTCAGACAATTTCCTTGTCTTGCCGGGTTGTTTCCCCTTCAGTTGGGTGGACCCGTGAATATTGACTGAAGACGGTGGGGTTGTACGGCCCCCCCACTTGGTCAACGGGTCCGTCAGCTCCGACAGCCGGCAGTGGCTGAAGGGGTTGACTAGGGGACTGCTGCCGCGGTGACGTACCATCACCGGTGCAGTCCCCCCCGAGAACTCGGGCTTGTTTGGTGGGATGTACGTCCCTCCATTATCGACACACCCAGTCCTCCCCAACTTCCTAGATTTACTCATTTGTTACTTCACTTCACTTAGAATAACTCACTATAGTAACTCTACAATAAACACTTTCTCTTTATTTCTTATAAAATAGTTTTCTCACAGCAAAGAGGCATAAATAAAACAGTGAAAATCAGGTCGATTGAAATTTCACGATATACCTCGCCTGTGGCTAAGAGAAAAAGAGGATGCTAACGTAGTGCGCATGTCACAGGGCGTCGTGGATAGGACACTTGAGGGCATTATTGTGTGTAAAACTCTTAGCAAATTGCCTGCCGGCATAGGGAACAATGCATAGGTAGTATTCGCTCTACAGGTAAGTAGAGTGATGTAGACACTGAATATAACTCAAAAGCGGAAGCATTTTACTACAGACAAATATATTATGAAAGTGTTTAGTGAGGAATGCCTGACACAAAAAACAGTATGATGACGTCGTCATCCGAAAGAGCGCTCCCTAGCGGCACATAAAATAGTGTTTCTTTTCTTTAATTTTAAAACCATACAATGTAGGTTCAAATTTTACCAAATCGCCCCTTGATATTCTTTGATTAACCACAGATAACTTGGCAAGGTTTCAAATTCATGACGTCATCAGACCGGAAGTTACTTCCAGTCATTCATTTGATCATTCATTAGATCATTTGATCCATGTCGTATATCTTAGCCCAAATAACGATACCATTACAATGTTCACCTTTGAAGTATTTTGTCAGGTGTTCAGTTGCTGACTTGTAATCATCTTCGACATCCTTGAGTGTTTCAAACACTTCATCAACATCTGTGCCTGCATAGTGTAACAGCAGTGCACGTTTTCGATTGTCATCTTTTATGCCCATGGCCACCATTAGCCGTTAAAATCTCTGAAGCCATTTCTTCCAGCGAGGACCAGCATTAGCATCTTGATGAATGTCAAATCTTGGAAAAACAGGTAGCAGTGCCATGCTTTACGGTAGCGATATTCAATGAGCACTGTAAAACTGTCGAGATAATGTTCTGTACAGCATTGGTGTAGCAGAGTTCACGTTAACCAGTTACAGTATGGATTTACAGTTCTGCTTTCCGATTATTTCATCAAAAGAAATGTTCTTTTCAACGAGTGTAAGACTCACCACGTTGAGTGTTGGTGCAATGATTGCTGGATCAGTTTTGTGTTAGGTCCTCGTCGCCAAAATGTGATGTTTGGAGTGGGAATATGGACACAGATTTGAGATATCAACTACTAAAATTTCGCAAGTGGCCGGCCCTGGATGCCCGAAGTAATTTTAAGTAATCGTAAGTACATCGGGTCAAAAGATCCCTTTCAGAGTCCCAAGTTCCCACAGGAACACTTGTTGTTGGTAAGGGAGTGCAAAGAGGGCGCCCTGAGTGGTCAGACGTGTATTCGAGATCGTCTTAGATTCGTACCAGAAAATTCAAGATTTGAGGAGAGAAGAGGACCAAAAAGGTTGGTGTGGTGTAGTATTAGTGCTTAGCCTAGACCCCATATTCTAACAATGGTTCGTACATCGAGGATGGCCTTTGGAACTGCTGAAAATGCTGAAAAATCAGGTGGCCATCATGGCCATCATGGCCATGGCAAGACCAAAGTCAAGAAATCCAAGATGGCGGCCGATGTAAACAATGCTACCACCAATACCGGTGGGAGTCCCGAGAGCCACACATTTAAGAATGATAGTGAGTCTGATCCTCAAAATAAACCAAAGACAACCCAGGCAGAAGGTAACATAGCAAGTTGTCTACATATTGCATGTCAAAAAGAGATTGTTGAAGATGAAAAAGCCATACAGTGTAACAAGTGTGGAAGATGGATTCATCAAGTTTGTTCAGGCTTCAACATGACAGAGTTCAAGACATTGACAAAAAAAACAAGGACAACCTCCTATGGATCTGTGACGCATGCCTCCCTGTGGTCACATGTTTCCTACAAGATAGATCACCTGTGATGTCACCAAGATCAAGACAAAGCAGTATGGACATGAATCAAAAGTTGGATGCAGTGATTGAGGGTTTCATGCGACTTGAGAAAGCCATGGTCACCAAAGAAAACAGAATGGAAGACCTGATTGAAGAAAAAGTGGATAAGTATTTGAACGAACAAAAACAGAGGGAAGATAGACAGAGTAATCTAATATTCCATAACATTCCAGAGTCCGAAAGTGATGACATAGATGACCGAAAGTCACATGATGTGGATCAAGTTAAAAATATCTTGGGTGACCTTGAGCTAGATTACACCGAGGTATTGCAACCAACCCGGCTAGGCAAGAGAGTGACTACCGCAGAAGGACGAGGAAAACCTACTAGATTGCTGAGAGTTACAGTCAGTAATGGAAAAGTGAAGAAACTAGCACTAACTAAGGCCAGACAACTGAAGACAAGTGATAATAAGTCATGGAACAAAGTATTCATTACTCCAGATTTGACGTACAAAGAGAGGGAGGAGAACAGGAAATTACGTGCAGAGTTGGTTACCAGAAGAGAAAGGGGAGAGAATGACATTGTCATCCGCAATGGAAGAATTGTGAGGAGTGACCAATCCTTTCGTGGGCAGCCATCTGAAAGACGGAGTGACATCACACCGTCTGCAGAAGATTAATCAGCAATCAAGTCATCATGAAGGATGTACATACAAAAAGAGCACCATTGCACCTATTGCACGGACTTGCACTACAGTACCTAAAAGCCATGGGTCTGATTCAATTGCTGATGCAAAGAAGCACAGCAATAACAAAGAGCACACAACGGAGTCCAATAGAAATAGACCCAAGGATGCTACCAGGAGTAGACCAATCCCAGATGTCACATCAAGCAGAGGTGACAGGTCTAAAGGCCTTCGAGGAAAGACAGCCCACAGCACATTCCATAACAACGTAAGAAATGCACATAGCACCGTGCACGATGCACTTGATGAGGTAACGCAGCCTGAAAGTACAGGTACCAAAGAGCCTGAAAGCATAGGCGGTAAGGAGGATACAAGACATAGTATGTGGCATAGGATGTTATTACACCAAATGCCAATAGTTTAATAAACAAAAGACATGAACTAGAAGCAAATATTGAGATCTACCAACCAAAGGTCATAGGAATTGTAGAGTCGTGGTGCAATAGCAGCATATACTAGATAGTGAAATAACAATCTGTTCAGAAAAGATAAAGGAGGAAATGGAGTAGGAGGTGGAGTCTTGTTGTACATTCCCAATCCCTTGATGCGGCACAGTGTTACAAATTGGAAGAGATTGAGATGGAAACATCGATATGGTGTGAGGTAAAGCTCAGTGAGAAGGAGAATCTGCTAGTGGGGTTAGTGTACAGAAGCCCCAACAGTACCAACCAAAACAATGAAGCATTGAGGCAACAGCTACTGATGATGGAATCCATCCCTCATATTACTCACAAGCTAGTCTTTGGAGACTTTAACTATCCAGGAATAAACTGGACCACTAACACCGTCAATACTGGGATTAACTCCGAACCACAGCTATATTCATGGACGCAACGCAAGATCTGTTGCTGGTTCAACATGTAGAAGATGCCACAAGAAGCCGAGTAGGTCAGAAATCGTCACTACTGGACTTTGTATTCAGCAATGACGAAAACTCCATTGATAGTGTTACACATGCAGCAGCAGTGGGCAGAAGTGACCATGACAGCTTACTTTGGACATATATTTGCCACTCTGACACAATCTGCTCAAGTAGAGAAAGACTGAACTATGCCAAAGGTGATTATATAACAATCAAGAGAAATTTTGCCAATATTGACTGGGATTCCAAGCTAGAAGCATCAGATTGCGAAGGAGCATGGCATATTTTTAAGGAGGAGTATCATAGCACAGTCAAGAAATGTGGTCCAACAAGAAAGCCTAGGAATAGAAACAAGCCACTATGGATGAAAGCAAATGTGAAGAATCGGTAAAGAAGAAACACAAGCTATGTACATGAAGTATAGGCAGGCGCTGTTCTACGGGGGGCTAGGGGGGCTGTAGCCCCCCCCCCCCCCAAATTTTGTCTAGCCCCCCAAAATAAATTTCGTAAAAAAAATTGCATTAGCAAAAAGAAGGATTGTGATGTACATGCGAACGGTCTCCCCCTAAAGAAGTAGTCGTGACAAGGGTGCATTAGTTTGATTTTGATTTTCGGAGGCCTAAGTGTCTGGAGAAAATAACCGGTCTACATTTCAGTACGCCTCCCTGAAAAAATTCTGGATCCACCGTACTAGCCCCCCAAAAATATTGGTTCGAGAACCGCGCCTGAGTATAGGAAGACTCAACGGTACAAAGACTACAAAGAATATGCTAAGCAGAGGAATGAAGCAAAGAAGATAGTGGAAAACGCCCAGGCTGCCTATGAAGGAAAGCTAATGAAAGAATTCAAGGAGAAGCCGAAGCAACTGTTCAACTATGTAAGAGCTAAACAAAAAGTTAAAGTTGGAATTTCCAGACTGGAAGGAGAGGACGGAGAATTAACGGAGACAGAGGAAGAGGCAGCGAATGTCTTGAATAGGTTCTTTGAATCTGTATTTACCCATGAACCAGATGGAGATGTTCCAGGGCTAGAACCAAGGAATGGGGAAATAGATCTAACCGACCTTGAGTTTACCATCG
Organism: Patiria pectinifera; assembly: GCA_029964075.1. Taxonomy (NCBI): domain Eukaryota; kingdom Metazoa; phylum Echinodermata; class Asteroidea; order Valvatida; family Asterinidae; genus Patiria; species Patiria pectinifera. The sequence goes on along the minus strand of CM057136.1, from coordinate 5,391,876 downwards.
ATGACGTCAAGGAACAGATTATTAGGCCCCATCCTGTTCGTCCTGTATATCAACGACTTGCCTGAGAATGTTAAGTCCAAGGTGAAAATGTTTGCTGACGATACCAAGTTGTACAGACACATTGAAAAGGAAGAAGACAGGACCATACTCCAAAACGACCTCAATGCACTGCAAACATGATCAGAAACTTGGCTGTTGAGGTTCAACACACGCAAATGTAAAAGAATGCACATGGGCCACTCAAACGATGGGGAAGAATACCAACTTGGAGAGGAAACAATTCCGCATGACACAGAAGAGAAGGACTTGGGTGTCATAATAACAGAAGACTGCAAAACCAGCAGGCAGTGTGCAGCGGCCACAAACAAGGCTATGGCTAAGCTAAGGATAATTAAAAGAACCTTCAAGCACTTTGACGTGAAATGTTTTGCTGTGTTATATAAGACCTACATACGACCTCACCTAGAGTACTGCATCCAAGCATGGAGACCTAGTTTAAAGAAGGATATTGAAATGTTAGAGAAGGTTCAACGCAGAGCAACCAAGCTAATTCCCTGTTTAAAGTCCAAACCCTTCTCCGAGAGACTGGCCGAGTTAAAACTAACTACTCTGGATAGAAGGAGAATAAGAGGAGACCTGATAGAGGCATTCAAAATCCTCAATGGATTGGAAGATATTGAAGAAGGCAAGCTATTCACTAGGAATTCAAATCAGCTCAGGGGTCACAGTCACAAATTGTTCAAGCCAGCACTAAAGAAGGGACTGAACTGCAGGAAGAATTTTTTCTCTCTCCGAATAGTCAACGAGTGGAACAGTCTCCCAGCACATGTAGTGGATGCCAAGTCAATCAACCTATTCAAGAATAAGCTAGATTCCTACTGGAGCCAAAAAGGATATGGGGTCTTAAAGGCTTAAACCTATTCTATTCCCATCATACCTTAAGTAAGTAAGTAATTTTATACAGCATCGCATGTGATACAGTTGCAAGAACTAAGACATACGTACAACAACAGAGGGCGCTGTTCAACTACACTTTACCGTCTACCCTTGCATTGGTCCATCTCAATCGACAGAACACTATCCAAATGGGTAGACAGCCATGTCAAGGCATGTCTGCATGTCTGCATTTTTGCAGACCATAATTTCTTCAGCACTTTTCAGCCAGTTCACAGATCCATCATCTGAAGCGCCTTCCTGGCACCGGCACCAGACAATATAACTTGGTCTCAGAGCGGCACAGAAACTTGACCAGAATATGGCAAGGCTTTGCTGAACTGCGCAGTACGTGCGCTACCCAATTCAGTGGGCATTCTCAATCTTCACATCAGGTAGTTAAAAATAGTCCCAGAGAATCTGCCCAATCTTCTCTAGGGCATCTGCTGGTGATTCACTCAAAATCTCCTTCTCAGGAATGCCACAGAACCTCAGGTTAAAATTTCTGGAATATCTTTCTTGCTGTAGAATGTTATTTTCTAGATCATCCAGTCGTTTGGATGTTTGGTCAAGTAGAGGATCCATTTTGTTTACAGTACCTGTTGTTCTGCTACTTCCTGCTGAAGCTGATCGACCATCATTGGTAAAAGTCAAAGCCGTTTCCATCTCCGTCTGCTCTTCACTATATGAACAATCTGTCAGTAGCTTTTTGTTGATTGAGAATAACCTGATCCAATTTGATATTGAGATCGGATTTCAAGTCATTCAACATGGCAGCCATCATCACACAGAGGACCAGTATCGCCGGTGTCTAATGGCTTGTTTGTATCTAGCGCACCCGCGGGCAAGGCCATGGCCGGAACCATGCTGTATCCGTGACAGATTTTTTATCCTTTCTCGTCGGCATATAATAATGAAATAAGAATATCGGTGGATTCAGCAGTCAGTTGGAAACTCACTTAAGTGCAGATCAAGCCACATATTTGAACAAGATAGAAATTTTGATGATAAACCGACTCGGTTGACGAAGCAAATTTAAATGGTGTGTCACATCTAAAAGGGCACCCTCAATCAACTTAATAATAAAAATAATTATACATGTATAATAATAACAATGTGGTGCTTATATAGCGCTTTTTACCAAAGGTCTCAAAGCGCTTCACAATTATTACCCCTGTTCATCAGGCCATGAGACCAGTTTTTGCAGCAGCTCGATATCATCACTCAGGGCATATTCTGGTCTCTACCTTCACAGGTACCCACTTATACTCCTGGGTGGAGAGAGGCAATTGTAGTAAAGTGTCTTGCCCAAGAACACAAGCACCGTATGCATGTTCCCGTCAGGGTTCGAACCCGCACGTACCACGACACAAGTCAAACACCGTAACCATTGGACCACAGCGCTCCACCTTAATGTACATGGTTCGTCTTGTAATATGCATTCATAGGCCTTCTTGATTGAGATTGTTAATTATATAATTACAGTGTGAACTACCTTGACAATGTCCAGTTTCATCTTTTCGATAACCATCAGGACAGGAAGATGCCGCCAAACATGATGACATTATTAGTGACGTAATCATTACAGCTGCATAAAGAAAAGAGGGAAAATCTGAATTAATATTGTTATGATTTATAGGATCAAATAAAGAAGTTTAATCTAATTTGTAAAAAAAATTTCAATAGGGAGGTTTCGCAAGCGAACGGATACGCTTACACTTACGTTTAGCTATCCGTATCCGTTTTTTTACTTACGTGTAGCGAGCGAGATATGCATGTCGTCTGCACGTTTAGCGGACAGTGAGTGGCGTATGACGTCATAACTGATGACGTATCCGTCGCACTAAACGTATCCATTTGCATGCGAAACCTCTCTAATGTAAGAAATTGCAATATTTCAATATTGAAGTATAAAAGTAAAATTTTAGGCTGTAGGTCTACAGCATATATACAATTTCAATTTCCCCTATTTTTGACACTATACAATATATTGCTTTAGTTTTACAAATAAGGCCAAGTTAAAAAATAAACCACTTTCTCGTCCCAGTCCACTTCCTTTTTCCCACCCACCTCGCCTCCTTTTTTTCCTATGAAGCCCGGGAAGGGACAGGGTGGATTTTTTTTTTGGAGTTTGCTAATTCGTTCGCACGAATTACTAATTCGTTCGCACGAATTACTAATTCATGGGAACGAATTACTAATTCGTTCGCACGAATTACTAATTCGTTCGCACGAATTAGCAATTCGTGCGAACAAATTACTAATTCGTGCGAACGAATTACTAATTCGTGGGAACGAATTAACAAACTCCAGTAATTCGTTCGCACGAATTAGTAATTCGTTCGCACGAATTACTAGGCCTAATTCGTTCCCACGAATTACTAATTCGTGCGCACGAATTACTAATTCGTTCGCACGAATGAGTAATTCGTGCGAACGAATTAGGAATTCGTGCGAACGAAATAGCAATTCGTGCGAACGAATTAGGAATTCGTGGGAACGAAATAGGAATTCGTGGGAACGAAATAGGAATTCATGGGAACGAAATAGTAATTTGTGCGAACGAATTAGCAAACTCCAAAAAAAAATTCCACCCTGTCCCTTCCCGGGCTTCATATTTTCCTTTTAATTAATGATTCGCAATATATTTTGCAAACATTACATTTTGTCAATATAGGCCTATATGTGATGGGATCAAGCTAACATGAGTCGTTTGTCGGTAATTTTTATTTGGAGGTTCAGGCCAAAATAGGGCCACTTCATCACATGACTTCATCACATCTCGTGGTGTTCCGACTTCTATAATTTTTGAACTAAAAATGGTATTAGCATACGGTTTTCACAGTAGTAATGCCGAGATTGTGCTCTTTTAAAATCTGTAATAATTTGTTTTTTGACCTGGGTCGACAAACGACTCATTTAGCTTGATCGCATCACATATATACCTGGAATTGCCTTTTTATTTGTTCAAACAAAATTGTGGCTATATAAGGGTTACAGGCCGACAGCTTCTTTTTGACATAATTTTGAATCAGCAAGAGTTTAGAAAATGGAAGAATCCATCCACCATCTTGGAAAATTCACCATCTTGAGAGGGCAAAAAACACCTCCCTTATTTTTTCAAAATGCTCAGACCGTATATTTTTGTTTAACTCTGGCTCTGCCGAATGCTGGGTTGGCATTGCCATCACTTGGTCCTCTCACTTCCAGTATCAACCCATGGTAGGCATGGCAGGCATGACCCCCCCCCCCCCACCATTCATCCACTCCCACCCCACCCCAATCCCCCAATTATTCAGTTAGCAAAATCGTTGTCCAGCTGTCTCTCTAGCTAGCTCCGTATTTTTATGGCGGCATAACATTTAGACAGAAGAGAACGAATAGCGCACGCCACCTATCCGCTCCGTTCACAAGTACCCCCTCACCGGCAAAGGAAGTACAGTCGGGGGTGCTCGGCAACTGCGTGTGTACATAGAACAAATCCCCCGGCTGGTGTACGCGCGTCACACACAAGGAATGGTGCGCGTCAACCAGCGAAATGTACGTCGTTGCTAGGTAAAAGGGCGCCCTCTTTTGGTTTCGCACGGAGCTCATAGGCCAAGTTCGGGCAAGGACCATTAGTCGACTAGTGGTTGATTTGTGACGTACCTTACGCCTGCGCACTGATAGCAACGTGTGAACGTCTCTAGTCAAACACTGGTCAAAATATCATCGCAAAACTTCTGGATCCTGGCTCTCTGCTAGCGTTATGAATGCGCGCGGCTATTGGTTACCAGTGAAGCAACCAACCCCCGCCAGTAGGCTGTTTCCAAATAGTCGACTAGCGTAGTCAACCACCGTCGACTAGACAGAGTTCGGACAAACGTTAGTTAACCATTGGTCACTGACTATAGTCCTTGCGCGAACTTGGCCTATATTGTCCCAACCTCGACCCCAGGGTGTCGAGCAGTACGCGCCCATCACTACCTGCTCTCTCACCCTGGTATTGGATCATTTGCATGTGCAAGATTTTTGAACACGTATGCAAATGAGGAATAGTCTGGTGCCTGCTTGTGCGTTACATTTGCGTATGTTTTTGTATGCGGTGTCTGGGGTAAAAGCAGAGTCAAATCGTCGCATCGCGAGCATGGCGCGAGTTACGAAAAACATGATTTATTTAATTAAATTGTTACGATCTTACCGAGACAATTAACATGTAGTATCACATTTCATATTAATATGAATAAATTGGAAAGGCAATGAGTATTTTCTAGAAGGCGTGGACGAATGATTGCGAAAACACGTACTGCACGTTGTGAATAACAACACCAAGTACACGACAAAAATCCATTACTAGCCAATTGCCGTATCGAATCAGGATGCAGGAAGAAAGTTTCCTATCCAGGGTTTACCATTGGAAACTAGGTTGGAAATAAAGTAAGCACTGGGGACGAGGTTGATATTGTCCCGATAATCATGTCCAATAGCAACCTCGTCCCCAGTGCTTACTTTATTTCCAACCGCGTTTCCAATAGTAAACCCTGGATAGGAAACTTTCTTCCTGTATCCTGATTGGATACCGCAATTGGCTAGTAATGGATTTTTATCGTGTACTTGGTGCTATATATTCACAACGTGCAGTACGTGTTTTCGCAATCATTCGTCCACGCCTTCTCGAAAATACTAATTTCCTTTCCAATTTGCTCATATTAATATGAAATATTATACTGCATGTTGTCTCGATAAGATCGTAACAGTTTGATTTCAAAAATCGTGTTTTCGTAACTCACGCCGTGCTCGCGCTGCTACGAATTGACTCTGTTTTTACCCCAGACACCCCGTACAAAAACAAACGCTAATGTGTAACGCATATCCAGGCACCAGACTGTTCCTCATTTGCATACGTGTGCAAAAATCTTGCACATGCAAATGATCCAATACCAGGGTGAGAGAGCAGGTAGTGGTGGGCGCGTACTGCTCGACACCCTGGGGACGAGGTTGGTCCAATAGTGCCCGTCGACTTGGAACAGCGCCCCCAGTAGTATTATGGTGTCCATAGAGATGCATAATACAGAACTATGATAGTGTCCCTCCTCGGTACGGTTTTCAGCGCGGCTAGCTAGCTACCTAGTGGAGCGTCTGTGTATATATGGAGATCAATGGGCACAACCCCATTAAAATTGGTCTGGCGACGGCCCTGGCTAAAACCTTACGGTCGGATAAATTAATGACTCCAATCATTTTGACTTTCTTTGAATGATAAAGTATTTTATATGAACGACTTGATGCCCCGTCCCTTCAAAAAATAGATTTTGTTTTCTCCTAACGAATTTTCAATTTGTATGTTATGTTTTAACGGGGGAAAACTAGGCCTGCTTTTTTCCCGCTTTGGGGCGTCTGTATGACTTATAATTTAGGAAAATGGTAACCACCATCTGTTACATAACTACGCATTCGTGGACGAGTGTGATGGCCTAGCGGTTGCTTCGTCCTTCGGATGGGACGTTTAAGCCGTAGGTCCCGTGTGTTGTATAAATGCACGTAAAAGAACCCAGTAAACACTTATCGCTAAGAGAAGGGGTTTGCCCCGGTGTTTCTGGCCTCCTGTATAAACTCCCACGTGGAGTATTTAGGAGAAGAACCAACCAAGAACCAACCCAAGAACAATGTCTTCTTTTTCTTGACACCACGAACTCCATTTTACCGTCACAGATGACTGAGCACCAAGTGATGTAACATGCCAGAAATGGCTTTGTACCACATGCACCTAGCCCAGGTTGGACGAAGTCTTCATTGCAATACGACTAACGTAGGGAGTAACGTAGGGAGGAAAGGGAGTCCACCAGGGCTACACATGCACCGTAAGACCAATTAACAGTTTTCAGCATGTTGAAAATAACAAAATCCAGGAAGTACATTATCAAAGTCATTTATTCAATTGCTAAAACATAGCAAGGTTTATCATATCACTGTCCCCGTTATCCTACTGTCCTTCAACATGCCCCCCATCCCTTTCAACGCAAATCTCTGCCCTGGTTCTCATTGCTGTGAACGCATTCCTGATAGCGTCTCTCTCTGATAAATGTCAATTGGTCTTATTATTCTTAAGTTGAAGTTCTGCAAACGCTGAGGCATACACTATCGTTTGATGTTGGAATGATCGTTGTGCTCAACATTCTAATTAAACACATAAAAAATGATTCCTTAGCGGGCGGCTAATTATTGAACTTAACTCGTTCTTAAGCACAAAATGCACGGGAAAATATATTCTTAAGTTGTGGATCTTGCATTTTGGTCACGTTAATTAGCTTTCAGTGAAGGTTTCACTCTTGTGCTGAACATTCTAATTAACGGTCATTCATAAATACCTCAGACAGTTTAGCTATTCCTATTGGTCGAGAGCCCGTCACGTGGCCGGTCTTAAACCGATGATAAAGACATGGCTAGCTGGTCTTAAACACTTTTCCAGTGTCACATGAAATGTGGACTCCTAAAAATCCAGTGCCTCTTACAGTTTTATTGGTTGAACGTTCACAGTCCTCACGTAGGCATGCGCAACACTACCAGCGAGTCAGAATTTTATAGTTCTAAATTCAAAACGCAACGCCCCAGGTGCGTTCTGCGCCACATCGCGTCCATGTCGCGCAGAACATGCTACGCGCGCGTCAATCTCCATAAAAGGGTTGTTTACATCTTACTCGCCAGCTGAACATTCCATTGTTTTGCTAGAGGGATGTTTCAAAAAGCATGAAGTGAACTTGCTGAACAAAATCAGGATTTTTTGAATGAATTGTTTGATCTTTTTTTACCGAAAAGGTATTTATGAATGGGAATAATAAATGTGTGCTCGGTCGGTATTTATCACTCTGTTTAACACCACTTAGAGTCTGGGTGCTGATAATTACCCTCGCCTCCGGCTCGGGTAATTATCAGCACCCAGACTCTAAGTGGTATTAAACAGAGTGATAAAAACCTCCGGAGCACACATTTATTCCCTTAATAATTAGCTCTAATTAGACCATTCTTAAGCATGTTATGCACGGGATATCTCATTCTTAAACTATTGTTCATTGATAAGTTAATCGAATACTATCTTTTCGCGTTGGAACCGTGCTTGTGCGCGATATTCTAATTAACAGTCAATTTTGGGGGGTCTTTAGGCGGTGCACCCTCCCAAACGCACGGGGTGTAACACTTAAGAATGACGGTTTTGAAGGTTGGACACCCCCACCTACTCGCTGCCACCATCAAACCTTTTGTGCGTGATATCTATACTACAATTACGAAAATTTGGAGGGCGCTGCCATTTTCCCGACTGGTCTCCCGTCCTCATCGCGCGCGTTGGCTATAGCGCTACGGGGGAAGCGCAACGGGGCCCGGCTATTTTCCACCCTATTTCCCATAATTCCCTTCCCCATTGGGCCTCGCCGGCCATCTTGCGTACGGGCCGGATAATTGACGTGCCACGTATACGTTCGTTATGAGCGCTGAGCATGCAGCGCATGCAACTTGCATGCCCCACATTTCTTCAGCACAGCGTTGTTGACATGGTTGATGTACATGTATATCTGTTCCTTGCTCCAGTTTTCTCTTTGAACGGTAAGTCTCACTTATGATATGTATTGTTGTTTGTGAAAAGTGGTATTCTTTCGAACGCCACTGGCAATGAGAAGCATTGTTGTGTGTGAAAAGTGTGACTGTGAGTTTCAGTTTGTGAGTACGGGGAGGGTTGTACGGGGAGGGTTGTACGTACGGGGGGAGGCCTCGGACATCGAGAGTTTGGCCGTGGCGTGGGTTAACTTACTAGGCTTAATGTTGCCAATTTACTGTATGACCTCCATAAATACAGGCCTCACTTGGAACATGTACCCGAACATGTTTGTAGAACTTTGCCAACTCTTGATTTCACAATTGGGCTTTGTTTGTAGTTTATTTTTGGATTTTGCTTTAGTTTGTTTTAGGCCTAGGCCTATAGGCCTACTACTAGCTAGAAAAAAAACTGCTGCATTTGTATATAGGCCATGAAATGTACATTCATTCCATACAAATTATGCACACTAAACTTTGTGGTAATCTTAGAACACGGCAAATCATACGTAAAACTTCCTTTAAAGAAATGACTTCCATACTCATAAGTCATAGGCAAAACAAAATTAATTTACTGCAAATCAAAGACCAATAACCAACTTAATAAAGAAACCCTCAAATCAAAATTAAAGACGTGATCAAGTTCAAACCTCAGGCCAAAAACCAAAAAATACAGGCAAAGACTAAAACCTGAAACCAACACAGTTAGAATAGTGGATATTAGAGAATACATTCTGGCAGAAAATCAAATGACTCGACAACAGACATGAACCCAAGCAGGATAAAGAGCTATTGTTAGCCGATGTATTTTTGTTTACAAGTTTTCTTCACCTTAGTCGTTATTCTTTTCTTTCTAACTCCTTTACACAGGACTCTCGATGACACCCACATCACATGACCAGCTCCAACCATGCTCCAAGCATGCTCCAGTGCATGCTTCAACCAGTTCCCAAAGCAAGAATCTCAACTCAAGACGAAGACGTGACACACCTATTCTTTCCAGTTCAACTGCAAGATTCCTGGTTTTTCTCTTTACCCATTCAAAACACATTTTCCTTCTAGCCATAATTTTATTTTTAGAAGTCATGAAATAGTGCAAAAAAAATCACTCTTTTCTGCTGTTTTATGTCCATCCTTTTTTTAAATTATATCCTTGGCTTAGTTGTACCCAAGAATATATGGAATGATTACCCGATAATTACTGGCCAAGCAGACTTATTTGATAACAAAACAATGTCTTTGATTACCGAGTTACATAATCACTCTTAAAATTTCACAACAAAATATTCATACTCGCATACCCCTCCATTTCTCATGAGTTTTCACCAACACTCATTAAAAAATGTTGTCCTGTAACTTACAATGCCACTGTCATTATTTATGATTACAGCTTTTAACAAAAAAATGCAATTGCACAATAACCTTTGGCCGTCTTGCTTGAAAGTCTTTCATGGAATGTTTGTGCCTATGGTAAACAAGCCTGGACCGACGTCCCTTGCGAAAATTGCTCCGAAAACTGACAACAATTATATCCCCTGACTTTTGTCGAAGTACTACCCTGTACAGTAATGAATGCTGCAAATACATTATTACTAAAAAAATTCTGATTGTATACCTGATTTCATTTTCACAGTTTTGTAATAAATACATTTAACATGTGGTGCTTGACATAATTATGAAGTGCTCCAATATGTCCTTTCTTTTAGTTTTACTCTCTTCTGCAAATGAACGTGTTACAGTACTTTGCTGTACAACCCCACCACCATAATAAAAACACCAACTGCTATAATGACATTAACTTCTACTTTAATAAGAAACACCCCCTTCACCATAACAAATATAAATTGTTGCCCACTTCCCCGGAAATAAAATATGTGACCATTCACAGGTGTAACATAAATAGGCATGGGCGTCGCGAGGAGGGGGGGGGGCACTCCCCCCCCCCGAAAAGCAAAAAAAAACAATAATAAAAAGAGGCGCAAAGTCATAGTGGTGTGAATTTAATGGGTTTGGGTTGGGGGTGCAAAATGTCCCTGCCCCCCTCTAAAACTGATAAATCGAGAATGTGTTGAGAAAACCAGGAATTTTTTGGGCCAAAATGTGTTTTGCCCCCTCTAGAAAAATCCTGGCGACGCCCACACAATATCCAACCCCCACCCCCACTGGCTGCCCCCTCCTCTCCTCTGTAGTGAGAACGATGGATACGATTTTGTATAGGCCAAGATCAAACCGCGTTTCGTCTAAATTACCTATTTGTACAGTTGGTGTATACGTCCTTAATGGTTTGGCACCTTGAAAAATCAATGTTCAAATTGACTGGACAATATTCTAGCACAACATTATTTATGAGCTTTATATAATGAGACATCGCATGAGACAATCGGTCGGCAATAAATACTTAATTTCATTCAACTGTTGACAGCAAGACCTTCCTAAGGCCAAAAAAAAGAATAGTTCTGCTTCCGGTTACCCGACCGACCCTATTTTTTGGCTGCGACCCTAAAAATTTTATCGGCAATTCCAAAAAAAAAAAAAAAAGAAAGATTGAATAAATAAAAATAAAAACCTTATGTCTCATCTGTCTTCACAAAATACCTCTCAACAACCCTTTTGCATCAAAAAATGCTTGTATTTATTGTTTTCTTACTTACATTCGCTATTTTTTCAAAAGAAACCTCCGTTATTTTTACAAATTCGCTTCGCGATTCAACTACTTCGCAATTCGATGTCTATAATCACGTGATGAAAATGCGGTAACTAGTCTGTGCACGGCTATGCGATATAGCATGGCTATGCAGGCGCAGGCACGTGCTCTGTCAACTGGTCGGATTCGACATCGTAAAAATGCCAAGAAAGACAACGTAAAAATGCCAAAAAAAACACCGGTGGAGAAAGAACATTTTTGCAAGTTAATTCACAGGTTTGATATAGCTTGTCTGTGTATGTATTTTCCGTGCTCAAGAGTTCATTTTGAGATCGCACTACTCGTATTTGGAGTGATACAATGCAGCGTGTTTCCAGAAATGTTCGACCCGTTGGCCGCGGGCACATGTACGTGTACAGTGCATCACACACTTCGGAGTTTTGGCCAGCTCCCCTTCTTGACTAGCGTTGTGCATATGATGCGAACGACCTGATTTTTCCATAATTTTTTTTACGAATTATCGAACGTAAATATATTGACGATAATTAAGGTAGGTTTTATTCACTTTTTGTGGACATTTTGTGTATAGCTTTCGTAGTGCAATGGAAATAGTTCAGGCTAAAACTTCGCATATAATTGAATACCCCATTCAATCTGCATAAAAAAAATTGGCAAAAAAAAAAAAAATTCCGACCGACCGACCCTATTTTTGAAAGGCATGTAATCGGAAGCAGAACTATTTTTTTTTTTTTGGCCTAATCGGCGCGCAATTTAAAACAACATTTAAACGGTATGAATCCCAGCACAAACATAAACCTCCACAATATCAGCGATTTCAATATCACCATCTCCCCTCTATAACAAAAACCATTTCTCCCCATCCCTGGAAATATTTCTCCCCATCCCCGGAAATATTGGTGACATGGTTGACGGGTTTTACGGGAATTGGGCGTTCCAACTACCACCCTTCACCCTAGCTAGCCCCTTCCCTATATTGACAATATGTCCTGGACCCTCGCACAATCTCCGCAGGAAACGTTATGTGCATGCAAATACAACTTAGGCGAGACTGATGGCGAATCCAAATAGGCTCGCGTGCAGCAGAGGGTCTGATTCTTTATTTGACTTAACAGTTGTTTGGAGTTATTAGAGTTTAAATTATCGAGATTTCATTGTATACAGTAATTATTACGAAACAGTCAACTCCACCCATCTAGCGGGTGCCGCGCGAAGCGCGGCATCCCGCTAGTTCTAATAAAACCTCACTGGGCTCTCGGACTTACAGCGCCGCAAGCGGCGCTATAGGATCTTTGCTTACAAGGTTCGGTTGCGCACGAAGGTTTCGCATGCACTCCGTGAGAAAACTTCCGCTAGCGTAATTTTTGTTGCAGGTCAGGACCTCCACCAAAATGTCTCAATGTTTGAGAAAAATTCACAAGGAAAGCTGGACACTCTCAAGCATTGGTTTCCCTTCACACGATGGCCTTTTTGTAATATTTCTCAATCATTGCGAGTTTTTTGGCGTCGTGTGGAGAGGGCTATAGTACGTAATCGGATTAACTTTGCTGATCAACGGGCCTCGCTTCGCCTTCGCAACCACACGGTTGCTATTCACGACTATTTATGACATAAATTTCCAATTATTAAAGGTGTTCCACTTGGATACACATTTTTTTTAGAACATATTATCTTCCGATTCTAGCAATTATTGATGTGGTTGCAATTATAAAAGTAACTTCCGTGACTCATGGAGCATAGCTCTCTGGTTTCAACTTTGAGTTATAGGACAGTAAAGCCTTGTAAGCAAATTTAATCCGAATACGTACTGTGACGCTAAAAACAGAGAAATCATTGCACTCCAAAAACATGGCTTTTTTTTAACGCCTAACGTGGGAGACTTGAATAAGTTCAAGGATCCCCCCCCAAAAAAAAAATTGTTTGCATTAATTTTATTTTGTCAATGTCAAAATATTTTCTTTCACATTAATTGTCTTTCCAATAATTCTGGGATTTTCCAAACTTTTCACTGCAACTTTTTCAAGTCTCCCACGTTAGGCAACCCTTCACTAAGTAGGAAAATTGAAACCTCGTTATTCCCGGCGTTTTTGTTTGCAGGGTTACATATCACAACGTTTTGATTGTTCATATGATTTTCCGTAAGGGTTGAATAGGGTAAATGTGGCAGTCAGCAACTTGGTGAATTTGAAGCTCATCAATACTGAGGTTTGGCGAGACTACTTGAAGATATCTGGAGACAAAGTAAAATGCGTGCAACTTTTGGGTACAATATGAGCCATTTTGGATCGTTACTATGTCCTATTAATTATTCAGTCGCTTATATGCGTTAAAAAACTGTTATGTGCAAGTAGCATCACCAAAATAAAATTTTCAAAAAATCAAAAATACAAGATATACCCAAATGAGGACAAAAATATATTACACGGCAGGTATTAAAAGAATTATGCAAATTAGGTATATTTAGGGTCAAAATTAACGGTGATGGCATCCACCCACATCTTGTTTGGTATGGTTCAAAGCATGGATGCCAGCCATTACCAAAAAATGCCGTGAAATTATTCTCCAGAGAACTTTTTCACATTTAGCTGGCCTATACTAATGGAGGATCCATTGTGCACGCTATCGTACAAAGCAACTGTCCGGGGACGGGGACGGATTATCTTAACAATAGCTAGCACCATGTTTTCGCAATTGAAGGGGGCTTTCGGGACGCGTGACAGAATAGACCTTTATCAGGGTACGCCATTTTGAAAATCAAAGTGAGGCAAATAACGCAAACAAACATGGCGGCGTATATCGTGTGGGGGTACGAGTGACTCTCGCAGATTTACAGCAGATTGACAATCTTAATAATGGATGGATAGCTCAAATTCCCCGAAATAACATTAACAACGTGTATTCTAGGTAGGTCATGTTTCATAGCATTTTGAAGAAGGATCTTAGAATATAAAGCCTTAATAAACAGTGGCCGAACTCGGGTGTTCGTATAGTAACTCACTATAAAGGAAATATGATATACGGATCGCGACCAACGGTAATCGCGACATTGTCGCGTATCTCCTCTCAATTTTGGGATGGTAACGTTCAGGGGCGGATCTAGCTTTCAGGAAACGGGGGTTGTGGGTGAAGGGGGGGGGGGGTGAAAGCGCGCCAAAGGCTAGCCCTGCCTTGTGGGTCAGAGGGCAAGCCCACCGGAAAATGTTGACATCTCCCGTCAGATCAGACAGCCGATGCTTTCTCCTGCGTTCTAAGGCAATTTGAGGATAAAGTTGGGAACTTTAGAATTGTAGCCATTATTTTTGGCCCCATTTACTAGTATCATTTTGTAAGCGGTTGAACGATAAGTCGCGCTGGAGTGGTGCGCAATGTACCAAAAGGCACCTTGTAAACCCTTATAGGGTGCTACATAATGGGTCTCATTATTTGGGTCTCATATTTCTCATATTTCTCATATACTTTATTTACCTTTCTTTGATAATAGACATAATCTCCAGCGCCTTGAGTACCTAATAGTTGGTAGATACGTGTGCTATATAAGACTCCGATATGATATGATATGATGATGATGCAATAACTCGACATGTCACGCCATGAAAACGTTGTTCAATACGTTGCATTTTGTACATATTGGGTGGTCCTTTGTTGAAAGGTAGATTTCTATATTAGTTTTTACTTTATTATTTATTTTTTTACAGGATATAATTTCATTTTATGTATGAGATGACTCAGATGAGGCCTACAGAGCGATGATCGATGGTGCGTGAACTTACATTGAACCACGTGGGACAGATTTCTGGTTCACGTATAGCTGTATTACAATGGGGTCTCCCCTGGAGGGGGGTGTAGTCTTCGAAGAGACTTTGATCATGTAGGCCTACAACATCCGCGCTAAACATAATTATATAGGACAGGCATACTACTGAAAAAAATTTTTACAAGAGCATGAGGCGCTTAAGAGATACTGTGTCCTGGAAAGCACCCAATTGGGCTACAAAACGCGTTTTGAACGAAATGATTTTAATCGAAAAGAACATACAAAATTAAGAAATAAACATCCACACAACCATCCTTTAAAAACTGCTCGTTTTTGTGTTATTTCGTGCGGGAACGAATTTCGGCTTCCACTTTTGAGACCCCAAAAAATCGGGCTGTTCGTGCTAGTTGTGAATTCTGCCGTAAAGCGTTTGCCTTTTGCGGACGTGTAAAACACATTTGTACATTGGTGCTGTGTGTAATATTAATGTGACACACACAACGTGTATCGTACATTGAATGAAAACGACAGGAAAACGTATGCGTACTCCCTCGTGTCCGATGTAAATAACCGGGGTTTTTCGTCTTTTCTCGGGAACGGTAAGACATTAGGATTGTTTCCTTTCAACCAAGTGTTTGAAATAGGATAAGTAAACAATCCAAAACATGAACTTTTCGGGGATTTCAGGACGCCCCCTTAATGTCATTTTCTCGTGGTCCTTCCTCTCTTCCGTTTATGCAGCCATAAACAAAGGAATGAAACATGTTTATATTTACTGGCACTCCTTTTTTCGTCAATTTATTAAACCTTGATGTGAAAATTACTGTTGATTTTGAAGGACTTTCAACCTTAAACAACGAAAAACAGGGTACCAACAAGATATGAATCATACGACCAAAATGTTCGTACTCCTATGTACGTATCACCATACACTGCAGTAAATTTCCGTCTCAAAATGCTCGCTATGCGTATACGTACATAAAGTATAATTTATTTGTAAATGAGTCTTTTAATAACCACAGAAGTCGACATGCACAGGGTGAGTAAAAAAAAAGCGGAACCCAAACCGCAACAAATATATTTCACTATTTTCAAAAAAAATGTAGCACCAAAAATAATAATGACTGCATGGAAAGCCAATTTCAGAAACTACTTTTAGATGAAAAAAAATATTGAAATTGCTCAATCCGTTCAAAGAATATCACCATTTAAACTCAATGACCCTAAAACCTGTTTCGTAAATTTTTTTATTTTGTTTCTGACTGTTTGGAACAACAAAGAAAATGACGCAGAATACTTGTTTCATCAACTGTCAACAACTGTAGTACACAATATATTTATTAACAACCCTGCTTAGGCAAACAAAATGATTTTTAAAGTCCATTTTTTTTTAAAGGACGGGCTTTCAAAAGAACTTTGTTGAATATTTTAACTTTTAAACTGAGGTTGTACACTCGGCAGGAAAACACAACAGACTGCAATAGCAATGTTTAGCACATCTTTCTCATTTTCTGTTTTATATCCTACAGGCTTTTGGCTATTTATGGCTTTCCAGTGCGGTAAAAAAAAACTATATATATACCATTCGTGACAAAGACCGTGGGAAATCCATTACAATATCCATAAAAACGTGTTTTGATAAGCAAAACAGGTACAGTTTTCAAGTTTAATAGTTGGGCTGTTGTTACTCGTGGGCATTGGTATATAGAAAACACTACGTGATGAAGTTGTAAAGAATCACAGCCCGCCAGTTAGCCACAGGATATTGAATCATATAAAGATAAGCAAATAGTTAGACATCAGACCGACCGACAAATAGGTAGGGACAGTAGCTCAAACAACTTGCTAGACAGAGAGAGAGTCGTTGGTCCATTTAAAACAAACGAACAATCGTAAACGAAGGACACAAGACAAATAGGAAGCGTGACAAACTCTACCCATCCATCCGGCTAGACTATCGTCTGCCGAAGATGGGTTGTGTAGGTCAGACCACACTCTATTCGGAAACACGTTTCGAAAAATGTACATGTATGTGCATGGGTGTGATTGTAAGTGTTTCTGAAGCCACGAACATAACTGTTAAGGGTAAGATTCGACCTAGATTTACATCGTCACAAAATGGAACGAACATAATAAAGTTTTGAGTGATCTATGATCAAAAACTAAGCATTACCACAATTCGAAGTACAATGAATTAATTGCAATTAAAATTAACCTATATGAATTAACCTATATGCCTATTCTAATTATGATTTTGCTTTATTTATTTATATATTTAATTATTTGAAGATTTTTTACTTTATCGCATGATTTTGATAGTCTGGAATTTGTGTCCCACTGTTAACAACAGCCGTTTCCAACTGAGTACAACTTAGTCAAATTTTGACTGGTTTTCCTAGTTATTAAAAATTGACTAGGAATTTATGCAAAGTTTCATACTATACTAGAACATGTAGTTGGAGTTGACTCCAATTTCAGTTTTTTGCATAATTGTCAATAATACTGACTGGAAATCTAGTCAGAAATTGACTGATTTTCACCCAGCTGACCCTGAATAACTAGTTAAACTTAACTGGTTTCTAGTCAAACTGACTGATAGAGTGTACACCTACTCAGTTATTAATATACTCCCTGTGACCATTTCCCCCAACTCAGTTATCAATATACTCCCTGCGACCATTTCCCCCAAAATCTATCATCAATGGACAACCAGCGTGTGAAACGGTCAGAAGGTACACCACATGCAATGGCGGGCGTTTGCAAATGCAGAACTGGATCATTTGTTACATATTGTATTTCGTGTGTGAATCTTATTCATATAACTTTGAAGGTTCAAAGAAGTTATACAATTGTGATTTAGGATAGAATGCCGACACAGTGCACAATTGGCATTGTTAACTGTTGAAATATGCACTGGCTTATATACAAAGGAAATCATATTCGTGGTGTGAATTTCATATTATGTCGAAGGCCTACATTAATCGAGTGGTTCAGACATTTTTAAAAGGACTTTTAATCTAGGTTCCAAAAGGCCTATAATTTGAGAGCATTCTCCGTGCCAAATGACATCCTCTAATTAGAAATTGAGCCCCAACGAGCTGGCCAACAGCTTTGCAATTTTCTTCATGTTCTTATGGAAAAAAAAAACATGCATGTAAGGGTGTCGGACGACTGGTGGTGACAATCCTTTCCATGGTTGGCCTGAAAGCATGTCACTGGCAAGCTTCGGTCACTTTAATTATTTCTGACTTACAAAGCAACGAAGCGTAGAAAGTATTGTACATGTATTGCAAGTGCAGCCTCGCTTTTCTTTCCCAGGTGCATAGGCCTAGTCCGTGCGGTGCTCACTGCGCAAAACTCATGGTTTCGAATGTGGTGTTATGAATGGTCGTGGTATGTCTAAACGCCCTGATAAAGCAAGGCGGGTTAATATACATGTAGATATGACGGTAAAATGTAAGACTTCTGGAACTTGTCCTCAACTACCCCGCCAAGTTTCCGACGTAGATAGCGCAGGACGCCTTGGCCCTGCGATTCGCCCGCGGCTGAAATAAATACCAAACGATATTTACACGTGCCCAAATTGCTACGGAGCTATTCCGGGACTTTACATGCAGTTGAGATTAATCTGGCCCAGGGGGATAGAGTCTCGAAAACATCAAGTGATTTCTGGACGGAGGGTAGGGGTTGGCCTTGCGCTTTCACTCAGCGCTGTGCATAAACCGCAATATTTATACATGTATGACATATTTCGACACACAAATTCCATACAGAGGTAACGAAGACTGGCAGTCAGGTTCTTGAGATGAATTAATTTAACATAACGCTTTTCACTCACGATTTCAAAAATCGGTTCAGAATATTCCACTGTTTTACTGCACTCTTACTCTAACGATTTTATTTCATAATGCGGTGAACTTATCGTACAGAAATTTTAGACACAATGTCATGTGTTTATTTATTTTTGTGGGGTTTTTTTTGGTTTAATTAAACCAATAAAGCCCTTTCCACATAACCTTATTGGTATAAGTATTGATTTTCCCCTTTTCTTCCGTATTCGAAATAAGTAAGATTTGAAAGTTCGCATTGCGTTGTAGTATAAACTAGTGAGAATTTTTGGTAACACCATGTGCAGAATTTCTTTTGAGAAGATGTAACTCTTTGAGATGAGTTTCATAACTACACCGGTTTTTTTCAGAACCACACATTTTCTCAAAAGAGATTCCGCACATGGTGTTACCGCAAAGTTATTACTCTCACTAGTATTCGAGTACAATGCATAAATGTAAACTAATTTTAAAGGTATTTTATTTCTATACGTGCACGATACTTTAGTTTAGTTTAGTTTAATGAGAAAAAAATTCAACACAAATTCACCACAAAGAACAACACAAAGGTGAAGAACGAACAAACAATTGATTTCATCAACAGTACTGGCTTATTTCCATTGGGGTCTCATAATTTTTATTGTACCGTATTTAGTCATAATGGTGTCATAATGGTCCTACTCACCTCTGCAAACTCACCTCTGCCTTAAATGATAAAATTAGCGCCATTGGAATCTTCATCGATCTCTCTAAAGCGTTTGATACGATTGATCATTCTATCCTTCTGTCTAAACTTGAGTTTTATGGAATTAGAGGTGTTGCCCATGAGTGGCTTTCCAGTTATCTCTCCAACAGACAGCAGTTTACCTTTGTTCATAATTATTCTTCGTTTAAGCAAGGTGTTCTTCATGGTGTTCCTCAAGGCTCTATTCTTGGTCCCCTTCTATTTCTTCTGTATATTAATGATCTGTCTAATTCTTCCTCGTCTCTCTCTTTTACGCTTTTTGCTGATGACACCACCCTTCTGCACACCGGTCCCAATCTCCATTCTCTTGTCAATTCTCTAAATGCGGAACTTAATAAAGTTTCTTCTTGGTTCAGGGCAAATAAGCTTTCCTTAAATCGTGGCAAAACGAAGTACATGATTTTTTTTTTCTAAATCTGGCTCTTTCTCTAATCCGTACCCTATTATAATCGATCATGTTCTCATCTCTAGAGTTTTCTCTACCAAAATTTTTAGGTGTCACAATTGACGAGAAACTCTCATGGAGTGAGCATATCTCAGCTATTGCCAAAGTCACAGCTAGGAACACCGGCGTAATGGCTAAGCTCCGCTCTTTTCTCCCTGAGGCGTCAATGATTCTTCTTTATAACTCTCTTATTCTTCCTCACCTTAGCTATTGTAACATCGTCTGGGCACATGCAACTAACTCTAAGCTTCATCCGCTCACCATAATACAAAAGCGAGCTATCAGGATCTGCACAAATTCTCACCCACGTGAACACACTGCACCTCTTTTCACATCACTAAACACGCTCGAACTAACTGACATTAATCAACTCCACACGGGTATTTTTATGTTTAAATTTGTTAATAATCTTCTTCCTCATTCCTTCTCTTCTTTCTTTATCTGAGTACCAGATACTCACAGATATTCTACTAGGTCTCGCAATAAGCACAATTTATTCCTACCGTTCACTCGTACAACTCATTCCCTCAGCACTTTGAAATACTACGGCCCGCGTCTTTGGAATACTTTGGACGAATCCATTCGAGGCCAGTCGTCCGTTGGCCAATTCAAACGAAATTACAAGAGGGCTTTAATCTCAAATTATGTAACGCAGCTTCTTTGATCTCATTGGCTATTTGTTAAGGTTTTTTTATTCTCCCCTTTCCTCACCATGTTTATTGTTTTAAAAAATTTGTATAGTTTTGTGTTTGTGTGTTCAGGGGTCAACGACACTGAAGTGTCCAACCTTTCAAGCATACACTGTAATACACGTCATACGGGTTACAGCCCGATAGTCCGAAGGGTCATTAGTCCGAAGGTTCGTTCGTCCGAAGGTTCCATAGTCCGAAGCTTCGATAGTCCGAAGGGCCCATTACAGCCGTGTGTTTGCGAAGACCAAAGCGTCCCGGTTGTTAACAAAATTAATCCGATAACGTACTTAACGCTATAACAGAGCAGTGAAATTCATGCACCCAAAAAACATGGCCTTTTGAACGTTGTGTTTCTCAGAAAATATGTTCAGTATTAGCTGATTGAAATGTTAAATTGTCACGAAAAAGAAATTCTAAACTTCATGTCAGTGAAAAATATCGCCGTCATCAATGCCGAAACGTAAATACCGGTTACTGGTATAGCTGACCTTAAACTAAGTCGGGAAGAAATCATTCGAAAATGTCCCAAAATCTATGTATTTATCTCAATTTCTAGGATTCTCCTCAAGTTGTTATTTCACGAGTAGTTGAACACTTATAGGCTATCGGCTTCGGTCCAAAAATTGGGCCACCGGGATCAAATGATCGAAAGGAGCAATGTTCATAGCGATTTTTGGCAAGGTATGCACATCTAGAGTTGGAAAATGTGTGTATAGCTTTGCAGTGTGAGCGGTGGCAGTTTTTTGGGTGTTATCACTTTTAATGGTTTTTTGTTCCAAATGGCCGCCAATGTGCTTGTTACTGGATTAATTATACGAGGTACCAAGCATGTTTTGGCCGCCATTTTTTTTTTAAGTGATAGCACCCCAAAAGCTGCCACTGCTGCAATGCTATTATGTATTTTCCAACTACAGGGGTGCATATCTTGCCAAAAATCACTATGAGCATTATTCCCCTCATTTGATACCAACCAAACCCCCAGGCTGATGGCCTATTATATCGTCTAAGTATATTCCGAATTTCAGCTTAATCTATTGTTTCAAACGCTTGTGTTACACCTCGAACTATCTCCAAGCAAAATTTTGACCGGTATTTTTTTCCGACCAAACATCACATGCATAGTTTTCAGGTTTGCTTGCATGGTTGGCCGATTTTGGGGCAACAATGACGAAGTGCATATTCGCATATTCATTAGCGTCACTCGGCGTGACTTCGCGTGGGTCTCGGTATCGACCAATCCAAGCCGGCAAAAAGGGTGATATTTATTAATTAATAACTCGTGGCGGAGGCTATTCTGCAAATTTTTACTGCACACCATAATGGATAGGAATCTTATATTAATATTTGTGATGCTTGAAAAGATTGACAGATATTGCAAAAACCAGTGTTACAACTTTTAAAAATGCACGTAACCAGGCCTATTTTTCCAATTTCAACGAAAAGTACTAAACTGAACATATCAAAACGATTTTAGCACCTAGTTGGATCATTGTTGGGTCATAGGCCCTATAGTTGGTCCGATAGTCCGAATGGACGATAAGGTTCGATAGTCCGAATGGACAATAAGGTTCGATAGTCCGAATTTACAATGGGACCATATTGTCGATTCGGACTATCGGACCTAATTGTCGATTCGGACTATCGGACCTTATTGTCGATTCGGACTATCGGACCTTATCTTCAATTCGGAATAATGAACCTTCGGACTAATGAACCTTATTTTCGTTTCGGACTATTGAGCCTTCGGACTGATTAACCTCATTCTAAATTCGGACTACCGGACCTTCGGACCGTCCCTTCGGAATAATGTACCTTCGGACTAATGAACCTTCGGACTATTGCTTCAAATGTTCGGATTAACGAACCTTATTTCATTTTCGGACTAACGAACCCCCTCTTATTCGGACTATCGGACCTTCGGACTAAAGAACCTTCGGACTAAAGAACCTTCGGACTATCGGGCGGATCCCGCGTATATACGTGGGGCCTTACAATGCGCCATACGAAGTACACACGCACAAACATGGGATCTTTACTTGGGAAGTTTCCCTTTTTTCCAACATAGGTTTTGTTTTTAAGTGCAAAGCACCAGGAAAGTTTTGCAACGCAGAGCAACGGAGAGCGAATATTGTCAGGCAATCAATTCGGAGAAGAAAGTCGGAATTTCATTTCCAAAGGGATCTGGAAAAACGTTACAAACTTTTGATACAGGTAAAAAGTAAATGGAGCGAAAAGGTTGTCTTTTATCGTCACTTTCAAGTCCACAGCCAGCCTGGTGAGCACCCCCTGTAATTCCAATTAACATCGGTATTTTGTTTCCGGCCGTTTAGACCAAGCTGTGTTGTAAGTTTTATGTATTTATATTTACTCGACTTGTAATTTACTAAGTGTTTTTAATGAGCTGTCCAACCATATGTAATTGCCTTTTTAAGGATAAATAAAGTATTTTGAATTGAATTGAATTGAAGAGAAAGGTCATAATCGTTAAGCCTCCTTTAGTCAGCGAATAACGGTTGGGCAGCGTTTATTAAACCCGGACCATAATAGTTGGAGGCCTCGCTGGACCAAGGGCGGATCCAGAGCACAATTTTTGGGGGGGCCAAAAAAAAATTTTTGGCAATTTCTGACCACTTTAACCAATGTTTTTTTTAGGAAAAGATGGTGTTGTACTCATTGCCTGCCTTTATTGCGATGTCACATAAAAAAAATAAAAAAATTGACCTCGTTTTTTTTTGGGGGGGGGGGCCATGGCCCCCTTTGGCCCCCCCCCCCCCTGGATCCGCCCTTGCGCTGGACGAATACAAAAAAAACCAAAGTGCACGGACTTCCGCTTGTCTTTATCTTGATATTAAGCGGAAGGACCACTTTTGTTTCAAGCTGTTTCCAACTTGTATCTTTTGGGGGGAAAATAAGTGAACGACAATCACTAAATTACGATTATTACTGACAAAGCCAAACTGGAATTAAAATAGTGTGATGAGGAGAACGCGCGATAACATTTGCGACCGACGAGTTGCAACGGAACTAGGCCTACATGTACCATCAAAAGTTATACATGTACGTTGAAATGTTGTGTTAAATTTTACCCTAAACGCAACAACTCTTCTACACAAAGAAACCGGCGTCATATAACCTCGATTTGTGCATCTTTTAAAAGTCAAGGCTGTTATATATATATATTATCTGAGAAACAACGGTTTCCCTTCCGACTGCGGAAACGAGGAAATACATGTATACAGTTCAAGTTTACAGATAGACGTAGGCCCCATTGCAGCAACTTCTATACAGGAACGGCTCTGACATTGGGGAATGATTAACGGGTAAACATGTCACGAATTACAACAAACAAAGGAAGGAATCCAGGATTTCCTTGTTTCCAAACCACGAACTCTTAATGGCTCTCAACACACCTTGACCCACACCTCAAGAAAGAGAAAAACAAAATAAAACACAAAAGGGCATCGAATGGTCACTCTCCACCCCTCCCCCCAATTTTGTTGGACCTATTCAAACGACGTTGACCATGGGTACATATAGCGCGCGCAACAGACCTGTCTATCAAGGAATCTGACACCGGGGCTTTGATGATGCGATAGACCGGGAACTTGACACTTGATTGATGGTTTTCGTGTCCTTTCTCTATGATTTGGGGGTACGGGGACTATAGTAAGAGCGCGGTCAAGTTGGAACGTGACTGTCACGCTGACTAATATCTACGCACGTGCTAACACAAATCGAAAAATCTCCCAGGCCAAATTACAAAGAGCAAAGTCTTTCTTTTGCACCTCGTCAGCTGTCATGTATCAAACCTAATGCATGGGGCGCTCTTTAAGCGTGAGTGTACGCCCATTTCCCGCAGCATTCTGTTGCATATGAAAATGTAGCGGAAGAACATTATTTTAGAGCTATTACACTATTTGGGGAAAATTCAGTGCAGATTTTGGTAAACGTAGGTAAAATCTAGACGTACATGTATGTGAATGGGAAATCGCCGTTGGCGCCCCCGGCAATTGTTTTTTCGGGGCTGGGGTCCCTTCTCCCCGTACTGCAGGATTGCCACACACACCATGCAGCAGGTTGGGGTTTCCCGTCTTCTGGTTGGGCCACTGCATTCATATTCAATGCCTTCTTCTCGACAACACACACCAATTATAACTAAGCTTCACTTAGGCCAAAAAAAAATATTCGGTCTCTGGTCAGACCAAAGCTCCGGAATTGACGCGGGGACGCGGCTTTTTTTTTTTTTTTTGCTTTTTTTTCCCTTCAAGCTTGGATTGTACAGACAAGGTGGGGTACTATTTTGCTTTTTTGGTGTCCTCATGTACATTGGTGTCCTCCATAATTTGCCTTGGTGCTCTCGATCATTTGCCTTGGTGCTATTTCCCATTCCTTGGTGCTCTTTGGTAAAAAAAAAAAAAAAATTAGCAGGTGCGGCAATAGAGGGCGCTGTTGGAGCTACCGCGGAACATTTTGGAAAAAAAAAAGATTGACGCGCATGATTAAAATCGACGCGCGCGCTGACCAGAGACCGACTTATTTTTTTTTTGGCCTTAAAGGGAATATACAACATTTGCTTTTGCTGTAATTTTCAGAAATGGATGGATTTGGGAGTTAGTATTTTATAGCAAATATTGTTACTCTGACTTTTCTGAAGTTTTGTGTTCGTAGATGCTGGAAAAACCAAGAAAAGGAATCATGTTCCCGTAGTCTGGTTCCCTGACACCACTTAAGATGAAACGGAGCAATGTATAGGTAAATAGGCCACAAATCTGTCCGCCAAGCTCACGAATAAAAGTTATACACTCAAATTCGTCTATATTATAGAGTTCTGAGAGCCATGTAATTGGGGAATTGAAGACATATAAGCACTGCACCACTGGCCTAGACTTGGGGCTTCCAATTCTGAGTGATTTGAATGCAATTGGGTCCGAAAGTGGCGCTATTTAGCCATGTTGTGGAGGGATCTTTTTCCAAATGGCTACTTTTCCAGTTTGGGAAACATCAATCATTTTAGGGGTGTTCTTCTTCGGGTGAGTATTTCTCCAAAAAGTCATCAGTCAACCCACCAAAAATTGAAAAGAAAATGAAAGACGACATGTTGATCATCATTATTTTTTCTGTGATGCCTGAACACTTGTGAGAGTTCTAAGTATTTTTAAAAGATTTTTGATGTATGGGGATTTATCACTGGTGCCTATGGGAATTTTTTATACTTGTGTGCACCCTGACGTCGGGGAATCGTAAGGTCAGGGAACCAGTCTAGCTGGCTTGTACCCGATCATATAGGTGCGTAATCGATTGTAAACAAAATGCGGACTAAATGTGGCAAAGTTGGGACATTATTTGAAGAAAAAAAAGCCATTTGATATATGATACAAAAATACCACTTTTCTTGAAAATAACAGCACACCAGGTGCCCTGATTTTACAGGATGCTTTAGACTGTCATTCACTAACAGCAAGCACTTCATAATAATTCGGTAGTTTAATTTTGTGATGTTTGTAAATGTTTTATATTTCCTTTGGCTTTAAGAACTAAAATGAGAAGTATACGAGGAAAAAAGGCCTCACTTGGATTCAGGAAATACGATAGAACTAGTCACGTTTACCAGTCCACGAATCTACTGCCTTGCAATGGTTAATACATTTAATACCTATTAAGCAGTGTAAAATATTCTTGTCATGAACCCCAACAACGTTTGTCCTGCTTCAGACATATACATGTATGATATACACACGGACATTTTTCCTTATTCCCGTAAAAGATGCGAATTTAAGGACGGGTTTTGGGATAGACAGACGTTTTTGACCGCTGAAAAGCCGCGCTTGACTCCATCCTAAGATCAATTGGCCATTATGGAAGGCATCAGCTTCCCACTTGTACATTCGATGCCACGCCAGTTGAAGATGAATTGCCATCGTAAACAAAATCCGTGAATGGCTCGATGTGGTTTGGTTCATGCGCGCCCTTCCCAATACATGTATTGACAACTATCCACATATAAATGTCCACATGTGCATACCGAATGTGAGTAAAACGGGAGCAATACACAACTTGCGATCAATTTTGTTAATTAGGTGTTGGGCTTTATTAGGTGTTGGGCTTTAGCCCAAAACCTATTGTTATTCTATGAATTCAATATTCTTGTTTTTGTTTTATTTATTCTTCAAGACAAATTCTTTTCCAGAACTGTTTGTCAAAATGAAAATATATATGAACTTCAATTGGCAATACATGAATGCACAACCCACTGAAGATGTAGTTTTTTGCAATTACGTCATTATGACGTCATCGTGGGTCACGTGACGTCACTCCAAAAAAAATAATAAATTTAATCTTTGAAATTCAATATAAAATCAACCGTGAGAGACCGGAACTTGAATTTTGCGGCAATCGACATGATAATACATGCTCTTCATGTTATGTTGTGCGCGTCAAATCACGGGACCCTTCCCTCCGATCAAAACCGGAAGTGCCTAATAATTTGTAAGTGGAAACAGATATGAACTTGCTTTCAATGATGTTAGTGTCTGCCTGGATTGACCTTACAAAAAAATTATGGGTGACGCCATGAAGTGTTAGAGCGCCCTCTAGCGGCAGGTTAAAAAACGTCAAAAACGCATTTTCACTTGATGTCTGTGGCGAAGTTTGCGGTAATCGCTTCAAAATTAATGTACATCATGACCATAACGCAGACAAGACCTGTGCGCGTTACAATAAAGACCTTGCTAAAAAAATTGCTAAAAAATATACCGTGATAGATATAATCAAGATTTGGCTATATATAGCACAGTTACCATAGCTCTTGAACTTTCAGGTAATGACGTTACAATGACGTCATCAAGTATCATATTACAAGCAATCAGAGATGTCTACATTTAATCTTTGAAAATCAATGTAAAATCAACTGCTACAGATTTGATTTTGGTTTTAATGGCAATCGATACAATATAGCAGGGTCGTAATTTTCGGTATTAAGTACAAAATCATGTGACCCTTCCGGTCAAAACCGGAAGTACCTTATTATTTGAAATTGGCAGAAGATGCAGACTTGCTTTCAATGATGTGAGTGTCTGCCTAGGCAGTACTGTACACAAATATTACAGGTGACGTCATCAAATGTTAGAGCGCCCTCTGGCGGCATGTTGAAAAAGTCAAACATGGATTTAAACATGCATTTTGAGTTAATGTGTGTGGCAAAGTTTGCGGTTATCCATGGCCCAACACCGTGTGGTTGTTCCTACAACCTCTAGTTATTATAATGATTCAAGAAAATATAGATATCAATCACTATAAAACAATATGATTTATAGACATGATTTTCTGTCACGGGGACTCGAATTAGAATTAGGAAACATACCATCATCAACTTTCCGTTTTTTAATTCCCCAACTATATTTTAACATGTTCTTTCACAAATGTATATAGGCGAATTTTTCGAGTATTAAGTGACCAAGTTAGGGTACGAATGCTGGGCCCACCAAAACTAAATAAGAGGTTTTTACTGTAACCATAATCCTCAAGTTCAAGATATTTTGTATGCTCAAAATAACATCGCCAATATTTGTTACAAATGTTCTATACTGTAAAAGAACACCGTGTAAAAATTAAGGCCTTTCCACTACCCCTCCCCCAACAAAAAGTAATGTTAATAAAAACTATTTACTCTGTATGAATGTCCATACGTATTTATTAATATATTGTATAATGTCATGCTCGCAATAACGTTTCTTCGGTTTGTTTGCGGTTGTTTGCAAATTACTTCACTCATTCAGCTAAACTGACCATACTTAGCAAGTTCGCCATCGGTCCTGTTTGAAGGAATTTGAGGATCAAGGCTCTTTACAATGGACAAATGGGCCAATTCTCTGTATGCGATCGAGCTGATGTTCTTTAGCGCGACGGCAGGTCTGTCAAGCTCGTCAGCCGCTGCCAACGGTGCCAAGTAGGTGTGACTGAGCAACCGCAACAACTCCAAATGTCAAGGTCATTCCGATCAATTTCATCCACATTTCACGTTCAGTTTTTGTGATTAAACGGTTCAACTTGCCCGTGTGCGATTTGCAGCACAGATCATTTTAGGGTGGCATGGGTGGCTAGTTGGGGAGGCGCTCGCCTCTCACTACTGTGGCCGCCTGGTTCGATTCCCGGCTCGGACCATTTGAGTAGAGTTGTGCGTTGGTTCTCTCCCGTGCCACGAGGGTTTTTCTCCGGGCCCTCTGGTTTTCCTCCCTCAGGAAAAAATCAAAAACACTTTCGATCTCAGGCTGTGCTCCGTGGTCATATATGGGTCGATGTGGCTGGTTGCCGGAGGCGCCTTTAGGCCTACATGCCAGCGGCTCGATCAGGTTGTAGCCGGCCGCGTCCTTCGCAATTCAGCTTCTCAGCTGTGAGTAAGGATGATTAGCCTCCCAAATTATTATTATAATCGCTGAAATAAAACACCGTCCAAAAAGGAAAAGTCCACACTCATGGGAGGAGTCATCATTTTGAATCTGATCGTCTTATGATGACGTCCGATTTATATAGTATGGTGTTCTAAAACGGACAGGCAAACGTCGTGTGCGTTAGTTTGAAACATCGTGTGCATGTGAGATTAAACGTTGCGTGTGAGCTTCCGTCGTGTGCGTGAGTTTGAAACGTCGTGTGCGTTAGCTTGAAACGTCGTGTGTGTGAGCTATCAAACGGATTCAGCCGGATTTCTGGCCGCCGGCGGATTCAGCTAGCCGCAGATTCAGCCGCGCATTCACCAAAAGTAAAACAAATCTATAATACATGCGGCAAATGGTGATCTATTTTCCAGAAAGATTCATTATTTTCCATAATAAACGACAAATAACAATATGTTTTCACGCCATTTCAAAAAACACAACATAAGCAACCGTTTCATCAACCATTTTTGAAAATTTGATGCAATAATTACCATTTAATTAGCTGCGTAATGGGAATCATCACATTTCGTGTTATTTTTCAACGCTTTTAAAGATGTTGGAAAGAACATGCATCATTTGAGGCAAAGTGTACCGCACATGTCAAAATAATCACAATTTCATTTCATAATCTACGACATCATGTTACTGTGGCACACTTAATTTCAGTGGTATGGGCTGCAACCGAATACTAAATAGTTCCTGATTAGCCCGTTTAAAGTGGGCCCTATTTTTACTGCACTATCAAAATTTGTTGAAGAGTACGAGGAACGTAACTGTAAGATGTGTTCGTTCAAAAATATCTTCAAAGTTCAATTAATCAATTAATGCAGGGAAGCACCGTCTTTCGTTATGTTTGATAACATCTTTTCTACAGCCCACTAATATCTAAAATGCAAACCGTCAGTGATACAAATTAATGCTGTGAATAAACCATCCACTTCAGTTGTGAGCAACAAACCTTGTGATTGTCTACTTAATACGGGAAGTTCCCTTCACACCACAAGTATGCCAAATGAAATTCATCACCTGAACTTTAGCTGGTTTGGAGGATGACCAACAGAGCTATGGATGAACGAGGAAACATCACTTTTCATCAACTACACACACGACAGGTCTCACGCATTGGATAATGGATTTCGATCTAGTTTTGTGGGAAGAATTTCGTTACGTCACTAGCGAAACCGCCGCCCGCAAGAAGTATGCGTAGGCCTAGATTGACAAGAAAGAAACTTCGCCTTCGGCGCGCCACAACGCCACTGCTGAAATAATAGAGACGCAGCACTAATTTTCTTAATTATCCCCGAAAATGAGTAACCTGCTCGATAAGAGATATCGTAGACTGGCCACATACTTCGGATGTCCCCATCTCTCGCTCCTTTGGATTAGTATTTACATTTGATTAGGGTACAGTTTCAATGCGACGTAACAGTAGATGGGATGGCGATGTAGCATAGGTTGTGTCGTGCAGAGAGCTGTAGTATAACATATAGCTCAGTTACGAGTATATCCAGGGCACATCAGTCGCGTAAAGAATCAATCAGGTTCGTTTGATAAATAGATATGGGCCCACCTTCATTGATGCTGGTTC
Source organism: Patiria pectinifera (assembly GCA_029964075.1). NCBI lineage: Eukaryota > Metazoa > Echinodermata > Asteroidea > Valvatida > Asterinidae > Patiria > Patiria pectinifera. The sequence goes on along the minus strand of CM057136.1, from coordinate 5,361,232 downwards.
GCTAGCTTCAGGCGTTTGGCACGTATGGGTTGAAAGGGAGTTGGATCGACAAGCTTCGACAATTTGAATGTATATAGGCTTCTTCCCATAAGCGTATCCAGCGGGGGCAGGGGGGCAGGGGCAGGGGGGGGGGGGGGCAGGGAGCACTTTGCCCCACCTGGCGGATTTTTTTTTTGCAATAATTTTAATACATGTTTAGAGTTCTTCTGACATCAATCCCACCAAAGAAAACCCGCTCAACAACCATTACCCTGCACCGTCAGGAGATCACACTGGTGAACGGGAAATCCACATTAAACCTATGTCTTATATTTACGGTGAAAATGTGGAAAACCCTGTTTTATCTGACGAGGCAGCCATAATGTTTGCCTTGCACATACATATTTCTAGAAGTGAATAAACTTATCGAATTAATATGAGGTAGGTCCTAAGCTATCAACGTCAGACTGGCGCTGCAAAATGAATCACTGTGACTGAGTAATCATAATGTTCTACAACAATAACAACTCTTGTGTTTGAAGCAATGTTTTTGAAAAGAAACATTTGTGACTGGAACCAAGACTAAATTCACTCCCACGGATCTATTTTTATTGTGCACCCGTAATTTCTTTTGCGCGGTGATACGGGATTTAATTGTACGCTGTTGTGTTAACTTTTATTTTGGGAAAGTCTCGGGTGTTATCTTTATTCGTGGGAACAGAGCGAAAATGACATTTATACACCTTTATTATAATGCATGTGCTCGCCCATTACATGGTCACTGATAATGCCATACAGGAGTTCCCACGTATCGTGACAAACGTCAAGATATCTGGACTGACACATCTTTTATTATATTGGAACTTGGAAGGAGCGAAACAAATACGCTTTGCAGCAATTTCACTCGATGCTGTCACAGGCAAGCAACCTTTTCCACTCAAAATACCTCAGATTCTGAAGTTTTTGCCTGAGATGATATCAATGTTTGCTCCTGAACATGAACATTCGCAGTCCCAGGGCCTCAAACACAAATGGCAAACTACACTAAAAACACCCACACACACACAAACACACACCCACCCCCCCCCCCACACCCCCACCCACATTTCACGTAACTATGACCCCGACAAAAACAGTTGCCCTTTAACGAGAAGCTGGTGCTTTTGTCATCAAGCACCTTCATACAGTGTTGATGACAGTCTAGTTAGCACGAGTCCTGGTTAATGTCACAGCACGACTGTAACCCTAGTCATATGGCTAATCAGGACCCTATAATATGCAGGGCTCTTATCATAGAGGGAGAGACTCTCACAAAGCAAGGGTCCTTGCTCCATGCTCTCAGCATGCAATAGCACAATGCTCTCAGTCTCATGAAGCGGGCATGCATCAAGTTCCCCATGCCGGCAAAAGATAATAAACACATTGATGATATACAGTTGCCATCAGTCGAATTCGACGGGAAAACAAAGATTCGAATATACAAACAAACAAATAAAATATCAAACGCTCCACGTCTGATGTGTCCGTGTCACACCTCGTTCCAAACATATAAGTGGATATCCATGTCTAAAAATGGCTGTAGCAATAATTATGCCGCTACGATTTCAACTCATATAGGTATATCAAGGGGTATATAGTCACTCACTGACAAATTTAGTGGCGCACAAACGGGTCAATGGGAAGATTGAGGACGAAATAATACAGGTTGTTAATGTTAAGTATTAACTCCTTTTATTCCAGAAGCCTATTCATCCCATGCTCTATAAAAGAATTATGAGAATATTGGATTCTCGTTCTCGTACATTATTCCGTTTTGAGGTGTGCGCACGAAATCCAAGCTCCGGCTATGTGCTGACGGAACTTCACGGAAGTGCATCAGTGCAGCATGCGTGAGATCGGGAATGGTTGTGGGCTAGGTGCAGAAGCTTTCACCATGCCCAATGACCGAAACATTATAGGCCTATTTGTAATTTTCGTCACTTCTGCACAGTTCCAGCCTCAAATCTCATCAGGGCCAAGCCGTTCGCGTTTTCTGTCCGTATCCACATCGTGGTGAACATCACCTCCATGGGTGTGTTGTTTTGTTTACAAACACCACCTTCCGGGGAAACAAACAAAAAACAACCATTGATTGTTCTCTCCCAAACCGCTCCGTAACAGGTTAATTGCGAGTGGCGATAGCACGGCGGAGGTCGGTGACCTAGGAGCGCCCCCTTTACCATGTACATGTGTATCTCGAGCCCGCGCGCAGAAACACTTGGCGGCACGACGACAGGTGAAGGCTGCCTCCTCCGATCCGACGGCCGATGGCTGTTTCTAGACGGCAGCGACACAGACAAGCAAAACATTTGGTTTATCGTCAAAATCGGAGCTATTCTGTTTTTTTTCCGGTCGGCTCAAGCCCTGGTATCGTACTGCCTACTGCACAGCCGAAGTTCCGCTATCGAATATCGGAGAAGCAGAACGAGCCACTAGAGGGAGTAATATAGTTGTGCTCCGATATTCCCCGCCATCAGACATCCTTTGATTTACACCGTAGAACAATGCAACGAAGCACGTCGAGTGTATTTCAAGCATTTCCTGATAAGTCAAAATATGCATCAAATTGAAAAACACTATCAAAGTCTTGAAGGCCCATATTCTTGGCCGTAGGCCTAAATAACGTCTCTAGTGCTTTTGACTACATACCACTTGTACCCTCGTACAAGTTCAGGTTGTGTATCAGTGTTTTAAGGATGGCAACAAGACTAAATAGTCGTAAATTAACTGTCATTATTGAGAGTAAAGAGCCTCTCCCCCACCCACCCTTCCCGCCAAACTGTTGGCGCCAAGTTGCGATGAGGCGCGTGATAGATCATGTCTAGTCACCATCGGCTTGTCGAACTACGACAGCTGCCACGTAAAAGACTTTTCACTCGACAAATTAATTGGTGATTTACAACGTCTGATAACGCAGACAAGCAACTTGGTTGGTCCCGAAGAAAAACAACTGTAATGAGTCACAAGTATACCATCTCTTCCTTAACTACTGACTGCAAGGTCAAATAGCAAAGGCATGTACATCACTTTAATTCATTATTTGGCACATCAGACTCGAAACAAGATCATGCCTACTGTACTGCCCAGGCTCAATACTAATAAAATATTAAGAAGACAAAGAGAGGCCAAAAAATTGAGATACCTCCGCGTAGACGGCCGGATTGGGCTACAAAACGCGTTTTAAACGAAATTATATTAATTGGAAAGAGCAGTTAAAAGTAGGATATATTATGTGTATCGGTGCCGTGTGTAATTTATGTGACATACACACAACGCAGGCGCCGATCCAACCCCAGCTCTGTCCCCCCCCCAAAAAAAAAAGAATTCATAGAAATTTCAAAAAATAATGTAAGTTTTTCTCTTACTGTCTCACCAATGTCTCACTGAGCTAGTAATGCTGATCTTTAGGCACTTGTTGGCAAAGGTAAAATGAACAAACGCGTGTGAAGCTCACGGAAGCCCAGCATGTCAAGGACCAACATCAGTAATTCTGTAGTCTTGTTTTGTGCATCATCATGTCAAATCTCAGTACTATAGTTTGGACATCAATTCCGATCATACACTGTAACTTACGCCCGCCCCAATCAATCGAATTTATTATCATCTGGTTGCGCGCCTGTTACTACTTTGGAAACATAAAATGAAGTACAAATGGTAAACATAAATAAAGCACAAACCCATCCAGATGGGTGGACTGTGTTGAATTGCAGTGGACTTTCAAGTACCAACATCATCTGCCCTATATGGTATAACATCCCTGTACATGGATGCCTACTCCATGGTATAATCAAACCGAGTCCAGGTTAAAGACATCCAAGATGATAAAGCCTCAGAATGCTACATTATTGTACAGTCACATCAAGTTTGAGTAGCTGAGATTGTCATGTGACCTCGCACCATTTGAATCGGGACAAGGCCCAAACGACACGAAGCTGCATAAAGAAGTCTTTCCGTTTGGAATCGTGTATTCTTTATACAAGACAATTTCAAACTTATTCATTATGGGATATACAAAGGTATTTTCAATTGGAAACGCATTGACCGTTGCAAAATAAAACAAATAGAAAGCCCGTGGTGTTAAAAATTACGAAAGAGTGATTGTTCTTGCTGCATTGTCTTCGAGTTTTTTTAGGGAAAAAACTTAACTCTGACTTGCAAGCTTTATGTTATGCATTTACACTTTGAAACAAGTTGTGGATAATGCGTTTCCTTTAACCTGTCAATGAATCAACATGAAATAACTTCGATTTGCGCGACAGCGCGAACGTATAGATAGTAATGATGTGCTTGCAGACTGACGGGGGCAGACTGGGTTCAGTTGGCATAAACATTCAGAACATGTGTTAAAGTTATCGAGGGTTCTTTTTTATAAACCGCCGGTGCAGGGGTCTAGCTCTCAAGGTGAAATGAGGTAAAATCCAAAAGTGACAACTTCGATTTTCCAGACGCGCTTATAACCCAATTAAACAAATGCGGGACAGACCCCTGGTCTGTGCTCAACAAGAAATCCCAGAGAGCTATAGAGGACCTTTGATGGGTGTCATCGGCAATATATTTACCTATGTATCGTATCCAAGGAAGGTTTGCGAAAAAGACAGCAATTTTTACATGTTGAATTGAGATCCAGCAGAAATCCTTTATTTTCAGAGCAACACGCAAATGTGGTGTGTCAGGAAAGAATAAAATAGGACAAAACCCAGCAAATCCCCTCAACAATCTGAGATTTGTGTGTATTTTACGGAGCAGGTGCCACGGTATAACCACTTTATAAACCTTAGATTGCTCCTTGTTTCTCCGATTGCTGAACATAACTAATAAGAAACCTTATATTTCCAATTTTCGTTTTGTCATTTTGAAGGGTATTATGATGCCTTTTGGTTTTAATGCCAATTAAAATTTTCATATTCATGAGCAAAAGTTTGATGTTAGTTCAGGCAGAACCTCAGTGTTCCGACTTACAGCTATTTCAGTACCAAAAGCTGCCAACATTTTGGAAAGTTTAATGTAAATGTTCTTTTCTTTGGTGAGTCGTTGTTGTGTCAGTACGTGGCAGTAAGCCAGTGAGCAAAACAATTTTGGTTCACAATTTAAACAGTAAACCCATCATAACTGAACTGTGTCTTCATGAATGTTATGAAATGACATCACAGCAACAGCGCCCTCGGTTGTCCGGAAAAGCATGGAAATTTGTTAGGTTTAAAGAAGGCACTTTTCAATAAAAATTACCAAAAAGGGATGTCAAATAGTTTCATACATTTTAAGAGTAGAAAGTTGCACAAAATGTGTCCGTAAGAAAAATTCACCTCATGGAACCCTTGAGCACGGATGTTTAATGTAATTCAAGTCGTGTTCAAAAGAAATTCAAAGAGAAAATTTCACTTAATAAAAGGGCTGTTTGATCTACTGTGAACGTACCGATTTGTTGGGGGTATCGATCAACGTTTCGCGCTAATTGATTGGAGAAAAAAATGACACAAACGCGTCAAAAGACATTGAAAAGACACGCAGCTTCCATACAATGTCTGACAGCAAACCCTGCAAGGTATAAGCCTATGCAGTGTAAACTCTCATATACACATATACATTTTCAACTGAAATCGCCGAGATTTTTATGTGTTAGATTGCTTACTCACCCTATTTCATTTTCAAATTACTGGTTGAATGGAAACTAACCTAATGATGTCACACGTTCCTGAGAAAAGACGAAAAATCACGGTTGTGTATTTCTTTTGAGGAATACGCATACGTATTTCCAGCCGTGTCCATTCAATGTACGGTACACGTTTTGGGTGAGTTTGTGTTACATACCCTATGTGGACTTGTGAACAAAAGAGGTCCACATAATGCAGGTTGTGTTAACCTTATGTGGACTAAGCCGTGTCCACATAAGGTTTTGCCCTTTCTGGAAAACAGGTTTAGAGGCATTTTTGGGTTAGGTTTATCTGTAGCAGAATGAAGAGAAACACTATAGGGAATCATAGAAAAAAAATTGGGTTAAAAGAGTTTTCACAGTTTGAGTAAAGTTATTTTTTGTACCGAGTTTTCTTAACTACACGAAAACAAAGCAATGTCCACACAAGGTATGTAACACACGTCTGGGTGTGTGTGTGTGTGTGTGTGTGTGGGTGTGTGTGTGTGTGTGTGACCAAGGAGCTATTAATAGCTCCATGGTGTGACACATAATTTATAATAATGAAAACAGCACCTACACACAAAATGTTGTTTTTCGCACGTCCGCAGAATGCGATGCACTGGTGGAACATGTGCAGTAGGATTCACGACCGGACAGCTCGATTTTTGAGAGTCACAGTTTTGACCCCCGAAATTCGTTCTCGCAAGAATAACACAAAAACGCCCAGTTTTTAAAGGATGTTTGTGTGGACGTTTATATTATACTTTAAAATGCTCTTTGTAATAGCAACATTTCGTTTAAAACGCGTTTTATAACCAAATTTGGCACACTCCAGGACGTAATGCCCCTTTAAAGGTATACATTTGTCCAGAGATCGCCCAAATTTAGTGATTCTTATTGTCTACTTACATTGTTATTAATGTGTGGATAACACAAAAGGTACATAGTGTACATTAACATAAACTTTGACAAAGCCCTTTTTTACATCGATCTGAAGCGACAGCTATATTTCCAGCACTAATAAAATTGTAATGCCATGGAATTATGAGTTAAGCTGTCAATGTACATTACATGTTGCGACGATTGGCTTGTGGAAATCAGATCCCATAACAATGAAAACAAGTTCTTTGAAGCAACATTTTTGAACAGAAATGCTCGATTTACGCACATTTTCAAGATATAGTTGTGAGATACTTTCTAACGATCTTTCCACACATATAACAATTTCGTGAAAATGCGTTGCAGAGCCCAAAACGGTGTGTTCCGGTCACTAGTGTCCCTTCTATCGTTACAATCGAAACCTTGTAACACAGCGCATGCTCTGAGTAACTTATTAAATCACGAAGCTCCATGCTTAAACCCACTACGGCTACAACTAAAAGGTAAGTAAAAAAGAACTGTAATATCGGGACAAAACCGATGAAACCGACATGCAATTCTGTCTTCAATCCAGACCGCCTGCGTACCCCCAAGGTCAGCGGGGATGATTCGTGGACCTTTCGGTTACCCCAAGAAGAAACTTAGCTCGTATAGTCGGTCCATCAAATTTACGATAAACGCAGAGAGGAAAAAATCAGACAACACTGGTTTCTCTGTCTTCTCGATCGGTAAAAAAAAAACTTGCGGGGAGCTTTTTCCACGGAAAGCCATTACGGGGACTAAGTAAGGGCTTACCACGGGCCCTCCATTAAGCGTCTGAAAGTACAACCACCCGATGCCTTTGGCATAACTTTATACCAGGAGCCGGAGCTGCACCCCATACAAGATACCTGGATACTGAACATGTGGTACACTCGTTATTTTGTTGTTGTTGTTTTTTTTACAAAAAGGGGCGAAGGGCGCCTGGGACTAATGCATGAGATTTAGGTGAGCCTACGACTTATTGTTGCGGCCGTTGTTTTTGTTGTCATGGACGGTGGTGCAGGTTCTACTGCCTTTACGGTTGGTTGGTGGTTAAATACACTTGTGCTCCAATATCTTCACTATCTTGAGTGTTATCGCAACATGTTCGAATAGTTGTAATATAACCACAGAGAAAGGAAAGGGTAACAAATGAATATTGAAATTCATACAAGTACGTAATAATGCTGTAAATTCCAGTACGATTCAGTACGGTACGGGTGCACCTGCATGCAAGTATCGAACAATCATGGGTCCTCCAGAACTGCATGTTATACTCAACCATAATATGAAAATAAGTAAAACATTCAAACAAAATACCTACGTTAAAGGGAAGAAACAACATTTGCAAACATCAAAAAACAAAATGATCAAACTATCATGAAATATCTTACTGGATTGCTTGGGAATGACAGTCCAAAGCATCCTGTAAAATCGTGGCTCCTGGTGTGCTGCCATTTTCAAGAAAACTTGTATTTTCCAACGCTGGCCGGCCGACCGGCGTTGGAGAAAACTGATTTTTTTCAAAAAGGGCTAGCTCCTAATTTTTCATATTTAGTTATTCCGCATTCTCTGTGCAATTGATTACATACCTGTGAAGGGGTACAAGCCTTCTAGACTGATTCTCTGACCTTACAATCCCCCAAAGTCTATAAATTGCTCCGTTGCATCTTGCTTGGGGTCAGGGAACCAGACTACAAAAAAATGGTTGGTTTTCCAGCATCTCCGAGCCCAAAACGTGAAGCAACTCAGTTTAACAACATTTGCTATTTATTACATACTAACCCTCCAAATCCGTTTATTTCAATAAAATGCAGCAAAAGCGAATGTTGTACATTTTCTTTTAAATATACAGCATGGAACAATTCAATCAGCCGTAAAGCGACCTGCGAGTATCCGAAAACATTACAAATTTGAAAAGGTTCCGACTATAATGGGCTCCATGTGCGAACAGAGAGGGCGCTTCAGTTTACCACATTCGTGAGACCCGTTAGTCTGGTTCCCTGACCCCATTGTCCCTCGGACTTCTGAAATGGGGTCCGGTGTCATATGAAAATCGGACTCGTATGAAAATCGGACTCTTTTTCCCTTTTATTGGTTAAACCCTCTCACGTGACCGGTCCCTCTCCTAATTATCTATGCATGAGCATGCGCAATACCACCAATGAGTCTGTATTTCATAAAACCTAAATTCAAGCTACACCTGTAACTACCGGTGAATCTTGCATACATTACACGGAACTCCGTCTGCATCCCGCCTCCTGATAATGCATTCACAATCACAACGGTAATGTTTGTGCACAACCAGCCTATTGCAATATAGGCAATAATTATAAGCACGAAGGAACTATGCAAATGATATGCATGACGTATATAAGTCTCAATTCCGCCTCCTGATATGCATTCAAAATCTCCTGATACGCATTCAAAATCACAACGGTAATGTTTGTGCACAACCGGCCTATTGCCAAATAGGCCACGAATGTACAATTTCGTAGGTAATGGGCTTCGATTTGCTGATTTCGAAAGTGTCTCTATATAGTAACTATCAATAAAGAGAGGCGCATTTATATCTATATATATAACCTATGGAGTTTTACTTGAAAATTGTCTTTACTATTATTATTATTATTATTATTTATTCGACCTCAACAGAACAGCAACAAGCAATCAAAACGGCACAAAATGTAAACAATAAAATGACAAAAGAACGAATAACCAAATACAACAAATAGCCAAAAGGGCAAAAACAGAACAAATGAGCGGAGGGCAGCCAGACGAGCATGGAGAACGGATTCAGTGAAAAAAACCGAGGTGGGTATAAGAGGGTAAGAGAGGGGGCATGCAAGTATAGGGGCTGAATCTTAGGAAGGCGACACTGGCGTTTTTCGTACTTTTTGTGCTGGATGGCGATACTGCCGCGCCGAACTCAAATGAAGTAAGCTCGGTAATAAGCTCGTCTTTAGCATGGAGGAATAAGAACAGCCAGTACTGTCTTTAGCACGGTTAATTCTAAACGCCGAATTACTAGTCGAATTTTATGCATCTGGAAAAACTGGCCAGGTTAAATATTACATTCAAGCAGCACTTCAATGAACATTCAGCGTGATCAAAATATTCGCGCCAATTTCACTCCGCGTGAATTTAATTGAGTCGAATGAGTTCGGCACGGCAATGGCACGGCGTTTCAGAAGAAAAGTACCGTGCCACTACCGTTCGGAAAGAGTTAGGGCGACCATAGAACTAGGACCTGGGGGCGACAGCCCTCGAGCCACTTTTTTAATTTTCGGCACGGCGATATAGAACCATTTGGTTCGGAAAATTGAGTACGGCACGGGACCGCAGTGCCGTCAATTTGCCGAATCAAACGGTTCTAAACGCAGTGCTATCGCCGTGCCAAAGTTTAAAAAGTCAAATTAAATGAGTTCGGCACGGCAGTATAGCACGGCGTCTAGAACGGATCTATTAAAAGTCTTTCTTGAAGGATGTATCTATAATCTAATGCATTACTGTTCCTTATCAGTATACCCTGATGATAACTTTATATTGATGTCGCTGTGAAACAAAATGGCATGCAGCCACCTTTATGACGATTGACGACGTTATGACGCGAAAGCGAATGCGAAGCGAATTTGACGTCATAAAACATTCGTTGCGAAATTTGCCCGAGTTGAAATAATTATGTTCAACTTTTACGAATTCGCAGCGCGAATACTTGCCATCACGACGTCACAAATTCGCGTTCGCTTTCGCTTTCGCGCAGAGTATGAACCGGGCTTAAATCTGTGCCGGCGAGTGGGGGGATGGGGATGACCAATATCCAAAAAATTGCCCGGCCCTGGAAAATCAAAAAGCGGGAACGGGAAGAAGTTTTCAAAGGAAAGTGAAAGGATCAGTAGCAACTTTATGATCACTGAATTTCCCTCTTTTCAGCCATTAATGTTTTCGCCATGGCCCGTGTTGGTTCCCCACGGTCATGGATGAAGAGGGGCCGGCACAGTCGAGAGAAGGCTTCATTTCTACTAACGTATAAGACGTTCGATTCCATTTACCACCAGAGCAAGGAATGTATGGACATTGGAGTCTTTGTTTATTGAACCAATTAGTGTGGTTCGCTGCACGAGAAAAACAATTCCTCGAAACCTTATCGTGGCTGTGGTCAAACAACAGCACAAAGGCCAATTGTTTACTGAACACGCAACCGCAAGTAGGCCTCCATGGCCTACCACCTTTTTTGTGAAAAAAGGGTCGTTTCAATCATGTTTCAATTTAATCAAGTTTGAGTGATAAAAGCGCTTTCATTATTGCTCGTCTAATTTGACCATGTTACTCTCAGTTGTGATTTTGTTTAAATTAAATTAGTTTGGTCATGGTTTAGCTACATGTATGTATGGTGTATAGGAATACAAAAAGGGTTACACATGGATCCTATTTGTCCTGTTTGCGTAAAAAAGGAAGTGATGTCAGTGATTTTCAAACTGATGTCAAGGCATGGACTATAGACGAAACTGTAGTTTGCAGGAACCTGTGCTCCGTGGCATAAAATTGTGCGGGATATTGCTGGGGGAAGAAAACAGGAAAGGCCATAGATAACCCACACAATGCGGAAACCAACTACACGCAGTATTCAGTGAATGGTAATGACGAAAGGAAAGGTCCATAAAAATTGGGAAGTGTCACAAACCGCAAACTAGCACAGACCGGACGAAATGCAGCAAAAACAGACATACCCCAACACCATTGTCTGAACACGTCTGATCTGAATATGGTCTGATCATGGAGGTAGAAAGACGTATGTAATGCTGGAATTGGGATGATTGCTGGATAAATCGTCTGCCACCGGGCATTACATTCTTTCAAAGGGTATAAACGTTTCTGAATTAAGACAAGTCGTTGACTTTCCCCCTTTTGAAAATTCCGATTCGTGCTCGTGGTCAAATCGCCAACAAGGTCGGTATTGTTGTACGTAAAACAATGTGTGCTTAATTGTCCCAAGGGGCCAGTCTAGTGTCCCATTTGTACCTGGCTGACCTAGGCCATTTCTCCATGCCTAGGCTAACACTGACTGACTGCCAATGGTTTATTTTAGACTGACTTTAGACCATGAAGAGAGCTGCAGGAACGCATACTTTTTTCCGTAGGTGGGTGAAGCAATTTTCGTGAATAATTCAGTAGTTTCAATGGAATCATTGCAAGACACTTTAAGGTTCTCGGTCTCTTTTTTCCCTTAAATGTAAATTATCCCAACGATAAATTTGGAGAAGAGAAATATATAGTCGATGAAAATGAGCACCTGTGGATTCGAACTGTGGATCTGTCCACGACTCATTTCGATATCACTATGCTATTGTGGTAGCTGGACGACAGTCGTTCTTTGAAATGCTTTAATGTAACTATAGTTTACTAAATAATAATGCTGTTGATGTCACTGTTCGTTCTTTTCTCATGAATAAACATATTTCCAATTGAAACTACTGAATAATTCATGATATTGCTTCAACCGCCAACGATTTTTTTTTATATTCGCGAGCCGCATAGTGCTATCATATATCGTATCGACCACCCTGTTACGCAAAGTGAACAGGCGAAATCCTGCCTATTGTCAGGTCATACAAATATTCAGTGAATATCCACTCTTAACCAATTAAAATTAATGTTGTCTGCTCTGGGACCAGCTTTAATAGCATTGCCTTGTTGAGTATACACTCAGGTAATATTTCACATTATTCACCTGAATTTGTAGACCACTCTATATAGAAAGTTTACACTAACAGTAAATTATGATCAGTCTGATATTCATGGGGTCTTCGTACTTTTAGGGTCGGTGCTTCGATGTTGGCTCAAAGCCTCAACTTCTCTCGCAGAGAAAGATCTCATTTCCCTTTTCGGATTTCGTCCACATTTTCTACATGAGCAAAATTAGCGCAAACAAAGCGAACTACCTCCATGCAAGGCACATGGTGTTGATTTATTGCTTCGCACCGCGCCAGCCGGCCCTTAGCACTCAAAGCCGCGAGAAAAAAAATCGGAAGGCTTTGGTGAAATCCCGGTCTGCTGTTGAATGCCCTCGCTTGTAACCCTAGGCATTAGAGAAAGGACCCATAGGTGAATCTTTCGTCCCTATTCTTGCCACTAGAGTAAGCACAGCTGTAGTGTCTTGACAGGACGGCCATGTTTTATATTTTCGGCTGCTTGGGTTGGTTTTTTTTTTTTTTAAATCATCAACACAGACGTGAGATACGATGACAGATCGGGAAGACACGTTACGACGCGTCGACGTCTGCCCCGACATCTTCCAAAGAATAATGAATACAGTTGGTGCCTATATTGTTTTAATGTATTTAAAAGTACTAAATTTCGTCAAATAAAGCGTTAACTCGAAAGTTTCTCGCACTCTGTTCGAGTAAGCCTATAGCTAAAAAAGCCACATGTACTATAGGTCTTGCTTTCAGTCCAAGATTTAAAGCAGTCAAGAGGGAACCACATACATTAAGCGACTGAAACTGTCATGACTGTCAAACTCAAATACCAAAAATACGAAAGTCGCAACAGTCGTACAAAATAAATGCAAAGAAATATGCACCTTGTGTGGTATGCAGATCCACGGTTGACACCTTTTGTGTCGTTTTGCTATGATGTACAGATCATGTAAAAAAAAAAAAAAATAAAAAAAAGGTATCAGTTTCATGGGGTTTGATAATTTGTCATGTTTTATCAAACACAATGTATGCATGTTGGGACCGCCAGCATTCCTTGAGCATGTTGGGCTATTAAAGTTACACTTATACAAGAGAATGCAACAACTGAACAAGGAATGTACGAAGCAATTTCTAAGCAATTAACTACAGAAGTCATGTTTTCCCCCAACGAAATCATTATTATCAGTCATTTTTCGCAGATCGTCATATAATATCGTACGTTTTTTGCGTGAAATGTGTTCGATTATGAAAAAAGTCCCATACCGCCGAATGCACAAAACATTAAGCATAACAAACAACACGAGCGTACTATTGGAGTGCACAATTTCATGTGACAAGGTTTGCGGAAGTTCTTAGGTTCTCATGTTTGTATTAAATTCGTATGTGGTACAGATTGTCATTGTAAAACCGCAATAGAACCAGCACAAAATCAACGGACCTTATGCAACGGGTAAAGCCCATACTAGCTAATATCGCGTGGCCTTTATCATGTTTATACCGAATTGAAAAGCGTTTAATGTAATTGCAGACAATAACTTACCGACAAGTAGAAAATGCAGAGGCCTCGTGCTGTGGACGCACACTTCCATTTCTGGGAGACTCTAAGCGACAATCACTCGCCCAGTAGGCCACAAGACAAACGCAGCTCCAAAAATGGCAAACCAATTAAAAGTCAATTTGTCCTGGGAATACGCTGGGGCCGGACAGCGCAGCCGGGTCCAGCTGTCAATTTGGATGGTACTACATGTACATGTTAATGTACGCTTTTGTACAGTTGTTGCCAGTTTTATGTTGAAAAGAGATGTGGAAAAAAATTCGCTCTGCGTAACTGTTTTTTTTTTCTCTTTTTTTTCCCTGTTAGACCCAGTGAGGCAAGAATGCAAGACGATCTACGGTCAACAGTTTTAGTGACTTCTCCCAAAATAATGAAATGTCGAAAGAATTTCGCGGCAATGGGTGCTCAACCCGTGGGCATGTTGGTTCCTTGCTCTATGGTTGGTTGAACTCAACGTGGTTGTAAACTCATGAAAGAAACGGTTGTTAGATGGCAGTCACGATACCGGCGGATAATCGAGGCTGAACTCCTGCAAAATGGTCTGAAAAACTCCTTTCCCTCTTGCAACGGCTTAACAGACTTATAAAACTTCGAAGTATGTAGGGACCGAGTTTAGCAAACAAGGCAGTCTTGTCTGTCACACTATAGACCAGCTCTATGGGGGTCACACCGTGGTCGATCACGCGCGAGCTACCATTAACTACTGACGAACTAGCGCTCACGCTATAAAAATGGTAACCGACCTATGTGGGTGGAGCTCTTCCTTCACTTATTATGCCGGTATACACGGCCAACGTTTATACCACATGGCCCACGTGGCCGCACCGAACACTGTCAAATAATGACAACCTGTCACAGAGGCCGGTCAGACAAAGAAATTAAAGGGGCTCACGGGGATTTATACCGTGTCATCCCTAGCCTTTAGTCAAGTCCCACGCGCCTATACCCGGACCATCCGGACACGTAACGTACCCCGGATGCTGGCACGTAAGAAGACTCGTGCTTCGCCGCTCGTGCTAGACTTTTTACGTGTCAGCATCAAGGGTGCGTCTCGTGTCCGGGTAAGCGCGTGGGACTTGACTAAAGGCTATGTCATCCCCTGATAAATTCGGTCAGGATCTCACCATCTTGGATGTCACCTCTATAGCTACAGAGCTCCGTAGGTTCATGCAGACGATGTAGTCGGTTTTTTTGGGGTAGCAGACGACGACCTGATGGCGAATTTTAATTCCCAAACGACATAAGCAAATGGGGTGTACGCTATGAGGTTTTGGACCGTACTTTCCTAAAAACATGAGAAAAAAATATATATATGAAAGAAAAAATAGAAATGAATTCGAACATAATGAAATTCGGACTTTATTTCCCTTTAAAAAAAAAGCCTCCAAAGCCGCAAATTAGAAAATAAAATAAAATGGACAAATTTGATTTCGAACTCACAACCTCCGATCTCAAAAACATAGCATTATCCAACTGAACAATCGGAGAGCTCGACAGGATACCGTAATTCATGGCATACCTGCGTACGTATAATAAAAGTATCGTAGAGGGCGCACAACAACCATCCATACGATGCTGTTTGGGGAAAAAATAATTCGCGACCCAGCGATGTCAACGAAAAACGAAATAACACAGAACTTTAATAAAATAGACCCTATAATGGGTTTATTGAACTAAAATAAATGAAATGGCGGTCAATTATTTTAGAAGTTTCATTATTTGCACTGCCAACCGTTATAATGTGAGTTTAATAGTAATTTTTTTTTTTTTGCGAAAACTTCAAAATTGTGGGTTTTTTTGGGTGAATCTTTTAATTCAAAATAAAAGGAAGTCGGGGCAGCCAATATAATACCTTTGATGGTATTTTGCCGTGGCTCTTTCGCAATTTTACGTAGCTCATAATTCTCTTTCCAAACCCACCATTACATCATAGGAACAATTTGAAAAGGCGGGAACTATAGTCCTGCTAGCCGTTGATTCTCCGACCATGGGCGTCGCGAGGGGGGGGGGGGCTAGGGGGGGCACTTCCCCCCCCCTGGAAAAGCAAAAAAAAAAAAAAAAAAAAAAAAAAAGAGGCGCGAAGACAAAGTGGTGTAAATTTAATGAGTTGGGGGGGGGGGGCAAAATGTCCCTGCCCCCCTCTAAAACTGATAAATCGAGAATGTGTTGAGAAATACAAGCATTTTTTGGCAAAAAAAAGAAAAGAAAAAAACCTGGCGACGCCCATGTCTCCGACCTGTACCACCGTACTGACATCGACACGGTGCACATGTTTATGCATCGTCGTCATGTACATGTGCGTTCCGTTAAAAAAGTTCATTCGGAATAGGAGCGAAAAACAAATTAGCCGAACATTTAAACTCAAACTGTCACAAAATATGCTGAAAGAGCCTGGTTTGAGCCCAGACAGCAGGCTTGAATAGTTGACGTCGACTATATACACACACACATAGGCCTACATTCAGAGAATGCTATCTTGCGCAAAAAGAGGTAAAATCGACAGGTGGTTGTTGTTTTTTAAGAATCGTTGAAAAATACACAACAAAACCTATTAAAATCCGTCATTTCTCATGAAATATATTAAATTTTTTTCATACTTCAGATAATTTAATTTCATTTCATGTATCAAGCCCGGTTCATACTCAGCGCGAAAGCGAAAGCGAACGCGAGTTTGTGGCGTGATGGCAAGTATTCGCGCTGCGAATTCGTAAAAGTTGAACATATTTCACTCGGACGAATTTCGCAGCGAATGTTTCATGACGTCAAATTCGCTTCGCATTCGCATTCGCGTGAAGTATGAACCGGGCTTTAACATGGAAATTTTCTCTGAGTACATTTTTCACAATTATTTGTCAACGAAAACATCGAAGCCATTTTGACCCTCGGAAGCGCGCGAAAAAAATTAATTCACTTTGAAGCCCGGTTCATGCTTCGAAACGTGAATGCAAATGCGAAGCGAATTTGACGTCATGGCACGTTCGCTGCGAAATTCGCCTGAGTTGAAATATGTTCAACTTTTACGAATTCGCAGCGCGAATACTTGCCATGACGTCACAAATTCGCGTTCGCGTTCGCTTTCGCTTTCGCACCGAGTATGAACCGGTGTCACGGTCGGCGTGCTAGCTTCTCCGGGTGGATTTGGCGGATAATTGAGCACGTTACAGTGCACGTTACATGAGCACGATACCTATGGAACGCCAAAGCCGCCTTCTATAGTTCGATTTCATTCCATAATCAATTTCATTATTCCATTCGGCGATTTCATCATTCCATTCGGCAATTTGATCATTCCATTCGGCGATTCCATCATTCCATTCGGCGATTCCATCATTCCATTCGGCGAGTCCATCATTCCATTCGGCGATTCCATCATTCCATTCGGCGATTCCATCATTCCATTCGGCGATTCCATCATTCCATTCGGCAATTTCATTATTCCATTCGGCGATTCCATAATTCCATTCGGCGTTCATCCTTTCATTCGTCTATTTCGCATTTGATTTAGCCATTCCACATTTCATTCAGCAATTTCGCCCCTTTTGCACTTCATGCTATTCTGCATTTCGCTTTTCATGCAGCCATTTCGCATTTCATGCAGCTATTCCGTATTTCATTCGGTCCGGCAGCGTCCATCCGTACGGAAGCGTTAAAGGGATATAAGACAAAGTAAAAAAAAAGTCTTAATTATGACTTATTATTAAATCTGTTATGACATATCTTTTAATAATGACTATTAAGTCATAATTATGATATATATCATAATTACGACTTAGTAATTGTTAAATCATAATTATGACTTATATCTCATAATTATTGTAACATGTAAGTACACATGTGTGACCCTTGACATACATATACACTTTTAGGTCAGGCCAGAAGTATGGTCAGACAGACCACATCAGACCACCTCCCATTGTCCAATGAGAACCCATTGTAATATAACTACTTTACTTTAAAAGGACAACACCCAATATCCTATGCTGTGTCCTGTATGTATTCTTCACTTGGTTATGAGCACTCAATAAAACAACACTGAGATCTTAATGCCGTGTCCAAGATCTTAAAATTATGACTTATTATTAAGTCTTATATATGACTTATATGTTATAATAATGACTTAATACTAAGTCGTAATTATAAGATATAAGTCATGACTTAATAATAAGTCATTATTATAAGATATAAGTCATAAATATGACTTAATAATAAGTCATTATTATAAGATATAAGTCATAATTATGAGATATATATCATAATTATGACTTAACACTATAGTCATTATTATAAGATATAAGTCATAACAATGACTTAATAATAAGTCCTAATTATGACTGTTTTTCTTTTTTTTTTTACTTTGTGTTATATCCCTTTAACGCTTCCGTACGTATGGACGCTGCCGGACCGAATGAAATGCGGAATAGCTGCATAAAATGCGAAATAGCTGCATGGAATGCGAAAGGCAGAATAGCATGAAGTGCAAAAGGGGCGAAATTGCTGAATGAAATGTAGAATGGCTAAATCAAATGCGAAATAGATGAATGAAAGGATGAACGCCGAATGGAATGATGGACTCGCCGAATGGAATGATGAAATCGCCGAATGGAATTATGGAATCGCCGAATGGAATGATGAAATTGATTGATGGAATGATGGACTCGCCGAATGGAATGATGAAATCGCCGAATGGAATGATGGAATTGCCGAATGGAATGATGAAATTGATTAATGGAATGATGAAATCGCCGAATGGAATGATGAAATCGCCGAATGGAATGATGAAATTGATTAATGGAATGATGAAATCACCGAATGGAATGATGAAATCGCCGAATGGAATGTGGAATCGCCGAATGGAATGATGAAATCGCCGAATGGAATGATGAAATTGATTAATGGAATGATAAAATCGCCAAATGGAATGATAAAATCGCCGAATGGAATGATGAAATTGATTAATGGAATGATGAAATCGTCGAATGGAATGATGAAATCGCCGAATGGAATGATGGAATTGCCGAATGGAATGATGAAATTGCCGAATGGAATGATGAAATCGCCGAATGGAATGATGGAATTGCCGAATTGAATGATTGAATCGCCTAATGAAATGATGGAATCGCCGAATGAAATGATGGAAACGCCGAATGGAATGATGAAATTGATTATGGAATGAAATCGAACTATAGAAGGCGGCTTTGGCGTTCCATAGTTGTTTACATCTTACTCGCCAGCTGAACACTCCATTATTTTGCTAGAGGGATGTTTCAAAAAGCTGGAGTGAACTTGTTGATCAAAATCGGGATTTTTTGAACGAATTACTTGGTGTTTTTTTTACCGAAAAGGTATTTATGAATGAGAATAAATATGTGCTCGGTCGGTATTAATCACTCTGTTTAAGACTGCTTAGAGTCTGGGTGCTGATAATTGCCCTCGTCTCCGGCTCGGGTAATTATCAGCACCCAGACTCTAAGCAGTCTTAAACAGGGTGATTAAAACCTCTCGAGCACACATTTATTCCCTTATTAGGGATTACTAATTCGTTATTACGGATTATTAATTCGTTATTACGGATTATTTAATTCGTTATTACGGATTATTAATTCGTTATTACGAATTAAGTCTGATGTTCTCACACGTGGAGAGCACGTGACCAGGGGCCTATGTATATAACGCCGTTAGTGTAGTCTAGGGGCTAGACGCTGTTCTTGTTTGCTACGCCGATAACCCGCAACCGCGATAACCCCCACCCCCGCTTTTTGATTTTACGGAGGCCAAGTGTCCGGGGCAAAAAAACGTGCTTACATTTTACCACGGATGAACAAGTGCCCTTTCAAACATTCCCCCCCCCCCCCCATAAAAATGACCGTGCATACGTGTTCACAAATCTTGCACAGCTAGCTAGCTGTATGCAACTGTCCAATACCCAACCTCGTCCCCAGTGCTTACTTTATTTCCAACCACTGATCTCTTTATATAGAGATCAGTGTTTCCAACCGCGTTTCCAATCAACCTCGTCCCCAGTGCTTACTTTATTTCCAACCGCAGGTAGTGGTGGGCGCGTACTGCTCGACACCCTGGGGACGAGGTTGTCCAATACCATGATTTGAGAGAGGAGGTAGTAGTGGGCGCGTACTGCTTGACACCCTGGAAACGAGGTTGATCACACCCAGCATCCACGTATACATAGCGCCCTCCAGCGTAATTCCCTATAGCAGCGAATAAGTGTGGTACAGAAAAACAATCGCGACCGTAAATAACCCGTACCCGCGCACCGTACCGTAAATACACGTGTCCGTAAGCAATTTGTCCGCGCCGCGCGTTATAGGGTCACGGGCGATGGTGGTAGCAGCGGTAAGGTGCACACCATGGTCAGTTTGTGATGTGACTCTGCAAAGTCAAGGGCCGGCCCACTTGGTCAAAGTTAAAAAAAAAAATAATTGCAGCTCTCAGGGCACAGTATTCAAAACGAAACCTTTGGCTTGCGAAAACGTCGAAAATTATGATTCGTGAGCTCCTCTGCAAGTTCGTCTTCATCATCGCCGTCCTGTTTATTAATGGGGCAATAGTGCACGTGATTGGTGGAGGAGGAATGAAGTTCGAACCCGACGAAGATGCGGAGGTAGGTACATTTCAACTATCCTCGATCCTCCTACATGTATATCTGCGCAGATAAGGCTTTGCAACCAAGTAGCTGAAAAATAGGGCAGTGGATATTTTGCCGGAGACGGCAAACCTTTAGTAAACGTTAGTTTGCCGGATATGCACTGAACATGCGCAGTTACCTGGTTACTGTTTTTTGGTACTTAAAACATTTTCCGCTGACAAATTTTAGTCTGGCTCCATGCCAATATTATCGTTGTAACCTCGTATTCACAAGATGGGATTCAGACCATTTTATAATTTCGGACTTTATTTCCCTTTTAAAAAAAATCCTCCAGAGCCACAAATCTGAAAAAGAAAATGTAATACTCTGCAATAAAATGTCTCAGACATGTTAAAATAATAAAAGAAGAAAATTCTTATTTATTTAGGGATGGGAAAAAAACTTTAAAAGGTGGCGGGGATCTAGCTTGAGTAACTCCAGCGTGCTACACAACTTTTGGTGGGAATTGAATACATCTTATAATTCAGCCCTATCTTAAAGAGTACAGCGCCCTCTGTTGATATGGATTGCCGCCGGCAAACCTTTAGTAAACGTTAGTTTGCCGTCATTACCTCCGGCAAAATATCCAATATATATCCAAAATATCTAAAAATAGCAAAGCAACCACTGTTTTCCTCAACAAAACTTATCTTGTTGGTTTATGGATTATGATCATCCACCGTACCGATTAACCCTAACTCCCTAGTATAGGGGGTGTGCAAAATTATATTGAAATTGGAGGATTCAGGACTGTTACTTAAGGCTATCAAAGCGAAATCTCTTTATTTGTGGCAGCAAGCGGGGAATTCCAAAGCGTGCAGTTTTGGCGTTGTAGAAAAGAATCCTGCCTAATTCTGCGCAGGGGACGCTTCATGAAAAATATGTGCTGTCTGGGCCGTGTAACTCGATATCAATTTTTTTTTTAATAACTAAGACTTGTTGGCTTTAGGAAAATATATTTCCTGAGCTTTTCAAACGTATTTTCTTTCTTTTTTCTTTTTTTTTCAATGCCAATACACTTCGTAATTTCAAGATTATTTTCAATATCCTGTTTTGGAGATTTATACAAAGGCCAATATTTACATATTTTTTACATAAATAGATTTTATACATATTTACCTATTAAATGTAGATCCCAATGATATTGTTATTCTGATCATCCCAATCAACAGAGACAGTTTTTAAGATGTCGGATTTTAAAACTTATGATCAAACAAATTTCAAAATAATAGAAGACATGTGTCTTTTTAGTTGCAACATAAGTTCTACAACATTGTAGAAACTGCAAATTCTTATCTAGGCCTATGACATCTTGACTATAATACTGATGATATTGGGAGACCAAGAAAGGTCACCTTTCGGTCATATTTTCGACTTCTGCAGGCCCGGAAGCATCTATCTGCATTTTTACTTAGTAATTAGCTGTAAAATGCCGTTGTTTTCCATTTTTTGCCAGAATTCCCGGTAGAGCCTTCAATTTCCACATTTTTTCGACTTCTGGTTAAAGTTCAATCCCAGTGAATGTATGTAATTTTTTAGAATGCACGCATTGCAAAATATAACTTAAAGGCGAGTGCGCAGAAATAGGAGCGTGTAGCTTGAGGAGGTCTGACGATAAAACATCCATGTCAGACAACGTTCGACCGTTACGGCGTCATAGGGAGTGCTGCGAAATCGCGATTTCCTAAATCGTATTTGCAACTGTATAAAATGGTAGCTTGAGTAACTCTAGACCCGTGAACGTGGCGTTGTATAGCGAGTGCGCGGAAATAAGAGCGCGTAGCTTGAGGAGGTCTGACGATGTAACATCCATGTCAGACAACGTTGGACCATTACGGCATCATAGGGAGTGCGGCGAAATCGCGATTTCCTTAATCGTAATTGCAACTGTATAAAATGGTAGCTTGAGTAACTCTAGACCCGTGAACGTGGCGTTGTAAAGCCACGTTCACGGGTCTGGAGTAACTCCAGCTCCAATGCTCATCAGGAATTCCACATGTCGAATTCCTGATGAGCATTGGAGCTGGAGTTACTCAAGCTAACACAATGGGGAAAAAATAAAAAGTTGCATCCTTTATGGTTCATCCCTCCACTTTCCCTCCTCTACTCTCTCCCTCTCCTTTCCTTTATTCCTTTTGATTAATCAGTCACTTACTTCATCGAGATTCGAACCTCAGACTCTTGCTTGAAACACGAGACTTTAAACTGCTTGGCTGTGCATGTTCGCTTTGCAGTAATCAATCTTCGGACGTATTTGAAATACCATTGAAATAAACTAAATATTCATGAGAAATTAAATATTCATCACGACGTATTGCACTATCATTGGCCGACTCATGCATTGTCATGGTAGTCGATGTCATGTGTATAACGTACCGCTGTCTCCAGACACTCAATCAGTTTTGACCGGCTGCTTTGAAACTGAGTTCTGCACGACGTGTGCATCCAAAATGTGCTCTAAAAACACATTTTTCCTAAAAAATTCGCATTGCTGAGGCTTCCAGGATTCATCTTGGGTGAAATCACAAGGTAAGGTGAAAATTGATGTGTTTGGCGGCAGGTAAGTGGTGTCCCACTATGGTATTTTTCCCTGTTCTTTTTTGGGTACCCGATTCCATAGACTTTGTACATGTTTCATTCTAGCTGGGATGATCGTAGCATTATGTTTATAAATGCATAACGCTAGGAAACTAGCAAAACTGGCAATTTTTTTCTAGATACGAAAAGGTTCATAATATATATTCAATATTGAAGTATTATAATAATACAGTATGAAGTACAGACCTATAATGCACCAAATGATGAAAAGATGAACAGTAAAATACTGACAACTCACGTTTTTCCAGATAATTTTTGGAGGTCTGTTTTTGTCAACTCACACTGAAGCACACTCAGGTGCGCTTCCACCAACATTATTTTCTATGTTGAATATGTATACCAGACGACTGTTACATGTTAATATTAGATAAGTATCACAACACACGGCAGGGGACCACAATAAATATATCAGAATATGACATAAAACAGTCATATACAATCTGGATGGTGATTCATCTGGATGTATTGTGGGGTTGGGGACACGATCCAAATATCTTGAAGTGACCACATGGTGGCGATGTTTAAGCCAGGAAAAAAATGTGTATGCATGAGGCAATGAAAAGACAGTCGTATTTGTTGACATGTTGGTAACAAAGGTCTCCTCAGTTTCAGCCAAAATATACGTACCAAGTAGTGAACATCTCTGGTTTTATTATCATTCAAGTACTGGACAAAGTTTAGCAACTATTATTATCCAGGTTTTAAGACAGTTCTCGCCGTTTTGATGTGCAATAGCTAGTTTCATTCAGGTCCCCACTTTTGACAAAAACAAAGTCATATTCCCATGAAACTTAGTTTAGGTAAAGACCCCATAGTGAAGACGAAGATCGAGTGACTTCATGACGTCATCACAGGTCAGGTGACGTCATCTTAAAGTGCTATAGCCTATCTAGAGACGTGTCCGATTGGGTTGAAACTTGGTATGTAGGTAGACCGGGATGTGTTATACTAGGTTAAAATTGCGGTGATGTCATGATGACGTGATCAAGTGATTTTATCAGGGATTTCCGAATTTTGGGACCTTCAAGCCATATCTCATTAACAGAACAAGCTAAATTCAAAATTCTTGTATGTTAGGCCATACATATTTGCATACATATTGACGTCATGATGACATCATAATCCGAAGTATCGTCATGATGATGTCATCACCTGATTTTTTTATTAATTAATGTTGACCCCTACGGATGTCAGCCATAACCACCCTGCCATAACCACCCAGCCCGGTGTTAAATTCTACTTTCTAGCCGCCACAACAATGACGCTATAGCCCACAGAGACACCGAACTACAACGAAAAAACTGTCCAACTTTCCCACTCAGTTTCCCCAAGAAAAAGATAAGTCATATTGCCAAGGACGCCCTGAATTGAATTGACAAACCATAATGGAGAAAATTATAATCGTGAGTGACTGAACTCTTCGTTGACTATATCCACACTCGATGTACTGTCAGTGCATTTTACGTTAGGCAACCAGGATTGTCGTACTAGCAGACAGCTCACAGATAAAGTGTATTAGGCCCCTATTTCTTCTTATTTCTGCTCCACAGTCACACTCGGGTGTTTTTCAACACCTGAGTGTGACTGTGGAGCTGCTGGTTAGACAGCAAGGCACATTGTCAACGAGTGCCCAATCAGAAAACTGGACGGTGGCATCGTTCATCTAGCCAGCTGTGACCCGATCGCAACACGGTGGCTGTCAGACATGGACCTTGACATTTGATTCGCCGACCTTGACATTTGATTCAGCGCTGCATGCCAGAGAGAGATTTCTTCTGCCAGCTGAACTTTCAGAGTGTTTCTGGCGACAGTTTCTAAGCTGAGCTTTGTGTAGCTCCTTCCTCCCTGTCGGATCAAATCTGGCTTGCAAGGATCTAACCAAGGTTTGGTAATCATTTTGATTCACTCTTTAGTCTTAAGACTTCCAAAAACCTGTTGGGCTGAGCCTGTTAGTAGTACAGCAAGATATTGGTACTTTGTTACATCATCCCAACCATTGATCGAAGCACATAACTCAAAACGTTTGATGTATGGTTCCCATGGGCCTTTCCCATCATAACAATCAGGCTTTATTCCTGGTCGTTCTTTACCACGTTGGACCCCTCTTTGGTTACCAATATCTTCATTGTCTACCTTGCATCCCCTGAAAGTCGACTGAGCTTGTGTTACAGGAGCTTTATCCTTTTCATCTTCAGTTTGTTGTGTAGTCAGAAATTGGGGGACCTTCGGAACTATTGGTGACAAATTCTGCATTTCATCTTCCAATTGTGTGTCCCTCGTTGTGTTTGTCCATACGTCAGCCAAGGTTTTATTATGGGACTTTGATTGTTTCCTTGATGACACATAGATTGGAAACCCTACCCGTTATGTGTCAGACTTGGGTATCGCAAATGAGACAATAGGGCGCCCTCTGTCGCTTTGCGTTGCTCGCCAAACTGGGTTCTGTGGCTCATTCCCCACCGCTGTTGGGGGAAAATACTGGATACTGTCCTCCGATGTCTCTATTGCCAAGGTTTGGTATTGCCAAGTCTGGGCAAAGGGAATAGTCACTCCGATTATTATTGATCATGTGTTCTCCTCCCTTAGGCTCTGAACTGTTTTGATAGGGTTGCGGGGCAGTACTGAATTCCCTATTCATCTTCTAAAAATTGTTCTTATTTTCGGAATCAGACCACAATGTGTGGTGAGCAGGTCCAACAGTTTCACTGGGAATCCCAGAGTCTGGGGTCTCTTGTGCCAAGTTCTATCCCTGAGTCCCACCAACGAGTTGAACCCTTCCCGATGTTTTTATGTGGAAAGCCTACACCAGTTCTCATTTCTTTGTACCCCCTCCATTTATCGACACTTTTCTGAATTCCACCCTGTTCTGATGCAGGACACCAGTAATCACTGGGGAGATCTGTGGCACTCGTTAAAGTGTAATCCCGAATGGTCATTAAAACCAGTACCCTGTTGTATATCCTACGCTCCTACCAGTCCTAATTCTTAATTCAATTTTATTGAATCCGGGCCGACAAAATCGGGGTGGACAAAATCCGTGCCGGGCGGGTCTCAATCCGGGTGGATATCGGGGCGGATATGTAAATCCGGATGGATAGAAATCCGGGCGGATATAAAAATCCGGGCCGGGTGGATGAATCTGCTGCCTAGTAGATAGAGTGCCTAACACACAAACACATTAGCTACGCGGGTGTACAAACACAGTACACAAAGTTTGGCTGAAAATTCCCCCACGGCCTCGGCCGCCTTATACGCTGCCTAAAACTTCACCATGGTTCGGTGAACACCACTGTCGTGCTAAAACACCTCCCAACGGTAGTAGTTAGGCTTCACTGGCTCGGTAACAACCTCTGCCACGGGACATCTCTCTACGAACTCCTTGGACTTTGCTAGGGCTCGGTAACCACCACTGCCGCCGGCCTGGGACGCTGTGAACGGTTGGGGATTTTACAAGGGCTCGGTGAAAAACCACTGCTGTACAATTTTGTCAAACTTAACTTCTGGGAACTGGACTCTTATCATACGCCTACGGTACAGAACTTCAACAAAACTGTTTCAACCAAAGCTAAATGTTCCACCGCTGCCACCAATGTAACAAACCGTTGCGGTCAAGGACTTTATTATTTAGGAAGGTGGGCTACCGGTAGCTCGGCTGTATCTTATGTTCTGGCCTAAGTTGTGAACGAAGTATGGACTCAGGAGTAATGTTAATTAAAGACGGGGGAATTTAACTGAACAAATAAAATAAAACCAGGAGTCTTCCAACAACTCACAACTGTACATGACCAAACTTATGAACAACGTTGAAATAATGGCGGACCTATCAGAGACTCGATGCAAAAGTGATGTTATTCGTTCGACTGCAAAATTTGATCTGCCGAATTTTCGGCGGGAGCCCAATATTTGTCAAATTTGCACTATGTGTGCACGCGGCCCCTGGGAGTCCAGGGAATGTACGCGCATTGCGCGATGTGCTGCACAAACCAAAATCACACGCAGGAAAGCGCCCTCGGTGATCGTTCTGTCACACTATTTATTAGCGTGACTCGGCGTGACTTCGCGTGGGTCTCTGTATCGACCAAAAAAAGCCCGCCCAATTTTTTTTTACTGCACATATCGTCACCGTCACCACGAAGTGACACTAGCATAAAAAAATCAATAATTTACGATTTCGATTTTTTTTCCTGATTTGTGATTAATTACACATAATCTATCACCTCAAGAAGTTACTAAGCACATAGTTAATTAGTTTTGTCAAAACATTAATTAGCATTAATGAACGTTTGCAACTTAATGGGTCAAAACCGGAAAATGCGTTTTCACGAAGTGTACTATACCATTTGTTTGCATGTAAACTGCCTGCACACTACCCGTCAAAAACGGGTTTTGCGTTTTCACGAAGTAACACAAATGTCACGTGATACGCGCGACTCACTTCTGGCGTCATCACGAAGTACCGCTAACCCATTAGCTAATACACATGGTTAGCGTCACTTCGTGAAAACTCGAACAGCGCGTATTCTGATTTTAGAGTTTTTACGAACGTGTGACCTTAAGGTTAATTAGTTGATAACTCATTAATGTTATTTGTTTTCAATAAAAATCATACATTAACGTGACATTCAAGATCCCAGCTTTCAGACAATGTGAAAAAATATGAATTTTGAGGCTAAAACGATGTTCAGATCACCGTTTCAAAACATCACCAACTTAAATCGCTTGTATCTCGAAACACACATTTTCCACTTCGCGGGGGTTAAGGTCACTTCGTGGTGTTGGTGACGATATATGGATAGGAACCATATTACTATTTGTGAGGTTTGAACAGATTGACAGATATTGCAAACATCTTTTGTTACAGCTTTGAAAAATGGACGTACAATGCACCAAAACCTATTTTTCCAATTTTAATGAAAAGTACTGAACATATCGAAACAATTTTTAGCACATACATGTAGATGGATCATTATAAGGGAAACAAACTCCGAAAGTGGCATGAAGATACCGGTACCTTCTTCAAAACGGGAGAAATTGATGTTCAAAGATTTTGCCCGTCAGCATCAAAAAGTCTGTGTAATGGTAATTTGAGCTTGTTTCATCAAAATAAAGTATTACATCCCGGTACATGTAAGTGGCCAAATCCGGCCGTAGCAACCGCAAGACTGTACACAATGCTGTATATCGTGCACGTTGCTGCATATTAAATTCAGTCCATTACATCCACATGCTTTTATTTTTTATGCGTTATGTAATCACGGCCAGGATTGCTGGTAAAAGAATTTACCTCTATATACATCCGCAATTGATTGTATTACCAGCCACTTCATGCCATTCATAAAAAAAGACGAAGGGTGAACAACGCATGTATTACAAGTGAACGGATTATGGAAGCTTTTGATGTCGACACGACTCTGCCGATCTTGGACTTTTGGAAGTAGCTTCAGAAGTTGGAACATAATTGCCAATAAATCCCTACCTATGAAATTTAAAGGAATATTTTGAATATTTTTATATAATTTTCCAGATCTTTTGCTGATCCACCAGTCTCGGAATATTTTTACAAGATTGTGTCAGTCATAGGCACTACCGGTATATTGCGATTGCACAAATATAAATCAAACCGTACCCCTTGCGGACACTTGTATATATGAAACATGGGGCCAGTGACTTACCTGGTGGGGCAAAATTTCAAATCTCATCAGTAAGTTCAAAACATACAACTTTGTGAAACAAGCCTGTACTTTCATTTTAAAGTGAAATAAAGATAACTTGAAACATTTGCCTTTCTCTACAGTGACTTGATTACTTGGCAAATGCACTGTAACATACGTTGTATAGGAAAAGAAGGCTTTGAAAAATTAATAACAAGCAGGTAGGTTTGGATCACCATTTGGTCTCAGTTAAGTAGTACTGTCTATGAACTTCATAATATAAATACTGAGTTGCCTCAGAATTATTTTTTCAGAACCCATGAAAGTTGCTAACGTGACACGTCAAGGAAAATGTGTGTGTTGCCGTCACGTTAGCAATTGCGAATATTGTTACTTGTTTATATATTCCTTTAATTGCACCTTTTGTGACATACATATAAATATACCTTTAGTTCTATCAGTTACTTTATTTTGAAAATGTGCAGGTACCGGTAAGTAATGGAAATATTGAAAAATGATTTTCAGTTGGAACAGATACCGGGGGTATCAAGGGCTCTGAAGTTGGCATTCAGTTCTGCAATGTTTCGTCATTTAGGTAAATTAGGCCTATGTGTCCTTATGTCACACCATCTTCAAAATCCCATGCCAAGGGCCAACAGCACAAAAAGGCCCTTACAAAGTGGATTGTATTTTCCAAAAATGGCAAATTTGTATTCAGTTATAATTGACAAGCTTTCGTTAAAAGCAGTGTTAAATGTGACAGGTTTGTGAACCATGAAGGTTTATTGCACACATGCTTAGGCCTATAGAACAGGACTAATCAGAATAAGAGTATTAACTCAAATTGGGGCTAAATTCATAAAATTTATTGACATGATACGAATTCAACACCTGCAAACTAACAACAAAATTTGAAAAGAAGGTAAAATATACTAATAAGTGTAAAATTCACAACGCATGTGTCAATGGTACCGGTACATATATTTCATTCTATGGACGTAATGAAAAAAAAAAATTTGAAAAGAAGGTAAAATGATATGATACGAATTCAACACCTGCAAACTAACAACAGAATTTGAAAAGAAGGTAAAATGTGTAAAATTCACAACGCATGTGTCAATGGTACATATATTTCATTCTATGGACGTAATGAAAAAAAAAGTGCCAGTTATAAAACAAATTTTACAATATAAAGACAAAAACAAATCTCATATTTTTTAATACGAATGCTATCGATGGTATTTCACTCTATCCATGGATGTTATGAAAAAAATTGCACATGCTATAAAACAAGTACAAAAATCTTCATACATGTAAAATAAGAATGATTGCATATATTTTAGTAATTAAA
Organism: Patiria pectinifera; assembly: GCA_029964075.1. NCBI lineage: Eukaryota > Metazoa > Echinodermata > Asteroidea > Valvatida > Asterinidae > Patiria > Patiria pectinifera. Next base: position 5,331,185 of record CM057136.1, on the reverse strand, counting down.
TAGCGTTTAATTAAATATTGAAATGCATGTGGTGTGTCCTGCACGTGGAGTACGTGTGAGGAGATTTGCATAACTTCAGGAGTACCATTATGGAAAAGAGACACTCCTATTCAACAGATCATCCGAAAGTTCAGAACAGTAACATTTGAAAACAATTTCAAAACAATCAAAACACTGTAACGTTGTATTCATGGTTGTGGTCAAGTATTTTGGTATTACGTACACGTTGTATAGTGATGGTATTTTTTTTTTAAAACGAACAGTACCGAATGATGTTGCCGCAATACCGAAGTACCGACGAACTTGGTGTATGAAATTTCAATACCACGGTATTCTCCAAACTGTGGTTTGAATTCCACGCTCCATCCAATGAAGCAGTTATTCAAAGTCAACATTTGTAGGCCTTATAAAAAAGGTTGACACGTCTGAAATAAACCCTCCACGTTTCTGTGATTTCAACTACAATCACTGCCTGCCATTGTGATCGCTAGTACAATCATCCCAGCACAGCTAGTCAGCAAACGTAAGTGCCGCCTAATGCCCCAGTGTCAAGATATCCAACCTGAAGTTCAGTTTAAAAACTCTTCATTGTTATTGGTTGGTAAATTGTGTCTTCGTTCATCACAAATATTCTCACAGGCCTTTATCAATCTAAAAGCGCCGAATCAAAGAATTTCCACTTACATTGTACTTAAGTCAGATGTCAATCACTGACTGGAAGCTCTTTGGAGGAGGAACTTATTTGAAGGACATTCGTAATTTTATTCCCCGAATGAATTTATTCCTCTCTTGGCCCAAACTGTTATCCCAAGAAAAAGGGTCCAACATGTTCCAAAGTAAAATTTATGAATGCATAAATTTTCTCTCGTAGGAAACTGTGCCTGAAAAATAATAAATAATCCACAACCCAGTAAATTCCCAGATGTGTTAATTAATTTTCAAATTAATTCTATTTTATTTCTTTCACATTTTTTTTATCAAGAAAAATAACCAAGCCCATCCTTTTGGGCTTGGTATACTCGTGTAGCATGAAAAAAAATAAATAAATAAATACATCCCGAGACTACTATTTACAAACCCCTTTAGTACAGAGACACAGAATAAATTCCCAAGATTGATTTAATGGAAATTAATAATAGAACTTAGTAAACGTAGTAAGGGGACTTGAAAACTTAATTTTCTGATTTCCTAAACATTTTTGCAATATATTTAAGGGGGAAATTTGATACGATTTATTCTCATTTTTTCTTATTTGGGAGGAAAAATGAATGCCCACACCCCACAACCATTTAGTTCACGTTTGGAATACAATACGGGCATTATATTCTTAGGCTAAATACGAATTAACAAAAAAGTTTTAAAAAGTCCTGGTCCTTTTTTGGGGGGGGGGCATTCAATTTACAAAAGTTTTGAAAACATTCCTAATAAATTCTGGAGATACTACTAAAGATACGGTATCTTATATCATCCATAAATTAAGAAAAAGAAGATTTTCTAATTCCAATAATTTATCGACCTAAATCCGTGGTAAAAAATAAAATGGAGGTACGATGTTTTATTTTCTGGTGAGGCATGCAAGAGGCTTCATCTGGCCAGACTCTCAATATTCTCTGGAATTTCAGTTATCAATATATTTTTCTCTAGTACGATCTGGGACTGGGTGTTTATTCGAAAGTACCAAAATAACAACTGCGTTCATACTTGGCCCGTATAAACGTATAAAAAAATATCCCTCAGCCCCTGGAATACCATTTCCAGAGTGATTGATAACCAACCCCATTGTTCAGGTCGACGCGGGTGTCTCTGAGTATAACAAAGTGTCTGTTTGGGTTCTGCCTGGGACCGCGAGTCTTTGAAGATGCTGCCAGTTTAATTTTTTTTTCATTGGGTGGTTTTTGTAGTTCCGACATTTTGAAGATTCGGTGCTGGGGAGGCGCAGGTGCATTGTCACAATACCGTGTGGCTGCCTAGCAACAGTGTTGGCGTGGAGACTAATGGGTGGTGTTGGCACGGAGAGTCAGACGTATTTTATGTTCAGTGAGGTCAGACTTTAAGGTTTTGCAACCCGCAGAATACATTAATTTACTTGTACTTCCTTGTGGATGCTGGATCCATATAAGAGTCTCACCGTAGTGACCCTTTCATATTTTCGAAGTGGTTTTAATTTAGGCCTAAGGAAATTAGCAGACCTCCTGTGTCTTTTCTTGTTAACTTGAAGAAAAATGAATGCACCAACAAACAATCTTCCTGAAACCTGGAAATCACCATCGCCAGTGTCCAGTAATTGTCACCATTACATGACTTCTGTCCAAAAATGTCAAGTAGCATTCTTGTCGTCCATACGAAGGTACGGTACGTTACCAGCACAAATGTCAAATATTCATCTCCATAGCACTACTTCTGTCCAAAATATAATCCCGTTAGCATAATTTTTGTTCATGAAGATGTCACGTTACCAGCACCGCTGTCCAATATTCGTCACCATAGCATGGCTTCCATCCAAAAATGGTCACGTTGGCATTTTATCCGTCCAATAAAGATGTCATGTTATTAGTGCCACTATCCAATATTCATCACTATAGCACAACTTCCATCCAAAAGAGGTCACGTTGGAATTCTGTCCGTCCATGAGGATGTTACGTTATCTATATCGCTGTCCAATATTCGTCACCATAGCTTACGTTCCGTCCTTAAAACAGTCACGTTAGCATTCTTTCCGTCCAAGAAGACATCACGTTATTAACGCCTCTGTCCAATGTACATGTATTGTCACGTTAGTACATATCCGTCCACAAAACATCACGTTAACAACAGTAATGTCAAACCACAACTCACGATAACAAACTCCGTCTAAACAGGATAATGATAACGCGATTTATTAATTTGCGCCATAAACTGATCACGTGACCACGTACGCACCCTAAAGTTCTGTCATGCATGGCGCGTTTCCGTGCCCAGGTCCACATTATAGATGCAGATTATTGGAACATTTATTTAGCATTCATAGCCAAAAATATAATCTTGGAATGCTATCGTTACATTTACATTTGCGAAATGTTGTTGACGGAACAAATTTATTATCTGACTACGTAAAACCAAACACTAATGTTGACTTTCTTGCCATCTTGATCTGACCTACGTCTTGTCGCCATTATGGGCAAACAGCAAAATAAAGCCCTCTGCCGTCTCACCTCAGCTAATCTTCCGTAATTTAATAGTGCTATCGTAACAGAGATTCTTGACGGAAGTCACGATTACACAGCTAAAGAGGGTTTACCTCGAACAAACTACCATGCATCTCGCGGTTTATCATTTTTTTAAGCCAAATAAAATGTGAAGTATATTTTAGAACAAGAAAACCTCACAAAAATAGTGAAGCACACAGAAACCTCCTGATAACATTACTGCCACCGTTACGTAGTGTCATGGAAGGAACAGTGTCACGTTAGAAACTCTTTTTTTGGCAAGTCTGAATGACGATAAATATGTGGTATTGTAGCGAAAACCACTTTAATTTGTTGTCTAGTACTATTGATACCAGTAGTTGTGCCAGCTGAAAAGTCATTCACTAGACATGCCAGAGCGCATGTAAATTAGAGCTTCCACTAGCTGGCCAAGCCAATTGTTCCTTTTTCTACAAGCCTGGCTCTCTATTCAATTGACATATTTAACAATTCATGGATTAGCTTGGGCTCGCCAAAACCAGGTCACTGTATTAGTGTTCTAATTATTTGCATAGATTTCTTACCTTGCATTCCAGTTCAGTGGAAAAGTACTGGGCTAGCAGCGCCAGTATAAAAACCCTGAGCACATGTTTGCTCACTGAGGATTTAGGACTGGGTGTGGTAGGAGAGACATGTCTCTCTGAGCCTGATTTATTTTACTTTTGGACCTGCCAAGATGGCTCAAATTGTAACCGAAGTTCAGTTGCCAACCTATTGGTGCCGTACGTAAGTTATTTTTGCATGCAGTAATGTGCCCCGTGCCCCATTTCAGCCTTGCTCGTTCATTTTATTGGCTGTTTCGGCACTTTTGCCGAAACAGCCTTTGTTTTCGTTAAGATTTTTGGCTTTTCCGCTGAACAGCGGAAAAGCCTTTGTTTTTGTTCTGATTTTTTTTTTCTTCTTCTTTTTGATCTTTTTGGGTCCACCCCAAATCCCATTGACTTTGTACACCTTTTTGGTACCCGCCACTTTTGACCTAAAACAAAGTCCTTTTCCAATGAAACTTATCTCAGGTAAAGACCCTATAGTGAAGTTGTGTCTCGAAGAGTGATGTCATGATTACGTCATCATGGGTCACGTGACGTCATCACAAACGTGCATATTTGGAAGGCCTATATCTACAAAACAGTAAGTCCGATTGGGTTGGTAAACTGGGATGTGTTATAGGTCAAAATTGAGGTGACGTCAGGATGACGTCATCATGCGATTTAATATAATTTTTTGAATTTTTGGAGCTTTAAGCCATATCTCACGAACGCAACATGCAAAATTGAAAGTTCTTGTTGTATTAGTTTATTAGGGGGGGGTAATACATGTTTGCAAAAATGTAGAAAAAAATTGTGACGTCACAATAACGTCATCAAAAATGCCATTTTTGAAAACACATAGCAGCCATTCCATGGTGACTCGCGTGACATTTGAACAAAATGTAAAGTTTTAATGCATTACTGTTGTTAACCTGGCATTTATTCAACTAAAATTAGCATGTATTTGAGTCAGGGCATTGTGAATCTATGGTTTTTTTTTTTTTATATTTTTACTTCACATATTTTTTTTTCATCATCACAGTTTCTTTGACGTGACTGCGTGACAGGATAGAAAAGGGGATTTTGACATCCCTTGATTCAAATAGCTTTTCCTATGGTAAGGGAAGGCCCAATCGTCATGAAACTTGGTGGATAGGTACATGTAGATGGTGTCACAAGTATGCAAAATCTGAAATGATGTCACCATGACGTCATTGGTTGATTTTTTTTTTATAATTTTTTAAATATCTAAAATTTTATTGCATTTACAAAATTGTACACTTTGTTTCATTGGATAAACGTCAAACTTGGTGCACATCAAGACTACAATAAAAAATATGTGGACTGACAGGTATTGTTATGATGACGTCATCATGGCACACGTGGTGTCATCACAAATGTGCATATTTTGAAGTCCTATTTCTACAGAACAGTAAGTCCGATTGGGTTAAAACTCGGTGTGTCGGTAGACTGTGATGTGTTATAGATAAAAATGAGGCGACGTCATATGCGATTTTATATGAATTTTTGAATTTTTGGACCTTTAAGCCGTATCTCACTAACGCAACATGAAAAGTTCAAAATTCCTTTTGTATTTTGTTTGTTAGGTAAAAGGTATATATACACATGTTTTTTAAATTTGTGACGTCACGATGACGTTATCAAAAACGCGAATTTCCAAAACACATAACAGAAGTTCCCATCCTCATGAAACTTTGTGGATAGGTAGATAATGTCACAAGTATGCAAAATTTGAAATGACGTCGTCATGACATTATCGTTTGATATTTTTATGATTTTTTAATTTTTAAAGATTTTATTCCGCTAACAAAATGTTACACCTTCTTTCATGGGATTTATGGTGGTGTTATGATGACGTCATTTCGGGACATGTGACATCATGTATAAAGGTGTAAATTTTGAAGGCCTATACATGTATGTGAAGAATTTAGTCCTACGGTATCTAATTGCATATGGACAAAACACCCCCCCCAAAAAAAAATACGGAAAAGCCCTATGTTCTGTTCATCGAACAGACATAGCTCTAGTTTTTATTATTTTTTGTGGCTGTTTCGGCACTTTTGCCGAAAGAGCCTTTGTTTTCGTTAAGATTTTTTTGGGGGGCTGTTTCAGCACTTTTGCCGAAACAGCCTTTGTTTTCGTTAAGAATTTTTAGCTGTTTCGGTGTACACACCGAAACAGCTCTTGTTTCTGTTATTTTTTTTTTCTCTTTTATTTTTCAGACTTTTTTCTCATAGGATAACACGTGTTTTCGTTCTACACGTCACTTTTGGCTTTTTTTCAAATCCGATCGACTTCAAACCTGGCACACACTTAGACCACCATCTGAAGATGTGCACTGAAACTTTTCGTCATGCTGACGTCATCATGTGATTTATTATAGAATTTTGAATATTTAATTTTTCCCATAGACAGAAATTTATAATTTGTACACAGAAATTTTAAAAAAAATGTCAATTTTCAGAGGGCATTTTCGACACTTTGCCAGTATTTCATTTACACCAATCTTTGTCCAAGCAATGACCCTAATTTAAACAACATTGTGTAATGATGACGTCATGATGACGTCATCCGGTGTTTATTTATAGGCAATTAAATTGTGACACTTTTAATATTTAAAAATGCATAAGAAATCAACCGTACACGTCCGCAGCATTCTGTTGCCGGCAAGTGGTAGAGTAGGTTGAGGTCTTTATTTCATTCAGTGTGCGTGAAATCACGTGACCCTTGCTTCCGGTCGAAAAAGGCCCAAACCGGAAGTGGCTTATTATTTAAAAGTGGTAATAGATATGAACTTGCTTTTAACGGTGTTAGTCTCTTGGCTGATAGTATTCTTCAAATCATCTACCGATGACGTCATGCAATCTTCGAGCGCCCTCTAGCGACAGGTTAAAAAATGTCAAAAATGTATTTTGAATAGATCTCTGTGGCGAAGTTGGTCGGAATCGCCTAAATATTGGTGTATAGAATGACCTTGACCCACTTAAGACGTGTGCGAAGTTTAAGTTGCATGACGTCATCAGACCGGAAGTTATGATGAAAAGACTCTTTTTCCTTAGAAAATTCCTGAAAATCAACCATGGCAGTTTTTGTATTAGTTTTTACTTTAATTGTCTATTTAAGGGTAGGTCTAAAACATTTCAAAGCTTCGAGGCAATAAGCAAACTTGGACATGCCCCGCGCACGCTTAAAACTTCAGGTTGACAATAACTCTGCTTTATAACATGCAGGACGTCCACTGTGACAATGTACATGTACATGTACACTGTACATGCACGTACGTTATACATATCGTAGTCAGTCAGCCCGCGCGCAGCCCACGTGTTGCTAAGGTCAAATCCTGTCCACAGTGACCGTTTTAGCCGATTTCCAGCTAACTTTGACAGATTTTATGTTCATGCATAGTCAGGGACGTATTATTGATAAAAACAAATCATAATGCGGAAAAGCCATATCTTCTGTTGCAAACAGACATAGATCTCTACTTATATGTCTGTGGGTCCAACAGAAAATCAATATTGGGAACAGCTCTGTGGTTGTTCACAACCACAATTTCTCCTTTTTTTTCTTCCACTGTTTTTTCTCATAGGATAACACATGTTTTCGTTCTACAAAGCACTTTTGAACTTTTTTCAAATCCGATCGACTTCAAACCTGGCACACACTTAGACCACCATCTGAAAATGTATGCCGAATCATGACGTCATCATGACGTCATCACGTGTCACGTGACGTCATCTTAAAAGAGCATAATTCAAGGCCCTATATCTACAGAACCGGAAGTTCGATTTGGTTCAAACTTGGTATGCAAGTATTCCGGGACGTGTTATAGACGGAAATTGCAGTGACGTCATGATGACGTCATCGCGTGATTTTATATAAATTATTCAATTTTTGGACCTTTTACTCATCTCATAAACAGAATGTGGTAAATTCAAAATTCTTTTCGTAAAAGGTTTGTTAGGTCATACATAGATGCACAAAATTTCGTAAAATGTGTGACGTCATCATGACGTCATCAAAAACATGATTTTTTTATTCACATATATGTCCAATCGTTATGAAACTTGGTGGATAGGTAGGTATAGATAAAAGCATTCAAAATCTGAAGTGACGTCATCATGACGTCATCGTCTGATTGTTTATGACTTTTTCAAATTTTAATATTTTCTTCAAATTTTGCAAAAATTATACAAAATAAGGTCCGATCGACCTCAGAGAACCTGATGTCCGATTGGGTTCAATGTCGGTATGCAGATATTCCAGGAAGTGTTAAAGACAAAAATTGCAGTGACGTCACGATGACGTCATCATGTGATTTTATATGAATTATTCAATTTTTGGACCTTTCACTCATATTTCATCAATGGAACATGGTAAATTCGAAATTCTTTTTTGCAAAAGGTTTGATAGGTCGTAGATAGATACAGAAAATTTCAAAAATGTGTGCCGTCATCATGACGTCATGAAAAAAATGGGTTTTTGTTGTACATAGGATGTACTTTTTGTATAGATTTCACATGTACATGTTCATTCGACCTGGATGAAACTCCTTTACAGCAGTCATTAATAAAACAGTCGAAACAGCTCAGTGTTTGTCCACAAACACATTTCTAGGTTTTTTTTTTCAGTCATTTTGCCCATAGCATTTGTACACGTTTTTTTGTAACCGGCACTTTGGGCACTAAAATCAATCCGATTGACATTATACTTGGCACACACTTAGACCAGCATCTGAAGTTGTGTGCTGAACATTGACATCATCATGAGTCACGTGACGTCACATTATATGCGATTTTTCTGTTGTGACCATTTTCTAGCAGAATTTGGCTAGATCTGACAGATTGGGCTATATCTCCACAACTACAGGTCCGATTAGGTTGAAAGTTGGTATGGACCTAAACCGGAATGTGTTATAGATGAAAATTAAAGTGACGTCACGATGACGTCATCACGTGACATGTGACGTCACAATATAGGTGCATACTTTGAAGGCCTATATCTCCATGACTACAGGTCCGATTCGGTTGAAACTTGGTATGTACCTAAACCGGGATGTTTTATAGATGAAAATTGAAGTGACGTCATGATGACATCATCGTGTGACATGTGACGTCATACTAAACGTGCATATTTTGAAGGCCAATATCTACAGAACCACTGGTCCGATTGGATTGAAAGTTGGTATGTACCTAGACCAGGATGTGTTATAGATGAAAATCTTATAGATTGTTATAGATGAAAATTGAAGTGAAGGCCAATATCTACAGAACCACTGGTCCGATTGGATTGAAAGTTGGTGTGTACCTAGGTCGGGATGTGTTATAGATGAAAATTGAAGTGACGTCATGATGACGTCATCATGGGTTACGTGACGTCTCGTCAAAGATTAATAGATTTAATCTTTAAAAATCAATATAAAATCAACCGTGAGAGACATGAACATGATTTTTGTGGGAATTGATAGAATTAATGTGTTAGAATTAATGTGTTTTAGATGGAAATTTAAGTGACGTCATCACATGACATGCGACGTAATATCAAATGTGCATATTTTCAAGGCCAATATCTACAGAACTACAGGTCTGATTGGGTTGAAACTTGGTATGTACTTAAACCGGAATGTGTTATAGATGAAAATTGAAGTGACGTCATGATGACATCATCACGTGACATGTGACGTCATACTAAACGTGCATATTTTGAAGGCCAATATCTACAGAACCACTTGTCTGATTGGATTGAAAGTTGGTATGTACCTAGACCGGGATGTGTTATAGATGAAAATTGAGATGACGTCATGATGACGTCATCATGGGTTACGTGACGTCTCGTTAAAGATTAATAGATTTAATTTTTAAGAATCAATATAAAATCAACCGTGAGAGACTTGAACATGATTTTTGCGGGAATCGATAGAATTATCGAGGGTCTTCATTTTTTAAATATCACGTGACCCTTTCTTCTGGTTGAAACCGGAAGTGCCTTGTAATTTAAAATTGGTGAAAGATGTGAACTTACTTTCAACGATGTATGCTCTGGCTAAGTTGTTCTTTACCATAATATTATAGTAATAGATGAAACGTCATTATGATGTCATCACGTGTCATGTGACGTCATAATTCAAAGCCCTATGTGGGATTTTCCACAAGTCTTTTCCTATACAACACTGATATCTTACTGAGTAGTTCTGAACTTCAGCCGAGAATTACTATGAGAAGGAAAGAGAAATCGTATTTTTTTTTCACGCTTTCATTCGATTGAACATATTCCTAAGGGTCAGAATATCAAGTAATATTTCATAAAAATGTTTCAGTTCAAAGGCAAATTACAAATTTAAAGGTGCAATGTTTCTGCAGTGGTTTTTATTTTTTAGCCTGTTAACTTTGTACACGTGTTAGCCCATTGACTTTGTACACATTTTCAAGCCACCATTTCTATAACTTGGCGATCTGGAATCGTCATCAATGTTACAGCCAAGGAAGACCCTCATACAAAAATTATGCCAAGACTATGACGTCATGATGACATCATCACCTAATTTTTTTTATTGATTTTTGAAAATTAACGTGTATATTATGAAGTCCTATATCTACAAAACTGTAAGTCTGATTGGGATGAAACTTGGTATGTGGCTAGACCGGGATGTGTTATAGGTAAAACAAAATTAGGTGGTCGAGACCTGAACATGATTTTTGCGGGAATTGATAGAATTATCGAGGGTCTTCATTTTTTAAATATGTGCAAATAAATCACGTAACCCTCTCTTCTGGTTGAAACCGGAAGTGCTTTGTAATTTAAAATTGGTGAAAGATGTGAACTTGCTTTCAACAATGTTTGCTCTGGCTAAGTTGTTATTTACCATAATATTATAGTAATAGATGAAACTTTATGTGACGTCATCACGTGACATGTGACGTCATATTTCAAAGCCCTATGCGAATGGAATCACATATTATATGCCACCATTTATTATAAACAGAACTACACATCCTTTGTTGATGGAACACATGTCACATGTCACAAAAAGCTACCGAAACAGCCCTATGTTTGTCCACAAACATATGTCTAGTTTTTTTTTCTTTCTTTTTCAGTCATTTTGCCCTTGCATTTGTACACGTTTTTTTGTTACCGGTACTTTGGGCACTAAAATCAATCCGATTGACTTTATACTTGGCACACACTTAGACCAGCATCTGAAGTTGTGCGCCGAACATTGACATCATCGTGACGTCATCATGAGTCACGTGACGTCACATTATATGCCATTTTTCTATGGTGACCGTTTTCTAGCGGAATTCGGCTAGATCTGACAGATTGGGCTATATCTCCAGAATTACAGGTCCGATTAGATTGAAAGTTGGTACGTACCTAAACCGGAATGTGTTAAAGATGAAAATTTAAGTGACGTCACGATGACGTGACATGTGACGTCACAATATAGGTGCATATTTTGAAGGCCTATATCTCCATGACTACAGGTCCGATTGGGTTGAAACTTGGTATGTACCTATAAACCGGGATGTGTTATAGATGAAAATTTAAGTGACGTTACGATGACGTCATCACGTGATGTGACTTCGTCACGTGACATGTGACATTTTTAAAATTGCATATTTTGAAGGCCAATATCTACAGAACTACAGGTCTGATTGGGTTGAAACTTGGTATGCACCTAAACTGGGATGTGTTTTAGATGAAAATTTAAGTGACGTCATGATTTAGTCATCACGTTACGTGACGTCATATCAAATGTTTATATTTTCAAGGCCAATATCTACAGAACTACAGGTCTGATTGGGTTGAAACTTGGTATGTACTTAAACCGGAATGTGTTATAGATGAAAATTGAAGTGATGACATCATCACGTGACATGTGACTTCATACTAAACGTGCATGTTACGAAGGCCAATTTCTACAGAACTACTGGTCCAATTGGATTGAAAGTTGGTATGTACCGGTACCTAGACCGGGATGTGTTATAGATGAAAATTGAAGTGACGTCATGATGACGTCACCATGGGTTACGTGACGTCTCGTTAAAGATTAATAGATTTAATCTTTAAAAATCATATAAAATCAACCGTGAGAGACCTGAACATGATTTTTGCGGGAATCGATAGAATTATCGAGGGTCTTCATTTTTTTAAATATGTGCAAAATCACGTAACCCTTTCTTCTGGTTGAAACCGGAAGTGCCTTGTAATTTAAAATTGGTGAAAGATGTGAACTTGCTTTCAACGATGTATGCTCTGGCTAAGTTCTTCTTTACCATAATATTATAGAACTTACATGAAACTTTATGTGACGTCATCATGATGTCATCACGTGACATGTGACGTCATCACGTGACGTCATCACGTGACATGTGACATCATCACGTGACATGTGACGTCATAATTCAAAGCCCTATGAGAATGGAATCACATATTATATGCCACCATTTATTATAAACAGAACTACACATCCTTGCTTGATGGAACATATACTTGCAACTTTACATGTCACATGTCACAAAAGGTTACCGAAACAGCCCTGTGTTTGTCCACGAACATAAGTCTAGTTATAATTGTTTGCCTGATTTACTTTCTGTGCATGTGGCTTTCCTGTTTTGTTGGGTGCTTTTTGGCAGGGTTGGTTGCTTATCGGCAAGGTGTTGATTCGTCCCCCTTGGATAGCAATCTAGGAAATATTTATTAAAGGGTGATTTGCCATTTTATAGGCCAATATGCACAGGAAGTACAAGTAAACTTGTTTGTTATTCTTTTTCCTTGTTCTGGCCCTGTTTGTGTTCAACTACCAATTTGAAATGGAACTAGAACACATTTTTGGTGGGTGTGGTTGAGCTGTACGCCCAACATTCAAACTATATGTCCTTACATTTGTTCGACATGTACTTCACGTTATTCAATCATTCTTAATTTATTTATAATCACTGAATCCATACTGCCAAATTTGATGTAAATAATAATAATAATAATAATTTAAGTATTTTTGAATTAAAGGCCACAAGAAAATTATCAGTGGCTAACAGAATTGAAACGTCTTGTTCCTTCTAAAATTATTGTTGTGTTGCTTTCATTTAACTGGCGGATCCCCGAGTAGGTTTCGTTACAGTATCAAAGCAAGAAAAGGCTAGTAAACATTTAAGCAAACTTCACAATTGACAAATAACGGACATCATTTTGAGAATATTCCTGTTAGAAATGAAGAAGCAGTAATTTGCATGGAGCCTTGTTTTTCCAGGTTACCTTTTCCGTCCATGATTAATGGAAAAATGGGATCGATTTCTTCTCAACAAAAAAACAGCTGCCTCTACTTTACTCCAGCTATCTTCCGTACTTGGATGGGGTGGACTCGACTACAGCACTGCTCTATACTATTGGTTAAAGAACCATGTTTTGTGTCATATATCCCTTCACCTAAAACATCACGTGATGGAGTCATGGAAAGAGGAAATGAAACCAAATTGCCAATCAAAGGATAGTACGGTCATTAAATAAGCACGTACTCATCTACAAGTATTCCCCAAGATAAGAAATAACTTGCTTGGGCAAGCCACGTGATGGCTCCGCAGTACATGTGCAAGCAAGATTTTCCCCTCGTTTACGCTTGTCTGGTGTTTTGTTCACGAGTGTGTTAAGACCTGTATAAAAATGCTTTTATCTCACCTCGTATGCATGTGGAGCTTTTCCGTTACTGGAACTATTTCGGATATTTAATCCTGGGATTTGTTGTTTGAAAATTGCGGACGATTCATCGCCACTAAGTCGCGTGAACGTGACTGATGTGTGTCATGCATTATGCATGTTTGTGGACCCCATTTATGTTCGGGTGGACTCCGCGCAGCACATGGCTTGGTGCAACATACAGTGCCACAAAACTGAGGTCATGTTTTAAGTTCACCAGTGTTTCGTATGAAACTTGTCCGCCAAAACCAGAACAGGCACGATATTTCCCTTATGAAATGTCCGAGACTTTATTGCCATTAGCCTACCTGGAAACCCCCCCCCCTCTCAATTCATTAAAGGCATAGATCTGTAGGGAAAGACGAAGCCCAAACATGAAGACCTGTACAATGCAATTTATGACCAACCATGGCATGCACGGCATGCTTGCACCAACGATATATCCATGGTCTTACACAATTTGTTTGTTCATATCCTGCAAAAACAGCCTGTCAATATAAGCAAGCATTTGTAGTGAATACACAGAATGACTATGTTTATAAGTGTTGAGTAATAAACCAGTCGGGCGTGACCGGTGGCTGGGCATCCTGCAGCCCTTCCGCAAGGCAGTCCGTGTTCAGCAATACCAGAGTGAGCGTCAATTTGTTGTCTGTTCCCTCCAGGACCAGCGGGCACGGGCTCCGACCTATTAACTTAAGGTACGAATTACAACATTGGCAACGAGTAGGCCTATAAATCGTTACGTGCGATACTATTCTCAATTGTTGATGTGAAATTACTAGTTGGTAAAAACTATTTATACCAGTGTTGGAGCAAAGGCTTTGACCCTCAAGGCCAAGGCCAAGGCTTTGACCCTCAAGGCCAAGGCCAAGGCTTTGACCCTCAAGCCTCGAGGCCAAGGCCAAGGCTTAACCCTCAAGGCCAAGGCCAAGGCCAAGGCCCTGTTTTATGAAATGACCACTGATATAGAACTAATTATAGTCACATGAGTGACACATCATCACACAAGGGCGGATCCAGAACACAATTTGGGGGGAGGGCAAAGAAATTTTGATCCCCCCCCAAAAAAAGTGGGTCAAAAAATTTCGGCTTGGGCTTCGGGCCCGCTTAAGGGCCCCGAAAATTTTTTGGATTCAAGATGCTCTGAGGTGAGATTTGAGGCAATTTCTGACCATTTTAACCAAAGTTTTTTGAGGAAAAGATGGTTGTGTACTCATTGCCTGCCTTTATTACGACGTCACATAAAAAAAAAAATGGTTTCGTTTTTTTTGGGGGGGGGGGCATGGCCCCTTTTGGCCCCCCTGGATCCGCCCTTATCATCACGAATTGCTCGTTACAAAGAACAACATTTCTTTAATTGCAATCAACATGCTCGCATAGGCCTACCGTTTTATGACTGCACTTTATCTATTAAAGTATAAGTTCAGGTCTTCAATATGGTTTAACTAAACAAAATAATGATTTACTTCTATATTGACACACAATTCTCCCAAGTGTAACAAAAGGGGGATCCAAGAAACTGATTTGGGAAATTTTTATTTGCTGGCCCAACATGGTCAGAAATATCAGCATTATCTAAAACAGATACATGCAAATCTTTAGCACTTATCAGGGAGACATATACAACCAATCAGATCTATTCCATAGTTATATGCAATTGAAGTGATCATCTCATTAGCCCCACAAGTGTACGGAATATTTTTGCAGCAATTCTACTACAATGGTAACAAAATGTGATGCTACAAAAGTGGAAGTGTGCCAAACACACAAATCTATAGAGTGCTTCCCTCCTCCATGGTAATACGATCAAAATGGTAACAGCAACATTTTGAACAGATTTATCTGGAAAATGCAAAACTCTATGGGCCTTGAAGAGCCTTGACTCAAAATTGCAAGGCCCTGAACCCTCAAGGCCAAGGCCAAGGCCAAGGCTTTTGCCCTCAAGCCTTGAGGCCAAGGCCAAGGCCCTAAAATCCAGCCTTAAGGCAGCCTTAAGGCCAAGGCCCAGCATCAAGGCACTACATCACTGATTTATACTGTGTGAGATTTTAGGAATTTTCTCATGCAGTTTTTCTAAGAATATTTTGAAAATTACAGACCAACATTTAAGAATTTCTGAAAACTATTTTGGAATACACCTATATTCAGCTTTCAGAGTAGGCAAAATACATTTAGACTAAATTTGTTCGTCGACAATAATCTATGTTTGTCAAATGTTATTGACGTCGGTCGAATTCCAGTATTACGATATACATGTAGTCTGCCTTATCCTCTTTGAGCATTTATTTCGATACAATCTGCATTTGCTGAAAGTATTGAAATACGCTGAAATTTTTTGACTATTTTAAATCTCTGTTTACTTGTATATTGATAAAATTATGTATACTCTATGTAGAAAGTTGGTATTCCTGCGAGCGTCATGTTCTACGTTAAATTGAAAATTGAAAAACGGAAATTGAAAATTGCAGTTCATTTGTTTTTGGCGATACGCATTCAAAGTACATGTACAATGTACATTGGTACTGTCAATCAGGTCAATCTGTTGTGCGTCACTTCAATGGGGGTGTTGACAGTGCACGGATATGTATCACAAGTGACGGGCAATTGAAGCCACTCATTAAATACCAACTTTCATATTTTGTTAATTTGATTTTGCCAGTTAGTGTTCTAAGTATGAACCTGTAAGCCAATATTGCTCTGAACATAAATAAGGCTTCCCTTAAGGAATTGACAACTTTGTCAGGCATTGGCATTAAATACACCCAGACCATAATTTCCACGAGAGAAACTAAGGGTACGGTAGTAATAGATGACTTTCATGAAACCCCTGCACTGCAAACCAAACTCCACGAACTAGTGGAAAAAGACTTAATCTCATTCCATGATCCAGATATCGCCACTCCACTTGGCCAAGCGGAACAGGGAAAAGAAGATAAACTAGATAAAATGATTCATAGCATCGACATTTTAACGAAACATATTGGTGTCTTGTCAAAGGTTGTACCGTAATTTTTGGAATATAAGCCGCGCGGCGTATAAGCCGCAGCATGCACAAATCTGCAAATTAAGATTTGAAGTCGGCGTATAAGCCGCACCGGCGTATAAGCCGCACCGACCGCTGTGGTTTCAATTTTGTAAGGCCTCCAAATTCTAGTCAAAATGCTCTGAACCAGTTCCATTTACACTACAGAAGCTATTAAAAGGGCCACAAAAGTTATATCAAATCATTTACAATCGATACTTTTACAAACAAATATGGGAATTGATGAGAAATAAACACCGGGAACTGCTGCCGGCTGCCCCGTCATAGCACGGCAGCCTGCGCCACGCACGCCGGTGAATGACAACATTTTCCCACAGCACGTGAGAGAGCATGAAACCCACCGTGTGTTGTCTGACTGGAGCGCTACAAATCTTGCTTTGTGGCAACAGATGCTGATTTGTTTTGTCCTAAGAATAAACAGGTCCGTTTTTACCTCAAAACTTATCCACTTATTCAAGTTTCGATCGTAACTTTCTTCGGAAATAGTCAAAACGAAGCGGACATTTTAATAGACGAATCCATTAATTTTGTAAGGGGTGATTTAGTCCCTCTTTTGAGTTTTACATCGTTTCTTGAATACATTTCAAGAAAACAAAATATATTGCAACGTTGAACAACTGATTATGTAATAGAAAAATGTTTCGAACGCCATACAAATTTTAGTCGTCATTTTTCTTATTTTTTAAACAGCGGAAATATTGGTAATTATTGTTCCCAAGAAAGAACACCCCTTTGTTACCACAAATGGTGTGGTCCGCTGGGGGGAAACATGCTGCATATCGCTGCTGCACTGTACCAGTATCACGTACGGCTGGTCGCAAGTGTCAAAGACAGCTTTCATCAGCGTACTTTTTACCGCTCGGTACCTTTACGTGAGACGTCTCGGTTTGTTAATGACTTTCTTAATTTATAATTCATTTCAGCAACACATCTCTTCTTGTACCAGTACATTAAATACACATGTGAATCTTATTTTTATTCTTCAAGGCTCGGCGTATAAGCCGCCCTGTGTATAAGCCGCAGTAAACATTTTCATGGGCAAATTCAACGTATAAGCCGCAGCTTATATTCCGAAAATTACGGTAGAAGATAACACTGTCACAGTTGTCAGTACTCTAACATCGTCCATGGGAGCCATGACCGAAGCCGTAGAAAAACTATGTGCCCAAAACAAAAACCTTGAAGAAAAGATTTCAAGTATGCTAAAGACCGAGTCCCAAGAAGAATTGCACACAAAAACAGAAATAACTGGGGACAAAGTGGTAGACGCTACTAAGGTCATAGGAGAAAAGGCCCCTCCATTGCCAACGCTTATTCTCCGTTCGATTCAACAAAATAAATCAGAAAATGGGAACGATCAAAAGCCTCACCCAGGGTAGGGTGATCAAGCAGAACAAAAGCCATTGCTCACTCCCTGGCATTCGGGATCTGAAAAACTCCCCTCCCAAAATCCAAGTGAACAAGCAGAACAAAAGCCATTGTTCGCTCCATGGCATTCGGGATCTGAAAAACTTACCTCCCAAAAACCAAGCAGTCAAGCAGAACAAAAGCCATTGTTCGCTCCCAGGCAAGCAGGGTCAGAACCAAATCCTAATCAATTACCTGGCAAAACACAAAAACTCAAAGCCTTGGAATTTCAAGCCATGCAAATCCTTTACAACACACTGCCATGCCTGCATCAACAATGCCCTCAAGCCACAACATGGCTTCTTCAAGAGCATCGGCCATTTCAGTGCCCAAGTTACTCCCCTATGATGGAAAAAAATGACTTCCATGCGTTCATAATTAAATTTGAAGTGGTGGCTGAGTTCTGCCAATGGGAAGAATCCACGAAACTTTTGCAGCTTGTGGGTGCACTAAGCGGTAAAGCGTTAGATTGCTACGCTTGGCAAGAGCCAGAAAGCTAGACTGGTCTGAAATCAACCAAAATATGCATGGAATCCTTTCATACATAAGGAATCCACATACCTGTAGTAGTAATTCGACAGGTTCCAGAATGATTTCTGCAGATAACACGCCAAAGACGGTACATGGGTGCCAATTAAACCACCGAATTCCAAGCTAAAGTCCCTGCCTCCTCGAAACTCAAACTCACCGCACGTGGCTCAAGTCCATTGGCTCGGGCACGAGCTGGTTCACGATCACAGCTCATTTGCTTTAATTGAAATCAGGCAGGCCATTTTGCTCGGGATTGTCCAAACAGGAGAATAAAATCACGATCACCATCTCCCACAAGTAGGGCGCGACCTTTAAACTGTTAGAAGCCGGTCGTGTTGACCACCGTCCGGCTGTAACCAAGGGTCTTGCTAGAACAAAATGCGTTTGGAGAGAATATTTCCCAACAAAACAACTTGGGGATCCAGTTAAGAGAGGTGCAGGTATCATCAAATGTGATGCGATCAAGCTACATGAGTTGTTTGTCGACCCTGGTCAATTTTTTTTTATTGCAGATTTGAAAAGAGTACAACCTCAGCATTACTGCTGTGAAAACCGCATGCTGATGCCATCTTTAGTTCACTAATTATGGAAGTTGAAACACCAAGAGATGTGATGAAGTGGCCCTATTTTGGCCTGTATCTCCAAATAAAAATTCCTGACAAACGACTCATTTAGCTTGATCACATCACAATTTATCATGGGATTAGTCTTGTAATACCGATAAAAATACAAGGAGTCCCCACTTATGCAATTGTCGATACCGCTGCTCAAGTGTCAATAACAAGTGAGGGATTGGTGAAACAATTAAGCCCACCACTGAAAACGACAAAAAAGGTCTTACTCAGAGGTGCTGAAAAGTCCAGTAATATTATCACCGCCAGAGTCCCAAGACTACCACTAGAAATAGGAAGCATTGATTACCCTTGGGATATCCTAGTTGCACCGATTGTAGATGAATTCATACTTGGGTTGGACTTTCTAAAAGCAAACAATGCCAGAATTGATTTGTCAAACGATGCCGTTATTCTCAATGGTAATCTAATACATGCAGATATGCGGAAGAATCAAGATCAACTTTATTCTGTACAAAGAGTTGAACTGAAAAGGAAAACTGTTGTCCGTCCTAATTCACTGGTTAACGCAGAAGTTAAATTCAGTCACGATTCCGACAAGCTCTAAATGATTCATGCGCCTGAGCTTGTTCATAAAGGTTTGAGTATACCTTACAGTCTGGTCTCCTTAAAGGATAACACAAAACACTTGCATACAGCCAAAAACGGTCCTTTCGTAACTCTGCGGAACGATAGTGATCGATATATATACACCATAAAGGGGGACACTTGATCAGTAGGGCTGAAGAAGTTATATGCCCCCCCCCCCCAGACCTTGAGATATATCGGCAATGTCAGTCAAATGACGAAAGCCAGGAAATTACTGTACGACAGATACAAGAATTACCCTTACATGTCGTTGAACTTTGGCAAAACTGTAGCAAAAATGTAACCCCTGACCAATCAAACACACTAGCCAATGTCCTTTCTAAATTCGGTGATGTGTTTTCAAGAGATGACATGGATTTAGGGAGATTCCCCTCGATATTACATCCAATTAATACCAGGGATGCAAGGCCAAAAAAGCAAAAGATGAGTAGAATGCCTTTGGGGTTCGAACAAGAGAAAAAGGTCCATCTAGATGCCTTGCTAGCAACAGGTGTGATCAAACCCTCATCTTCAGACAGGGCCTCTCCCCCTGTACTAATTAGGAAAAAAGATGGGAAGGTCCGCTATTGCATTGATTATCGAGCTCTAAACAGTGTAACTGTCGAAGACGCTTTCCCTCTGCCAAATATTGACGAATGCTTAGACATACTCGAAGGCACCAAGTTTTTCAGCACTCTAGATATGAGTAGCGGATATTACCAAATTGAACTTGATGAGAATGACATGCATAAAACAGCTTTCACTACCAAATACTGGTTATCTGAGTATCAACGCATGCCGTTCGGACTATGCAACGCCCTGGCCACATTTCAGCGCGCAATGACCCTCATACTCAAAGGACTTACTTGGAAGGAGGTCCTTGCATATCTAGATGAAATTATTTTTCTGGGCAAAGACTTGGAGGGATCGGTACGAAAACTCATAACTGTCTTAGCAAGGTTCCAACAACATAACATCAAGCTAAAAGCCAAAAAATACCAATTGCTTCTGACAGAAGTAATTTTTCTGGGGAAACTAGTCAGTGATGGGGGAATCTTGCCTAACCTTAGTAGCATCACAGCAGTTCAAAATTGGCCCCTACCCATTTCGAGTAAACATGTAGAGAAATTCATGAGGCTTGTCAACTACCATAGAGCACATATCAAAGACTTGGCAAAATTGGCACAACCCCTATATGAACTTACCAAAAAAACGAGTGAAATTTGCCTGGCTAAATGAACATGAACATGCATTGCAGCAACTAAAACGAGCACTTACTACGAGTCCAGTATTGTCCTTTCCTAGAAAAAAAAAACGACAACCCTTTTATCATAGATACCGATGCCTCTGAATTTGCTATTGGAGCAGAATTACTTCAAGTTCAGGATGGGGTTGAAAGAGTACTGGGGTACGGTAGTTACATATTGTCGCCAGCCCAAAGGAAGTACTGTACTACTCGTAAGGAGCTCCTTGCAGTAGTTAGATTTACGCGCCAGTTCTGTCACTATGTCCAAGGTCGTAGATTCTATGTCCGAATGGACCACAGTAGTCTTGTCTGGTTAATGCGATTTAAGAACATATCTGGAATGTTGGCAAGGTGGATGGAGGAACTTAGTCAATACAATATGACATGGTAATTTTGCATAGGAAAGGGACAAAACATATCAAAGCAGATTCACTCTCTCGGATCCCAAGTGACATATCAAGTTGTGACTGCTATTTCGCGGGGTGTGACGTTCAGAACCTCCCATGTGGAGGCTGCAAGCACCTAATGGCAGCGATTCGAGGATGACGTTGACGACGTCGTTCCTCTGGCCGTCCACAAAATCACTAGGAATAAAACATCTCACAATTCAGTGCAAATCCAAACACAAACAATTGCTGATATCATGGTAACGGGGGCCCT
This sequence comes from Patiria pectinifera, assembly GCA_029964075.1. Lineage (NCBI taxonomy): Eukaryota > Metazoa > Echinodermata > Asteroidea > Valvatida > Asterinidae > Patiria > Patiria pectinifera. The sequence continues at coordinate 5,309,637 of CM057136.1, read as the reverse complement.
GACCCTGACAACCAGTTTTTGCTGGATGAGGGAAAGGTCTCTGTAGCCCCACCACCTACACGTTTTGACTGTGGAGGTCCTGATTCTAATAACCAACCTGTACTGGGAATGCATCTGTAGTTCCAACAAAGGAAAATACAGCAAGTTCAAATGGGTTAAACCCTATAACAACCAGCACATGCTGGATGAGGGAATTACCCAACAGTCAGCTGAAGAAGTATCAATATTCACCAAATACTCCAGTTAACAGTTAAGGGACTTACAGCTCAAAGACCCCGATCTCAAACACTTGGTTAAATGGAAAGAAGAATCAATAAAAACGGCAGGTACGTTTGCACCCCAACAGTATGAACTGCAAGCTCTGTCTCCTGCAGTAAAATACCTGTGGACAAACGCCCCCTCCTCCAGTTTTCTAACGGAGTTTTGTAATACAAGTGGTTTGATGATCATTCACATAAGTTGCTATTATTAGTGCCAGCAACGTTGCAGCGTGAAGTCCTTAATCTTTGTTATGGCACCAAAATGGCCGGGCATCCAGGTATAACTAGAACATTGCAAAAAGTGTGACAAACATTCTGGTATAAGATGACAGAAGACGTTACTCTACATGTTAAGGCATGTAGAGAATGCAATGTATATAAGAAGCCAACACGCAAAGCAAATGCGCCAATGACAAAATACCTTGCGGGGGAACCAGCTGAACGGATACATCTCGACATTCTGGGTCCATTCACTCAATCGTCATCAGGCAACCAATACATTCTAATGTTGATCTGCCACTTTACCAAAGGGATAGAGGCGTATCCCCTTTCTGATAAAACTGCGGAGACGGTTGCAAAAGCTGTAATAGACAATTTTATCTCTCGGTTTGGGTGCCCTCTGCAAATACACACAGATCAGGGTAAAAACTTCACAGGCTCTCGTTTTAAGACAGTCTGTGATTTACTTGACATCGCAAAGACCAGAACAACTCCTTATCGGCCTTGCTCAAACAGCCAAGTTTTATTTCTGTAAAATGAAGAGAAGAGTAAATACAACAGAACGCTTTTACAAGTAATGAGGTGTCATTTAAAGGGGAGGGTACTTGAGTGGGATAAAGATCTACCCATATTAACAGCCGCTATCCGCTGTCTCCCAAACCGGTATACAGGCATGACCCCTAATTTAATGATGCTGGGCAGAGAAGTTGGACAACCAGTGGACTTAGTATTCAGCACACCGCCCAATAGCCAAGAAAAGGATGAACCTAACGCTTATGTAAGGGACCTAAAAGCTAGGATGAGTAGGCCCCTTTCTCTAGCACGAGAGCACATGGGGTCGTCACAAGTACATCAAAAGAAATACAATCGTAACCGCATATATGAAGTAATTTTTTTTTTAGTGAAATAAAAAAAGAAAAAGAAAAAAATATGTTTAGGCCTGGAATAACTCTATAAAGTCCTAAAGATTTAATAGAAATATATAATATTAATTAAGGCCACAAAAATGCATGTAGTTTTACTCCCAACTCTCCGGTTTCTCACTCATTGTAGAGTGTACACAAAGTTTCTCTGTATGAGATGATTATCATTATTCGCCATAGCCGCTTAAATATATTTACTTAGTGACCATTTAGTGGTATTAGTTGTATAAATGTACGCCTCTTAGTACATGTAGTTTAGTTTTGGTAAATGTTAATCCCTTTCCACAAACTAATGTTGATAATAAATGTTTGTGTGTATGTTTTGCATAAATATACAAAATATACCCATTGTATGACAATGGATCATCAGGTGGGAAGCTAAAAAAAAAACAAAAAAAAAACCCAGAAAGGTCGAGAGGAAAAGACAATTTTTAGTTTTATATTTATTCAAACGAATTGTTTATTCGCCCCACTGCCTTTATGTCTTCTTGTCAGATATAAAAACAAGAAAAAAAACTAGATTTATGTTTGTAGACAAACACAGGGCTGTTTTGGTAATTTTTTGTGACGTGTGACATTTAAAGGTTCAAGTATAAGTTCGATCAAGGAAGAATGTGTAGTTCTGTTTATAATAAATAGTGGCATATACTACATGTATGTGATTACTTTCTCATAGGGCTTTGAATTATGACGTCACATGTCACGTGATGACGTCATGATGACATCACATCAATTTTTATGTATAACTATAATTTTATGGTAAAGAACAACTTATCCAGAGCATACATCGTTGAAAGCAAGTTCACTTCTTTCACCAATTTTGAATTACAAGGCACTTCCAGTTTCAACCGGAAGGAAGGGTCACGTGATTTTGCACATATAATATAAAAAATGAAGACCCTGGATTATTCTATCCATTCCCGCAAACGTCAAGCTCAGGTCACTCACGGTTGATTTTATAGTAATTTTCAAAGATTAAATCTAATAATCTTTAACGTGACGTCACGTGACCCATGATGACGTCATCGTGACGTCACTTCAATTTCATCTATAACACATCCCGGCTAAGGTACATACCAAGTTTCAACCCAATCGGACCTGCAGTTCTATAGATATCGGCCTTCAAAATATGCATGTTTAATATGACGTCACATGTCACGTGATGACGTCGTCGTGACGTCACTTCATTTTTCAACACTTTCCGGTCCAGGTACATACCAACTTTCAACCCAATCCGACCTGTAGGTCTGGAGATATAGCCCAATCTGTCAGATCTAGCCGAATTCTGCTAGAAAATGGTCACAATAGAAAAATCGCATATAATGTTACATCACGTGACTCGTGATGACGTCATAATGATGTCAATGTTCGGGGCACAACTTCAGATGCTGGTCTAATTGTGTGCCGAGTATAAAGTCAATCAGATTGATTTTAGTGCCCAAAGTGCCTTCCACTGTAAAAACGTGTACAAATGCTATGAGGAATGGCTGAAAAAAAACACACACAAAAAAAACTAGACATATATGTTTGTGGACAAACATAGGGCTGTTTCGGCATTATGTTACAGACTGATAGGTACCGGTAATGCAGGTGTAGTAAAAAGAAAATGCAAATGTAGATTTATAGGCTGTAGAAAATGCAGCTTTTCACAAATCAATGAAAAAAAGTAGGTGATAACGTCATCATGACGTCATAGTCTTGGCATAATTTTTGTATGAGTGTCTTCCTTGGCTGTAACATTGATGACGATTCCAGATCGCCAAGTTATAGAAATGGTGGCTTGAAAACGTGTACAAAGTCAATGGGCTAACACGTGTACAAAGTTAACGGGCTAAAAATAAATCCCACTGCAGAAAAATTGCACCTTTAAATTTGTAATTTGCCTTTGAACTGAAACATTTTTATGAAATATTACTTGATATTCTGACCCTTAGGAATATGTTCAATCGAATGACAGCACGAAAAAAATACGATTTCTCTTTCCTTCTCATAGTAATTCTCGGCTGAAGTTCAGAACTACTCAGTAAGATATCAGTGTTGTATAGGAAAAGACTTGTGGAAAATCCCACTGCAGAAAAACTGCACCTTTAAATACGTAACATAAGGCTTTTCGGCATTATGGTTTTTATTATACGTCCCTGACTAAGCGCATGCATGAACATAAAATCTGTCAAAGTTAGCCGAAAATCGGCTAAAACGGTCATGTGATGTGGACAGGATTTGATCTCGGCAACACATGCTCTGCAGGCTGACTGACGTACGATGTATGTGCGTAACGTACGTGTATCTACATATAGACGTTCTGTGCATGTTTTAGAGCAGAGGTATTGTCAACCTGAAGTTTTAAGCGTGCGCAGGGCATGTCTGAGTTCACTTATTGCCTCGAAGCTTTGAAATGTTTGAGACCTACCCTTAAAAAGACAATTAAAGTAAAAACTAACATAAAAACTGCCATGGTTGATTTTTCAGGAATTTTTAAATGAAAAAGGGTCTTCGTATTATAACTTCATTCGCCTAAAACTTCGTACACGTCTTAAGTGGGTCAAGGTCATCATATACACCAATATTTAGGAGATTCCGACAAACTCCGCCACAGACATCTATTCAAAATACATTTTTGCAAATATTTAACCTGTCGCAAGAGGGCGCTCGCAGATTGCATGACATCATTGGTAGATGATTTGAAGAATACTTTTAGCTAAGAGACAAACACCGTTAAAAGCAAGTTCATATCTATTACCATTTTTAAATAATAAGCCACTTTCGGTTTTGGCCTTTTTCGACCGGAAGCAAGGGTCACGTGATTTCACGCTCACTGAATGAAATAAAGACCTCAACCTACATACTCTACCACTTGCCGGTAACAGAATGCTGCGGACTTGTACGGTTGATGTCTTATGCATTTTTAAATATTAAAAGTGTCGCAATTTAATTGCCTATAAATACACACCGGATGACGTCACCATGACGTCATCATTACACAATGTTGTTTGAATTAGGGTCTTTGCTTGGAAAAAGATTGGTGCAAATGAATTACTGGCAAAGAGTCAAAAATGCCCTTTGGAAATTGACAATTTTTTTTTATTTTTGTGTACAAAGTCTATGGGAAAAATTAAATATTCAAAATTCTATAATAAATTAGTCGATGACGTCACCACGACGTCAATCTTCGGCACACAACTTCAGATGCTGATCTAAGTGTGTGCCAAGTATAAAGTCAATCGGCTTGATTTTATTGCCCAAAGTGCCTTCCACTGTAAAAACGTGTACAAATGCTATGAGGAATGGCTGAAAAAGAAGAGAAAAAAAGGGGGAAAAAAAGAAAGAAAAAAAACCTTAACGAAAACAAAGGCTGTTTCGGCAAAAGTGCCGAAACAGCCAAAAATAAAAACTTTAACGAAAACAAAGGCTGTTTCGGCCGGTTGCCGAAACAGCCAATTAAACACAACGACGATCAAGGAATCATTTGGCTGATAATAGATAATGGTCATTTGATCTTACAAAACTGCCTCATAACTTTTCATGATTCATTTAAAAAAGTATTCAACTCCACCCACATGAAACTGAAAGCTGTGTGTGACACCGTATGTCCCCAGATTTATGCAAGCGCATATATACGTGTTCAATATTGTACAACCAGTGCTCGGGGGTGTTTTAATGGATGACTAAACAATGTAACTAGTCGCGACTAGTCATGACTATAGTCATGACTTTTTATCGATAGTCGCCGCAACTATTGAAATTCACTAGTCGTACAGGCCTAGTATGTATACCGGTACATGCAATGTTTGAACCCAATCGGCCTTGTAGTTCTGTAGATATATTTTATTAAGCTTAAATGAACTGATTGCATATTAACATGATATTTTACCATTGTTTAAAGGTGTACGATTCTGGATTTGCCTCATCTGGTAAGATGTCCTTTACAACCCCTGACCTTGATGATGAGGACCATCACTCACTGCACATGCCAGACCAATTGCTGTGTGATGCATGCCAAATACTAGCACACATGGTAAGCTTATAATAACTCTGTACTTAACTTGAATTGGATGGGGGTTCTTCTGTGTAGTTGTCTCACTTCATGGACCACTTCAATTATTTTAAATCAGGAGGTGTTACAGTGATGAAATTTCTCTATAAAAAGTGGTTATTTCTCATTTTTTTCCTGCTATTTTGACATTATTAATGCTCACATTCAATCTCTCAAAAAAGTAATGATGCCACATAGGCCATTAACCCCCCCCCCCCTTCATGAAGCAGAACTTATTGGCATGGACACCTAAACCTGTACATACCGAATCAGTCCAGCTTCCCAGCCTGGTTCATTCAGCCTGTGTAGCCACTTTAAAACACATAGCAATTAATGCTTTTTCAAGTTTATCCACAAGATTAACGCATGTTGTGTTGTGGTTGTGGTATGTGGTCTACATCTAAGTCCACTATCTTTGTTCTTGACGTTCCTCATCTACTCCGCAATAAGTGGGGAATGAAAATCCTGTTTAACACTTTGACTGCTGCGCCCGAATATATTCGGGATAGCTTTACACCCGGCAGGTGCTATGCCCGAGTATACTCGGGATAGCAGTAAACGTTGTGCTGCCCTCTGTTGAACAACAGATTGTTGTTGTTCAACAGAGGGCAGCACAACGTTTACTGCTATCCCGAGTATACTCGGGCATAGCACCTGCCGGGTGTAAAGCTATCCCGAGTATATTCGGGCGCAGCAGTCAAAGTGTTAATAGCGAACACCATTCGCGTGTTGGTTCTCGTCATTCCAAATCCCGTTCTAGCTCGTATTCATTTATTCAAAGTGCAGCTGGTTTTTCATTCACCCCACCTCAGGATCAATGTAAGAAGTACAAAAAATAAATTCGACCATTTTAAGATATTGATGTCTACAAATCCATTTGACATCATCTGTTTAAGGCAAATCAACATTGATTTTTAGGTTTTCATCACCGCCCGCCTCGATTTTCACTCCCGCCTCGATTTTTTTAATATTTTTATATTTTTTCTAAAAGTGTATTTTCCAGACAAGTTTCTCACCAAATCTACAGGCACGGTCGCACTGATTTGCACGCAAACATTGTGCACGGCATACTGAGCACATCGCACAAATGTTATAGTGCTAATGCATACGTCATCGTATAGTCGGGAACCATGACAAGTTGATGTGGTATTAATCAAATTAGGTTTTTGCCCTTCACCGACGTTTGAAGGGCACGTCGGTGAAGGGCAAAAACCTAATTTGATTTATATCACCCCAACGCAAAAATTCCATCTTATAATAGTTTATGCGGTACCCGCTGCTATGTACATCAGATTTGAACCGGCCAACCGATCCCGTTAGCTCGGTGGTCGAGTGGTAAGACATCTGCACTAGAAAGCAGGAGGTCGTGGGTTCGAGTCCCACCCGAGTGATTTTTTCCAACTTTCACTCGGGAGGTAACACACTGAGTATACAGTTTTTAAACACGTCGGTGAAGGGCAAAAACCTAATTTGATTAATATCACCCCGACGCAAAAATTCCATCTTATAATTGATGTGGTATTGATACGACAACGCTCTAGGCATCATACAGTGAGCGTGTGTTGTACAGTACTCGTGGTCGTAAAGTTTTTAAAGTTCAAAGTTTGACATCTAGCTGGCATGGCAAGGGTAGGCCAATTGTTGTGTTGTTTGTTTGAACACTCAGTCAACTGTAAACCTAGTCTGCTATAAACTGTGAGGTTATTACCCTCTATAAATTCTAGACACAAACCCTAGGTCATTAAACAGCTAGAAACAGATGATGGCAAGGGTTTATGGGTTGAAAGCAAAGGAAGCCTGTGCTTATAAGTTCTATTTACAGGCCAACTTCAAGTTCTGTTGAGTTCATAGATAAAATCAGTGGTGTTATAGATAGAGCCTCATGTGAATGTAGAAAAATCATTGTAGCTGGCGACTTTAATTGTGATATTTCCGAGGACGATGACGGTACTTCCTCAAACTTTATAACTTCATGTTTTAGTGTGTTCCAAATGACGCAACTTAAACGTGAACCTACCAGTTGTCACGAGATCACAAAGTTCTCGTTGTTGCAATTAACTGTCTTCTCATTTAGGCCCCATCTCGATAATGAATGCCCGTTATTTCCCGTTCTGTCTGCGTTCCGGACGATCAGTCTGCAGTTGTCAAGGAGGGCGGGAATCTGCAGACTGGACGGGTGTGTGCGTTCAAGCACGGCAACTTTAATGAGCTAGACCAGCCGTGCACTTTTGTTATCTCAACAATGATGCAATGAATAAACATGAGTCACCGTAGACCTCATGAATACACACGGTCGGTACGCAGAAAGACGTTCCGTTTTGTTATCAAACAAAACATTGTACGTATAATGATTGTGTGAGCAGGAACCGGCCTTTTAAATACAAGTGAATATAATAGCGAAGCGAAGTTCGAAGCGAATTCGTCATCTGCAAACGTTTCCAGAAAGGTTTCTGTAATTAATATAATAATTTATTTCATGGCGAGAATATGAACTGGCCGTATATGAACGTTAATTTCACCAAAACCTTTAGGCTTTGAACCGAGTTTTCTTACAAAGATCGTCACAAAAGCCGATGGTACATGGAACATAATCACTGCATAAGATAATTGCCAGAATAACCCCTCTTTTTTGTCATTCTAACAAAATATGTCACTGCATTTTGCTCCCAGATTGCCGTATTTCAATGCAAATTAATGTTTCGGAAGTTCTCCACTTCATCGCAATGAAATAAAAAACGATGTGTCACGTAAGTTTGCCGCGAAATTCTGAAGATTTGAGAAGTTTTATGCTTCTATAAGAATTACCATTTGAAAATTTGAATGAACACAAATTGAGATGGGCAACATTCCGGGTTGTAAATCACTGCTTAACGCTTGGAAAGAATTGTGAGGGTCTAAAAGTATGCGATTCAATTCTTATTTTTTTGACATACATAAAGGCCAAGTAGTAAAATGTTTTAAGAAAAGAATACATGAAACAGCCGTTTTGCTGGCGGGGATTTCCCCCAGCACGCAACGCAAACAGTCAGCTCCCAAATACAATTGCGTACTAATTCAAGTGGCTGTGATCCTGGTAACACGACGCGTCGACGACACATGCAAAACGGTATGCATTTTAGCTTGCTGACTGCACATGCAAGACGCAGAAGGACCTGACGCACAGACTTCGTGCAAATTTCACCAAGTTAGTGACAAAAGGGGACATTTTGCTGCGTCGTACTACTGCAAGTAGTGGTACAGCTTCAACACCTTGGACAAATGGAATTTCCTTCTCCAAGTTGCACATTTAATTCGAATCCCGATGGTCATAACAGTTTGGTATTCGACTAGTGAGGATCCGACGTTGACTCCATCTATGATCTAGACCACATGCTCCATCGCTTTGCAGGATTATTAGTATTAACAGAATCGTTTGAAATCATATTAACCTAAAGTGTTTTCTAACTGGATAGTAAACTTTTTGGATTAAATACGGACTGATTTTGAGTAGGAGAATGCAGTTAAATAGAATGATAAAATAATGGGGCATAATATTATAGTCACGTCACCATGCATGGTCACTCTGACTAATTTATATAAAAACGCATGGTTTTTTTATTAAATATAAAATATCAATATTTATGATTGTATAACAATAAAACAATTTCAAAAATTAGGCATGTGAACAACCTTATCAAATGCAAAATGTAATGAACTACATGTAAGTTTGGGGTAAATATTTTCGAGAAATGAATATCGCACTGGTTAAAAATTTTATTTCCCGGCCGGGCCATGCCCGCACCGGTATGTAGGCACAGCTGCCTAATAATATGCCTAATAATAAACTCCCCAGCCCCACTCATACGCCTGCACGGTAAACAGCCGTTGACAACTCCAATCTATCCTGGCCTTTGTGGGAAAGGGTTGGCTCATTGCCAAACAGAGCGTGGGAAACACGACAAACATGTATATCGTCATGGCTACGAAATTCTACCACCAATGAGAAGACCCGATGCCAACATCCGAGCAAAACTGTTTCAGTCGACATGGCTGATAGGTCATAAAAGCGGCACAGCTAGGACCGCCCAAAACTCATCATGGTTGAAATTCATGCGGATTTCTCAAACACTTCCATCATAGCAACATAATTGTCAAGGAAACCAGTGACGTGCAGTGAAGGCCCTCGTAAATATTCATGAGTCAGTTTCTACCAAAAAGTCTTCCATAATGATATTGTTTGGAAAAGGGATGGCACTATCCCATTCAGTGACACTTCTTCTCTGGTGACTAAAAATATAGCATTATCTCTGACCTTGGTGTGAAATTGAGCTGTGGCCGCTGTCAGAAGATGGAGAATACCGTCGTTTTTTGGAGGCCAATTCGTTGAGATTCGAAGGTTTTTTCCCGTTACAAATTTCTCCCTCTAAATTTCACGTAATTTCCAATCTGATTTGGTAATATAACAGAATGGTTCTCTATCTAAAAGAAAATATACATAATATTGATAATTGACAAATAAAATGGATATTTCGGACCAAATTCCATGCGTCGTTGACAGCTCATTAAGTATTCAAAACGAGGTCACGCACCGGAATGCTATGCATACAGCGCACATAAAATGAACAGCTTTTCAGTGTGCTGCGGACTGACTGGCCAGCAGTAGAGGGACCCCATTATTCAAGCGGCTCTTCGTAAATAATACTCGCAGAAGCTTGAATACACTTTGCAGTAGAATTAAAGTGGGCTCGGCGATACGCGTTCAGCCTCCCTCTTTACCCTCATGAAGTACATTAGGTTTAATGTTTTAATCTTGACTCGACAGTCTTAGCGGACGTGTTGACCGCTAATTTTTTTATCAATTTCACGGTCTGCACTCAGTACTCTATAATTTTACACGAGTGCAGACCCTAGCAATCTTGGCCCGCCGGGGTAACATGATTGATGAACTGTTTCTCCCGTCAAAGGGCGCCCGCCAAAGATTCGAGTCCCACCTTTTCAGTTTTTAACGGACAAAGATCTTTTCTTTTGCGGTGGATATCGATGTTTACATCCATATTGGTCGATGTCGACTACATGTGGGCCAGCGCAGGTGAAGAACAAACAGTTGTTTGTTTTCTCAACTGCATACCTCTTGAAGTTTGCCCAGATGATTTTGTGTGGCCGTGCTAGCAACATTTTCTGTACGCCATGCCACAGGATAATGTAACAACGATTTCGATTCGGCTTCAGTTGTTTTGATGATTCCCATAAGTGACCTACCTGACTCATGACGACCTCCACCCATCTGTCTCGTAGGAGCTCGTCAGAGAGACTTTGAGGCTGACATCAATACCATCGGGCCAGCACAGTGTTGCGCCTGTCTTGTATTTCCCTTGGGAAGATGTTGATGAGATTTAGTCGACTGTCTAACACATCAGCATGGGGAATGAGCCCTGGCCTGAAGGGTACACAACTGCAACTCATTTTCAGGCCAGAGCACTGAGAATTTCGCGGTTTTCAAACCAAGATTCTCGCTGCAACTTCATGGTGGCTCCATCCAGCCTTTTTTCCGCCTCACTCCTGGCCTCTGCTCAGATAGTAAAGGCGATATGACTACGCCGTGGAAACAAAGATTGGTGGCATTCACCTATTTGCTTGTATCGGCCCAGTCCTCACTGCATTCAGTGCAGGCCATGACCTGACTTGTGCAGTACCTCCTGTGGTTCGGCCTTCCAACCTCACAAGGGTGGGCCTCTCACAGATTGCAGCCTAATTCATTAACTGTCATGGCGGACATGTTACCCTGCCAGTTAACTGCCCACCACACGCATCTAGTGGCGGATTGGTGAGGCCCTGTGTGAGCATCATTCAAGTTCCATTAACATACTTGAGATGCTGGCAGTCTCGGAGAAACTGCGATGTTACTTCTATATTCGGTGTTGTGCCAGATGATCCTGGTTCGATGTGACTTTGACACAGTTGTAGTTTACATCGACGACCAGGTTGGCAGGCAGCCTGCACACCTGTGTACACTCACTTGAGAAAGACCCCATTGGGTTTTTCCTCATAGCTTCTTGCTTTCGACGGTCCTCCTCCCAAGCAAGGACAACTAACCACATGTCAATCTGACTTGTTTCATGAACTAGTCACAGATTTCCAGGCTAATGCCTGAGGGTTCCTGACCCCTACACATGGCACACGAATACGATGGTGATGAAGACGGACAGGCTACTTATATACACCTTCTTGTCGTCTTCCTCTTATCCCTTGGGTACTTAATCAACTGGAGCAGAAGGACGACAAGGTCCTCTTCTTAACTCCATGTTGACCCCATTGATTGGTTTTCCAGGGCTATAACTATTCCCTTGGTTCACCAGTTGGAGGTACAAATGTTCTTCCGAGCAGAACAATATTCTGTTCAAGCACAGCTTGGGTTTCCTTCACCCAGCTCCGCAGGAATTTCTCCGGATGTACTGGATTTTGTAATGCTCTCCTGTTCACATCAGACCTTTCTCAAACAAGCTATGGCTTTTACAGCCTGCACTTGAGGGACTTCTAACATGACAGTAGATTACTTAATGTTAGTCAGTTGAACGTCCATGTCAGTTAACTTAAGGGGATGTTTTAACACCCCTGAATTGCAGGACCTCTTCAACACCTTCTTATCCAAAAGTGTTATAGAGATCTTTAGAGTTCTGTGAACCAGTGAACAATTTCACATCTGTTTCATTGGTTCCTACGGTTGCCTTTTTTTTTGTAAGCAGTTGTTACTTCTTGGTATACATGTAGTAAAGAACTATTTTCTGTGTAATAGAGACGGACCACATCTGATGGGAACCGAGTGTGCCCATCCGATTCCTACGGGAGGATTTTTGTTTTTTAACTAAGACTGTCAGAGTCCTCTTTACCTCCGGACATCTTTGTTCTAGGCATCAAATCATTGTCCATTCCAGATGGAAAATGTTGGTGCCACTCATGACTTTGGCGTCTGATCCCTAAGGAAGTTTTTTTGAGCTAAGATGGTCGGAGTCCTCTTTGCCTCCGGATGTCTTTGTTCTGGGCATCAAATGATTCTTGTCCGTTTCAGACAGCGAATTTTGGTGCTGATCATGACTTGATGTCTGCTCCCTAAGGAGGGATTTATACTAAGGACTGTCGGAGCCCTCTGTGCCTCCGGACGTCTTTGTTCTGGGCATCAAATCATTCTTGTCAAGACGGAGAATTTTTGGTGCCAATCATGACTTTAACGTCGAACATTAGCGGCACTGGGACGCTTTGAATCGGTCACTTGCAGTTACAAATGTATTTGTCACGACAACCCTGCCATACCAACAGGCTTCTCGCGACACGTATTTGTCATGACAACCCTGCCATACAAGCAGGCTTCTCGTGACATGTTTTTTGTCCTGACGACCCTGCCATACAGGCAGGCCTTTCATGACATGTATTTATCATGGTGACCCCACCATACCTACAGGCTTTCATGACAAGATTGCCTGAAGGTTGGCTACGGTCATCCATGAAACCACGGACGTATCAACGGCAGAATCCGTGTGATTGGTCCGCATGCGCAAAATAAAAGGCAGAGCATGGGAGAACAGTGTTGAGGGCAACTGACTGAGCCCCACCATGTTCTCGGGACATTTTCAGACCGGAGACCTCCCCAGCATTGGTGTCTCCTAACTCTAATTCTTTATTGAGCTCTGTACATGTACATGTACATGTGCATATTATAGTGTCTATATGTACCATGTCATGATGTTTTGCCTTTCATGATAATTTTTATTTTGTGTGCCCCACTGAACTCTTATGTGTAGGTATCGGTGGGCTGTAATTCATTACGTGTGATTCCCAAAATCGGGGATCACATCTCTGTTGGCATGTTGAGGCTACCATTATGACTAATGTCTTTATCATGCCGACCTTTTTGGGCTGCCTTGTCCACCCACATGTGGAGCGACGGGCCCATCCAGGGTTTACGCGTATTGTTACGTGCCCCTGTGAAAGCACAATAGCATCTTGCATGACCCACCTCCTTGACAGTGCTAGTCTATGCATAAGTAGTATTGCTCTACAGGTAAGTAGAGTGAAGTAGACTCCCTTTCACAGAAGTGTGGTTGGGGTCTACAAACGAATACTTACCTGTAGAGCATCCCTCCCCCTACCCCACTCTTCTCTATGCCTTGGGTACTTTGTTGTATTCCGACTTAGCGCTCGAGAAAAGAGGACGCTCACGAGGCACACATGCCGCGGGGTATTATGGGTAGGGCGCCAGAGGGCGCTATTGTATATAACTCTTAGCGGAAAATACCTGCCGGTAGGGGAATATGCATAGTAGTATTGCTCTACAGGTAAGTATTTGTTCGTAGACCCCAACCACACTTCTGTGGGGGGGGGGGGAATCTATGGTGCTGGTGTTAATTTCCTTGGTGGTGTTAGTAGTCAGACGTGGCGGCGAGTTTTGAAAGCAATAAGGAGTAATCTGAAAGAGAGGAAAATGATCCGTTATGTCGGAATAAAATATTCCAGAAGAAATATCACGCTCATTGTTAGTAAAAATGTTATCTATTAGTGTTGCACTGGAGGGGGTGACGCGGGTGGGTTTGTCTATTAATGGCCTGAACCCATAGGAACAGGTGTTGACGAAGTCGTCCGTGGATTGATGACCAGAGCTGTTTAGCAAATTCAGGTTGAAATCGCCTGTTATGTAACACAGTTTCCTCTCTTTGGTTATGGCATTGAGACAGGAGTCAAAGACCTTAGGATGTATCTATTGAAGTACCAGGAGCCCTGTACACATTGCCGACAATTAGGTTACTTGCTTTATCACGCTGAATTTCTGTGAAAACACATTTGTAGTCGTCAGATTTGGACATGAGGTCGTCACGAATGTGACATTTACAAGCATGGCGGCTCCTCCTCCAATTTTGTTGGAACGGGAAGAGTGAACAACGGAGTAATTGTCCGTATGAACATACGAAGGAAGAGCACCTTTGAACCATGTTTCCGTGAAACCATAAACTAAAAAATTTATTTATCGTCTCAATATACCAGTAGCGAATCAATGTTGAAATGTTTTTGGAAAAATACGTGGGGGGGGGGGGGGTGCCTCTGTTTTGATATGTATGCTTGGTCAGAGATGCAAATAAGGTACCGGTATCAATGGAAAGCTACTGGAATACCCTTTAAAGTGGCACCATTTTGACAGTGTTCAAGTTCATAAGTTTCACATACATGTTCATGTACTACTGCATTATTTGTGGATTACCCTTTTATTCCCGATACACCATGTATAATATAGTTATAATTGTACATTACATGTACAAACCTTGTATTATTTTTTTAGAAAATTTGAAGAAAATTTGAAGAAATGAAGGCTCTGGAATCATTTGTCATCCCTTTAGATATGTTTGTGTCTCATGCCTTGTTTTTGACAAAGGCTGTGATTCATCACTTTGAAATATAATGAAAACATTTAAGAGAAATGTTAAATTTGTGTTGCCTTACAATCATATACATTTCTGATTGTCTTACAGTTTGAGACAAAATTTGACAAGATGAATGAGAAGAGGCCTTCCTTGAAGAAAAAATTACCAGAATCCGATGTTCTAGATGCTGTTGATGACATTTGCAATGATGAGTTCAATTTGTAAGTATCTAATAAGTTATTGTGAGTGAGAATTGCTGTGGGTCGTTTTATAAATTTGGGGTCTCCTTTTTTCCTTTACATCTGACATCTATGGTTATATGATTCTGATGCACTCCTTAATGCAGTCGTCCTCCAAGAGTGATTATGAATAGCAAACTACCTACCCAACAAATACAAACTTGTTTAAAGTCATTCTTAATGATGCTTGAATGGCAAATTACAAAGTACTAAGGTAGCGGGGGACAGGAAAGATATAGTTTGGACTCTAAATTTATAGAATCACCCGTATACACGAGTGACCCGTATTCTTTTGATTAAAGTTATTATTTACTTCGGACATACGGTATGTCGTACATGTCGTGCATATAGCCCTGTTTTGAATAGACGGACGGTACCTCTACCATATGCAAAATCAACTCGAACCAACTCAGCGACCACAAGGGTGGATCCAGAACACAATTTGGGGGGGGGGGCCAAAAAAAAATTGTGTCTCCCAAAAAGTGGGTCAAAAAATTACAGCGTGGGGTTCGGGGCCCGCTTAAGGGCCCCGAAATTTTTTTGGATTCTCGATGCTCTGTGGTGCCATCTGAGGCAATTTCTGACCACTTTAGCCAATGTTTTTTGAGGAAAAGATGGTGGTGTACTCAGTGCCTGCCTTTATTGCGACGTCACATAAAATAACAACAATTGGTTTCGTTTGGGGGGGGGGGCCATGGCCCCCTTTGGCCCCCCCCTGGATCCGCCCTTGAGTGACCATCACATTCATACAACTGGTCTATTGTAGTCTTGGATCGTACATTTGCATCACACTGTTTGGGCTACTCAAGTATTGGTAAGAACTTAAAATCAATATTGCCTGGTGTTGTGGAAATAAAACCAACTATTTTACACTTAGGATCCCCAAGAAATTATTATGTCGCATTCCGTGATAAGGTTGATTCCCCTTATGTCTTTGAAATTTGGTATATTTTGTAAGTTTGCAGAGCCTGTAAAACTATTTTATGTCGTAAGATCAGAGATTGAAATTGAGAGTATGTGTTTTCTTGGCGGGTGTTTTTTTTAGGCAACTGAGTAATATCGCGCAGTGTAATTTTGCACCAGATGTACATGCATTGTAGTCCGTCAACAACTGCTGTCTGTGCATGGTACCGGTAAGATCATCTTTCGAGCCAGTGCGTGTGCACATATGTTTTAAATTTTTTAATTTTTTAGGATGTCTTACAAACATATGGTGACCATGAAGGGACATGACCAGTCATGAAATTTTTTGCGATGTCTTGAATTGTTTTACAATTAGTGACGTTTTTTCAAGACATTATGATTTTTTTCGGACATCGTGAATTTTCATCGCGAAATATTTCATGATTTTGTGATATTTAGGGCATACTGTTTCTGCCTTGTCCGTCCGTACGTGTGTGAGTATGTAAACACCGGCAATCGTGGATGTAGGACCAGTCATGAAATTTTTTGCGATGTCTTGAATTGTTTTACAATTAGTGACGTTTTTTCAAGACATTATGATTTTTTTCGGACATCGTGAATTTTCATCGCGAAATATTTCATGATTTTGTGATATTTAGGGCATACTGCTTCTGCCTTGTCCGTCCGTACGTGTGTGAGTATGTAAACACCGGCAATCGTGGATGTAGGACAAAAGAATTGGGGCGCGAACAATATGTCCACGATTGACCGAACGTCCACGATCTCA
This sequence comes from Patiria pectinifera, assembly GCA_029964075.1. Lineage (NCBI taxonomy): Eukaryota > Metazoa > Echinodermata > Asteroidea > Valvatida > Asterinidae > Patiria > Patiria pectinifera. The sequence goes on along the minus strand of CM057136.1, from coordinate 5,292,887 downwards.
ATTCGTTTACAAAACCAATGAGAGCTGTCGCTAAAAAGTACAAACAAAGGAAAGAGGATTAGGGACAATGGGGGTCCACGATTGCCGGCATTAACACGGGTGGGTGGGTGTGTGTGTGCGTGCATATGCCTATTGCAGTACTATGTATGGGTTATGCGTGTGTGCGCGTGGGTGTGCAGGTGCGTGTACAAGCACTGCCTTGTGGGGTACCGGAGCAATGGGAGGTACCCCACAAGGAATGCCCACCGACTTGCGGGGTACCGTTTTCGTACCCCACAAGTTTTTCAGGAAATAGATATATGGATTTTACTCAAAAACTAGGAATTTCCAAAGTGGTTTGATCTGTCGCAATTGGAAGAGTTTCAGAAAAGGGATATTACGTGTAAGTCCCAAGTCTACTTCATTCACTTACCCAAATAGCTACTACATATGCATATTTATTCAGCCGACAGGCTCAAACGCTAAAAGATTTAATCAACCACCGAGCGCCCTCTCGGGGCCTACCCATTATGCTACGTCATGAATCCGCCATTATACTTCCTCTTTTTTCTTAGCGACGGCATCGTGCAGAAGCAAATATTTTTGCTCTCGCCTTTTGACGAGTTTTTGTACGATTTTCGCTTTAAGAGTTTCTGTTTTATAGAATTTATCAACCAAGTGAGTTGTGTAGAATCTGTTGAGTTTGGTTTGAGTTAAGTAGTTCTCATTTGGAGTGATTTTGGAGTCATTTTGCTTTCGTTTTTCTTGCACGTAACGTAGCAGGTTTTTCAGCCTTTGTCTGACACCACGTGCGGCAGGCCAGGTCGGCACCGCGGGACTAGCCCAGTGCCGGGTAGGCATCGTGGGTTCTCCCTTTGGGATCAAGTGCAATCCCATTTTAGCCGAGTCGGCTTTCCTGAGTTATTATTATTATTTCTGTTGTACAGTTATCTAATAATAATATTTCTTGTTAAAAAAAAGAAAAAAAAAGAAGTGCATTTAGTTTATGACTCCATAGAAATCCGTAAAGACCTTTAGGAGAGACAGTGCGTCGTATATCCCCGGAGAGAAGTGTGGTTATTCTCCACAAGGTCTGCTAGTCGCCCCACACGTGGGGCCCCTGTTCCGGAAGTCAGACTTTCGGCCGTTCAGGGGACTAGCGAAACGTTTCGAAGAATATAGCGGTTTCGGCCGTTCCCTGTTCTCCGTTCGTTTCCCCTAAGCTCGCGGTGAGCTAGGGCCTAGCGAGACAAGTACAGTGGGGGTATATCGACAGAGGTCGTTCCCTTCCCCCCTGACTGTTTCAGCTAGCTCGGGGAGCTAGTAAGCTAGAAGAGGATGTTTCGTTGGGTATATCGACAGAGGTCGTTCCCTGCCCCTCGCCGTCCTAAGCTATCTCGGTAGTGCGGTGACAAACGAGATAGCGGGGAGATATTCGTGGGTATATCGGCCGCTGGCCGTTCACTTCCCTCGGCCGCCTCGCCGGGCGTGTAAAGAGAAATTCCGTGGGGTACAACGACCAGCGGTCGTTCCTTTCCCCCCGGCCGTTCTCAACTGCATACATCTCAGTAGTACAATAGTACGAAAAGACGAGATAGCAGTGAGTCCCCACGCAGGGACATCGCCGTTGTCTGTAACGGTCATCCCGTGTTACACGTTTTTGACCGGCATCAGACATACGTCCTACGGTATGGAACACCGTGAGGATACCATGGATAAAACTCCCCGTGTAACCACGGCCCCCCAGGCGACCAGCCGTAAGGGTTCCGCGGTTAAAAAGGCCGCATCAAAGGCCACCGGCGGTCCCAAGGGTAAGACCCAAAAGGGACCAATAGTCGCTCGATCACGCCTCCGGTCTCCAGACCATCGGCGTCACCTAGCAACCCGGCGTCGATTTCCCGTAGTTTCACGGGAATTTCTTCGCCTCGTCCCCCCGGTCTGCTGGCTCCAGCAACTCTCGGGGACGACCAGTCACGGAGCGGTAAAAGGATTCAATCCTCACCGGCCCCGTCTGCGAGTTCATCGCACTCCGAGCATCCTGCTTCCACCCGTGCGGAATGGGCAGGACTCGCGGTGACTGATTTGCCTCCTCCCCCAATTCGGGCCACGGACTCGCAGTCAACATCATTCTTTGATCAATGCTCCGGAATTCCCAGGATATTATCGGAGTTTTCATCCAGTGAATCAAGTCACCCAAGCAAGAAAAGGAAACACAAGGCCGCGCCGTCTTCTTCAGGGGATTCCCCCCGCAAGTCGACGCATCGGAAAAAGAAAAACAAAGGTGTATCCACAGAAATCTTTCTAAAAGCTTTCCAGGACATCAACGTTTCGCTAGCAGCCCTCACTAAACAACAACAATGGAGATCGGCCCCAACGGCGGTGACTCAGAGGTCACTCCCGGCGGCCACATTTCCAGACCCAAATCCGGGTCTAATTCTGCCGGATCCGGGTGTGATCCGGCCGGATCCGGGTCCGATCCGGCCGGATCCGGGCGCAATCCTGCCTATTTCGGGCGGGATGAGAGGGGAACACACTGGGCCCCCAGATCCTGGGGTTGCCATCAGTGTCTGCTCAGATAATCCACCTACTCCGGGCCGCGATTGGGCGCCCCCGAGATCACAGGCGGGAATTTCCTTACACCCATCTATGAATTTGGGCACTTCTATTCAAGATGCTCCTGACATAGATGTCGATGATACTCACCCCCCTTCCACTCACTCACAAGATGAGCGCTCTGGGGATGATGAGGCCACTGACCCTGGCAATTTTTCGCCATTTGAGACTCAGCTGAGGCTGGTTCAAAGAGATATGGTTCGGGTACTGCAACTACCAGAGAGCAGTAAACCAGAGACCACCCGTCGTTCTTTCAAACGCCGGACCGGCGTGGAGGAACCTCGGGATCCAGCTTTCCCAACTATGCCGGTGGATTGCTTATGCGCCGATCGCATACAACGCATCGCCGATTCAAAGAAATGGACGGCTTTCAACAAAAGGTCGGCAGCCTATTTCCAATTTCCAGAAAAGGACCGAAACGATTTCTTTACGGTTCCTTCTATTCCGGATACGGCCAAGGACAAATTGACTGGAGATAGCGGCAAAGCCCCGACCAAGTCAATATTTGTTGATAAGACTAGAACAAAGATGGAGGATACAATGAAGAAGGTCGATGAGGCGGCTAGATTTGGCTCGCAAACAAGCGCCTTTTTACTTCTGTTATCTGAATATATTGTCTGCGCATGTGAGGAAGATTCACAAATTCCAGCCGATATGTTAGCAGCAGCCTTCCGATGTCTGGACGAAATACTCCGTTTCTCTCTAGACCAATTTACGAGAATCTCTATCCTGTCTGCCAAGTCGCGTAGGACTAATGTGATGGATGCACTTTACATACCACACAAAGGCGCTAAGAAGAAGTTAGAAGACCTTCCTCTTATGGGCAAAGACCTTTTCGGAGGCAAATTCCAGGAAGTTCTGGAAGTTGAGGCCAAACAAATGGAGACAGCAGACAAACTGAGCTTGAAGAAGCCTTCAGCCACTAACAAGCCCAAGTTCTCTGGGAAGAAGGCAACGAAGGGTGCTCCCTCGTTTCGCCCTGCCCTTAAGAAACCGTTCAAGCCTTTTCGCCAACAGACGGCCAAGGCATCAGCTGGTGCAATGGTTTCAGCTCCACGCCCCTACTCTGCCCCTGCACGCCAATTTAGCGGCCGGGGACGTGGCGGTGGGCAATCCGCCCCCCGCTCTGGGTGGCGGCGGTGACGCCCCTACCGAGCCGACCCCGACACTGGGGCCCGTCGGGGGTCGTCTCAGAAATTTCGTAGGGCCCTGGAGAGAGATCACCTCCGACGCATGGGTGCTTTCTATAGTCAGCCACGGCTATCAACTAGAATTTACAAGCACCCCTCCGTCGGAAATATGTGTTCGCGAAACACCGGTTCCGGCAAACACAGACAAACGATTAGCTCTCGAGCAAGAGATCTCATCCCTCATCGAGAAGAGAGCGGTCCGCCTGGTGCCACCAATGGAGCAGTTCACAGGCTTCCTGTCCTCCTTCTTTCTAACACCAAAGAAGGCGGCGGGCGAATGGCGGCCGATAATCAATCTGAAACTGCTCAACAAGTTTGTCAGACCCAAACGTTTCCGAATGGAAAATCTCCATGTAGTTCTAGAGTCATTACCCACACCAGCGTGGGGAGCGTCATTAGACCTAAAAGACGCATACCTACACGTCCCCATCTTCCAAGAGCACTCCCGATTCCTGCGTTTTCGGTATCAGGAGCGCACTTACGAGTTCACTGCCCTTCCCTTCGGGCTATCAACCTCGCCAAGAGTGTTCACCAGGGTTGTGCGGGCAGTTGCATCACGTCTCCGGCGAAAACATAATGATTTTTATGTATCTCGACGACTGGCTGATAGTGGGAAAATCAGAAGGCCAGACTGCTCAGAATTTGAGGGATACTTATACGTTGACAACGGGCTAGGCTTCATCATCAACGAAGAAGTCCCACCTAATCCCGTCCCAGGAAATCACTTTCCTGGGAGCAGAGATCGATTTACGCAGGGCATAGCCGTCCCCACAGGGAGCGTGTTACCAGCCTGCGGAAGTGCGTCAAACTTTTCCTATCCGTTCAAGTCGCTCCAGCCCGAGCTTGGCTGAAACTTATAGGGTTCATGGCCAGCTTAGTGGACCTGGTTCCATGGTGCAGACTGAGGATCGTCCTTTACAAATGCATCTTCTGGCACATTACAGACCAAAGACAGATCCGATCTCTCTTTTGGTCTCGATCGACGATGTCATTCGGCCACACCTTCGGTGGTGGCTATTGGAACAGAACATTCGGTGCGGACGGAGCTTCCCCAGAGGGGATCCTCACGTCATAATTTCCACCGACGCCTCCAACGAGGGCTGGGGAGCCTCCCTTCCCCCTCGACAAGCTGCAGGCACTTGGGACGACAACACTCGGTCCCTACATATCAATGTTCTAGAACTCCAGGCTGTAGTCAATACCCTACACCACTTTCAAGCAGACGTAGTGGGTCGGTCTGTTCTAATCAAGACCGACAACACGACAGTGGTAGCATATATCAACAAACAGGGCGGTACAAGATCACCCCAGTTGTGCTACCGGACTTGGGAAATGTTTCAGTGGCTAATCAGACACAAAGTCGATCTACGTGCCATTCACATTCCTGGTGCGGAAAACGACATAGCGGACTCTCTCTCCAGGGGCAAAGTAGTTCCCACAGAGTGGTCATTGAACAGGAGGATCGTACGTCAGATCTTCTCGATCCTAGGTCGTCCACACATAGACCTGTTCGCCTCAGCGGTCAACACTCAGCTCCCGGTGTTCTGCTCGAGAGCCCATCATCCTCATGCATGGGCCTCGGACGCACTATCAATAGAGTGGACAAACATGTTCGCTTACGCCTTCCCTCCAATCTCAATCCTTACAAAGGTCATCGGGAAACTGGAGAGAGACAGGTGCAAGATCCTGCTGATCGCCCCCTTTTGGCCGCGTCAGCCCTGGTTTCAGCGACTGGTGAGGCTCCTAGTGGGCTCCCCTCTAATCCTCCCAGATCGTCACGACCTACTCGTTCAATCTCAGTCCCGGTTCCGACACCCATCTCCGGGAGATCTCCACTTAGCGTGCTGGCCACTGTCAAGTGTGCCTACCGAGCAGCAGGTCTTTCTGAAGACGCTGCAACTCTGGCCGCAAAGGGACGTCGTCTCTCAACACGACAAATCTATGACAGTCGACTACGACATTATAGTAGGTGGTGCACAGAACAGGCTGTGGATCCGCTCTGTGCTTCTTTAAGCCATTGTTCAGAATTCCTACTGTCATTGTTCAGAGCCAATTTGTCAGTAGGAACGATACGAGATTATCGATCAGCCATAGCAGCGGTTCACAAGGGCTTCGCTGATGGCTCATCTATCTCCTCTAATGTTGCAATCACTAACCTACTTCGGGGAATGTTCAACGAGAGACCTAAAATCTGGAAACTGGTCCCATCCTGGGATCTAGGTCAGGTCCTGAACATGTTGGCCAAGGCTCCATACGAGCCCTTGGGCCAAGCACCCCTCATTAATGTATCTATAAAGTTGGCCTTCCTGCTCGCGGCTACCGCTAGGCGGAGCAGCGAGATCCATGCGCTGACTTTAGATTCGGGACATATCCGCTGGGAACCAGGTGGGGTTCGCCTGATCCCAAAGGCGTCCTTCCTGACGAAAAATCAGACGGCAAGTTTCAGCCCTCCTGATATTTTCCTCCCAAAAATAGAGTCGACCTCCTCTATTCCCTCAGACAAATTATGGTGCCCGGTGCGCATCTAAAATGGTATCTGGCATGCACCAAGTCACTCAGGGATAAATGCATGCAGCTCTTTATTACAACCATAAAGCCACATGGCCCCGCCTCAAGGGACACCATTGCGCGTTGGGTAGTAGCTGCTATCAAATTCGCTAATGCGGACTGGCCATCCAAAAGGGACGCTTCTGTCCAAGGCCTTGTCCGAGCCCATGACGTCTGGCGCTGTAGCGGCGTCCTGGGCATTTTTAGGGGTCCCTATCTCAGAGATCTCTCAAGCAGCATGCTGGAAGTCTGCCACGACATTCACATCCTGCTACCTACGTGACGTACTCCAGACTGGAGGGAACACGGGGAAGACGGTACTGACACAACACCAGTCCTCGTCTACGAACCCTACCCTGCGCAGTAGTCCTTCCCGGCCTGACCAGGAGACTAACTAAGCAGGTAATACATTTACATGTATATTCAATCTAAATGGTCTAAATCATTATGTATATATATCTATATACTGTTGTTTAACCATTTGATTTCAGGGCGTCTCGCCTACCCAGCCACCGGTTGTCGGTGCCACTCTATGCATATGTAGTAGCTATTTGGGTAAGTGAATGAAGTAGACTCCCCCCCCCCACAAAAGTGTGGGACGAGTCTACGAGTGATACTTACCCAAATAGCTTCCCGCCCTCCTCCCCACTCTCGGCTCGCGTTACGATGGTTTTTCACCTTTAGTGCGCGAGAAAAAAGAGGAAGTATAATGGCGGATTCATGACGTAGCATAATGGGTAGGCCCCGAGAGGGCGCTCGGTGGTTGATTAAATCTTTTAGCGTTTGAGCCTGTCGGCTGAATAAATATGCATATGTAGTAGCTATTTGGGTAAGTATCACTCGTAGACTCGTCCCACACTTCTGTGGGGGGGGAAATTTTATGTACATATTATGTGTATTAAATTGATCCCTGCTTTGCTTTTCAATCATTGTTTTAATTTTAAAAGAGAGTTAAAAGTTTTTAAAAATCCTCCTTAATATAAGTAAAAAGGACTGAAGATGCGACCGGAAGAACTAATTACTTAACACTTCAATTCCGTATTCACTTTCATGCATTTATGGGGTTGTGTCTAAACGATCTCAAGATGTAATTAAAGATCATTTGGGAAATTGGAAATCTATTTTCTTTATGATGTTCATTTATGAAAACAGACCGTCACTAAAATGATTCTGAAAGTTTTGTATACTGAGTGCGGATCCCGGGTGCATAGGCAGCGCTACTTGCGACCGCGCTTGCAGCTACTCGCACTGGAGATATGAAGACACCATCAAACGAATGTCGTTCATCGTCCAATCACAAAATGGCAACAAGGCTACGACTATTGCGCAGTCCAACGTGACTGGCAGCCATCTTAAAAGATATCCCAGCATGCCTAGTTCTGGGCTTATTAACATATGATAATTAGGTGACAGCTCTACATGGTATCTTAAGGGCGCCCGCTATATTGTAGCCTTACTAAGGTCACCTCAAGCTCCACTCCGAAGGATATTTTTGAGAGTTTTAAGGGGATCGAAGCGTCATCTGCAACATCAGCCGACATTTGAAGAAAAATAAAATAAGAGGGAAAAAAAAAGCTGCATCGCCGCACCACTTTTGGGGCAAGCTCCATACCAGAAACTGGAAACTTTTTTTTTTTGGCCTGAGGAATATTTTTTGCGAGCTGCGAATCAGATGCGAGCCTATGTAATACCAATTTCCGTCCGTTTGTCAGTGCGTTCCGACGGACGTCCGTCCGTCCGCGTTCCGATAAAAATGTTGAAGTTTTTGGTTCTAGTTAACTTGGGTAAAAAAATTAAATGCAGTTGTCATGTATCATCTTTATAACTTCAGTTAGGTTCATATCATTGCAGTAAATTTTATGATTTCATTGAAGAATTTTAATTCAAGGAAATGTTAAAGTTTTTAATTGCTACATGTACATGTATACTGGTATAACATGTACGTGTGTGTATACCGAAATAACATGTACATGTACACTATGCATTTTGGGGATGTGCATGAGCTTCTGGTTTGATCTTTTAGTTTATGGGTTGGAGTAGGGATGGGGTAGGGGAGCTAGGATGGGTAGGGCGGGGTGGGTTGGGGTGGGGAGAGGGGTTGGAATACTGGGTTTGGGTGGGGTGGGGATTTGTAGGGGTGGGGTGGGAACAGGTAGGGAGAGACAGGTAGGGGGAGACAGGTAGGGAGAGGATGGGCATGGATGTAGGGGTTGGGTTAGGAGGGGATTGGGCAGGGGGCGGGATATAGGATCGGAGTAGGGGTTGGGTTGGGGATGGGTAGGGATGGGTAGGGATGGGTTGTTGTAGGGGTTGGATAAGGGGAGGGGTTACATGGGGTCAGGTGGGGATGTATGGGTGGAGGAATAGGGTGGGCGGGATATTGGAATTCGAGTAAGGGTTAGGGTGGGGATGTGTAGGGTGGGTAAGGACAGATAAGGGAAGATAGGGTAGGTGGGTGTAGGGGGTTGGGGTAGGGGAGGGTATGGGTCAGGGGAGGGGGAAGGAGATAGGGATTGGAGTTTGGGTGGGGTTGGGTTGTGTAGGTGATAGGGTGGGGATTGTTAGGGGAGGATGGAATGGGTGTGGGTAGGGGGTTGGGTGGGGGGGGGGAGGGAGTTGGGGATGGGGTAAGGTTTTGGGATGGGGTAAGGTTTGGGGGAGGTGGTGATGGTGCTGTGTCTACATGTACATGTATACCCATTCTTGTTCTGCATTTGTGGCGACTACACAAGAGTTTTCCCATGGTAATACAAGTATGGGGACCAGAAGACACTGTTGGGGCTGCAAAAATCCACAACTGGGTCCTAATTACCCTAACAATGGAAAACTCCCCCATAATTATGGTGTTCTATATCTGCCATCTCGCGTGGCGGATCTCGCGTGGCGGATCTCGCGTCGCGCCTCGCGGATCTCGCGTCGCGCCTCGCGGATCTCGTGTCGCGCCTCGCGGATCTCGCCTCGCGCCTCGCGGATCTCGCGTGGCGCCTCGCGGATCTCGCCTCGCGCCTCGCGGATCTCGCCTCGCGCCTCGCGGATCTCGCCTCGCGGATCTCGCCTCGCGGATCTCGCGTGGCGGATCTCGCGTGGCGGATCTCGCCTCGCGGATCTCGCCTCGCGGATCTCGCCTCGCGGATCTCGCCTCGCGGATCTCGCCTCGCGGATCTCGCCTCGCGGATCTCGCCTCGCGGATCTCGCCTCGCGGATCTCGCCTCGCGGATCTCGCCTCGCGGATCTCGCCTCGCGGATCTCGCCTCGCGGATCTCGCCTCGCGGATCTCGCCTCGCGGATCTCGCGTGGCGGATCTCGCGTGGCGGATCTCGCCTCACGGATCTCGCCTCGCGGATCTCGCCTCGCGGATCTCGCCTCGCGGATCTCGCCTCGCGGATCTCGCCTCGCGGATCTCGCCTCGCGGATCTCGCCTCGCGGATCTCGCCTAACATAACAAAACCCTCTCAGTAAAGCCCGTCAGAGAACAGTATCAGAAACGCATGCGGAATGCCGTTCGGCACGCAAAGGAACAGAGGGAGGCGTTCAGAACGGGAAGGAACCCGTGCGTGCACGTGCGAACGGTCAATGTATATTTGGTGTCCCGCCTTACACTGTACACTGAACAAGTGATGCGAGAAAAACTGAACTAGAGCAGTTCGACATCTCCACCGCAGGCCGCTTAATTACCAACATACGCTATGCTGATGACACTGTCCTCCTGGTAGATGGTTCAGCTGACTCCTGCACAAGCTCTTGAAAGGCTCGACAATGCTGGTAAGGAGCGCTGCCTGAAACTGAACGGCAGAAAACCAAGGCCATGTTCATTTGGGAGCCAGCCAACAATAACATTCTAGGAGGTACAGAGGTCAAGCGTGTGGCACAGTTCAAATATCTGGGCTCCCTCAAGACAACGAACGGCGACTGCTGGATACCATCCAGGGAAGAGGCGGACAAGCCGGCCACAGAGACAGTATGCAGATGACATCCGTAACTGGACAGGTCTGTCGCTTGGGGCTGCAGCCTGAAGGGCAGAGAGAACATCTTGGAAGAATCTGGTGCGGCTGGCTGCCAGAGACGGGGAAGGCTAATCTCCGTTAGCCGAGGCCTACAGAATGTGTCAGATTTTATACATAGTAGGTTACGTAACTCTTGTATACATGTACATGTACTTGTTTACCTTGTTTTGAAACTTGTCACTCGGTGTTGGCGCTGAAGTGACCCACGTACTACATGCAATCACAGTATATATATATGCAATCACATGTAGCCTTCACTCAGTCCACGAACTGTACAACTGCGAATTTTGCAATGCAATGGGGCGTGATCTAATATGCAAATTAGACGCATGCGCATCAGTATTATCAAACAGTGTTATTCCAAAGAAACTCACTTGCAAAGCTGTGATACACGCGTACACCCGGAGAGAATGGGCCGAGTAAACTGTCCACGATAAACTAACCAACCAACCAACCTACCAACCTACCAACCCACGAAACCACCAACATAGCGAGCTCAGGCCCACGGCGCTTTTTCACGCCGTCGTGGGAAAAAGGGAATTGTTGTTGATAGCAATTAATAACCCCCAAACCCACATTGTGGTCAGGAGTTAAATTAAATCCCCCATTCTCCACTCCGATAAAGAGCGAAAGATTTAAAAAAAATCCGTCCTGACCCCACCCGAACATACCTGAAATAGAATCAAGAGCAGGGATATCCCTAAGGGCCTACACTCCGATTGTTTGTCCACGTACGTTACATAAAATATGCCCATTCTCCGCTCCATTTGGGAATGAAATGATGTTTAAACTAGAACGGCGAAGCCACCATGGCTCGCTGTCCAAGGCAGGAAGGGAGGCTGAAGGTAGGGTTGGGGATATATGGGCATGATGGAAGGGGATCAGGATTCTTGTTGATGTACCTCGGTGTAGGGGTCAGTTTTTAAATGTCAACATAAAAAGTTAACAGATTACCTAATAAATACATGTGTATATAAGTTAGCCGTCACTGTATTATGTATGGTGTTCTATATCTGCCATCTCGCGTGGCGGATCTCGCGTGGCGGATCTCGCGTCGCGCCTCGCGGATCTCGCGTCGCGCCTCGCGGATCTCGCGTGGCGCCTCGCGGATCTCGCCTCGCGCCTCGCGGATCTCGCCTCGCGGATCTCGCGTGGCGGATCTCGCGTGGCGGATCTCGCCTCGCGGATCTCGCCTCGCGGATCTCGCCTCGCGGATCTCGCCTCGCGGATCTCGCGTGGCGGATCTCGCGTGGCGGATCTCGCGTGGCGGATCTCGCGTGGCGGATCTCGCCTCGCGGATCTCGCCTCGCGGATCTCGCCTCGCGGATCTCGCCTCGCGGATCTCGCCTCGCGGATCTCGCCTCGCGGATCTCGCCTCTCGGATCTCGCCTCGCGGATCTCGCCTCGCGGATCTCGCCTCGCGGATCTCGCCTCGCGGATCTCGCCTCGCGGATCTCGCCTCGCGGATCTCGCCTCGCGGATCTCGCCTCGCGGATCTCGCCTCGCGTTTTTTTTCTTCTGGGTGTTGCGCATGCGCATTTCTTACGCACATTTTTATTCACAAGACAATCTATAGGAGAGGCGTCTCTGAATGGGATATAGCCATCATTTCTCTTATATATATGCGCATGCGCAACACCCAGAAGAAAAAAAACGTGAGGCGAGATCCGCGGCGAGATCGCGGCGAGATCATCGCGGCGAGATCGCGGCGAGATCCGCGGCAGATCAACGGCGAGATCCGCCACTGAGATCCGCCCGCGATCCGCCTGCAGATCCGCCACGAGATCCGCCACGCGAGATCCGCCACGCGAATCCGCCGCAGCGAAGATCCGCCACGCGAAATCCGCCACGCGAGATCCGCCACGCGAGATCCGCCACGCGAGATCCGCGGCGAGATCCGCGGCGAATCTGCGGCGAGATCCGCCACGCGAGATCCCGCGGCGAGATCCGCGGCGAGATCGCGGCGAGATCCGCGAGGCGCGGCGAGATCCGCGGCGCCACGCGAGATCCGCGAGCGCGGCGAGATCCGCGGCGCGGCGAGATCCGCCACGAGATCCGCCCGCGCGAGATGGCAGATATAGAACACCATACATAATACAGTGACGGCTAACTTATATACACATGTATTTATTAGGTAATCTGTTAACTTTTATGTTGACATTTAAAACGACCCTACACCGAGGTACATCAACAAGAATCCTGATCCCCTTCCATCATGCCCATATATCCCCAACCCTACCTTCAGCCTCCCTTCCTGCCTTGGACAGCGAGCCATGGTGGCTTCGCCGTTCTAGTTTAAACATCATTTCATTCCCAAATGGAGCAGAGAATGGGCATATTTTATGTAACGTACGTGGACAAACAATCGGAGTGTAGGCCCTTAGGGATATCCCTGCTCTTGATTCTATTTCAGGTATGTTCGGGTGGGGTCAGGACGGATTTTTTTTAAATCTTTCGCTCTTTATCGGAGTGGAGAATGGGGGATTTAATTTAACTCCTGACCACAATGTGGGTTTGGGGGTTATTAATTGCTATCAACAACAATTCCCTTTTTCCCACGACGGCGTGAAAAAGTTGGTAGGTTGGTAGGTTGGTTGGTTGGTTAGTTTATCGTGGACAGTTTACTCGGCCCATTCTCTCCGGGTGTACGCGTGTATCACAGCTTTGCAAGTGAGTTTCTTTGGAATAACACTGTTTGATAATACTGATGCGCATGCGTCTAATTTGCATATTAGATCACGCCCCATTGCATTGCAAAATTCGCAGTTGTACAGTTCGTGGACTGAGTGAAGGCTACATGTGATTGCATATATATATACTGTGATTGCATGTAGTACGTGGGTCACTTCAGCGCCAACACCGAGTGACAAGTTTCAAAACAAGGTAAACAAGTACATGTACATGTATACAAGAGTTACGTAACCTACTATGTATAAAATCTGACACATTCTGTAGGCCTCGGCTAACGGAGATTAGCCTTCCCCGTCTCTGGCAGCCAGCCGCACCAGATTCTTCCAAGATGTTCTCTCTGCCCTTCAGGCTGCAGCCCCAAGCGACAGACCTGTCCAGTTACGGATGTCATCTGCATACTGTCTCTGTGGCCGGCTTGTCCGCCTCTTCCCTGGATGGTATCCAGCAGTCGCCGTTCGTTGTCTTGAGGGAGCCCAGATATTTGAACTGTGCCACACGCTTGACCTCTGTACCTCCTAGAATGTTATTGTTGGCTGGCTCCCAAATGAACATGGCCTTGGTTTTCTGCCGTTCAGTTTCAGGCAGCGCTCCTTACCAGCATTGTCGAGCCTTTCAAGAGCTTGTGCAGGAGTCAGCTGAACCATCTACCAGGAGGACAGTGTCATCAGCATAGCGTATGTTGGTAATTAAGCGGCCTGCGGTGGAGATGTCGAACTGCTCTAGTTCAGTTTTTCTCGCATCACTTGTTCAGTGTACAGTGTAAGGCGGGACACCAAATATACATTGACCGTTCGCACGTGCACGCACGGGTTCCTTCCCGTTCTGAACGCCTCCCTCTGTTCCTTTGCGTGCCGAACGGCATTCCGCATGCGTTTCTGATACTGTTCTCTGACGGGCTTTACTGAGAGGGTTTTGTTATGTTAATCCACTGTTCCTTTCCTCTACCCAGGTATGCTCAAAAATTTGGTTTGAATTCCAGTATCTGAATTGCCTGAAGCAGTTATTCAAAACAGCGTTTTGTTGGCCTTCCATTTTTTTTGATAACTGATAAATGGGAGAAAACATTGGAATAAATTTGCCACATTTTTCTTATTTAAACTCCTATCGCCGCATGCCATCCAACAAATTGTAAAGCATCACTGGTTTGACAGTCACCCCGGCAGGCGGCACAACTCTTCGTCAACAAACCCGAAGTGCCGTCCAATTCCCCAGTGCTTGTAAAACAGTGGTCACATGGAACCAAAATAATTATTGTAGTCCAATCATGAAGCTTGTCTCAGAAATTCTTCATTATCATTGGTTGTTAACTTGTGCTTTCGTTTAGAACAGATGTTCTCACAGGCCTTTATCAATCCAATCTTTATCAATCAATCTGATTAAAAGAATGTCCACTGGCCCCATTATCTCAAGAAAAATACATTGTAGTACATATTATTTCAGTTGGCTATCAATCATTGACTGGAAGAAGCTCCTCGGAGAAGGAATTTATTTGAAAGATGCTCCTCATTTGTTTTTGCCGGCCGCGGCTGAATTTATTCATCTCAAAATATTCCAAGCAAGCAAAATTTACGAAGTACATACTTTACTCTCCTCGTAGAAAATTGCGTCGGGGGAAAAAAAATAATCCCCGGCCAGTAAATTCCTAGATGTCCTCATTGATTTCAAAATAAATTCTAGGGGTAATACCGCTTATTATCTGGTTTCCTTGTTATCACACAAAGACGAAACAAAAAATTAAAAATAACCAGCCCATCTGATTAAAGACACCAACAAGACAATAGAAATACATTCCATATTAAATTTGATATGGCTATTATGGTTCCATCAAATTTAAACAATCTAAAAACCTTAGTTCATTAAATTACGGAATTCCCAAAGACATTCTGAATAGATTCCAGGGGAAAATTTAATACAAATTATGTACGGTTTTTCTTCTATCTAACGGAAAACGATTTAACATAACCTGGTAATTATATTTACAGGCCTTTAAAAAAGTTCACAAATATACGTCTGGTGTACTGTTGTGCCATGAAAAAATTAATAAAACTCTGAACCCTTCAGTGCAGTACATCAGAGACGGAATAAATACCAGAGAGTTAATTTAATTTAATTTATTTCTGGTTCCCTTAAAAAAAAAGGGAGGAAAAAAAGGGGACTTTAAAATATAAATTTTATGAATTTGTAAAAAAAAAATCCAATAGGTTTCAGGGGAAAATTTAATACGATTTATTCTCAGTTTTTCTGCTTTGGGAGAACATATTAATTGCTGAGATGGGGAAGAGTTCAGGCTGGATACCTGGGGAAAAAATAATAATAACGTGGTCTTGTAGGGCGGAAAAAAACCTATCTGGTCCAGGTTAAAATAAAAAGAATGCTGAGATGAGAAGAATCATTTTTTTTTGGATAGGCTGGATACTAGGCTGGATAGGCATTCGCAAGTGTGCGAACGGGAGGTAGCTCGACACAATGCATCCTTGCCTTACACCCCTGCCAATAATAAATGGGTCTGTTCTTTCGTTGTTCCACCTTATGACTGCTGAGTGGTCAATGTGTAGCCCTTGCAGCATGGCCACTAGGTGCTTCGGGAAGCCCATCTGCACCATGATGTCAAACAGCTGGACGTGACTGGGTGTATCAAATGCCTTGCTGTAGTCTATAAAGATCAGACAGGCTTTCTTGTTCGGCAGCCTGTCCAAGATGATGGTAAGCAGGATCTTGCTGGCATGGCTGATGAGCGCAGTGGTGCGACAATTGCTACAGTCTGTCTTTGCGCCTGATTTGAACAGTGGCACAAAGTCTTGGGTCCGCCAGTCCTTGGGCCACTCACATGAATTCCAGATGCTGCATATAAAGCTTGACAGCCACACCTGCTTTCTCCACACATTTGAGGAGTTCGGCTTGGAGGCCATCCACTCCTGGAGTAGACTTGATGGTTCTGTTCCCTCTACTGGTGTGCGAGTAAGGGGATGTTCGCCTGGTGGTTTAGCAAACAGAATCTTGCCGTATCTGCGCCATCTGTCAAGAACTTCCTTGGGATCCGTCAGGACTGTCTCATCTTCACTGCTGATGCTTGCTTACTTTGGTTGAAGCGGCTTTGACTTCACCTTGCTGATCTGATTAAAGAAGTTCCTTTTTCTTCAGTCCCTGGACTTTCTCTGTCGATCGAGTGCATCGATCTTAGCACACTCAGTGGACAGCCAGTCAATCTTGTCACGCCTTAGGCTCTGACGGCACAAGATATTTAGCCTTTTGTGCTCTTTCTTGTTGTTGCCTTTCTGGGCAGCCTTTCTTTCATTCACCAGTGCAAGTGATCTGCTACTGATCCAGGGTTTGTCTTTGCCTCCCTTCCTGGGGCCTAGTGTTTCTTTGGCACTGGTGTGGAGTACTTCCTTGATATTCCCCCATAGCTCTTCAGGTAATGTTTCTTCTGTGGTCGAATCTAGCAGAGCTTAGACTGGTTGTGTGTTGCTACCGAGTATGTTGCCACAGTCAGTACCAAAAAATCCCATGTATCGGACATTTCATTATTTTTACCCCTCAGCTGAGAGGATGGAGTGGTATTGTCATCGCCTGCGGCATCCGTCCATCGTACCGTCCGTCCGTCCGTACACACCAGATCTACTTGTAGGGTACTCGCAAGAGAACGGCAAGTGCATTGTTCGTCTTTTGAAAGGTCCAGCACTATCGAGACCGGACAACGCCGGTGTGGTATTTGTAGCGTGGAAACTGCAGTGCAGGATTAGCAAGCATTATCACTGCGATAACTAGCACCTCTCCAAATTGAATGGGTCCCCTGATTGACTAGATGTTTTCCCAAAATGCTCGTTGAAATGAATAGATAAGAATGCATTTGCATGCAAGGGGGTCGAAAAAGCGGTCATCTCAACTGAAATCTCATTTTATCGAAGCTCTTATTAAACATTTTTTCCTCGTAGGAATGTGCACACATAGGTCCGGACTGGCGAAATATGCTCGTCTAAACCGGAATCTTGTCCTAGCTGAGCCTGCAATAGCAAGAGTCGGCTGTACAACCCAGTGATGAGTCAAAACTGACTCTGAGGTTGCGAGCCTGATCCCTGGAGAGGTTAGTACAGTTGTTGATGCTTGGCTGCTGAACTTTGGCACACTGTTGGTTGGTACCAATAAGCAGAAATTCTGTTTTGCATGTATCTCCATTGAACTTGAGCCTGTATAGCACTATCCACTCCTGAATCTTGGCAACATACTGTTCAATTCTATTCTAACAGGTGGCAGTCACATCTGTTGAAGGTTTAAACGACAGCTAAAGTTGCGTATCATCTGCATACAAATGATTAGGAAGTACATGCCAATGGTAAGGTGTAGATGGTGAATAGGATGAGTCCCAGCATGGACCTTTATGGAACACCACAGGAGAGAGGGGAATGCAGCCTACCGGTAGCTGCAGCCTACTAGTAGAGTATAAGAATGGAACCACTTGAGTGCATCATTTGTGATGCCAGGCCTGTCCGACATTCGTTTGCCGCAATATGTTGTGATTCACCCTATCAAATTCAGCAGACATGTCCAAAAGGATCAGAAAAACTGCCTCCTGCCTATCCATAGCTGTAAGCACATCATTTTGCACCGTCAAAAGTGCAGTTTCCGTGCTGTGTCCCTAACTGTAAGTTGATTGAGGAGACTCAACAAGTTGTTCCTTTTCACATGTGCAACCAGCTGAGCAGACGCTGCTTGCTCAGTGAACTTGGAAACATTATGGTAAGTTCGAAATGGGATGATAGTTTTCCTTGACTAGTGGAAGCCCAGCTTTTTTTAACAGTGGTTTTACAATAGCCAATTTGTAT
This sequence comes from Patiria pectinifera, assembly GCA_029964075.1. NCBI lineage: Eukaryota > Metazoa > Echinodermata > Asteroidea > Valvatida > Asterinidae > Patiria > Patiria pectinifera. The sequence goes on along the minus strand of CM057136.1, from coordinate 5,275,040 downwards.
TCTTGAGGTACGCAGGACAAGGTGAGTGAATTGTTTATGATGGCAGTGATCGTATCCACAACCTCATCCTCACAGTACCTGAGTAGCCACGTCGACAGCGGATCAAGCTAGCAGGATTTATTTGGAGCGTTCTTCATCAGCCGCCAAACATCACTTGCAGTCAACGGTGTAAGACAGGAGAGTTCGGTGTTGAACATCTGTCTTTCTGAAGGGGCCCTGTCTGCAGCAAAGTACCAGCAGCCTGGTTTAGATGTTGAAATTGCTTATTTTCTCAACAAAGAAACTACCGAAATCGTCAGCTGTTTCTTGATCACTACCATGACAAGGGAGGGGCGATTCAGATTTGTGTTCAGAATCAAGTTCATAACCTTGAATAGATTTCTGATGCCACCTTTTTCATCAGACTGAATTTCAAGGTACTAGTATTTTTCCACATGATTTTCAAACTCAAAGCAAGTTTTATGATGGATTTTGAAGCTCACCAGCTGAGGGGTTTGGGTACATTTCTTCAGGAAATCAGTGGAAAAAGTTGAAGTCACCAAGCCCGGCACAGCTGTTGTCCAAAATGCTTTTAGAAATATATTTTTAAAAAGATGTGTGCATGTGTTACTTTTTCTTGGAACTTTCGAGCATACAAAAATTTAACTAATTCTTTAAGGGACAACACCTTTGTCATCCTACTTGTAACTTCTCTCCATGGACGGTGTTAGAGTATTCAATAAATAGCTACAATGTGATGTTTTCTTGCTGCCTGTTAACGTTCTTGGCACCGTTCTGACTGTGGTCAGAATTCACATACCAAACTTCAATTTCTTACGAATTTGAAGACAAACACAGCAGTTTTATTTCGCTCTCTAATACTAGGTTCACACATTCCCAAATTGATGGCCACAAATACCCCGAATAAAAATTCTTATTGGCATCGGGAGAAAGTAGCCCCGATTCGCTGTTTGTAAGAATAACTTAAGAATGAATTAGGAAAAATCAAGAACTAGGTATGAATTGAAAGCCGAATCAGACCAAATCAAGCCGAATTATTGCAATTTAGTGCAGAATAAAACTGAATTGTTGCGATTTTGTCAAGAATAATATATACGAATTACTCCAGAATCATACGGAATGACTGTGAATTATGTCGATGTCATTAGGAATTTAATAAGAACAAAGACCGAATAAGCCGAATGTACTGTGAACATTCCCGAACAACCCTGAACTAACGCTAGGTTCACACTTTCCCGAATAAGTTATGAGTACAACAAGAATAAACCAAGAAGTGAAGTTGGTTCCTGAATCGCCCCGACAATTTTGAACATGTTCAAATTTGTCGGGGCGCTCCCCGATCTTTTACGATCTTTCACCGAACTAACAGAATCATCCCGAGGCAGCCAAGAACCATCCCTGATTTACTCAAGAATTGCTATTCATGGTGATTCGGCTTAAAAATATGTGCACCTAGCATTAGCAGATTACAATCAAAACAAACCAGAATCATCCAGAACAAGGCCAAATCCAGGCGATCCCAGTATATAAACCGATCCAGACAAGCGCTCATTGTCAGTCAGTTCCAGTTTGCCAAGCAGCGTAGATCTCCACATCATTTGGAACTATTCTGGATCAATTCGTATTAAATTATGTTTGATTCTTGGTTATCCTTTATAAATTATTAGGAAAATCTGGACAATTCAGTTTTATTCGTGATTCATTCTTGCTAAGTTCTTAGATTATTATTATAAGATGGAATTTTGCGTCGGGGTGATATAAATCAAATTAGGTTTTGCCCTTCACCGACGTTTTTTAAACACTGTACATCAGATTCGAACCGGTCAACCGATCCCGTTAGCTCGGTAGTCGAGTGGTAAGACATCTGCACTAGAAAGCAGGAGGTCGTGGGTTCGAGTCCCACCCGAGTGATTTTTTCCAACTTTCACTCGGGAGGTAACACACTGAGTATACAGTGTTTAAAAAACATCGGTGAAGGGCAAAACCTAATTTGATTCTTAGATTATTCTTATTTATTATTAACAAAATTTTATAGGGAGTAAGTTTTTATTCGTAAGTTATTGAGTGGTCGGGCACAACCCGAACACTGTCTGGATTCATTCTCATAAATCTTTGAGTAACAACCCGACCACTCTTTGGATCTGTTACAATTATCTTTCTTTCTTTCTTTCTTTCTTTCTTTCTTTCTTTCTTTCTTTCTTTCTTTCTTTCTTTCTTTCTTTCTTTCTTTCTTTCTTTCTTTCTTTCTTTCTTTCTTTCTTTCTTTCTTTCTTTCTTTCTTTCTTTCTTTCTTTCTTTCTTTCTTTCTTTATTTCTTTCTTTCTTTCTTTCTTTCTTTCTTTATTTCTGTCTGTCTTTCTTACTTTCTCTATTTCTTTCTTTCTTTCTTTCTTTCTTTCTTTCTTTCTTTCTTTCTTTCTTTCCTTCTTTCTGTCTTTCTTTCTTTCTTTCTTTCTTTCTTTCTTTCTTTCTTTCTTTCTTTCTTTCTTTCTTTCTTTCTTTCTTTCTTTCTTTCTTTCTTTCTTTCTTTCTTTCTTTCTTTCTTTCTTTCTTTCTTTCTTTCTTTCTTTCTTTCTTTCTTTCTTTCTTTCTTTCTTTCTTTCTTTCTTTCTTTCTTTCTTTCTTTCTTTCTTTCTTTCTTTCTTTCTTTCTTTCTTTCTTTCTTTCTTTCTTTCTTTCTTTCTTTCTTTCTTTCTTTCTTTCTTTCTTTCTTTCTTTCTTTCTTTCTTTCTTTCTTTCTTTCTTTCTTTCTTTCTTTCTTTCTTTCTTTCTTTCTTTCTTTCTTTCTTTCTTTCTTTCTTTCTTTTCTTTCTTTCTTTCTTTCTTTCTTTCTTTCTTTCTTTCTTTCTTTCTTTCTTTCTTTCTTTCTTTCTTTCTTTCTTTCTTTCTTTCTTTCTTTCTTTCTTTCTTTCTTTCTTTCTTTCTTTCTTTCTTTCTTTCTTTCTTTCTTTCTTTCTTTCTTTCTTTCTTTCTTTCTTTCTTTCTTTCTTTCTTTCTTTCTTTCTTTCTTTCTTTCTTTCTTTCTTTCTTCTTTCTTTCTTTCTTTCTTTCTTTCTTTCTTTCTTTCTTTCTTTCTTTCTTTCTTTCTTTCTTTCTTTCTTTCTTTCTTTCTTTCTTTCTTTCTTTCTTTCTTTCTTTCTTTCTTTCTTTCTTTCTTTCTTTCTTTCTTTCTTTCTTTCTTTCTTTCTTTCTTTCTTTCTTTCTTTCTTTCTTTCTTTTTTTCTTTCTTTCTTTCTTTCTTTCTTTCTTTCTTTCTTTCTTTTTTCCGGACAATACTTCTCCGCGGGTTTTCTCTTAAACGGTATATGGTATGAACTTGTAACTTTCAATATATATCGAACCTCATCCAAAGTGGTGCATATTACCCTGACGTCATGATTACGTCATCAGGTGTCAAATTACAAGTGATTTTATCTCAAAAAGTGACCAATTACTTTCACCTATAACTCTTGAACTAAACATTCAATAATGTTTGTATTCTGTAATCAGATAGACCATTATTCGCTTAACAGTTTTTGTAAAATTACAAGCAATTTTCGTTAAAAAAATGACGACCTTCTTTCATCTATAACTCTTGAACAAAACGATCAATTATGTTCCAACCTTGTAATGGGATAGACCATTAATTGATAAACATTTTTTGTTGTGTACGTGAACTCGCTTGACCTTTACTTCCGGGTCTACCGGAAGGTCAAAGTTAGGTGAATTCAAAATGAAGACGTTAGCCTGACATCAAAACAAAGCAACATTTCTTCCGAACGGTTCACGATATGATCACAAAACCTTGTGTGAATTTGTACCATGTTACGAAGATGTTATACATTTTGTTACGTCTTCATGACGTCATCAGGTATCAAATTACAAGCGATTTAAGGGCAAATTTTGACAAAATAGTTTGTGTTATATCTTTTGAACTAAATAGAGTATCGCGTTCGTTTTTTCATGAGGTTGTAGACTATGCCATGAGAAACATTTTGTGTTCCCGGACGCAAAACCGCTTGACCTTTACTTCCGGTGTCACCGGAAGTGCAATAAAAACTTAATATAACTCAAAAGCGGAAGCATTCTACTACAGACATGTATATATTATGAAAGTGTTTAGTGAGGAATGCAAGACGCAAAAAAAACCAGTGTGATGACGTCAACATCAGAAAGGGCGCCCCCTATCGGCACATAAAATAGAGGTTTCCTTCTTTAATTGTAAAACCGTCCGTCCAAATTTTACCAAATCACCCCTCTGATTAACCACATATAACTTCGCAAGGTTTCCAATTGATGACGTCATCAGACCGGAAGTTACTTTAAGGAGAATTTGAAAAGGATCATAGTTTGAATTTAATATTATCATTTGATCCCTGTCATATCTTGGAAGTCCAAATAATGATATCCATTACAATGTTCACCTTTGGATCTCTTACGCTGTGACGTCATCAAACCGGAAGTTAAGTGTTATCGATACGTCATCAAACCGGAAGTTAGGTGTTATTAATACAAACAATATATTTCCCATATTTTCATACGTTATTTTAACTTTACAATGAAAAATTATCCTCTTCGAACTTTATCAGAATTCACTAACCGTTTTTGACTGATGACGTCATCAAACCAGAAATAACTTTTTTTGTGTACATAGAATGTTTACTGAAATTTATCACACCGTTAAAGATACCTTTTTGAAACATTGATTGTACTTGAAGGGATTTAATTTTGTGATCCTTTTTTCTACATAAACATTTATTCCTAACTTAACTGGACAGTGTATAATGAAAAGGCTGTCCGCCCAACCACTCTGCGTTTGTAACTCAACAAACGCGAAACTCTAGTTAGGTGTTGGGCTTTAGCCCAAAACCTATTGTTTTTGCTAGGGTTTTAGTTTTTTTTCTTTTATACACATTCCTTCTCAGAACTGTGTGTCAAAATGAAAACATATATGAACTTCAATTGTCAATACATGAATGCACAACCTACCGCAGATGTGCTTTTTTGCAATTATGTAATCATGACGTCATCACGGGTCACGTGACGTCACTTCAAAGTTTAATAAATTAAATCTTTGAAATTCCATATAAAATCAACCGTGAGAGACCGGAGCCTGAAATTTGCGGGAATCGACATGGTAATACATGATCTTCATTTTATCTTGTGCGCGTAAAATCACCTTGACCCTTCCTTCCGGTCGAAACCGAAAGTGCCTAATAATTTTAAAGTGGAAAAAGATATGAACTTGCTTTTAACGATTTAAGTGTCTGCCTGGATTGACCTTTCAAAAAAAATAATGGGTGATGCCATGAAGTGTTGGAGCCCCCTCTAGCAGCAGGTTAAAAAACGTCAAAAACGCATTTTCACTTGATGTCTGTGGCGAAGTTTGCGGTAATCGCTTCAAAGTTAATGTACATGATGACCATAATGCACACAACACCTGTGCGCGAAAAAAAAATGATTACATCATCTGACCGGAAGTTACAATAAAAAGACCTTTAAACCTTCAAAAATTGCTAGAAAATATACCGCGATAGATATAATCAAGATTTGGCTGTATATAGCACAGTTAAAATAGCTCTTGAACTTTCTGGCAATGACGTCATAATGACGTCATCAAGTCTCGTATTACAAGCAATCAAAGATTTCTAGATTTAATCTTTGAAAATCAATATAAAGTCAACTGCTACAGATTTGATTTTGTTTTTTATGGCAATCGATACAATATTGCAGGGTCTTCAGTTTTGGTATTAAGTGCAAAATCACGTGACCTTCCTTCCAACGAAACCGGAAGTGCCTTATTATTTGAAATTGGCAGAAGATGCGAACTTGCTTTCAACGATGTGAGTGAATGCCTAGGCAGTACTGTACAAACGTATTACAGGTGATGTCATCAAATGTTAGAGCGCCCTCTAGCGGCAGTTTAAAAAACGTCGAAAACGCATTATCACTTGATGTATGTGGCGAAATTTGCGGTAATCGCTTTGAACCTAACATACATGATGAACTTAATGCAGAAAAGACCGGTGCGCAAAAAAAAATGGGTGACGTCATCCGACCGGAAGTTATAAAGAAAAGACCTTGAAACCTTAAACAATTGCTAAAAAATCAACCGTGAGAGATATAATCAAGATGTGGCTATATATAGCAGAGTAAATATAGCTCTGGAGGTTTCTGGCGATGACGTCATCAAGTGTCATATTACAAGCAAATAAAGATTTCCATATTTAATCTTTGAAAATCGATATAAAATCAACTGCTACAAATTTGATTTTGTTTTTTATGGCAATCGATAGAATATTGCAGGGTCTTCATTTTTGGTTTTAAGTGCAAATTCACGTGACCCTTCCTTCCGGTCAAAACCGGAAGTGCCTTATTAATTGAAATTGGCAGAAGATGCGAACTTGCTTTCAACGATGCGAGTGTCTGGGCAGTACTGTACAACAATTTTACAGATGACATCATCAAATGTTAGAGCGCCCTCTGGCAGCATGTTGAAAAGTCAAACATGGATTTCAACATGCCTATTTTAAGTTGATGTGTGTGGCAAAGTTTGCAGTAATCCATGGCCCTACACCGTGTGGTTGTTCCTACAACCTCTAGTTCTTTCTTACTTTCTTTCTTTCCCCGGACAATACTTCTCCGCGGGTTTTCTCCTAAATGGTAAATGTTATGAACTTGTAACTTTCAATATATATAGACCCTCATCCCTAGTGGTGCATATTACTCTGACGTCATGATGACGTCATCGGGTGTCAAATTACAAGCGATTTCAGCTGAAAAAGTGCTCATTTACTTTCACCTATAACTCTTGAACAAAATAATCAATGATGTTTGTATTCTGTAATCAGATAGACCATGAATTGATAAACATTTTTTGTCGTGTACGTGAACTCGCTTGACCTTTACTTCCGAGTCTACCGGAAGGTTAATGTTAGGTGAAGGGCAATTCCACGGTAACGGAAGGACGTTTTCACTCATTAAACAAATTTCAAATGTGTGTATCACAACTGTCACAATTGTCACAATTGTATTGCTATAATGCTACTTTCATTTTCCACACTTTTGGGGGGCATGAATGCCTCCCGTTTATGAATTATGAATATTAATGAGGTCGGTAACAGAAGGACGGTAAAACGGACAAGGGTTTTCCAACTTACTCGTGTTTTGCGTAAACTCTGTGAATTTTATGGGGCAATTATATTTTAAAGGTAGGAAATGGAATCCCTGAAGCTTTATCTATACTATACCGCCTTTCATTTGACGTTAAGTGTGTCGGTAATATAATTCCAACATTTTAAGCAGATTATAATTTGGTAACGGAAGGACGGTAACGGAAGGACGGTAACCGAAGGACAAAAGGTTTACTCAATTGTAGCATGAACAAAAAGTGAATTTACACTAATTATACAAGTGAAACAAATTGCTGAAATGTGTAACTGAATGTGAAATCAACAATATGCAGACCTGGCATAAATAATTATACCCAAGAAACTATTGAGATAAAGATAGAAGCCTGCTAATTAATGATAACACAAGAAAAACGAAAACAACCCAAAACACATAATTCACGAACACAGGACTACTACAGAAATAGACTTCAAACCCATCACCTCAATCCTTAAAAGTTTACGTGTAAATACACAGTATTTGAGCACTTGAGTATATTGGTTACATGTTCACCAACAACTTTTAATAATAATACCAGTAGGTTCAAAGGTTTACCTAAAGGGTGGGGGGTGACCAGCCTACATGTACATTTAAGGTAAAAACATCTACCGGTAGAACTGATGGCTTCAGTTACCGGTAGGTGTTGCTTTTAATTGAACTCTTAAATCAATGTTTGAAATCAAATTACCGGTACAATGATTTAGAGTAGTAACAGTTAAAGGGAATGTACATCATTGGTTTTTGATGTAATTTTCAGAAATGAACTATTTGAGGGGTTATTATATGTAGATCAAATATTGTTACACTGACATTTTTGAAGTTTTGTGTTCGAAAAGGTTGGAAAAACCAAGAAAAACAAAAATGTTTTAGTAGTCTGGTTCCCTGACTCCACAAAAGATAAAATGGATCAATTCATAGATGATGAAAAATTGTAAGGTACGGGAACCAGTCTAGCTGGCCTGCACCTGTTCATGAAACATGTAACCAATAGCAAACAAAATTTGGACTGAAAAAATTGATAATTTGGAGCAGTTGTTGAAAAATAGTTAGGTTTTTCCAACGCTGGTCGACCGACCACCGTAGGAAATGTATACAAAAATACCATTTTCTTGAAAATGACTTCACACCGGGTGCCATAATTTTACAAAATTCTTGAGACTATCATTTACCAACATCCTAGTAAGGTATTTCGTAAAAACTTGGTAGTTTTATTTTTCGATTTTTGCAAATGTTGTATATTCCCTTTAATTTATAAACATCCAAACTGAAATTGTTAACTTGGGCATAATTTGTCAAAGATTGCACCTCACATGTCTTACACATGTAAATTGAATGAAAGTGCCCCAAAGTACCGGTACTTTCTGCCATCTCATTTTTGACTTAATTTGCTTCTGGAATGGCTTCACAGAATTTGTATCTTTCTCTATTGTCCATGAATGCTGATGGCAGCAACTTTATTATTTGATTTTCTGCAACAACTCCATACATGTACAAGTACTGGTACATCGGCATATATGAACATGTACATTGTACATGTTGTACATGCCTGTGCCTTCCTTTGTAATAAACACCTTGCCCTGCTTATCCCGCTTTTGTGAAGGTCGGTCACATGAATGTCCTTTCAATGCTCATTGTACATGCATGTATTTGCAGTGATTTTCATTTTTCAAACATGAGCGCAAATGTCGTAACATTTGATAAAAATACAATTTGTCCTTCCGTTACCGTCCTTCCGTTACCAATTTGGTAACAGAAGGACGTGATTTAATTAATTGTAATTAAAAAACGAGAAGTACATGTACAGCAGTGTCAGTTATAATGTCATTGAAGGCCTACCTAAACTTGCTTTGCCAATAACTTTCAATGCATTCAAACTGCAAGTTTTAAAAAGAAATTAAAAATATTTTTTTTTTCGGTAACGGAAGGACATTTTCGAAGGCTGAAATATTAGAAGTCACTGAAGCGAAACAAATTACGCAAAATGTTACGCAAAACAAGATTTATTCGGTTTTTCAAGACCAATACTTTTTCATGACAGAAACTGATGGCATTAGTACATATTTTTGTGTGTCTATTGGTAGAATACTTTCATATCACTATTAATCACATTTTTAGGATTAAAACAGGATTATTACATAATCCTATTTTTTGGTACTGAAATGTATAAAAAATAAAATTCTGACTTCAAATCTTGAAAATATAGACTTTTAGCTTTCATTTGATGCCAAATTTGTTTAAGTCACATGTATTTGAATTTTTTGGTGTCATGTCCACCTTGGTGTGGAATTGCCCTGAATTTAAAATGAAGACTTTAGCCTGAAATCAAAACAAAGCAGAATTTCTTCCAAACGGTTTTCGATATGACCCAGAAACCTAATGTGAACTTGTACCATGCTACGAAGATGTTATAAATTTTGTTACGTCATCATGACGTCATCAGGGATCAAATTACAAGCGATTTCAGGGCAAATTTTGACAAAATAGTTTGCGCTATATCTTTTGAACTAAATAGAGTATCGTATTTGTTTTTTCTTGAGGTTGTAGACAATGCTGTGAGAAACATTTCTTGTTCCCGGACTAAAAACCGCTTGACCTTCACTTCCGGTATTACCGGAAGTGCAATGAAAACCGAATGTAATTCAAAAGCGGAAGCATTTTACTACACACATATAAATTATGATAGTGTTTAGTGAGGAATGCCAGACAAAAAAAAGTGTGATGACGTCATCTTTCGAAAGGGCGCCCCCTAGCGGCACATAACACAGTGTTTGCTCTTTTTAATTTGACAACCATCCTTCAAATTTTACCAAATCGCTCCTTGATATTCTTTGATTAACCAAAAATAACTTGGCAAGGTTTCAAATTCGTGACATCATCAGACCGGAAGTTACTTCTGTGAGGATTTGAAAACAACCATATTCTAAAATTCGATTCATGTCGTATATCTTCGTAGCCCAAGTTCCGATGTCCATTACAATGTTCACTTTTTGCTGCCAAATACTGTGACGTCATCAAACCGGAATTTAGTTGTTATGAATAAATACACGTATATTTTCCATACTTTCATACGTCATTAAACTTCACAATGAACATTTATCCATTCCGAACTAAATCGGTATTCACTTCCCGTTTTTGAATAATGACGTCATCAAGCCAGAAATAACTTGTGTACATAGAATGTTAACTGAACTTTACCACAAAATAATTGATTGTACCTGACAGGATTTAATTTCGTGATCCTTTGTTCTTACATAGAAATATTCATAACTTAACACGGCAGTGTTTATTGGAGAAAAGAAGTCTACCCGACCACTCTGCGTTTGTAAGTTCTTAATAATATTCGTACATTTCTTGATACATTCATAATGATTCAACCTGTAAGAATACTGTAAGAATATCCAGAATTAGTTACGAATACAATCTAAACCAAGAATTGAAATTGGTTCCCGAATCACCTTGACAATTTTCAACATGTCCAAAATCTTTAACGATCTTTCACCGAACTAACAGAATCATCCCGAGGCAGCCAAGAACCATTCCCGATTTACTCAAGAATTGCTATTCGCGGCGATGGTACATGGTGTACAGTAGTCCGGTCATTATTATTGGAAACACACGTACATACAGGATTGCATTCGCTGCCTACACACATTATGGACCAAAATGTTACTGCACGATGTATAACCGGACCATATGTACAGATTGAGATTGATCGCTGTTCTGTTTTGTCTGGTACCCGTTATTGGTTTATGCGTAGATTACCAACATCAAATGAAGATAGCGCAGCAGCTGAGTCAAGATCTCGATATTATCATGATTATTGTTCGACGCCGCACACATGTATGGAATTCTGGAACTTTCAAAATCCCATGGACTAAACTAAAGTGTAAAAATATGTGAGTATTGGTGAAAAAAATTGGTTGCCCGTCGGGCTGGCAACCTGGAACTTTTGGTTGTCCGACAAAATATTTTGGTTGTCCCGGGACGTCGGGCAGCCGATTTCGCAAGCCCTGTTGACGTCATCGAAATAGGCTTGTAGCAGACGCTCCCGACAGTTTTTTGTTTTTGTTTTGTCTTTAGAGGGAATGGGAAAAACAGCTTTTCAACTTGTATTGTATAAAGTTAAAGTTCCACTTATTTAGTGGTCGGGCACAACCCGACCACTCTTTGGATTTGTTACGATTAATCTTTCTTTCTTTCTTTCTTTCTTTCTTTCTTTTCCGTACAGCACGTTTCCACGGGTTTTCTCCTAAACGGTTTCAGATAGGAACTTGTAACTTTCAATATATATCGACCCTCATCCTAAGTGGTGCATATTACTCTGACGTCATTATGACGTCATTGGGTGTGAAATTACAAGCAATTTTCGTTAAAAAAATGACGACCTTCTTTCATCTATAACTCTTGAACAAAACGATCAATTATGTTCCAACCTTGTAATGGGATAGACCATTAATTGATAAATATTTTTTGTTGTGTACATAAACTCGCTTGACCTTTACTTCCAGTTCTACCAGAAGGTCAAAGTTAGGTGAATTCAAAATGAAGACATTAGCCTGAAATCAAAACAAAGCACAATTTCTTTCAAACAGTTTACGGTATGATCACAAAACCTTGTGTGAACTTGTACCATGTTATGAAGATGTTATAAATTTTGTTGCGTCATCATGACGTCATCAGGTATCAACTGACAAGCAATTTAAGGGCAAATTTTGACAAAATAGTTTATGTTATATCTTTTAAACTAAATAGAGTATTGTGTTCAGTTTTTTTCGTGAGGTTGTAGACTATGCCGTGAAAAACATTTTATGTTCCCGGACACAAAACCGCTTGAACTTTACTTCCGGAAACACTGAATATAACTCAAAAGCGGAAGCATTTTACTACAGACAAATATATTATGAAAAGTGTTCAGTGAGGAATGCCAGATGTTATCATCTGAAAGGGCGCCCCCTAGCGGCACATAAAATTACATGTAGTGTTTCTTTTCTTTCATTTTAAAACCATAGGTTCAAATTTTACCAAATCGCCCCTTGATTTTCTTTGATTAAACACAGTAAACTTGGCAAAGTTTCAAATTCATGACGTCATCAGACTGGAAGTTACTTTAAGGAGAATTTGGAAACAATAATAAATTAAATTTAATTGTATCTTTTGATCCTTCTTTGGGCTACGAAGATATACGAATATCTTCGTAGCCCAAATAATGATATCTATGACAATGTTGACCTTTGCTTCCAAATACTGTGACGTCATCAAACCGGAAGTTCGGTGTTTTGAATACATACATTTATATTTTCCAAATTTTCATATGTTATTTAAACTTCACAATGAACATCCACTCCGAACTCAATCAGTATTCACTTCCCGTTTTTTACTAATGACGTTATCAAGCCAGAAATAACTTGTTTGTGTACATACAATGTTTACTGAAATTTATCACACCGTTAAAGATGCATTTTTTTTAAACAAATTAATTGATTATCCTGGAAGGATTTAATTTCGTGATATTTTGCTCGTACATAGAAATACTCATAACTTAACTGGACAGTGTTTCTTAATAAAGTTGTCTACCCGACCACTCTACATTTTTAACAACAAACGCGAATCTCTAGTTTAGTTTTGTCATTATAGGTTATTTTGAATACATATAAGCTTCAATTAAAGTTCAAAATCAGTGAAAGTTTGCTACATCAAAATGACTGGTCTTTAAACAACATCATTGCCATGTTGTGCCTCCCTCATCAGTTTGTTACAATGGGTGTACTGTTGGACTTTAATACCAAATAGGCCCCACATATGTAATTAGCAAGTAAATAAATGTAGCAAGCCATGCACTTCTTTCCAAGATACCGGTACATTGATATTATTGTGTTGATTGAAAGGCCAATCCGTCTGTGTAAAGCTAAGTTATTGACATTACCCCATCTTGCTGATGTTAGAAAACTGGGTGTCGTATTTGATTCTCACTAACTGTGGATCAGCACATTGCTTCTGCATCAAAGGCTGCTTGTTTATCAATCAGGAACATTGGAAGAATTCGCAAGAACCTTAACAGACCTGTTGCTGAGCTTCTCATTCATGCATTTGTGACATCACACGTTGATATGTGCAACTCCCTCTTGGTGAATCTGAGTAATGCACAAGTAGAATTTGCCAGACTTCAGCAATTCAAAAACATGGCAGCGAGAATAATAAATCTTTTTGTAAGGGCTTCCATGTTAATCCTAAAGGAAGTTTTATTGGCTTCCAGTTAATTAGAGGATTTTGTATAAGACTGGACTTCTGGTTTTAAAATCACTTCATGATGCAGCACCTCACTATATCTGAACTCCTCGACCGATACAAGCCAGTACGTTTGTGTCTTCGATCTGCTGATCGAGAATGACTTATGGAATCATTGGTGCGTAGTTCATGGGCACACAGATCTTTCCAGTCATCGGGAGCAAAGCTGTAGAATAGGTTGCCATAATCCGTTGAATTGCTTCAAGAAATTGTTGCTTTAAATCGGCTCTGAAGACCTATTTTTTTCTCAGGGGCAACACCAACATAAATTGTGAACTTATTACTGACTTTATAATGCTCTGTATAGTTGCTGGTTAGGGTTGGACATTTTATGGCAAGTGCCATGAGCGCCCAACTGTGAAGGGTACCGGCTTTACAAGTCTTCTTCATTAAAATGTCGAGTTTACAAGCTTCAATGTTTCGAGTATCAGCCCCCATTTTTTTAAAACCACGCACAACTATCTAGAAGGAGGTCACGCTTGTTTGTAGCTTAATACAGCCGTGTGGTGTACTTTATTTTGAATGAAGGAACATGCACACAGACACAGATGTTCGCGGGTGAAATCTTTGAAAATCAATTTCTCCAGTTTGGAAAACCTTATCTTCATGCAACTTTCAGGGTTTGTTTCCCTTATAATGATCCAACTACCGGTATGTGCTAAAAATCGTTTTGATATGTTCATTGCTCTTCGTTGTAATTGGAACAATAGGCCTGGTTACGTGCATTTTTTAAAATTTCAACGCTGGTGTTTGCAATGTCTGTCAATCTTTTCAAGCCTCACAAATATTAATAAGGTTCCTATCCATTATGGTGTGCAGTAAAAATTTGCAGAGTAGCCTCCTTCACGAGTTATTTATTAACAAATACCATTATCACCCTTTTTGCTGGCTTCCATTGGTCGATACCAAGACCCACGAGAAGTCACGCCGAGTGACGCTAATGAATATGCTAACATACGCTTCGTCATTGCTGCCCCCAAATCAACCAAGCATGCAAGCCAACCTGAAAACCATGCACGTGAGTTTGGTAGGCAAAAAACCCTCGTCAACATTTTGCTTGGAGATAGTTTAAGGTGTAACTCAAGCATTTGCAACAACAGATTAAGCTGAAATTCGGAATACACTTCGATGATATAAGTGTTCAACTACTTGTGAAATAACAACTTGAGGAGACTCCTAGAAATTGAGTTAAAAACATAGATTTGGGGACGTTTTCGAACGATTTCTTCCCGACTTTAAGGTCAGCTTTACCAGTAACCAGTATTGACGTTTCGGCATAGATGACGGTGATTTTTTCACTGACATGAAGTTTAGAATTTCTTCTTCCGTCATAATTTAAGGTTTCAATCATACTGAGCATATTTTCCGAGAAACACAACAATCAAAAGGCCATGTTTTTTGGGGTGCATGAATTTCACTGCTCTGTTATAGCGTCTAAGTACGTAATTGGATTAACTTTGTTTAACAACTGGGACGCTTAGGCCTTTGCAACCACACGGCTGAATATTTGTAATGTCACTGCTGTAGATGTTGCCATAGCCATATAATTTGGACATGACCTCAAACTGGCTGCACTGCCAGCAACCATAGCCTTGGTGTATATTAGACAAAAATAATATAATGTTTAGTTCCCACAAAATCTCCTAAATGACTGTGGAGTCAACAGTATTGTTCTTATTTTCTTGTTTTGGGGTTTTTTTTTGACAGAGTTGGAATCAAAGAAATAAAGGGAGTAAAACGATTGTCAGGACCAGGACTGAGCACAAAGGATGTCCCTGGAATCATGCAAGGAGGTGGCAAATGGCCTGGCAGGTGAGTGCAACCTTTGCACTGGACTCTAAAGCTGTGTCCACATTGAACGATAAGTACTTTTGCCATTTTAAGTCCAGTGCAAAAATCCTAGCAAATTTCTGCTCTGTTACTTTTCCTAAGTCCAGTGGTTACTTGTACTGGCTGACTTTGTCCAGTGCGGACTGCGTGAGTCAGTAAAACCGCAAGGGAAAGCAATACATCCAGGCATTGTATGAAAGGTACACTACACAGGTACATTGCACACATGTAGTGCATGATTTCTTAGGCTGGCATTTCAATTGTTTCTTCACAAACTGCACTTGATTTTCTGTTTGGCAATAAATTTCAGATGGCAAGCATGAGCTCTAGTGGCGAACAAAGGCAAAATGCCGAAACAGCCAATTATCGGCAGCTTCTGGTATTGAATTTGTATCTGTGATGCTGGGTTTGATAGGCTGCGCAGAATTGCTATCAACACAGACTAATATTCATTGTATGTTTTGTGTTCTTTTATTGCAATGTGTTTTTATTCAGAATGAGAGAAGTGTGCAACCAGTATGCCGGTGATTTAGAAGAGGAAAACATTTATAACGCCTACAGGGAAAACAAGCTGCAGAATTTCCTGTGTTACGAGAAAGGACGCCACTGTGCAAAGGTTGCTGGAAGTAAAACAAAGGACAGTAATAAAAAGATAAACAAGACCAAGAAAGAAGCCAAGGAAGAACTGTAATTGAGAACAAGCATGTGAGGCATAAGAATTGTAAGCAAAAGTACAGTTTCCCTTGTAAGTTTAATGACTTTAAAAGGTCATGATGCAAGAATGGTGGCTGCAAGTCTACGGTTTTAATTGGTTTTGTTAGTACAGTGCACAAAGGCTTGGTAGGACAGCTTTTACTTGTGTTCTTGTAAACTATGCATAATGATTGCCACGCAGTTGTTACGCAGGTCATAAGTCATAAATATGCAGAGCATCGGTCCCTCATCGGTCGAGCACGGTACGAGTACGCTATGTGTTCGTGGGGGATAAGCGGTTCATACGCAGTAATATGCTGACCTCCCGGCATGCACCCCGTCAGCATATGAGCCGCCTATATTGGACGTATACATAGCGTACTTACAGCACAGATACAACGCACGCTGAACGAACTCATAGCGAATGCCGACGTATTAGGGAGGTTTCGCAAGCGAACGGATACGCTTACACTTACGCTTAGTTATTCGTATCCGTTTTTTACTTACGTGTAGCGAGCGAGATATGCGTGTCGTCTGCACGTTTAGCGGATAGTGAGTGGCGTATGACGTCATACGTGCAGACGACACGCATATCTCGCTCGCTACACGTAAGTAAAAAACGGATACGGATAGCTAAACGTAAGTGTAAGCGTATCCGTTCGCTTGCGAAACCTCCCTATTGCGTCAGGCATGCGGTCGGCATAAGTCGGGTGCATCCGGAATACGCTCAGCATGCACACTGCATAATGACCTATTCGCAGCCCGAAAAATAATGGGAGTCAAGGGGTCCAGCTAGCTGCGTGCTGTGACAACAAGTGCATTATGAAGGAGTTTGGCAACAACAAGCGCATTATGTAGGAGTCTGGCGAATGCCCGAAGGATAGATGTGCAGGCGTTTAGTTTTTTCCGCTGGACAATACCTGATTTTATTATAAACTACCATGGAGATTCCTCCATGGAAAATGACTACACAGTTGAACTCCCAGAACAAGGAAACACGTTTAAACTCTGTTCAGGACACGTCACGCGGCAACCAGGGGATCGGGATCGAATATTAATGAGCTTTTGCACCCCCCCCCCCAATAAACCGTCTCCCAATGTCAAATTTCTTTCTCCATTATTTTTTTTGTTAATATGTTTTTCACATCGTTGTTAATTATCTAAGTCTTAATTGGATATGAATGCTTTGTACATGTATTAATTCAATCGAACTGTTTTGATTTTTGCTGCTGATCGATCCGCATCAAAAATCAAGATGGTTTCTATTTTTCCTCTGTAATTTATAATATTTCTGGTGGGGCCCATCTATAATTGGGCCATTCCAATCTTTGAATAGTGTGGTCCTTACTATAGTTTACGTTGCTGTGTAACTATGCAAACATCATGGCCTACAGATCACACGTCTGACTTTACTTGGGACAAATGAAATTAGCTATAGGTGGGGCCCATCTATAGTTGGGCCATGGCAATCTTTTTATTTTGCGGTCCCAATTATAGTTTACGTTGCTGTATGACTATAAAACATTCCCTACAGCTCTGATACACATCTGACTTTACTTGGGACCAATGAAATTAGCTATGGGTGGGGCCTATTTATAGTTGGGCCACGCCAATCTTTGAATTTTGCAGAACTTGCTGGACTTTATTATAAAACACAGCTGGAAAACTCATCCAACTAGGCAGTACCACGTGGCCGGTCAGCCCTGCAGCGCGGCATGCATGCAAGACGAATACATGCATGGTGCCAGCGCGCTGCGGAACATTAACATCCTGTATTGAGCGTCCGGCCCAACTCCAGTCCTTATTATAACACCTCACCCACAGATTCTGTGTCTTGATTGGCCGAGAGCGAGTCACATGTTATTTTCTAATTTTGCTATCTTTCTGTGCACGGCCAAAAGTACTATGCGCATAGCAACCAAAGTACTATACCATTAGCAACCAAAGTACTATTTCCACGGCGCGGTATTTTTGTGCAAATACATGCTGGTGTGCGCGTTGCACGTTGTGCGTAGCGCGTATTGTCCAAAGAGAGCGCGCCGCAGACATTGGTTCAAACATCTCGTGAAGGGGTAGTTTTTAAGAGAGAAATACATTTTCCACCAATTTTGTATTGAAATTGAAGTTTATTTCAACTGTGTTCAGATTTAAATAATTAAAAATATTAAAATCAAGCAGAATCTGTGGGTGAAGTGTTATAAAACAAATATTGAATGCTTGATCTCGTGGTGAAGTAAAACTAGCCTCCCTCGGTGATCCATGGACCATTCTATTTTCCCTCGGCTTCGCCTCGGGAAAATAGAATGGTCCATGGATCACCTCGGGAGGCTAGTTTTTACTACACCGCTCGAAGTATTCAATATTTGTATACTATAGTTGGGCCGATGCGATAGTTGGGGCCTAACATCTATAACAGCACTGTTTGGTATCTTAACTGCTGAGGGTGACAGAAAGCATTGTTTTGTATGAATTCCCTTGCTCAGAAAGAGTTATTTTTATAAAGGTAACAAATGTGCAGATGTTTGTATCAAAAATCTAAATATTTTGTTGAAGTTGTTCAAGCATTCTATTCTACCTTTGTTTTAGTAATATTGGAATATTAACATTAAGGAATATTTAGGAATAGATCCGGTGTCACATGATTTCTCATTTTGGGGTAATAAATTTGGTTGGTGGATTTAGCTTCAGTGGTATCATTTGTTAGATTTATGAGATATTGCATAATTGGAATAAGTACCCCCAGGGAATGTAAATATTCTATTCTTCTAAGTGTGTAGTTGAATTGAGAGAGGAATTTGCCTCTTTGCCTTGAAAGAATCATCATTTCTTGTAGTGGGGTGTATTTGCTTGTACATTTCTTAGAGATTGAAGATCTACAAATATACTGTAAAAAAAAAAAATACAGAAAAATTATTAAAATTTCTGCAGGCACAAAATAACTAAAAAGTTTACACTTGTGTAATTTTAGTTTTATCTATATTTCGGTCTCGATGACGTCATTAGGTATAAACTTACAGGCGATTTTAGTTCAAAAAGTGACAAATTTCTTTCACTTGTAAAACTCTTTAACAAAATGATTAATCATGTTCTATAGACCATTAATTGATAAATATTTTTTGTTCCGCACGTAAAATCGCTTGACCTTTACTTCCGGGTCCACTGGAAGGTCAAAGTTACGTAAGTGAATTTCAAATACAGACAGAAGCCTCAAAATCAAAACATTATACGGACATTATACGGTACGGTACAGTAATAAAGTGTACATGATTGTAGGATTTTATCTGCGCTCCCTATTGAAAATATGGCACGAACCCCTCCCCCCCCCCTCCCCCACTAAATGAGCAGTAATGCTGTGATTGTGCCCTTTTCAAATCTGTAAGAAAAAAAATCGACTGGGGTCGACAAGGGACTCGTGCAGCTTGATCGCATCTAGAATATCTTCCCTTAAAGGACGATTGCCGCCTAAATCCCTAAGAATTGTTAAACTTGTTACATTGTATCTTTTGTGACAGCTTAAGTTACACGATCAATTTCAGATGGTAGTTTTGCTATACACATGCCTCGCCACTCGTATGTGTTCCCGGTTCATCCACTGCGTATTTTGAATGATGCAAAGTTATTGGGGGAGGGAATAGTCTGGGAGACCATCGCAAGTTAAAGTGAACGTATGCGCACGCCGACGTTGCCTGACGCTCATGCGAAGACGCTGCGGCTAATAGCCTCGGCACATTCTGAAAGTGGTTTGGAACTTTGCGCGCGAACCAGTACAGTACATTACGCACATGCTGTATCCCGTTCATTGACCTCTAGGCATTCTTTGGACAAACCCCAAATAATTTAGTGAGGTTTCATAATCAAAACATCATCAGACCTGAAGTTATTGTAGAGTGAATTTGAAAGTGATCAGTTTTCTTTTTTAATTCAAATCCATCAATTTGATCGTGTCCAACACTATGGTTCGTATCATAGTTATAAATGATATCCGGTACAATATGTCGATCTTGGCAGTCAAAATCCTGTG
Organism: Patiria pectinifera; assembly: GCA_029964075.1. Taxonomy (NCBI): domain Eukaryota; kingdom Metazoa; phylum Echinodermata; class Asteroidea; order Valvatida; family Asterinidae; genus Patiria; species Patiria pectinifera. Next base: position 5,255,062 of record CM057136.1, on the reverse strand, counting down.
ACGTCATCAAACCCGAAATTATGAATACATACACTTTAATATACATTCATTGTAATTTTTATATTTTCCGAAGTTCCTATTCACTTCAAGATTATGTATCCTCTCACAACTAAATCATGCAATTGTGTAATTTGCACATGTTTAACTCATGATGTCATCAAACCGAAAATAACATGTTTGTGTAAATTTATACTGAAATTCATCAAATGCAAAATTAAACCAAATGGTTATACTGGAAAACGACTGAATTTGCGTGAATTTAACTGGGAAATGTCCAATGAAATAGTTCCCTGCCCAATCACCCTGCATTTTTAACTTGACAAACGTGAATCTCTAGTTGTGTCAGATTTTCCATGTCTATATTTCCTTGTTAAGTTGTACTACGAAATATCATCAAAAGAGGATCAAACATTTAAGCCTGAGCAACTCTTCTGCATATTAAACGAATAATTCATTTGTAAGTTCATACATTGTGAATTCCAGCAAAAACACTGATGAATATTGCATTCATAAAACAAACAGTTTAACCATTCCTATTAGTCAAGAGCCTGTTACGTTTGCCGTTTTTAAACGGTTGATAAAGACCGGCTGGCTGGTCTTAAAACAGTTTTCCAGTGTCACATGAAATTTGGACTTCTATGAAATCTGGTGCCTTGTACTGTTTTTCATACGGCGGTGTGAAACACGCCGTGGGCTTGAGCTGCTTATGTTGGTTGGTGGGTGGGTAGATGGGTTAATTGGTTGGTCGGTGGACACCAGGGTGACCGTAAGTTCAGAGCCAAATTCTGCTAAATACACATTAAAAATCTGCCAAATTCTGGGTGCACGGACGGTGCCGTATAGCCGATTAGCTGATTAGGCTAAAGAGATTATCAGTATCATGTTACAGTAATTGAAATTCAATTCAAAGCTTCAGAAATTCACTTCAAAGCTTTGTTAGGGAAGTGTAAATATCTGGGAAGATTGGAGTTGGAAGAGTGACTGGTGTTAAAAATGAAATCCAAAGAAAAGAACTATATTTGAAGCAGCCCCCCCCCCCACAAAAAGAAAAGAAACTAACTTGAACCACATGAAAATAATAATTATGGACCATGGCATGCACCCAAATAGCGCTGTTAACAGGCAGAGCCGAATGAAGACCGAGTTTCGGAAACTCTCGGTAATGGTCGTCAAATTCAAAATTGTACATGACGCAGCAAAAAGTTCGCCCATACGATCCGAGTATATTTGATGCACAAAATCGTTGTTGAATTTCAAGTTTTCTAAATGAAAGCAATGAATGTTAATTTATCAACTCATTTTTATAAAAAATAATAATAAGCAATTAGCAGTTAATTAATAAACCAATATCATACTCCGAAATACTCGGGCGCTATCCGATTGTCGACGAAACGAATTCGGCAACTTCGAAGTTTGCCGAATTCCTCCCGTTTTAGTCACGTGACGTAAATTGTAATACAATGTTTTACCGGAGGCTTCCGGACCTAAGATTCATCAGGAATAGTCAGAATCGACTAAATTACCTCGTGCGCACGAGATAATTATAAGTATTCACGGAGCAACCTTGTTTCCATGGGAACGAGATCTTGCTGCGCCATGTTGTTTCCGATCATGCCTTGCGCGATGGATTTGTCTAATTTAAATGTGTCAAAATATGGCACCTTAAAATTAGGCTACAGTTTATCCGTTTTACGTGCCGACGCCATCTTTAAAATGTTGAAAGTTGTGATTTGGAAGATTTAATCCTTTCAAACATAAGGTTTGGACGTTGCGTTATTTAACAAAGATTTGTATTAAATGTACGTACCCCTTTCGTCTCTTTACAACCGAAGATACAGGGGTTGTTTTTTAGCGAAAAAAACGAGGCTGCCACAATCCATTTCGTACTGGCATTCCGAGATTTGAATAACAAACATTTTTCCTACGTGACATGATGTGCAAAACACGCTAGTGCATTACGGGCGCGCCCGGCGTGCAATCTTCGAATAAGAGGGGGGTTAATGAGAGGGGGTTAATAATGCATAGTGATACGTTACATTACAAGTCATATCAGTCAGGACGGGTATTAATTTTGTCAAACTTTGCCTTTTTGAGAGAGAGAGAAGTGTTTTATGCAAGAAAGAATCGGTACGTGCAAGGCAAAGTTCAGGGAATTGGTGGAAAATAACAAGAAAATTGCCGACGTGAATTAAAATTGATGAGGATTTGTTATTTGCATCAGCAGTTTGAATGGATGCGAATTAAATTGTAAAGTAAAATTGTTGAACCAAATCGTTGGACATTTGTAATGTTTGAACTTGTTTTGACTTTCCAACCGAAAAGGTATTTATGAATGGGAATAAATATTATGTGCTTGGCTGGTATAAAACACTATGTTTACGATCGGTTGGAGTATTGATGCTGATAATTACTCTTGGCTTCTGCTCGAATAATTATAGCATCCAGACTCCAACCGGTCTGAAACTGAGTGTTTAAAACCGAAAAAGCACGCATTTTATTCACTTATTAAAGAATTCAAGAACAAATTAGAAGCAAAGAAACTGACAAAGCCCAGTAAGTTGGCCCAAATTGCATTTGGATGGAATCTTGGAATGGTTTATGACAAAGTAATGGTAGCTTGCAAGAACGGCAACATCCAAGACGCCTTAAAGGCCCTCCAACAGAAGACCCGGTTGTCGATCGTAAGAAAAAGATAAGGATTGCGGACAGCAGAGACGACAAAACAGCTGCAGAAGAAACTGCCATAAAGACTAGCTCGTCATATCACAATCACAATATCAAAGATCCTGCTGATCTTTGTGTTAATCAAGGTAAAAAATGAACTTTAAAAAAATTACCTTTTTGCTTTTCAAACGCAGTTTAGCTAAAACTAAAATGGAATCAGGTTTCCAACTGTAAGTTGTTGCGGTAGCACCATGTGGCAAAATGTCTTTTGTGAGTATATGAGGTTCTGAAAAAGAACTGGAAGGAACTCTACGTTTTGGACAATTTTGAATTGTTCGATCTCAACATGAATATTTCCTGAAAAAAATAAGGTTGCCAGAGTTACTCCTATTTTCAAGAGTGGCGATTTGAAATCAGTAAACAACTATAGACCAATCTCAGTTTTAAACACTTTCTAACAAATTCTTGAGCGAATCATTTACAGTCGTACCACTGAACTTGTAAACGAGTATAATATTACATCAGATAGCCAGTTTGGTTTTCGAGAAAATCACTCAACATCACTCAATTTGAGTCTTTGGAGGGTTACCATTCGATCTTCTCTCAAAAAAATATATCACATGGAGTCTGGCACGGATCCATACTTGGACCTCTTTGTTTTTCTATTTACAAGTTAACAAGTTATTTGTTAGGGAGGTGTTGGGAAGTTGTTGGGGAGATGTTGGGCAGCTGTTGTGGAGTTCTTGGGCAGTTGTTGGGGAGGTGTTTGAAAGTTGTTGGGAGGTGTAGGGAAAGTTTTGGGGAGGTGTTGGCAGCTGTTGAGGAGTTCTTGGGGAAGGGTTTGACAGTTGTTGGGAGGTGTAGGGAAGGTGATGGGTAGGTGGTTGGGGAGTTCTTGGGCTTGTTAGGGAGTTATTGAGAGGAGTTCTTGGGGATGTGTTGGACAGTTGTTGTGGAGTTCTTGGGGAGGTGTTTTACAGTTGTTGGGAGGTGTTGGCAGCTGTTGAGGAGTTCTTGGGCAGTTTGTTGGGGATGTGTTGGTCAACTGCCCAACACATCTCCAAGGGCAGTTGTACGTTGTGGAGTTCTTGGGCAGTTGTTTGGGAGGTGTTTGGCAGTTGTTGGGAGGTGTAGGGAAGGTGACGGGCGGTTGTTGGGAGGTTTTCTGAAGTTGTTGGGGGAGTTGTTGGTGAGGTTTTGGGCACTTGTTTGGGAGGTGTAGAGAAAGTGATGGGCAGTTGTTGGGAATGTTTTTGGGCAGTTGTTGGGGAGGTTTTCGGGAGCTGTTGGGCAGTTGTTGGTGAGGTTTCGGGCACATGTTTGAGAGGTGTAGAGAAAGTGATGGGCAGTTGTTGGGAATGTTTTTGGGCAGTTGTTGGTGAGGTTTTGGGCACTTGTTTGGGAGGTGTAGAGAAAGTGATGGGCAGTTGTTGGGAATGTTTTGGGCAGTTGTTGGGAAGGTTTTCGGGAGCTGTTGGGCAGTTGTTGGTGAGGTTTTGGGCACTTGTTTGGGAGGTGTAGAGAAAGTGATGGGCAGTTGTTGGGAATGTTTTGGGCAGTTGTTGGGAAGGTTTTCGGGAGCTGTTGGGCAGTTGTTGGTGAGGTTTTGGGCACTTGTTTGGGAGGTGTAGAGAAAGTGATGGGCAGTTGTTGGGAATGTTTTGGGCAGTTGTTGGGAAGGTTTTCGGGAGCTGTTGGGCAGTTGTTGGTGAGGTTTTGGGCACTTGTTTGGGAGGTGTAGAGAAAGTGATGGGCAGTTGTTGGGAATGTTTTGGGCAGTTGTTGGGAAGGTTTTCGGGAGCTGTTGGGCAGTTGTTGGTGAGGTTTTGGGCACTTGTTTGGGAGGTGTAGAGAAAGTGATGGGCAGTTGTTGGGAATGTTTTGGGCAGTTGTTGGGAAGGTTTTCGGGAGCTGTTGGGCAGTTGTTGGTGAGGTTTTGGGCACTTGTTTGGGAGGTGTAGAGAAAGTGATGGGCAGTTGTTGGGAATGTTTTGGGCAGTTGTTGGGGAGGTTTTCGGGAGCTGTTGGGCAGTTGTTGGTGAGGTTTTGGGCACTTGTTTGGGAGGTGTAGAGAAAGTGATGGGCAGTTGTTGGGAATGTTTTGGGCAGTTGTTGGGAAGGTTTTCGGGAGCTGTTGGGCAGTTGTTGGTGAGGTTTTGGGCACTTGTTTGGGAGGTGTAGAGAAAGTGATGGGCAGTTGTTGGGAATGTTTTGGGCAGTTGTTGGGAAGGTTTTCGGGAGCTGTTGGGCAGTTGTTGGTGAGGTTTTGGGCACTTGTTTGGGAGGTGTAGAGAAAGTGATGGGCAGTTGTTGGGAATGTTTTGGGCAGTTGTTGGGGAGGTTTTCGGGAGCTGTTGGGCAGTTGTTGGTGAGGTTTTGGGCACTTGTTTGGGAGGTGTAGAGAAAGTGATGGGCAGTTGTTGGGAATGTTTTGGGCAGTTGTTGGGAAGGTTTTCGGGAGCTGTTGGGCAGTTGTTGGTGAGGTTTTGGGCACTTGTTTGGGAGGTGTAGAGAAAGTGATGGGCAGTTGTTGGGAATGTTTTGGGCAGTTGTTGGGAAGGTTTTCGGGAGCTGTTGGGCAGTTGTTGGTGAGGTTTTGGGCACTTGTTTGGGAGGTGTAGAGAAAGTGATGGGCAGTTGTTGGGAATGTTTTGGGCAGTTGTTGGGGAGGTTTTCGGGAGCTGTTGGGCAGTTGTTGGTGAGGTTTTGGGCACTTGTTTGGGAGGTGTAGAGAAAGTGATGGGCAGTTGTTGGGAATGTTTTGGGCAGTTGTTGGGAAGGTTTTCGGGAGCTGTTGGGCAGTTGTTGGTGAGGTTTTGGGCACTTGTTTGGGAGGTGTAGAGAAAGTGATGGGCAGTTGTTGGGAATGTTTTGGGCAGTTGTTGGGAAGGTTTTCGGGAGCTGTTGGGCAGTTGTTGGTGAGGTTTTGGGCACTTGTTTGGGAGGTGTAGAGAAAGTGATGGGCAGTTGTTGGGAATGTTTTGGGCAGTTGTTGGGAAGGTTTTCGGGAGCTGTTGGGCAGTTGTTGGTGAGGTTTTGGGCACTTGTTTGGGAGGTGTAGAGAAAGTGATGGGCAGTTGTTGGGAATGTTTTGGGCAGTTGTTGGGAAGGTTTTCGGGAGCTGTTGGGCAGTTGTTGGTGAGGTTTTGGGCACTTGTTTGGGAGGTGTAGAGAAAGTGATGGGCAGTTGTTGGGAATGTTTTGGGCAGTTGTTGGGAAGGTTTTCGGGAGCTGTTGGGCAGTTGTTGGTGAGGTTTTGGGCACTTGTTTGGGAGGTGTAGAGAAAGTGATGGGCAGTTGTTGGGAATGTTTTGGGCAGTTGTTGGGAAGGTTTTCGGGAGCTGTTGGGCAGTTGTTGGTGAGGTTTTGGGCACTTGTTTGGGAGGTGTAGAGAAAGTGATGGGCAGTTGTTGGGAATGTTTTGGGCAGTTGTTGGGGAGGTTTTCGGGAGCTGTTGGGCAGTTGTTGGTGAGGTTTTGGGCACTTGTTTGGGAGGTGTAGAGAAAGTGATGGGCAGTTGTTGGGAATGTTTTGGGCAGTTGTTGGGAAGGTTTTCGGGAGCTGTTGGGCAGTTGTTTGTGAGGTTTTGGGCACTTGTTTGGGAGGTGTAGAGAAAGTGATGGGCAGTTGTTGGGAATGTTTTGGGCAGTTGTTGGGGAGGTTTTCGGGAGCTGTTGGGCAGTTGTTGGTGAGGTTTTGGGCACTTGTTTGGGAGGTGTAGAGAAAGTGATGGGCAGTTGTTGGGAATGTTTTGGGCAGTTGTTGGGAAGGTTTTCGGGAGCTGTTGGGCAGTTGTTGGTGAGGTTTTGGGCACTTGTTTGGGAGGTGTAGAGAAAGTGATGGGCAGTTGTTGGGAATGTTTTGGGCAGTTGTTGGGAAGGTTTTCGGGAGCTGTTGGGCAGTTGTTGGTGAGGTTTTGGGCACTTTGTTTGGGAGGTGTAGAGAAAGTGATGGGCAGTTGTTGGGAATGTTTTGGGCAGTTGTTGGGGAGGTTTTCGGGAGCTGTTGGGCAGTTGTTGGTGAGGTTTTGGGCACTTGTTTGGGAGGTGTAGAGAAAGTGATGGGCAGTTGTTGGGAATGTTTTGGGCAGTTGTTGGGAAGGTTTTCGGGAGCTGTTGGGCAGTTGTTGGTGAGGTTTTGGGCACTTGTTTGGGAGGTGTAGAGAAAGTGATGGGCAGTTGTTGGGAATGTTTTGGGCAGTTGTTGGGAAGGTTTTCGGGAGCTGTTGGGCAGTTGTTGGTGAGGTTTTGGGCACTTGTTTGGGAGGTGTAGAGAAAGTGATGGGCAGTTGTTGGGAATGTTTTGGTCAGTTGTTGGGAAGGTTTTCGGGAGCTGTTGGGCAACTGTTGGTGAGGTTTTGGGCAGTTGTTTGGGAGGTGTAGAGAAAGTGATGGGCAGTTGTTGGGAATGTTTTGGGCAGTTGTTGGGAAGGTTTTCGGGAGCTGTTGGGCAGTTGTTGGTGAGGTTTTGGGCACTTGTTTGGGAGGTGTAGAGAAAGTGATGGGCAGTTGTTGGGAATGTTTTGGGCAGTTGTTGGGAAGGTTTTCGGGAGCTGTTGGGCAGTTGTTGGTGAGGTTTTGGGCAGTTGTTTGGGAGGTGTAGAGAAAGTGATGGGCAGTTGTTGGGAATGTTTTGGGCAGTTGTTGGGGAGGTTTTCGGGAGCTGTTGGGCAGTTGTTGGTGAGGTTTTGGGCACTTTGTTTGGGAGGTGTAGAGAAAGTGATGGGCAGTTGTTGGGAATGTTTTGGGCAGTTGTTGGGGAGGTTTTCGGGAGCTGTTGGGCAGTTGTTGGTGAGGTTTTGGGCACTTGTTTGGGAGGTGTAGAGAAAGTGATGGGCAGTTGTTGGGAATGTTTTGGGCAGTTGTTGGGGAGGTTTTCGGGAGCTGTTGGGCAGTTGTTGGTGAGGTTTTGGGCACTTGTTTGGGAGGTGTAGAGAAAGTGATGGGCAGTTGTTGGGAATGTTTTGGGCAGTTGTTGGGAAGGTTTTCGGGAACTGTTGGGCAGTTGTTTGTGAGGTTTTGGGCACTTGTTTGGGAGGTGTAGAGAAAGTGATGGGCAGTTGTTGGGAATGTTTTGGGCAGTTGTTGGGGAGGTTTTCGGGAGCTGTTGGGCAGTTGTTGGTGAGGTTTTGGGCACTTGTTTGGGAGGTGTAGAGAAAGTGATGGGCAGTTGTTGGGAATGTTTTGGGCAGTTGTTGGGAAGGTTTTCGGGAGCTGTTGGGCAGTTGTTGGTGAGGTTTTGGGCACTTGTTTGGGAGGTGTAGAGAAAGTGATGGGCAGTTGTTGGGAATGTTTTGGGCAGTTGTTGGGAAGGTTTTCGGGAGCTGTTGGGCAGTTGTTGGTGAGGTTTTGGGCACTTTGTTTGGGAGGTGTAGAGAAAGTGATGGGCAGTTGTTGGGAATGTTTTGGGCAGTTGTTGGGGAGGTTTTCGGGAGCTGTTGGGCAGTTGTTGGTGAGGTTTTGGGCACTTGTTTGGGAGGTGTAGAGAAAGTGATGGGCAGTTGTTGGGAATGTTTTGGGCAGTTGTTGGGGAGGTTTTCGGGAGCTGTTGGGCAGTTGTTGGTGAGGTTTTGGGCACTTGTTTGGGAGGTGTAGAGAAAGTGATGGGCAGTTGTTGGGAATGTTTTGGGCAGTTGTTGGGAAGGTTTTCGGGAGCTGTTGGGCAGTTGTTGGTGAGGTTTTGGGCACTTGTTTGGGAGGTGTAGAGAAAGTGATGGGCAGTTGTTGGGAATGTTTTGGGCAGTTGTTGGGAAGGTTTTCGGGAGCTGTTGGGCAGTTGTTGGTGAGGTTTTGGGCACTTTGTTTGGGAGGTGTAGAGAAAGTGATGGGCAGTTGTTGGGAATGTTTTGGGCAGTTGTTGGGGAGGTTTTCGGGAGCTGTTGGGCAGTTGTTGGTGAGGTTTTGGGCACTTGTTTGGGAGGTGTAGAGAAAGTGATGGGCAGTTGTTGGGAATGTTTTGGGCAGTTGTTGGGAAGGTTTTCGGGAGCTGTTGGGCAGTTGTTTGTGAGGTTTTGGGCACTTGTTTGGGAGGTGTAGAGAAAGTGATGGGCAGTTGTTGGGAATGTTTTTGGGCAGTTGTTGGGGAGGTTTTCGGGAGCTGTTGGGCAGTTGTTGGTGAGGTTTTGGGCACTTGTTTGGGAGGTGTAGAGAAAGTGATGGGCAGTTGTTGGGAATGTTTTGGGCAGTTGTTGGGAAGGTTTTCGGGAGCTGTTGGGCAGTTGTTGGTGAGGTTTTGGGCACTTGTTTGGGAGGTGTAGAGAAAGTGATGGGCAGTTGTTGGGAATGTTTTGGGCAGTTGTTGGGAAGGTTTTCGGGAGCTGTTGGGCAGTTGTTGGTGAGGTTTTGGGCACTTTGTTTGGGAGGTGTAGAGAAAGTGATGGGCAGTTGTTGGGAATGTTTTGGGCAGTTGTTGGGGAGGTTTTCGGGAGCTGTTGGGCAGTTGTTGGTGAGGTTTTGGGCACTTGTTTGGGAGGTGTAGAGAAAGTGATGGGCAGTTGTTGGGAATGTTTTGGGCAGTTGTTGGGAAGGTTTTCGGGAGCTGTTGGGCAGTTGTTGGTGAGGTTTTGGGCACTTGTTTGGGAGGTGTAGAGAAAGTGATGGGCAGTTGTTGGGAATGTTTTGGGCAGTTGTTGGGAAGGTTTTCGGGAGCTGTTGGGCAGTTGTTGGTGAGGTTTTGGGCACTTGTTTGGGAGGTGTAGAGAAAGTGATGGGCAGTTGTTGGGAATGTTTTGGTCAGTTGTTGGGAAGGTTTTCGGGAGCTGTTGGGCAACTGTTGGTGAGGTTTTGGGCAGTTGTTTGGGAGGTGTAGAGAAAGTGATGGGCAGTTGTTGGGAATGTTTTGGGCAGTTGTTGGGAAGGTTTTCGGGAGCTGTTGGGCAGTTGTTGGTGAGGTTTTGGGCACTTGTTTGGGAGGTGTAGAGAAAGTGATGGGCAGTTGTTGGGAATGTTTTGGGCAGTTGTTGGGAAGGTTTTCGGGAGCTGTTGGGCAGTTGTTGGTGAGGTTTTGGGCACTTTGTTTGGGAGGTGTAGAGAAAGTGATGGGCAGTTGTTGGGAATGTTTTGGGCAGTTGTTGGGGAGGTTTTCGGGAGCTGTTGGGCAGTTGTTGGTGAGGTTTTGGGCACTTGTTTGGGAGGTGTAGAGAAAGTGATGGGCAGTTGTTGGGAATGTTTTGGGCAGTTGTTGGGGAGGTTTTCGGGAGCTGTTGGGCAGTTGTTGGTGAGGTTTTGGGCACTTGTTTGGGAGGTGTAGAGAAAGTGATGGGCAGTTGTTGGGAATGTTTTGGGCAGTTGTTGGGAAGGTTTTCGGGAGCTGTTGGGCAGTTGTTGGTGAGGTTTTGGGCACTTGTTTGGGAGGTGTAGAGAAAGTGATGGGCAGTTGTTGGGAATGTTTTGGGCAGTTGTTGGGAAGGTTTTCGGGAGCTGTTGGGCAGTTGTTGGTGAGGTTTTGGGCACTTTGTTTGGGAGGTGTAGAGAAAGTGATGGGCAGTTGTTGGGAATGTTTTGGGCAGTTGTTGGGGAGGTTTTCGGGAGCTGTTGGGCAGTTGTTGGTGAGGTTTTGGGCACTTGTTTGGGAGGTGTAGAGAAAGTGATGGGCAGTTGTTGGGAATGTTTTGGGCAGTTGTTGGGAAGGTTTTCGGGAGCTGTTGGGCAGTTGTTTGTGAGGTTTTGGGCACTTGTTTGGGAGGTGTAGAGAAAGTGATGGGCAGTTGTTGGGAATGTTTTTGGGCAGTTGTTGGGGAGGTTTTCGGGAGCTGTTGGGCAGTTGTTGGTGAGGTTTTGGGCACTTGTTTGGGAGGTGTAGAGAAAGTGATGGGCAGTTGTTGGGAATGTTTTGGGCAGTTGTTGGGAAGGTTTTCGGGAGCTGTTGGGCAGTTGTTGGTGAGGTTTTGGGCACTTGTTTGGGAGGTGTAGAGAAAGTGATGGGCAGTTGTTGGGAATGTTTTGGGCAGTTGTTGGGAAGGTTCCTGGGAGCTGTTGGGCAGTTGTTGGTGAGGTTTTGGGCACTTGTTTGGGAGGTGTAGAGAAAGTGATGGGCAGTTGTTGGGAATGTTTTGGGCAGTTGTTGGGGAGGTTTTCGGGAGCTGTTGGGCAGTTGTTGGTGAGGTTTTGGGCACTTGTTTGGGAGGTGTAGAGAAAGTGATGGGCAGTTGTTGGGAATGTTTTGGGCAGTTGTTGGGAAGGTTTTCGGGAGCTGTTGGGCAGTTGTTGGTGAGGTTTTGGGCACTTGTTTGGGAGGTGTAGAGAAAGTGATGGGCAGTTGTTGGGAATGTTTTGGGCAGTTGTTGGGAAGGTTTTCGGGAGCTGTTGGGCAGTTGTTGGTGAGGTTTTGGGCACTTGTTTGGGAGGTGTAGAGAAAGTGATGGGCAGTTGTTGGGAATGTTTTGGGCAGTTGTTGGGAAGGTTTTCGGGAGCTGTTGGGCAGTTGTTGGTGAGGTTTTGGGCAGTTGTTTGGGAGGTGTAGAGAAAGTGATGGGCAGTTGTTGGGAATGTTTTGGGCAGTTGTTGGGAAGGTTTTCGGGAGCTGTTGGGCAGTTGTTGGTGAGGTTTTGGGCACTTGTTTGGGAGGTGTAGAGAAAGTGATGGGCAGTTGTTGGGAATGTTTTGGGCAGTTGTTGGGAAGGTTTTCGGGAGCTGTTGGGCAGTTGTTGGTGAGGTTTTGGGCACTTGTTTGGGAGGTGTAGAGAAAGTGATGGGCAGTTGTTGGGAATGTTTTGGGCAGTTGTTGGGAAGGTTTTCGGGAGCTGTTGGGCAGTTGTTGGTGAGGTTTTGGGCACTTTGTTTGGGAGGTGTAGAGAAAGTGATGGGCAGTTGTTGGGAATGTTTTGGGCAGTTGTTGGGGAGGTTTTCGGGAGCTGTTGGGCAGTTGTTGGTGAGGTTTTGGGCACTTGTTTGGGAGGTGTAGAGAAAGTGATGGGCAGTTGTTGGGAATGTTTTGGGCAGTTGTTGGGAAGGTTTTCGGGAGCTGTTGGGCAGTTGTTGGTGAGGTTTTGGGCACTTGTTTGGGAGGTGTAGAGAAAGTGATGGGCAGTTGTTGGGAATGTTTTGGGCAGTTGTTGGGAAGGTTTTCGGGAGCTGTTGGGCAGTTGTTGGTGAGGTTTTGGGCACTTGTTTGGGAGGTGTAGAGAAAGTGATGGGCAGTTGTTGGGAATGTTTTGGGCAGTTGTTGGGAAGGTTTTCGGGAGCTGTTGGGCAGTTGTTGGTGAGGTTTTGGGCACTTGTTTGGGAGGTGTAGAGAAAGTGATGGGCAGTTGTTGGGAATGTTTTTGGGCAGTTGTTGGGGAGGTTTTCGGGAGCTGTTGGGCAGTTGTTGGTGAGGTTTTGGGCACTTGTTTGGGAGGTGTAGAGAAAGTGATGGGCAGTTGTTGGGAATGTTTTGGGCAGTTGTTGGGAAGGTTTTCGGGAGCTGTTGGGCAGTTGTTGGTGAGGTTTTGGGCACTTTGTTTGGGAGGTGTAGAGAAAGTGATGGGCAGTTGTTGGGAATGTTTTGGGCAGTTGTTGGGGAGGTTTTCGGGAGCTGTTGGGCCGTTGTTGGTGAGGTGTTGGGCACTTGTTTGGGAGGTGTAGAGAAAGTGATGGGCAGTTGTTGGGAATGTTTTGGGCAGTTGTTGGGAAGGTTTTCGGGAGCTGTTGGGCAGTTGTTGGTGAGGTTTCGGGCACTTGTTTGGGAGGTGTAGAGAAAGTGATGGGCAGTTGTTGGGAATGTTTTGGGCAGTTGTTGAGTCGTTGTTGGGTAGTGTTGGGAGGTGTTTGGCACTTGATGGGGAGTTCGTGGGCAGTTGTTGGGCAGATGTTGGGGCGGGTGATGGGCAGTTCTTGCGGAGGTGTTTGTGAGTTGAAAAGTTGTTTGGGAGGTGTTACGGAGTTAAAGAATTGTTGGGGAGGTTTTGGGCAGTTGGGGGGATTTGTTGGGTAGTTGTTGTTGAGGTGTTGGGCAGTTATTGGGCAGTTGTTAAGCTGTAACAGAAGGTGAACAGTTGTTTGGGAAAGTGATGGGCAGTTGGTGAGTACTTGGGCAGTTGTTAAGTTGGACAGTTGTTGGGGACGTGTTGGACAGTTGTTTGGGAAAGTGTTGGGCAATTGATGGAAAATTGTTGGGGAGCTTTTGGGGAGTTGTTGGGAAGGTGATGGGCAATTGTTGGTGAGTTCTTTGGTCGTAGTTGTAGAACTTTGTATATCGCAAAACCTCCCCAACAACTCCTCAACAACTTTCCAACTTCCAAGCACCTCCGCAAGAACTGCCCAATAACTGCCCAACACCTCAACAACATCTACCCAACAAATCCCCCCAACTGCCCAAAACAATTCTTTAACTCCGTAACACCTCCCAAACAACTTTTCAACTCACAAACACCTCCGCAAGAACTGCCCATCACCCGCACCAACATCTGCCCAACAACTGCCCACGAACTCCCCATCAAGTGCCAAACACCTTCCAACACTACCCAACCGCCTAACACCTCCCCAACAACTGCCTAATAGTTTGGGTAGTTGTTGGGGAGCTTATGGGGAGTTTTTGGACAATTGTTATGGAGTTGTTGGGCGGTGGTTGGGAAGGTGATGGGCAGTTGTTGGTTGAGTTATTGGGAAGCTGTTGGGGAGGTGTTGGGATGTTGTTGGGCAATTGTTGGGGAGGTATTGGGCAGTTGTTGGGGAGGTGTTGGGCAAGTCGTTTGGAAGTTGTTGGGGAGGTCTTGGGCAGCTGTTGAAGCGTTCTTTGGCAGTTGTTGGGAAGGTGATGGGCAAGTTTTGTGGAGTTCTTGGGCAGTTGTTGCGGAGGGGTAGAGGAGGTTTGGGGATTTGTGAAGTTCTCGGGCTGTTGTTGGGCAGTTGTGAACAACCTCTTCAAAAACAGCCCAATACTTGCCTAACAACTGCCACATCAACAGCCCTTTAACTGTCCAAAGACTTCTCAACAACACCACAACTGCCCAATACCGCCCAAAAAACTCCGCAGCAGCTGCTATGGCAGAGACGTTCCCTACAACTCCCCCAACAACTTTCACAACTAATAAAACTTCCAAACTTCCCAAAAACTATGCAACAACTTACGCAACACATCCCAACAACTCCTTAATAACTACCAAACAGCTGCCCAACGACAGCCCAACACCGAGCAACTCCACAATTGCCTAAGAACTCACCCACAAATGCCCATCACCTTCCCTAGACTTCCCCAACAAAAGCCAAACTGCCCAAGAACGTCACAACTGCCCATTGCCTTCTCAACAACTACCCATCACCTACCCTACACCTCCTTAACGACTGCCTTAGAACTCCTCAATAACTCACAATCAAATACCCAAGAAATCCTCAACTGCCCAACACCTCCCCAACTCAACAAATACCCAAGAACTACACCTCCACAACAAAAGCCCTACAACAATAATTCCAATAATTCACCAACTGCCCAAAAACTCCACAACTCACCAACTGCCCATCACCTTCCCAAAACCTGCCCAACAACTCCCCAAGAACTTAACCAACAACTGCCCAAGAACTCACCAACATCACAGACCATCACCTTCCCAACAACTGCCCAAGAAATCCACAACAATTGTCCAAGAACTCCCCAAAAGCTCCCCAACAAGTTGGTGGGGAGTTCCTGTGCATTTGCTTGGGAGTTGTAAGGGCAGTTGTTGGGGAAGGTATACACCTTCCCCAACAACTGCCCTTACAACTCCTCAATAACTCCCAAGCAAATGCACAGGAACTCCCCACCAACTTCCCTAAACTGCCCAACACCTCCAACAACTGTCCAACAACTCACAACTTCCCAAGAACTCACCAACAACTGCCCATCACCATCCCTGTACCTCCCCACTAACTTCCAAACAACTCCCCAAGAACTCCCCAACACCTCCCCAACAACTGCCCAAGAACTCCAAAAAATCTCCCCAACTGCCCAAAGAATTCAACAACTGTCCACTTTCCCAACTGCCCAACTCCTTAATAACTCCCAAACAGCTGCCCATTAACTTTTTAATAACTTCCCAACAACTGCCCAATAACTCCCCAACTTCCTTAAAGGGCGCAACACCTCCTGAACAACTGCCCATCACCTTCCAAAACAACTGTCCAACACCTCCCAAACTGCCCCAAAACTCCCAAAAACTCACTATCATCTTCCCAACACTGCCCAACTCCACCAATGCCCATCACTTTCCCAACTGCCCAAACAACTGCCCTACAACTCCTCAATAACTCCCAAGCAAATGCCCAAGAACTCCCTAACAACTTCCCTAAACTGGCCAACACCTCCCCAAGAATTGTTCCAAGAACTCCCAAAAAAAAATCCCCAATAATTGCCCATCACCTTCCCTACACCTCCCCATCAACTCCTTAATAACTCCCAAACAACTGCCCAACAACTCACAACCAACTGTCCATCACTATCACAACTGCGCAACACCTGGCAACAGCTAGGTCCTGATCGTGATGTCTTGCAGGTCACAGGTCACGTACAATCTATCCAAATCAGCCTATCCAAGAGTCCTGTTTGCAGGCTGGAGGTACGAACAAAAGCCTGACAAACAAATGGAATGACATACATCCACTTCCCTGAGACTCAAACCATATACCAATGCATGGAGAATCTTTTTTAAAAGAAAAATAAAACTAAGATTCGGTCCAATAGCTTTTGTTCCAGAGCCTATTTTGGTGAAGCAAGGTTGGGGTCATTTTTGTACCAATGAATGACTTCAACCGCGCCGTGGAATTCCCCTTGCATTGTAATTGATAGAGGGATCATTATGAAATATACCGACATTAAAAGAAGTGTGCTTCACAAAAATAGGCCCTGCAGCAAAAACTACTGAACTGAATCGGGAGATTTTGGTATCCATCAATTGGTTTGAGTATGTCGTTTCGGCTTTTTTCGTTTTACCACCCTGTATAGATGTTCGATTTGTAGTTATAAAACTGAACAGGTTTCGGTTAAAGAATCAGCGGGATCAAACATTTCAATTTTTTTATTGGTAGATAACACTACAGCAGTTTGAAAAAAAAAAATCAAGCCCAATTAAAAATGTAACATATACTGCGAACAGAAGGCTCAAGCAAATCAAATCCAAATTTGAGTTTTTGGTAGTTTCGATTTTTATTCCCTTACATTGGTTTAAAATTTTCATTTAAAACACAACCTAGTCAGTTTCCCTTTGTGGTTCGATTTGTAATTTGTAAAAAAAACATATCCTAAGTTGATCTCCCGTTTACTATGCCTAAGTTGGCAGTCCGGTGTCTTTATTTTTGTTACTGAGGTGGTATCGTCAGAATTAAAATGTTTTACTTGTAAATGAGTGAAGCGGAAGAGCATGAAAGGGACAATTTTGTATGGTTCCTTTTCCCCTTAGACAGATCAGCAATACAATTTACACTACTAAAGTCCTACATTCCATCTCCAACCAGTCTACACTATGAAAGATTTTTAACAAATTATGGGTCGCAAATAAATTTGATAAATGTTCATATTTTAATATTTTTTTCAATCGATATTTCATGAAAAAAAAATAATTAGTTTATTACCCACAAATATTTATAACATAATCAACAAAATTTTGAATTACAGAGCTCAAAATGGTTATCAATCTTTGGCATATTTATTGAAAAAAGTTATCATATGAATGTTTTTTATTAAGGAAAAATATATACAATCTATCAACCTCGTCCCCAGGGTGTCGAGCAGTACGCGCCCACCACTACCTGCTCTCTCGCCCTAGTATTGGATCATTTGCATGTGCAAGATTTTTGAACACGTATGCAAAAGCGTTTGTTTTTGTATGCGGTGTCTGGGGTAAAAACAGAGTCAATTCGTAAGCAGCACGAGCACGGCGTGAGTTACGAAAACACGATTTTTGAAATCAAACTGTTACGATCTTATCGAGACAACATGCAGTATCATATTTCATATTAATATGAGCAAATTGTAAAGGAAATTAGTATATTCGAGAAGGCGTGGACGAATGATCGCGAAAACACGTACTGCACGTTGTGAAAAATAACACCAAGTACAAGATAAAAATCCATTACTAGCCAATTGCGTTATCCAATCAGGATACAGGAAAAAAAGTTTCCTATCCAGGGTTTACTATTGGAAACGCGGTTGGAAATAAAGTAAGCACTGGGGACGAGGTTGACAATCTATTTGCATATAAAGTTGCGCATTAACAAATTAGATAAATTATTTTGTAATTTACGGAACGTTTGAAGGCTATACGCCAGAAGACCTCTGACGAACAAAATGTACTAATTACAAATGACGGACAATAGCTGTAACTATTGTCCATCATTTGTAATTAGTACATTTTGTTCGTTTGAAGCAGCAAAAGTGATCAAAATCTACTTGATGAAGTTTCAGCTCAGCTTCAGATTCCGAGAAAAACAGCATTCTAGGATCTTAATTCAAAATCAAAAGTTGCTAAATCATGTTTCGAATTGTTTTGAATTGCAGCTTTACGCGATGTTGCGCACTGATCCAACGAATTATAGCAACCGCGCGTGCTTGTGCGTCGTTCCAATGCTTATGCGCGCTTCGCCGCCGAATAACAAAACGAACAACTAATTTAAATTTTCCTACGGTACTTCTTAAGAAGCACCTTTGGAAATGCCTTCTTTCGTTGATTTCTTCAAAATGAGAGCTTGCCTGAAAGGATAATTTCACAGGGAGTTTAGTCCCCTTACTATCTTTCAACCGGTATGTTTTTCCACAATAATAACGCCGGTTACTTTTTGTGGATAGCTGCAAATGATCGACTCGGGCTTTAAACTCCATAAAATTCAGTATCAAAACCAGGCCGACTTATTATTTACCAGGAGACTCACAACTTGTTAGTATCTGATAAATATTCCATTAGTCTTTCACATGTGGTCTCCGCAGATGAAATGCAGCCATCCAGGTTTGAATGTGTGAATGCGTCTCCTGCCGCAACGATTGCATAGTTTGGAAGATAAGTCAGGAACACACAGCCAGGGGTGCCTTGATAGGGCTTGGACACCTAAAAAGTAAATACCGTGAGAAAACGTGAAATTCTGTCCAATTGCAACTAAAAAGTGAGTACGCCCGTTTATGACGATGATTCCCCCACCCCCAGAAGTGAAGTGATCCCCTAATAATGTCATTTTGGCTTTATCTTTACTTGTGGTCCACAGGACTGTGTTATTGAATTAGTGGGGAGGAATACAGGGTGTATCAAAAAAAAATACTCTCCAAAAAGTACCCACCAAATTCACAATTGAACATTTTCATGAAATGTCTTCATTTGCTTATGTTGGTATGGACGTCCTGCTTCAGTCCATACCAAAATTAATTGCATAATTTCATGCATGGCTGAACACAGGCCTATTTTCCGGTGGGCAATAAAATGTCCTTCCTCCAAAAAAATTAAAGGGTTAAAATCGGATGAAAAGTCTTAAACTGTAATGCAAAATGTGAATTTTTGTTTTTCTACTCCGCAATACTCAAATTAACCCTTTGTTTGCTGCTTTTTGCACTGGGGCAATGGATAGCCTTTCATTCGTGTGTAATCAAGCATGCCAGAGGGGCATGGCATGTTTTTACACCTGATGCGACATGCGAAGGAGAGCGCAAGTGTGCATCCAAACAAATGGAGGTCACGTCGAGGACTAAGTTGATGAAAAACAGCGTATTAAAATGATTAAATGTGACTTGCTCCTTAAAATGTCCTCTCTAAGGATGCGGATGGGTAGTGATCACACGACTCATTCCCATACATCCGTTGCCCCAGTGCAAAAAGGGTTAATTTGAGTATCGCGGCGGAGAAAAACAAAAATTTACATTTTGCATTACAGTTTAAGACTTTTCATCCGATTTTAACCCTTTAATTTTTTGGAGGAAGGACATTTTATTGCCCACCGGAAAACAGGCCTGTGTTCAGCCATGCATGAAATTATGCAATTAATGTTGGTATGGACCGAAGCAAGACGTCCATACCAACACATGCAAACGAAGACATTTCATGAAAATGTTCAATTGTAAATTTGGCGGGTACTTTTTGGAGAGTCTACTTTTTTTTGATACACCCTGTATAGGCCGTGGGCCAAAACATGTTAAATTGCAGTTTCGTCTTAACTTTTTAGTGGCAACTTATTTTTTCGGTGATAAGTAGTTTGCAACGTGTTAATTGATATTTTTACAAATTGCACATCCCATCGTTTGCACAATACAGAAATATAGGAGGGCGATGCATAAATCGCTGCCATTGCGTACCAGCCTCGCCTCCATGGGCGAGTGAACGGAATATGTAACTGGTTAAAACAGAGCGTGCTGCGTACGTACTTTGAAGTCTCCGCTCAACCGTCATCTCCTACACGTCAAGTAACGTACAATAATTTTTTTCAAGACTGCGCGATGCCTTTTTGATTTGGATTCAGAAAGCCCAGTTTTTTACGCCCCCAAAACATGTATTCTGGGCAAAGAAATGGAGAAAAAATTATAGTGTGTCACTTATTTACTTGAAACCTGAATGACTTGTGATTTACTTGTGATTGATTTGTGTTGTAACTTGACGACAGAGGTACGTAACTTAAATAAAACATCCTGATAACGCCAAGTGCTCATGTTTGAAAGGATGGATTCTAAAAATAATGACTTATTATCAATGCCAACTTCCTATTTACCTATTGTGTCAAAATACTTTTTTTTGACGACAAACGGGCAAAATGATGAGGAAAAAAAATTCGTCATAACTTAAATGTGCAATTTGGACCAATGTGAACAGCCAGATTCAGATTGATCGAATTAGTAAAGTTTACCTTATAGCAAGCCGACACCAAAAAGTTTAGACGAACCGCAACTTCTAGACCTGATACAGATTTTGGTCCATGGCCTAGGAGGGGGGGGGGGTTGATCTTCAGGTAAGTTTTCTATCTACCAAACCGCTGGTGGGGGAAAGCCCTTACTTCACGTAACTTACCTGTATAGAGCCATTACATTTGCACAGAGGTGACGGGCAGTGGGATATGTGTATTTGTAAGTTCTAGTTTAAATATAGGTTTTCCCGGCGAATTTCCGAATTTTTCCAATCAGTTTCATTATCAGCCATTCAATTTCGCGTGAGTTTTTGCACATATGGTCAAATTGGGGTTTCTTTTTCGTTTTGGGTTCGTTCAATTCAATTTTGAGGCAGCCAAGATTTTGCTCTGAATGTTCGTTTTCATTTTCGGGCATCCTATTTCGTTTTGGTGCATTCAAGACTTAACTTGTAGCAGTCTTAAATTAAGTCTTTGCAACCTTTAGATTTGACGCATTCAAATTTAGTGAACATCTGTGCGATTGTAAAGTATAACCATGCTTTTCGTTTCTTATTCGTTTATGGGCAATCGCTTTCATCGTTTGGTCATTTAAATTAGTAAAAAAATATAATCGATACATTTGCCTATTTTTCTCCTAGGTTCATTTCCCTCCAAACTTGATAACTGTAAAACTTACAATGTTACAAACTAACTGATAGGCCCTATAAGGGAAACAAGATGTAATTACGAATTAATTAATTGAAGGGACTAAGATAATTTGTTTTTTCATTGTTTATCTTTTCTACTTGTTTAAACGTTTGAGCAAGGGGCATCTTAACGTTGACGATTTCTCTTGAGTTATTTCTTAAATGTTTTCTTGCGCATGTCTGACCGAACACTTACTGTATTCACAGGGCCCATGCAAAGTAAGTTTGCAATGCAAACCTTGAAAATACATCTTTGTGTCACATTTGCAAGTTTCATTTTTTGAAGGATGTTTTTGATGCCTTCTCCGTTTTAATGCTATGTGATTGGCATGATTAATGTTACATGGCTATTTAAGCACAAAAAAGTTGTTAGAATATTGGATATTTTGCTGTTATAAATTTTTTTTCATTATTTGACGTGTCAGTATGCATGGCAGTAAGCCAGTGAGCAACCCTTTCCCACAAATGTTTTCGATTAGCAAATTTAGGATAAATAATTTGAAAGAAAACCCCCAAAACTGAACAGTGTCTTCCTGAAATGACATTACAGTAACAGCGCGCTGATACGTAGTCTGGAAAAGCATGGAAACTTTTAAATGTTTAACCCTAAGGCCGGGTTATTTTGACCATTCCGCCCCGGTCCCTTTAGAGTTAAAGAAGTGCACTTTTGCAATAAGTTAACCCCAAAATGTTGTCAAATGTGTAGTTTTCTTACATTTCACAGTAGTAAAGAGTTGCACAAACAGCATTCCTGAGAAAAATTGATGATTTACTCTACAGAATACGGACACGTATGAAGTCTTAAAAGATGTTTGACAAAATGTGAAGTATGTTTGCCCATTAATGAAAACGAATGCCCGATCAACCCTTTACTGCTGGTTTAGTAGAAATTGAATGAACAACGCGATACTTTTAATATGAATGCATCTTTGATAGGGACGAGTGAAGCTGAAAGGCGATAGATTGCTCGGATAGTGAAATTGAATGATTCTTTTTGATTGTCGAATGCCGATCTGCGTATTCTTTCAATTACAATCTAAATCGAATGAGCCAGGCGTTAAATTGAATGAAAACTTGGTGAAATTGGCCGGGAAAACCTATAAGTACGAAAGTAATAGATACCATAATCTCCATGTAAACACACATTAGGGAACTTCCATAAAATGAGTAGGTAATCGAGTAGCATTGAATGGGATTCACAAATTCAAATCCAATGTTTAAAGACTTTCTTCTGTAGTTTTGTTGGCAAACTTCCTGGCAGCCGACAAAACCAGACTGCAATACATCCTTCGGGAAACAAGGCTGAGAAAGTGTTGGCAGATTTCTAACAAGCTGCTCTGATATCTTATTAAAGCAGGCCAAGGATGTTGTAAACGCTATGGTTAATGTGCAGGAATATCTGATGTAGATGGACTTGGCCAGTCGGTTGCTTCCGACGTAATAAATAGCTGTTTCGCCTGACCCCTTAAGGTTTTTTCCCAGCTTATCTGATGGATTGATGAGAGAGATTTTATTTTTAATATCAGGTGGATATAAGGACACTGATTGATTTATGTTTGTCCTGAATTAGGGATCAACGGTACGCCATTTGTACGCCATTTGGTTTTAACCGCAAATGACCACCATCTTCTTATTGTGGGTGTAGTTCAACCGTGGCGTCAGGCAGTTGCTAGAGCTAGCAAAAAGACTACCTTTATTATCTGCAAAAGCCTTTATGGATTGCAGTAATTGTTGGAACTCAGATGTTGTTCCCATGTAAGTGGAACTGGAAGGTACTTGTCGTGATTGGGAAGTACCGGTATGTGAAGGTAAAGTGCCATTGTAGATCTAGTGACACTTCCCATGAGTGAATTGGACTGGAGTCTGAGTACTATCCACAACGTTTCCATACGAAATCCATTGGGGTGAATACATTTGTGGATGGTTTGAAATTCAGTATCGGTTGCCAAACGCTGTACAGATTGGACCTGCTCCGGTCCGCGGCTCAAAGACGGGGCACCAGACTCACCCGGCATGCTCACACGCGGAGCTGTAGACCCACAAACAGAAAGCACAGAAACAATATCAGACACGTTACAAGTACGGGTTCTACGGTCTGCACATCAGACCCTTCTCCTCGATTGTTTATGCTTCCCTCCTTCAGTGTGTGTGTGTGTGGGGGGGGGGGGGAACACTGGTAACGGTGTCATGTTAAAATCGGACTCGTGTGAAAATCGGACTCTTTTTCCCTGCGCAATACCACCAATGAGTCCGTATTTCATAAAACCTAAATTCACGCTACACCGGCTTGGGATTTGCCCTTGGTCTTACAACCCGTTTTCCCTCTTTTTCTTTTCAGTTCCCGCTGCATGTCGGGGGTAGACAAATATTTACCGTGCTCTGGCCAGACGGCGAGACGTATTCGTCTGCACTGAAGTGACAAACGATCTTTTGAAGAGACATAATTTTCATCTCACGAATTTTGAGAAAAAAATAGATACTGATATTAAAGACATAGTCATCATATTTTTGAAGCCTTCAAAAGCCTTTTTGGTGATGAACCAAAGATGATAGATGAGCAGGCGGACGTAGAACAAGTGTTCAGGGACCTGGACATCGAAGATGGTCCCTTCAGCAAAGGGGAGTATGTGAAAGCAAAGGGGCGCTCAAGGCTGGAAAATACTGTGGGGAGGACGGTGTCCTCCCAGAGGTCCTGAAGTATGTCCCCATCGACGACCTCGTACTCGACTTTGTCAACAAGGCATTTGAGCAGGGAGAGATCAGTGAATCAGTATTAATATAGGTTTTCCCGTCCAATTTCGCACTTAGTGCATGCAAAAGTAAAGATAGGTCTTTCAATTTCGCACATAGTGCATGAGAAAGTATAAATAGGTCATGCAATTTCGCGGATAGGGCAGCCAAAATCACCAATCGGCATTCAAATTCGCTATAGTGCAGCCAAAATGGCCAATTGGCATTCATAATCGTTTTAGGGCAACCAAATTCACCAATCGGCATACGAATTCGTACATAGTGCAACCAAGTTCGCCCTTGAAACCCCCTCGAGCTAAGTTAGAGCCATTCAATTTCGCCATAGGGCATCCAATTATACAATTTGTGCATCCAATTTAGCACATGTAATTTTTTTTCTATTTGTTTTTATAGCTTTCGACTAAAAATCATATTTATCGGATGGCCCAAAGGCAGATGAATCAACAGAGGGCAAATGTCCTTACATTTCCCTCTGTTAATTCATATCCCTTTTTATCTTTGTAAATTTTCTTTCATAGTGTATATTTTCTTGTGGTCGTTTGCACCATCTCTTCAATTATATGCATTGCCTAGAGACATAAATCATAGCATGTATACAATATCATGATTTTCTACTTTCATATTGTATATATATATATTTTCTTTTTGTGTTTTTTATCTTGTATCTGTTTTCATATGACTTTAATCATTTAAAACAATCTTCCATTGATTACGGTTTTCTTCCCTTATAATAATTCTTTGTTGAACCTTTTATATTCTGTTTAAAACATAATTATAACTAAATGTATATACTTAATATGATATCGCAACTGCAGATGGTTATATTTTACTGATCTTTGGTAGAAAATTTACATGTTAAAGTTCAAAGCTCAAAACTCAGTCATTTTTTCAGCCATTGATGTTAATTGCGTAATGTCTGCCTATGTAAATTCTCAAGCTGCTGATAATTATATGTGGAAAGCAAAAGGTGAAATGCAAAAATGCATTACCAGAGGAGATGAAAGAAATATATATACAATCTGCGCCAAGGCGCTGGTGAGGAACAAAATAACCTGCTCTATTGAGCAGGCCAATGCTTCTATAGTTTACATTTCACCTCTAGGAGACAAAACAAATACAATTATCAAAGTCCAGGCATCTGTAAAAAATAATGTAAATTGTCCAGTGAAGTTTTATGAATGGTCATTGGTGGCACACATATTGCAGGTTGGGAAAAGCGCGCAAAGAATATTTGAATATGTATTACTGTATACAAGTCATGTAAATACAGTGCTAAATTGAATGCACTAGTTATGAACATGAATACCCTATGGCAAAATTGAATGCTCTATCTTCAGTCACGTGTCCTTCCGTGCTAACTTGAATGCACTATGGCGAATCTGAATGTTGTTTTTACACTTTTGATTGCTCTATGGCGACTTTGAATGCCTATTATGAATTTTTGGCTGCCGTATGGTGATTCTGAATGACTTTTCTTATTGGACTGCTTTTCTTATTGGACTGCCCAATGGCGATTTTGAATGACTAGTTTGAATTTTTGGTTTATGGAACGCCAAAGAGGCATATTTAATGTGATCATCGAATCGGTGATACACTTTTGCAATCGGTGATGCATATTCACGATCGGTGATGGACTTTCGCGATCGGTGATGGTCTTTTACTGGTGATGCATATTCACGATCGGTGATGGACTTTCGCGATCGGTGATGGACTTTTACTGGTGATGCATTTTCACGATCGGTGATGGACTTTCGCGATCGGTGATGGACTTTTACTGGTGGTGCATATTCACGATCGGTGATGGACTTTCGCGATCGGTGATGGACTTTTACTGGTGATGCATATTCACGATCGGTGATGGACTTTTACTGGTGATGCATATTCACGATCGGTGATGAACTTTCGCAATCGGTGATGGATTTTTACTGGTGATGCATATTCACGATCGGTGATGGACTTTCGCGATCGGTGATGGACTTTTACTGGTGATGCATTTTCACGATCGGTGATGGACTTTCGCGATCGGTGATGGACTTTTACTGGTGGTGCATATTCACGATCGGTGATGGACTTTCGCGATCGGTGATGGACTTTTACTGGTGATGCATATTCACGATCGGTGATGGACTTTTACTGGTGATGCATATTCACGATCGGTGATGAACTTTCGCAATCGGTGATGGATTTTTACTGGTGATGCATATTCACGATCGGTGATGGACTTTCGCGACCGGTGATCAACTTTGCAATCGGTGATGGACTTTTGCAATCGGTGATGGACTTTTGCGACCGATGATCAACGACCCATCACCGATATGTGGGGGCCTCAGGTCACTTAAGCACACGTACTTAAGTGAGCACATTGACAGTACACAGAGGAACTTTCCTTGCAAATGTTTTTCCACCACCACCACTTACATCCGCCAGTTATAGTGCTCCAAGGTTTCAAGAGACTATATAAATTACAAGGATTAAAATGTTCGCAATTTTTAGGATACAGACAGCCTGCTCCTCATATTTATGGGGCAAATGAAACCATTCAATCCCTTGTTTTTCTATTTTGTTACTTTTGTTACTAATTTGATACTTGCCGTAGCGATCTCACTGTGTCACGAGGCTATGATGTTTTCCTGACTGAATGTACATCTGTGGGAAGCTATTTTTTGTTATTCAAGTTTAATTTGCATTTGTTGTCATTTATTGCCACATATATCTCATTTTCATATAGGCCTACATGTATTTCATTTATTGTCAAGCATATTGTGTATGCCGTGGCTTTGAGATTCTTGTGTTGCCCACTACTGGTCGGGCCTGGTGTTGCCCCTAAATTGTGTTAATACGGTTATATGTTTTATAATATGTCCGTTCTCACTTGCGAACTCCATTTTTTTGTAATGTCCGTGAAATGTTTGTAGTTAGTGTTTGCCGCTGTGGATTTGGGCCTTTGGTGTTGCCCATATTAACATAACCATAACAATTAACAATTCAAACGGTATATGCCATATCACAGGTATCCGGAATAAAACACTCATCTGTGAATGTGGCATAAACAGAATGATTTGTTCTATAATAGGCCTATATCCTTTGGGAGACACTTTAGCGTCATACACTTAGAGGCAAAATGTTATCGTCGCAAATAGACTCCATTGCTCGTGGTCGAATTAGTACAAATTACCCGGCGAAATAAGGTAAAATTGGAGTTACGGGTCATTAAAGTTGGGGGAAAACATGTGTGCAAGTTATGGGAATGTTCCCCAAATAGCCAACTATGGGTTATTATAAGTTTTTATTTTTTATCATTATTATTAACATTATTATTATTTGGGTTGATTATCACCATCTAGCAGCTCAGAAGCTGAATTGCACAGTGATTTACAGTAAAAATTGAAATGAATTAAAAATAAACACATTTTACGAGAAATCGAAACACATGCAAAATGCACAACAACAATCCATTATTCTCAAAAAAAACATATACACTCGGATAATGGAATCCTTTTCAATTTTAAGAACATACCTTTACATCATGTACATGATGTATAGGCTACAACGGTCTACAATCGAGCCGCAACTTCCGAGATCTTTTCGAGCTTGTCTTAAGTGACCTTGTTAATTGTATAGTGCACAAACAGAACAGACATTTGGGGGAGGGGGAGGGGGGGTTGGCTGGGATATTTTCACCCACTTACTTTGATAATATAAAAAAAAAAACATGAACATGAGATATGTGGCAATAATGACAACAAATGAAAATTATACATGTACTTAAATTACAAAAAAATAACTTCCCACATCATAGCCTCGTGACACTTGAGAGCGAAATAGAAAAACAAGGGATTGAATGGTTTCATTTGCCCCATAAATGAGGAGCAGGCTGATGTCTGTATCCTAAAAATTGCGAACATTTTAATCCTTGTAATTGATATAGTCTCTTGAAACCTTGGAGCTTTATAACTGGCGGATGTAAGTGGTGGTGGTGGAAAAACATTTGCAAGGAAAGTTCCTCTGTGTACTGTCAATCATGTGCTCACTTAAGTGTGCTTAAGTGACCAGAGGCCCCCACATATCTATACCAAGATTGGCTATTAGATGGATTTATGATGATGATGATGATGATGGTGATTATGTGATTGCATTCCTGTGCCCCCGGGACGCCTGCTCAGACCCCTCAATAACCCCGCCATATATGCTGTCTCCAATGATCCACACATCAATCATCATATTATGCAAAAACCTTTTATCACGTATTGGTAAAACAAATACTCGGACTCAAATTTAAGGACATGAGAAACACATTGCTGAGATGATTGGTAAAGCTAATAGAAAATTATTCATGTTCAGGAAACTGAAAGAAACTGGTTTTACTCAAAGAACTTGTTACCCTATGTTAGACCAGTCCTAGAAAACGCATCGCCGGTTTGGCACTCAAGCATTACACTCAAACAGACCAATCTAATTTAGTCGATCCAAAAGAGTTTGCCGTACTATATTATTCTATCTCTGGATTACCTTTATGATAGAAGAACCACTATGTGTACAAACTTTGCTCTAGGTGCTTTTAAATCAGGCAAATTTAATGAGTGGTTCCCTCAATCAAAAAGTTGGCACACTATGAATCTTAAATCGAGTAGAACACTCAAGGAGTATCCCAGTTCATCCAAGAGATTTCAAAATAGCCCGGACTCATCAATAGTTCAACATAGGATTTTCAAATGTATACAATTTTAATTGCTATTATTTTGCTGAACGTCAGTTGGTGCATGAAACGCGTTTGCATGTGGAACACCCAATTTGTGAGCCCCCATGTGAAAATGATTGACCTCGATCGTGCCCCAATTCCACGACTGCAAAAAAAAATGGTAGCTGGTAAGTGGAGACCTGGAGCACGGACGTGTTGTTGCGAGGGCTAAAGGGACAAGGTGATTGATTGCCAAAGAAGACATGGCTGGCACAAACCATAGAGCTAGCTCTATTTCCCACAGTGGTCTTAGAAATAGATTGAGTACCATGCTGCATTACAAAAATTTACACATCGAATCATTGCTCTTTGGGGAAAAAATGATAATATTTTCTAATCTTAAAAATGATTAATCTAAATTTAACTCTTATCAAAAAAACAACACCATGGTTCGAAAATTACATCGGTTACGTGGAAGTAAAATTTATCAGATTTTCGCGAAAGGTATTAAAAAAACAGCAGAGCAAAATAAAGGCTCTGCGCATTTGCAATTAAATTACTCCAGAGCAAGGAACATAGTTGGGCAATTCTCCATGGGAGAGCAAAAAATGTCAAAAATAAATATTTACATATTAAACCTTTTTTGTACTTTTTCCAGACCTAAATTAAATGGAGAATTCAGTTCAAAAAACGAAATTGAAAAAAAAAATATATTTCTGGTAAAAATAGTGATTTTTGCAATTTATGATGAAAAACGTTCAGATTTGGTAAAAGAATACAATTTTGTGCATGTATTACTTTCTGAATTACAGGGGAAAGGTTTGATTTATTTTACAATGTTACAAGTTACTAACATTACTCAGTGTCATTAAAAAAAATCTATATATATAAATATATATATATACGGTAGTGTAGGCCTTCATTTAAAAATGTCAAAATTAGCACGTAATTCCGTTACCGAAAAAATGGCAAAAGTTACTTATTTCACAAATTTTCTGGTTTTTTTTCTGCAAATCATGTGTGTTGAGAAAAGACCCTACTACAAACATAAATTAAAAATAAAAATTTTCAAATAGTAATTTCTTGGCATTTTTCCAAGTGGTAACGGAATTACGAAACGGTAACGGAATTACGGTAACGGAATTACGCATGCACAAAGTATGCACATTTTCTCCAGATTATGTACATGACATATGGGAGATTTGCATGTAACCTTGGACAAGAAATTTAAATACTAAATTATGAATTTGTTAAATCATTTCCCTCTTTAATTTGCTATTATACAATTAAAAATAATCAGGTGTTCCATTAATATTTTTTACTTAAACTTTGTCTTTTTTACTATTTCAAAAATGCTAATAGTTGTTTGGATGCTTAAAGGGAACATACAACATTTACAAACATCAAAAATAAAACTACAAAGTTTTTACAAAATACCTTACTAGTACCGGTATGTTGGTAAATGACAGTCTAAAGCATCCTGTAAAATTATGGCACCTGGTGTGATGTCATTTTCAAGAAAACGGTATTTTTGTATACATTTCCAACGGTGGTCGGCTGACCACCGTTGGAAAAACCTAACAATTTTTCAACTATTGCTCCAACTTTACACTTTTTTTCAGTCAAAATTTTGTTTGCTATTGGTTACATGTTCATGAACGGGTGCAGGCCAGCTAGACTGGTTCCCTTACCCTGCAATTTTCCGGCATGATCTATAAATTGATCCATTTTATCTTTAGTCGAGTCAATTAACCAGACTTCTTGAAGAGTTTTTTCTTGGGGGGGGGTTGGGGGGGGGGGGGGTTTGTCCAGCATTTTCGAACACAAAACTTCAAAACATGATCTATTATACTAACCCCTCAAACATGTTGAATACCGGTACTTCATTTCTGAAAATTACAGCAAAAGCCAGTGATGTACATTCCCTTTAAATATGTGTGGCCAAAACCTATTGTCTGGTACCTACAGAAAATATATATATTCCACAACAAGTATATGAAAGTTGAGTACCAGACTGTACTTGTACTTCTACTTGGCATAACTTTACATTTTCCCTTGCTCAGAGATGCCACCCAGTACAGTTTTGTTATATGTTGCACAATAAACTAGTGAAATAAAGGTACCATAATACAATTGTTCATGGTAAAATTTGATTTTCGGTAAAAAAAAAAATACATTGCTAACCAGCAATGCAGCCATTGACCTTGACCTTTGACCTTAAAAATGAAGCCAGACATGTTTAGGCCTACATTTATATTTTGATCACTAATTTTCACTTAGCTTTCCCCTTGTGCCATTTTATAAACTTCTAAAATTTGTATTGTCGATGAGCTTATGTTGAATTCAATGTTAATGTATTGCATTTACCTATTACATGTAAACCTATGGCGTAATTCCGTTACCGCCCAGGCGTAATTCCGTTACCGTGATTAAAATGCAAATTATGAAAAGAGTGATTATTTTTTCAACTTTGTTCTGCATTGTAGTTAACAACAACCCTGAACTCTACAAATAACAGGTAGTGTCCAATTTTAAAATTTCAAAACTTCAGAGAGTTTTAATAATTTATGCAAGAACTCAAATATGCTTGTCCTCCGTCCGTAATTCCGTTACCGATATTAAGCTCCGCCCCTTCAAGGGTAATCTTGTGGGATTTTTTTTTTTCAGCGGTCAATCAATTCTATTGGGTCTTGGCTCCCTGTCCATGTTTAGATTAGTTGCCTAGCATAGAACATATTTTGTTGGGAAAGAATAATCTTTGACAAAGTGACAAAATTCCGTAATTCCGTTACCAAAGAATTGCCCAGATAAGTATAATACGTGCAAATGATTAGACGCAACACACAGATGCGACGGTCGCGAAAGTCCATCGCCATTTCGGTGATCACATTAAATGCTTCTTTGGCGTTCCTGTTTCGCCAAAAGCGGCATTTAATCGGTGATGGACTTTCTCGATCGTTGATGGTCTTTCGCAATCGGTGATCAAAGCTGCGATGACCAGTCGTTGAGTAAAAGTCCATCACCGATCGCGAAAGTCCATCACCGATCGTGAATATGCATCACCAGTAAAAGTCCATCACCGATCGCGAAAGGCCATCACCGATCGTGAATATGCATCACCAGTAAAAGTCCATCACCGATCGCGAAAGTCCATCACCGATCGTGAATATGCATCACCAGTAAAAGTCCATCACCGATCGCGAAAGGCCATCACCGATCGTGAATATGCATCACCAGTAAAAGTCCATCACCGATCGCGAAAGTCCATCACCGATCGTGAATATGCATCGCCAGTAAAAGTCCATCACCGATTGCGAAAGTCCATCACCGATCGTGAATATGCATCGCCAGTAAAAGACCATCACCCATCGCGAAAGTCCATCACCGATCGTGAATATGCATCACCGATTGCAAAAGTGTATCACCGATTCGATGATCACATTAAATGCCTCTTTGGCGTTACATATTGGTTGCCCTGTAGCAAAGTTGAATGAACTATTTATACTTTTGTATGCACTAAGTGCGAAATTGGACGGGAAAACCTATATCATCCCGGTTCCGATGTCTGGTGACCTCACATGTACGGGCAACTACCGAGGGATAAGTCTTACCTCTTTTGTCGCCAAAACCTTTAACGGGATGGTGCTCGACCGGATTCGGCCAGTTATGGACACATTTCTTAAAACAGCGCAGAATGGGTTCAGGCAAGAGAGGTCCTCAGTGGGACACATCATTGCACTGAGAAGAATTATGGAAAATGTCAAAACATAAACATCTTCCTGCAGTCATCACCTTCATTGACTTCCGCAAGGCGTTCGACACTATCTAGCGGGTAAAAATAATGAACATCCTCACCGCATACTGGATCCCCAATAAGCTGGTGCAAATCATTGGGGCGACCAACGCTAACACCCGGGCCAGGGTGACAAACTGACAGGAGTGCTTCAGGGTGACACCTTGGCCCCTTTTCTTTTCATCATTGTACTGGACTACGCTTTAAGGAAGGCCTCAAAGGCCATCAACGGTAGAGAAGGGGAGCCCCGGAAGAGCCGGCGAGTGTCTCCTGTGATGATCACTGACATGGACTTTGCGGATGACATCGCCCTGGTCTAAAATACAGTGGAGTAGGCTCGAGCCCTTTGTTATCAGCTGAGGAGTATCTGAAGGTTGGCCTACAAGCTGAACACAAAGAAGAACAAGGTGCTCGCCAGTCTGCACGAGAGATGGTACAACACTCAAGGTTGAATCTGACTCAAGAACAATGGAGCTTGGATCAGCTTCAGTGAGAAAAACCTCAAGACCCAAAGAGGACAGGAATGGTGAGTGCTCCAGAAAATGAAAAAGGTGGAGAAATCTCTGGATGGGTGTTACACCAGGATGCTGCACATGGCCCTGAACATCACATGGCAGGATCACATGAGAAACGTAGACCTCTACGCCGGCTTGCCGAAGGTGACGAAAAAGATCCGGGAATGCCGTCTCAAGCTTGCAGGGCATTGCGTCCGTCACCTGGAGCTGGCCGCTAGGCCCGACCATTCTCTGGGAGCCCACATGGGGCACTGCCTCACGTAGGAGAAGAAATCTCTCCTTCGTGGACCTGGTGAAATGGGAAACCGGCTTGACCACCGCTTACAACAAATCCACTATGCGAAAAGCCCCTTTAAAAGTGTTACATTTTGTGTCCTTTTTGAATGCAAGTTACTATTCCAACATCCATTTTGGTTGAAAAAGGGTCAACTCTTAAAATAAATAATTCCGTCTTATGACAGTACATGCCAAAATTTTGATTGGTTGAATATTGATCCAAAGAATGTTTAGTACCAAGTTTGAAAACATTCAAAGCAAATAATGTCAGTACAGTCAGTCGGTTTGCTAGTTCCGGATTTTTCCGAATTATGAAGGCATGTACATCAATTTCAAATGCCAGAAAGGTTTGTTTCCAAACGTATCTTTCGGTAACTGGTATAATGTGCAGATAACCATAAACAAAGGGACCAATTTGTTTATACAAAAAAGACCACCTCCGAACGCTACACCAAATGGGAAAAACAATTACGAGTGTAGACTTTTCTCTTTTCTTTTCACTGTCAAATCACTAATCGGCTAAAAAAAGGGACTTTGAAGGTAATGAAGAAAAAAAATTATGTTCTTTATGTGATGGATAAAAAGCTTCTACCTCGCTGAACACGCCAAAAAAAAGGGACAAAAAATCAATTTGAAAAAATTCATCAACAAGACCAGCTCAACTTTTCCCTTGCCCCCAGTTTCGGAAAATTTATAGCGAAAGGCTTTCCAATGTCTGAAAAGCCTGCAGGTGTTGCATTTGAGGCCAGCCTTGGATTTCAGGCGGTCGTGAACCGTTCATCAGGATTAATCTGCTGCCCAGGCTCCCAAGGATTTTGCCGTAACCATCCTCTTTTTTTTGGGGGGGGGTGCCAACTCGGAAAATGTGAATGGAACAATGGGCATGGAACAATGTGGGCTCTCCGTCGTAGAACATGGCAATGATGATGACACTTGTCTTGGCTATTTCCTGAATGGCTTTAGCTGCAGAGGTACTTTGGTGCCTTCACATGGCAGGCCAAAGCTTGAGCAGCCTTGCTGCTGCTACTGACTGAGTGCATCTGCGCACTTCTTTGACTTCCCAGAACTATATCTGATCTCGAGTCCAAAATACTATAACGACCAATACCAGAAGTGTTACATCTGGCGCGTTACATCTGGCTCTGGCGAAAACATTTCAATATTCTGTTCCCGTCAATATTTGCTCGCCAATATGTGACAACGCTATTGTGTAGGCGTGGACGGCACAGGGACAATTGGAGACGTCATGATGCGTTTCTTTACAAACAAGGTGAAAATATTCTACTTTTAGGCAACGGCTGGATACGTGCACGTACATCAGCAGTGTCATATAGAACACTCTGATTACAACTTATCATGCGCTGAACTAACTGTAACCTGTTCTATCTTGCTGGGAGTTGTGTGCGTCGAGATACCCCATTGTTGACGTCACTGGAGCACATTTCACCTTGGATACGAACTTTCCTGATAGATAGACACGTCCATTTCTCTCTTAGTACACTTACGTGCATATTAAGTATACTGTGGCAGATAAAGCGTACCCAATAAAGCAGGGCCCAATTTCACGGCGCTGCTTAACAGTTAGCAGAAAAGTTGTGTTTAGCATAGAAAGTTGTGTTTAGCATAGCAGAAAAATTAATTTGCTAACCTTAAGCACTTTTCACGGCGTGTGTGTGCTAACGGTCGCGCGTGCATGGAGATTTCTATTGTTACGTCACTTAGCTAAGCAATTTTTTTCCTCTGAAGTAAGAGTGCCTTTTGCTGTGCTTATTGCTTTACGGTCTCCATGAAATAGACGGCGGCTCTGTTAGCAGAACATCGTGTGCTTAGCAGCGCCGTGAAATTGGGCCCATATTTGCTACATCACCTGGCTTATATGGCATGGCTGCAAAGCTTTGTAGAGAGCTCAGGTCATTGGTACGGGCGCACACAAGGTACTGCAGGCTATCCACTACAACTGCACTCGTGGCAGAAGGCTCGCAAAATACAACACTGACATAGCAGCAGTTAGTGAAACTCGTTTTGCTGAGAAAGGTCATCGCGCTGGTTACACGAGTGGAGTGGTCGTCCCAGCGATGAAAGTCATGAAGCTGGTGTTGGGTTTTGCCGTGAAAAATCACATCATAGATAATCTTAAAGACTGCCAGAGGGTATAATCGACCGCTTAAGGACTTTGCGTCTGTCACTCACAGCAAAACAACATCCCACCGTGCGAAGTTCAAATTCAACTTCAAACTACTCAAGGCAAAGAAGCCACAAAAGAAGCTCAATGTTTACCCAATAAACACTGCTGTGAAATGTGCAGTGCAAATGAGCTAGCAGCTCAACTCTGCTGACTTGGTCTTGGGGTGATCATTGAAATTGACTGGCAATGCTTCAAAGATGCAGTTCCAACACCGCAGCTTTTGAAACTTTGGGCCCTGTTGTAACGGAAACACCAATATTGGTTTGATGAAAATGACGAGGAGATAAGGAAACTTCTTGAAGAGAAAACACCGCTTACATCCATCCACAATTCAATGATGAAACATCTGCATCAAAGAAGCAGCCTTCCAACAGCATCAGTAAGACACTGCAGGCCAGACTTAAAGCTGTGTGCCACTCATGGTGGAGCAAAAAAGCGAAAGAGCTCCAGACCTACTCAGGCTGTAAAGATATGAAGAAGTTCTATGATGCGCTCAAGACAATTTACGAGCCATTGATGTACTTACTATCCAATTAAATCCCATGATTTCAAGGATGCCTCCATTGTCCACATTTATAAGAAGAAAGGCAACCGCTTTATGTATGACAACCACAGAGGAATCTCCCTGCTGGTCATTGCGGGTATGATCATCGCCAGAATCATGCTTAATCGCTTCACAACACACATTGCCAACACATTTCTACACTACAGCCAGTGTGGTTTCCGAAAAGGAAGCGGTACAGCCGACATAATCCTTGGCAGCCCGGCAGCTACAAGAGAAATGCAGAGAACATAATATCGATCTCTACTGTGTCTTCAACGACTTGACAAAGGCATTCGACACTGTATGTACAAAAGGCCTCTGGAAACTCGCGCTGGGAACGATGGGGAGTCTTCAAAAACCTTCCCAGTATCAAATGAGTTAAACAAGGTTGTGTCCTTGCACCAACGCTCTTCAGTGTCGTGTTTGCTAAGCATGCTTCGTGATGCTTTGCGTGACATCAACATCGGCGTAAAAGACGAGATTCAGGACTGATGGAAAACTCTTCAATCTCAAGTCAATCTCAAGAAGACTTCAAGCGAAAACAAAGGTATTCGATGAATTAGTTCGTGAACTCCTATATGGCCGATGACTGCGCTCTTGTCGCCCACAATCAGGAAGACTGACAACTCATCATAGACTGCTTCGCAACAGCTTGCTCACGCTTTGGACTTTCAATTAGTCCAAAAAAGACAGAATTTATGTTTCAACCTGCTCCAAGTAAGCCATATGTTTCACCAGTTATCACCATTGGATATCATATCCTTAATTCTGTTGACAAGTTTACATACTTGGGCAGCACCCTGTCAAGAGAGGTCCACATAGACGACAAAATCGTACACCAGATATCCAAAGCCAGCTTGGCATTCGGAAGATTTCGTGAGCGTCTGTGGAATTAGAAGAGAGGCATAAACTTGAAAACAAAGCTGCGTGTCTATCAAGCTGCAGTTCTGACTTCTCCGTTGTATGTCTGTGAAACTTTGGCAACCTACAGCTGCCACATCAGAAAGCTAAACCACTTTCACATTTCCTGTACGCGCAACATCTTACGCATCAGATGGCAAGACAAGGTCCCTGGCGAGCTATATATATATATATATAGTTGTGTGAATAGACTCTGTCGTTTTTGACGGTCTATCAATTCGGTAAACTTGTCCTTTGGCACTCACGTGGGCCTACATGCGGCGGCCATGTTGAAGTCAGGGTCGCGCTCTTCTAAATTACGTTGTTCCCGTTCTGGAAACAACTGTAGGCGCAAGTTCGCGTAGCTCTAAGAAGGTGATGGCTTGTACTGTACAATGCGCAGAGCAGCTCATGCTTCACTGAAACATCACCAACTTCACCCACAAAGTGCTCTATATGAGTGTTCTCTCGTACAGCCGTTTAAGCCCGAGATGACCTCTGATCATGCGCAAGCAGCCCCCATATACTGAAATTCGTTTTATCTCTACATGATGAAAATTCATACTAGTTTGCTAAATCATTATTTTGGTCGACCACGAAGTAGTCTGGGTATCACCCGTTATCCACGGAGCCAAGTCTCCTGTATAACGTCTTATATGTCAAAGCATGCCAATTTATGCAATCTCGTGCCTCAGCCAATCGGAGTCGACTTTACTAAACTGGGACGTCATTTCATTCCCAAATCAGGACTGTGATTGGTCAATTCGAAAGCAGTGTTTTGTAATACAACAGCAGCAGCAGGGCGCGTGTCGCGTAAGATAATACAGAAGACCCAAAATATAAAAAGCATCCGCTGATTGGTCAAAATATAGAGCTTAAAATGCGGTTGTCTTGCATAATTAATCAGCAAATCTCCTGAAATGTTATATTACATTAGATTTAACCAGGAAGCGGAGGTCTTCCAAAACAGGAATTTCCAAAATCTGCCGCACATTAGAATTAAAGACGACTGCCATATTTAGCTTTTCTATTACATTGGTCGCAACTGGTTTTATTGCAATCTTTGCCCCTAAAATGTATGTTTAGACACCAAGATCAGGATTCCAGGTAAAGTAGAAGCTGAGATGTAAAATATATATTTTATATATTTAAAATAATTGTCATTTGAGGTCAAGGGTCAAATCTGGAATGGCCCTATACCTTAAAATGTTTTTTTTTAAAGGGCATTTTTCTAAAAGCCAGATTTCATGCTTTTATTGTCAATTGAACAATGTTTACACCAATCCTGCCTGACCATTTGCTAAACCTGATGCATGCAAATCGGCATCGGCCAAATAAGGGCCTTTTGAATATAAAATTACTGGGAAAATCCATTATTTGTTCATCTATAATTGATTGGAAAGGAAAAGATCAGTATTTTTAGTGCAAAAAGTGCACCGCGAGCAAGTGCCGAGTTTGGAAATGCAGAAACTGAAATTAGATGTACATGCCTAGTGAGGTGTCGAAACAAATTGCTATGCAGGCAAATAATGGTCTCCAATCAATCACTTTACTGTGCAAATGTGTGCCATCTGGGCAAATAATTGGCCAAAAAGGAAGACGCTGGCCACTGTAGAACTAAAGTGCCCGCAGAATTTCCTAGTGAAACGTGTTCACCGAAGCCAGAGGATTCTGCTGGGGCATCTCCATAGATATATTGGACTAATCTTTTTTTCGTTAGCTTGTTTAGTTTTGTGATGTCTAACCACCTCTTGACATAATGTCCTTAGATCTGATGTCCTTAGTTTTCAGCTGCACGGATGGTTTGACAGTGGTAGACTTGGTAAGCAAAGAAGTGGTGAAGAACGCCGTATTCACAAAACTCAAACATCAGAGAATAATTAAGTGACATAAATTTAAGCATATGACTCTCTGACTTGTGATTACATTGTCATGATATCACTAAATATCATGAATAACACATGACATTATTACACCAAGTTACAACTGAATCGGACCTTTAGTTCTCTAGATACAGGCCTCAGAACAAAAATGGCGCTTAAATGTGATGTCACATGACATGTTATGGCGTCATCATAACGTCACATTGTTTTCATCTATAACCCATCCCGGTGTCATATGAAAATCGGACTCTATGAAAATCGGACTCCTTTTCCCTTTTATATTGGTTAAACCCTCTCATGTGACCGGCCCCTCTCCTAATTATCTATGCATGAGCATGCGCAATACCACCAATGAGTCCGTATTTCATAAAACCTAAATTCATGCTACACCGGTATAGGTACATAGAAGTTGAAACCAAATCGGACCTATAGTTCTGTAGATATAGACAGTTGAAAATAAACCTTCAAAGATACATAAGGCCTGGAATGATCCCAATTGGGCTTACAAAACACGTTGAAGTGGAAAGAGCAAGAGTGAATTTCGGGGGTCACAATTTTGTCTCTAAAAAATTGAGCTTTTTGAGTGCTAAATTGTGATCCAGCTGCACATGTGGTTCGCATTCTGCGGATGTGTAAGAAACAACGTTCGTGTACACACATGTACACACACAACGTGAACGGTTCATTTTATAGACCCGACTTGAAATACGTATGGGTATGCCACAAAATGTTCGTCGCGTCTGATGTAATGAACAACATATTTTTTTCATCTTTTCCTAGGAACGGTAAGACATTAGGTTTGTTTCCTTTCAACCAGACCTTTGAAATTGAATAAGTAAACGATCCAAAGCCTGATTTTTTGGGGGGATTTCAGGCCGTAATGCCCCTTTAATATGCAAGTCACTCAGATTTATGAAGAAAAAGTGTACAAACCCTATGATCATAAGTGTAGAAGAACTTAACCTCACTCAAACGATAAGCATTAGTCAGGAAGTCACACGCAGAAAACAGAACTTGATTGGTCATATTTTAAGTAAAGAACATGATCACCATGGAATGACTGCCCTTAGATGGTAGCCAGATGGAAGGCGAAAATTAGGGAGCCCGAATACAACCTGCAGGCCAGTTCAAAAGGAAAGAAAGCTCGGTGGATGAAGGGTGTGAAATGAAGCCAAGGGTTGCACCCAAAGACAGAGACGAATAAAAACGGAGCGTGATGGCCTTATGTGCCACCAGAGCATAAAGAGGATAGGCACTATGTTAAATAAAGTTGCTCACAAATGGCTACGCACTAAATCAGCTTAGCTAATTTTATCTAATTTTATCATAAAAGTGTGCAAAAAATGGTAACATCTATTTTTGTCCAATTGTTATCCCCGTTTGTTGGTAAGTGCCTGATAATAGAATTATGAAATCAATGTACTTTTACTTAAAAACAAAAATCCTTAAAGTCGCTTCTTTGAGGGGGGTGTAATTTGTGAACGAATCCCTCGATTTGAGTCTTAAAGACAAGTTTTCAGGTATTAGTTTTCACATGCAGTAGAAATATTTTTGCTATTCACTTGGGTGCAACACCCAGGTTAACATATGAGAGAAAAAGTTTATCGTTTTTTTCCTATTGATAGTCTTTTAAAAAAGACTTCTACTCAAAAGTTCGCTCTGGCGACTTTGTGACTCATTTTGTTGGGTTGGGTCACAATTTGTGCATGGAAATGGCCCCGGCAGCAATAAAAACATAAAACTCTTGCTGAAAAAGCAAGTCGGATTTTTTTGTTCTTGGCCAAAAAGGTTTGTATTGCCTTTAGCTTAGCCATCATCAGCAACCATGCCCGTAGCCGGTTTTAAACCAGATGTTTAAAACTGCTCCACCACACTAATATTCCCTTATGATGAGACAAATACTAAGCCTCATTATTTCACCGCTTCATTGGCATTTCAAACATCTACAATCGAGTTTCCATACCTGTGAATAACGCCACCTGTGACACATGACTTGTATTGGTTCTGGAAGGCCTGGCAGTAGCTGACGCAAGTGCTGCATGATGACTGATTGAACTTCTTCCTTTTCCGCTTCCAGATAATGAATGCCAAATGGTACACTTGTGTGAACCACAAGGGATGGCCCAACAATGCTTGAATCTGTGAGACGACAACAAATAATTGAATTCAACAAGGTATTATAGAATAAGGAAGTTATTAATCAAAAACAAACAAACCCATTTTCAAGTTGACGTTAATTAAAAATGAACATTTAATGTCCTTAGCCTATATTCATTGATGAGTTCACTTTTAC
Organism: Patiria pectinifera; assembly: GCA_029964075.1. NCBI lineage: Eukaryota > Metazoa > Echinodermata > Asteroidea > Valvatida > Asterinidae > Patiria > Patiria pectinifera. The sequence goes on along the minus strand of CM057136.1, from coordinate 5,215,128 downwards.
AAGCTTCTCAGTGATGACATGTGTGCAACAAACTATTAGCACATTTTAAAAAGCAAAATGCAAAAGGCTTACATGTATGTCTGTATGTGTAAACATGTACCTGCATAAATGCACATCTCCAACTGAAAATGGTGTTGGATTAGTTAATTTCTATAGAGTGCTCAAATACTTTACAAAATGATGCTGCCCTCAAAATATTTAAAGAGTGTATGGGAAAACAGTCAAAATAGTGAGAACCTCTTCAAATGATGTTGGCCAGTTCAGAACCAGGATCTGCTGTTTGGGTGTGCCAATACAAAACTATATTTAAAGGTAATGAACACCATTTGCAAAAAAATGTATTTTGCTAATTGAAAAGATTTATACAGTATCTGCACAACCAAACATTATCAAAATCGACCTCATGGTTTTGTATTTTTTTAAAACAGTCCGACAGACACTTTCTTGTGGACGTCCTGTATAATCTGGAGCAGCTTATTAATACATTTTTCTCATTTTACTCAATGAAAAGCAAGCTTTAAAGTAGAAAGCCTTCTGTTACAACTGATAATGTAATAACCAACAGACAACATATCACCAACCGATAATATAACAATTGATACTGTATCACTAAGTCCAAAAAAAAGGTCTCCGGTTTCTGGTATGGAGCTTGCCCAAAAAGTGGTGCGGCGACGCGGCTTTTTTTTTTTTACCTGACTTTTCTGCTTCAAATGTCGGCTGATGACTGCAAATGGTGCCCGACTAAACTTAGTGCAAATATATGGGAGTCCAGAGAGGCAAAAAAAAAGCTTATTCTCGATCATAACCCCATCTAAAAATACATTAAAATTGTGCAGCAGCAGGATTCCAGTCAAACCAGTGAGTTTGGCGGTTTTGAGACATCATCTTTCATTGAATTTTTTTTTTTCATTTTGCCGACGCGCATGGCTACGGCGACGCGCGCGCATACCAGAAACCGGACATTTTTTTTGGGTTTAACTGATATTACAAAAATTGACGAATAATGTTGTAGAATGTACTACACTATCAGTCAATTATTCTCAGACTGCTATAATACACACAACACACACTCATTTTTGTTTGTATGTAATCTGCCGCAGCTATTTATTCAACACAACATTGCCAGATACCATGGGCAAACTGGCAAAGAAATACAATTTAGTGGGATACACCATATATAGGTCACACAATACCCTGAGATTATGGCACACCAGGCCTACCATATATAGGTCACACAATACCCTGTCACAACAAATTTAAACTGTCATAGTATATTTACATTGTATGATAGGGCAATTAATACTGAATGTAATAAGGTTATTAGCCGTTATGATAGGGCAATGCAAATGTTTAACCCATGTGTCTGTCTAATTCCCGCCAGAATATCTTCCCCCGACTGAACCAACAGGAGGAATAATGGCTCTTGGTATACAAATCCAAGAACCTACGGCAACAACAGAACAGCTAAAAAGATTTTTGTCCCACACGAATACCCGTTGAATGGAGGTGATTGGGTTGGAGGTGGGCAATTTGAAAATAAATTATACCTATTGTGCATCACACAATGGGGCTGGACAAAGTGAGCCTAAACTTGCACTTTCTTTTCCCACCAAAGCCAACCAGTAATATAAGAAGCTGCCCCATTGGCTGAAAGTTTGATGTAACATGAGTTCTCATTGGTCTAATCCTTCTGTTTTGATTGGCTGACACAGTATGCACAAATTAGCACAGAATCCTGTTTACAATCGCTTGTTTTTCACAAAAAGTAAAATGGCATTTTTAGTAAGAAATCCTAAACCAAATCTGTACACTCCTGCACGACAGAAAGCTGTTAAAAAGTACTTTACATACATGAGAATAGTTTTCCACTTGAGAAGCTGATACTGTGCAGAATCTTTTATTTTCCATCCAATTTGTAATGCAATTTGTGCAAGTCAACACATTTACCCATCCTCACACTCCGGCCTTTACATAACTGCTACCAAATTATTGATTTTTCAGTGAGGCAAAAACACACAGTTGAAAATAAAATGGTTGTTCTCTATGTCACAAAGTGAAGTGTCCTTTTACAAGTGGAACTTCACTCAAAAGCTTTACACACATACACACATAGCCTACAAGTAGTAATGCATATTCATGAAAAAAGTTTGCCAACTCAGCAGCTGATTGGCTGCTCATGATAGCTCTGGATTCCTGTGTTGCCACAAAGTGTTCAGTAAATCTTTACATAGGTATATATGCATGCATGCACAGTGTGTTTCCAAATAGTGGAATTCTACTGTGGGACTTCAATAACAAAGATCATGAGTAAATCGTACATATATGTATCACAGCTGATCTCTTCTTGTGAATGGCATTGTACACAGCAGTTAATTAATTTGATGTGTGATACAGTGTGCATCTGTGGCAATTTCCTAGGCATTATTTCACACATGCGTAATTAAAAAAAAACACCAACTGAGAGCCTTCTGAGAATAAAGCATTTGATCATTTATTTGAATGATAAAATGTCTTATTGTTACATTATCGGTCCAAACGGATAATGTTACAAAAATTGACAGATAATGTTGCAGAATGTACTTACACTATCAGTCCATTGTTGTTACATTAGGCCAAAAAAAAGAATAGTTCTGCTTCCGGTTACCCGACCGACCCTATTTTTTGGCTGCGACCCTAAAAATTTTATCGGCAATTCCAAAAAACAAAAACAAAAAAGATTGAATAAATAAAAATAAAAACCTTATGTCTCATCTGTCTTCACAAAATACCTCTCAACAACCCTTTTGCATCAAAAAATGCTTGTATTTATTGTTTTCTTACTTACATTCGCTATTTTTTCAAAAGAAACCTCCGTTATTTTTACAAATTCGCTTCGCGATTCAACTACTTCGCAATTCGATGTCTATAATCACGTGCGTACTAGCGCAATGCGGCGACGACTGGTTCCCGCCGCGCCGCGCAGGGGCCAATGATGAAAATGCGGTAACTAGTCTGTGCACGGCTATGCGATATAGCATGGCTATGCAGGCGCAGGCACGTGCTCTGTCAACTGGTCGGATTCGACATCGTAAAAATGCCAAGAAAGACAACGTAAAAATGCCAAAAAAAACACCGGTGGAGAAAGAACATTTTTGCAAGTTAATTCACAGGTTTGATATAGCTTGTCTGTGTATGTATTTTCCGTGCTCAAGAGTTCATTTTGAGATCGCACTACTCGTATTTGGAGTGATACAATGCAGCGTGTTTCCAGAAATGTTCGACCCGTTGGCCGCGGGCACATGTACGTGTACAGTGCATCACACACTTCGGAGTTTTGGCCAGCTCCCCTTCTTGACTAGCGTTGTGCATATGATGCGAACGACCTGATTTTTCCATAATTTTTTTTACGAATTATCGAACGTAAATATATTGACGATAATTAAGGTAGGTTTTATTCACTTTTTGTGGACATTTTGTGTATAGCTTTCGTAGTGCAATGGAAATAGTTCAGGCTAAAACTTCGCATATAATTGAATACCCCATTCAATCTGCATAAAAAAAATTGGCAAAAAAAAAAAAAATTCCGACCGACCGACCCTATTTTTGAAAGGCATGTAATCGGAAGCAGAACTATTTTTTTTTTTTGGCCTTATCGGTTAGTGATACAGTATCAACCTCTTTCAAACAGCCGCCAAGATCTACAATCGTCTACTTCTTAATCCCATTCGTCCGGAAGTTGAGAAGATACTCCATCCCAATTAAAGTGGCTTTCAGCCTCTACAATCAATGTTTTCAAATCCTTGCCTTCAGACGCCTTAGTGAGGAAATTTGGAACCACCATCATTTTCATCGATTTCCGTAAAACATTTGATTCTGTTGACAGACAAGGTTTAAGATCTTGTATGCTTACGGTAAGGAGACTCTTCAAAATTATGTATGAAGATACAAGTGCTGTTGTTCTCACTCCCGAAGGTGAATCTGATTCGTTCTCCGTCAACACTGGAGTTCTTCAGGGTGATCCTCTCGCCCCCTACCTATTCATTATAGTTCTGGATTATGTCTTGCGGACAGCAATAAATGTCACTGATGGACTCACTCCCTCACACCAAACGAGTTCTAGACACCCTGTCCAATACCTATCCGATCTGGATTACGCAGATGAAATAAGTCTGCTTGCTGACACCCTCCATGATGCCAAATCTTTCCTCCATAAAGTAGAAACTTGCTGCAAGACTATTGGTCTCTCTCTCAACGCAAAGAAGACTAAGCAGTTTTAGTCATCAACCCATCTACCTTTGACGACATCACTGCACTGGATGGTAGTAAGCTCGATATAGTTGATGACTTCAAGTATCTGGGTTCCTACACCAACAAGGACGTTGAGTGTAGAAAAGCTCAAGCTTTGGTCTGCTTTATTCTCACTGACGAAAGTCTGGCGATCCTCGATCTCCAACCATCCCCCTCTATGGTTGTGAGTCCTGGATCCTGACCAAACAAACATCTCCCTAAATCCGTTCTATACGGTGCCCTTCCACCTATCTCCACCATCATCAGACAGCGTCGCCTTCGGCTAGCCGGTCACATTTTCCCGCCATAATGAGCCAGCTAGTCATGTTCTTCTCTGGAAGCCCCTCGTCGTAGAGGTTGTCCCAACATGACCCTGAAAACATCCATCGAGTTGGAGACTGGTCTGAGCGGTCCAACTCTTTCCAACACATTGCTTGATAGGGCCCCAATGGGCCCAACTCGTCAAGCCATCACAAAAGAATTACCGGCACTATACCTCTTACATATTCATGACCGAAAATCGAATTCTCACTGGTCCATTCACCATCACGTGCCAGATTCAATTTAGGCATTGAGTCAGGCCCAGTCTCGATCCCAATGTTTTGTGCCTAAACCAACTGTTCTACTTCAGATGGAGTTTTTGGTCTCACAGATTCTGTTGGAATCACCCATGGAAAATCTACATTGCTTGGTGTTCACAATGTTTGCTGGCATTTTATCATCAAAATTGAGAAAACAGTTCTATTGTTAGCAATTGTCATTGTCAATACTGTGTGATATAATAGCACTTGTTTTTTCTGACTCCAAGAGAAAAAAAACGCAGTTAGTGTCCTGAAAATCCAGGATGGTGTGATGTAACTTTCAATTAAAAGTGAAGTACATTGTACATGTGGGTCATGCCATACATTTAGGGTCCAAAGAGTGACATTTTTCCTGTTTCTGTTATCTCAGCACTTTGTAATTTGCTGTTCAATATCATTAAGAATGACTTCAAATGTTTTTATAATTTTGGTGCAGCTAAATTGCTTTCTGGGAAGACGACTGCATTAAGGTGTGAAAAGTGGACCTCAAATTTATAGAATGACCACTGTACTTAGTAAAGGATGCTTTGATGAGTACAGGCTAGAAGGGTTTAACCAACGTTTCACATGGGTGACATATTATTATCAATTTTGAATAATTTCTTCTCCCAGTCTTCGTTTTATCAAATACTTAACAATATCACTAAAACATTCTCCAAAAGTCTTTTTTTACCTGCTCCTCTTTTCTTTGCGTCTGCTGAAATCCATCTAACACACGGATCCCCCTGGACATAGCGAGCACACCATGGGACATCAAGTGTTGTTCCTTGCTTAAAGAATAAGCCCAGAGCATAACGAGCTGAGTAGCGGACGGATTGAAGATGGGATTTTATCAGGCTTCTCTTTGCTGTGAATTATTGGAAAAGATTAATTACATTCCTTGCCATCAAAACCCCAATGCACATTTCTAAATGATGCTAGTATTAGAGATGTACATGTACGTATTTGGCACAGAAAAAGTACCGGTAGTTTGTTAAAGACATGTATTTAATGAGAAAAACCTTGCTTGAGTGAGGAAGGCACTGTAACTTTTTGAAATTTTGTTGCCTAAAAAGGTTTCATTTGGAAGAAAGCAATAACTAAAGGCGGTGTTGCAAAAGTGCATGGGTACACTGTAAAAACTTGTGCATTATTTGTTAAGTACTGCCAGGATCCACTGAGACGTCGTCGTCATACACTGTGTGCTGATTTTAGGGACTGGAAACGCTAGCAAAGAATTTCCTTTTACAAGACCCAAAAATTGTGCACAGCTTTTCTCTCCCCCCCCCCCAAAAAAAGTTTAGTATTTAGTATCCACTGAGCCAAAAGTAAGCAAGTAAGTTGTTTGGCTCCCTACTTAAAGATACTGAGCAGTTTTGTTGGGTCTAAAAAATGCACAAAAGCAAATGACCTGATGTAACTTTAAAATCACCATATATGTATTTATAACACCTCACCCATAGACTCTGTGTCTTGATTGGCCGAGAGCGAGTCGCATGATACTTTCTATTTTTGTTATCTTTCTGTGCACGGCCAAAAGTACTATCAACCAAAGTACTATTTCCAAGGCGCGGTATTTGTGTGCAAATGCATGCTGTGCGTGTTGCACGTTTTGTTCCAAAGAGAGCACGCCACCGAGTTGGGGTCCAAACATTTTGCGAAGGAGTAGTTTGTATTTAGTTTGGAAGAGAGAAATACATTTTCCACCAATTTTGTATTGAAATTGAAGTTTATTTCGACTGTGTTCAGATTTAAATAATTTAAAATATTAAAACCAAGCAGAATCTGTGGGTGAAGTGTTATAAAACAAATATTGAATGCTTTATCTCGTGGTGAAGTAAAACTAGCCTCCCTCAGTGATCCATGGAGCATTCTATTTTCCCTCAATGTCCATGAATCACCGAGGGAGGCTAGTTTCGCCGAGGGAAAATAGAATGCTCCATGGATCACCGAGAGAGGCTAGTTTTACTACACCACTCGAAGCATTCAATATTTGTATAGTATCCCATGTGCGCATCGTTTTTTCATGGTCCCTAATACAAAGAAGTCTTCTGCAGATACCTGGATTAAACATAACAAGTCCACTTGAAAATTCACATAACATTTATGTCTGCACGGATTCAAAGATAGCTAGTGACTCTATTCACAGGGAATGAGGTACAAGTAAAACAACCTACATGTATCAATGAGTTTAATGCTAACTGATGCCTTTCAAATCACATTCCACATAAACATACACCGTACACAATTTACCTAGTGCTTCCTGTACAAGGCCTTTTTGTTGGAGGATCTGCTCTGTTGGCATGGTTAGGATGACTGCATCAAACACCTCCCGGCTCCTTCCTCCTGACACTTCCTCCTGTGGATTAGCCACAATCTTAATCATAATCCCTTTCTCAGTACTTGTTGGTTCTTCTGCTGTTCCATCTGATAGTGTGTCAAGATACAGCTTCACTGATGGAATATCTGGTTGGGCTGACTCATGAACATTACTTGCTTCCAGTTTTGAAAGGAATTGTCCATACTCTACTTTAGCACCTGTTTAAACACAAGATGAACAAGTGACAAATTAATTAGAATCCCACAAGCAAAAGTTGAATATGGAATAATGTAGCGTGTCTGTGTCCCACGTACATGTAGAACAAGGCTGAATGGAATAAAGATGCACTGCAGTTTGTTTTAAGTGTTTCCCCACTATGTCCCATGAGCACAAATACATGTAAAAATTTGTTCCAAGAAAATTTGAAGCACAGTAAAATTTCATCAAAAATAGCCATCACTGTAACTGTATTCCTGCTCCCCATAAAGGTGCTGTACTATAAAGAGCAAAATAATACATCACGTGTACATGTATGATATTGCCATGCAATACAGGTCATTCAGTATGGGATGTCATACTGTTGTGTCCATGGTAAAAACAATCAGGGAGGATTCATTTGTTTTAAAAATTAATTTAGTTTTCTTTCTCAAGCCGGAACAAATCAGTTTGTTATACCATGGTAATAGATTGTGAATTTTTATTGGTCCATCACTGATCACGTGTCATGCCACAAACACGCATGTACGACGACGTACGGCGCGTGCGTGGTACATGAGTGATGTTCCCACGGAGTACATTACCTTTTTCTTTCCCACTGTCATGACTGTTGAAATGTCGTTTCCACTGCGTTGTATTATATTTGTGTGACCTTGGGTACAAGGTTGTATGTAGCTACGCTGGCACTATGTAAATCGATGTACGTTTTTACGAGATGTGCCATGGGAAACAGTGAAGCAATATTTCTGCTATGACCGCCATTGTTGTTTACATCGTTCGTCACTCTTCATCTGCTTTTTTAACTGTGCAAATGTCGCCGTAATTTCCCCGTTATATGCAGGGCAGAATGACAACAGGTTGCCTCCAAAGAAGAGGTTTCTCTCTTGTTCCAAAGACAAGATCAAAAATTCGATTTTTCAACAGGACAGCATCAGCAGTTCAGCACAAAGAAAAATATGGAAAATTCTGTGCGAAAAGTTCGCCAAAAGCAGCCAATTCTGTACCGCAACAGGAAGAGACCCACAGTTTCAGACGTTAGTAATCTATTACCGTGGTATAACAAAACAATTGTTGCCTGCTGTGACGAGGTCCATGGTTTTTGTACACTCCTTTTGCAAGTTGGGGAAGACCTCTTTAAACAAACACAAAAGCAAGAGGAGAAGTGGAAAAGGGCCCTTAGAAAAGAGCGTGAAGTGGTAAGTCAGCTACAAAGATATCGCTGTCCCTCAGGACTTATCTGCCATGTTTGTGGTCAAAGATGCACTCCAAGATTGGACGCATCAGCCACTCAGGAGTCCACAGGGACCCTTTATAAATTATTTTCGGTAGGCCATCATACTCGCTTGAGTTGATTGATGGCGGTCAATATCAGAGTTGCTGACTCGAGTCATGTGACTTGGACTCGAGTCAGACTCGAGTCGCTATTTTTGTGACTGGTGACTTGACTTGTAAATACCAGCTTTGACTTGTGACTTGACTTGGACTTGCAAACAATAACTTGTGACTTGACTTGGACTTGCAAAAAATGACTTGTTACCAACCCAAGTCAGACGCTACTCGATTCATTTTTAATTGAAGTCGCCCATCACAAGGCCCAAAAGGCCACTCAAGGTGTTTATAAATGCAGTTTATAGCGAGAAAGTTTCATTCCAGAAAATAGACCACAGTGACTGAATCCACTAAACGCTTACCAATAGGTTAAGCTATCCGTATTTTACATGCAATTGACAAAGGCATGCTTTTCTTTTCATGAAAGGTTCCTTTCAAAGTTTGTTCAACCATTACATTAAGCAAGAGACTTGGTCATTGAAAATCCCCCCCCCCCCCCACAGAAGTGTGGTTGGGGTCTACGAGCGAATACTTACCTGTAGAGCGAATACTACATATGCATTGTTCCCTATGCCGGCAGGCAATTTGCTAAGAGTTTTACACAATAGCGCCCTCACGTGTCCTACCCACGACGCCCTGTGACATGCGCACTACGTTAGCGTCCTCTTTTTCTCAAGCGTTACTTGCGTAAGCACTCAAGGAATCGAGTATAGTGGGGAAGGAGGGAGTATAGTGGGGAAGGAGGGAGGGGTGCTCTACAGGTAAGTATTCGCTCGTAGACCCCAACCACACTTCTGTGGGGGGGGGGGGGAGTCTACATCACTCTACTTACCTGTAGAGCGAATACTACATATGCATAGACTCGCACCGAGTAAGGCGGTGGGTATACGCGAATTACCGTATGTCTACAGGGGTGTAGGACATGAGGCGTGTCTAAAGGCAAACAACACCAAACCAAAAACCTACACCTCAGACGCTCTAGGCTTCACCTCGTAAGGGGAACCCAAAGAGCTCGTGCGCAAAAAGTCAGGGGGGTGTAACCATTATGGGGATGAACACATGATAGGTACACTTAATTAAACTTAATGCCCATAAAAATATATACATGTATATTTGTATGCTCACCCGTTAGTGCTTCTGTGAGGCTCGACTGGCCGCCAGCAGCACTTCTCTTCCAGCCTTGCCATCTGCCTGGAGGACATCCTTCAGGTAGCATTCGGAGAACGTAGTAGGGTTCTTCCAGCAGGCTGCCTTGACGATGTCACCTAGGGGGACACCCTTAAAAAAGGCCCACGAGGTGGACACTCCCCTGACCTCATGCGCTCGGATGGGTCCCTGGGTCGCTGGCCAGCCGCCCGGTACTGAACGGATAGCTGTCATGATCCAGCGAGTGATTGTATCGCGGGACGCCGGCCCATGGGGCGGGGTCATCGTGATAAACAATTTGTCGTGTCCCGTATGAAGTGACTTCGTACGGTTGACATACCACTTAAGTGCTCGAACTGGGCACCAAAGCTTGTCGTTTGTCTTGTTCGAAAAAGACTTGATGTCCGGGACAAATATGTCCGGGGGCATAAAGGTCTCCGACTGGTTCTTTGCGAGAAAACCGGCCGTAGGGATCAGGCGGACACCCCCCGGTTCCCACCGGATGTGTCCTGTCTGCATCGATAACGAGTGTAGTTCGTTACGTCGTCGGGACGTAGCGACAGCCAATAGAAAAGCTACTTTGATGGAGAGCTGTAACAAAGTTGAGCAATTCATTGGTTCAAAGGGAGCCTTCGCCAGTGTAGATAATACACTGAAGAGGTCCCAAGATGGGATTAATGTGCGTACTGGGGGACGAGTATTAAACATCCCCTTGATCAGTTGGCTAATTGAAGGGTTGCCGGAAACGGAGGAACCGTCCGAAAATCCCTGATGGATCGCGGCAACGGCTGATCGATAATTTTTGACCGTGGCCGTCGTGAGCCCACTGTTAAAAAGGTATAGAAGGAAATCCCCCACTTCCCCTACAGAAGTATTGGGGGGATCAATGGATTGCCGTCTACACCATTTAAAGAAATGGCGTAGTCGGCTACCGTACACCTTTCTGGTTGAGGCTCTACGGGACTGGGCTGCAATTGTTGCAGCTCGTCGCGAAAGGCCTGCTGAGCAGAGGGATCACGTGACAATACCCAGCACGTCAGGTGAAGATCCCCCGGAGCCTGGTGACTGATTCCCGAGTTGGGCTGATAAAGGAGATCGGCCCTCCTCGGTAGAATTACCGGGCGGTGAACCAAGAGTCGGACGAGCCGGGGAAACCACGGCTGGCGGGGCCAGAACGGGGCTATGAGGAGAATTCGGCAATCCTCCTGCTCGATCTTGGTCAGCACTCGAGAAACGAGGGAGATGGGTGGGAAGGCGTAGGCCAGTAGGCCGTTCCACCGCACCGACAGTGCATCGGTCTGCCACGCGTTGGGATCTGGGCCCCTCGCGCAGTAGATCAGTAGCTGATTGTTCATTCGCGACGCGAATAGGTCCACATGCGGTCGGTCGATTAGTCGGAAGATCGACTGAGCCACCTGTGGGAGTAGTGACCACTCTGTCGGGGCGATCCAGCCTCTGGAGAGAGCGTCGGCTGTGACGTTCTCTTCCCCCGGGATGTGGACTGCCGACAGTGCTATCCCGTGATGTATGCACCAGAGGGTGAGATCCCACGCTAGTGCACACAGATGGCCTGACCGAGTGCCACCCTGGTGATTGATGTATGCCACCACTGTGGCGTTGTCGCATCAGACCAGGACTGCTTGCCCTCTGACGTCCGACTGGAAATGTTTTAGTGCGTTGGTGACTGCCAGCATTTCCAGGACGTTGATGTGGGATGATTGATGTGCGGGGCCCCATACGCCCGCGACCTGTCGCGGGTGGAGGGTAGCCCCCCAGCCGTACCCTGACGCGTCGGTTGTGATAAGTACCGACGGGCGGGGCGGGCGGAAAACGCGGCCCTGCGTTATATTGCCCTCGACTAGCCACCAACGAAGGTGGGGGACTAGCCAAGACGTAGTGGGCACCGGATGGTCGATCGGGTGCCAGCGGGGTCTGTAGAAAGACAGCAGGTGAAGTTGAATTGGCCTCATCCTCAGCCTGCAAAAATCCACTAAGTCCACCAGACTGGCCATAAGGCCCAACAGCCTGAGCCAGGCTCGGGCCGGAGCCACTACCGTCGGGAGGAAGAGGGACACGCACTGCCGAAGGTTCAGCAGGCGGTCCTCCGATGGACGGGCCAGACCCCTGCGAAGATCGAGGGATGCACCTAGAAAGGTGGGAACCTGAGAGGGGACTGGATGGGATTTCTTGGTGTTGATGAAAAATCCCAGGTCGGAAGCAAGGTTCCAAGTTAGTTGGAGCGCCGCTTCCGTCTCCCCTCGAGAACGACCCACTACTAGCCAATCGTCGAGGTACATGAATATCATGATCCCTCGTCGCCGCAGTGCCGCCCCGATCGTCTTCACGATCCTGGTGAACACCCGCGGAGAAGTGGATAGCCCGAACGGGAGCACCACAAATTCGTACAGTATATTTTTGTATTGGAAACGTAGGAATTTGCGGTGTTCCGGCCTGATCGGTACGTGAAAGTACGCGTCTTTCAAGTCTATACTGGCCGCCCACGCGGGCGTGATAATCGACTCGAGAATGGTCCGTAACGTTTCCATGCGGAAATGTTTCGGACGTATGAACTTGTTGAGGGGTTTTAAATTCAATATTGGACGCCACACGCCGGTCTCCTTCTTGGGGGCCAAGAAGAAGGTTGACATGAAACCTGCCCGGGTCCCCCCTTGGGGGACTACACGAACTGCTCTCTTTAGAAGGAGGGTATCGATCTCCTCCTCGAGGGAGCGGCGTTTTGCTGTGTCGGGCGGTACGGGCGTTGTCCGAATAAGCATGTCCGACGGGGGGTCCTCGTAAACTCGAGCGCGTAACCGCTGCCGATTGTTTCGAGGACCCACCGGTCGGAAGTCACCTGCACCCAGGACCCCACGAATTCCTGAAGGCGGCCTCCCACGGGTCCAGCGGCGGGAGGCCGCCCGGAGTCGCATAAGTCACTTGCGCCACGCCCCGGTGTACCGGGGAGTGGGCGCACGGAAACCGCGTCCCGACTGGGGACGCTGTTGTCCGGTATGTGGTTGTGAATAGCGCGGGCCGACCGCCTTATCGGCGCGCCCACGAAATCCACCACGGGCCGCTCTGACCGGAGGGCGGCGTCGGGGAATGACAAAAGATGGCTGTTTCCTTGTCTTGTCTGCGGTTTTCGGCTCGGCCGGTTTCTTGAGATTTATTTTCTCCGTGGCCTTGAGGCGTTTTGCCTCGGCCTCCATGGCCTCCTGGAACTTACCAGAAAATAAGTACGAGCCTGAGAGCGGGAGATCGTCGAGACGCTTTCGTGCTCCCGGTGAAGGGAGGAAAAGCGCATCTAGCACGTTGGTGCCGCGTGATGAAGTTGCTAAGGTCGACACTCTAGCAAACTGGTCGAGAGTGGAGCATAGGCCGCGATCGAGGCAATGGAGAGCAGCCACCATCATGTCGGCTGGTATCATCGAATCTTCTTCATATCCCAGGGCTAGGTACTCGGATAGGAGAAGAAGAAAGGACGTCGCACGCATACCCATGCGTGCCGCCTTTTTGGGTACCGCCCCGGCGTCAGACAAATTCCTTGTCTTGCCGGTGCGTTTCCCCTTCAGTTGGGCGGGCCCGTGAATATTGACCGAAGACGGTGGGGTTGTACGGCCCCCCGCTTGGTCAACGGGTCCGTCAGCTCCGACAGCCGGCAGTGGCTGAAGGGGCCGACTAGGGGACTGCTGCCGCGGTGACGTACCATCACCGGTGCAGTCCCCCGAGAACTCGGGCTTGTCTGGTGGGATGTACGTCCCTCCATTATCGACACACCCAGTCCTCCCCAACTTCCTAGATTTACTCATTTCTTACTTCACTTTCACTCCAAACACTTCACTACAACAACTCTACAATAAATACTTTCTCTTAATTTCTTCGAAATAGCTTTCTCCAAGCAAAAGAGGTACCAATAAAATAGTGAAATTCAGGTCGGTTGAAATTCCACGTTATACCTCGCCTGCGGCTAAGAGAAAAAGAGGACGCTAACGTAGTGCGCATGTCACAGGGCGTCGTGGGTAGGACACGTGAGGGCGCTATTGTGTAAAACTCTTAGCAAATTGCCTGCCGGCATAGGGAACAATGCATTTGTAGTATTCGCTCTACAGGTAAGTAGAGTGATGTAGACCTGTAGTTTGTTGTGACAGTCTTATTGAAAACTTTGGAAATTAGTGGGAACTATTCATTTTAAAAATGAATAGTTCCCACTACTTTCAAAAGTTTTCAATAAGACTGTCACAACAAACTACAGTTTTCAATGACCAAGTCTCTTGCTTAATGTAATGGTTGAACAAACTTTGAAAGGAACCTTTCATGAAAAGAAAAGCATGCCTTTGTCAATTGCATGTAAAATACGGATAGCTTAACCTATTGGTAAGCGTTTAGTAAAATTGAACAATAAGGTATACAACATGTAATCGAGTGAGTGAAGTCTTTTTTTCATGTCACCTCAACATTTATTTCTACAATGTAAAGTACATTTATTAAAGTATACAAAGGGCTAATATCCGACGGATATGTGATAAACTACAAGAATAGTAATTGCAACACATTGAAAAATGGGAATTAAGGAGGCATGTTCAAAATAACTCGTAAGGTAATGCCAGGTTCTTTTTAAAGCTGAACAAAGTAATGTGCAACTTGACGTGTTCAAGGGCGGATCCAGAACACAATTTTTTTTGGGGGGGGGCCCAAAAAAATTTTGGTCCCCCAAAAAAGTGGGTCAAAAAAATTACGGCGTGGGGTTCGGGGCCCGCTTAAGGGCCCCGAAAAAAATTTCGATTCTAGATGCTCTGTGGTGCGATCTGAGGCACTTTCTGACCACTTTAACCAATGTTTTTTTTGAGGAAAAGATGGTGGTGCACTCATTGCCTGCCTTTATTGCGATGTCACATAAAAAAATTTAAAAAATGGTTTCGTTTTTTTTGGGGGGGGGGGGCCATGGCCCCCTTTGCCCCCCCTGGATCCGCCCTTGGACGTGTTCTTGGACAAAGATACTTGTGACTTGAATTGTTTTTACACCAAACATGCCAAATGACTTGTGACTTGACTTGTGACTGGACCTAATGACTTGTGACTTGACTTGTGACTGGACCTATTGACTTGTGACTTGACTTGTGACTGGACCTAATGACTTGTGACTTGACTTGTGACTGGACCTAATGACTTGTGACTTGACTTGGACTTGCAAACAATGACTTGTGACTTGACTCGGACTTGCAAACAATGACTTGCTGCCACCTCTGGTCAATATTCACATTGGGCATATATAATAGAACAACCTAGAGTGTATTTGTAAACTTCTCTATCTTCAGTAAGAAAATATGCATAAGGGGAGGTCAATTTCACTGATTGTTACTGGAAGCTACATGTAGGCGGCGGCATTAGACTTAAAGCGGGTTGGACTCTGTAAATAATACAACACATACCTGCGGGCCTTTATGTTTGTGATTCCCAGAGAACAGGAATTCCAAAATTTGTCTGGTATACATGTAGTTTAGGCAAAGGATTTTTTTTATGTACATAGGTATTTTTGTTTTGTAATTAACTTGCCGACTTAATTTTGACGTTGAAGCAAGATATGCAGTGCGAGTCAAAAGAATGTGACCGGGATTAATTTTTTTGTAAGTTGGATATACATGTACAGGGCGAGTAAAAATCGAGGAAACCCAAATGGTGCCCCCTATTCTTTAAAGATCTAGGATATGAAAGCCCAATTAATACGCTTTCTTTTAATTGAAGAATCATTAGAATCGCTTACGTACTTTTCCATTTATGGAGCTTTTAACACAAACACCGTTTTTTAAAGCTTAATTCACAATAAAGATTAGTGATATTTCAGCAAAATAAAAACTATTCACATCAAAAGGACATCAGAATACTCTAAAAACCATGATAACTGGCACTTATCATAACATTTATTTAAAAACCTGCTGCTTCCAATGTTAAAATAACATGCTTTATAATGTCAAGAGTTTATAGTTTTGCCCTGCCTTCTACTTGGCTACCCTGGAGACTTACATGTATGGGATTATTCTGACATCATTTTCAGAATACGACATGGTTTTATTTTTACTGAAATATCACGTACCTTAAATGTGATCCATGGACAAGAATAAAAAATACCGGTAGTGTTCATTTTCAAAATTCCCTAACTGGAAAAGCACATGAGCGATTTGAATGATTGTTTAAAGAAAGCTTATTAATTGGGCTTTCATATCCTAGATTTGGAAAGCGCTACATGCAGAAATAGGGGGCACCATGTGGGTTTCACCCTGTACATGTCAATGAAGCACATATTACATGTCAATGAAGCACATATTAAATGAGCATGTTCTTCCACTCATCTGAAAAAAAAATGAAATTGATCCTTGCTATCAAAAATAAAACACATTTTACTAAATAAAACCATTTCTACAGCTGTCTATGGAATGCTAAATGCACCAAAGGTTACACGCAGGCATTCAAATTCAGACATGTTTGAATCTGAGTCAAGACTGAAACATTATTTTTACTGTCAGATTTTGTGTTTTGTAATAGATTGTCCCCCATACTTCAAAAAGTGGGTGGGGGGAGGGATGTGTCCCCCTGTCCCCCTAGGATTGATGCCCATGAGCACAACTGATCATCAAAAGGTGAGTGTACAAATTGCCGGGTTGGGCAAGTGTCATTTTGAAGTTACTGATCCATTCCAAGAACTCAAACATGTAAAGATAGAGACAAGATTGCCACTGGCTACAAAGACTTAGCAGAGCTGAAGGCTATGAAAGACAGCAAAAAGGGACCACAAAAGTGGAGGTTTGCTACAAAATAAAAGTAGCCCCGCAATTCCCCCCCCCCCTAAAAAGAAAACAACAACAAAACACAAAAGACAACGAAGAAAAACTTAACTGGGCCACAGGGAATAATTATGGACCATGTGGGTCTCCATAGATAGTCGCGAGTGTATAGTAAAAAAAACTCCAAATTGGAGCCTGTGTAAAACGGGCGCAGGCCGATTGTACGTAGTTTGGGACAATATTTTAAAAGAAACTGTTCAGCTACATACATGTACATTGCACTTTTGCTAGTTAGCCAATATTTTTTGTTTGATAGCCTAGAGGGCAGGTTTTGTTGTGGTTGCTTTTTTTGTGAGAGATCCAGATCGTCGTTGACCCAGCATAGGGTTGACTGTAGTCTTATTAGTACGTTTCAACCATTTCAACTAAAAAGATGTAACAGTGTTTTGCTGCCCAAAACCATCGATAAATTTTTAACACAGATGAAAGTGGCCTAACAAGGGGGATGAAATCGGAAAATATACCGATGATATAAGTGTGTGAATTCCTCGCCACATTTTTACATGATGTAGCCTAAAACTGTGCGCCCAAATCCTGGACAACACCTCCTCTTATTTTGTAAACAAAATGTTAGGGAAAATGCTCAGTGTTCCCCAAAAATTACTAAGTCTTAATTAAGTTTAAAGTAACGGATTCGTCAACAGCTGTACTTCATACATGTACCGTACGTGGTGATCGTCAAGTTTCTTCAAATAATTGCTACTGAATGTTCAGTGCTATTTGTCAATGTCAAAAATGTTTGTCAGCCCGCGTTGTAGTGCACCTGGCGCACGCACGCCTTTGAGCGTGTACGCAGCGTTTACAAAGTAATTGTTCGATTTCATATCAGTTTCTTCACTGTTTTTACATGTTTGTGAAATAAGCATCGATCAAATCGAAGTGTGCTACAAATGTCAACAAAATCGTAAGTTAATTGAAATACTCTATTGATTTGTTCATTTACAAACTGTGCATGGATATTTATGACCAAAATATGATGTAAATACTGTAGCTTAATTGGAACTTACATGTATCGCAATGTTCGTATTGTTTTACATATTTATTGTTACAGATTAAACGAAGTCATCACCCGCCGTGTGAGTTTGTGACAAAATCTTATTGTAGCATAAGCCGCCGCCGTCGGTATCTTCTACATTATTTATGCACTCTTCGCCATCCCCACCCAAATTGTAGTTCATCATCGTGATTTGCTAAGCACCACAAATTTGATCCTCTGTGATCCTCAAGGATTGATCCTCAGGGAGTGGAACAACAGTACTAAATGATCTGCAATCTCCGAAAATAACGCAACATGTGGACTTTACTGCAGCCGGAACTCACGTGCAACAGCACTGGTAGCTGCTATCCTATGAAACGCCAAAGAGGCATTTAATGTGATCATCGAATCGGTGATGCACTTTTGCAATCGGTGATGCATATTCACGATTGGTGATGGACTTCTGCGACCAGTGATCAACTTTTACTGGTGATGCATATTCACGAGCGGTGATGGACTTTCGCGATCGGTGATGGACTTTTGCAATCGGTGATGGACTTGCACCACTGGTGATCAACTTTGCAATCGGTGATGGACTTTCGCGATCGGTGATCAACTTTGCAATCGGTGATGGACTTTCGCGATCGGTGATCAACTTTGCGATCGGTGATGGACATTTGCGATCGTTGATCAACTTTGCAATCGGTGATGGACTTTTGCAATCGGTGATCAACTTTGCAACCGGTGATGGACTTTCGCGATCAGTGATCAGTTTTGTAATCAGTTGTGTGTTGCGTTATAATCATTTGCATTTATCACACTGATTTTTCATTTCCTAGCTCCATGATATCACCATGGCTTTATGATATCACAAACTTTAGAACTGGAGTAATTTTTACAAATTTACATCATTTGTAGATTTTATTAAACTAGTTAATGCATTAATGTGGCCATTACGAATGTGCAGAGACTTATTTTGTCGGTACATAGGTTACTGTTGTGGTTGTAGTCCTATTCGGAAATTTTATTTCGCTTTGTTTTTTAAACATTATTCAATGTTTATCTTTGAAAACTCCGATGTGTAAGTCCCCCCCCCAAAAAAAATTAATAATTAAAAGACTATGCACACCAGTGTTGGAGCAAAGGCTTTGACCCTCAAGGTGCTCTGTGGTGCGATTTGAGGCAATTTCTGACCGTTTTAACCGATGTTTTTTTAGGAAAAGATGGTGGTGTACTCATTGCCTGCCTTTATTACGACGTCACATAAAAAAAAAAATGGTTTCGTTTTGGCCCCTTTTGGCCCCCCTGGATCCGCCCTTATCATCACGAATTGCTCGTTACGAAGAACAACATTTCTTTAATTGCAATCAACATGCTCACATACAATGTTTTATGACTGCATTGTATCTATTAAAGTATAAGTTCAGGTCTTCAATATGGTTTAACTAAACAAAATAATGATTTACTTCTATATTGACACGAAATTCTCCCAAGTGTAACAAAAGGGGGATCCGAGAAACTGATTTGGGAAATTTTTATTTGCTGGCCCAACATGGTCAGAAATATCAGCATTATCTAAAACAGATACATGCAAATCTTTAGAACTTATCAGGGAGACATACCGTATACAACCAATCGGATCTATTCCATAGTTATATGCAATTAAAGTGATCATCTCATTAGCCCCACAAGTAAGCCTGTTCGATATCCATTTATTTTTAAATCGGCATATCGTGAAAAAAATATCGGATATCGCGATATTATCGTGATGACGTCATTTTTCCACTCATGGAACAATGGAATAACAAAAAAAAACAAAAAAACACGACCGAAGTCACGATCCACTGCCGCGAAAAAGACCCAATATGTCCTGAACAAAATCGTCAAGTTTATTTGACTAGAGTCTCATTTACTTTGCCAATTTAGGTAGAAAACAACTTCCACATTCAAACATCGAAAACAAAATTACCTTGAAATCATGAAATGTTGGATAAAAATGTGCAATTTATTAGAAATCCATATCGAGGAAAGAACGAAGCACTAGCACGCAATTGCACGCCGCATTGACATGATCTACACGTGCGCGCACGCATGGTTCAGCCCACACCATTGCGGCAAGGGTGTGCTTCATTGAAAACAATTTACCAGTATTTCCATCTTTTCAGAATTACAAATAATATTTCTTTTAATGGAGTCCGAAATATTTCCTGGTTCAGAAAAAGTTCTTCATCGTTACAAACTAACAAAATATTTTTTTTTCTAAAGATTTTTTTCGAAAAACGATGTTAACTCCAAAATGAGGGTGAAGCACCCCTTTACAAAAAATTAATGGATCAGTCCAATTTCTTGTGACGCATTTTTTTGTTCTGTAAACGAAATAAAAGGCGCGATGAACAGTTGGTTTTCGACGTTTTTTGTTGCTGAAAATAGGAACAGATTTCATAAGTTTTGGACAGTTTTGGCACTAAGCAAGTGTAAGTGCCCAGGCACAACCACGGAAGAGAAGCTCGTTCCGAGTCAGGAAAAATACGTGCAGGAAAATTTGATCTAGTTCGCCTGCGCGCGGAGCTCCATGCGCGGGTCGGCCCAGCCTGTGGCGATTTTTTTTTCTCTCCGGCTCCCAAACGCGTACGACATCCGCAATACGCTATGGCGTTTTGGACTATATACTTTTCTAAAAACATGAAAAGAAAATCAAAAATATAAATATATGAAATTCGGGCTTTATTTCCCTTTTTAATAAAATCCTCCCAAGCCTCAGGTTAGAAAATAATAATAATAAAAAATCATTTGCAACACCGAGCTTCGAACCCGCAACCTCGCGGTATTAAACACAATGAATTATCTACTGAGCTGTCACATTGCACGCTTCAAAAATGCAACACTAATAAATATATAGTGCCCACGTATCATAAAAGTATCGTAGAGGGCGCTTAACGTGTGTATGCGGATGTCGTTTGGTGCTGGAAAAAAAAATTGCGGGATCGGCGTGGTCTCTCTTCTGGCCGCGTGCCGAAACGAAACATTCACTTCTCAACGTCGTAATCTACATTTCAAGCACATGTATTTGTGGTGTTTTGTCTGTACAACTTCACATTTCCGTCAAAACAAAACAGGCACCGTATTTTATTTGCGAAATGTCAGAGACTTTGTTTCCCTTCGGTTAACTCCACGCACGTGATTACGATTTTGGCACTTGGTACGTGGAGTGAAATTGTGTTGTTTGTACTGCACCACGTGCAGCGTGGAAGACGCAAAATCCAATACGCGTGACGTTAGTCAGTTGGTTCCGCTCCTGAATAGGTAAGACCTCGCGGTAAATACAACGCGGTGCGTGGGTGAATTTGTGGTTTGCGTTTTTTTATGGGAGCGCTTTAGCGATGGTTTGAAACTGTAAGGGATTGACTTTGGTTACAAAAGCGGTACCTCAAAAGAATATCGCGATATTTTTGGGCATATTGAATTTCACGATGTGCCGATTTTTTTTTATGAGATCGATACGATTTCCGATATGAAAATATAATCGAAATATCGTGAAATATCGCCATACCGAACAGGCTTGCCCACAAGTGTACGGAATATTTTTGCAGCAAATCTACTACATTGGTAACAAAATGTGATGCTACAAAAGTGGAAGTGTGCCCAACACACAAATCTATAGGGTGCTTCCCTCCTCCATGGTAATACGATTAAAATGGTAACAGCAAAATTTCGAACAGATTTATCTAACAAATGCAAAAATCTATGGGCTTTGAAGAGCCTTGACTCAAAATTGCAAGGGGCTTTTGCCCTCAAGCCTCGAGGCCAAGGCCCTAAACCAGCCTTAAGGCCAAGGCCCAGCATCAAGGCACTACATGTACATCACTGATGCACACCGGTGAATCATTATTTATTAGTGAAAGAATATGTAACCATTTGGGTTGAATTTGTTTGCACTCCACAATTAAACAAGCTGCGACAAAATACTGATGACTCTGGGTACATGTTTAATATCTCTGGGCTACTGAAAAAAAATCAAACAACAGCTGTCATACAAGCACGGGCATACATTACTTTACCATAAGATCTTGGAATGTAAACACAACCACACAGAGTTGAGTTCAAATGTCCACGTGTTAAGTGCAATAATTGAGCTCAGTCCTTTCTCTTTTGTTTTGTTTACAAGGAAATAATGATAAGCCAATAACACAAAGCAACAGGTGATTTATCCGCATATTAGGAGGCCAAGCCCGAGTAAAAAAAACAACGTCATGTGACAAAAATGTGTGTGTGTGTGTGGGGGGGGGTGGGGGGAGGGGGGATTAAACTTAACAACTTCCAGTCAACTTTATTGTGGAATATGAGTTAAGAACGATTTTGATCCATGACAACAGAGCGCAATTTTGGTAGTCTCGTCAGAGGGGCAAAACAACAGATTTTCCCACTTTTCGCGAAAGTCCATCACCGATTGCAAAAGTCCATCACCGATCGCAAAGTCCTTCACTGATCACGAAAGTCCATTACCGCTCGTGAATATGCATCACCAGTAAAAGTTGATCACCGGTCGCAGAAGTCCATCACCGATCGTGAATATGCATCACCGATTGCAAAAGTGCATCACCGATTCGATGATCACATTAAATGCCTCTTTGGCGTTCCATACTATCCAACACCGCTCAGGTGCTCACAACACACACAGCGCACAGTGTATACATGTATGAAAAATCATGTGATTTCCGGGAATGTATATTGCGCCTTCACGGCTGTTTGGTGTAAGATTCCATTGCACCACCGAGGAAGTATCACATTGAAACACAATCCCTCTGTTACCAGCGGGGACCAGGCGCAACAGGATGAACCGAAAGTGCGCAGCAGAGGGCAGACACATGAATGGCAGAACTGCCAAAACACTCAACAGAAAACACTTAATAGAACAGGTGCATTTGGAAATTTTTTGTTTACTCTCAGACACTGACAAATTTAGTCAAGTCAAATGTTTCAGTTTTGCGAACGCTGCATACAACAAATGTCCAATTTAGTACTTAAATAACATGCCAGTTGTTTGCAATTCCCTCAGTCCCAAACTGAAGATATACCCCTAGTAGATTACCAGGAAAACAACTTTGTGTCTGCAATATGCCTCAGGCCAGTCATGTCATGCCATGTTGTTGTGTTAAACTTGTGATTTGTGTTGTTCAGGAAAGGACATGATGTTTAACAATGGTGAAAACAATTTAAAAGGTAATTTTACAAGAAATTAAACAACCAAACAGGTTTTCAAAACTTGCATACCGGTAATTACAGATAATGTGAATATTAAACTATGAAAATGCAATTAGAAGTTTCTTCCACTCTCAGGACATTACATCTCAAATTTACAAGTAATAGTTAGAAAACAACAAACACAAATTTTGATTGTGCCAAATGGTCTTAGGTTACATGTACACAGAACATATAGCCATTTTTTGTCAGTACAGAGCAAATAACTGAGACATAAATAAGGCAATTGAAGATCTCAGTGAAAATGTCTGTGTTCAGGAAAGGACACAAATTTATAAGGAGTTTAAAAATCGCAAGACAAAGCTGGGCATTTAGCACGAAGGCAGACATTCCACACAAACAATGACAAAGAGACTTCCAGTTGGAATATTTGTAGAACATTTATGGCCCTGAAAAAGTCAACAGAGACTAGAAAGAACTCAGAGAGTGCAAACCTCTGCCAAGGCTAAATGATTCCCCGCCATATTGTGCCAATGTGGGACCCTTCGGTGCGGGGTGAAAAATGCCAGGATGGGAAACAACCAAGGCACGATACCGCAAGTGTTGGAGGGCGCCATCTATTGACATGCTTGTCAGTACACCCAAAAGTAACACTCGCATAAATGGTGCAGAATCCTTTAAAAAATCCTGGATCCAGACGCAGATCTGGATCACTTCCAAAATCTTAATGGATTTCTACTTGTACCAAAGACCACCCCTAAAAAATGTCCATGCAAATCCGTCAGTGAGTTTTTGAGTTATCTTGATAACAGACAAACCAACCAACCAACCAACCAACATGATGAAAACATAACCTCCTTGGAGGAAGTAAATACAAATGGTCAAGATTTGGTCTTCTGGTGGTACTGTTGTTTCTCAGTGATCTGGAAAAACATGGCACCTGCCCCCTTTATTGCTGTATAATGTAGAATTGTACTTGTTCCTCATTCTTCCTAGGATTTAATTACGAAATTTAGTCTTGTGAGATAGAATTAACATGCCAAGTGTATCAAGTTGCAGCATAATTGTGCACTCTTGAGGCATCATTATAAAATGATGTTCAGGAAATGACAATGTGTTAAATTGAAAAGTGGCTGTAAAAATGAGAACAACTGTCAATACATTTCCACCAGATTTAATTAAGGAGATGCATCCATTCTAACCATATTATCTACAAATAGCTTTGATCCTACATGCTACCGAAAAGATATTCTTTTGTTCCAGAAAAGACACTTTTTAACAGAATTTATCACTTGTGGGAGAACCCCTGCCATTATGCCATTATGCCAAAACACGAAGTTTTTCCAAAACAGGTTTTTGTCTCCAAACAAAAGGTTCACTAAGCTTCAATTTGGGGGTTATTATGAACTCTCCCCTGCATTTGAATGCATGTTAACAAGTGTTTTCAGGAAAGGACATTTTTCTTCAATTTTATGAGTTTTTCTTTCGCTCTCTTCTGAATATATATCTGTTAGTTTGCATTTTTCAAATATGCAAATGAGACTCGGAATATTGTGAAAAAGCACATATATCAGACTGTAATTTTATCACCATAAAATACGCAAACGTCTGATTTTTTTTTGTAGATTGCTGCAATATGTAGTCTGAGCATCACTTGTTCTCCACGGAGCCCTCTCTCCTGACCAAAGTCTGATATATCTAGGAATGCAAATTTATGCGAACCCGTGCACTAGCAAATCGGAGTCGACTTTACTAAATCGTGAACTCACTTCATTTCGAAATCTGGACTAAAGTTTTGATTGGTCAATTCGAATGCAGTGTTTTTGTAATACAACAACGGCCGGTCATAGATCTTTAAAACCTAGACAAGCTTGGCGCACATATTGCGTAACATAATACAGAGCGTGTGACAGCAGCCTTTGTTTGCTCAATTTACAGCGTATAGATGTCTTGTCCAAAGATCATATAGCGCCGTAGTCTACGATCTTTGGTTGTGTCTAGGTTTCATTAATCGATGTCTATGATGCAACAACGGGTGAATGACCTAAGACCCGATATAGAAAGCGCCCACTGATAGGTCAAAATCCAGAGGTCAGGAGGCGGTTGTCTTGCATAATTTATCAGCAAATTTGATCAGATATCATATTACATAGGCAATGCAATATAGGGGTACTTGTGTAAAAGAAACTTGCAGTGTTTAATCTTTATTTTCTTAGAAAATTATGAAGGTATTTCCATTTTTTGATTTTGCAACCTTTCCCGTAAAACTGCCCAAAATGAAACCATGTCGTCTCATGAAAGCGATATCAGAATAATCCCAAAAGTATCGAGGTAGCCCATAAGTATCGAAGTAGAAGGCAGGGCAAGACTATAAACTCATGACCATAAATTCTTGACATTAACATTGGAAGCAGCCAAAAAGCGTTTAAATAAAGGTTATGATAAGTGCCAGCCATCATGGTTATGAGAGTGTTCTGATGTGTTTTTGGATATATGTGAATTGTTTTCGTTTTGCCGAAATATCACTTACATGTACCTTTATTGTGACCCGTAGACAAAATTATTATACTTTGTTTGTGTTTAAAAACTTGAAAAGTACATGAGCGATATGAACAGTTCTTTTGCTAAAATTATTAATTGGGCTTTTACGTCCGAGATCTTGAATGTGCTACATGCAGAACTTCTTTAAAAAAATAGGGGGCGCCATTTGGGTTTCCTTTTTTTTTTAATTGGGAGTATGAAAAGTTAACTACATGATTGTAAATGGGTCATTCTATAAATTTAGGGTCCAAAGGGTGACATTTCTCCTGTCCCTGTTACCTTGTTACATTTAATGATGTTGTTGTTGGTGAATTAGGTCATATTCCCCTGTACATTGAAGTAAGTAAATATATGCTGAAGTACTGGTTTAAACTAGGTGAAAAAACTATCAATTCTATTCTATTCTATAATTTTTTTTCAGCTGACCTGAATTTAGGTCTTAAACGAAAGCCATCTTGATTCTTAAATTAAAGAATTCTTTTGATGCAGTCAATAGGAATGCCCGAGTGAGCATCTTGGGCCTTCAGAATGTACAAATATTCAGCTTTAAGATGTTGAAGTAACCCTCCCCTGGGTTAAGGGGTGTGTTCCAAGTTGGAATTAAAAACAAATGAAATCAAATTAATATGTACTATGTAATTTGCCATTCAAATATCATTAAGAATGACTCCAAACAATTTTCTTTTTGGGGGGGGGGGGGTTAGGTAGCTAGCTATTCATAATCACGCTTGGAGAACGACTAAATTAAGGACTGCATTATAGTTATGACAGGGATAAAAGTTGACCCAAAATGTACAGAATGAACCAAATGTATTTATGCACACAACCACTTTAGAGTAGTACTTACCGGAGTTCTTTAAGAAGTGTTTGACAATTGAGCTGGTTCCATTGGGTGAAACATAGTGAAGAGTTCCCGGCGCACTCTCTACGGCTCCCTCAATAATGCCCTCTAACGGTTTTAAGACACCATTAGAGATTAACTCCCCATGGTAGCTGCAGATATCAGTTCAAAACAACAAATACTCATTAAAGTAAATCCACATCCAATGGCAACACCTCATTGGTTGCACATAATAAGTACATGTTTCTATTTAAAAAAGCAAACACCACTGCTTACAGAGGATTTAGTTTCCAACTCTCCAGCAGGGGTAGCTGTTGGTAAAATTATCAACTTTTTCTCAGGATCGTTTTTCAAATCTTGTTTCCATAGTACACAATGCTCTTTCTGTTTGCTATAAGTAAAATTAACAGCGTTGCTGTTGAAACCCCTCAGCCAGAGTCAAGTTATCATTTGGAAACCATTAACCTTTAAATCAACATGGTGACCTTGACCTTCGACCTTTGACCACAGAACCAATCCCAACATGCCTGCACTAATGGGCAACCCCCTACCAAAGTTACACACCAAAATCTCATTCCTAACTCAAGTTATCATCCGGAAACCATCTATCTATTAACTCACCACGGTGACCTTGACCTTTGACCTTTTGACCTCAAAACCAATCCCAACTTGCCTACTCCTAAGGGCAACCCCCTTCCAAAGTTACAAGCCCAAATAACATTTCTAACTGAAGTTATCATCCGGAAACTAAGCTGCCCGGACGGACGGACGCTCCAGCCAGACGGAATTGTGGGGTGATAGCATTGTGTTCCATTATCCCTTTTTCTAAAGATTCTCTTCTCGGGTGATGTTTTTCTATTGTGAAAATAGTGGGGTGATGTGTCCTGAAAGGAACATCACCCCACAAGGGTGGTATGGTCAGAACGGAACAGACATACTGACGGACGCCGTAGGTGATGACAATACCCCTCGAGCCTCTCGGCTGAGGGGTAGTTAATAGTTTTTTGTTTTTTTATCGTAAATTTCAATGTGTCAATTCATGTATACTTTATTGGTTTTAGTCCCACATTGGGACAATGAATTTTGTTTTCTTCTGTGATGAAATAAAGAATTGAATATTCAATTTGGTTGTACATTGTAAAGCAGCATGGACAGAAAAAAAAAACAACTTTAACTAGACGTGTGGTGTGTTTGTACATGTAGTAAAACAACACAAGGCTGTTTCTGTTTTGGAAAATATCATCATGTTATGATTTTTGTAAAGGAATTACCTTTTGTAGACTATACAAATTGTAAATGACCCATTTACAATTCTTTTTGTAATAGAGCGTGTAAGTTGACCTAAAAAAACCTACAAGATTTTAAGAGAATATCTATACGTCCAGGGACCATGTACATGTATAGGAACTACATTGTGTGTATTGTCTTACTTTTTTCGTTTATTTTGTGTTCCGACTGGGCCCATCCAATCAAGGGCAATAAATGTGTAATTTGAAAGAAAAGAAAGCATTTCAATTTACAACAAATTGAAAAAATTGCGAATTGATGACTATTATAAAAAACTAACAATGTTGACCTCAACTTCCGTTCACAGATCTAGCAGATAACAATTGGGTAAATTCAAATACGGGAGTCTGTGACTAGTCAGTGTTTGTTACCGAAGACGTTCCCATAAAAAGTTAACGTGAACTCGGGAGACTTACATGGTCTATACTTTTTTATTTAGGTCATGCAAAGTACACACAAAATTTGGAAATATGTGTGACATCATCATTATGTTATCAAAATCCCCCCCCCCCCAACAGAAGTGTGGTTGGGGTCTACGAACGAATACTTACCTGTAGAGCAATACTACTTATGCATATTCCCCCTACCGGCAGGTATTTTCCGCTAAGAGTTATATACAATAGCGCCCTCTGGCGCCCTACCCACAACACCCCGCGGCATGCGTGCCTCGTGAGCGTCCTCTTTTCTCGAGCACTAAGTCAGAATACAAACAGTACCCAAGGCATCGAGAAGAGTGGGGTAGGGGGAGGGATGCTCTACAGGTAAGTATTCGTTCGTAGACCCCAACAACACTTCTGTGGGGGGGGGGGGTCTACTTCACTCTACTTACCTGTAGAGCAATACTACTTATGCATAGACTAGCACCATCAAGGAGGTGGGTCATGCAAGATGCTATTGTTTACTCACAGGGGCACGAAATATGGAAATGTAACCCCAGATGGCTCCCACTGCTCTGTGCAAAGGCGGACAGGGGAAAAAAAACAAGAAATCTGCATGTAAAGGATATTAATTACCCTCACATGTTAACTGAGACGTCAGCCCTTGTTAGGGGGAACGCCTCATAAGACTGAATCCCACCGGTGCCTAATGTATACATGTGTCCCGGTGGCACAAAAAACAATGACATGTAAAGTATTATGATATAATACAGTTGAATCCTGCAAAGAAGAGTACTGTTAGTACAAGACACTTCTTACAGCAAGTTCTAAAACACTTCAAACCCAAGCCCATGTACAAGGCAACTGTTACAAAAAGGTAATTTGTCAAAGACCAATGACCTTGATACAAAAGTGTTTAGCTATACATTTATACACAATACAATGTAGTGTATAAAGGTAAATAGTCAGGATGAGGAGACTCACCTATTCTAGGGAAGTCCCGGGTAGGAGAGGATCCTGCGGACATGATGATGCTCGGCTCGCCGCCCTCAGCACCACTCTCCCGGCTCTGCCTTCCGTCTGAAGGACATCCTTCAAATAGCACTCCGTGAAGGTGTTGGGAGTCTTCCAACACGCTGCCTGTGTGATATCTTTAACAGAATCACCCTTAAAAAAGGCCCAGGAAGTAGAAGTCGCCCTGACCTCATGTGCATGGACTGACCCAACGGAATTTGTTGTTGGTGAGTCTACTGCTGATTTGATGGCCGTAACCAACCAGCGGGAAATCGTATTACGCAAAACCGGTCGGTATGGTGGAGTCGTTGTTATAAACAGCTGTGAATGGCCGCTTCGGAGCGTTTTAGTTCAATCAACGTACCATTTCAAGGGCCTGACCGGCCACCAAAGTTTGTCACGAGAGACAGACGAAAAAGATTTGATGTCCGGCACAAAAATGTCAGGAGGTGAAAATGATTCTGACTGCTTTTTAGTCAGAAAACTTGTTTTAGGAACCAGGCGTACACCCCCTGGTTCCCACCGGATATGACCTGCCTCCACTGTAAGTGAATGCAGCTCGCTACGTCGTCTAGACATAGCCACTGCTAATAGAAATGACACTTTAACCGACAGCTGCAACAAAGTTGAGCTGCCCATTGGTTCAAATGGGGATCTCGATAAGGTTGATAAAACGGTAAAGAGATCCCACGATGGTAATAGCCTACGTGTCAGGGGGCGCAACACAAACATCCCTTTGACAAGTTGGCTAAGACTCTGATTATCTGACACCGAGGAACCGTCAGAGAAGCCTCCATGAATAGCCGCTATAGCCGAACGATAATTTTTAACTGTGGCTGTAGCAAGATCACTTTCAAAGAGACCTACCAGGAAGTCTGCAACCTCTCCTATAGAACTATCGGAGGGACGCAGAGACCTGGCTCTACACCATTTGTAAAAATGGTGTAATCTACTGTTATAAATTTTCCTGGTAGATTCCCGTCGGCTGCAGGCTGCAATGGCCGCAGCTCGTTCAGAAAGGCCCGCCGTGCAGAGGGATTGCTTGATAATACCCATCACGTCAGATGGAGATCCTCCGGGGCCGGGTGAAGAAAACCCGAGTTGGGCTGGAACAGTATGTCCGCCCTCTGCGGAAGAATCACCGGGCGGTGAACCAAGAGCTTGGGGAGTCTCGGGAACCAAGGCTGGCGTGGCCAAAAAGGAGCTATGAGGAGGATCTTCCAGTCCTCCTGTTCCACTTTGGTCAGTACTCCAGGTATGAGGGAGAACAGGGGAAAAGCGTATGCAAGTAGCCTGTCCCACCGTATCGCCAGTGCATCTGTCTGCCATGCGCAAGGGTCGTTGTGTCTTGCGCAATATACCGGTAACTGGTGGTTGTTTCGAGAGGCAAACAGGTCGACATGAGGTCGATCGCTCAGTAGGAAGAGTGACTGGACAACCTGCGGATGCAGTGTCCATTCCGTCGGAACGACCCACCCCCTGGAGAGAGCGTCGGCTGTGACGTTCTCCTCGCCTGGGAGATGACTTACCAAGAGTGTTACTCTGTGGCTCATACACCAATGGAAGAGATTCCACGTGAGCGCGCATAACTGGGCGGATCGCGTGCCTCCTTGTCGATTGATGTAGGCCACTACTGTGGCATTGTCGCATCAAATGTTGACTACCTGGTTTGTCACTGATGCTTGAAAACGTTGGAGAGCATTGATGACTGCCAACATCTCCAGCACGTTTATGTGTTTTGAGCAATCTTCGGGCCCCCACCGACCCGCTACTTGGCGCGGGTGGAGGGTGGCCCCCCAGCCAGAAAGTGACGCGTCTGTCGTAATGGTCACTGACGGTTTGGGATTGTGAAACGCGCGCCCCTCCGTGAGATTGGCCCTGTCAAGCCACCAACGGAGGTGCGGTACCAGCCAAGGTGTGGTCGGCACCAGATGACGTATGTGGTGACGACTGGGATGATAGAAGGACAGCAGATGTAATTGGATGGGACGCATCCTGAGTCTGCAAAAGTTCACCATATCTACCATACTGGCCATGAGACCGAGCAACCTTAGCCAGGCTTGTGCTGGGGCCATGGTCGTCGGGAGAAACAGAGACACACACTGTTGGAGATTTACAATTCGTTCCTCCGTAGGCCGAACCAATCCTTTCTGGAGATCGAGAGACGCTCCCAGAAACAAAACCAAAACCGAAACCGAAACGTGAAGCTGCGTCTATCTTCTTCAAAACGTCCTCAAGTTTACCCCGTGTTTTGTCCACAAAGGGTCGCTTGGATTTATGATCAGGCGGAGGGAGGGGGCTCATCAGCGGAGGGTAAATTAAGCACCCTCATCATATCCCTCTGTACTAAACGGAGCTCCGTTTCAGAGATAGACAGCCGCTGTAATCGGTCTGGTTCCTTGTCGTCATCGGATGACTCAGCCGATTGTGAGGGCCGAGTTGACTCCGGTGAACGAGAGCCGTCTGGAGGGGCGAGTTGTACCGAACCACGCGGTAGTGGCTGGACAACTTCCTCAGAGTCAAATGGCATGGATGGATGAATGCTCAATACAGGCGGGGATCCCAGCGTACGCGGTAGGTCCCGTGGCCTCTGATCCACCCAACCGTGGCCCACGGCCGATGCATGCGAGACGCTCGCTGCAGGCCGGGCCTCCGGTGTACGGTCAACCACGTGTGGTAAGTCCCGCTGTGCTTGGGCCACCCAACCGTGACCAACGAACGACGACTGTGAAGCTCTCACCGCAGGCGGGGACGCCGGCCCACGAATAATTGTGTGCGGTATGTCCCTCTGTTCCCAGGCCACCCAAGCGTGACCGGTGACTGAAGACTGAGATGCGGGGCGTAGTCCACCGCTTCAGGGGGGCCGCCAATAGGGCCCGCCCGACGGCCTGCAGACATAGCCGATAGCGTATCGGAAATCTACTGAAAAGCCTGCAGGAAATCTGCTCCAGAAACCGTGTCCTCCCCCGAGAGCGTTTGCCCCGGCGGGACCGGTCAGAGGAGTCGTCAGAACCCGAAGAACAACGGCGAGATCGACGTTCAGCCTTCTTCTTCGTGCTCTTCTTCTTAGAAGAACGGCCCCGAGGTGTGTACGAGGAAAAATCGGAAGACACCTGGGACACCGGGACCCCCGAACAACGGAAAAAATCCGATGATGAGAGTCGTCCCTCTGAGCGAGATAGCACGGGGGCCGTCGGTCCGGGATCCCCCCCGGTCGACCGGCTCCGCATCGCTCACAATGTACCCGGCTGACAGCGCCTCAGGCCCCGCGGGCTGAGTGAACGCTGGACGGACCGGTAGCCCGTGTAATAGCCCATCCCGACAACCAGTGGTGTTCGGCACTGTGTCGGGAGGACACGGGTGACTAGGGCCCACCGAAGCGTGGCGGCTAGTCCCCTCGGGCTGCCCCGTGATCAGGGGAGGGTCAGGTGACACAGCGGCGCTCGTACCCGAGCCACGCTTGCCCTGACGGCCCTTTTTAGGCTTTGCTCCGGCACAGGATATATGTTTTGGAGGAACCTTGCCGGAGAGTGAATTGACCGCTTGAATTGACCGGAGAAGGCGACCAAGGTCCCCTTAACTGATCAGCGGAACTGCCAACTCCCCCAGCCGGCAGTGGCTGAGGGTGCTGGACGAGAGACTGCTGCCGCGGTAACGACGTAGCGTTAACGGCAGAGTCCCCCGAGAACTCGGTCCGTCCCATGGGAGAGGAATTCCCCCCGGTTTGTGACAGATCGGTCCTCCCCAAACGCTTCATACTTATCAAATAAATACAACCAAGAAGATGATGAAACTCTACAAACTGATGATATACAATGTATAAACTCTTTTTATTATAAACTTCTCTTAAGCGCAAAAAAAGGTAGTAAATGACGAGGAAAAACAGGAGCTATTTAACGCACGTCTTACCCGACCTGCCGCTAAGAGAAAAGAGGACGCCCATGAGGCACACATGCCGCGGGGTATTATGGGTAGGGCGCCAGAGGGCGCTATTGTATATAACTCTTAACGGAAAATACCTGCCGGTTGGGGGAATATGCATAAGTAGTATTGCTCTACAGGTAAGTAGAGTGAAGTAGACTGCAATTTTTAAAAACACATATCAGGGAAGGTCCAATCGTCATGAACCTTGTTTGAAAGTTAAACAAATGGTAAATGGGTAATCGGTTATTGGCTAAATCAAGTAAAATATTGATCCTCGGCAATTTGGGAATCAAAAGGGTAATTCTACAAGCCATTGTCTTGTCGGCCATTGTCTTGTCGACATTTACCGGTACCACCATTTGATATCAAGTGCTATTGTCAAAAATAATGTCAGTACCCTGGTTTTAACTGACTTCACTAATGTGTTATATATAATTAACCATAAAATTGCCTTTAAAAATGTTCTAGACCTTGGGGTTTCCCCTGCTATTGTGCATTGGATTGTGAATTTTTTAAGAGAACGTAAAATACAAGCAGTTCTTAAGTTAAAAATACAAGTAAAATACAAGCAGAATCCTTAGTTACGGAAAGTACGCTAACCGTTAGCACGGAATTTTCCGCTATAGGTTCCATGAAATTGGGCCCTGGTGTCGTAATTATGAATGTCAGTGTTCCTTACCAACAAAACCCCGATTTTATATTCAAAGGCAGTACATTTTTTTTCAAAAGTATACATTAGAGCACACAATTTATATTTATAAAGATCATATACATATAAGTCGTTGAACTTAACGCATAGCGGGGCAGATCCGGTGATCTTTAAAGCTAGAACCGTTAATCAATCTTAAGGATTTCTTCTGTTTAATGAGCAACTTATCAAGGTAGCTTTTATGAGTATTTCCCCAAGCAAGTATAACATATTGAAGATGAGGCAAGGATAACGTATTAAAAATAGAAAATAGAATACGGGATGGGACAAAATATCTAAGTTTTCTAAGAATGCCAAGGTTGCGAGATATAAGTGTAAGGACCTTCTGACAATGATTTCTCCACGTTAACTTATCATCAATAATGACACCCAAAAATGTACAGGAATCTACCTTTTCAATATGATTATTGTTAAAACGAATCTTAATGTTTTCATGTACAGTTCTATTTGTAAAAACCATCGTATGTGTTTCCTTAAAATTCAAAGATAATTTATTACATACAAATCACTCAAATACATTAATTAGCTCACTATTCATTATGTCAACATCATTATTTAAATGTTTACTACTGTAGAATATGTTTGTATCTTCTGCAAATAAGACAAACGTCAGAAGTCGAGTAGAATTACAAATATCATTAATATAAATAAGAAATAAGATGGGTCCTAGGATTGAGCCCTGAGGTACACCACATGTGATTGGTTTGTAATTGGACTTTTTATTTTACCAGACAACAATTTTTTTCCTTTAAACCATTCGAGTGCAGTACCTCTTACACCATATGTTTGTAGTTTACTAATAAGAATATCATGATCCATAGTATCGAATGCCTTAGAAAGGTCCATAAAAATGCCAATTGTATGCTCACGTTTGTCCAGACTAGATGTTACTTTATCAACTAAATCAATCAAGGCAAGTTCAGTTGAATATTTGGACCTAAAGCCATATTGAGATTGTGACAGTATGTTAAATCTAGCAATACATTTTTCCAAGACAGTTTGCAACTAACTTTTTTAACAATTTTGAGAAGCATGGCAAGACAGATATGGGACGATAATTAGTGACATGGGAACGATCACCATTTTTGTAAACTGGAGTAACTTTAGCAATTTTAAGTTTATTAGGGACTTCTCAAGAAATTAAAAAGAGTGATTAAACATATATTTGTTAAAGGCTCAATAATAAAAGGAGCAATACTTTTTATCAGAATATTATCAAGTTCATCATGACCAGAACTCTTCTTATTTGGAAGTTCTTCCTGTGTGATTGGGCTTAAATATAGAGAATCAGGAAAGTTATCTTTGATATTTTATCGGGTCAGAAGTACTATGTGGTATCTTAAAGGCTAAATCTGGACCAATGTTAACAATATATTGATTAAAATGCTCTGATATCGTTTGAGGGTCGTTAACATCACAATTTTCTTTTTTATAGACTTTAGTTGACCTAGTAATCCAGGGATTTTTAGGTACTTTATCTTTTATAAGGCATGCATTTATAAATGAGTTCATTTAGCTTGGATATGAACTGCAAGTATTGCAAATATACTCCATCATCATACTTCACATTTCAGAGCAGCAACACTTCTGGCTGATGTATTCCTTTTCCAAAAAGAACTAGATTGTTGCTTAATAGCTTGAGCAAGGTTGGAGCCAAAGAAAATGATTGGAAGTTGATCGCTGAAATCCGATAGAACAATAAAAGTAGAGAATGGATTTCAATGTTGTTAGTAAAGATGTTATCAGTCAATGTTGCCGAACTTTCGAGTTATTCTTGTTGGTTTGTCAATCGTTGGGCGAAAAAATAACTGAGTATATAAGAGGTTTAGTACATCATTAGTTCCAGTGTGAGTTTCACTGTTAAGAAGATTAATATTAAAATCATCTAACAAATAACGTATTTTGATTCAGATGCAATTTTTTCCAGCACTGGTTCAAGATCTTCAGTACTGTACTTTGGAAGAAAAAAAACACCAGATGTAATTTACAGTCAGGGGCGGATCCAGGATTTTAAAAAAAACAACCTATATTAGGTTTTTTTGCCCTTCACCGACGTATAAACACTGTATACTCAAGTGTGTTACCTCCACTTCGGAAAAAAATCCCTCGAATGGGACTCGAACCCACGACCTCCTGCTTTCAAGTGCAGACGTCTTTCCACTCGACCACCGAGCTTGTGGGATCAGTTGACTGGTTTGAATCTGATGTACATGTAGCAGCAGGTACTGCAATTAAACTATTCATAAGATGGACTTTGCGTCGGGGTGATGTAAATCAATATAAGGGTTTTTGGGTTTTGTTTTTTTTGCCCTTCACCGATGTATAAACACTGTATACTCAGTTTGTTACCTCCCAAGTGAAAGTTGGGAAAAATCACTTGGGTGGGACTCGAACTCATGACCTCCTGCTTTTTAGTGCAGACGTCTTACCACTTGACCACCGAGCTTGCGGGATCGGTTGACTGGTTCAAATCTGATGTACATGTAGCAGCGGGAAACGTAATTAAACTATTCATAAAATTTAATTTGTGTCGGGGTGATGTAAATTAATATTACTTTTTGTTTTTTGATAAACTGGTTAAAGTGTTGAAAACAGTTAGACATTTCAAAGAAAATTAAAGAAAATTTTTTTTTTTTATACTCGATAAACAGCCAATTTGTGCGGTAAGTCACAGTTTTTGCAGTTGTGTTCGGAGATGTGTGTACAATATGTATGTATGGTGATGAATACAAAGTGTACATGCACATTTTAAGTTGCATTAATATGAAATTTATCTGTATACTTTAAGCGATTCATTTCCTTCTTCTTTCTATATCCGGCTCGTTAGTAAAAACGTCATACACGCGCACGCACCACTGATTACTTGCACCCATTGGCTGCTAACGCTCGAACTGCGTTAACTTCCGGTTCCAAACGGTGCAGAAAGTGCTGGGAGGTGACGTCACACTAACGAACCGGATTAACCCTGCAAGCATGCTTTTACTTCTTTCTGGAATAGTTTTGATAAGGGCCCCCCCCCAAAAAAATACTCTGTTTTTTTCTCAATGTAAGATCTGCACAATATTAACATGTTTTTAGATTGGGTTACTACTGAA
Source organism: Patiria pectinifera (assembly GCA_029964075.1). Taxonomy (NCBI): domain Eukaryota; kingdom Metazoa; phylum Echinodermata; class Asteroidea; order Valvatida; family Asterinidae; genus Patiria; species Patiria pectinifera. The sequence goes on along the minus strand of CM057136.1, from coordinate 5,178,489 downwards.
TATAAGCTTTATGTGGCCTCTCTGGGCTCCCATATATTTTGCACTAAATTTAGTCGGGCACCATTTGCAGACGGTGTGTAATTTTGTCATTGTGGGTCTGTGGAAGCCAGACTAAGGGAGCGATGGTTGTGTATCTGGAACCTGTTAACGCTTTTTAATTAGCGCAATATGTAAGGGAGCAGACTAATGACCAGCCTGGAAGCACATGCACGATGTCGATGTCGCTGGATGGTCTGACGTTACCGTTTTCTCTGATTTTTGTCTTGACTATCCAAATTTCCCGAAGAATGTTCGTGTCGGTCAAGATCGTATTAGTGGGTGTAGAATTCTCAAGCCTTATGGCCTTACTGAGGTCACCTCAAGCTCCACACTGAAGGATATTTTTTAGAGTTTTAAGGGGATCGAAGCATCATCTGCAACATCAGCCGACATTTGAAGAAGGAAAAAAAGTAGGGAAAAAAGAAAAAGGCGTTGCCGCACCACTTTCGGGGCAAGCTCCATACCAGGAAACGGAGACTTGGGGGGGGGGGTGCCTGAGATGACATCTGCAGTTCCGTGCGATAGTTTGTTTCAATAATTTCGTTCACCTGTTTTACTTCCAGACTTATTATTTTTCTTGCGGTTTTTGTGATCCGTTCAATTTTCCCCCGGTTATTTACAGTTAAGTTTTTGTACCATACAATGCAACTAAAAGAAATGATTGACTGAACAACACTCTGGTAGAAAAGATGCAAAATTGAATCACGGACATTAAAAGAACTTAACTACCTGAGTAAATAAGGCCTCTGGTTTGCCTTGTGGCACAGATTATGAGTGTTTTTGTTCCAATTTAACCAAGATACCTGTACTCATTTTTTTACACCAAAGCAATGTCTGCCACCTTACAAAAATTAACCTATGCGTTTTCTGTTTGGAAGACAAGCTGTTAAGAAGTATTGTCAAGAACAAAGGAAAACATCAACAGTACTAAAAAAGAACAAAGACAAAACCAAAGGGTGATGGGGGGTCCCTCGTCATCTAATAAAACATACTATTATGCAAATTATTTTTTCTACTTACAAAATTCACATTTTCTGCATTCAGATCAACTGAAACTTGGCACATACAATGACCACCATGAGAAATGGTGTATTTGAGAAGTAACATCGTGACGTCATTATTGTGTGTCGCGTGACGTCAGATTAAACGTGCATTATTTGAAGTTCTATATCAATAATCTCACAGGGGCAATTGGGTTGAAACTTTGTACATTATGTGTTTGAGTGAAAATATAAGTAACGTCACATTAAAGGTATATATTCCTATATATTCCTATAGGTCTATATCTAGAGAAGATGTGTTGATGGCGGTAGACAAGGCCATGTAGGTAGATAGGGCCTTGTTATAGGTAAAAATATAAATTAAGTCACTTTAAAGTTACATTTTTCGAAGGCCTATATGTACAGATCTATAACTCCGATTTGGTAGTAGCTTGGTGCATGAATGTACCTACATGTAGGCTGAGATGTGTTATAGATGAAAATTAATACGAGACCTTTCACATCCATGAAATGGCGTACAGTACAATGACGTCATGATGATATTACCATCTGTCACCTCCTGGGAATTGTAGTTTTTACAGTTCAATATCTACAGAACTACACGTCTGATCAGGACAAACGTGTGCATCTACAATAGGTAATTGCTTAACAAAAATCACTTACATGATCATTTTCTTCTAAAACCGAAACAGCTCTGTGTTCAACTACAAACACACCATACCGGTACGTCTAGTTAATACTTACTTTGTTTACATGTACTTTACATTGTATTGACAGTATTCTGCATAATTAATCTGTTTTATTGTTAAACTGATAAATAACATACACAAAAACTTGCATAGGGAAGAGCTTACTTTTTCAAAATAAACATTATTTTAAAAATGCCAACAAATTGTAAAATTACATGTCAGCTCAACCTCGTCCCCAGGGTGTCGAACAGTACGTGCCCATCACTACCTGCTCTCTCACCCTGGTATTGGATCATTTCCATGAGCAAGATTTTTGAACACGTATACAAATGAGGAACAGTCTGGTGCCATGGATATGCGTTACATTAGCATTTGTTTTCGTTGCGGTGTCTGGGGTAAAAACAGAGTCAATTCGTCACAGCGCGAGCACAGCGTGAGTAACGAAAACACAATTTTTAAAATTAAACTGTTACGATCTTATAAAAACAGCATGCAGTATCATATTTCATATTAATATGAGCAAATTGGAAAGGAAATTAGTATTTTCGAGAAGGCGTGAACGAATGATCGCGAAAACAAGTACTGCACGTTGTGAATAATAGCACCAAGTACACGATAAAAATCCATTACTAGCCAATTGCGGTATCGAATAAGGATATAGGAAGAAAGTTTCCTATCCAGGGCTTACTATTGGAAACTAGGTTGGAAATAAAGTGAGCCCTGGGGACAAGTTGATGTCAGCTGACCAAATACATTCAGTGTGTACACACATGTATGTTTTGAATACCTTTTGTGTCTCTCTGCATATTGAGGTGTAAGTGAGATGTACTGGGCTCCAAGGTCAACACTGCATTGTGGGTTATCAGGGTGCCGACTTGTACTCATTCGACCACCTGAACAATAAAAAGAGGGAAAAAAAGGAAATTGTTATTATTAATATGGTTTTAGACATATTATTATTACATCAACATTTAGACCGTGGGCCAGAAATCGTAGCGTGCAGAATAGTTCGGAGTTTTTGGTGGCAACTTTTTTTCTTTCCTAATGGACTCCTTTTGTGACACTGATTAATATTTTTGATGTTGCCGGCAGAAAACCCGGCAAACTAATGTGAAAATCAAGGTAGAAAATTGCCACTTTCCCGTCGCGTCGGCGATGTTTTTTTGAACGCCGATTGAGGGCGGTATGTTGCAACCTCGAATCGGCGCTTCGTTAGCCGATTTAGAAAATTGCGTTAATTTTCCCAGGGACGAGGACGTCAGGAGGAACATGGCGGTGCCCGTCGGCAGGACGTGCGTTTGCAACGTTGGCGAAGAAAGCGGTGAAATTTCACCATTTTCAGAGACGTGCTGGAAGAAGTTTGTAACTTGTTGTCAGCAATGGCAAGAATTGGATGGAAAGGAGAGGGAAGTTGCCCAAAAAAGCAAAGATATAGCGAAAAACGAACGACCAACGGCCAAGTACGTACGGCTACCACCATCATGACCGTACCGGCATTGCTAGTAGTAGTACCAGATGTAAGTTTCCAATTCCAAACATGTCGAATGTTAATTGTTATCATCGTAGTGGGGGGGGGGGCTATTTATACTATTTTAATACGTAACTGAAGTCATTTTTTAAAGCAAATAAATAGGTTGTGTTTGCTATTAGTACATTGAAAATAAAATAGGATTGGACAAACATGACAATCTGACAATGATTGAGTATTTTGGGGGAAAGATAACCATATTTGGCCATCACTTGTCACCCTTTACAGTCAGAACATATGAAACTGGTCTTAAAATTTGAAATTGTGTTCTCAGTAAATACTTCAATATTTTCCCTGCTAAGTTTTAGGACTGATTTTCACTTTCCGATGGCTGATAGGTCACTGAAGGGAAAAATTAGTGATGGCCAGATCTGGGAATCTTTCCCTTATTTGTTTCACACCGGCTATCGTTACAGCAGCTGTAACGTAATTGTCAACCTCTGTTGTTAGTCTTTATAGCATTGTCTGGTTCTTGTAATACTCAATGTTGGGATCCATGGCTGTAAGAGCCAGACTATAGACAGGTTGGTTTTCGGACATTCTGTATTTTTCTTTTAAGAGCCACGGACATGAGGGATATCGATTACGAAGGGAAAAAAATTAATTCTACTTCTACAAGAAGTATGATTTGATTACAAACATACTTTTAACTGAAACTTTCGGATCTCTATTATTTAAATCCAATCAGCCATTTCATTGCCAAATATTTCATCTGTCTTGTTCTCATTTCAACAGATTCTGCAATGTATTAAAAATAAAGCGACCAAACTGAGGATGGAAAAGAGCTCAACTAGTGAAGGAGGTGATGGCGCAGGAGATGTGGTAATCCCCCGCAAGAGAAGACGCACAGGAGAGAAAGAGCAAAGGACCAGACATGTTCTACCAGTGGAGTGCATCATATGCAAGAAGAGCAAATGGATCCAGCCGCCATATGGACCGCAGAAAAAAGAGCCACTCACAAACTGCGAATATGAAAAAGGTACAGTCATAATTACATGTACATGTTTATAAAGTGTGACACCACCATAATTTCATATAAATGGAAAGACATTTCCACATAATTGTTGAAACCACTTTGAACCAGATTTTGTTTTCACTATATTTTTCAGGTGGACAACTTCTCAAGGCTGCTGAACTACTCAATGATGAATCCATCCTTCTTGATATTCAAGGTCAAGACATGGTGGCAATCGAAGTCCGGTATCACAGATCATGCCACAAGAATTACATCAAGGTAAGACATTGAAGCTATCACCAATGTTGTGTTACTCCCCCCCCCCCAAAAAAAAAAATCAATGTAGAACCTTCTTTATCAAAAAAAGTGGCTAGACGTTTGGAATATTTTCTGTTGATTTAGAGCATGGCAGCTAGTCAATGTGCAAGGTGATAATATTTTCCAATTTTATGGAATATTATTAAGTGTGTGACTAAAGCCAGATCACAGTAATAGTGCCCTTAATTGTAGGAAATACTAGGATACTTAAAAAAATAATAAATAAATACATTTACTATGGGCATGCCATCACATTATATTCATGTAAATTGGATAACTTAATATGCATGCAACTATCCTCCGAAACATTTCTTGTAAATGCAAGAAGGGACATTGCAAGTCACGAATTTGTTCTTGTGGCGGGCGACTTGCCGTGTACAGACTTGTGTCGTTGCAGTGATTGTGAGAACACCACTACTGAAGACATCGAATGCCTGTCCAGCGATGACGAAGAAAGTGACATTGAAGACGATGAATAGACACAGGGACTTCACGTAGTACGGAAAAGTTTACATACATGTATTCATTATCAGCCATATTTATGTGTTTGCTCATTCTACATGTACTTGTAAATATGCATAGCTTCTTTTTTTTTGGCATGGTGTAGACAGCAGAAACGTGATTTGCCATCATGTCTTTCATTTCTTTGGTTTGTATTTTACAGCAAATTTCCAGTTTGGGTGGTACAAAGTGTTGACTGTGGTCAACTTAGCGTAACTTGTTGATAGTTTGAGAATTAATTACCATTTATTGTTTGCATCAAGGACTTTATTTTAGGTAAATGAAATAAGTCGGTCTTCTCCAAATAGTTTTTCCTTTCATAAACATTTAAGATTAAAAGTTAGTGCTGTTATAATCCAATTTGTTGCAAAATTGCACAATTAATTACCATAATTATGTAATTATGTGATTATGTTAAATTTGGAGACAGCTCATTTTGGATTAATGACATAAATGTACATGTAATTCAATACTTTCAGCCTCACATGCAAAAATTCAGTGATACCTTGAACAAACTATTTATTGGCATAAAAAACACTGAATATGGCCAAAGCGTTATTTTGTGCATAATTTCATATTTAATGATCACAACAATAAAACCATTAATATGATATTTTTCCTTGGCATCAATATAACAACTGTTTTAGGTTAGTTATATAATGCAGTCGTATACAATTATAGAAAAGGTCAGTCATGCCTTATATGGAAAAGTCAGTTACATGTATGCCTTCTGTGCCAATTTGCAATAAAACATATATGAGCATTGTTTTTGCATATTAAAGTACATGTAATTAAGAAACCACCTTGTATATGAACCTACAAGTCTATAGAGTTAATAATCATTAATTATTCTAAGTGGGTGATGATCTGCATTTGAATCGGAGTAGCCATTTCTGAGAACTTTAAGGGGATGGATACCGCAATCGGTCGCTAGGGACCCCTTACAGATTTTTTTGGGGGATCAAACTTTGGACGGGGATTGTGACTAAACGTGCCACTTGACAGCTCGGCAACAGGAAGAATTGAATTCAGCACCCTCGAATTGACAAAGAACAAGCATTTTTTTCTTGCCACCAAAATTTTTTAACGGACTTCATTTTCTAGGCGAGATAGGATTTCTGGCCCACGGTCTAATTTAAGTTATGCATGTGGTTACATCTACCGGTATATTAATTCCCTCATGGAAGATTTCTGGAGGAAAACAAGCCATTGGAGAGTACCATTCCAATCACATTGCTGCAATTCCACAAGTACTTGATTGGACGGAAATTCACTTTGGTTACAGACCATAAGCCACTCACTGTGGATTTTCAATTCGCAGGCCTCCACTCCGACATTGGCCGCAGCGCGAAAGCAAAGAAGGGCTATCATACTGTCTGCGTACACATATGATATTGAGTATAGGCATTCTGTAGACCATGGAAATGCTGATGAATTATCCAGATTGCCAAGACAGGTACCGTAGACAGACCACTCTAATGTACAGGAAGTCAAGTATTTCTCATACTTAGATGAGTTGCCAATTACATCAGATGATATCAGTAGAGCCACTAGAACCGACACAGAGTTAGCCAAAGTGTATTTCATTTTGTAGCAAATGGTTGGCCAGGTTTTGTTCCAGATGAAACCGTACTTCAGGCGTAGAGTAGAATCGTCAATTGATAAGGGCTGTTTTTTGTGGGGAATGAATGAGAGTAGTTATTTCAGCTTAGTACAGAGACAGGCTGTTAAATGATCTCCACAGCCAACACATGGGCATATGTAGTATGAAAAGCCTAGCACGTCACTTTACTTGTGGTGGCCAGGGCTAGATAATTACATTGTACATCAAAAACCTTGTAAATGCCTGTACCACGTGCCTATCAGTCAGAAATGCTCCTCCTACCACTCCACTCAAGTCATGGGAGTGGCCATTCCAAGTTTGGCAACGGGTGCACATTGATTTTGCTGAGCTAAAAGGCCAGCAGTTGTTAATTTTGAGTGATAGTCACTCAAAGTGGGTAGAAGTGTACCCCATATAAAACTATCACTACTGCAAAGACCCTGGATGTCTTGAGGTTATTTTCCTCATATGGACTTCCAGAAGAAATTGTTTCAGACAATGGGCCACAATTCACTTCTGCTGAATTCAAAGAGTGTATGGACAGAAACGGTATCAAACATACCCGAGTGGCACCATACCACCCTGCTTCAAATGGAGCAGCAGAGCGGACTGTTCAAATTGTCAAAAGAGCACTGATCAAAAAATGTTGGATCCTAACCCTAAAAAGCAGCATCTATCAGTGCATCACAAACTAGCAAATTTCCTCATAATGCATAGGAACACCCAACGGACTACTACAGGTAGAACTCCAGCAGAGTTATTCCTCAAGAGGCAACCTAGAACCAGATTTTCTCTCTTGAAACCCAACTTGGCACAAAACCTTGAGAGAAAACAAGAAAAACAAAGAATGTATCACGACCAAGACAGAGTAAATGAGTGAACTGTCCAGGTAAATCAGAAAGTGAGGGTCAAAAGTCATGAAAACAGGCTGGTGAAGTGGCTACCTGGGAAACTTGTAAAAGTTTGTGGACCACGTACATAGTATACATTGTTCATGTGTATACAAAAACAGGTATGTGCATATTGATCACATTTATCCCTCCCAGGAAGAAAATCAGTCAGAGTCAGTTGTAGGGGTCCCAAGTTACACAAATAGTCCGGAACTTGTACACTTACCATCGTCATCAGAACAAGAGAAAAAGGGAGACACATGTAACAGAACTGAGGTAGTCAGATCACTCCTCAAAAACTAGACTTGGTGCCAAGTCGGTAATTGTTTTACGTACAGTACCGGTTACTGGCTCCACACACGCAAAATATCACTGCAATGCGCGTAGACTGGTTCCCAGACCAATGATGCTGACTATTGATGTTCAATTACCGACTTGGCGAATACGTTTTCATTTTGTACACAACATATGGGAGTATTTGAATCGCTAGTGAATTCTATGCGAGCACTCTGATTGCAATCAGAGTGCTCGCATAGAATTCGCTAGCGATTGATTCAGATTCCAGAGCGTATTCTAGGCCGCCACGGAAGATTGTTCTCATTGGCTGTTTCGGGCAACCGGCCGAAACAGCCTTTGTTTTCGTTAAGATTTTTTAAAATTTTTGTATTTTTAATTTTTATTTTCCAGTCATTTTGCCCATTGCATTTGTACACGTTTTTTTTGTCCAAGGCACTTTGGCCACTAAAATCAATTCCATTGACTTTACACTCGGCACACACTTAGACCAGCATCTGAAGGTGTGTGCCGAACATTGACGTCATCATGACGTCATCACGTGACCTGTGACGTCACAATATAGGTGCATATTTTGAAGGCCTATATCTCCATAACTACAAGTCCGATTGGGTTGAAACTTGGTACATGCATGTACCTAAACCGGGATGTGTTATAGATGAAAATTGAAGTGATTTCACAATGACGTCATCACATGACATGTGACATCATATTTAAAATGCATATTTTGAAGGTCTATATCTATAGAACTACATGTTCGATTGGGTTGAAAGTTGGTATGTACCAAGACCAGGATGTGTTATAGATGAAACTTGACGTGACGTCATCATGTTACATGCGACGTCATATTAAAAAAGCACATTTGAAGGCCATATCTACAGAACTACAGGTCTGATTGGGTTGAAAGTTGGTATGTGCCTAGACCGGGATGTGTTACAGATGAAAATTGAAGTGACGTCATGATGACGTCATCAATGGTCGCGTGATGTCACATTAAAGATTAATAGATGCAATCTTTGAAAATCAATATAAAATCAACCGTGAGAGACCTGAACTTGACGTTTGCGGGAATTGATGGAATAATCCAGGGTCTTCATTTTTGATAATACGTGAAAAATCGCGTGACCCTTCTTTCCGGTTGAAACCGGAAGTGCCTTGTAATTTAAAATTGGTAAAATATGTGAACTTGCTTTCAACGATGTATGCTTTGGCTAAGTTGTTTTTCACAAAAACTAACGGTGACGTCATAAACTGTTAGAGTGCCCTCTAGCGGCAGGTACGTTATAGATGATTAGAGATGGAAATTGGTGAGACGTCATCATGACATCACGTGACATGTGATGTCATAATTCAAAGCCCTATGAGAATGTAATCACATAGTCATATGCCACCATTTATTATAAACAGAACTACACATCCTTTCTGGATGGAACTTAAACTTGAACCTTTACATGTCGCATGTCACAAAAAAGTTACCGAAACAGCCCTGTGTTTGTCCAAAAACATAAGTCTAGTTACTTTGAGGGTTTGTCCTTTGTGTTGTGTAGCATTACAAAATTCATTAAAGGGCAAACACGACTCAAATAAATCAAGTATATCACAATGATACATTTTATTTCTATACACAATTTATCAAGCCGAGTAAATTGGTTGTTAAAACGTCACCAGATCTGCAAACATGTCCCTGACGTATTGAGAAGACCTCCCCATGTTGTACCGGAATGAATGAATTCTCTTTTGCATAGCGGTGCACGATTGGATATCACCGCAAAAATGCACTGCATATGTATTGCGCTGCTTGCAATATATGAATAACGGTGCAAGAACATAATCGTCAAGTCGTTAGATATGTCGCAACCCGGCCGATTACGTACTTGTCTTATATCAGCCACGCCGATGGAGTTCAACTGAAGCTCACGGACAAAATAGGACTAACGACTTGTCATCAAGTCTACTCAAAAACCAGCTAGGGATTCACAAAGTAGTCCAGTGCAAGAAACAAATGGGCCAGAAACAAACTGCACTGAAAATTCTCAGAGGCGATATCCACAAAGAATTAGAAAAGCACCTGAAAGTCTTGATTTGTAATTGTGAACTATGTATATATGTAACCCTACACAAAACAAAAAGGAAAAAAGTGTTCACATTACATTTGATTGTATTACAATTTATTCAAAACTTTGTCAGAAACATTTCATTGTGTTTAAACAGCCAGTACATGTAGTTATACATTTAACCAAGTTCATTGTGTTATTCATCTCCAAAACAAGAATTTAACAATATTGGACTTTGAACAAATTATGGAAGGACAAATGGGACACATGTTTAATGCTTCAGCTTATTTAGGACCAATGATTTAATTAGTTACAACTAATCTTTTTTTTGTATAGTAAAATAATTTGCTGTGGAAAGTAACACACTGCATTTTATACTTGAAAATTCATGTGGTCCAAAACTAAGGGGGGGAGGAGTGTAATAGTGTCAACGTATTACTATTAATGTTGAAGGGCGCCCTCTCTCGATATTGAATAAATGACGCCAGTGAGTGACTCGTGCAAAATGGCTGCCATACTTAGTTTACTCTTTCTTGTGCCCCCTCCCCTAAAGATACCACATACATATATTCCTTTTGTTTCAGAAATTGATTCTAAATATATGAATCATTCATGGTATATCTGGAATATGTATGCATGTCCTTCCAGTTTATTTTTAGTGTCATCTTTGAAATACATACTTTTGAAAAAGTCATTTAAAAAAAGTCCATCATAAGCAACATATTAAATACGGCCCGATACTTCCCATTCCTTAATGCCACGGTTCACTGCATACTAATCAGATTGCAGATGTCCTACTGTCAGGACAATACCAAGTTTTTTTCTCAGGCATATTTTTCAATTTTAAGCATGCCAAATGAAAATTCTCAAATTGACAGGAAGCAGAATTGCACTTTAGCATGATACCCTCTTCCTGTCTCCTACAGTAGCAAAATACATTTGTCAAATTAATACCTTTATCAACATTTGCTCTTTTACAGTATTCTGGAGACCTCGTATACAATTTTGCAACAACTTCTGGAAGAATTCCTCTCAGAAAGAACTCTGTTGACTGTGTTACACAGTCATGCCATGAATTACTATCTGGTCTGACTCTTTTTGTGTGCATAATAGTTCAGTCGGAAAAGGGGGGTATCGTGCACCCTCGGAAATCAATTTCTAATCAACGACTCTAGGTCAGAAAAAAATGCGTAGAAAACAATTTGCTATGTTTAAAAATTCAAAAAATGTCCCACCTATTGTTTTTATGCAAATTAGTGCCACCATTACCGAAAAATCTATTTTTCACTACATCTCAGCCAATATTGCAGATAACTGAAAGAATTAGGTGTCTGAACCCATGTTTTCAAGGTCAGAGATCATAATAAAACTATTCTGGAAGTGATCACATGTGTCTGTGGCATATGAATATGCAAATTAGTGCCGCTAATACTGGAAAATCATGTTTTTGGCATATCTCGGCCAATATAGCACATAACTACACAAGTATGGCGTCTAAACCCATGTTTTGAGTGTCAGGTATCATCAAAAGACCATTCATGAAGTAGCTATGTGTGTCTTTGGCAGGTAAATATGTAAATTCTAAAGTGCCGATTTATCAGAAATTTGATTTTTAGCCAATATCTCAGCTATTAATGATCAAAGCTGATTTTAAGCCGTCATATTCAAAATTAACTGTAATATTGGCGGAAATTGAATAAAATATTGGCTAAAAATCAAATTTTTGATAAACCGGCAATTTAGAATTTACATATTTTCATGCCAAAGACACACATAGTTACTTTGTGAATGGTCTTCTAATGATACCTGACCCTCAATACATGGGTTTAGGCACCTTACTTGTGTAGTTACGTGCTATATTGGCCAAGATATGCCAAAAACATGATTTTTTTCCGGTATTAGCGGCACCAATTTGCATATTCCTATGCCACAGACACATGTGGTCACTTCCAGAATAGTTTTATTGTGATCTCTGACCTTGAAAACATGGGTTTAGACACCTAATTTGTTCAGTTATCTGCAACATTGGCTGAGATATAGTGAAAAATAGATTTTTCGGTAATGGCAGCACTAATTTGCCTAAAAACAATACGTGGGACATTTTTTGATTTTTTTAACATAGCAAATCGTTTTCTACGCATTTTTTCTGACCTAGAGACGTTGATTAGAAATTGATTTCCGAGGGTGCACGATACCCCCCTTTTCCGACTAAACTATAGTGTCAGGGTCAAAGTATGATCTTCTAGTTATATGTATTTGTGCCTGGACTTAAAAATAGTATTCATGGTCATGTTTTAAATACTTCACTCCAGATTCATCAGTTGTGAGACAAAACCGCCCTCCCTTATTACCGAGTTGTGCCTGGATTCCTCTCTTCTCAAAGCACAGAGGACACTTAATTTCAAGTACTCCTTTCCCACAGCACCTACATGTCACAAGATCATCTGGTGACTCAGTCTTGACTCAAAAATAACCCAACTCTGGAAGTTGAGAAACCTGTATGATCTTTCTCCATCTTGGAAATGTACTTGTTGAGTCCCACCTCCTTGTGCTCACATCCCTACCTAATAAAGTACTACTCCTACTACGTCGACTCAGGCCTCAGGGGCTGGTGTCAGGCGCGATGACAGACGTTCCACTCCTCCCTCTCCCTCATCAGTGTGTTCAGTTCATCTACATTAGACACGTCGCTGTTTTCTAGAAGCGTGTTGACCATAGTCTTAGGAGGGCGCCCAGGGTTCATCCTTCCCGGTTTGGGCTCCCATGTGATGACTAGACTGGCAAGTAGCTCAGGGTGGCGTAAACAGTGCCTCGCTAGTTGCAGTCTTCTCGCCTCAATTTTAGTGGTAAGCATCGGTAGGTCTCCATAGAGCTCGGCATTCGTCATGTGCTGTTGCCAACTGACGTCAAGAGCCATCCTGAGCATTCTTGTATAGCAACCTAGTGACTAAAGCATGGTCTTGGTGAGTGTCTACGTCTCGCATCCGTACGTGAGAATGGACTCTATGGCAGCTATGAAGAGTCTCTTTTTGAGCCCTGTGGTCAGGTTCAACTTTCAGATCTTCTTCATGTCGTTCATAGCCCTCCACGTCAGTGCTCTGTACCTTTATGTCCTTCTGTGAGCTCATTATTCTTTAGCCGAGGTACTTGAAGTCTAAGACTTCCTTGATGGTGTTATTCTTGACGGTCTTGAGAGTACCTTCGTCGCAGTTTAACACCATGTACTCTGTCTTTTGAGCGTTCAGGTGGAGTCCAACTTTATTGCAATGAGTTTCCACTCTTGTCAGTAGCTGCTGTGCATCCTCCATCTGGTCAGAGAGCAGGCAGGGCAATGTCATCTGCAAAGTCCAGATCTGTGAGTGTAACTGGTCCCACCCTTTTGGTTCGCCCTGGTTTTATGGTAAAACCAAGCTTCTCATGATCTTTGGTAGCTTGACGTAGAGCATAATCAATGACAATTATAAAGATGAAGGATGCCAGAGTGTCTCCCTGCAGCACACTAGCTAGGAGCTTGAACACTGCTGTTTCTCCGTCCGGTGATACAACTTTCGCCGTGGTCTTGATATAGCTGGCCTCTATTGCTTTCAGTAAACGGTTCAGCACTCCGTTTGCTTTCAGGATCTTCAGCATTTTAGCCCGATGAATGGAGTCAAAAGCTTTGCGAAAATCGATGAAACTTAGCAGGGCTGGTCAGTTGTTCTTCTCGACTTCCTCACTTTATTTATTATTTATTTATTTATTTCTTCTTTATACTGGGTGGCCCATTCATTCCTTTTATCAGAACTGATCTCCCATGGGTCTCAATCATTTTGCAAAGAGCAAGTATTTGTGTATCATTGTGTGCTTCTGTCGAAAACCATTTTGATTGAATCTACATACGAAACAATATGCAGGGATCGTTCACCTGTCAATCATGCGTGCATGCACGAGGCACGCGCGCCTCGCACAGGCCCGGTGATAGTTTGGTTCACAGACCCGACAATTATTCCCGACGCTCATAACTATATGGATTCATCAGGAATAGTCAGAATCTTTTGGTCTGGGAACCAGACTACAGCGTGCCTCGTGCACGCGTGATTGACAGGTGAACGATCCCTGCATATTGTTTCGTATCCCGTCAGGTATTGCGCAAGGTCATTGTTCAGTTGGACCACAAAGTTGCGAAGAAGCCTCCAGAAAGTATCCTAAATTTCGCAGCAGCTGGGCATCTGACACTGGAAGCAGGTTCTGACTTTGTTATTAAGAGGGTGAGTGTATTTTCAAAGCATAAATGAAACCGGGTCTGAAGTCAGAATGTGGAAATAACTTTGCAAGCATGTCCGAGTAGTTTCAGTGCATGGTGGATGTGTGGCCTATGTTTACGGAGGTAGTCCAGTAAATTGGCCACATTTATGGGGCTATAGTACATCTAGCCGAGAAATCAGCGTAAGAAACAGAAAAATTAGTGTTAATAGCCTGCGGCGGCCACTGTGCATGTGGGCCGCCTAATAGTAATAACCCTCTCTGGATGGTGTTTGTGTAGTTGAGGTCACCTCCTTTTTGTTATTCTTAAAAAAAGTTTTGTCGCTTCCCCAAAGTCTGCAACCTCAGGAAACGTTCTCTTATACTGACCCTAATTTTCTTAATTTAGAGCAGTAATTCAAAAGAAAAATTGGCTTTTTTACCTGATTTTCCGGTATTCAACAAGCGTGCAAGTCGACCACACTTACTGCACCATGGTATGGAAGCTAGTCTGGTTCCCAGACCAAACGATTCTGAATAGTGCATGTATGTATTTCTGATGTGGAACAGACTAGTACTAGGGAAGCAGGCTGCACTACATGAACCAACCACCAACGGTCTACCAAACTGCTTGGACACTATTGCCAAGTTTGTTTTCAGCATTTTTATTGAAATCACTTTTACCCCATAATTTCCCTCAAATATCAAAACCCTGCCCTCTTTCCACAATATTGATCCTGCAGTTATTCAACATTGTGTTGTCGTCCTCTACTTAACTGAGTCCAAAAGTTGGCTTCTAAATGAAACTTTTCATCAACTAATCAGCAACGTTCTACCAAACCAGCTTGTACATTGTAAACACGTGAGGGCGCACTTTTAAAATTAGTCGCCATGTTCGGAGTTTTGTAGCTGTCGTTGTTTTACCCCATAATTTCCCTCAAAAATCGAAACCCTGCCCTCTTAGCACAAATTTATCCTGCAGATATACAACATGGTGTCAACATCATCTACTTAGGTGAGTCCCAAATTTTATAAGTAGATTTTCGTTCCCTTATAGGAACGGGGTCCACAACTACACAAGCGCCCTCAGTATGGGATCGCCTTGTTTAAAAAAAAAGGCAATCTTTTTGCGCATATTTTCCCATGTAGGGACCGAGCTGGGAAAGAATTGCGTACTAAGCTACCACTTACCTGCTGCATTTTCACCTCACCTTGTGATTTCACCCGAGATGAATACAGGAAGCTCTGGCAATGCAAATTTTTTTAGTTCAAATGTGTTTTTAGAGCACATTTTGGATGCTCACATCGTGCAGAACTAAGTTTGAGGCAGCCGGTCATATTGATTGAAGTGTCTGGAAGACAGCGGTACGTTATACGCATGACATCGACAACCACGACAACGCATGAGCCGGCCAATGACAGCGCAATAGGTCATTATGAATATTTAATTTCTCATGAATATTTAGTTTGTTTTGATGGATACTTTAAATATGTCCAAAGATTGATCATTGGAACAAGCGATCGTGCGCGGCCTAGTGGTAAAAGTGTCGTGTTTCAAACATGAGCCAGAGGTTCCCATCTCGATGAAGTAAGTGACTGATTATGAAATAGGAAGGAAAGATTCCCACATCTGGCCATCAGTAATTTTTCCCTTCAATGACCTATCAGCCACCAGAAAGTGATATGATGTCCTAAAAAGTCCAAATTAGCAGGGACAAATTTTGAATTTTTACTGAGAAAACATACATTTTTAGACCAGTCCCATAGGGTTTGTGCACAGGGTGACAAGTGATGGCCAGACGTGGGAATCCTTCCAATAGGAATATCCTCGATCCTCCTATCTATGCGCAGATAAGGCTTTGCAACCAAGTAGCTTAAAAATAGCAAAGCAACCACTCTTTTCCTCAACAAAACTTATATTGTTGGCTTACGATCATCCACCGTACCAATTAACAAAGCGAAACCTCTTTATTTGTGGCAGCAAGTGGGGAATTCCAAAGCATGCAGTATTGGCATTGTAGAAAAGAATCCTGCCAATTTCTGCGCAGGCAGGGGCGTAGCACGGTGATTTTTATTGGGGGGGGGGGGAATTTTCTCCGGACACTTGGCCTCCGTAAAATCAAAAAGCAGGGGGTGGGGGGGGGGGGAGGGGGCTGTTCAAAACCGCCAATTATGCACACACAGGACCAATATATGGTGCTTTTCAGGGTGATACATGTGCGAAATTCTTAAAAAGGCACCCACAACGGCAGAAGCCACAAAAAAGGGCACCACTTCCTTTTTGAAAAGGGCACTTGTTCAGAAAAAAAGGACACTTCGTAAAAAAGGGCACTCTTTACAAATTATTGGGGGGGGTAAGCCCGTTGAAAAAAGGGCATTTGAATGGAAAAAGGCAGTCTTTACAAAAGATTGGGGGGGGGGTTAAATACCCCCCTAGCCCCCCGCTGGCTATGCCTATGGCAGGGGACGCTTCATGAAAAATATGTGCTGTCTGGGCCATGTAACTCAATATAAATAAAATTTTTAATAACTTTAATAGACTTGTTGGCTTTAGCTGCGCTTTATATTTCCTGGGCTTTTCAAACATATTTTTTTTCTTTTTCCTTTATTTTTTCGATGCCAATACACTTTTCGTAATTTCAAGATTATTTTGAATATATCCTATTTTCGAGTTTTATACAAAGGCCTATAGGCCCATTTACATAAATACATTTTATACATATTTACCTATTAAATGTAGATCCCAATAAAATTGTTATTCTGATCATCCCAGTCAACAGAGACAGTTTTTAAGATGTGGGATTTTAAAACTTATGACCAACAAAATTCCAAAAAAATATAAGAAATGTGTCTTTTTAGTTGCACCGTAAGTTTTACACCCTTGTAGAAACTGCAAATTCTTATCTATGACATCTTAACTATAGTACTGGCAATATTGGGAGACCAAGAAAGGTCACCTTTCTGTCATACTTTTGAATTCTGCAGGCCCGGAAGCATCTGCCTGCATTTATACTTACTGTAAAATTAGCTGTAAAAAGCCAATGTTTTTCATGTTTTGCTGAATTCCCGGTAAAGCCTTCAATTTCCACATTTTTTTTCGGCTGCTGGTTAAAGTTCAAGCATCAAAGGATAAGATCCCAGTGAAAGTATGTCATGTTTTAGGATGCCACCTTGCAAAATAAAACTTAAAGGCAGGAGCGCGTAGCTTTAGGTAGTGATGCCAGAAAAAATTATTGTATTACAAACCCATGGCACACTACATGTACCACTCATTTTGAAGCTTATGATGTCCTCTATCGTTTGGAGTGACGGGATTTTTTAATTAAGAGTTGGTATGCAAATTAGAGCTTATTAAATATTTATAGATTCCAAATGTTCCTGTCACAGGTGTCGACATTAATATTGTTGTATTTTATAATATTTTTAAATGCAATCAAGTACATGTTGTGTTTTTTAACAATAAATTTGGCATTAAACCGTTTGATGTCTATATTTTTGGAGTGATGTGTTTATAATTTAATGGTTTCTATGCAAATTAACACATTAATTATTCATAGATTCCAAAATCTTAGGCGGTCATTATTTACTTTATTTTATGATTTAAAAAAAAAAGGAAATCAGGTAGGCCTACATGTTGTGTTTTTCTAGATACACAACGTAACATTACTGAATGGCCCAGAAAACTTATAAAGACATCGCTACGAATGTCCAATCAGTGTCGCCGTCCAACCCTGAAATGTGAAAGACAACTTCGGTTGACTTTCACTAAACAACAGAGGGCGTAATCAGAATTAAGGAGCGCGAAAAACGACGTGTGCCTTATATCACATTATTTAATTATTTTACAATCTGTTTTGCAAAGATCACATTTCGGTACCGAGTTGTTTGTTGGAATGAAAATGCTTTAAAGGAAAGATTTCCATATACGAAGTTCACTCAACACCCTGTGTACAAACCCTATGAGATTGGACTGAAAAATTGTAAGTGTTTTCTAAGGAAATGCTTGTATTTTCTCACTGCTCAAATTGACTTTGATGACATGAAATTGGTATCTGGGGGCTTGTTAGTCAAAACAGAGGAAAATTAGTGAACTTCGCATATGGTAATCTTCCCTGCTTTAAAATATATTTCTATCAGAATAAGACCTAATCAGCATCCGCCGCGGAGTAATTGCAGAATACCCCGCCACTCGGAAATACACCCCTAAAATCACTGGCTACGAGGTAGCTGGAGTTACGTGAAAAACTAGCTCCAGCCCTAAATGACAACCCAATGATAAAACTCAGGGCTGCGTAACTCCAGCTAGCTACGAGGTTGGAATCACTGCAAAAGAAACAATTCAAGTCCATTGCCAGCTACGCGGATACTGAGTGGGGGTCCATTATTTGAGAACGGAGCAACACAAAAGGAATGGGAGTTGCTGAAAAAATTCTAAGTCCAAACCAACTACCCTATTGGCGGCTACGCGGTCACGAAGTGGGAGTGCAATGGAGCATCACGCATAGTATAATGGAACGCCATATTATCGCGGTACTTATCACGTTTCTCGTTCGGAATAGAGATTGCCCACTAACCTTCCAGAATTGTCCTGTCTTATGTGTAGTATTACTCTTCCTTTTTAAATTAATATGAAAAAATCTGACGGGTGGTGTGGTTTATTCCATGTACGATGCCTGTGAAAATAGACATGCGCGGCGTGCGCGAACGGAGGTGGACTCCCTATTATCGCGGTATGCGGGAAAAAGTCTGAAATTTTCCCTGTAACGTTCAAGTTGATTAAAGACAAAATGTCTGCAGGATGATTTCTTAAGACCCTGCCCTTCCCCCGAAAGGAGAACACAAATCCCTGAGGCAAGTCTACTGATCGGCGATTGAGGGCGCCATTCACTTTACACGGTGTGCCATTTTATTTTCGCTAACGCGCGGTGCTTATTTTGATCCCGTAAAAGTTGTTACGATTTCGCGCTGCAAATATCGTCGTTCCACTTCATTTTTCATTTGCAGCTGAAGAATGGGAACCAGACAATGGAACTTTCATGGACAGAGCGCAATTAAAGATTTATGTTAAAATATAAACGGTACCTTTTAGCAGAGACGGTGAGGGAAAATTTTGCAAGTTTTGGAAAACGTTAATATTTATTAAAATCGTTAAAAGTCCCGAAAGACACAACATTTTTTAATCATCCTTTTTATACAACTCGGTACAAAATCCTTGATGACTGGTGAACTGGATAAAAATCGCCACTTGAAGGCGGTCATACTAAAAAGCGTCAACACAGCGTCAACACACTCCAAAGTGTCAACACAGCGTCAACACATCCAAAATGCATTAAAAGTGACAAAAGCAGTATGTAACCCATATAGTATGGTCAGAAACAAGATTTTGGCTTAAAATTAATAGGTTAAACGTCTGAAAATTTTGATTTTCAGTTCAAGAAAATTGGCTCTCCGTCATTGTCCGTGCCGCTCCGAAAATGCCTCAGTGGCAGTGCGGACCATACCATTATGCTAATGGGTGATAGCGTTGTACAATAAACCAACAGAGAGGGCGCGGCTGGCCAATACCAAAAGATGTCCATTTCAATAAAGTAAATGAAACATAAACACAACTCACAAAATAATGATCCACCACTCCGATCCTCAGTCGTCACAGATCTGGTATCCCTCTGTTGTTTATGACAAGATAATGTTATACCTTTACACCCCTACTTGAAATGATGTAGTCCAAGCTTTGCGCGAAGTCAAGATGGCGGACAACGGCCGTGCAAGCGAAAGGTCATTTTTTCGCGTGAAAATACTATATTTTTGACAAGTAAATGGAAACTCAAACCAATGGAAATTCTCTTTTATTCTATGCTTTACAATTATATACCATTTTTGTTAATTCAGAATGTGTTATGGATGTGTTGACGGTGTGTTGACGCTTCTGTCATGTGTTGACGCTGTGTTGACGCTTTTTAGTGCGACCCCTTGAAGGAGTTTTGACACTGTAAAAAGAGAAATTTCCCACTATACATGCAAGTAGCGCTGAGAATGTTTATTGAGGTCAATCAGCCGTGACCTCGTAGCCGGCTACGAGGTGGATAGATCGAGTGGCGGGGTATTCTGCAATCATGGCAATTGTGCCTGAGCGGCTGCTGGTTAAAGTTCGAGCATCAAAGGATAAGATCCCAGTGAAAGTATGTCATTTTTTAGGATGCACGCCTTGCAAAATATTATAACTTAAAGAGCAATTACCTACCTGCCCCTCTGGCCTTTTCCCATACAACAATTTCTATTTTGTGTTGCAAATCCCGCTTCAGGATGTGGGCGCAAAGAGCCCCCGTCAATCCCGCACCAGCGATAAGAATTTTCGGCATCATCTATGATTTAGGGCACCTTACGAACAATTTATCACACCATACAACAGCCGACAGCGCTGCATGCCACCCATGCGCTGCTGACTGCAACCTCCATAAAGTTCAGCCGGCCGGCAAGTGTTGTTTTGTAATTAATTGTAGCAGTTAGCAAAACTATAGCATACAAAAACAGGGAGTAACAGCGTTCTTTGCTTTGAAACTAACGTCCCGGCGCCCAATCGCAGCAGCTTGCCCAACTGCGGCAGTTTTTCCAACTCGAACCACGTGGCTAAAAAGATAGACTTGATGACAAGTCGTTTATAGATAGTCGTATTTTGTCCGTGAAATTCGAACTCCATCGGTGCGGCTGCACTAGTCGTTTTCAGTGAACGTACGCAGGACGGGCATTTACGTCTCAGCCAATGAAAAGCTTTGCTTGCCACGCTTCACCCACAGTTATCGCCCACCATGACCGTCTACTGCCTTACTTTTATTATTCAAATTGTTCGCGGCTTGCATTAATCCTGATAACAATACAAGAGGATTCCAAGTCATTGAGCGATATCAACATAACAAAAGAACATTCTAAGTGGTAGGATCGGGAACAATAAAGTGAAGTTGTATAGTGTTGTACCTATGGGCGACATATGATGTGATGAAGAAATGCATGACAATGTTGTACATGTACGTGTATACATAGTGCACAACTCAAACTCATGTTGACATTTCGACAAAGTTTGTCAACCATTTTCCTATCAATAGAAGTAAACACAAACAAATCTCTGTTTTTTTTGAAGCTCTATCGTATAATAAATAAAAACTGAAATTAACAAAATAAAAGACTTGTTATCAATTATCACATGTATTATAAATAAATAATTATAAATAAAAATTGGAAGGACTTGCCGAAACTTGGGTCAGCTAAGTTTGTTGATTAGTAGATTCCGGTCAATGTACTCTTTAAACAGTTTGCAGCAGTTTTATTCGTTTTTAGAATGAAAATAATATGATAAAAATACGGTACATGCAAATATTTCTTTTTATTGGAAATTCAGTTAAGGTTAATTTTAAACGTAATGAGCCAAACTTTTGAGTTAAACAAAGGTGATTTACTCTATAAACTTATGATTTACTCCATAAACCTCTTCTTTGTTTATAAACTCCTGGCGATATGCATTTAAAACAAGTGCCCTCTCCTCATCATTGATATATTCACACGGTACTCGACGGTGGCCTTTAGCTTTTATAGGCATACAATGTATATGTCTTGTTAATCTGAATACTGACTGTACCCTGCGTAAGCATTTATAATCCTACGTACCGTTTCTATTGTTCTAAGTAGCACTCGTACGTACCCTGCCTTAGCCCCTATACATTTTTATATAAGCCTTTTTAATCCTACATAGTTTCTATTGTAGCGCTCATACCCTGCCTTAGCTTTATTCTTTCCTTACGTTCCAAGTGTATTGTTAATCTGAATACGGACTGTACCCATGGAGGAAGGAATAGTCTATTCCTTCCTCCATGCTGTACCCTAGTGAGCCTTCAGAATAGTTTCTATTGTAGCGCAATCTTGGCAAAGGTGCAGGCAAAATATGATGCCCGTGCAGAGAAAACCCATAAACAGAGTGTTGAAACAAATCCAAAGAAAAGCCAGCTCTTCGTCGAGAAAAAAATCAACAGGGGGTACACTTGACAAAGGCAGTGTGTACAGGGCTTAAATGCTGAGAGGACTCCCTGCAGTTTGAATTCATTTACCTGCACTACTAAACTAATTACGTCACGGTGCGTATTCTGTTTGCTTTACCGACTACATTTTTTTTTCAAAACACATCACTTGTACAATGTACATGTACTTGCAAAATTGCTTCGATGGAGAAATTCAGCAGGCATTGTGCTGAGAGATCCTCTTTTGTTATTTAGATTAGATCGAGTTGGAATCCTCTTGCATTGTTATCATAATTAATACAAGCAGCGAACAATTTGAATAATAAAAGTAAGGCAGCGGCCGGTCACGGTGGGCGGTAACTGTGGGTGGAGCGTGGCAAGCAAAGCTTTTCTTTGGCTGAGACGTAAATGCCCGTCATGCGTACGTTTAAAACGAATGAACACTACTGGTACGTACTCGGCCGGATTGCGACCACTGATCTCTGTTCCGTCATGTCCACTTGTCTGTCGATAGGTTAGGGTACAAAAGCGTGACGCTTCACCTTATACCTAAAAAATGTTGTCGTAAAATTGTTTTAGTATTGATCCATGTACATTATTATACACAATTACATAATTCATTGCATTTTGCTCTGTATAATATGTTTACACGGCATTGTAACATTTTATTGTGTGGAAATGGCAACATTGAATATTAGATCAGTGGTGTCGAGCGCAATTTGAGTCCCCCGCACAAGTTTAAACTTGCGCACATTAATTGTTGGCATTACCGGTCCCTCATCCCGAACCTTTACACGTTCAACTCATTAGCATAATACTGTTAATAAAATGTTTCAAAAAAGGCATTTAGGCATTGTCTCACGAAGTACAGTGGGGCTATTAAACGGAGAAAAATCTGCTTTAAAAATAATGTTACATAATCTGCATGAGTTTACCCGGGGAAAAAAAGAAGTTTTTGCGGCTTTGCATGCATGGGGAAAAATCCTGTTTGCAGGGCGGGGGTACGAGCGAATCTAGTGCGCAAGTTTAAACTTGCGTGCGCAATTTGTAGCAAGGAAATTAATGCACACGCAAGTTTAAACTTGCGTGCACGCAGATTTAAACTTGCTCGCGCAAGTTTAAACTTGTGCGGGGGACTCAAATTGCGCTCGACAGCGGCACAGACCGAGCGCAACCAAGACTTGTGCCAAGTCTACAGTACAGTTGGGACAACCCAACTACAGTGTGCAGTGTAGTCCGGGCAGTTGATGTAGAAGTTGGGCGGGATGATATGTAGTATGTTGCACTGCACTAAACAGCAATGGAGAGTTTTTGGAAATGTAATAGAGGCTAGCTATCGTCGTGCGATTGCTAAACTCGCAAACGCTGCAAAAAAGTACAAATAAGACGGCTCAGGCCGGAAATGATGTTAATTTCTCAACATTTACCTTGGTTATTTTCGAACAGCAGTTATGGGGAACTGCTTGGGTTCATGTTTTGGTTCCATCCGACGGAGAAGGTAAACAAAGCTAGTACTCAGTAGTAGTAGGCATACATAAAAATATGCTGTGCTGTGCTAGGTCTAGCCCCATAAATGTGGCCAATTTGCTGGACTAAATAAATAAATGCCGTAAATAAAGGCCACACTTCCACCATGTACAAAAACATGTCGAACTTTGTCAAATTTTGATTTTCACATGATTTAGGCTAGCTCTACTGAGTGGAGCGCTGAATTACGGGTACCCCTCCATACTAGGAGGGGTACCCGTAATTCAGCGCTCCACTCAGTAGAGCTAGATTTAGGCTTAGTTTGTAGGTTTTTTTTAGCTTTAGAAGCATACTCATCCTCTTTATATACTAGTTTAATCAGAAAGTGCTGCCTTTTTCAGATGTCTGTTTTTTTGTGAAATTCCCAGATTCGTTTGCACACGTTTGCGTATCAAAATTTCAACATGAAATTTCACGAAAATTAGACATCTGAAAAAGGCAGCACTTTCTGATTAGCCTATCAAGAGGTTGAGTGTGCTTCTATAGCAAAAAAAACTACAAACTATAAAGCCTAAATGTGAAAATCAAAATTTGAAAAAGTTCGACATGTTTTTGTACATGGTGGAAGTGTATATGGCCTTTATTTACGGAGGAAGTCTAGTAAATTGGCCACATTTATGGGGCTACCCTACTTCTAGAATTAGATTAATAGAAGGCACCCCGTTCTAATAAGCACTTTCACTTTTTGCCCCTTGCTTATGGGGCAAATTTACACGCGTTGCTGTGCACGTATCATCAATGGAAAACTTTTGCGCTTCCAAGTCTCGTGCGTTCATTCCAAAATGTGCCCGTATCTAGCAACGTGTGTTCTTTTTGCCCCGTGAACAAGATGGGGCATATTACCGTGAAAGTGCTTACATAAATTCAAGGAGTAAATTAGCCACATTCCATTTGTTCGCCGTGGTTTTGTCGAGCGCAATTTGAGTCCTCCGCGCAAGTTTAAACTTGCGCGCGCAACTTTAAACCTGCGCGCACACAAGTTCAAACTTGCGCGTGCATTAATTTCCTTGCTACAAATTGCGCACGCAAGTTTAAACTGGCGCGCTACATAGATTTTCCCCATGCATGCAAAGCCGCCAAACAAATTTTTTTCCTGGTAAACTCATGCTGATATGTAACATCATTTTTAAAATCAGATTTTTCTCCAATTAATAGCACCACTGTGCTTCGTGAGACAATGCCTTAATGCCTTTTTGAAACATTTTATTTACAGTATTATGCTAATGAGGTTGACTGTGTGGGTTCAGAGATAAGGAGGGACTTGGTAATACGAACAATTTATGCACTTTCATGATGTGCATTATTGTTTATGGCTCATTAGGATTTTTGTTAAATAAACAACTTATTTATTCATTAATTCGAATTAATTAATTACATTAATAAATTACATTAATTAATAAAATCATTAATACATTTATTTACTTTTTAAAATAATTACCATCTTATATGCATAGCATTTTTAAGTTAAAGCACGTAAACATTAGTATGAATTATTGAGCCTGCAAGTAAAATAATTGTTAAAGTAATAAATTAATTAAATAAATTAGTAATGAGTTCATTAATTTTTTTTTCAAATTAGGCCTATGCAATTTTGAAGTGTACACAGCGCTCGAAATGTTATGCAAAGTATTTTTAAAAACAAAATGAAATATTGTACCATCCAATTAATTAATTGCTAAATTAATAAAATTAATATTTTTTTTAAGAATAAGTACTTTTTAAATTGTACAGTACATGTTATATAATTTAAAGCATTTAAAAAATAATGTAAATGATTACTATAGCGTCAAAAATCTTGAACGATTGAAGGGATGATAATCATTCTTTTACCTTAACAAGGGGTTACCCCTTGGAAATTATGATTTATTTACATTTATGAATATAAATAAAACGCTAATTAGTTTTACATATGTATGCAAGGCAAAAAAACCTTAAAGCTTGTCTTCATTTTCGAACAACTTCAGTACTCTCTCCAAGCAATCACCGTGCTTATTGATTGCTTGCCTGGTCCCCTTCCCTCCCCCGCCCACTAAAAAATTCTCTGAAAAGCACTGCTAAATCTCAATGTTTCTTTTCATTGACGCTAATCGAATTCCACTTTTTATTTATTTCTGTGTTCATTAATTTATTCCATTATTTATTAATTTATTTCTCCATGTACTTGTGTTTCGAACATTTATTTTTCTTCATCAATGAAAATCCCGCCCGAAAGGTCCTCAAATTGCGATCGCCTTTGCGCAAGTTGTTACGTGCGCACGCAAAT
This sequence comes from Patiria pectinifera, assembly GCA_029964075.1. Lineage (NCBI taxonomy): Eukaryota > Metazoa > Echinodermata > Asteroidea > Valvatida > Asterinidae > Patiria > Patiria pectinifera. The sequence continues at coordinate 5,152,600 of CM057136.1, read as the reverse complement.
TAAAATGGCGCGGTGTAATTTGCGTGCTGTGGGAGTCCCTCACGTAAATTTAAACTTGCGCGTGGGACTCAAATTGCGCTCGACAGTTTTACCGATTTTCAGTTGCTATCGTTATAGCGTGTAGTCAACATGGTCAAGGCGCGCGTGGCTACCCAGACACGTGGGGCCACGCGCCTTTACTATCTCGTGGAACTAATCACTTATTCATTTATTCAAATAGGCCTAATATAAATCATGCACGTATGGAGATATCTTCCAACCAATCTAACAGTGGTTTGCGGTTTGCCAGCAACAGTTTTACACCATGCGCGCGCGCCAGATGACCGCTGTTTTATGATGCACAGTGAGCAGTCCCTGCATTCTCCACTCGGCATTGGCCTTCTCGCGGACCGCTCATAGTGCAGTATCAAACAGCCATCATGCCACGAGCCTGATAACCAGCCAAAACCATGGGCGTGCGGAATGGCGTGGCACTCTGTATTGGAATAGTCTGGATAACACTTTTAAATCATCACCCTCTCTCTCTATTTTTGCTAGAAAACTAAAAAATCAATTTTTAATTGCATACTTAAACAATGTAATAGGGATAACAACGGCCTTGATTACTGTCTTACACCGGTGTTTGTGCTCTGTCTGTCCATGTATGTCTGTCACTTGTCTGTCTGTCCATAGGCTGGGGAACAAAAGCTTATGCTTCACCCCGGACCTAGATGCTGCCATTTAGTTAATGTTCACTATTGTAAATATATATATATATGTACATGTATTACCAATTTGAATATATAACATTATGCATCGTCCTTTATGCAGCATCGAAATAAATGTATGTATGTATGTATGGTCAGATCCCTTAATGTTGCGAAAGCGATATCGGTCGAATCGATCCTGATTGTGCAAAAAAATGATGAAAAAAATCCCTTTTCATGGAGCAACAAAATTACAAATGTACATGGGGTCATTCCGTGCCAATTAAAAGGGCCATGGCACCATATGTCACAGATTTTGTTCAAACTTTGTGGAAAGGTTCTGTTAGTTGTTCTATAGATGAAGTCGAAAGCAAAACTTCAAATTGCTTTCCGTTGAGGTGTTGTGGTAGCACAAATTTCAATGAACTTTGCCAAAACAGAGGAAACAGACTGGCTCATAGAATATATATCGCTGACTTTAAGGACCCATATCTTGAGATTGAAATTGATTTGGAAGCTGAATTTGGATACATTTGTACAACTACTGTAGTAGAGCAATATAGGAAAATAATACCCATCATGCCTTAAAAATGGGTCAAAAATTATCCGTCATGGTGCGTCACATGCATTTTTTCAAATTTTGAAGGCCCCTGATCTTGGAACTTTGCATAAACTTTTTTAATTTCAATTTTAATGTTATCTCTAACTACTAATATTGACATTTACGTGAAAGAAAGAGCAATTGTAGACGTCTTCCCTGATCTGGGTCACTGGGTGACCCCCAATATGGCCCCAGCCAGAAATCCGCCGTAAAATTGGCCAAAAAACAAGGGAAAATCCCCATGTGGCTCAGGTCATATAATTTTCTAGTGTTTTTTTTAGGAAAGAGTGCCTCTTTAAAATAAATATTATCGAAAAAAATTCATGTGTATCTGGCATTTTCATGAAAAATCAAAGCTGCAAAAACACCCCCAAATTTGGCGACAAAGTGTGTTATATACACATTGTCGGGCAGGCATTTTTGACTGACCCCAATTCAGCTCAGAAGCATAAATGGAAATCTTTTGGGGGCTTATGTGTATCTCAGTATGTCTCTTAACCTAGTGTTGATCCAAAAACTACATGTACCTCCTCACATTATGTCAAATTGTAATGGGGGAGCCTTTATACATCCCATTGTGTTATACATCCCCTTGTGTTAGCCTTCAAGTTTTTCCCTTAATATCTCAAGTATTTTAATTTTAGAAGTGGATCTATTAAACACCAGACAGTACTTACTACTGTTAAAAAAACCCTGCTGTTTGGCAATTATACAGTTTAGACAACCAACATGCTTGCGTTCTGTACAACCAGATTGTTAAATTAAATTTAAAAAGGATATAACGCCACATACATGTAAATGGGTGAGAAAAAATCTTCCCTTGGTGAATAGTATTCATAAATACCTAAGACAGTTTACCCATTCCTATTGGTCAAAAGCCGGTCATGTGGCCAGTCTTAAATGGTTGATAAAGACCAGCTGACTGGTCTTAAAAACTTGTCGAGTGTCACATGAAATTTGGACTCCTGTGAAATTCGGTTCCTTTTACCGTTTTATTGGTTGAACGTTCACAATCCTCACATCTGACATACATGCAATACTACAGTGAGTCAGTATTTCATAGTCCTAAATTCACACTACACTGGCACACCTGCGTTCTGCACCACATCGTGCAGTACGCGCGACGTGACGCGCACGACAATCTCCATAAAAGGAGTTGTTAATGATTACTCATGAGAGGGACATACGATAACACAGCTAGAGGGGTGTTTTGAAAAACATGAAAGTAAAATTATTCATAAGTAAAATTGTTGAACAATATCGTTAGAAATGTACAACTTGTTTTGATATAGGTCCTTAAAGTCAGCGATTTATTCTATGGGCCAGTCAGTTTCCCCTTTTTTGGCAAAGTTCATTGAACTTTGTGCTACCGTAACAAGATGACATCATCAATAGAACAACTAACAGAACCTTTCCACAAAGTTTGAACAAAATCTGTGACATATGGTGCCATGGCCTGTTGAATCGGCATGGGAGACCCCATGCACATATCGGAAGATCGGCTGCCATTGACTTGTGCATGGTTCCTGGCTAGCATCAGACGGGCCAATCACAAGGCGCCTTTATTGGGCGCCAAGTGAGGCCCCAAATCAAGGCGCCTAATTGAGGCGCTCTGTGATTGGCCCGTCTGATGCTGCGGGTGCCGGTCAACTCGGTCCGTAACCAACTCGGACCATAACCATCTTGGTCCGTAACCAACTCGGTCCCAGTGGAAAAATGTATACACAAAAAAGTAATTTGTAATTTTCTTGTAGCAAGATGATCTCGGGCGCGTATTTTGTTCGTTTTTTTTTTTATTCAGTTCTTCAAAACTGATCAGCGGTACGCACTTTTGTCTCTGTTGCGTGAATTTCTAGGCTATGAAATAAAAGTTTCATGCACGGTGTACGTGTACGTGTTATTCGCCACCCTGTACCCGTACCCACGGGATGGACCCAGCCGGCAAACTGGTCTCACAGTCTCAGTGTGTACGTGCTCGGGTCACTCAGCGGAAAAATATGCAACATTGACGTCAATTGATCATTACCTTTGAAAACTGTTTCAGGCCTGACGTTTTCAAAATGATCGATATAATCTTATATGTTTGGGGTTGCTAACTAGCTGAAAATCCTTCAAAGTTTTGTTAAAAAATATGGCGTCCCTCGGAAATAATCTTAGCCTACGTTCATTTAACTTTGCAGTGGTTACCCAAAAACTATTTGACAATTCAACTAAATATTTGGCTTTTCCGCAAAAAAGCGGAAAAGCCTTTCTTTCTGTTCTCATTTTTGGCTTTTCCGCATTGTTGCGGAAAAGCCTTTCTTTTTGTTCTGATTTTTTTTCTTTCTTCTTCTTCCTCTTCTTTTTTCCGCAAAAGCCCATAGACTTTGTACACGTTTATTCTACACGCCACTTTTGCCATTAAACTTTGTTGCATGTCGTTTAAAGCTTGCACAGGCATAGTCCATACAGCATAGATATATGCGGACGAGCGACGTCATGATGACGTCATCGACTAATTTGTTATAGATTTTTGAATATTTAATTTTTCCCATAAACTTTGTACACAGAAATTTTTAAAAAATTGTCGATTTTCAAAGGGCATTTTTGACTCTTTGCCAGTAAGTCATTTACACGAATCTTTGTCCAAGCAAAGATCCTAATTCAAACAACATTGTATAATGATGATGTCATGATGACGTCATCCGGTGTTTATTTATGGGCAATTAAATTGTGACACTTTTAATATTTAAAAATGCATAAGAAATCAACCGTACGCGTCCGCAGCATTCTGTTGCCGGCAAGTGGTAGAGTAGGTTGAGGTCTTTATTTCATTCAGTGTGCGTAAAATCACGTGACCCTTGCTTCCGGTCGAAAAAGGCCAAAACCGGAAGTGGCTTATTATTTAAAAGTGGTAATAGATATGAACTTGCTTTTAACTTTGTTAGTCTCTTGGCTGTTAGTATTCTTCAAATCATCTACCGATGACGTCGTGCAATCTTCGAGCGCCCTCTAGCGATAGGTTGAAAATTTTCAAAAATGTATTTTGAATAGATGTCTGAGGCGAAGTTTGTCGGAATCGCCTGAATATTGGTGTATATGATGACCTTGACCCAATTAAGACGTGTGCGAAGTTTTAGGCGTATGACGTCATCAGACCGGAAGTTCCGTTGAAAAGACCTTTCCTTTTTCAAAAATTGCTGACAAATCAATCCGTACAGATATAATCTTAAATTGCCCATTAAATGATAGCGTAAACATTTGCCTCAACAGTGCCAAGTTCCCAGCTTGTCAAATTGTTCACACAGTTGACGCGACGTCGGCAAAAAATACCCCTGCGCAAGTTCCGGTAGAGAGCTTTAAAATATTGCACAGGACTTCCACAATGTGTATAACACATGCACGTACGTTGTACATACACACATACATCGTATGTCAGTCAGCCCGCAGCGCACGTGTTGCGCACGCAGCGCACGTGTTGCGCACGCAGCGCACGTGTTGCGCACGCAGCGCACGTGTTGCGCACGCAGCGCACGTGTTGCGCACGCAGCGCACAGTGACCGTTTTAGCCGATTTTCGGCTAACTTTGACAGATTTTATGTTCATGCATAGTCAGGGACGTATTATTGATAAAAAAAAAAAATCATAATGCGGAAAAGCCCTATGTTCTGTTGCAAACAGACATAGATCTCTAGTTTTTCTTTCTTCTTCTTCTTCTTTTTGTCGCCTAAATCCCATAGACTTTGTACACGTTTTTTTCTCAGTGCCACTTTTGCCATTAATCTTTGTCGTACATCATTCAAAGTAAGCATAGTCATAGTCCTTATAGCAGAGATGTGCCCCGAAGTGTGACGTCATGATGAAGTAATCCTGGGTCACGTGACGTCGTCATAAACATGCATATTTTGAAGTCCTTCATCTACAGAACTGTAAGTCCGATTGGGTTGTAACTCGGTATGTACGGTAGGTAGACCGGGATGTGTTATAGGTAAAAATTGAGGTGACGTCATGATGACGTCATCGTTCAATTTTATATGATTTTTTGAATTTTTGGACCTTTAAGCCATATCTCACGAACGCAAGATGCAAAATTCAAAATTCTTTTTGTATTATGTTTGTTAGGTATCACGACATACGGTACATCATGTACAAAATTTTGAAAAATGTGTGATGTCATCGTGACGTCATCAAAAATGCGATTTTTACAAACACATATAAGGAAAAATCCGATCGTCATGAAACTTGTTAGATAGCTACATGTAGATAATGGTACTAGAATGCAAAAAATCTGAAATGACATCACCATGACGTCATCGCATGACTTTGAATGATTTTTTTACTATTTACAATTTCATTCCCCTTCCAAAATTTAACACTTCCTTTCATTGGATTGATTTCAAGCTTGGTACAAACCAACACCACAATGCAAAAATGTGCATTGACAAGTGTTATCAAGATGACTTCATCGTAAGGCATGTGACGTCATCATAATGGTGCATTTTTCATATTGAGAAAACTATCAGTCCGAATGGTTCAAAATTGCGTATGAAGGGAGGCCGATACGTCTGATTTACCGGTAATATGGATTTATTTCTTTTTGATGATATATCTTACAGACGCTACATGCTAAATTAAAAAATTCTTGTACCGTATAATTTGAAACTTTGTACATGCATAGAGTGTGACATGTTATTGATAAAAAAAAAGCATAATGCGGAAAAGCCTTATGTTCTGTTTTTGTTTTTAATTTAATGGGAATTGCTTTATTTAAATAAGAAAAAGATCGCTGTCCGATATAGGAAGCAGGATTTCTCCCGTGGCCTCTGCAGGCCTGTAGCTCCCTCTGTACCCCCAGCGCTGGCCGGTCAACGTGACCGTCGCCCAGCGCCGGCCGGTCAACGCGTGACGGTCCTTCCACGGTGCTGGTGAAATCGTTTATGCTATGTCTGGCCACACAGCCGGCTGCACAGTCCGTGATTCAGAATGATGTATTTTAGTGGAGTGTGCTTTTTTTACATAAAATTATTATTTACGAGTTAAGAGGCCTAATGCTAATTAAATCCGAAATCCATGCATGCGGGCTAAGCCGGCTACTAGTAGCCGAGACATCCGCGTAAGAAACAGAAACAAAAATAAGCTTTAATAGCAGGTGGCCATTGTGCATGTGGGCCACCTAATTATAACTCTCGGGATGAGATCGCCTTGTTTACAAGAAAATGCAATCTTTTTGCATACATTTTCCCATAGGGACCGAGTTGGTTACGGACCGAGTCGGTCATGGACTGAGTTGACTCGAACCGAGTTGGTCAAGGACCGAGTTGACCTGAAACCGATGCTATGGCCATAACCGGTAAACCTAGGCACGCAGGGATATGGCTACAAATCACACAATCGCTGAACTTACGCGTACAGCAGCCTATTCCATAGACGTGTGCGTCGTTTCAAACCGTAGCTAGCCGGCCAGAGCTTCACATGTTTGTGTAACTTCTCCATGTTGCTCGGTACAGAAAGGGAGCTTGGAGCCCCATAGTCCTAGGGATACATGTACGTATAGTTTAGGAACCTCTTCCATATTAGAGAACGAAAAGACACTTTTATGTTTTGAACTTAGGCCCTGCCTAAATAGTGACCAGCATGAAAAGAAACTTTGTATTTTTATACTTAACTAAAATACCATATTGAATATCAGAAGGCGTAAGTTTGTAGAAAGAGGGCAGGGTTGTTGAGGAAAATTATGTGGTAAAATAATGACAGCGCCTGAATTGCTGTGACTCGCACGTCTGTAATTTAAGATTAAGTTTCATTTTACAAAATTACAAAAACCTACAGTTAATCTAAATAAAAAGACAGCTTGCAAAAGTCGTTTTGGGAAATTTGACAGTCATTTGTAAAAGTCATTTTGGAATGGTACAAGTAAAAAAAGGAGGTGTCCTTTTTTTCTTAAATTACATGATTACCGAATTTGTCTTCCTTTATCGTTTTAAATCAAATCCTACATTTTAATTGCAGAATTTTTCATCATCTTTTCTGATTTGTGGCTCTGGAGGATTTTTCTTGAAAAGAATGTAGTATCCAGATGCCACTTCAGTGGTTGTGTTCAAAGTCTGAGAAGAGTCAAGAATATTTTCAAAGTATTTTCTATAGGGTTGTCCCAAATATATCAAATATTTCAATATTCGATCAGCAACCGAATATTCGAATAGCTTTTTGCCCGGTTCAAGTATTCGTGAAAAAAATAAAACAATATAGTTGCCGCACTAATTTCTTGGTATATCGTGACAAAGGTACTACATGTGCCTTTTGCTTTTAGAAGAGAGCTATTATGTCATCAAAATAATAAGTCCTTCATGCACGTTCCATGGTGGTATAAGGGTCGGAGAGTCACATTGGTTGACACCACCCGTTGTGTTCCCTGCAAACAAGGAATCATCACTGTCTCCACCTCTCTTTCCGATGATTCAAATAAATAACCCAAACCTCGCCTACAACTAGTATACTCACCCCCCAAAAGTGAAATCCGTACTGAGTTCATTTGTACTGTTCAATTAAATAAACAAAAAAAACGTGACTACATGTATACGGTAATACTGCACTACCAGATTCCACTTTTGTCAATGGCATTTTTTTTTGGGGGGGGTCATCGGCAGTTCATTGTTCCCATCCTTTGAGCGGGTTAAAGCCCACGATTGGCAAGTTTCGAATATTCGGTCTAATGCAGTTTCGAGTATCAAATACTAAATTATTTGAAAAGGAACAGCCCTAATTTTCTAACAAAATTGGAAATCTATCACAGTCCCAGAATCATATCTTTTCATCGTTTCCGCAATGACTGACCTTCATTGAGATGATGTATCGTCGTGTGCCAAGGAAAAGGACGTAAGCAGCCCAGCTAGTGTTCGCATTGTCCTTAATGTATGCATTCCTTGCTTTTTGGGAGGACCATCTGCCGTGTTTGGATATTAGATGAGATGGCACCAAAGCGTTCGAAGCTGCTGAAGCGCCTCCAGATCTGAAACTATGGAGTCTGAATTTGCTGATATCAGGAGCAAAGGGGCGAAGTGCTTGTAAAACAATTTTGCGGGTCCTGGTGTAGCTTAAGCCGTGAACGGTGGCTACCATGCTCTTGCCTGTTCTTGTAATTCGACGTACAACTGGTAGTGATGAATCTACCGGGTCACCTATGGCAGAGAAATACCTCTCAGCAATTTTGACTGGGCATGTAGGAGTTAAAGTTCTGCCGATGAGTATGTCTGCTTCTTGGCGGAATTGGTCAGTTTTAGATTAGTTGAGATGAATGACTAACCGATTGTTGGTAATTTTACAGTCTACATGCCGGACATTATTGAGATCGCTGAAACGAAGAAATCCAGCGTAGCAGATGAAACAAATAAACAGCACCCGCAGGTCAGCAAGAGTAGCAGACAAGTGTCCATGTGCATGGAAGAGTTGTGTCATGACGGCTGGTGAAACAGGTTCTTGCCGATTTGGGGTTGAAGCCAGAGAACATTTGTAACCTTGAAGTGCCATCTTAACGAGAGGGTCGTCGGTGGGCAAGGGAAGACCGGCTAGACTGTGGACCCATTTGACAGCGGCTGCCGTGGAATCGGCAGTAGACTTGTGCTTGCTTGGGAGCAGCGATGTGAAGTACAAGCAGAGATCGATGGGTTGAACTGGGAAGACGGTAACTCCGGTCTCGGATGACGCCCAGGCTTCCCAACATTACCAGGCTGAACTGTAGGCTTTGGTGGTGGATGGGGCTTTCGCCGAGAGGAGTAGGGAAGGTGTAGGATGTCTGGCCAATAGTTGCATTTCCGGGTCGTCAATACCCTGAGAAATTCTGTTCCAAATATCTGAAATAACAACAAGAATAAAAACAGCACAAACAGCTGGAAAAACTGGAAAATCCAGATTGACAATTGTTCAATTGAAAACCAATACCAGGCACTAAGGGCCCCTTTAGACTTGACACAAAGGTCAAAGTAGAAGCAGCGTCAGTTCGGCGCCCAACACCGACAGTGGGCACATAAAACCCCCAATGTGGGAGGAACCGTGGGCGCGACCCGAGTGTTGGACAAAGGTCGCTCACCCTTGCTCCAAATGACACTGTGTATTGATGCCAAAGCAGGCAGGAGGGTTGGGGAGAGCGAGATAAGGTTGCTGAACCGAGAATGAAGTTGAATAGGCAACTTGGCGTTTATAAAAAACAGCTTCACAAAGAGTTACGTAATAAAGCGCGCATGGAATTTGCGAGCTGCACCTGTCTTTCGATAACGTAAAGAAAAGTCACTTTCTTTCTTCATTCTTCCGAAAGAAGATTCTTTTCTTTACTATATCTTCATCATGTGAAGAGTAATAAGAACACAAGTACACAATTTTGGAGTACTATTGGTAGGAAGAGCCACCTACCTCGCTGAGAACGCCAAACAAGGGGGAAAAGAGAAACCCTATGGGATATCAAAACAATACAAAAATGTAATATACTACACAAAATGCAATCAGACCACTAAACAGGTCACAGTATTGAGTATAACTGTACCAACAATGATAAACCATACTTTTACACTTGATGCTCGCAAATTGGCATCGACCAGGAATGGCCGCGTGAACAAAATTGCGGAATGAAGTCCGCTTTAATAAAAAGACAGTACTCACAGGCGAAAGTCGCGCTGAGGGCAAGTGCCTGTGTGTGGACCTAATGAAGGGTCAAAATGAATTACTATAGAGGCGAATGATGGGGTTTGGCAAACCACTGAACTTGTGCCCAAGGAAGACGGACTGAGTGAAATATTCATCCATCTCCAATCGACCACCCTACTATGGAAATGTATGCCATCTGGGCAAATTTGGCCAAAATGAAGACGTGGGCCAGTGTGGTACGACTAAAGTGCCGGTGTAGCTCCCTTTGTACGCCCAGCCCTTGTCAGAGAGAATTCTTTTGAATACCTGTATAATCAAGGATACTGGAGGACAAAAATAATTATTTTCGCCCAACCAATTCTGAGAAATGCATTGACTCCAGCCACGCCTTTACACCAAAACCTGCAGTTAAACCACATCAATTTAGCGTTATGAGGTGATGCGAAACGGTCAATAGTGCGAGGACCCCACGGACTATCTATAAACCAAAATGATCCCCGGTCCAGGTCTCGAAATTGATTGATTTCGTCGGCGAGTTTGTTTTCGTTTCTAGGTAACCATTCGGGTAACAAAACACAATTGAGTTCATCGGCCATATGAAATATTGATGTTGCGAGTTCATGCAAGTCGGGTTTGGGGCTGCCACACTGAATGATAATTGGGACATTGGAATTGTCGGTAAACCATTTGACGTTCTTGCCTGTCACTGCTTTTTGCAACTGCTTAAGTACATGACTTACTGCGGCTAGTTCGCGCCAAGTGGAACTTTTTTGTTGCTCTACTGGGGACCAGGTACCGTGTACTTTAAAGTAAGGACAGGAACAGGACCGGAAATCTTGATGATAGGTGTACCCGCTGTAGGGACGAAAAGAACTCGCAGCAGGGTAAGGGCGTACAGCATTGCGAGTCTTGGTCTTGGACTTCTTAGCGGCTTCTGCCTTTTTGCTGGTCACCATTTTCTCCGCCTTTCTGAGTCGTTTCTCATCGTCCGAGTCATCGGCTATATTGTCAGTAACGTATTCTTTAACCGTGGCCCAGCCTTGGGAGGAACGATCGGCCAACTTGATCAGCTTCTGCAGCTGTTTGATTTCTGTGCTGGCTTGTTTGAGGGCCTCTCTGGCTGCGTTAGTGTCGCCCGCGTCTAGCGATGCCAAGGTGGAGTCAATTAGGCTGGAGAGCTTTTCTTTGTGGCGATACTGGTTCTTGTTACTGTCGCTTTTAAAGTCTGGTGGGCTATCGGCAATGGTACGCTGCCTCTTAAAGGCTTAATCTACTACATGTATACCGTCTATCGAGTTAGCCAGTAATCTGATGGCCGAAAGTATCTATTGATTTGCATTATCAGGTTTAGGATTCATATTGCACGGAGCACAAATGCGTATGTCAGGGAGATAAGGTTGCTCAACCGAGAATAAAGTTGAATAGGCAACTTGGCATTTATAAGAAACGGCTTCACAAAGAGTTACGTAACAAAGCGTGTCTTATCTTACGATAACGTAAAGAAAAGTCACTTTCTCAGTATTGTGAGCAATGCACCACTGCATGCTAAGAAAATTTTAAAAAGTTTTTCCCTGAATCTGTAATCTAGTCTGTGGAAGCTACTTACCTACATGTAGGTAGCCTAGGCATGCTAGGTAAATTCTTTAAAGGGAATATACAACATTTGCAAACATCGAAAAATAGAACTACCAAGTTTTTACGAAATACCTTACTAGGATGTTGGTAAATTACAGTCTAAAGCATCCTGTAAAATTATGGCACCTGGTGTGAAGTCATTTTCAAGAAAATGGTATTTTTGTATAAATTTCCAACGAAGATCGGCCGACCAGCGTTGGAAAAACCTAACTATTTTTCAACTTCTCCTCCAAATTTTTTTCAGTCCAAATTTTGTTTGCTATTGGTTACATGTTTATGAACGGGTGCAGGCCAGGTAGACTGGTTCCCTTACCTTACAATTTTCTGGCATCTATAAATTGATCCGTTTTATCTTTAGTGGAGTCAGGGAACCAGACTACTCCACCATTTGTGTTTTTCTTGGTTTTTCAGCATTTTCGAACACAAAACTTCAAACATGTCAGTGTAACAATATTTGATCTATTATAGTAACCCCTCAAATAGTTCATTTCTGAAAAATTACAGCAAAAGCCAATGATGTACATTCCCTTTAAATAAGGCCAAAGTAGTCCGAGTAAATGAACTAGTCTACTTCTAGGACTCTACAAGTACAACACCTTTTTTTTAACATTTGGTCACTATTTGGCAATAGTGATCAAATCTTTAAACAGTTTGTAAAGTCCTAGTTTGGCTAAGGCCAAAGACAATCATCATACTCCGACACCATATGTTAATGATCTTACTTCTGAGTGATGATATGGATGTATTCGATAATGATGTGAGGCATTATTTGAATGGGATCCTATTCACAATAATTTTGTCAGAAAACACTAAGCCCATTAAACAGAACATGCAAAGTTACAAGATGAAAACAGTTCATTTTAATGTTACATTGTAATCAGGAATTGGCACAATTCGATGTTAAAGTTAAAAAATATTGTATATCCTGAAATTTCAATGTTAACGATAGGTAGATCATTTGTCATTTGTGCATTTTTTTCGTTTGATTCAACTACCGCTGGGCGAGTAACTTGATTACTCGAATACTCTCAAGTAGTTTATGCTATTGTTTGTGCTATTTTGTTCAGAAAAGAGACTTATATATACAATCACTATGTTTGTATGTATGCTTGTATGTATGTGGTATTTTGGTTAGAGTTTCAAGGAATTACATGTATGCACTCTCATTTCTCAAGTTTGTCTTTGATTTCCATCAAACTCAGGCAATAGATGTATTGTGGAAGCCTCCAAGTAATGCTGATTTTTAAGGTCACATATAGTCAGGGCAAAGGTCATCTGAGTTCAAGTTGTAAAATAGGCTGAAAATGTAAAATTGGTCTCATTTGAAAAGTTGAACTCCAATTGCAACCAAACTTGAATCATAGATGCAACATGGGAACCGTCATATTATAATGATACCAAGGTCAAGGGTCATCTGAGGTGAAGTTGTAAAATAGCTGAAAATGTTAAATTGGTCTCATTTAAAAAGTGGAAGTTCAATTGGAACAAAACTGTGGTCATTACAGGGGAACATTCATATAATAATGATGTCAAAGGTCACATACCAAGGCCAAAGGTCGTCTGAGTTCAAGTTGTAAAATAGGCTGAAAATGTGAAATTTGTCTCATTTGAAAAGATAATTGGGAAAGCGTATGTCATGATTGTTGGAGGATTTTTAAGGCTTGAGGCAATGGTTACTCCTCCACTGAACAAATGCAAGAAACAGATGATTTTGGAGGATGGAGGTTGTATCCAGTTTTTACATGGTGGCAATTGTAGGATTTTGAAGGAGTGAGGATCAGTCTAAAGGGCCTAGGTGGTTAGGGTTAATGACTAACTGATGTTTTTTAATGATTAGTTTTGTAATAAATGAGCATTACTTTAATTCTAGTTTTGCTGTATAGTTTAATCTTTCCCAGGCATTTCTGACTTGCTCAAAGCAACAGGGAAATAAATTGATTTGAGGCTTTTGTACATAAGCCTGGGAAAACAGTCATGTAGTGAGGGGGAACACAATCTTTTTTTCAGAGACATTTGAAACACTACCTGACTTACCTCTACCCCATTGCCATATGGGGGGGGGGTTGCTAGTGCTGGAGTCTGGTTCCCGGTCATTCCATTGCCATTCACACTATTATCTACATAGCAGCAGGAACTTGTTTATCCTGAATGCTTTCAGTGTACCACACTGCAAGGAAAATGTTCTGAACGGCGCTAAAAAATGGACTACTGACTCGTATTTGGCAAACAGACTACGGCTAAGAAAAACCCTAGGGTTCCCTCTATTGTTTGAGGTTCCCTGTAGCACGGTGATATGACATGCTTTGTGATAACAAAGATGGATATTAGTTCAATGGGGTACATGTGAAAAGACTAATCCCTGGGGTTATGGCCTGGCGATAAGTGAATCTTCTAAAATGTTTGCATACTTGGCAAAATATGTGATGGTTTTCCTTCCTTCTCCTGAACTGTTTTAAATTATTTCAAAACTAATATACATGTAGTAATAATGATGTGAGAACCATATGTCTAGAATCCACAGTTGAATGGAAAAATTGTTCAAGCGACACTCAGGCATACTGTTTGTAAGTAAAATTTTGCAAGGCTACCACTTGTCCCAGTACATGTCCCATGTAGAAGGGGCATATTGATTTTGGCGAGGTGGTATGCTGAAAATTGTTTATTGTACACAATATAGGATTTAGTTTAGACAGTTACTAGGGCATTTAAAAATGTATAATTTATCTCCACAGCATATGATCGGGTAGTAACATGACGAAGGCGCTCCAGTTTGTAAATTAAATAGGTTTAAATACAGGCAGTGATTACTTTTAAAAAAGACTGAAGTGCAGATCACCTAAATACCTAAATAGGTCCAAATTAAAACAAAACAAAACAATAGAATGCTGTTTGAAATATGTAGGAAAGTTTGCAAAGATTTCAGCTATCTCGTTAAATGACAAACTTTTAAACCTCACTTTCATATTCTAGCAGCAACCAAAATTGCTCTTCAAAAGTATAGTGGAATACATCTACTTTTGCCTTTTCATTGTTTTCATGTTATTTCACTTTTGATTTTGAATTTCAGTAAGAATAACTACTTCAGAGGACAATACAAAGAGTACAATGTTGGAATTGAATTTGAAAGCCTCATTGAAGACGTAAGTATTAAACTTGAATATTTTGAACATGTTTTGCATTACGTTGGTAAGAGCAGATAAATGAAAGAAACACGCAGTCCAAATTTGTATGTGACTACACACCTCAGCCAAATGGTTTATTCAAAACATTTCTCCAAACTGTTACTCCGGCTACCGTTTTTCAATTGGGCCACCGGGTATTATTTCAATTGTGTAGCACCAAATAATTTGTCAATATCCATATCAATGTCAGAGTTGGGCACCAGAAGCCCCTGAGCACCACAAGCCCAGAACCATTAATCATTTCAGCCAATGGGCACCAGAAGCCCCTGGGCACCAGAAGCCCAGAACCATCAATCAACGTACATGTAAGTGCAGGCGCGGTTCTGGGGGGGGGGGGGCTAGGGGGGGCTGTAGCCCCCCAAAAATTTTGTCTAGCCCCTCCAAAATAAATTCCGTAAAAAAAATTGCATTAGCAAAAAGAAGGATTGTGATGTACATGCGAACAGTCTCCCCCCTAAAGAAGAAATAGCCGTGACAAGGGTGCATTAGTTAATATAGTGTCAATGATTTTAGGATTTTATTGGCGCTCCCCATTGAAAATATGGCATGAGCCCCCCCCCCCCCACCCCACCTATTGATTTTCGGAGGCCTAAGTGTCAGGAAAAAATAACCGGTCTACATTTCAGCACGCCTCCCTAAAAAAAATTCTGGATCCACCGTGCTAGCCCCCCCAAAATATTTGTTCCAGAACCGCGCCTGTGTAAGTGCATTTAGTGTGGCTATTAACGAGTGCCACATAAGGCCGAGTGGACACCCGGTCAGGAGACCAGATCAACCTAGGTCATGGCATGTAATGATGAATAACACTTAACAATACACAATCCAAATGCCATAAACAATAAACTATAAATTCCCAGGCACCGTTCGATTCCTTGGTTTGTACTCACAGAAGGAAGAACGGTGCTCCTCCCCTGTTGAACTGACTCAAGGGAGAAGCTGCTACCTGTTACAACTACGATTATAATTAATAACCTTAATGCAATAAACAATAACATATACATTGTGGTTATACTTCCTTTAATTAATGTAGATAATAAGCCACTATAATAACCCAAAATGGGGAAAATCGTGGGCTGTTTTATTTCACGAGCACAAAAAACGCCACACGCGCCTAGCGCGGCCAAAGGAAAGAAAACAACCCACCTTCTGCACGCACTTGTCCAGAAGAAAAAAGCTCTACAAACCGTACAAAAAGTGCCGAATGGCCGATCGCAAATTATCCCTGAAAAGGGTATTCCCGGCGGGTGAAAGGTGCACCCCATCTCTTCGGTATAGGTGAAAATGGGTTCGAAAGAATTGGGGGTGTTTCAAACTTACTGCTCCCATTCTGCCACAGCGGGACCGCGACCAGCAACTGCTCGCCGTTGCCTGTCCATGCTTTCTTGGGGATTGGCCCCATAATAAAATGCCCTGGGGAGAATTTCCGACCAGAGCAAAAGTGCACCAGGATATGTGTCCCGACACAACTGCATAAAAAGCACCACACGTTGCCGAATGGAGAAAAAATCTATATTGCCCAAGTCATTCAAACCCAAATGTACAATTATAATAGAGGGAGGGGGACCTTCCATATTACTCAGTAAGTCAGGAAGATCACCTATCCTGCCGCCACTCTTGCCATTCCACAAGACAGTGATATCGAGGTCCAAAGGCTGCGCTACCCAGCGAAAAAGAGAATCCCCAATGATCCATACGGGACCTGTCAGTAAGCGAAAAATTAATTGCCTTAATATTGAGCATGTCTCTATATACCTGGCATAGTGACGGAAGGGGTGGGACGTATATAGGTGAATACGGCGTCTGATCGCCAGCGACCCATTCGCTGAATGTCCCGTGGAGGGACCCCCAATTCGTAAGCCGTTGTGGCAGCACCTATGCGAAAGGAGTGGGACCGATAGTGAAAACCCGTTAGCTCACAGAAGGAAAGTGCTTTCTTCAAAATGGCATTAAACTGGTATGCCGTTAGTGGAGTCCCATCAAAATGACAAAATAATGGACCTTGGCAAGGGGGGCGGAGTGCAACATAGGCATGCAGAGCTTGCACTGGGCATAAGTTCTTCTTCTTCTCTCGTACGCTACCATCGTCTCTTCATCACACCTGTAACTTGGTGGAGAAAACCCATGTCTTTGTGTCATCGTCCAGGGTGATAATGCCATGTTCGCCGTGGGGTGGCCGGTGCTGTGGACAGGACTCGATGATGTGGTCAACTGACTGCTCTGGGTGGCCACAGTCGCATGCGGCAGAGTCCCTGAGCCCCCAGCCTTTCATTGTCGCGGCAAAGCGGCCTACGCCAGTTCTGAGGCGGTTCAGCATCGTCCATTGTTTGCGCGGCAGGTCTTCACCTAGCGGCTCGCCTGGCTCGTCCACGAAACGTTGCAGCCTGGAATGGTCTGCTGCTTGCCACTCTTCTGTCCAGCGCCGTTTGAGCCACAGCCTTTTGGAAGTGTCAGGTGGTACGGAGCACATAAGCTGGTGGGCGTGCTCCTTGAAAGGGCGTCGTGACTTTAGGCGGGCGCGGTGTGGGATCTCTGTGGCAGTTTTGTGGAGAAGATGGTTGTCGTCATTGGTGGCCTTACGCGACAGTGCCAGGACGGCAGCTTCTCGACGTAGAGATGGTGGGGCAATGCCTGTGAGGATCGGTAGTTGGTTGACCGGTGTGGCGCGCAGGCAGCCGGAGACCGCAATACTCAGCGGCGGAGAAGACCAGCGCTTGGGTGGAGATGCACAGTGTCTTAGTCGATGCACCCCACGTTGTGCCAGCTAGCCGTTGTATGAGAGCAACGCGGGCTGATGTCTTTGCTGACACATTTTCCAGGTGTTGGCGATACGTCAGGGTGCGATCGAGCTTGACCCCTAGGTATGTCGGAGTGGCCTGGAACTGGAGTCTGTTGTTGTTGACGATGATGTTGAGCTCGCGGCTTGCCTCTCTGTTGTTGAGATGGAATGCGGAGGATATGGTTTTGGCCACAGAGAGCTTCAAGCGCCAGTTCGACAGATACGTGGACAAGGTGTCCATGTCGGCCGTGAGCCCCGATTCGATTGTCTCCCAGCACTTGTCGGCGAACATGATGGTAAGGTCGTCTGCATATCCATACTTGCTCGACAGGGTGTCTGGGAGGTCGTGGATGTAGATATTAAACAACATCGGGGCTAGTACCGAGCCTTGGGGGACACCATTCTTGAGTCTTCTCAGCCTGCTGTGTTGGCCATCGCTGGTGTGGAGGGTGAAGCTGCGGTTGCTCAACATCTCCATGATGAAGCCCACCATGTGTCGGTCCGAAATCGTCTGTAGGAGCTTAAGATGGAGTCCGCGGAGCCAGACTGTGTCGTACGCCGCCGTTAGATCGAGGAGGACGACGCCCGCCTTCTCACCTTTCTGGAAGGTGTCCTCGATATCCTGAGTGAGAAGGGTCACCTGGTCTACCGTGGACTTCCCGCGGCGGAAACCGGCTTGCTCCTTTGGCAGTATTGGGTCGATCACCGGATTGAGGCGTGCATGCAGGAGGCGTTCCATGATCTTGTATGGCACGCACAGAAGAGCGATGGGTCGGTATCCCTTTGGGTCATCCATCGGCTTGTTCGACTTCGGGAGAGCGATGATCTTTGCGCGGCGCCAGATCTTCGGGAGCTTGGAGGAGCGGTAGCAGACAGAGCAGAAGGATCTTAGCCACTCAGTGGCTTGGCTGCCCTGGTGTAGAATGAACTCTGGGTGGATGTTGTCGATCCCGGCTGCTTTGTTTGGCTTCAGGTGTTTGAAATCCGACACCATCTCGTCCTTGGTGAAGTCTCCCGAGAGGTTGCGGTCGGCGCACGGGGCCCTCCGTAGGTCGTTCACCTCCCCGGTGATCTTCCTGGCGAAGGCCTTGTCTGCGTTGGGGAACGTGCCATTGCTGATGAGCTGTGCTGCGATGGCGTCTGCAGTGATGGGGCATGGTTTTGGTTTGGTTCCCTGGCCAGTCAGCTTGTTGATGGTCTGCCACGCTCGTCGGCTGGAGTGGGTAAAGTCGATTGACTCGACGGTCTCTGTCCACCTCTCTCTCCGTTTGGTGTTCAGCCGGTTAAGGAGATCTGTGGCGGCTGTGGCCCTCTCAACGTTGCTCTTGGCTTCATTGTGATCGCGCAGGAGGTCTTCACATTCTTCGTCCCAGCAGGGGATGTGGTTCTTTCTGGCTCCCTGCAGGACGTATTTTTTGGCGGCGTCTTGAAGCACCTTGCGGTATGCCTCGTATGCGTCGTCGATGTTGGTGGTGGTAGGCACTGGCAGGGCTTCGGCAGCGGTGTTGACATCTTGTGCGAAGTTTGCCCAATTCGCCATGCGGAAGTTCCACCTCCGGACTGGTTTTCCCTCCGTCGACTGGATCAGTGATGGTGTTGTGATTAGTGACGGGCGATGTTGTGAGCGAGGGAATCGGTCCAAGATGCGCCGAAGTGGCAGTGGTTCTTGCCCGGAAACTTTGGCGAAGTGCAATATATTCTTGTGTCTCCCTCAAAGCCATCCAATATTTTATCATCATTATCGGACTCCGAGTAGTAAAAAAAAAATCAGTGTATTACATGTATGTGCTTAAATACGCAGATAATTATATGCAACATTTATTTATCATTGCATAGACATCTGGGCATTTTATTGTATTGACACGCATTTTGCTGGTTCCTGCTCAATTAAGATCGTAGAAACTGAACAGTTTTCAACCAGTCATTGGAGTGCAGCAGTCACATAGAAGCCAACCTCGTCCCCAGTGCTTACTTTATTTCCAACCGCGTTTCCAATAGTAAACCCTGGATAGGAAACTTTCTTCCTGTATCCTGATTGGATACCGCAATGGGCTAGTAATGGATTTTTATCGTGTACTTGGTGCTATATATCCACAACGTGCAGTACGTGTTTTCGCGATCATTCGTCCACGCCTTCTCGAAAATACTAATTTCCTTTCCAAGTTGCTCATATTAATATGAAATATGATACTGCATGTTGTCTCGATAAGATCGTAACAGTTTGATTTCAAAAATCGTGTTTTCGTAACTCACGCCGTGCTCGCGCTGCTACGAATTGACTCTGTTTTTACCCCAGACACCGCATACAAAAACAAATGCTAATGTGTAACGCATATCCAGGCACCAGACTGTTCCTCATTTGCATACATGTGCAAAAATCTTGCACATGCAAATGATCCAATACCAGGGTGAGAGAGCAGGTAGTGGTGGGCGCGTACTGCTCGACACCCTGGGGACGAGGTTGCATAGAAGCATTCACTGTTTGTAAACAAAACTGGCAGCTTCCAGGGGCATGAGATTCGCTTTGGTAAGCGAAGAAGAATTAGATGAAATTTTGAGGAAAAAACAAAGATGCCGAAATATCTTGAAAAGAGGCAGTTGTTTTTTTTCCATATGTATCTGGCTAAAAAGAATATACCAATGGACTTTGAGACAATGGATTTATAAGCTTAATCTAACAGGTATTTTGTCAAAGTTCTACGTGGAAATAGTTGTTAAGCCCCAGGTATTTCTTTCGGATCAAGTCAGCCTGATGTAAATAATAATAATATTGAATGGCTTTTTTTTCTGGGGATACTTAAATAATATTGGTTGGCTTTGAGGGGGATACAAAAATATATTGCATGAGCTACGGTACTGTTTACTTCGTTTACACCGCATATAAATTAACTTATATACTCTGCATTACGTGTAAAGTACCTCATATACACCGCGTTGCATTATTGCCCTTGTGTTGCGCGTGCGTTACGCGCCTCTCGCGATTGATAACAGCTGCAACCGATTAGTCTCATGTCAGGCAGGAAAGCGAAATGGTTCACTGCAGTGATATAATTATTTCTTCCTACAGTTACAAAACAATTGTTGACTGCTGTGATGTGGGATATGACGTTTTTGTTTTTTAACCCCCTCGGGGCACATAGCACCCTCAACTTCGCCTCGAGTACCTTTCGCCCCTCTAGTGTGTAAACACACTATATCCCATATCAAAGCAGTCAACAATTGGTTTATTGCTTTCTGGGGTGTCAAAAAATGTGCATTAATTAATGTTCTTTTTAGCTGTTTTGGTGTACACACCGAAACAGCTCTCTTTTTTTCCCCAATTTTTTTTTCCATAGGATAACACAAATTTTCATTTTACATAGGACTTTGGGACTTTTTTCACATCCAATCTACCTTAAACCTGGCACACACTTAGACCACCATCTGAAGATTCAGGCCGAATCATGACGTCATCGTGACGTCATTACGTGTCATGTGACGTCATCCTAAAAATGCATATTTTAAGGCCCTACCGGTACATGTATATCTACAGAATCGGAGTCTGATCGGGTTCAAACTCGGTATGCAGTTATTCTGGGACGTGTTATAGACAAAAATTGCAGTGACGTCACGATGGCGCTGTCATGTGATTTTACATTGATTATTCAATTTATGGACCTTTTTACTCATATCTCATCAACGGAACGTGCTTAATTCGAAATTCTTTTTGTAAAAGGTTTCTTAGGTCCTAGACAGATGCACAAATTTTGTGAAACATGTTACATTATCATGACGTCATCAGAAACTTGATTTTTTTTTATTCACATATACATTTAAGGGTACGTCTGATCGTTATGAAACTTGGTGGTTAGGTAGGTTGAGATAAAAGCATTCAAAATCTGAAGTGACATCATCAAGACGTCATCATTTGATTTTTTATTTGTTTTTTAAATTTTAATATTTTCTTCTTATTATTAACAATTACATAAAATACGATCCAACCAACTTCAAACCTGGCACACACTTAGACCACCATCTGAAGATTCAGGCCTAATCATGATGTCATGATAACGTCATCATGTGTCACGTGACGTCATCCTAAATGTGCATATTTTAAGGCCCTATATCTACAGAACTGGAAGTCCGATCGGGTTCAAACTCGGTATGCAGGTATTCCGGGACGTGTTATAGACAAAAATTGCAGTGAGGTCACAATGACGCCATCATGTGATTTTATAAGTTTCTTAATTTTTTGCCCTTTTAGTCATATCTCATCAACGGAACGTGGTAAATTCAAAATTCTTTTTAATAAAAATTTCGAAAAATGTGTGACTTCATCATGACGTCATCAAACGTGACGTTTTAAACACATGTAAGGGTATGTCCGATCGTTATCAAACTTGGTGGGTAGGTACCCGGTAGGTAATGATAATATTATTTAAAATCTGAAGTGACGTCATCATGAGGTCATTATCTGATTTTTCATTAATTTTTCAAATGTTAACATTTTCTTCTAATTACAAAAAATTACAAATAATACGATCAAATTGACTTCAAAGTACATGTAGGCACAGAATAAGACCCTAAGATTGTATTTTTTCTAAACACACGTTGTGATGACGTCATCATTAGTCCTATGACGTCATCTACATTTTGCTCATGTATAACACCAAATTTACTTCTATATTTTTAGGAGAATTCACATGTACATGTAGGCCTACATTCGACTTGAATGAAACTCATCCGTTGCAGTGGTTGCTAAAACATTCGAAACAGCTCGGTGTTTATCCACAAACACATTTCTAGTTTTGCTTAGGCCGAACAAAAAAAGTGGTGTGTTTACGGTAACCTGACCAACCTGGAATTTTTTCGGCCAAATTGCCGACCTCAAACTTTTTATTGTCATTTTGAAGGTTGATAATTGACAAATTTCAAACATTTCAAGTACTTTTAATTATTTGCCACGAACAAAAAACATTTTCCACACTTGAATCTGACCATGATTTGACACAAACATACCTGTGTTAAACGTGCGAAAATCGCGACGATCTCAAAACTTGAACTCTCAAACTACGAAGTACGATTATTTTTGCACAAACGCATCGGGGTACGCCTAGCTGGCCGACGGACGGCATGGTTCTCCCTACTCCTAGAACTATGAGGCTCCACGTAGTGGAGCCTCATAGATCAAGAAGCCCGCAAAATTGCCTGCAGCACAAAACACTAATAAAGTACAAAAACGTCCATCAAAATGGAGACATTTCACACAGAACCGCTGCACAGTTTGCCCCTATACTCCGTACTTTATCTCTTGACATACTCACGTATCATGCGCAGAACTAACATAGGTGGATTCTGTCGGTTTTTAGGCCAAAATGATGAAAAATATGCCCTTTCCGCACTGAGCCAACCTGACACTTGAAACGTGCACGCATATGATCGAGCGATGATTTTCGGTTCACTCGGAGCGCGCCGCGGGGGGTACGGCACATGCACTTGTACACATGCACATACTATCATTTCGCTTGTACCGTTGTAATTTTGATTTTTTTTTCTTTAATTACAAAAATATCAATAACCTACAAGATCTCCTCTGAATTTCAAGGACAAATCTTAAGATAAAGACCCCCAGATTTGCTCTAAAATGCACCAGAGAGCTTCTAAAGTTCAAACATTTTCGGGTTGTTGAATCACAGCAAATCTTCCCCCACGTTTGAAAAAATCCTGGGGAGAGCCCTGGCCGACGATACAAATTAATTTGGATTGAAATGTATCGATTGAATATCTTCAATGCTTGAATAGTGGTTTTATACAATTTTTTTGCGAAAGAACACGCATGGGCATGCAGAACTGAAATGAAAAAAAAATTACAAAATAAAATTATTTCCCTACCTACCTACCTGGATTTTTTTCAGGCCGTTACCGTAAACACATCATTTTTTTTGTTTGGCCTTATTACTATGTTAATCTTAACCAAATAGGGATTTTCTCCTCTTTTTTTTAACAGAAATTGTAGCATTTCTTAAATGAATGTGTGCATGATTTGGATTTGAAATTTCATTCAAACATAAAGTATGTATATTGTTATCATGCCAGGATAATTTCAGACCTGTTCACCCTGTTGATAACTCTAGATTGAGTGTGTGTTTTCTTCTTGACAGGAATTAGCTCAGCAGTCCGAGCTGGCAACAGTAACTGACAGGGAGAGGGACCATCTACTTAATAAGAGATATAGTGATCTGATAAAGGACCAGAAGAAAAGAGATGCAGAAATTGATGCAGAGGTCAGTGAAATTTCCAGCTATGCATTTCACTGCAGTGTTGTAGTCGAGTACTTTTTTCGGAGTACCGACTACCGCGGAGTACTTAGGTTACTGGGTACGAGTACGAGTACTTGTATTCCGAGTACGAGTACAACTCCGAAATGGTTCATTGTGCGTAATTGGCCCAGACCCAGTCAGACCGATATAAAGACCCACTCACGACTAGCTGTTAAAGATGTTTGTCCGGACGTGTACAGAGGAAAATTAGGAAACTTTGATTTTTCCACAAGCCAATCAACCATTTCAAACTGAAAGTATCAATAAAATAAGGCCGTGGTAAGCCAAGCTATACCATTTTTACCCCTCAGCCTAGAGGCTAAAGGGGTATTGTCATCGCCTAGGGCGTCCGTCCGGCGGGCCGTATGTCCGTCCGTCCGCCCTTACCACGGACCACTTGCGGGGTACCTGTCCTTTGTTCGAGGTACCCCACCAATAAATTTTTTAGAAAAAAGGGTATCCCGCAACAAAATCTTTGGAAATAGGGACAATGGGACAGCAATGGAGGTACCCTGGAAGTCCATCTGGCTGGGATGTCCGTCCGGGCAGCTTAGTTTCCGGGTGATAACTTGAGTTAGAAATGAGATTTTGGTGTCTAACTTTGGTAGGGGGTTGCCCTTGGGAGTAGGCAAGTTGGGATTGGTTTTGGGTCAAAAGGTCAAGGTCACCGTGGTGAGTTAAAGGTAAATGGTTTCCGGATGATAACTTGAGTTAGAAATGAAATTTTTGTGTCTTACTTTGGTAGGGTGTTTCCCAACCAGTACAGGCATGTTGGGACTGGTTCTGGGGTCAAAGGCCAAAGGTCAAGGTCACCATGTTGAGTTAAAGGTAAATGGTTTCAGGATGATAACTTGACTCTGGCTGTGGGGTTTTGAACAGCAACGCTGTTATTTTTTTTCGAGTACTGCTATTTGAGTACGAGTACTTTGATGATTGAGTACAATTTTGACATGTCGAGTACGAGTACTTTGTTGCCCGAGTACGAGTACCGTCATTTCGAGTACGCGTACTTTGACATTCGAGTACGAGTACGAGTACTCTTAGAAAGAGTACTCGAGTAGTACTCGAGTACGAGTACCGAGTACGAGTAATACAACACTGTTTCACTGTGTGATCACCTACAGAGTTAAGTTTTTCACACTGATAGTTCATATTCAGGAGGGGGGACGGGGGACATTTTTGTCCCTAAATAATTGTCCACTAATTAATTAATTGGTTACATTCACTTTACATCGTGCAGCATGTAGAGGTATGAAGCAACATGGCACTGCAGCCAGTGCCTGGGCCATGGTAGGCCCATTGCATAAACATCATAAAAAGGGTCCTATCTAGTGCTGCAGCCAAACTGCCCAACCGAACCAAAATTCACCAAACATAGCACTTCCGAACCAAACCAAACCGAACCAAACTGAATTGTTCAGTTCGGATGTTTGGAAATGCAATTTTTAGTGCTACGTAAAGTTATTTGCACAATCGAAATATAGGTGTCATTGCCAAACTGTTTCCCGGTAGGGGTGTGCATTTACAGGTAGTACGGGAACCGGGTACCCGATTGAAAAAAAAAAAAAAACCAGGGGTACCCAGGTACCTGTTAAAGAAACCCAACCCCAACATTCAAATCTCAAAAGTTGCTGTTCAGATTATTAATAAATGTCCCCACGATATTACTACCACATCGGTGTGTCAATACAGCAAAATACAAACTGTGTACAGTGAGCTTTATACCTTAACCTTAACTTTTGCCAGCGTCATAAAAATGTTTTCCCATGTTGCCTAGTTTTCATTTTGAAAATTCCCTACAAATGATATGTCACATTGAAAAATAAGTTTCAGGGGTACTAAACAAAGCAGCCAGAGATTTTAGACCCAATGATCAGGGGTAATAATAAAGCACTTAGATCTTAGTTAAAAGCGCTATAGAAGAACCTGTTATTATTAAGCAAAACGTAAAAGGCCTCGCGGCGCAGCTTCCGGAACCCTCACGCTGCCCACCTATGAGCATTTTACACTGTGTTGCCCTTTTTCTTGCTATAATTTTTGGCAGAATGTCTTCTAAACATTTATGTTGGAATTTTATCTTGGCATTCTTAAAAAAAAATTGATGAAACATCACTTTAGATAGGCAAAAATGAATTTCATGTACGGCCTTTCACATCCGGCATTTTAGTTCTTAGGTGTCTTTGTTCGTTTGCGTTTGTTTTTACATCACGTACTTGCATGAGAATGAGAATGTATAACGATGCCTAGCTTCAGCCGATGGGTTCTGGAGTTAATCGGGCTGGCTTGACTGCAATCCTTAGCAGTGGTCACATTAGATTTTTTCGTAAATGCTTATAAGTCTGTTAGGTTTAACGTTAAGTTTTCACCAAATGACCACCAAATTTTTTTTTCTCATAATTTATCAGTTTCCATAAATTAATATGCTAATAACAATTTTACAAAGGCCCTTTTTGGGGGTGATTTTCTTAAGAAATCAATGTACCAAAAACAAAATTGCGAAGTTTAGAATCTTTGTATGTTTATTTAAAGTTTACCAGAGGTGAACTTTCAGGCTCTATTTTCATTCTTAAGCATGGGATTTTAATGGACAGTTTTGCCCACAACACTCTCACAAAATAGCAAACTTTTGTTAAATACTTGATAACGTCTAACAAATTAACATTTACAACTATGTTACATATGACCAACCTGTCTTTGTATTGTTCATAATTAATTATTAAAAAAAAAGAAGAAGAAATCCTGATCAACTGACCCTCCTGAATTTTTTGAGGGCAACACAGAATGTTTGTTCTTGGCCTAAGGGAATCCCTTTTCTTTGGTTTTCATTTCTGACTGACCCTTAACAATTGTTTATTATTACCACACAGGGTTGGCGATTTTTTTGATTTTTAAATTTTATTTTTTTAAAATCAGATTTATTTGATTTAAATCAGATTTTTAAATATTTTTTTAACTTTCAAAATATTGATATACGGTCTAAACATGTGTCTAAATCTCCCCATGCACCCTCACACCCATCACAAAGGAGTTTACATGTTCCTATAATACCCATCATCCACAAAACTCAATAAATTGATAAATGCTTTTGAAAAAAATTGTATTGAACCAGTGATTAAAAAATATCACTTGATTTCTTCTACATGTAGTCTTCATCATTGGTTCAATGGTACATTAATACGGAAGACACCTTAAAGGTGCATTGCTTGATTGATACAGCTGAGATACGTTGTGTGTGGATATGAATAAAAACTTGATTTATGGCACCTGTACATGGTATACAAAAAAAATACGACAGTTCTCCATGGGCATGTTGATTTCATAAAAATACTTCTAATTTCAAAACCAGATGCACTGATCCTTGTGTAACTTACAGTGTTTGATTGATGGTCCAAGGTGGAGAACAGAAATCAGGCTTTGCACCTTTAAAAGGTTTTATATCAATCTCAATCTAAATTTGTAAGAGAAACGTTAGGAATAAGACTATCAATTGGGACTTTTAATACACCTTTTTGATGGTTCATGTAAGCCTGCACCAGCACGGTTGATTCACAATTTTGCTGTAAACAGATCAAGGAATGATTAAAGCAAATAATTATGAGTGTGCTCTCTTTAGAATTAAAAACCTTGAAGAAAAACTTTTAAACTCAGATTTGACTTTATCAAAACAACAATTTTGTGTAATTATGCATAACCTAAATTGAGTCGATGGTGATGAAGTAGGGGTGTTTGAATGTGTTAACAACATCTTACACTTTGTAATTAAGTTTAATCAGTTGATTTAAATGATTAAAATGACCCTCAATCAATTGATTTTGCCAAAAATAAGATTTTTACAAAAACAGTGATTTAAATCACTGGTTTGACTGGAATCCTGCTGCTGCACAATTTTAACGTGTTTTTAGATGGGGTTATGATCGAGTATAAGCTTTATGTGGCGTCTCTGGGTTCCCATATATTTTGCATTAAAATTTAGTCGGGCACCATTTGCAGATGGTGTTGTAATTTTGTAATTGTGCATGTGAAAGCAAAACTGAGGGAGCGATGGTCATGTATCTGGAACCTTTACGCTTTTTAATTAGCGCAATATGTAAGGGAGCAGACTAATGACCAGCCTGGCAGCACATTCATGATGTCAATGTCGCTGTATGGTCTGACGTTGTCGTTTTCTCTGATTTTTGTCTTGACAAATTTCCCGAAGAATGTTCGTGTCGGTCGAGATCGTAAGTGGGTGCAGAATTCTCAAGCCTTATGGCCTTACGGCCTTACTGAGGTCACCTCAAGCTCCACTCTGAAGGATATTTTTGAGAGTTTTATGGGGATCGAAGCCTCATTGCAACATCAGCCGACATTTGAAGAAGAAAAAAAGTAGGGGACAAAAAAAAAAAAAACGCGTCGCCGCCCCACTTTTGGGGCAAGCTCCATACCAGAAACCGGAGACTTTTTTTTTGCCTTACTTTCGTTTTTTTCCCGTGTGCACCTTCATATTTTTTTCATTCAGATATTTATTTTTTGCCGACCAACCAGCCCTAATTCAGAGGCAAATGCCCTAATGGTGATGATGTCTGTATATTGCTTTAAATATGTGTACATATATGCATTACAGCTGAAGAAACAAGAGGAAAACATCCGGCTTGAAGAAGAGGCCTACATGGCAGCTAAACGAGAAGCTGCAAGAGCAGCTAACCAAACAAGGGCCCTTGATCAGCGGAGGAGTAAACCTGTAGCTAATGGCGTCTCCAAATCATCATGGTTGGGTGACAATGAAAATGAATGGAATGTGTGAGTATTGGTTGTGCGACATTTTATGTTGCCATTTCTGCCAAGTTTCTCTTTTTTTCCTGTTATTTAAAAACACCAAATAAGCGATAGATGACAACATTTTGCTTTGTGGAATGATGACTCACTTGAAATGTTTGAATTTATGAAAACAACTATTGTTGAGATGCTTTTCCCAATTTGCTTGATGGTGTCTCCTTTTCCTCTCTATTGTGAAAAATAGTTTAACACTGTGATAAAGTCATGCATGGGCACAAGTTTTGAAAATTAACCTGTCATCAAATTTTGCATTCTTTAGGTTATGGGAAAAGATCCCAAATGAATCATACAGTCTGAGAAAAACTGAGAAAAAGCAAAAGTGAGTTGAGTGGACTGCATGCATTTGCCTTGCACATCTGGCACACATGTATGAAACAATCCATGCTAATTACCTCACAGTGGCATGTCTTTTTTTCATCTACTTAACAGCATGTTCACAAAATGTTTTTTGTATTCAAAATAACATATACATGAATCTATAAAAAGCAAGCCTGGAGATGTAGACAAATCTTTTTGGTTGTTCTATTGTAGAAGATCTATTGCCAAACAGTCATTTTAATTACTGATGACTGTTGAGACCTCCCTGGCTCACGTTTTCCAGATTCAAGCCGATTGTGTTGCCATACCAGGATATTTCATGTGTGACCTCAGAGACTGAGTATGTAAATCAGTAGGTGGCATTGCTGTCTACTTCCTAGAGGGTACTGCTAACCATCATGCCTAAAGATGGTATTTCCAAACATCTGAAACTCATATTGTTTACAATGGTGCTTAAATCACAGAAGCTACTTATTGGTAGACAAATTGTTCCTGTGAATCTCCAAATAGCGCCTGTAAACATGATGTCAGGAGCAACGGCTAGTGCCTTTTTTCTACAACCTTGTTCAATTGGATGTGTTCAGAAATGCGTTTATATTGTGGCGCCATGTATTTCTATGTGCTGTACCAGAGTTATCAACTGTTGAATGATTGAATTGTCATATTTCCTTTTATTATGGTAGTTTGGGTTGACAGTACTTACTTGAAATAGCGGGACACTTAAGTCATGAACATGCAGCCATTGAGTACATCATGGCCAGCATGGTATCTTCCACCAGCTCTCTGGAGAATGTTACCTTCAAGCTTAAAGCCATCAAGAAGATTTTAACGCAGCTTGACCTTCCTGCTATCTGAACAGTCACAAACAGTAAAAAAGAAATCAATCCTCTTCCCCACCATGCCTTTTACACTGACTAGTCTCCAACAGTAATATCATATTTCAAGCAAGCACTATGACTAGTCGAATTCAGTAAACAGACAAAAACAGGCAAGTGGTAGGCACAGCTGGCTTATCAATCACCTACAAAGCATAGCTGTATCAAGTTACATAAACAGTCACAGCTAGTCAATCCTGCTTTATGTAGGCTGGGAGAGCTCTTAACTGTTGGAAACAGTCACTTGATTGATTTTGACTGAAAGGACAACTTGACACAGAATGTATGTTTGCATAGGAGAGTTAAAGGTATAGTCCATCATTTGTAATTTGTGCATTTTGTTCGTTTGAAGGAACAAAAGTGCTCAAGATCTAAAGAAGGGTGCTGAACAACTAAGCTGTATACTTCGAGCAAAACAACATTCTTGGATCTCAATTTCAAATCAAAACTTGCTGAATCATGTTTTGCGTGCGGGACACGTTATCACTGAGCCGATTGCAGCTACGTGATGTCGCGCACTGATTCGACGAATTATAGCAACTGCGTGTGCGTCGTGCCAATGCTTGCGCGTGCTTCTCCGAATAACAAAACAAACTCCTAATTTGAATTTCCTACGGTGCTTCTTGAGAAGCACCGTAGGAAAGGCCTTCTTTTGTTGATTTCTTCAAAATGACAGCTTGCCAGAAAGAAATATTTCATAGGGAGTTTAGTCCCCGTACTATCTTTCAACCAAGTATGTTTTTCAACAATAATTACGCCAGTTACTTTTTGGATAGCTGCAAATGATGGACTCTGGCTTTAAACTAGACAGAGCTCCAGGTCCTGTCCCATACCAATCAGGCTTATCGAAGAATGCAACTCTAAATTTACAAAAGCCCTTGTGTCAGCTTTTCTAGCTGTGTTTCTCATATGGTGTTTTCCCCATTCAATGGAAGGCTGCATCAATTTTGTACACAAGACTGACTTCTTCCAAGGATTGACCCAGATGTCTGCTCAGTACCATCATTATGGACATGTATGGAAGCTCAAGTGCATAAACACCATAGAACTGTCTGCATCATAGCAACTTGATTTCAAGCAAAATAGTTTGGCTTCAAACCAGACCTTCATTATATTCTATCTCAGCCATGTCCCTGCGCATGTCCCTGTGTCATAGCTCTTTTCATCACAGGAGCACTTGACAAAGTTTTACAAAACAGAGTACATGTTTGTGCGAAGAATAAGATGAATTCCAAAGGTGTATCTAGGAAGTTGCTTCACTGGCTGCAAAGCTACATTTACCTGTCTGATTGATATATTATGGTTTTTCTCTAGTCAGGGTGCAGATGCAGCATTAATCAATGTATCTGAAAAAGTTGATACTAGGCCTCATACTTTCCATTTATATTGACAATCCGGTTGGTGTTTGTGAGAATGAGTTGTACTCTGTATGCAGATTTTTCAACATTCTATGCACCAGTGATCATGCTCTAATGTAGAGCATACCCATTACAGTTGTACTGAACCACATTGTATCTTGTCTTATATTTGAGCCAGCATTGTATAAAATAAGTGGGGGTCCCTTGCCAAGTCTTTGCACATAAATACAAGAATCAATAGCTATTAGAAAAGATCCAATGCAAAGAAAATCTTAATCTGGTTATTAGTTCTTGCTCTTTGACGATTGTGTGTATGAACATGCTATAAACCTTTGCTTGGCCCTGAATTTCTCAATATTGAATGTCTTAAATGACGTAGAGTGTTAGTTCACAAGACATTGGAGAGAGGGATGGGGAATTTGTGCTCATCCTTACCTACTTTTAGTACGGCATAGAAATACAAGCATCTATAACACAATTTAGTCACATGTCTAGATATGTGAATAAATTGTAATATAGATTCTTGCATTTTTCATGCAAGTACTCCAAAACAAAGAAAATTATGCCCAATAAGTTGAAAATTATAAGTGGCTTTTTGTGCAAAAAGCAGCCATATTGGTTGCATTGTACCATACATGTAGTTGGTCATCTGGATGCTTGATAGATTCAGGAAAAGAAACAGGGTTTTGATTCGGCTGATGGTAACCATTTTGGAAAATGGTGTTCATTTTTGTCACAGGTTGAATCTGAGACGGCTTTAGCCTAAAATCCTAAAAAGGTATATATTCTGACAACTTACCAAATTTCATGTCTCTATCATTGAAGGCACAATTGCACCAAATATTTCACATATCTACAGTACTAACTACCAGTATGTAATATTTTTGTAAAAAGTTGACCATTAATAAAGCAATTGAAGCAGATAAATATGGAAGTGAAACGGGGTTGCTTTTGCATATTGTTGAGATTGCTTGACCACATGACTGTACATGTACTGTTCTGAGGTAGCATGTGTTCTCCTGCAATGCAGTGTATGCATGCTATTCAGCTGTTTATATATAGCATCAATATACAAATATTGAGTGGCTCAGAGTGAAATGGGAGGAATATTATCGCTCGGTAAAATCTGGACTTTTCCATTTCACAAGGCGAAGCCGAGTAAACTGGAAAAGTCCAAATTTTACCGAGCGATAATATTCCTCCCATTTCACAATTTAAAGCCACTCAATATTTGTTTCATACAACTGATATATTGATCCTTGTCATTTGATATATATTTGAACTTTTATTTCAATACAAAATCGGTGGAAAATGTATTTCTCTCTACCAAACCACCCCTTCACAAAAATGTTTGAACCCAACTCTGTTAGCGCTGGCTTTTTGGAACAATACGCCCCATGGGCGAATGGAACTTTTTGAGCCCTGGCGTGAATGGGAGCAATAACGAATGTCACATGATGTGAGTTCCACCAATCACATGACAAGGATCTGTATGTCAGTTATATAATACAAAATGCCATGTATTGAAGCCCATGGAATTGGTTCATTGAAATGGAAGATGCAGTTGTATATATTTATATCTTAGGTTTTATCATTTTTTCTAAGTGGTATTTTGTTTAATTATCCTTTGTGTTTGTTCACTTTCAGAGCTGGGGATGATGAGGATGATTTTGAAACATTCCTTGAGTCTGTGAAGGCACGGTCACAATCAGTCCGAACAAATGGTGAGTTTTAAAATTAAGATTAGACCTTTTCCATAAATTTTGAAAAATGATTTGGAATACCTGAAATTATTGCCTACAGACTATCTGTTGGTTTGTTCAGGAACTACGTGAAGCTGTGTTCATTCCGCACAAGATCAGTTTTAATTGCCTGTACTGTTGAGAAACTGCCATCAGGATTAGTCTCTGTGAGATTTCCTTGATTCTGACCCATGTGACCAAAAACTCTTCCGTGTAAAAAGTACATGGGTCCCCCCAAGAATCGTGTACCAGTCCTTGAGACTTACATGTACAAAATCTTTGTTTAGTCGTCAGATCACAAGTTATCGGTACCAACCCTGATCACTTTCTCCCCAGAACTCATGTTAATCTCCCCAGTGACAAGCAATTGGCACTCGGTGCCTTGCGCTCTTAAACCGACATTATCATGAAGCTGGCAGATAAAGGTTCAGCTGTGTTCATCATGGATCATCTTCAGTACCTCGACAAGGCCTACCGCACTGCCTTGATTCTGACCTCACACCTACATTCTCACAAGAGATGCAACAGGTGCTTCATGATATGCGATCACTTGACCAGCTATCCAAGCAGAGTTGTAACAAGTCACTGATTTTTGTGACTTGAGTCGAGTCGAGTCATTTTAAAGAAGTGACTCGAGTCGAGTCGAGTCATTTTAAAGAAGTGACTCAAGTCAAGTCGAGTCATTAGGTCAAGAAGGTCGAGTCGAGTCGAGTACCGTAGAGTCGAGTCAAATATTTAGCTCGAGTCAATTCGAGTCACAAATATTTTAACACTATTTACCAAAATGTATAAAAGGAGGGCATATACATGTACATTTAGCCGGCGTTCGAATCCAAGAGGCTTTATAAGAAATCGCCCAAAGCCAATGATGAAACAACGAATTGGAAAATGTTTTTAAAATCCGGTTCCTGAATGGTATTTTGTGCGTTCCAGAACCATGAGGGGGGAGTCTGTATGTTTGTAAATGAACATAAATTTCGCACCTTAAGTCATTGCAAATACTTTTCGCAAAAGTTTGCTTTTATTTTTGGGACTCGAGTCTTACTAGCATTCGCTCGGGTCGAGTCGAGTCTTTTGCTTGCAGTGACTTGAGTCGAGTCGAGTCATTTACCCATAGGGACTCGAGTCGAGTCGAGTCACCAAAAATTTGGACTCGAGTCATTGACTTGAGTCATTACAACTCTGTATCCAAGATAGCCCATAAGTTGTTTTTTTTTCATACTGACTGTACGACTGCCAATTTTATCTTCTCTCCAATATTCACAGACTGGTAGCTCCAGTAGGCCCATCGTCTCAGGTAACGGTTCACCCACAAAATGCATTTCCTTGTTTATTGACAGTTTTCTCAAACCCCTTGTCCCACAGATCCCATCATAGTCGGGTGGCACATGGTCGGAATCGTGACCGACTGGTCCAAAGCACCAAACCTGGCATATGGATTCTTATAGCCCTAGAGGAGATATTTAGAAGGGGTGACACCTGAAATTTATTTTGGAAGGGTGCCTTATTTGCCTAAATCGTTAACACCTGTCGTGTAATATATTTATTCCAATATTTTGGTGTACTCATATTTTTTTATTTTTTGAAAAGTATATTTTGGGGATTCTACTTACATATCCTTACTTCAATAACATTTTCTAAAGCATATCAGAGAGCGGATAATAATGAGGACATAATAAATATAAAAATGGCCACCATTATACCCTAAAGTGGCGCGCATAACCTTTTCCTCAGATATCAAGTATTCTCGTCAAACGTCGGTATTGATCAGCTTCAAATTCACAAAGTTACTAGTTAGTAAGGAGTGTAAGTAGAATCACCAAACTATACTTTTCAAAAAATAAAAAAAATTCACCCAAATATGGGAACAAATATATTACAGGGCGGGTATTTACGATTTATGCAACTTAGGCACCCTTCCCAAAAGAATTTTAGGTGTCGCCCCTTCTAAATATCTTCTCTAGGGCTACAAGAAGCTATCTGCCAAGTTTGGTACTTTGGACCAGGCGGTCACGATCTTGTCAAAAATTGGGTCTAAGCCACCTGACTATCATATACGACGCGCCATCATGTATGACACCTAAGACTTCCCACGCAAGCTAGAAGAAATCAAGAACCAGATTCCCAGCAATGCCTTTATTGGGACTTTTGAGATCTCATCTTTGTACACTAACGTTCCCCACGCAGAAGGTATTCGTGCTTGCTCCAGGGCCCTGAACCCTCCCACCCAGCAAGGTACTTTTCAGTGCAGTTCCAGAGATGTGTTGTTTGCCAGGTCCACATACATGAGTCTGACTCCTACTTTGGCCTTTTTCCTGGCACTTCTCCCAGAACTAATGGTAACATCACTCGCAACACCTCTAATGTTACATATCTCATAATTGCAGGGTTTGTGGAGTCTAGTATGTCGGGTAGACCAAGAACACACTCGGAAGTGTTCTATGATCGTCGATCAACTGTTAACACTAAGAGACTGGACAACCCTGTTGGTCACGTCTTCAACCTGCCTAACCATTTCATTTCTGGTATGGTTTTTAGGGCAAAGAATCATTTGGCCGTCACAAGGACTTGGTTTACCTCAGCAGGGAGAAACTGGATGAATCATCTTTGGACCATCCAAACACACAGATGCAACATTCTCCATTGTCATTTGTTACAGATAATCCTCCTGGCTAACCCTCTTTGGGGTTATCTCCTCCTTTGTTGTTCTTCCCTTTTAACTCCCCCCTGTTGAATCTGTCTTTCGTGGTTTCCCTTCCACCCATGATGCTTGTGTGTCCCCATCTTTTTTTATTTCTGCCCCTCTGTCATTTTGTCTTTGAAAAAGATTTGTAGGATCGAAACAATGGTCAGTTGCCATGATAGGGAAGAGGGATGATATAGTATTAATACACTGTGATAATCCACTCGATTAAAATATCCGTTCCTCGGTTAAAAGGGGCACTATAGGTCCTGAAATCCCCGATTTTGGATTGTTTACTTAGCCTATTTCAAACATGTGGTTGAAAGGAAACCAACCTAATGTCTTACCGTTCCCGAGAAAAGAGGAAAAATCCCTGCTTGTTTACATCGGACACGACAGAGTACGAATACGTTTTTCGTGTCGTTCTCACACAGTGTACGATATACACGTTGTGTGTCTCGGGAACAGCGGTGACCAATCACCAATGCAAAAAATGTGGTTTCTTCAACGTCCGCAAAAGGCAAACACTTTATGAACGAAATCAAAACTAGCATCGAAACAGCTCGAATTTATGGGGTCGCAAAAGTGGACCCCGAAATTCGTTCTCGCACGCATAATACGTGAATAACACAAAAATGCCCAGTTTTTAAAGGATAGTTGTGTGGATGTTTATATCCTAGTTTTAAATGTTCTTTTCGATTAACATAATCTCGTTCAAAGCGCATTTTGTAGCCCAGTTGGGCTGTTCCAGGAGCAAGTGTCCCTTTAAACAGGGAATGTTCCCTTAGATCACTCAATTTACATACATGTAACCGTGCTGATTCTCAGTTATATTTTGGGACAAAAAACACATGGTTAAAATGGGATGGTTTCCTTGAATCCCGATTTATTATGAGTTTTATTTCAGCAGTGCAGCCTTATAAGTTATTTGAACTGCTATTTCTAAGGGCCCTGGAAACATAAAGTTAGTTACTAAGTGAAGTTAAAAAGGTACGTTTTCAAGTAAAACAGTTAATAAATTTAAATGATTAAATATTAAATATAAATAGTTAAACAATAGAAATAAAAATATATGAATCAATTTGATTAACAAGGCAAATTACTTAACTTTTAAAAATACTTAAAAATGTCAAAATTTAAACAAAATTGAGATTACAATTAAACCAGTGAGAATCAAAAACCAAAGGTAACTTGACCAAAATATAACTTAAAAGAAAGCAAAGAAAAGCACATCGTTAGACATCAACATGTAAACAAACAATTAAGCCTACTAAAATATAAAAAAAAAACCAACACGATAAAGTGAAGAGATTGTAAAAACAAATAATTAAAATGATTCAATATGAATAGTTAAAAACAAAATACACAGTGGAAATTAAAATACATGAATCGGCCAAAATTCTTAACTATTGGAAATAGTTGACCAAACAATAACTTAAGAGAAAACCAACAGATTTTTAGACATTAACATGTATACAAATCAAATTGCTGAAAGATAAAAAAGAGCTTTAACAATTATGCTATGAGATAATACATTTTAGATGAAAAACAAACTAAAACACAGTGTTGTAGTTCTCTTACTCGAAATGACGGTACTCGTACTCGGGCAGCAAAGTACTCGTACTGGACATGTCAAAATTGTACTCGATCATCAAGGTACTCGTACTGGAATAGCAGTACTCGAAAAAAAAATGGTATAGCTTGACTTACATTTGTACCACAGCCTTATTTTATCAATACTTTCAGTTTGAAATGGTTGATTGGCGTGCGTAGTTTCCTGACTTTCCTCTGTGCACGTCCGGACAAACACAATTAACAGCTAGCCATGAGTAGGTCTGTATATCAGTCTGACTGGGCCTGGGCCAATTACGCACAATGACCCATTTGCCGTATGTGGGCACAATGTACGTGAAATTAACTTGGGTGATTGTAGCAACGCCGTTTTCCGAACCCGGTTTGAGCTCCCTATCCGGGTCCAGCCCCATTGCCAACCTGCATGAATAGAGAAAGAGACGGAGCCGAATCTTAGGTTTGGAAAACGGCCCCTAGTCTGGTTCTGGCATCAGGCCCACAGACATAAACACAGGCCTAGGCCAGGATTGTCACGTCAGGGAAGCAGACTACATGGCGTAGTACAAATACCACGAAGTAGCCTTCCACGTGTTAAACCACATTTCTTTCGGTTTTCAGTTTTGACATTTCGAAACATTATTCATCAAGGCCTACCAGTGTATGAAGTTTCAAAGCTTCAAGAGCTTTACTTTACAGGGGTGTGAAATCTCAGCTTTAAAGCTGATTTCAGCTGTTTTGTTTCGGATTTCAGCTTTTTTCCCGCACTTGTTGAGTACAAAATTATAGGAGATTTCCAAAGTTCAGCTTTTTTTACACCCTTTTTAGCTATTTTTATCAGTGGTCACTCATGCCCCTGCAATTGCGATAATTATCCATGGTAACTTTTGAGCAAAAGTGACAACTTTTGTTTTCACAAAGTAGTACTCAAGTTCCATTTTCCATTGTAATGCATGGCGCACAATGTGCCCAAATGTGAACATAAAAGTTTTCAGGAAGTAGCACTCTCCTTGTTTGAGCACGCGCGCACTGACCTCCGTTTCCACGAAGCAGCACTCAAGTAGTGGTGTAATACATTGAAGTGTACTACTTCATGAAAAAAATATATAGTTTCGCAGCTTTTTGGGTTTCACAAACTAGCACTCACCTTTTTTCTCTATTTCTTGTTGATTGAATAAACGCACGGGTCAAAACAAGCAAATTTAATAAATTCATTACATCAAGTGTCCACAATGAGAAACCCAACTGAAAATACTCTGCACTTTTGAAGGAAAGTATTGTTCTAGAAGGCGTTCAACTTTAGATGCCGTTTTGTCCGATTGCTAGTTTTTACTGGTACTGTATGTACATGAGTGCTACTTTGTGGTGTTACTGACGATACATGTACGTTACCACGAATCTGCCACGTTGCACGTTGTACCGTCCACGTTCGTTTGTCAAATATTGTCGGCCTGTGAAGAATTGTGGCACTTTTGCGCCCAAGTTGTAACTTGTTCTTGAGGAAAATCACGAAATATGTCGTCTGTATCCACTGTTGTGCAGTTTGGCCTAAACTTTCATGTTTGTATCTCAGCTGTGTAGTATTTCCTTGGAAAACACATTGATTTGAGTCTGCTGTTGCAGATTGAAAAAAAAAACTAATTTCAAATAATTAAAAAATGCTTACAATATGTACAAAGCCGATCCCTAGTTTGTATCACAAGTGATTAACTGTACACATAATTTTCGGCTTCAAGCACAATGTATTAGTACTCATACCTGTATTCGGAAATGTAAGTACTCGTACTCGTACTCATACTCGGAATAAAAGTACTCGTACTCGTACTCGAAAGTACTCATACTCGGAAGTACAAGTACTCATACTCGGAGACCAAAAAAGTACTTGAGTTGTGACAACACTGCTTAAACAGTTAAAAGAATTATTAAAATCTTTTAAAAGAAATGAATGATATAAAATGAAACAAATCATACAAATTAACATTTGATTAAAAATAAAGTTTTAACAATAGTTCAGTAAAAGAGAGATAAGAAAGACAACATTATTAAAAATTCAACTAACAAGAAACTTTTAAATTTAGACAGTGACACAGCCTGTCTCTATGAGGTTCTTAACTTGTTTTCATTGGAAAGTACATTTACCAGCATTAGTCTTAAGAACATGGCCATGCATAATGAGCCATTAGAGCATGCTTCATGGTCATGATGATTGTAGTTTGTTTTTTGTACATTAATTTTGAGTAATTGAATACATGCATACTTCATACAGATGAGAGAGAAATTTGCCGCTGAAATATCAAATATTCACTGTTCGAGACAGTTTTGAAGAAATGTACATTGACTTTGCCACGTGGTTCATTTTCTGTGTGTTTCGTTTCCCGATGTGATCAAGAAGGTGGTGAAAAAACACATGCAGCAAGCTGGTTGACTGGTTCCCGTCGCTATGGTAGCCAAAACATATGATGAAGGTAGTCTGGTTCCCAGACCAAAAGATTCTGACTATTCCTGATGAATCTTAGGTCCGGTAGCCTCTGGTAATACATTGTATTACGATTTACATCACGTGACTAAAACGGGAGGAATTCCTCCTTTTTCCGAAAATGTCCGAAGTTTGCCAACTTCGTTTATTTCCGAGTATAATATAGGTTTAATTAACTGTTAATTGCTTATTCATAAATACCTAAGACAGGTTACGCATTCCTATTGGTCGAGAGCCCGTCACGTGGCCGGTCTTAAACGGATGATAAAGACATGGCTAGCTGGTTTTAAACACTTTTCCAGTGTCACAATAAAATGTGGACTCCTAAAAATTCAGTGCCTCTTATCGTTTCATTGGTTGAACATTCACAATCCTCACGTAGGCATGCACAACACTACCAGGGAGTCAGAATTTTATAGTTCTAAATTCAAAATGCAACGCGCCAGGTGCGTTCTGCGCGACATTGCGCAGAACATGATACGCGAAGATTTCTATGAGTTAATTTTAAAAGAAGGGATCTCTCTTTTTTTCTGTGTATTTATTGTTTGTTTTAATGTTTTCATTTCAGTTTCCATTTCAGCTTACTACTCGTAATTGTATTGATCAATACAGCATTGCATGATTTCTGAATTTTCCGCCTCGGCTGCATGGGGCTTGCCCAGCGGTACAATAATTGGCTATATTACATGTACCACGCAGCTCAGACTGGATAGTGTTAGCTCTTTTTGCTTCATGATTAACGTTATGCCATTAGTGGTGTGCATAACTTAAATTCTCCATTTTTATTTAGTTTTCTCGACATTTTAAAAAATTTTCAATTAAATTTTTGTTTTTCCTATTTGGGGCAGGGGAACAGTTTTTATAGCTCTAATGGAAAAAATGAGACTACCCGGTACGTACCTCCATGGTTTACTCAGCACACGAAGAAATCAATCAAAAATTTCCCGACTTAACCTATTGTGAAACGGCATGTATAATCAGAGGGGAAAGGGGTACATTTTTCCTTGGCCTACGCACTTCTTGGGAAAAAAATTTGGTTGGATATTCGTGTTGTATGGACAATTAACCTGGCTCTTGGGGCGACTTGATATAACAAAGATGAACTTTAATTCTAGACTGCAGATTTGAGAATATTTAGGAACAACTTGCAAGAAAACCTTGTTCACAGACATGATAATTATATTGTACTCTGTAATGTAACACAAGCGTCGATTGGGAACAAGGTTGAAGCCCGCGTGCACATTAGTCTGGTTCTACTTGTGTCATGTCGTATCGTGATAGGGCCATGAGTCCAGGCCTCATGCGAATGGCAAAAGCAACGGGGTTTTTTTCTATAAAGCGAAATGATTAATAGGGTGAGGCAATTGGTTGTTTTGTGGTATAGAGACATTTGAAGGAAAAAAAAAAAAGAAAAAAAAACAATTTGTGTTATGTCGTATCATGATAGGGCCATGAGTCCAGCCCTAATGCGAACAGCAACAGCAACATCAAAAACTTGTGTCAGTGTGCCAAATCTAGTTTTATCGCAGGTTAAGATGCAGCGCTTTGGAAAGACGACTCATCACGTTAAAGAATGAAGCTTTGTGGTGTTAACCCAGAGTATTGGATGTCTAAGTGTGCATGTATTATAATATAAAAAAGGAAGCTTAAGGTCACTGAGGTGTATCGACAATAGCAATAAAAAATTAAATGTTAAAGGCAAAAGTGATATTTAAGGGCACTTTGTCCAATTATCAAAGGATATATAATGTTGAATTTTGCTTTCTTGTCCAAAATCATAGCTAATGCGGCATATTCCACAAAACTTGAAGCTACAAAAAGTAGATGTTACACAAGTCTCCAAACCACATATGAAAAGAAAAAGCACCTTCAAATAGACTTTTACATTTTATGGGTAACGATGATATTTAGGGGCATTTTGTTCAATTATCAAAAATATTTGCTTTTTTGTGCTAAACATACCCCTATTCTAAAACATAACCTTATTCTATGAAAGTTGAGGATTTGGTTACAACACGGTTAAAGGGGGGGGGGTTTGCTTTTTAGGCTAAACTAAAAAGAGGTTAGAACTCAATGGATTAT
Source organism: Patiria pectinifera (assembly GCA_029964075.1). Lineage (NCBI taxonomy): Eukaryota > Metazoa > Echinodermata > Asteroidea > Valvatida > Asterinidae > Patiria > Patiria pectinifera. The sequence goes on along the minus strand of CM057136.1, from coordinate 5,110,887 downwards.
TTTTTAACCGAGAAACGTATATTTTTACCGAGTGGATTTTCACAGTGATAAGTGCCCATTCATTGTGTCTCAAATACTACAAACCACTGTGCCAATCACAGACATTTTTGGAAAAGGCAGAGTTTCAGACATGTAACAAACTTTCAAACTCATCTGTTTTCTGAGCTTTCCCATCTTTTCTCATGTGCAGTGTCTTGTTTTGTCTTTTCAATATTACCTGAACATCTTTCAGATGATGACTCGGACATTGAGTGGCCATAAGGTACATTGTATACTCTTGTGAGAATGCTGTGAATATACCGGTACTGTTTGTACTGTATGAGAAAACAAAACAAATGTTTGGCATGTTAATATTGTACTCAGTGTAGCTTGTGATAGTTTTCAGCATGGCCACCAGCATGACACATGCCTGAAGTACTGAAGTGATACATGTGAAGATTTATGTTATGACATTTCATGCATGTAACTTACACAAATGTATATTGAAGCATGTAGCACTCCTGCCTCCTTTTCAACTCACTTTTTTGAGTTGTTGTTTATGGCTTTTGAGACTCTCTGAAAAACATTTTCTCCCCGCTTTTCAAGATAATCCATAATCTTATATATATTTGTTTTATTTCTTGATTATTTGGTCATCCCAAGTCTGGCCAGACTAATTGTTAAGCTGTTGCTTTAGGCCAATTTTCACAAGAGTGCACTCAGTATCGTCTTTCATCCTGTTCTGTGACTATGTTACTGTAACTACCTTTACATGTATAAACTGAGAAAACAAGAACTTTGGTCAAAATAAACCAGAAACCTTTTCACACTACTGTCTCACCTACCTGTGTTGAAACAACATTGGTCCACCAGGAGCTAGGTTTTGTATTTAGCGACCTACAGTGTAGGCATACAGTAAAATCCCTATAACTCAAAGTCTGCTAACTCAAATCTCTGCTAATCTCAAAGTCACACTGCAGTCCCGTCAAGGGAATAGTGTATTATGTACATGAATACCTGAATGCTCGAAATGCCTGCATCGGTACCTCCATTTACCTATCTTTTTAAACTGTTTTTTATCTAATTTTGATGTTCATGTATCGGTGTATTGTAAATTTTTTATTGTCTTGACATATTTTCCAGTAGTTTACCCCTCTTTTAACATAAGTTGTAACTGATTTTTTGTCTTGTTTTTTAATGTAATTTCCGTGGTATTTTATGTAAAAATGATCGAACGCGCAAATGTAGACACGTTTTTTCGGACACTTGGCCTCCGTAAAATAAAAATGCACACATTCCATACCGGATGTGATTTCTTTTTCATTGCGGACCATGTGGACAAATTTTGAGCGTCGCATAATGCAATCACTGACCCTTCATGAATTGGAAACGGAGCCTGAGCAAATGACGGGAGTTGAAAATTTACAAAATAAATAAGTTTTACGCATTTTCCTACATTATTACGCCTAAAAAAAAAACCCGGGCATTTATGAATTGGAATAAAAGAGTGATGAATGGCTCAGTCTTAACGGCCATTTCAAACCTTGCAGGGTCGTGTCAGTGATGACATAGGTCACAGGTTTAGCAAATTCTATCCAATCAGAGCATGAATTCATCAGCCCTTTCTTAGCGCCCTGTTTGCAGGGCGGGGGGTACGAGCGAAGTCGCGCGTGTAAGTAAAATCACTGCATCATGATCGTTCAATAAGAGGACCCCCAAAATAGACAGAGTGCAGGCTAGAGGGGTTACTGGTATAGCTCACCGTGCGTTATTGCATGAATTGGAAAACCCCCTTTTTGATTGCGTGCGCTGTGGTGGCAACATGTTCATGTATTTTGTTACCACAACCGTAGTGCAGGAAGTCGATGCCAATGCGTTATTTTCTAAATGCCGATTTACACAAAGGGTTTCATTGTGCTTTAATGTAGGGGACGGAGAGTAACAAGCCGACTTATAAAAATGGCGACTTATAAAAGCCGAATTACAACACGATCTGGCAAACGTACATGTATGTGCTTTTCAATGTACATTGTACGAGTACTTCGCAACTCGAACCGAACCGATGTTAAAAAAAAAACCTCCGAACCGCAACCAAACCGAACCGAACCTGGAGGATCAGTTTCAGCACTACTTTGAGTATTAAGTCTTTCTGCTTCTATTTTCGTTGGAGTTCTTTTCATGTGGTGATTTAATTTGGTGTGTTTTGAAGAAACGTCTTCACCAGACTTATTCTCTAGCTAGGGATGTGACTGTCATAACTGGGAGCAGTGTGAATTTTAGCTGACCTTAAATGTCATTTTCTTATTGGTCGATCGTTGTGTGGAAACTTGCATAGCGGTGAAACGTGGCACCGTACATAATACCATTGGCAGATCCAGCGGGGGGTGCAGGGAGCGCACGCCCCCCCCCCCCTCCCCCGGCAAAATTTTAAAGTGTATACTATCAGTGAAAAACGGACGGTGATCCGATGGGCCACACGTTTTGAGTTCAAGTAAGAACAATCGTTCAAAAGGCGTGGCAATTTTTATACACCTCCTAAGACTTTATGTGCGGGCAGGTAGAGCTATATTAAATATAGCTCTATGTGCGAGGGTTATGATGGCCGCAGGATATGCAGATAAAACCAAGGTAAAACAAACTGTAGTGGCGTCTCATTTCGCGTATTGTTTAGTGCGTCATACGTCCATGAGATGAGGCTGCACGCGGACAACTGCTGCGTACAATGCGTATGAAAGTCAAACCATTTTCACGCTCCGGGCTCGGTGACTAAACAAAATCAAACAATGGCCACTTCAGATTCTGTTAAAATATATTTTTTTTCTGATACGTTTCATGCCAGTTTGTCACACTCCCCAAATATGCACCCGCTGTAAAGAAATATTTAAATTCATGTCAGTTACATGTATGTGACCGAGCGCGATGCTTCGCTCGTACCCACTGCCCTGCAAACAGGGCGCTAGGAAGCGCTGATGAGCTTCACAGAATCTTGTGAAGGAAGTGGCCTATGACCTATGTATAAAGCATCTGGCTGCAGCTGTTTAAGACCTCAGTTAGCCAATAAATGTTGTTTGAAAAACTTTCCCATAGAAATGCGCACATACCATACCGGATGTGATTTTTGCTTCATTGCAAACAAATTTTGAGTGTCGCATTATATGCAATCTGACCCGTCGTGAATTTGAAATGGAGTCTGAGCAAGTGACGAGAATTGAAAATTTACAAAACAGATAGGTTTTACAGATTTTTCTACATTATTATGCTTTTCAACGAAATAAAGCGTTTATGAATTGGAATAAAAGAGTAATGAATCAGTCTTAACGGCCGTTTGAAACCTTGCAGGGTCATGGCCGTGATGACTTGCAGGTCACATGTCACGCAAAATATATCTAATCAGAACGTGAATTCATCAGTGTATCCCAGCGTCCTGTTTGCAGGGCGGGGGGTACGAGCGAAGCGCGGTGCCAGCATTGTACCGACACGTGAATACTCGTCCCCAATGTCCTTCTCTGGAACCTGTTGACTTTTGCCGTATAAGAACGAGGTGTCAGTTTTCATTCATATTACCCGCTAGCTAAAGGCAAATGAAAAAAAGTTGCTATGCGAAAAATACGGCGAACGCGGTATATTTGGCTGCGCGCCAACCGACCAACTACCCCTTTGCGGGAAGCGGTGTTAGACCAAGTGAAAAAAAAACAGTTGATTGTCTCGGGTTTCTTCATAAAGAGGCAGATGAGGGGCTTTTTATTTTTTTATTTTTATTTTTTTCAAGATGGCTGCCAACTTTTCAGTTCGAATTGACATCCAAATCTTCCGAAATGATTTTAGGTCTATGACTATGTGCGAATCAAAGTGCCTGGTTCATTTGATGTGATGACTTTGGAAATGTCCTTCAAATAAAAATACTGAAAAGCATATACATTTCTTTTATGATTTGATTTTCGTTTCACCATTTCGACTGATATTGAGCAACATGCATGTTAAATAAAGTTGTCATCTGTATTTGAGGTATATATTTTCGTTGAAAATAATATTTTATCGGTAAGATTGGACTACGAAATCTAATATACATCCCAGATAGAAATTACCCACATGACATGAGTGATTTTGACCATGCGTTCATTTGACAATACTGAAATGAATTCAAACCATATATTAGGATTTGCCCTTCACCAACTGATATGTACTCGGGCACCTGTTCTTGAAAATTTTCCTCCAAACGAATCTCCATTAGTGTCTGAGTTCATCATCTCACGAAGACTATATACACATAGAATTTGTACGCTGATGTGGCAGTGCCAAGTTTTACTTGTGAATTTTCATAGTGTTTTAAATAGGAGTAGCCCCTAAAAAAAGTTGATTTTTAACCAGTTTAGAACCATTTGGTGTCTTTGTGGTGGCGACCCCTCTTACTTAAGCCCACACACATGTACTCCCCCTATATAAGCTGTTCTAGCATCATTCAGTTTACCCAGCAGACCAGCAGAGAGACAACTTAACATCATAAAGTCATATATTTCCTCTTAACTGGAAAATGTTTTCTGATTTGTCTTGTTGTCTTTGATTGTGATTTGATTTAAAGTGTATTTTCTTTAAGGGCACACAATACACTGGTTTGTTTTTTAAGTCTTTTTTTTTTTTGGTTTTTGGTTTTCGGTTTTTTTTTTTAGGTTTTAGCTTGGTTTTTTTTTTTCTTCTCTTCAGTGTCATTTTCTTTTTTTTTTGAGTTCTATAAAAATAAATTCTTTGGTCCTTTTTGGTTTGAAATCTGGAATTTGTCCCTTGTCTCTATTAATTCAATTTCCTCGTGACAGTTCCCTTCAAAGATCCTGAGGTTAGTTTAGTTTTGTTAGTAAATACTTATTAAGTCTTTAGTTTTTGCGAGTTCCCCAAGCGTGTCGTTATTCCAGGTTACATTTTTTTACTATTTTTGGTGAAGAATCCGGGTAGGGAATATGTCTTTTTTAGAACTTAGCCAGGAATTGTTTCAATAGGGACAAGGCATTTTTGAAAGTTTTTTGGGGGGTTTTCTTGGTGGTCTTAAATTAGCTTAGTCTAAACCGACACAGTGCTGTTTTAGTGGATCCAAGGAGTGCACAATGGCAGCTGATGTCCTGACTCCCCTTCAGCTGTGTGGGTTTGACCCACTGCCCACCAGCTCTGACCAAGTTAGCCAAGCGCCGGTAGTGGAGCCACAGTTGCAGATTCTGGAGCTGCTGCAGCATCAAGCTCAAATGCAACAAGTTATTTTGCAACAGTTTCAGCAAATGGACATGCTGAAAGCTATTATCTCGTTGGAGAACAGCAAAGACAAAATCTAGAAAATAAAGAAAAAAATAAGCTTTCGCCGACGATTGAACAAAGGCTCTCGATCAAGTCCAACTGATTTCCATAAAATAGTGGCTGTATGAGGTCGCTGTTCGCACTGTATTTTTACATGCACTGCAGGGCGCACAAGGATATGCCGCCGATTGATGACCGTGTACGGACGAATAACGATGAGAGCCTTGGCCAAGGTTAGGTACGAGAGGAAATGATCTCTGCTCCAGCAGGAAACAAAATTTCATTAACATCACCTTTGACAATCATGAGGGAATTTAAACATAACTGGAAGGAGATAGAGGTCAAATATCGATTAGCACAACATGCATGAGCTATAAATAATGATGCAAATTATTTTGGGCTTACGTAATGAGGAAACGAAAACGAAAATTAACATACATGTAGATCCACAGATAGGCATAACTGGAAGAGCACTTAGGACAAGAAAAAAGTACATGTGTTTCCTTTTACCCCCACCTTTGTTTTTGTGGACATAGTTAGTCAGCAGTGTGGTCTTGCCACACCATGCAGCGAAGCCTATAGACCTATCCAGGCATGCTATCATCTCCACCATGGAGACCCACATCAATGGGGAAAGCATTGCACTGGTGCATCTATACATGCCTAGTGCAAAACTGCATGCACAGTTTAGTGAAAAACTGTTCTCTTCAGGGCATCCCCTTTCTCTCTGATGAAATGTTGCCAGTCTTGCTCTATTCTATCGATAGTGCTCAGACGAGCTTGTAGATGTGATCAATATCCTTACTTCCTGGAGCAGCCAGAGGTAGAAACACTTTCACAACAATATTTTCATTCCAAGAACAACCATTGTGTGGAACAAGTTGCCCTCCAAATTCTTACCACCTACATGTACCTATAACTTTGATATTGTAGCGAACACGGCTGCATGGTGGTGTGATTTATGCGTTGGTGGTGCCCTTGGATGGCTACACCTTTTCTTTCGTTATCGAATTGATGGCAAATATCGTCTTTGTTGGTATGGTTTTGTGATTGTGCTGTGATTTAATTATGAACTGCTACCTTGTAAGTACTCATGGATTACTTTGATGCCAATTTTGTGACATTTGCACTATGCGCTTTAAGGAAATCTGCAATACGTTATTTTCACTATGGAACTGCACTACAGCATACATTCTCTGTGCACATTGGCCATATTTGCATACTCATCAGTACCATGATGCCTCGTATAGCGTATTCTGTAAGTGCACTACTGGCTATGAAGAACACTGTTGCCCGCTGCTTTGTAGCCCTACCTTTCAACCCTGATAAGTGGCATGAACTTAAGCTGCTTAACATTGCACGTCCAACGAAAAGGGGCTGCCGTGGAGGCAGATTACGTAAGAGTTGTTCAATTCCAACTGTGATTATAACAAAGCCATCTCGTAGGCTTGTTTCTAAATCAAATTTAGTGCGAGTTCTGGTTCAGAAGCTGCCTGCTGTTAAACATACGCAAAAGTCACAGAATGCAATATGGAATGTGAACTCACTGAAAAGGAAGACTACCTCCATAACCAATTTTATTATTGGTGAGAAAATAGACCTCCTTGCCATCACTGAATCATGGTTATCGGGTGATGATCGTGACGGCTGTCCATTTGCTGATATAAGCAAAACATTGCCTCATTTCAACATTTACAATCAACCTCATGCCCACGGCAGAGGAGGTGGCCTATGCCTTTTTGCTCATCAAGGTATCGTTGATAAGCAAAATCACCTGCAAAAGTTTCGATCATTGGAGCACATGGATTTCGGCATGTCGATTGGTAGTTCGTCCATCAGACTTGTTATCATCTATCGACCATCGACTAGTACCATGTTCTTCAGGGACTTCTCTACCTTGTTAGAGACAATTAACAACCATACACCCTGGCCGTTTATTTATGGATGGGGATTTCATTTTTCGTCTTGACGTCATGGATGACAGGGATGCTGCCATCTTTCGAGAAATATTGGATTCTTCAAGTCTCCAGCAGCACGTCATTGGGTCCACACATCAACATGGTCATACTCTCGATCTGGTGATTACTAGGACGTCAGACCACGCGGTCACCAACATAGAGGTTGTCCATGGGCTGCCTTCTGATCACCATGCTGTCAAGTGCCACCTCGATATTTCCCGTCCTCGTTCTGTAAAGAAGTTGGTCAAGTTTCGCGAGCTGCAGAAAGTCCATGTAGCCAAACTCAAAAGTGACATCGACGGTTCAACCCTCGCCACTGATAGGTCATCAGGCGATCTGTCTCACCTTGTTGCACAATATGAACATGTGTTAAACGAGTTGTTGGACTTGCATGCTCCAATGAAATCTAGGCTGATAACCTTACAGCCAAATGTTCCATGGTATTCCAACGCCCTTCGAGTAATTAAGGTTAAATGTCGCCAACGTGAGCGTGCCTGGATTGCCTCGGGACTTCATGTTGATAAACAGCTTCACAGCGATCAATGCAAGGAGTAGAGACGGATGTTGGAGCGGGCGAAGTGTTTGTAAAAAGTTGCCGGACATTACAGCCAGCCACTTTGGTCCGACCAAAGTGGCTGGCTGTAATGTCCGGCAACTTTTTCAGTTTGTTGACAGCTTGTTTCAAGCTAGTACAAGTACACGCCAAGTCCTTCCTCCACATGACTGTGCTCAGACATTGGCCAACGACTTTGTGGATTTCTTCTACACCAAGATCAAGACTCTTCGCGGCAATCTTGACATCGCACAGCCGGCAGAATTTGCCGAGATTTTGGAATCTTGTGAAAGTACGTTCAACTCGTTTTGTGCAGTCTCCGAAATCGCAGTCCACAAAGAACGAAGTCATGCCCCCTTGATCCACGTCCTGGCACACTCCTCAAACAATGCATAGATTCTTTACTACTTTGCATCACTGGCATCATCAACAAATCACTGACCGCCGGGCAAATGCCACCAGAACTTAAAACTGCTAGAGTTGTCCTGCTGATCAAGAAACCATCCCTTGATAGCAAACAACTCAACAATTACAGGCCGATATCAAATTTGAAATTTGTATTCAAAGCAATAGAACGGGTTGCATCTTTCCAGCTGAATGCCTACCTACAGCAGAATGGTTTGTTTGCCCAAAGACAATCGGCATATCGTAGACTTCTTTCAACTGAGACAGCACTTGTCCGAGTGCAGAACGACCTCCTCCAAGCAGTTGATCGCCATCAAGAAGCTATTTTAATGCTGCTTGATTTCTCTGTGGCCTTTGATACGATTGATCATCGTATCTTACTCAGACGCCTGCAACACCGCTATGGGATCTCAGGCACTGCACTAGATTGGTTCACTTCATTTTTACTTGGCCATTGTCAGTAAGTAGACATCTGTGGAGTTTCATCAGCAGAACTTCCTCTTGATGAGGGTGTCCCACAGGGCTCTGTGCTTGGACCTACCTTGTTCACACTGTATTCTGCTCCCATCAGCGACATCATCAATACTCATGGAATTGACCACATGATCTACGCAGATGATACGCAGCTGTATCTGGTATTCGACCCATCGACACACTTTGAAGCTATCACGACCCTTGAAAGATGTGTCACTGGCATCAAAGCCTGGGCTGTCTGCAACAACATGGTGTTCAATGACTCAAAGGCAGATGTTGTTCATCTCAGCTCCCGTTTTGTAAAAGCACCATCCTTGCCCCCTATCATGGTTGGAGAAGTGAGTATTGAAGCGTCAAGCTTGGCCAGAGATCTTGGTGTCACTAGAGACAGCACTATGGAAATGAAAGACCATGTTCGCGCCATCACAAAGTCAGCTTCATTTGCTCTGCATAAGATTAGTGAGATTCGCAGGTACCTCGATAAAAATACAACAGAACTACTCCTACATGCATTTGTGACATGTCGGTTGGACTGCTGCAACAGTCTCCTCTGTGGTCTCCCTGCATGTGACATTTCCAAGTTGCAGAGAGTTAAAACTCTGCTGCTAGGCTGTTGACAGGCACCTAATATCGTGACCACATACAACCTGTGCTTTACAATCTGCACTGGTTGCCAGTCGCAAAAAGAATCATCTTCAAAATCTTGCTACTCACATACAAAACCTTGAATAAGCTTGCCCCAGTCTACCTACATGAGATTGTCACCCAGTATCAACCAAATCGCAGTCTCCGGTCATCATCACAATGCCTCCTTCAACAACCACATGGAGGACACACTGCTTTTTACAGTGATCATATGTTCTCGCTTTTAGCTCCCCTGCTCTGGAACACTTTACCTGCCTTTATTCAAGATTCAAACTTACTTGATCACTTCAAAAAGTCTCTTAAAACATATCTTTTTAAAATTGCCTTCAGCTAGATAAACCACTTCAAATGATGTAGTTTTATTTATCTGCTGCAAATGAGGAAATTATATTTTAAGTCTGCACTAAAACGTAGTATTTTTTCGTAACTAAGTAATTTTCCAGGTGATTGTGATTTTTAATGCATTTCTAATGAGTCTTACCGTATATTTTAATTAACTTTTTGATGTACGTGTACTGGTATTTTTATGAGCTTTTTAAATGTATTCTAATAATAACATTCAAACTAAACATTTTAATGAATTTTAGTAACATTTTGAATTAAGCTTTTTATATGTATGATAATGAATTTTTTGTAAAGCGCATTGAGATTTCTTATGTAATGCGCTATATAAGAATTAATTATTATTATTATTATTATTATTTGATCTAGGTGACTGGGGTTATTAGGGGTGTTGGAAGCACTCAGCATGCGCGCTTTCTCGGTACCTGGGGATCCAGGCATGACAATGCACCCGCATGTGTTTTTCGTGCAATCTTTCTTTGCAGAAATTGCATTAAGTTCTCACGCTTTTTTTAGTCAGTGCTGAACCAAAGCTTGTCAAGTAAAGACGTGCACACTGTGTGCAATTAGATGGACAGCAGAATTAATCAAATGATTTTATAATGTAAGTATTTGATCTGTTAAAGAGGAATCAAGAGGAGAATCGGAAGAGAATATCAGAAGAATAGTTCATCTTTGCGTCCGTGTCACATTAATTTTATTTGTTGTATCGTGTTGTCTTATCTTTATTTTCACATTAATTTTAGGCCAAATCGTTCCCCAAGAAAAGCCCTTGGACCGTGACGACCCATTACAATATATTTAAATCTAAATGATGAGTTTGCCATTGCTGATTGCCCTTTTATGTACTTGTGTTGTTAGTCACACTCTTTTGTAACTGTTTTTTTTAATTATTTTTTTTTAGATATGATGGTTAATTGATTATATTTTTACTTCCATAACAAAGTTTTGCGATCCTGTGCCCTTGCATGAATAACTGAGCATCAGTTCATCACAGGATGCCCATTTGACTTGGTCAAATGAAACTTTGAATGTATATGTGTAGCATTTGATGTTGCCTATTAATATGGGCGATTCAACTTAAAAGTTGACACAGATGACTCATGGAAAATGTATGAAATATTTAGAACTACATCTTCACAACCTCAAATATGGTATCAAATAAAAGGGGATAACAAGACCTTTTATTTGAGTGGTGGGTCAGTGAGATGGAATATGGTAAAATACGTTTTTCTTTTGTAAAAAAAAAAGTTTTTTTGAGGGGGGATAAAATTATGGATTTTAGGTGGTCAATTTTGCACCTTGTTTTCACATGCAAAATGCAAGTGTTATTGTGAGTATCTGTTTTTAACCTTAAGGCAGAGAGAAAGGTTCATAATCTATGCAAGGTAACATCCAGTGGCGTCGGCCAGGGGGGGCACGTGCCCCCCCTGGAAAACCTAGTGCCCCCCCCCCCCGAGTGCCCCCCCATCTGAGATTTGGGTTGGTAAAAAAATATATATATATTCACCTAAGGCCAAAACAATACAAGATGATGTCTCAAAACCGCCAAACTCACTGGTTTGACTGGAATCCTGCTGCTGCACAATTTTAACGTGTTTTTAGATGGGATTATGATCGAGAATAAGCTTTATGTGGCCTCTCTGGACTCCCATATATTTGCACTAAGTTTAGTTGGGCACCATTTACCACTTTTGGGCTCCCCACCAGAAACCGGAGACTTTTTTTTTTTGGCCTAAGTGCCCCCCCCCCCATCAAATGCTGGTGCCCCCCCTGTGCCCCCCCAGACTGAAAAGTCTGGTGACGCCACTGGCAACATCATAATCACACAGCTGTTTTGCGACATCTAGATGTACTGTGTTAGATGTGATTACTTTGCTTATGGACATTCATAATTAATGCCAGCACTTACATTGTACGTGTGCATATATTTCAGTGCCAATGTAATTGCTTTGTAAAGTATAATGTAAAGATCGAACCCTAGTGATATATTATACAAATATTGAATGCTTCGAGTGGTGTAGTAAAACTAGCCTCCCGAGGTGATCCATGGACATTCTATTTTCCCGAGGCGAAGCCGAGGGAAAATAGAATGATCCATGGATCACCGAGGGAGGCTAGTTTTACTTCACCACGAGATAAAGCATTCAATATTTGTTTTATAACACTTCACCCACAGATTCTGTTTGATTTTAATATTTTAAATTATTTAAATCTGAACACAGCTGAAATAAACTTCAATTTCAATACAAAATTGGTGGAAAATGTATTTCTCTCTTAAAAACTACCCCTTTACGAAATGTTTGAACCCAAGTCTGCGGCGCACTCTCTTTGGAATAATACGCGCTACGCACAATGCGCAATGCGCACACCAGCATGCATTTGCACACAAATACCGCACCGTGGAAATAGTACTTTGGTTGCTATGCGCATAGTACTTTGGTTTCTATGCGCATAGTACTTTTGGCCGTGCACAGAAAGATAGCAAAATTAGAAAGTAACATGTGACTCGCTCTCGGCCAATCAAGACACAGAATCTGTGGGTGAGGTGTTATAAAGATCTACAGACTGATCTCATCATTAGGAATACTGGTCAGTGTGGTATGTGCAACCTTTGTGTGCATGCAAATCTTCACTTAAATCTGTTCTTGCTTTTTTGTCCTTATATTTCATGTGATGAGTGTGACCTTGCACTGCTGCGTTACAATCATAATAGTAGATCATCACTTAAAGTGACATTGTTACATAAATTGATTATTCTTTTCCTCAGGTATGGCACCTTACCCATACAGCAGGACAGGGGAAGCCAGCCTACGTGATTGTCCTGCTACTAGCCTTGTTAGCCATCGAGGGACATCAAGTGGATCTGTTAGTATGCCAGAAGCTTCCAGTGAGCAGTTGGAATTGGATTCAGACTTTGAACCCGAGTTTGTCATGGCTGAAGCATTGCAAGAACAAGTGTTGACCAGGGAACCAAGTCGGTTTACAGAAAATACTGCTGAAATAGTGCAATTAACAAATGATTCTACTGCAAACATTGCGCTGCAGTCTGATCAGACCCAAGTTCTTGTTCAGATGCATGACGGGAAGCATACAACTCCACAAAGCCCTACAAGCAAGGTTGATAAGGGTTCAGAGGTCTCCAATCATTGGACACAGTCAGGGATAGTGCAATCTGCCAAAGTATCAGCACCAACGCAGTCGCATGAAAACAAAACAAGCCCTACACAGATTTCAACAAAAACAGATGAACCAGTGGCCACAGAGGTTGACCCTTTTGATTTTGACAAATTTCTTGAGGAACTGGATCTTGAGGAATAAGCAGCCGAGTTCATATGCATTTCTGTACAATTATTCATGTCTATGTACAAATCATACACAAATTTTGATGCTAAAAATGATACATTGAATGGAAATTAGTTAAAATCTAATTTGAAATATCATGTCAAATGCACTCAATCCTTACTATAATTCCAGGAATCTCTGTCTGTCTGTCTGTCTGTACGTCGATTATCTCCAGAACCGGGCACCATATGAAGTTGAAAGTCGGCGGGTGTATTGCTCGGGGCCACAGAATGTGCAGTGTCAAGTTTGAAGTTGTTTGGAAGAGCGGTTCTCGAAAAAGCTGCAAAAAAGCAGTATTTTCTGCGGGCAAACGTGCCAGTATATAGCCTAAAACACCGCGCACTGATGTTCTTTTCAATTGTTTACATCATGTTTAAGTTAAACCGCGCGCGCTCAATATGACGCATACAATGCAAAAAGGACGGGCATGCCCACGTGTATTTTAGGGCGATACCATTGTCCAGTATGGGTGAATAGCACTGCATACCATGTTTCCGTATACATGTATACAAGTACGTGGTGGCTACACGAGCACATTATATTTGCAGTCGACTGAGCGACCATTGTAGGCAGTCGACTGAGCAACCTTACTGCAGGGCAATACCACGGTCCAGTAGGGGTGAATATCTGCGCTATTTTTTGCAGCTTTTTTGGGCACCACTTGCCCAAACAACTTTGACGTGAGTGTGCGTTCAACCTGTTAAAACAACACCTTTAAATCGCGTGCGTTGTTTGCACGAGCAATTCTCAAAAACTCTGCAAGCATGCAACCAATACCAGCGGCAAAGCAGTTTGCACTTCCCGAACATGCACATTTTAGACGGGCACTGCACTAGTATACACAATTGTAGGTAACCACAGAAGATGATTGATATAAAATGAAGACATCATTTCTAATATAGTTATAGTTTTCAGATTTTAATGTCCAAAGGATTATTTGCAAGTACTCAGAAAAGTAACTTGATGAAAGCCTTACTTGAAGCACAGTACTTTAAGTAAGCATTGGATTGGAACCGACAACCATTTGAAGCATGCTTAAAGCTACAGTCCATCATTTGCAACTACCCAAAAAGTAACTGACGTAATTATTGTTGAAAATCATACTTGGTTTAAAGATAGTAATGAGACTAAACTCCCTGTGAAATTGTTCTTTCTGGCAAGCTGTCATATTGAAGAAATCAATGAAAGAAGGCCTTTCCAACAATGCGTCTAAAGACGCATTCTTGGAAATTTCCATAGTTCCTTTTTTAATTTGGCGAAGCGAGCGCAAGCATTGACATGACGCACACACGCACGCGGTTGCTATAATTTGTCGGTTCAGTGCACGACACCGCATAGCTGCAACGGGCTCAGTGAGAACGTGTCTCGGACACTGAATTCAGGCCCAATTCAAAACATGACTCAGATTTGAAATCAAGATCCTAGAATATTGTTTTCTCGGAATATACAGCATTTACTGAGCTGAAACTTCATCAGGTTAGTTGTTCAGCACCTTTCTTTAGATTTTGAGCACTTTTGTTGCTTCAAACAACATAACGCGCACAAATTACAAATGATGGACGTTACCTTTACCATATTATAGCTACATGTAATTACCATAATTCAGGCTTAAAAGATATTTTTGTAATATTAGTTATGCTGTTAGCCTTAAGGTAAAGTGAGCTGATTTTACAAGGGACATTTGGACAAAAATAATGATTGTGCATGTTTTAGGTTAATTTCTTTTTACAGTGGCCCCAGATTGGTAGTCCATGTGTGCAAATGTGGATATAATGTTGTTAGTATTTGGGGTTTTGGTGCCAAATCCAGGCTTGAGTCACCTTGCACAGGTTACTTTCTTCAACAACCTGCATCATCATTTTAATTGGTGTTTCTGGAATCTGTAAAACGTTAGTTTCATATGATTATATCTTATAGGTTAAGATTAATATTCAGTTCCTCGTTCAGGTGGCAAAGGAGACTGCAAGCCGACTTTAAGGAAAAGTTTGAAATTTTCCAGAAAGTGCTGTACCTTGGGCTTTCAGGAGATACTTTTTACTACATATAGATTAAGAATATTACGAATTTCGTTTGTAGGTGTAAGCTGTTTTCCAAATACAAATACATACACTGTTTTGAACTCCTTGTAAAAATGTAAACAGGTATGTACATTGACATAATTCACAGTCTCTTATTCACATGAGTCTGTGAATAATGTCAATGCTAACACACGTTCGCAAAGCTTTCTGAAAAAAAGGGTTGAGGTTGAATTTTTGTGTGCAGTCACGTTAGTCTTTATATGAATGTAAATTATTTGAATATTATACATGTGTAACAATGCACTGTTGCAGGCAGAGATGTACGACTCGAGTCTAGGACGTGAACTTGATTACAGTATTGGTGGCTCAGACCAGAATCACACTTGGACTCGACAATCGTTACATGAGGACTCATGATTTGCAAGTATCATAGTTTTTAGGGCTCTCTGGTTGACTTCCAGGATAAAAGCATGTACTCATCCATACAAAAATTGCCTTGTCAGAAAGCTACCAGTATCCAAGCTCATGAGCAGGTGGATCAGAGTGAGCCTGCTACATTTAAAGTACAAAAATGTGAGTCATGATAGAAATGTTATTCCCCTAAAATGCAGCCCATTGATTGACTTTAGTGCAATGATACAGCATGGCTTGAATCATTTCAATTTACCAACTACAACCGAAGACACTTTGTATGTCTTCCACTGACAATTTAAAATCCCACCCAAGCATTCTTGGTACTTGGGTGATTTTCAATTAAATCTTCCACCTGTGAACTAAACAATCATCAGGCTTTTAGATTCTTGAATTGTTTGTATTGGATACTGCCTGTAGTTATCGCTAAACACGGCTGGTAGAGATGAATCTATAATTGACTGATGGATATCATTCCACACTTAAAGGAAGTCAAAGAAAGAATAAATACATGGGTGTATATTGTATATATTGTTGATGAGATGTGTAGTACTCTACATAGTTGTGGTTGTTGCCTTTTCTGGATGTAATAATTCACTCTCCATGACAGTGATAAAACAGTAGGTAATACAGGAAGGGGGGGGGGATCCATAAATTGTACCAAAACATTTGAACGTGTGTGGGATATACATGCATAAGATTTGAAAAGCATAGTATGACTTCTATCATGGAGGATGCTTTAATGTATGGAAGACATTTTTTTCTTCGTGTTTGGTCACAGTTGAGGGAATAGTATCAAACTCATTTGATACCAAGTTGATTCAGGTAAGCTGGCGTCAACATGATGGGATAAGAGGCCCAGCTCACGTAATAAGTGGACATGGAGGTCCCACATGATGAATCAACATGGAGGTCCCATACAATGAAATGGACATTCGATTTCATCGTAATTAAAGGTCAGTTATATCATTTGCAGCTATCCAAAAAGTAACTGACAAAATTATTGTTGAAAAGCATAGATAGAAATGGTACTAAACACCCTGTGAAATTATTCTTTCTGGCAAGCTGTCATTTTGAAGAAAATAATACAAGGTCATTTCCAAAGGTGCGTCTAAAGCACATTTTTTGACATTTCCGTTTTTAGTTCGTTTTTAATTCAGTGAAGCCTGGAATGGGTGCGCGGTTGCTATAATTCATCAGTTCAACGCCTGACATCGCGTAGCTGCAATTGGCTGAATGAGAACGTGTCTTGGATGCTTATTTGGGGCACAATTCAAAACATGACTCCGCAACTTTTGAATTGAAATCGAGATCCTAGAATATTGTTTTCTTGGAATATACAGCATTCACTGAGCTAAAACTTCATCAGGTTAGTTGTTAAGCACCCTTCTTTAGATTTTGAGCACTTTTGTTGCTTCAAAAGAAAAAATAATGCACAAATGACAAACGATATACTCTACCTTTAAAATGCAGAGTTAGGATAATCAGCCCCGAGGCTAATCAGGCCAACAGCCACTAGACACTCGGGTCAAGAACCGTGGCCATATAATTTTGGGGGGACAGCATGTTAGAGTCATAGCGCACACAGCACACCCAAACCAATACATCAGGGCCAGGACAGTGATGACAGTTGATAAATACATGTTCACATTGCAAAATGCTTGACCCTTGTAAATATTGAGAATTAAAATTTCACATTTAAATGTCTTTAAAAAAATTGGGGTTTTTTTCCCCGAAAATAAACAGTTGGAGAAGGTGGGAGTTTAAAATATCCAGCTTGTTCAGGTGTGACAGGGTGGCCTGTACGGAATTATTTCCCTCCAAAACCAACTCTTGATGGGCCTATAATTTAATTGTCTAGCCATCAGAGGGGACTGCCAACCTGGCCCTGCCAAAACTTTTCAATGTGAAAGGCCTTGCAATGGTCAATCAGTTCATCAGTGCTAGGATCCTGCAGAGAATCCTACTAGGTATCTGAAAATCTGCACAAAGTCTGTTTGTGCACAAGTCAAGCAAGGAAGTGAAAACAATAGGCCTACTGTTGGAGTTTGTAATGGCAAGATTGTATTGGACATAATAATTTTGGGTGTTCGGGTACCACCCTGTCACCGTTTTGATATTGTTGGTTTTATTCCTTTCTTTCTTAGTTTCTCTTTTTTTTTCCCCAGACGTTAATTTTCAGTGACTTTTAAACAGTACATGGTATAAACTTGAAACCTGGAACAAACATCAACCCTGATCCCAAGGTTTGCATTAAATTACTCTGACATCAGACCACCTCATCAAGTATCAAATTACCAATGATAATAGTTAAAAAAAATACCAAATTCTTTCAGTTAATAACTCATGATCCATCATATTCATACCTTGTAATCCGTTAGAAAATATCTATATAAACATTTTTGCTGCCAAAGGCAAATTTAAGTCGCCTGACCTTCCCTTCTGGGGTTAAGTAAAGTCAAAGTTAGGCAATTTCAAAATACGAACAGAAGTCTCAAAATTGAAAGTTAACCGATTTCTCAAGATCAATCCAAGGACTACATCGCCATTATTCACGCAAAATTTCCTGGAATCGCTTTACAATCAAGGTTGACAAAAATTTGTAAAACAGACCTGTTGAACTTTGTTGATATTTTGTAGATCTTGTTTTCTTGAATTGTCATTTTTGGAGAATATTTGACACATTCTAATCACATAAATTAATTGTGCATGGGCTCTGTGTGCCAACAAAAGAGGGGGCTTTTTTACCACTTTAAAGAGCCCCTGGACAAGACACATCATAAATTCAAGGCAAGTACAAGAGTGTTTTGTAAATGTCTTGACACATCACTAAAGCTGGATTGTGTGGCGACACTATTAAAGCTACAACATGGGAGCTGCTCATATCAAAAGCCCTCCTTTTTTTCCAAAAAAAGTAAACATTTTCTTGAGTGGAACATTACCTTGTTGCCAAAGTTGCATATTTAAATACATTTACATGTACATGTAAATAAGGGAATACATCTGTACATGGTAAGTGCCAATCACAGTGCCAGACAGTAACAGCAAGTGAACATTAAAGTTGGTATGTACATGTACGTGCTTTTTGTGTACGGCACCCTAAATAGATTTTCAAATTGAATTGATAATTTTCTAGCATTACATTAGTTATGAGCTTTCCAATGAGTTATCCCACGGAAAAAAAAAAGGCCGGTGATAAGAAACCAATTGCAGTCGACTCTCGTTATAACAAGGTCGATGGGACTAGCCAAATTACCTCTTTATAACAGGAATGTTGTTATAAAAGGACAGCGAAACAAAGAAACACAAAGAGAACCTGAGATTTGGGACCTCAGAATTTGCTCTTTATAAGCAGAACCTCTTTATAAAAGTGCTCTTTATAATGAGAGTCGACTGTTGTAATTAATTTCAACTTTTGAATTAGGAGCGGGACGTCTCTAGTTCCAATCTGATGCCAGCCGGACCTAGTTACGCTTTATACATTTTTGCGACAGTGCAGCTTATGAATAATAATTTCATCCGCTGTTCAGACTGTACATAAATGTGCTTGTGCACCGGATACGTGTGTACACGGTATACAGCTAGTGTCGCACCGTTGCAATAACGCAATCATGAATGACATGTGAAACAAGACTTGGAACACCAAGGATTTTGTGATCCAGTGAAAGGAACAGATGCAAAAAAGAGATTGTGATAGAATGTAGGAACTGTAGTGTAGCCAGGCCGGTCTGGCTGCATGTATGCCTACATGATAGCGCGGGCGCAGGAGTGTCGCAAACCGGCCGCGATTATCGCATAGCCGGACCAGGCGAATACAAAACGCATGATTCAAAAATTAACATACATCTGTATACGTTTGTATAGCTGAAAGGTCACTAGATATGAATATTATTTTATTAGAAACTTTCTGAACTGAAGCGCGCTATTAAAAACCATTTTCAAAACTGTAAAAAGGCCTGCAACATGCAAGCAAGCTGTTTGATTTGTTACAAGACATTATATTCCTTTAAATTGCGTTTGGAAAAGAAATTTGAAACTGTATACCAACTTTAAAGGGGCGAAATGGACATTTCCATAATGGTCATAAATAACAGTTACAAGAAAACTCATTCAAAATAAAGACATTGAGCTGTACTCGTGCCCACATAAATAATTTTGTAAATGCATTATGTCTATGGGCATGATGTCTGAAGCTGTTTTGTATGGTCCAGGTGCCAGATGCTGCTCAAACCTCTTCAGAAAGATATCAAACTCTCTAGATGGTCCTCCACATTGAAAGTAATATTAAATCATCCTAAATATAAGGGTCTCACTCTTACTTTAAATGTTTCATCCGCACATTGACTACATTGCTGCCATAAATCATGTTTTGGGTATTTTTTGACATCACTGTAAAAAGTTGGATCCTGCAACCAATAAGGAGCTCTTCTGCTGCTTGCTCGTCAGGTGAGTCAAGCCCAGTCTAAAAACTTTTTCAATTTGTTTCAATTTAAATACTTCAAGCTTATCATATATTCATATATGATTTTGTAATTTCATTCTTTTAGTTTTTTAGGCATTGTGTATTAAACACAATGCATAAAAACTAAAAGAATGAAATTACAAAATGATGTTTCTTGTCTATGTTAAAAAAAATGTTAAGCTTCATGCTTGTTAAAATGTTTACCTATCCATCATTTTATTGGCAAATCTTTGCTGATGGACGTTGTTAAAATCAAATGTATACATGTATGTACTGGGACAACTTTGATGACCTATTCATATCACGTGCTGATTTACATTTTGTTCCACGGCAAAATACACTTGCGATGCAAGGATGGGGAAGTAATCATCATTCATGCACATCAAGAATATACATGTAATTATACAAAATTGTATTACAAATGCTGCATATAAATTGTTAACAAATATAAATACCTATTATGTACCATGATGATTCTCTTTCATGAGCATGTCTGACTCAATTGGATGCAATTTTTCAAATTGCAGCAACATTTTCTCTGGCAGTTGCTGTAAGATAGAAGTCTTTAATTACTTCAATTAGCTATATTTAATTCACTTCAAACACTTTGAATTTCAGAAAGGCAACTTGAATGTGTTATTGTTCATCAAAAAGTATTGTAAATTGGATTGTATATACATGTATATATATTTACATATAAAATGAAGAATACTGTACTTATAAAATACACAAAATGTACATGTACAAAAACAAATATTTTAAATTATTCTCGCAAATGTCAACTCTTTGATGGTGGCCAACGGATTACTTGTGCAATGGCAACTTCTAGAGATGTAGGTGAAGAAAGGGATGGAAGCACATATCACAACAGACAAAAGGACAGGGCATGTCAACATATCCGTCACTTTTTCCACCAAGGGAGCAGTGGCTTGGTTTATAATAATTAATACTAATATTAATGTGGTGCTTATACAGCTCTTAACACCACCTTGTCTCAGAGGGTTAATCAATTAAACAATAGTAGCCATCTGGAAATATATACCAGTCCTTGAGAATTGAACATGCTCAGTCTTTTGTTACACCGATGCAATGACTTGTCTGAAGTTGGTGCTATTGATGGTTCTAAAAGAAAACAATCATAAATGATAATCAAACAAAAATATATTAATGTTCGCAAAATCATACATTGAAGTTTCATATAAAAAAAAAACTACCCTCCATTAATGTAACTCAGGATACACAATAACATGGTGAACCACCTCTCAATGAAAGGAAACACAGACATACATGTATTTTGAAGAAAAGCCGCTGAAATTCTCCATGTAAGTTTGATTTAAGCACAATTCCTCCTAAATACAACTCATATTCCATGTCAGGAAACATATTTGATGAACTTTTCTTGTACAATTGTAGAAAAGGGGCTTTCAAGTAAATAACCCTGGGAACAAAACTTAATCTGACTAACCTGACAACATTCTGGTTGATAATTGAGGTGGTTGTTGCAGACTTGGGGCCTGGTGAAGGCATGAATATCTTGCCACTGTTGTTCATTGGTGGAGGTCCCTTCTTCTTCTTTGGCTTATAAGGATCATTGGAGTGAGAAGGATAAGGGTCAAAGGTGCCTGCCTTGGAACCACCGATCTGTTATGAAAATAATAAAGGGAAGTACACCAAAGTCAATAAAGGAACAGTAGCAAACAATGTTCTGTTGCATTATTCAGTTTTTTGTCATGGAATAACTGGCACTTACCATTCACACAAATTTGTTCCAACAATGAGCTGTTTTTAAAAGCGCAAACTGGTGGGAAATTGCTACAGCAAAGTAAACTGGAAAGTAATGGCTGTAATCAGCAAAATTCCATCTGAAATTTTACGAGTGAGGTTTAAAGCTCAATTTGTTGGCTTATTTATTGCTTACACATAATAGGTCCAATATAGCTAAAACTGAACATGAAAGAAAAGAGTAGACCTTGTCCCACCAAAAAATATTGGTTCCATGTTCCATGAGATAGCCTTTAGACTAGGCCATCACGACTCTGGCCTGGCATTTGACTGAACAGTAAAGCCATGACTACACACACCATAAGACTAAGTCATAAGACTAAGTCACACGGCCTTTTGCACTTGATATATTCATTTAGTTTTCTGTTTATTTTATTCTAAATACTAAATAAAAAAATATATATTTTATGTACTAGAAGTGTAAAGAATTGAAGATGAATACGTTGAAAATACATTTGAATGTCCTTTCATTTTTATTAGTTGGTAACGTCGGCCTTGACTAATGTTTTCTTTTATTTAAAGGAAAAACTGCCCGACTTTAAATATGCTACAACTTTTGATAATTTAGGTTGAGTAAGTAGAAATAAATCGCACTAAAATATGCGTTGCCGAACATGTTGAACCAAACAACTGAGTTTGATTTGGTTCCGTTAGTTCAGAAGTGCCATGGTCATGATGGTAGGCAATTTTAGTTCAGTTCAGGGGTTTGGCTACAGCATTACCCGATATGTTTCTAAAAGAAAGAATGGAAGTGAATACTAATTTGAGGTACTTGTATATGGGTCATTCCAACGGGTTGGGAAACAGTGCACGTAACATCCAAATATTATTAAAATTTTCAATGCATTTTCAACATAATATTTGTCTTAAGGTGTTTCAATACTTGAGAAAGTTTGAAATCATTTGTATGTACTTTGACAAAAATATGAGCAAAAATGTATTAATTGGGACATAACATTGACACAGTGTCAATGTTACTTCCAAATATTCTTTTTTTTGCCATATTTTACACGTATGTAAAATATTACCCAAACTGACATTGCATATTAAAAACTGGACACCTTATGCACCGAGAAAAGCTTTTGTTTTGGTGTAGTCAGGGTTCAAATATAGCAGAAACAATACCTTGATGAGGATGTAACAGTGTCAAAATCACTCAATGGAAGTGTGACATTTGGGGTTGACACCGTGTCAATGTTACGTCCGCAACCAAGCCTGCTCCATTTGATACCTGACTATAACAAAAGCTTTTCTTATTGTGTTGCATTAAGGCCAAAAAAACAAATATTCGGTCTCTGGTCAGACCAAAGTTCCGGAATTGACGCGGGGACACAGCTTTTTTTTTCTTTTCTTTTTTCTTTTTCTTTTTTTTCTTCAAGCTTGGATTGTACAGACAAGGTGGGGTACTATTTTGTTACTTGGTGTCCTCATGTACATTGGTGTCCTCCATAATTTGCCTTGGTGCTCCCATCATTTGCCTTGGTGCAATTTCCCATTCCTTGGTGCTCTTTGGTAAAAGAAATTGAGGCGGTGCGGCAATAGAGGGCGCTGTTGGAGCTACCGCGGAACATTTTGGAAAAAAAAAAAAATTGACGCGCATGATTAAAATCGACGCGCGCGCTGACCAGAGACCGACATATTTTTTTTTTTGGCCTAATAGTAAGAAGTACGTAAAGCGAATTTGGGTAATGTTTCACAGAAATTTTAAAAAAGGTACAAATGTCATATTTGGACGTAACATTGACACGGTGTCAATGTTACGTCCAAAATGACATTTTTGCTCATATTTTTGGCAAAATACATTGAAATGATTTAGAACTTTTGGCAGTAGTGAAACACCCAACAACAAATATTATGTAGAGCAACTGCTAGCAAGGCATATATGCTTTTCTTAATATGGTCATATGTCACACATTGTTCCCCAACCCGGTGGAATGACCCATATATCTGTCACCATCCTTTCCACCAAATTGGGGTTGAGGTCACCTGGATGATTTATGCAAACAATTTATCAACTCTAATTGACTAGAGTCAATATACTATTGGTTAACATAGCTTCTGGTCTTACTATGTAGTGTACTCTGTGTAGCATGACATATCTTACCTCTTTTGCAGGATGACTAGGCTTGAATGGTTTGACATCTCTCTTTGGGGTTCCAAGTTTCTTGATTGGTGGCAATGGTTTATCAGTGGCATAAGGATCAGAATCAAATACGGCCTTGGGGTGCATTCCTAGCTTGAAGGGGCCTCCTTTAGTAGCACTCTTATGGGCCTCCAGCTGTTTCTGCAAGTATTTTTTTTTAAAAGAATGTCAGGTTTATATCATATTACTTGTAGTATCTTCTGCTTCAGTTTATACAAGACGATTCTTTGCAACTAATGTAAACAAACAGCAAAAATAAATGGATTTTTTTCACTGGTATCACCTCTTTAAGTCTGTAAAAAATGGGGAAAATTTAAGGAATTTATTGTACAAACAAAATCCGCAAATTTAGAGATTTATTCCAGAAAGAATGTTTTTCATTGCTTAATGACTTAAAAAGCATATAAGCCAACAAACAAGATTTTGTTCACTGAGTAGGAATAATGTAACTCCCATGATGTAGGACTATGTTCTACGTAGGCTATTAATCAGCAAGTGGTCATAATTATGATTAAGAAGCTTAGTGAGGATTACTAAGGTAATAAATATGTGCTTGGCCAGTTTTAAACAAGTACGTTTAAAACCTGCTAGGGGCCTGGATGCTGATAATTGCCCAAGCCAAAGGCAAGGGACCTCAATAGTGACCAGGCCCCAAGCCAGTTTTAAGCTTACTTGCTTTATACCGACCCAGCACATATTTATTCCCATTCATAAATACCCTTGTGTCAAAAAGTCAAACAAGTCATAAATTATATATTTCCAACGATTTTGTTCAACAAGTTTAATGCATTATGGTACGTGCCTCTCGGGAGTAGTAGTAAACATCTCCTTATATGGAGATTAGCATACGCATGGCAGTTACTGCGTGATGTGGAACAGAACACAACAGTGTAGTGCCGGTGTAGTATGGATTTAAGACCCTACAAAATACGGACTCATTGGTAGTATTACAGACTGTTATGCTAGTTTTCAAATGACACATGTACTTTATTTTTCTTTTACTTCATGATTTTTTGATTGATTGATTCATATTTTTTGTCTTATTGCCCTTGGTTTTCGAGGTTGCTTTTTATACACCACGTATTGTTGATTTCACCATCAGAGGGATTGAATGTGGCATTTTGGTCAGGCTGGGGGGGGGGGGGTTCGTTGTTTTCCTGTTCTGTCCTGGGGTGTTCCACATGTTGTTCGATCAGGCTTTTGAATTTCTCTAGTGGTTTGTTTTCCATTTTTAGAGTTTTTAAATAATTTTAATCTTAATCTTAATTAATATTCCTATTTTATTTAAATAAATTGTTTGATTTGGTCTAACTAGAGGGGTGGGGGTAGGGAGGGGATTGATGTTCCTGTTCTGTCCATGGATGTCTACATGTGGTTTCTGGTTTTTCAATGACTATTTGACTATGTTTAGTTTACATTTACATTTCAGTGTTTTTTCACATTTTGAATTTTAATTGAAATTCCTTTTTTACTTGTATAATTAATTTGTTTGATTTGGTCAAGCTTGTGGGGAGGGGGTTGTTTTCTGCTCTGTGGGGGGTAGTGTCTACTTGTGGTTCAGACTTTTTAATTACTATAGTGTTATGTTATCAATTTTTGAGATTTAAAATCACATTTTTTAATTTAATATATATTCCTTTGATTTATATAAATTATTTGATTGTAAATCGCCTTGAAGCATTTTTTAACGGATTCGGCGCTATAGAAATTTACATTATTATTATTATTATTATTGCGCATGCCTTTGGTAATATTGCGCAAGTGAAGATTGTGAATGTTCAACCAATTATATGATCAAGGGGACCATCAGGTTTCATACATGTAGCACTGCTGTTTTCAGCACGACATTAGGTTTGTGTGCATGGCCGTGCTTTAGCTCATATAAAACGCCCTCTTGTGACCGAATTGTATCCAGTCTTGTTTTGCGTAAAAACAGCTCACCGGAGGACGTCTTTTCAATAACCTTTTTATATTACAAATAAGTTTTTGATATTCGAGATATAACAATGAATCGACAGAAAAAGGACTATAATTTTCTATCAGATAGGACTGTGAACTTTTCGGCAAGACACTTGAAAAAACACCTCCATAAAATTACCTTTGATTGAGACGTCTATAAATGTCTTAATCGGAACCGGTTTCGTCGTCATGGAAAGTTCATTCCGAATCAAGTATTTAGTCTTACCATTGGAAAGACTAAATAAAAGGAGAATACCACTGTGGAAGACATTTGAGAGCAAACCCTGATGGAGCCACGTATGTAGCTATTAAATACATACACTGAATGTAAACAAACAGCGCCTTATGTGCACAAATCCATATAGCAGAGATTACGCGTATATCCCCATCCCTTGGAAATGTATACACGCGGGGCACAGGCCAATCACGCGTCGGCATGGTAGGCCCACTTGTTTGAATTGCGAACCCCGTGTACTGTGTTATATTGTGCAGTTGAGTGTGAAAACCACACTCCGTGTTCAGTAAACCCACCAGGGCGAGTTTAGGGGTTTGCTCTTTTGAAATCTCTGTTAATACAAAATTTAAAGTCTTATTGATGTTTTCATGGCAGTCTTAATATTAGCTTAACTTAATTGATTGCAGAAAAAAGCTTTATTTTGGATCCTTTTTTTCGCTGGTTGCTAGCTTTCGTTCAGTAAAAGAGGACTCCATTTTTTGGTATTTCGCGAAAATAATGGCATCGCATTTAAAAAGTTTGATATAGATGCTAAAGATTTTTATTTTTTAATTTACTTTGGGACAAATCTTATGGCTTCAATAACCATTTCGTGCATTATGAGAAGTTTTTTGTAAGGCCGTATTCAGTGATTTGTTTTTATGAACGAGCTCAAGAATATTCATTTTACAGCACAGCCAGGAAAAACTGGCGCATGCGCATAAACCTAATGTTGCACTGTGAGCCTCTGGAACAGCAGTGGTAGCAGTCCAAATTTCATGTGACACTGGAAAAGTGTTTAAAACCAGCCAGCCGGTGTTTTATCAACCGTTTAAAACCACCCACATGATGGCTGTTGACCAATAGCAATGGGTAAACTGTCATAGGAAGTATGAAATTGCACTTGGGATTATTCACACAAAAACTCCAAATGATAATGAACGTCCAATTGGGAGAGTTCAGCTGGTTCCAATTTGGAGATGAATCCCTATTGAATACAATTGGGACAATTTAATTTAGATTTTTGGTCAAGTACACAACGAACCTTAGTTTTGACAAGCAACCCATAGGTCTAAGGAACGGGAATGTCTAAATGCAATGATCAGGACAATAAAAAAACAGCTAGGAATTCTGAACCTCTGTTTTACTTAAAGGTACTTACCCTTCTCAACTCTTTGCCTTTATCATATGGGTTTGATGAGTAGTTATATCCCTTCCCTATTGTTAATGAGGGGTACCTGTGGAAGAAGAAATTTGAAGGTGAAATCAAACCAACAAAAAGAACCGATATAAAAAAGTTTCAATGACAAAAATTGGTTACACTAGCTCACCCATATCCTGTTCCTATTTTCCCCGGATTTGTAGTGAAGTTCCGTCCATCTGATTTGTAAGGTTTTCCTGTTTTTTTAACTGGACTGAATGCTGGTACAGGACCACCTAGAGTGCCGTAATGATTGCCAAGACCGCTTCTGAAATACAAAAATATATGTATCAGAGACTGCTAGCCTCTATTTATGGTACAATGCAAATATTAGCTGCTGAACAGAATATTGAACTTTTGTGATATAATACTCATACAGACAATTTAAAGGGCGGATTGGAGCACAGCAAGGTGGAACATGGCACTGCATAGCTGCCAACTTTTCAAATTCCAAATGAGTAATCAACCTGCATGGTCATTTACAACTGCGCATACATTAACAGTGCATGTACCAGCTATACCAATATCACGTACAGGTACATGGTATACATGTGAATACCATTCTTTCAAGAAGTGAAATAAATAACAATGATTATACATGTGCATATATTTTTCTGAGATGCATGATGCTATCCATGTTGAGTTTCAAGCCGTAGCCAATAATTCGGACACGGCTTATATCTAACTGATTTTTCAGCGTTTCGGTTCATAAAATCACAGTATTTAATTAACAATGTAAACAAATTTGAGGAAATTCGTAATAAGAGGGCGATAAATTCGTAATGTGGAATATAGCTTGTATTTTTGTAATGATTCCACCAAATTCAGAATGGTTGGTAGGTACCGTATGTGGAGCGCAGCAGGGTGAGTGTGACAGGGCTAACTGGAGCATAGAGGGAGGGAGCACAGGATGGAGGAATGGAACGAGGCAGGTTGGAGCGCAGCAGGGTGAGTGTGACAGGGCTAACTGGAGCATAGAGGGAGGGAGCACAGGATGGAGGGATGGAGCGAGGCAGGTTGGAGCGCAGAAGGGCGAGTGTGACAGGGCTAACTGGAGCATAGAGGGAGGGAGCAAAGGATCATGGAGGGATGGAACGAGGCAGGTTGGAGCGCAGAAGGGCGAGTGTGACAGGGCTTACTGGAGCATAGAGGGAGGGAGGGCAGGATGGAGGGATGGAGCGAGGCAGGTTGGAGCGCAGAAGGGCGAGTGTGACAGGGCTAACTGGAGCATAGAGGGAGAGAGCACAGAATGGAGGGATGGAACGAGGCAGGTTGGAGCGCAGAAGGGCGAGTGTGACAGGGCTAACTGGAGCATAGAGGGAGGGAGTACAGGATGGAGGGATGGAACGAGGCAGGTTGGAGCGCAGAAGGGCGAGTGTGACAGGGCTAACTGGAGCATAGAGGGAGGTAGTGAGGCAGGATGGAGCGCAGAAGGGTGAGTGTGACAAGGGCTAACTGGAGCATAGAGGGAGGGAGTGCAGGATGGAGGGATGGAACGAGGCAGGTTGGAGCGCAGGGGGCGAGTGTAACAGGGCTAACTGGAGCATAGAGGGAGGGAGCACAGGATGGAGGGATGGAACGAGGCAGGTTGGAGCGCAGAAGGGCGAGTGTGACAGGGCTAACTGGAGCATAGAGGGAGAGAGCACAGAATGGAGGGATGGAACGAGGCAGGTTGGAGCGCAGAAGGGCGAGTGTGACAGGGCTAACTGGAGCATAGAGGGAGGGAGCACAGGATGGAGGGATGGAACGAGGCAGGATGGAGCCCAGAAGGGCGATTGTGCAGGGCTAACTGGAGCATAGAGGGAGGGAGCGCAGGATAGAGGGATGGAACGAGGCAGGTTGGAGTGCAGAAGGGCGAGTGTGACAGGGCTAACTGTAGCATAGAGGGAGGTAGCACAGGATCGAGGGATGGAGCGAGGCAGGTTGGAGGGCAGAAGGGCGAGTGTGACAGGGCTTACTGGAGCATAGAGGGAGGGAGCACAGGATGGAGGGATGGAGCGAGGCAGGTTGGAGCGCAGAAGGGCAAGTGTGACAGGGCTAACTGGAGCATAGAGGGAGGGAGCGCAGGATGGAGGGATGTAACGAGGCAGGTTGGAGTGCAGAAGGGCGAGTGTGACAGGGTTGGTTGGAGCATGGAGGGAGGAAGCACAGCAGATTGGGATGGAGCGGCCCATCAGGGCTAACTGGAGCATAGAGGGAGGGAGCACAGGATGGAGGGATGGAACGAGGCAGGATGGAGCCCAGAAGGGCGATTGTGCAGGGCTAACTGGAGCATAGAGGGAGGGAGCGCAGGATAGAGGGATGGAACGAGGCAGGTTGGAGTGCAGAAGGGCGAGTGTGACAGGGCTAACTGGAGCATAGAGGGAGGGAGCACAGGATGGAGGAATGGAACGAGGCAGGTTGGAGCGCAGCAGGGTGAGTGTGACAGGGCTAACTGGAGCATAGAGGGAGGGAGCACAGGATGGAGGGATGGAGCGAGGCAGGTTGGAGCGCAGAAGGGCGAGTGTGACAGGGCTAACTGGAGCATAGAGGGAGGGAGTGCAGGATGGAGGGATGGAACGAGGCAGGTTGGAGCGCAGGGGGCGAGTGTAACAGGGCTAACTGGAGCATAGAGGGAGGGAGCACAGGATGGAGGGATGGAACGAGGCAGGTTGGAGCGCAGAAGGGCGAGTGTGACAGGGCTAACTGGAGCATAGAGGGAGGGAGCACAGGATGGAGGGATGGAACGAGGCAGGTTGGAGCGCAGAAGGGCGAGTGTGACAGGGCTAACTGGAGCATAGAGGGAGGGAGCGCAGGATAGAGGGATGGAACGAGGCAGGTTGGAGTGCAGAAGGGCGAGTGTGACAGGGCTAACTGTAGCATAGAGGGAGGTAGCACAGGATCGAGGGATGGAGCGAGGCAGGTTGGAGCGCAGAAGGGCGAGTGTGACAGGGCTTACTGGAGCATAGAGGGAGGGAGCACAGGATGGAGGGATGGAGCGAGGCAGGTTGGAGCGCAGAAGGGCAAGTGTGACAGGGCTAACTGGAGCATAGAGGGAGGAAGCGCAGGATGGAGGGATGTAACGAGGCAGGTTGGAGTGCAGAAGGGCGAGTGTGACAGGGTTGGTTGGAGCATGGAGGGAGGAAGCACAGCAGATTGGGATGGAGCGGCCCATTATCATTAATCATTAAGATTATTTTTATTGTTTATATTATACGTACAATGGTAAAGGAGACACATTATGTATATTATTATGATTATTATATCTCGTGGTGGACTGCGTCCCTGTTTGGAAATAAAGACTACTTTGGCAAGGCAATCAAACCAGGGCCGTTCACACTGCCTAGTTCATACTACAGGAATTGACTGTATACATGTACATGGTATTGCTCCACACGCATCATTAAAAAAGTCCTTTCACATTGTACAGGTGGTGTACACATTTGACAATTTTAACTTCACACCGTGCCAATGTAGCTTGGGAGAAATGCAAAACAGCTGAAAACACCAAAGACTTTCCCCTTCCAACCTGATTGTATCAAATCCGAAGAATGATAAAAACATTTTGTATGTTACTGGATCCGTGGAGTTGACTAAATTTGTGAAACTTTTAATTGTTTATTCCGGGAAGGTGCACACATCTATGCTCACGGCTCTGGATTCAGCAGCTGATGATACATGTAAAATGGGACTGACTAAAATAGCAGGCGGCTGAAACTCAGGACTGTTTTGCTGTGGTTTCCTTTCTTGGCCTGGTGTACAGTATGAATGACCATTCCGTGTATGTAATTGCGCTTTATCATCAAGTCAGGCCAGGGCTGGACTGGATCATCAGGAACTTTGAACAGGAGTGCCATGTGAATATTTTAGTTAGTTTAAAGGAAAATAGCCAGCATTGCAGTAGCATAGCAGTAAAAGACAGTGAGTAGGACTCTAAATGAAAGATTGTTCAAATCGTGGTAAAACGTAGTGGGACTGCTATGCCATGTGTATGCTAGCTATGATACTTTTGGGGAACACTAGTTGCCCATGCCCAACAAACTATGCGGTTATTCAGTAGTATAAATTAATGTCTTTTGGGTGGAGTGTTTGCCAGGTAAACCAATCAAGTCAGCACAATAGGCAGAGTTATATTTCTCGTAAGGCAATGTTTGATCACTTATCAACTGTAAAACACACAGAATCTGTCTAAGGTCTGAGGGTACAAAAACATTCTTAGTAATCAATGTTTATTTTATACCATATGTCAGGTGTAGTTTTTTACAAATTACAACAATAAATTATGTCTATTAATACAGTAAATACTTTTTATTGTTCTTCAAGATATAACAAGACTGAATTAATAACTCACTGCATTTTGGTCCCACTGCTTGGCAGAAATGCCTTTCCAATGTTCTTTTTGGCCTCTTTCAGCTTGTACTGACGTCGCATCTTAACAGGGTCACTGTAGGCCTCAGCCTCCATGATGCGTGTGAACTTCTCACTAAAGTAGCCCCCTTGTCCTGCTGTCCTGACCTTACTACCACCAGGCAACATCTGTTTACCATTATAAGCCGCGACATTGAAGGCTTCTACCCAAAAAAAAATAAGTTAACGAAACAACGTAAAAATACAAACCACAATTTTCATACTGTAATGCTAGGATAAATGGTTTGGAATTTGAGACTCAATATTAAATCCTTAATACATTGCTTTGGAAATTCTGCTAGTTTACAAACAAAAGTCACAGGTATTGAACAACATATTAAAACATCAAAACAAAACAAAACCCACAATTTATTATGAAATACCTTTACTGGACTGCAAGTGAATAATAGTCTCAAGCATCCTGTGAAAACATGGCACCTGGTGTGCTGTCATTTTCATGAAAGTGGAATTTTTGTATACAAAACTGACTTTTTAAAATATTAACCCCAATTTACCGAACTTAGCTTAGTCCATATTTTGTTTGCAATCGGTTACACATCCATGAACGGGTGCACTGAAGCCAGCTAGTCTGGTTCCCTGACCTGACAATTCCCTGACATCTATAAATACAAGAATAGCGTTTTTGTTCTTGGTTTTTCCAGCATCTATGATCACAAAACTTTGAACAGGTCAGTGTAACATTTTATGTATTTGCTATATAACATTGACCCCCAAATCCATCCATTTCTGGAAAGTATACAGCAGAAGCAAATGCTGTTTATTACCTTTAATGGCACAATTACAATATATGACAAGAAAATACTACACAAACTTACTTGTTCCAGGCATTTTGTATTTATCACCAATGGTCACATATTCCATCTCCTGGAACAGGCCAATCCGTTCCATGTCATTCTTTCCAGATCCCTTCTCACCCGGAGGCATCTTGAAGCTGTCTAGAAACTTGCTTGCTTGTTTACTATTTAGAAAATGACCCAAAAAAACAAAAACAATCCAAGTAAGCACCTGAATAAATGTCTAATTCAACACAAGTTTGGCAGGAATCTCTTTGTATGCTCAGCCGCATGCATAAATATAGGCCTGGATTATGCTTGAAATCTGCAACTGCTCCAGGATGTCACTGGCCAAGCCTCAACATATGACAGTCACTGCCGCAGGATTTTGCGGACAACTGAATCCCCAGTTCCGGAGTGTGCCGATACTTCAAGTAGCGACAACCCCGCCGCAAAAATATATATCTGTATTAGTACACACACACACCAGCAGGAGTACGTACGGTAGATCTTACGTGCAGCCAACCGACTTTCTTTTTCTCAGTGCTTGAACGCGCGGTACACACTATAATACGCATTGATGTTCTTGTACGAGGCAAATGAGCTCGAGGCCAAAACACGCATGCACATGGTGTTCCGATCATGCCGATTGTCAAAAGTTATAAATCATAATGGCGATCATGTATGGGCCCGGTTCCCTAAGAGAACAAAATCCACTTTTAATTTATTTGATTTACCAAACTAGTTGGCGACATTAAGAACATACAGGTAGGTCATAAATAGAGGGAAATTTGGGGGGAAAATGACGATGAGAACAACAAAACGCAACATGAAAATGAAGATGACGATCGCACGGCACCGGCACCACCCATAAAATCGCGTACAAAAACCGTAATTTGTATCCCTTTTTTTTTTTCAAAATTACAAAAAGGTGTCATTTGATCTAAAGAAATCTGCTTTAGGTTGAAAAGGTAATTTTTGAATGCTAAAAAAATCGGGGGAACTGGTCTGGAATCGCCTCAGATTGCACCACAGAGCATCTAGAATCCAAATTTTCCCGGGGCCCTTAAGCTGGCCCCGGACCCCACGCCGTAAGGGCTTCACGCTTCCTTAACGCACGTGCACGTAGGACCCAACTACATGCACGTTTCATCGATTTTATATGACGTATTCTGTGATGGGTCAAAGGTTTTTGGTCCAGGCGTGTTCGTGTTGTCGCGCTACAGACAAAAGTTTTCAAAATCATTTTACGTTAATTCTCTTTTTGAAATTTGCTGGAATTCTCTTGAATGAACTATTTTTTTCAAAAAAATAAATACTATTATTAGCTTGAGTAACTCCAGCTCCAATACTCATCGCATAGAGCTGGAGCCACAACAACGTTATAAAAACTAGATTGTAAGAGGCCGAAAAACGCGACCCTATACCTATATAATATACACATTCTATATACATGTATATCCCAAGTGTATCACACAAATGGTCTATTTTCCCTCTATTATCCCAACCCAGATTCCATTCAACATACCTCATACCATGCAGCAGTCATCCTGAAGCTAATAATCGACCTCAAACAGAACAAGAAAATCTAAAATATGAAATGTCCTGTAACACGAGCGGCTGTTGTGCATCGTATCTCATGACAGTACCGCGTTACACTGTGCATCGCTCCACGTTTTCCCCGCTCCACACTGGGGATATATAGAATTATACAGGTATAGGGTCAAGTTTTTCAGGCCTCTTAAGTTCTAGTTTTTATAACGTAGATGTAGCTCCAGCTCTAATGCGATGAGCATTGAAGCTAGAGTTACTCAACAAACAACTTGAGTCACCTCGACTTCTCCTTGGACAAGCAACACTGCTTTTTAGGAGTCTACATACAGGTATCAAGCATCAAGCTAAAATACTATCACTAAAATGTGCTTGATTCGGGTGTTTGGTTCTGGCTGAAAATTGATTTTCTTGGGTGATTTTTTTTTTTTTCAAGCGAAGCAGTTTTTGATCAATTCGGAACTGATTAAACCCATCCAGAACTAGGCCTACCCCTAGAACTATGGGATTCTGCTACACAAAATGCCATAGGCCATAGTTTTAGGTGTAATCTGGAACTAGGTCGAAAAGTGGCATCCGTACTTTTGACGTTGCAAAGTCAAACTTAAAAGAGCCTAAATTTGGAAAACTATTTGTAGTATCTTCATCATTCAAGGTAAACCTTTTATCCAATGTCACTTGAATTCGTGGATTTGTTGAGCTGAAAGCAGACTGAATAACGAGTGCGTTCCAGAACTAGGAAAACGATAGCCCCATAAATGTGGCCGATTTACTGGACTAGGCCTACCTCTGTCAATAAAGGCCACACTTGGACCATGTACCTGAACGTGTAGAACTTCGTCAAGTTTTCATTTTCACATTTAGACTTTATTTGTAATTTTATATCTACGCATGTAGCAGCGTCTGTACACGTCTGCGCAGCGTGTAGTCTGGTTCCCTAGACCGGACAATTATTCTCGACGCTCATGCCGCATGAATATGCAGTGCGCACGCGCGATTTGCTTAGTAACCACCCTCATAGTATACGCACGCGCACTTACTTGAAGGCGCGGTCGCTAATCCAATGACCGAGCGTGTTTTCGCGCCAGTTACCAGAAACACGTTTCGGCTTTGGTCATTGGTTGAGCGTTTTCGTGACATCGGTTGGCTGGAGTGACGTCACGGTTCCAACCAAAACTAAACAAAAGAGGGCGCTAGCGTGCGTGCGCGCTTTCGAATCGTACGCACGTATATTTGTACATATCATGTACATTGTACATGACGTACGACTCTGGGAATAAACAGATGAAAAGAGACTACAAACACATACAAGTTTAACGTTGCGTTGGAGGTTATTTTCCTGATTAACGTCAGTCAGCATCGCATATGGAATTCCTGAACCCAAAGGCCTAAAAGATAAGGATACATAGAGTATGTAGGCGTGAAATAAGCTTCTATAACAAGGTAAAACATAACAAGGCTCGGGTCGCACTAAAAAGCGTCAACACAGCGTCAACACAGCGTCAACACATCACAGAAGCGTCAACACACCGTCAACACATCCATAACACATTCTGAATTAACAAAAATGGTATATAATTGTAAAGCATAGAATAAAAGAGAATTTCCATTGGTTTGAGTTTCCATTTACTTGTTAAAAATATAGTATTTTCACGCGAAAAAATGACCTTTCACTTGCACGGCCGTTGTCCGCCATCTTGACTTCGCGCAAAGCTTGGACTACACCATTTCAAGTAGGGGTGTAAAGGTAATGACATTATCTTGTCATAAACAACAGAGCGATACCAGATCTGTGACGTACGGAAGTGTATTTAGGACATGACCAAAAAACAATTTCCGGCCCTCTATTTCGCCCGGGCGGATTACTAATCCGCCTGGGCGGATTACTAATCCGCCCGGGCGGAATAGTAATCCGCCCGGGCGAATTAGTAATCCGCCCGGGCGAATTAGTAATCCGCCCGGGCGAATTAGTAATCCGCCCGGGCGAAATAGAGGGCCGGAAAATTTTTTTCGGTCATGTCCTAAATACACTTCCGTAGTGACGACTGAGGATCGGAGTGGTGGATCATTATTTTGTGAGTTGTGTTTATGTTTCATTTACTTTATTGAAATGGACATCTTTTGGTATTGGCCGGCCGCGCCCTCTCTGTTGGTTTATTGTACAACGCTATCACCCATTAGCATAATGGTATGGTCCGCACTGCCACTGAGGCAACATGGCAGCCAATTTCGGAGCGGCACGGAGAGCCAATTTTCTTGAACTGAAAATCAAAATTTTCAGACGTTTAACCTATTAATTTTAAGCCAAAATCTTGTTTCTGACCATACTATATGGGTTACATATAGCCCAGTGGACTCCTCCGTTGTGTACAACGCGACGGAGTCCAGAATATAACATTTTCCTGTCATAGCGAAAAATGGCTTGAAAGCATTTTCTCACATTTTTACCTTATAGAAGAAGCTCAACTGGTGTCCACATATTCCTTGTATCCTTAATCACTCAAATTCATGGTTGAGAAGTAATGAATATGTCCCAGGAATAAATTATTTAAGGAAATTATGCGCTAATTCCTGCTTCCGATTGTAAACATCTCGCACCGACTGCTCGAATTTCTCGAGTACGTGAACTGCGTGCACGCGCATGCGCACGCTCGGCATAGTCTTGGTTCGGACTGGTTCGGTTGTCCTGAAAATTGCGCCCTCTGTTGATTGGAATAATAACATATAGCACGAAAGTGTTCATTTATACACAAACGCTAATACAATGTAGCAACGTCTTGGAACTAAGACTAGAGTCGACTACGCGCGCGTGCACGAAAAATTCGAGCAGTCGGTGCGAGATGTTTACAATCGGAAGCAAGAATTAGCGCGCAGTTTCCTTAAATAATTTATTCCCGGGGCCGGGACATATTCATTACTTCTCAACCATGAATTTGAGTGATTAAGGGTACAAGGAATATGTGGACACCAGTTGAGCTTCTTCCATCAGGTAAAAATGTGAGAAAATGCTTTCAAGCCATTTTTTACTATGGTAGGAATACTATTATCCTGGACGTCAGTCGCAACGCAACTGACGTCCAACCTGGGCTAGGCTACATACTGCTTTTGTCACTTTTAATGCATTTTGGATGTGTTGACGCTGTGTTGACGCTGTGTTGACGCTTTGGAGTGTGTTGACGCTGTGTTGACGCTTTTTAGTATGACTGCAAAACTCTGGTAAAAATGTTGGGGTGGTTTCATGTAGAGAATTCTTGCCCTGGACGTTAGTCGTATTGCAATGAAGACTTCGTCCAACCTGGGCTATGGTAGCACTAGCACCACCACATGAAAAAATAGACATCTGAAAAAGAGGGGACTTATTTTCTATCGCTTTACAGAGGGTTAGTGCTAAAGTGTAAATAAACTACAAATAAAGTCTAAATGTGAAAATGAAAACTTGACGAAGTTCTACATGTTTGAGTACATGGTCCAAGTGGCCTTTAATATGTACGGAGGTAGTCCAGTAAATACTAAATTGGCCACATTTATGGGGCTAGGAAAACGACTGTGTAGGCTACGCTACTTTTTTACTTACAGTAGTTCAACTCAAGTTGTAGCTGAACTGTTGTTCACAGACTGTTGCAAGTGGAAGACAACTTAAGTCCACGTAGTACTGTACTACTACTAGTGCAACGAACACTTTTCCAAATATATCTTGTTGATTTTGACACGATCAATGGTCCATCCAGCCTTTTTTAGTAACTTCAGCAGTTATCAGCTAGCTGCATGTGCATGCGCTATGCGCTAATTGAGCTTGTTGACGTCGATTTGTTGATGCGGCGGCGCGGCATACACTTTTGTGTGTATATCACACGTCGCCAAGCAACAATTCAACGCGATCTCAACCTCGTCCCCAGGGTGTCGAGCAGTACGCGCCCACCACTACCTGCTCTCTCACCCTGGTATCGGACATGTACGGAAGCTTGAATTGCCTTCCGCGTTACCGCGTTACCGCGATAATTTATCGCAGAAATCCAGAAATCAGAGATAAATCCTTCCGCGATACCGCGTTACTGCGATAATTTATCACAGAAATCCAGAAATCAGAGATAATTCCTTCCGCGATACCGCGTTACTGTGATAATTTATCACAGAAATCCAGAAATCAGAGATACCTATTCCGTGATACCGCGTTACTGTGATAATTTATCACAGAAATCCAGAAATCAGAGATACCTATTCCAGGATACCGCGTTACTGTGATAATTTATCTCAGAAATCCAGAAATCAGAGATACCTATTCCGCGATACTGCGTTACTGCGATAATTTATCTCAGAAATCCAGAACTCAGAGATACCTATTCCGCGATACTGCGTTACTGCGATAATTTATCACAGAAATCCAGAAATCAGAGATACCTATTCCTCGATACCGCGTTACTGCGATAATTTATCACGTATACGGAGCTTTAAATTCATATGTGTCTCCAACCTCGTCCCCAGTGCTTACTTTATTTCCAACCGTGTTTCCAATAGTAAGAGAGCAGGTAGTGGTGGGCGCCCTGCTCGAAACCCTGGGGACGAGGTTGATGTGTCTCCTCTCTACAATCGATGAGTGCGCGATGTCACGTGATAAATTATCACGGTAACGCGGTATCGAGGAAAAGCTATCTCTGATTTCTGGATTTCTGTGATAAATTATCGCAGTAACGCAGTATCGCGGAATAGGTATCTCTGATTTCTGGATTTCTGTGATAAATTATCGCAGTAACGCAGTATCGCGGAATAGGTATCTTTGATTTCTGGATTTCTGTGATAAATTATCGCAGTAACGCGGTATCGCGGAATAGGTATCTCTGATTTCTGGATTTCTGAGATAAATTATCGCAGTAACGCGGTATCGCGGAAGGAATTATCTCTGATTCCTGGATTTCTGCGATAAATTATCGCGGTAACGCGGTAACGCGGAAGGCAATTCAAGCTTCCGTAGACATGCATCAAAAAAACTTCCGCGATACCGCGTCACCGTGATTTATCACAGAAATCCGGAATTCAAAGATACCTTTTCCTCGATACCGCGTTACCGTGATAAGTTATCACAGAAATCCGGAATTCATATATTCCGCGATACCGCGTTAATTACGGTGATTATTTATCACAGAAATCTGGAATTCAAAGATAGCTGTTCCTTACGGAAGCTTAAAGTGACCATCCGAGTTTCCACGTTTCTTTGATAATTTTTCTCGGAAAGATGGATTTAATACTGAGATATTTATGACGTGTTTCCCTGATATCGTATCCTGGAAAGACTTTTTCTCTGATGTCGTTTCTCGGAAAGACGTCTTTCCCTGATAAAGTATCTTGGAAAGACGTCTTTCTCTGATGTATCTCGGAAAGATATCTTTCTATCGTATTGGTATCTCGGAAAGACGTCTTTCCCTGATACTTCAATCTTGCATTGCGAGTTCTCAAGACCAAGAACCGAACACATATGGAGCGCCGTTTGTCAAATAATTATTTAGCCAACTTTAAGTATTTACTACGGAAGCTTAAAGTGACCATCAGAGTTTACTCTTTTCCGAGATAACTTATCTTGGAAAGATGGAATACTTAGATGTTTTAGACGTCTTTCCCTGATACCGTATCTCGGACAGAGTATTTCCCCGGTATTTATATCTCGGAAAGACGTCTTTCCCTGATATGGTATCTCGGAAAGACGTCTTTCCGAGATATTATATTTCAGAAAGACGTCTTTCCCTGATATTGTATCTCGGAAAGACGTTTTTCCCTGGTATCATCTCGGAAAGACATCTTTCGCTCATATCGTATTTCCGTCGGAAAGACGTCTTTTCCCTGATACTGGTATCTAGCAGTGTGAGATCGCAAGACCAAGAATCGCACACATATAGAGCGCAGTTTCTCAAATAATTATCTAGCCACTTTTAAGCATGTTTTTACCATGGTTTTGCTTGATTATATGTAGACAATAGATTTTTGGCTTTCAAAACTGTTTTATGGTTTACAATCCATCACAACGACACGATTTTACACTTTTTTATGGTTTATAAATAATGAAAAACGATCAACGACGTTAGGCCTAAAAAAAAAAGTGTTATGTTGGCGTAACCCGACCGACCCTAAAAATGCGGCCGACCCTGGATATTTTTTTTTTTTTGAAGGGAAGAAATATAATTAATATCTATAGAAATGAATTTTAAATACGTTTTGAAACCATTTCTGACCGTTTCTCCTCAATTGTATGACGATAGCGCGCGTGGAACTTTGGAGTGCACAGCGTTTTGCACCTTCCTCTCCATGACACAAAGAACATGCAGCTCAGAAGATCGCGCAGGCGCGGCCTACAGGCAGTGCGCGTGCGGACCTCGATGCACCATGCATGCATGATAGATGTACATACTGTACATGTACATGTACAGTACATGTATAGCCTCGTCCTAGACTGTTGCACGGCGCGAACTGC
This sequence comes from Patiria pectinifera, assembly GCA_029964075.1. NCBI lineage: Eukaryota > Metazoa > Echinodermata > Asteroidea > Valvatida > Asterinidae > Patiria > Patiria pectinifera. The sequence continues at coordinate 5,070,525 of CM057136.1, read as the reverse complement.
TACATACACTATTGAAAATACTTCGCTATTTATTCCATGTTAAAAAAAAATAGTTCATTATAATATAAATTATTTTAATTAATTTTCCACTATTTTACAAGATAACAATTGATATATGTTTATTCTAAAAATGGTAAACTATTCTGTAACCCCGGCGGCTGACGCGACCCGGCCGCGCCGGCCCCCGGCCCGTGGTTACGCGCGTACGCCGTCGCATCATGGCGCCCGGTACCGAAGCGTACAGTGTTTCCATCAAGGGCAAATGGGGATCTTCGGTCATTTTCGACTGTTTAATGCGGATAAATTTGAGTCTAGAGCTGGGGGTAATCTCCCAGAGCTGTGCAGATGGTGTAAAAGCGGGTTACACCGTGCTAAAAATACAAACTTCAAAGGAAGAATCGGGTCCATATAAAGATGTCGATGCAGATGAAACGGCTAACATTTTTGTCTGATTTTGGATTCCGCTTTTTGATATGTACCTTTGGAAAGGTTGATGAGTTTAAAAGTATACAAATATTGTGTGTAGCCTTGTTTTCTTTTGTTATCGTGTACTTCTACCGGCTTAATGTCATTTTCGTTGCAGGGATTTAAAAAAAAACAAAAAAAACAACAACAAAAAACGACCTACCTACCCTATTTTTTCTGGCCCGTTACGCCAACATAACTTTTTTTTTTTTAGGCCTTATTCACAACTCGCGGCCATCTTGAAAATAGCGCCACCCATATGGCTTACTAAGAACAAATTGCAATAGCTGGCAGTGACCTACGTTTCATGTTGTGACCGGGCAATGTGTTCCCCTCTACTGTTCTTAGTAAGCCATATGGCCATTTTAAAGATGGCCGCGAGTTGTGAATAACGGCGTTGATCGTTTTTCATTATTTATAAACCACAAAAAAGTGTAAAATCGTGTCATTGTAATGGTTTGTAAACAATACAACAGTTTTGATTACACATCTATTGTTTACATAATTATAATTGAGCTATTAACCATAGTAAATTACGGAAGCTTAAAGTGACCATCCGAGTTTCCACGTTTCTTTGATAATCTATCTCGGAAAGATGGATTAGTGAGACATTAATGACGTGTTACCGTATCATATTTTGGAAAGACGTCTTTTTGTGATGTCGCATCTTGGAGAGACGTCTTTCCCTGATATAATATCTTGGAAAGACGTCTTTCTCTGATGTCGTATCTCGGAAGGATATTTTTCTCTCATAGGCCTATTGGTATCTCGGAAAGACGTCTTTCCCTGATACTTCAATCTTGCATTGTGAGATTGCAAGACCAAGAACCGAACACATATGGAGCGCCGTTTGTCAAATACTTATTAGCCAACTTTAAACATGTTTTTAACATGGTTAAGCTCAATTGTATGTGAACAATAGATTTGTTTCATTGTTTGCAAACCATTAAAAATCTTTTTGTATTAACGTTATGATTTATAAACCATGAAAAACATAAAGTCATTGTTTACAAATAATGGAAACTGGCAAGGTGTGCAAATTCAAGGTGTGCAAATAGATCGGGTAGGGCGTAGTGTTGGGGATGAAAATGTGGGGAGTTAAATTTAAAGGGGGATATAGTTGAGGAGACATGCAGTTATAGAAAAGCAATTTCTGTGGTGTGTTCTGAGGCAATTTCTGACCACTACAATCAATTTCAGCGAAAGATCATCTTTTAAAGTTTTGAGTTTGGAGTAATTGAATCAGCTACATGTATTCTGAGCAGTATAGAATCATTATTGTAGGCTACAATTTTTATTCGGGGAAGAAAAGTGGGGGATGTCAAACAATGTCCCCCACTTGAAAAATGTGTGTGTGTGTGGGGGGGGGGGGTTCCCTGTCCCCCGTCGATTTACGCACATGATAATTATGTACCATAACTGTCTGTAAATGTTCCCGTTGGTCTGCTAAATTGGCCTTTTGTGAGGCAGTCGCATTTGGAAAACGAAAAGGTTACCGTAGTACACGGGCGAAGGCTGATTGTACAGTTTTGACAATAAATCATAATAAAATAAAACGTGAAGGTGTCATTTGAAATGTAAATGTTGAGTGTTACCATCAAATTACAAAGTCTGAATCATGGAGGAAGGTCATAATTAACTTTCAGTATTGGACTCTTCAACAAACGTAAACTTGAACTTCTTACAATTTGCCAGACCGTCTGCGAGGAAAAAGTCGATTCAACTTTTATTCAAGTTGGTTCAACCATCTATATAAGAGCAAGTTTTACTCGGCCTCCGAGAAATGTTTGCTCCTGAAACTAGTGAAAGGATCCGAGACCGCGGTCTCCCGCGACGCCAAAATGGCTCCACCTTCCATGGAAAAATGTGGAGGGTGTCTTCCGCCGGGTGGGACACTTTTTCGTCGATTTTTTTTGTGACTGCGTTTAAGATCGCGATAAGTTGAAGCAATGCATCGATCCTTCGTTGATCCCAAACAGGCCCCCGAAATTATCAACGCGACACTGAATTATACGTGGCGGGCAGCGAACTCACACCGCTCAGCCTTGGTGGAAGCATGGAGCTATAAACACGTACATGCTGGAAGCAACAGAGCACTATATCACGTCACACGCTTGTGCTTCAAACAGCGAGCGCCGTAGACCCAACCTCGTTTCCAGGGTGTGGAGCAGGCTGAAGTACGCGTTGCCATCGACGGTTTTACGCACAGCCGGTAAGTACTACGCAGTGTAGACTTTCGATTGGTCACACCGCGCGAGGCATACTAATGTATAGTCCTTCTGAGTATTCGTTGCACTCGGCGCAGGGGCGGCAAGCGAAGCACAGGAAAGAATAGGGACACTTGGTGGCCACGCACCATGGAGAAAAAAAATAATATTTTGCCAAGGTCACCCCATGCTACCGTTTGGTGAACACTTTTGCAGAACAGCCGAGTAGAGAGAACACGTAAACGCAACCCCTACGTCGAAGCCGCTGACCTCGCACAGTCTAGACACGCAGAAAAGCCAGCACAGGGGGCGACCAGGCAGTCAACGTGAATTAAGTGCACACAACGGCTAATTCCTGCGCAAAACGCAGTCACGAAATGATCGACGAAATGGATCGCCGGTCCGATGGGAAAATTAGGACGACCCAAAGTGTCCGGGCGCCAAAATCGCACCACGTCCGTGGAAAAATGTGGAGGGCCCTCCACATTTTGGAGGGCCCTCCGGTGTCTTCCGCCGGGTCGGGCATTTCGGGTCGTCCTATTTTTGTTCCGTACGGACCGGCGATCCGTTTTGTCGAATTTTTGTGACTGCGTTTAAGATCGCGATATTTGAAGCAATGCATCGCTCCTTCGTTGATCCCAAACAGGCCCCGAAATTATAAAGCGACACTGAATTATACGTGGCGGGTAGCGAACTCACAAAGCTCAGCCTTGTTGGTGGAAGCATGGAGCTTTAAACACATTATGGAAGCAACAACACTCTATCACATGCTTAGACTCAACCTCGTTTCCAGGGTGTGGAGCAGGCTGCAGTACGCGTTGCCATCGACGGTTTTACGCACAGCCGGGAAATACTATGCAGTGTAGACTTTCGATTGGTCAGACCGCGCAAGGCATACTAATGTGTAGTCCTTCTGAGTATTCGTTGCACTCGGCGCAGGGGCGGCAAGCAAAGCACAGGAAACAATAGGGACACTTGGTGGCCACGCACCATGGAGAAAAAATATTTTGCCAAGGTCACCGTATTACGGAAGCTTGAATTGCCATCCGCGATACCGCGTTACTGCGATAATTTATCACAGAAATCCAGAAATCAAAGATACCTATTCCGTGATACCGCGTTACTGTGATAATTTATCTCAGAAATCCAGAAATCAGAGATACCTATTCCGCGATACTGCGTTACTGCGATAATTTATCACAGAAATCCAGAAATCAGAGATACCTATTCCTCGATACCGCGTTACTGCGATAATTTGTCACGTATACGGAGCTTTAAATTCATATGTGTCTCCAACCTCGTCCCCAGTGCTTACTTTATTTCCAACCGCGTTTCCAATAGTAAGAGAGCAGGTAGTGGTGGGCGCCCTGCTCGAAACCCTGGGGACGAGGTTGATGTGTTTTCTCTCTACAATCGATGAGTGCGCGGTGTCACGTGATAAATTATCACGGTAACGCGGTATCGAGGAAAAGGTATCTCTGATTTCTGGATTTCTGAGATAAATTATCGCAGTAACGCGGTATCGCGGAATAGGTATCTCTGATTTCTGGATTTCTGAGATAAATTTCGCAGTAACGCGGTATCGCGGAAGGAATTATCTCTGAAGTTTCCGGATTTCTGTGATAAATTATCGCAGTAACGCGGTATCGCGGAAGGAATTATCTCTGATTTCTGGATTTCTGTGATAAATTATCGCGGTAACGCGGTAACGCGGAAGGCAATTCAAGCTTCCGTACCTCATACTACCATTTTGGTGAACACTTTTGCAGAACGGCTGAGTAGAACAAACGAAACCAATCCAGGGACATACCGTTATTTCGTTTTACCGTTTTGGATTTCCTCTAAAACAAAAAAAGTAAACGCACCGTTGACCATTTTGTCGTTTTACAGTTTTGTAAAACGGTCAAACGGTATTAGGTCACAAAAATCAATGACCTTTTTGTTGTTTTTCTTAATTGTTGAAAGCGATAAACGGTTAGTTGCTTCATTTCAGAGTGTTGTTTTACAAGAACATGAATGACAATGAAAAACGGTCAATAGTCCTGTCGACCATGTTTTGATTTAGGTTCGGCAATTAAGCAATGCACTTAGGAATGTTTATGCGTCCTCATGGGATCGAGTCATTGCCTGGGACCCAAATTACCCTCCTCACATTTCGTTCTCACGACATAGTTTTCGAACTGGCTATTGAAGAGCCGCGCCGAACTCCAATTTCCTTCGAATATCTGCAACTTCTTCAAACGTATTGCCATCCTGTATCCATTGTAAAAAGTAATGTCCTCCCTTGAAGTTTTCCAGCGCCATTTTTGCTTGCAACTCTTAAGCCCCACCAACTGAATCGCGTGAGAAGGGGGTCAGGGTCACGCCAGGAATCATCACACCACGCATTATGCCGAGGTAACACTTGTTCATGTAAAGCATGGTCCCCCTCCATCCCCCTAATTGCCCAGCACCACAAAATGCACCACGGACTGTTCACTATGACACTGAAATAAAAAAACAGTCTGTATTCAATACTGACCGTTTTGCTGTTTTTCAAAGTTATTTGTGTAAAACTGTAAAACAAAAATCATTGATCGTTATGCTTTAATGAATTTTATTAAACTTATAAAACAGAGAAACCGCATTTATCTTAATACCGTTTGACCGTTTTACAAAACTGTAAAACTACAAAACGGTCATTGGTTTGTTTACTGTTTTTGTTTTGAGGAAATGCAAAACGGTAAAACGAAATAACGGTATGTCCCGGGATTGAAACCCCTACGTTGACCTCGCTGACCTCGCACAGTCTAGACTCGCAGAAAAGCCAGCACAGCTCCAGGGGGCGGCCAGGCAGTCAACGTGAAAAGCGCACACGACGGCAAATTCCTGCGCAAAACGCAGTCAAGAAAAATCGACGAAACGGATCGCCGATGTCACGGTCTCACTTCTCCGGCGTGCTAGCTTCTCCGCTTCAACACGCATGCACAAAATTGCGCAGTGGTGTACATTTTCGTCAACTTTATTTGTGTGCTGAGTTCTTCGGGGTTGTACTGGTGCACGTAATATCATAGGATATCTGTATGCATGGTTACAGGGTACCAGTCGAATCCAGAATTTTCGTGGCGCGCACAACTCCCAATAACCAAAAAAGACTTGAAATGCACATTTATTTTAAGCCGCATGGTTGCAAAAATAAAGACAAAATGGAACTCGAAGAGCAAGGAACACGGACCAAGGAGTTCGTTCTTAATTATTCCTCCATGAACGCACACACACATGCATGACGCTGGGAACACAAATCAGAATGCTTGCAAGACCATGCGGGAAGTGTTACATAACACATTCTTGGATGTCCCTCCCCCCCCCCTAGCCCTCACAATCCGGTTCGTAAGTGTGACGTCATCTCAACTTACTGTACATGGTGTAGCATGGCACCAATGGAACCGGAAGTTAACGCAACTTGAGCGTTTATCCAATGGGCGCTCGTAATCAGTGGTGCGTGCGCGTGTATGACGAAGTCACTTACGAACCGGATACAGCCCGAGGAAAAGTAAGCACAGCGGACACATCAACATGTATAGTGCTCATGTAACGTGCACTGCAACGTGCTCAACTGTCCGCCGAATCCATCCGGAGAAGCTAGCACGCCGGAGATGAGACCGTGACACCGGTCCGTACGGGAAAATTAGGACGACCCGAAGCGTCCGACCCGGCGGAAGACACCCTCCGCATTTTTCCACGGACGTGGAGCGATTTTGGCGCCGCGTGAGAGGGCGGTCTCGGATCCTCTCAGGAGCAAACATCGTCTTGGGGGCGAGTAAACTTCTCTCTTATATTGTTGATGTACCCTAACGTGGCGCGGCCCCCAACGTGGCGCACTTTGATTTTTCGCCTGAAGCGCCTACGTAGAGCGAAAGTTTTAACTAAAATTTCACAGAAAGTGAAATTTCATCAAGTTCTAAACACTCCTGTTCTGAAATCGCGAGTTTATTTACCCGTATCAAAGTTAAAAGAACAAATTATTTTGGCGTGATTTTCCGATTTTATTTTCAAGTGCAAAGTGAACCCTTTGAAAATACCCGGAATAACAAGAAAATAATTTTCTGACAAACATCTGGCTGGGTATGTAAGTAGAGATATTAATTATTTATCAGAATTTATCAAGTTTACAGAAATTCTTAAATGTTAATTTCGATTTTTCCGAGATTTACTCAAGTGCGCCACGTTAGGGAACACCCTAGCCCAGGTGGACTCCCTTTCCTCCCTACGTTAGTCGTAATGCAATGCAGACTTCGTCCAACCTGGGCTAGGGAACACCCTAGCCCTGGTGGACTCCCTTTCCTTCCTACGTTACGGAGCAATGAAGACTTCGTCCAACCTGGGCTAGGGAACACCCCGTCAATTTGTGCCCAATTTCCGGACGCCAACGTTTTTGAATTTCGGATTAAATTTCATGAAACCGAAATTGTTCACAGAGGTTAAATAGCAAGCATTAATAAGGTAAAAGTACTAGTATTTTACTGCATGAACTTGAGGTTTGTCAACAAAGAGGCCTGGCAACACTACACGAGGAACTTCGGGTAAGCTTCGAAGTGCGCCACGTTAGGGAACACGACTATATTTAGATAGCGCTCAAAATAATTATTTGACAAACGGCGCCCTGCCTTGGGCGCCGTTTGTAGCCAATTTTAAGTATTTACCATGGTTTAGCTCAAGTTATATGTAAACAATAGATTTTTATTCAAAACTGTTGTATTGTTTACAAACCATTACAATGACACGATTTTACACATTTCTATGGTTTAAATAATTTAAAAAAACGATCAACGACGTTATTCACAACTCGCGGCCATCTTGAAAATAGCGCCGCCATATGAACAGTCCAGGGGAACACACTGCCCGGTCACAACGTAAAACGCCATTGCAATGTGTATAGGTAACTGCCAGATTTTGCAGGGGGGGGGGGGGCTGGGGCTGGTACCCATCTTCCAAATGGGGTGCTCTGCAAAACTGACCGTTATTAAGCATATTGTTATTTGGAACCCTTGACCCCTTGTAAACCTGTGACCCCTTGTAAACCTGTATCTCTTATCACAGCCATGTGATGGACCGTACAAGGGAGGGACCGTACAAGGAGGAGTCTGACCCCTTGTAGCTCATTAGCGCATGCTAGTGTTGATAGAGTAGTATTAGCACGTAATACAGCATGTAGAGTGTGGGGACGACCGACTTGTGAGACAACAGGTAAGCGTCTTGGTCTACCTTCAAGTTGGTAGTGGTTGTTAACCTGTTGACCTGTTCAACAGGGACGGACAGACCAGGGTGGCTAGGTATACTAAGGCCAAGTTCGGGCAAGGACCATTAGTCGACTAGTGGTTGATTTGTGACGTACCTTATGCCTGCGCACTGATAGCAACGTGCGAACGTCTCTAGTCAAACGCTGGTCAAAATGTCATCGCAAAACTTCTGGATCCTGGCTCTCTGCTAGCGTTATGAATGCGCGCGGCTATTGGTTACCAGCGAAGCAACCAACCCCAGTAGGCTGGTTCCAAATAGTCGACTAGCATAGTCAACCACCGTCGACTAGGCAGAGTTCGGGCAAGCGTTAGTTGAACTATGGTTAACTATAGTCCTTGCGCGAACTTGGCCTAAGTCTCAATGCCTAGCTTACTTGAGCAACCAGCGACATAAACACCCAGCACGTTGGTAGGTGGGGAGAGAAGTCAAGGTCTTCGCCCTGCCGGAATTACAAAGACCGCTGAAACCGCTTAACTATGAAGAAATCCAACAGCAATCGGGTTAAAGCCCCGACAAACAGACGGACTCCACTACCTCAGAGCCTGCAAATGCAAGAGGGATGTTTCAAAAGCATAAAATGAATTTGTTGAACAAAATCGGGATGTTTTGAACGAATTATATGATTTTTTCTTACCGAAAAGGTATTTATGAATGGGAATAAATATGTGCTCCGTCGGTATTTATCACTCTGTTTAAGACCACTAAGAGTCTGGGTGCCGATAATTACCCTCGCCTCCGGCTCGGGTAATTATCAGCACCCAGACTCTAAGTGGTCTTAAACAGAGTGATAAAAACCTCCGAAGCACACATTTATTCCCTTAATAAAAGTAAGTTTTGAGTTAAACGTCCATGGTACTTGTTTGTGTACAACTGTGCTGTGGCATGCTTGCTAGCCTACATCGTAAGTGCACATGCAATGACAAGGCAAGATTTGCTCTGAACACATAATTGCTTAGCCATAGGATGATTTTGATAACATGTAGTTTACATGATTGATTTATATTGCTTCATAATTTCAGCACCATCTTCTCTGTAAATAGTGTAACGAAATTGTTGAGGACAAAACTAGGTTAATTTATATTGTTGAGGACCAAACATTTTGCAAAATTGAGCATTTCATTTTGATTTGTTTGTTAATGTTGAGGCCTACTTATTCAGACATGACAGATGTGTTAGCCTAAATTGCAAATTGAAATTGTTGATGCATACAATTTCTCAAAATTGTTTACATTTTAAAGTGAGTAAATGCGAGGATGCATATGTATTTCAAGTGGGGGGTAGTGTGGCGAAAATCGCCAGGATGCTTGTTTACTTTTTCCAGTTCCAATGCTTACCGATGTTCATAATTAAATTAAGGATAGAACTCTCTGAATTACTTAGAATCACTGACCTTTTTATTAGCTGAGAACTTAGATTTTACTTAAGATATTTGTTCAGTTAATGACTCATTTAAACTTTGAGCTATATTTCTATATTTTTTCCCCACTATTTTCATGAATGCTTAGAGACTTTTGACATGAAATTGAAAAGAAAACTTGCTCCAAAACCATAATGCGCCGTGAATATCGGCATATTTGTCAGTATGCATGATAATGGTCAGTTTTGAAGAGCGCCCCCACTTTCGGAAGATGGGTACCAGCCCCCAGGCCCCCGCCCCCAGGGCCCCCCTCCTTTTTGATTTTACGGAGGCCAAGTGTCCAGAGGGGAAAACATGTCTACATTTCGGTGTGGATGTGCGGGTGTGGTTGCCCCCACTGACATCAAAAGTTGGATACATTTTTTGTACATACAATGCAGTTGCCATGGCTTAGCTTTTTGAATTTGCAACGGCCAACCAGCACCAGTGGTGCTTTGGCTCTCCCACTTTCAAAACTATTCCACCGCCGCTGATCAAGATCCAATGAAATGCACTAAAACAATGGACATTCATACAGAATGCAGTTACACACAGGGAAATTCCATTTCATTAAAAAACCCTTAAAATTATTTGACCATTCATGTAGGTTTACACAAGAGACTTTGCACATTTTGTCAATGGCAGCAGAAGAAGTTACAAGGGTTGTCCGTCGATGTGAACAAGCAAATGAAGATGGCAAACTTGGTGAGCAGTGTAGCCTTACATTCCATTACTATGATTACTGGCTTGAACTCGGGGATGCTGTTTAACTTAATTCCACACTTATGGGCCAATTAGATAAGGGTAAAAGTTTGTTCCTATAAGTTGAAAGTGACTAGGAGAGGAAAATACAAGAGATGATATCTTTTTTATTTGAGAAAGTAACGGGTCTTTTTTCTGTGTTATACGTACGTAACATAGACACACTGGAAGGCAAAGGGTGCTTAGGAAAAATTCAGTTTCTAATAATAGGTACTTTTATTGGACATTATCAACCCATTTACATTGCTGTCAAGCGAAAATAAATGTTTTTGCACTGGCTTCAAAGTTATGATGTGATTAGGGTTACGTATGAACAGGGACAGACATTTTGTGACAACTGTTCAGTCTGTTCGTATGCATAAATCCTGATTATACAATACTAAATAATTCTTCACATTGACTCTGAGTTTTCTAGGTTTTGACTGATGGCATTCCTCCACGGTACATCTTCTTAAATCAGGCAACATTAGGGATCATTCAATGTTATGCTTATTTTGTAACTTTATTTAAAATGTCTGTCCTTCGTTACATATGTAACATTTTTAAAAACTTTGTCCACCATATTTTCTAAAATACAAAACCAGTTATATCCTTTGCAGGTGAGGATATTTGTCCAAAGCTTGCAATGTTTACAGCAAAAAATTGAGAGACCAAGATCCTAGTTTTATTATCAAAACTCAAAAGGTCTTTTCAAATAAACTCGGCATTATTCACACAAAGTTTTTGGACATACCGGTATTTGCAAAATGTTCATGATATTTCAAAAAAATATTGAGCCAATGAAATTCCCTTTTCAAAATTGTTTTATCATTGTGAACAGCGTTTACAAGCAATTTTATTTTATTAAAATGGCTCTGTATCAATATGATCAAGAGTTTTTGCCACTTGATGGAAAATAAAAATTGAAATTTCTTTTGAATTGAAAAAGTTTGTAAACAGATCAAGAATTTGATTAGTTAATGTTTAGATTTCAATGAATGGTAGGTTTGCGGTAACATCATGATATATGATATTTCTTTTGAGTTGTGTGGTTCTGAAAAGAACCAGTTGGTTTTGTTGGACTGTGTATGCTCACTGAAGCATCTCAGAATGATGTTGGAACAGCCAGGATGAACATCAAGCAGAGTGCCAAGGGTATAGGGGAACCATAGGCAGAACTAATGAAGGGGAACTACCGGGATTGGTTTGGGTCCAGGGCATCTAAGACCCATTGGACCTACCATGAGCGGTCGCCATATATCACTGCTGTGGTACCCTACGTCTTGTGGAACTGTGTTGTGCTTGTAGATTTCCATGGCCTCCCAGACTCGCCGAGGTTGCCACTTAAGATACTGATGATGAGCTGTCCTTGTTGCCAGTTGATTGTGTGGTCTTCGCTGTGGGAATGTTTGATGATGGAGGACTTGTTGTAGTCCCCTCGTTGGCCCTGTGTTTTACGCTCCTTCAGTCTTGTGTTGAGATCACGCCCACTTGTACTCTTTCCCGGATTTGGCCTTGGGGCACTTTGGTCTTGGGGAACTGCCTGTCCTTATAGGACTAAAGAATGTTGCGGATCTTGTTGGGTGCAGTATGGAAGACCTTGGGTATTGGAGACCCTTTGGCCAGGAGATGGTCTTGGATCTTGGGTCTGGATTCAGTTGGCCATGTATCCGTTGCATGGCAGTGCTGTCTTGACTTGGTGAAGTTCTTGCTGCAGATGTTCTGGAGTGCAGATGTTGTATGCTCTCCTCACTAGGGTGCGGTTGATGGACGACTTGATCTTTAGGTGATGAAAGGATGGGTTGTGGAGGTAGCGGACCATGTGTGTGGGTTTGTGGTACACACACTGTCTGAGTGTGCTATCAGTTTGGTGTCTTGTTCATTAAAAATGAATTGCTTTTGAATAACTGTTATTTGGCAAAAGATTGATATACAATGTATGTGTGTTTTTATGATGCAAGCAAGGAACAATTTTGTCCAAATTTGAGTTGGTCCTTACAGTGTACAACCTGTAGGTGAACCCGTTATTAGTAAATTGCAAAGTTGCTTTACCTTGCACATTTGCATTTGTGCTCACTATATTTTGATTTCTTATAATTTGTTTTTATTTAATTCCTTTATCAAACGCTCCTAAAAAATTACTAATCAGCATTTTCTGTTTATAATGCAGACCTGTCTCACTGCCTCTTGACATCATTGCCTGATGCTGTCTTCCATCTCATGAGGCATACCGCTATCCAGTCATGTGACATGTCACATAATGTAGTGAAGAAATTGCCAGCAAAATTTGCTACCACATTTATCCATTTGAAAGGTAATGTTGATGTGGATGTGTGGGTGCATACCAAGCTCTTCTATTGATTTTTATACTTCACACGATGATTTGGGGCTGAATGATATTTTTCTTTTGAATGGAAAAATCTAAAGAGTTTGGGAGCAGTAATTATTGCAAGTGTTTAAACAATGGTGGATCCGGGGGGGGGGGTGGGGGGGTCTCGTGGGAGTCCTTTCATGCCCCCCCCCTTCCTAGCACTAACCTCTCTGGATCCGCCCTTGTAAAAAGTACACATTAAGTTCATCTGCAAATTTGTTTGTATTTTACCTTTCACGTTACAAGGTCTGGATAACTGAAAATACCCATAAATTTCAAAGGTATGATGATATAACAAGAAATCCAATTTCTTCTTCCTTTCCTCCATCAGAAAACTAGTTTCTTTTCTTGGGCTTCATCATGTAAATAAATATGTTAAGGAGAATACAAGAGAAAGTGTGGATTTGTAATTTAAGAATTTACGAGGCGCGAAGCGCCGAGTGAATTCGTTAATTTAGAATCCACACTTGCGAGTGTATTCTGCGACTTAAACCATTGCGTCAAAAGAAGTATGGGCATTAACAGTGAGTGGAGATGAAAAGACTTGGGAAAAATTTTGCAACCTGATGCCACTTCCGTGATTGTGAACAAAGTCTATGGAGAGTCAAGAAATTTTTGTAAGTATTTCCTAACAAAATTGAAATATTTCTCAGTCCCAGATTCATGTCTTATCATCATTTTCCTATGAATAACCTTCATTGAGATGATATATGAAGAAAATAAGTGGCATCAGGTTGCAACATTTTTCCCGGCTCCTTTCGTCGAGATAGGGCCTATGGACAGTTCAGACGATGATTTCCTTCTGACTCGAAGTAGGTTTTGCAGTGACGGCAGAGAATCTGACAGTGAAGATGCATTGGTAATTTCGGAAGGAAAGATTTCACGCATACGGTCCTATTAATGCTCCTTATGGAGAACAATTGTTCGACGTATTCCATGTGTGGATTCGTAATTCTGAATCCACACTTTACTAAACATTCTTCATTCCGAATTCACACTTTGTGACCAGCGTAACAGATTCGTAGTTCCGAATCCACACTTCTAACAATAGTGTGACGTCAAAGCAATGGTTTAACAAACAATTAGAGAAGAGAAATGACGAAAACAGGTTTGGTCATGCCTAACAGGCCCAAGCACTGACACTTGCTCATAATTCTCAAACATTGCACACAAAAATTCCAATATCATCTATAGTCTGCTGCGAATAAGTATACTCACTCACTCAATGCTTTCAGTTCACAGTACACTTTCAATTGACTACATGTACATGTATATGCTGAGAGATTTTGAGGGGATAAGGTTGGTTTTATGGTTGGGTTGTATGCGTTTCAAGCCTTTTCTGTTTTCCATATTCCTCGATGTGAAATCAGTGCAGGAGGTACAAGAGTCTTGCTTGTTGCGGATGCACTGCCAGACCTACCGTAACGCTGTGAAGCCCAAACTTGGATGTGTCAGATACAAACGGCTTTGTGGCCTCAAGAACTATTTTGTGTGTTCTGGTGTAACTTTTCTGTGCATGTACATGTAGGAGTGACCCCTTTTAAGTGATATGAATCTGCAAATAACTGGTAATTCTGAATCGCCTGGGTCGCCTAACGTGTTAAGGCATCTTTCTGCAAAGGCTACCGGACAAGTATGTAGGATAAAATGTTTGGTGATTTTAACAGAGGAACCCTGTCTACCAGTAAATTGGTCCATTTTGGAAAATACAGTCTTAACGCAAAAGACATCTAACTTCATCAAATATAAGAAAACCAGCATAGATAATAAAACAAATAAATAATTGGCTGATTGGCTGTGATGATCAAATGTCTGGAGCAATTGGCTCTTTCCTCATAGCAGGTGAGACGTGGTTATGGTTGTCTTGAAGAGCAGTTTTGAACTTGAGGGCTTTCGTTGGTTTATATTTTTTCTTCTGATTTCGCTCATACGCATGAAAATAGTTTTGTTCCAATGGACGACATAATAATAACACTCATGGACTTCGCGAGGGGGGGCCAAGGGGGGTGCTTGGCCTCCCCCCCCCCCGAAAAGCCCCCCCAAAAGCCATGGAAGAAAACAAAGAGAAAAAAAGAAAAGAAAAAGAGGCGCAAAGTCGTATTGGTGTAAATTTAAAGGGTTGGGGGGGGGGAAATGTCCCTGGCCCCCTCTAAAACTGATAAATTGAGAATATGTTGAGAAATACAGGAATTTTTGGGGAAAATATGTTTTGCCCCCCTGTAGAAAAAATCCTGGCAACGCCCATGTTAACACTGACACTTAACTTCTGATTTCATAAGTCTTTAATATTCATGCATGGGAAGTGGCTGCCTGTGACCGAAGAGTTCCACCCAGTTTTGATTAAATACCAAAGTAGTTAGTATTTTTACTGCATGGGTTTTTTGAAGGAAATCGAGGGTTAAGTGGGAAAAAAAATGCAAGATTGCGCATTACCACGTTGTACACGTTAATATGCACCTGGCGACAGTAGTTTTGACCAAGCTAAAACATGACTCACGAAAGAAACTAATTTTTTTCCAACTTAAAAAACTTTTCCAAATTTCAAAAGCCAGTGTCATTAGGATTCACAGAAGTCTACTCTTGGTCCATAAACTACACAATAGCCTTTATTTTGGTGTTTTTATGATTTGATTTATCGTGTCCAGCACTTCGGTATTTTTTCCAAATTGGCATACTCTAAGATCACCATCTGAAGTCGTGCGCCGAACCATGATGTAACGATGACGTCATCACTGGTCACGTGACATGGCCGTAAAGTTGCATTCTTTGCAGGCCAATATCTCCTGAATTACTTGTCCGATTGGGTTGATCCTTTGCATGTACCTACATCGGGATGTGTTATACGCGAAATTTGAGGTGATGTTGTTGTGACGTCATCGTATGATTTTAAATGGATTTAAAAAAAAAAAAAATTGAGGTGTGTTGCTGTATGTCACGAATGCAGCACGCTAAATTCACAAATCTTTTTGTAACATGTTCATGAGATCATACATACTTACACACAAAAAGTCGGACGTTATGATGACATCATCAAAAATGCCATTTTTAAATCACATATTACCCAGTATCGGATCGTTACGAAACTCGACAGACAGTGAGATGTTGTTATTGTTATGCAAAATCTGAAGTTACGTCATAACTTCATCGGTTGATTTTTACCCCTCACTCAGCGGAGAGGCTCGAGGGGTATTGTCATCACCTACGGCGTCCGTCTGTCCGTCTGTCCGTTCTGACCATACCACCCTTGTGGGGTGATGTTCCTTTCAGGACACATCACCCCACTTTTTTCACAATAGAAAAACATCACCCCAGAAGGGAATCTTTAGAAAAAGGGATAATGGGAACACAATGCTATCACCCCACAATTCCATCTGGCTGGAACGGACAGACGAGCCAGATGGACTTCTGGGGTACTTCCATTGTTGTCCCATTGTCCCTATTTCTAAAGATTTCGTTGCAGGGTACCCTTTTTTCTAAATGTTTGTGCCCAGTTCTGTAGTGTATGAGAAGTTCAAAAGTATACCATATGTGGGCACAAACATCCGGGATCTTCTTACATTGCCATGTCTAGCTCCCAGACCGATTAACTTAAAACTCAATGATTCACGAGTCTTGAGTTTTAATGGTAACTCATTGCAACCAATAAAAATATGTGTTCAAATAAATTTAATTTTTCGTCAGCTGACATTATCCCATACACAACAATGGTATATGCACGTACAAGGCACACAGACATCTGGTTGCTATGTTGGTTGCAATGCACATGTAGTATTAATTTTTTTTTAGTGCAAGGCTACCGTGGCATTGTCTTTGGCTGTGTATGGTAAAAAAATACAAAATAACAAATACCATATGGAACACTTTCTGATAATCGAGAGACAGAATCTGTGGGTGAGGTGTCATGACAGAAAAAGCCAGGACTTTCACAGAATGGGTAAAGGTCGATTCAGACTCGGCGTGAACTCGGCCTGAAAGTGCATGTACCAATAATACAAATTTGTGATGTCAAAACATGTATTCGCTCTGTGAATTTGCAAAAGTTGAATGCATTGCAACTATCAAATTTGACTGTTAATGTTTCTTGACGTCAGATTTGGTTTGCATTTGCATTCACATGAAGTGTGAACCAGTCTAAAGGGGGAATAGGAGTGAGGGACACATGTTTAGGGACCTTCTCAACGGAAGGGGCCACTTATAGTTTAGTCTAATTTGGATTCTCATTTGCATTTTAATATTCTGTTTTCGTTTTGTTTGTTACCAGTGCTTGACCTGTCATCAAACAGATTTGGAAGTCTTCCAGATGGGTTATCACAATTGCTGGATCTTCACACTCTCAATGCATCTAACAACTGCCTTGTTGTTTTCCCAGCAACTTTAGTTTCCAGCCTTCCAAAGTTAACGAGCTTAAATCTTCAGAATAACAGTATTACAGGTAAGACATTCAGACAACAATTAGAATTAATTCTAATTAGAATTAATCAGACAACAATTCATAAGGAAGTATTCTTGCAAACAGAAGACAGATGTGCTCTCCTTACCCCCGCTTTCACCCTTCTCTTTCTACCCTCATGTCCCATGAATGGGGTATTGTCATCGCCTATGGCGTCTGTTCGTCGGTCCGTCCGTCCGGGCAGCTTAGTTTCTGGATGATAACTTGAGTTAGAAATGTTGTTTGGGATTGTAACTTCGGTAGGGGGTTGCCCTTAGGAGTAGGCAAGTTGGGATTGGTTTTGAGGTCAAAAGGTCAAAGGTCAAGGTCACCGTGGTGAGTTAAATGTAAATGGTTTCCGGATGATAAATTGAGTTGGAAATGAGATTTTAGTGTCTAACTTCAGTAGGGGGTTGCCCATTGGTACAGGCATGTTGGGATTGGTTCTGGGGTCAAAGGTCAAAGGTCAAGGTCACCATGTTGAGTTAAAGGTTAATGGTTCCCGGATGATAAATTGACTCTGTCTGAGGGGTTTCAACAGCAACACTGTTATTTTAAATGATGTTTTGAGGCCAGTCTGTTCTGATTAGACCAGGTAACTTGTAAGTGTATTTACGATCAAAGAAATGTGTTCAGTGTTTCTCATCTAAGGAGATTGTTTGTACATGCCTCAAGCAAACGTTGCATACATGTATGTAATTGTGAATTTGGTATACAGTAATTCTGGGATAAAAATTATGGCGAACCCATTTCATTGTTTACTGTAAACCTGGCCATTTTGGTAGGGGTCATCTAGGATGTTTTCAGGAACAACATGTTTGGTGTTCTATAATGTAGATGTTCTTCTTGTGATTATTTTGTGTGTGTGTTTTATCACATTCAATCATTTACATGAACCCATAGTGAACCTGTGGTGAACCCACAGTGACTCCTTAGGTGAACCTGTAGTGAACCCATATTCACAAATACCTAAGACAGTTGACCCATTCCTATAGGTCGAGAGCCCATCACAAGGCCGGTTTTAAAGGTTGATAAGACACTGGCTGGCTGGTCTTAAGTAAACGCTTTTCCAGTGTCACATGAAATTTGGACACTATGAAATCAAGTCCCTTTTTGAGACCCGGTTGGAGTGTTTTACACTGATAATGACCGTCGCCTTCGGCTCAGGTCATTATCAGCGTCCAGACTCCAAACCACTCTGAATCACCTTAGGGGCCATTCAAAATTTTCAATGCTTTAAATTTAGATTGTTACCCCTCAGCCGAGAGGCTCGATGGGGTATTGTCATCGCTGACGGCGTCCGTCCAACGTCTGTCCATCTGCCCTGACCATACCCCACATGTGGGGTGATTTTCTTTCATGGACATCACCCCACATGTGAAATCTATAGAAAAACATTACCCCGGATGTGAAATCTTTAGAAAAAGGGATAAAGGACTACAATGCCATCACCCCGGTTGTACGTCCGTCCCGGCAGCTTAGTTTCTGGATGATAACTTGAGTTAGAAATGTTGTTTAGGTTGTAACTTCGGTAGGGGGTTACCCTTAGGCGTAGGCAAGTTGGGATTGGTTTTGGGGTCAAAGGTCAAGGTCACCATGGGGAGTTAAAGGTAAATGGTTTCCGGATGATAACTTGAGTTAGAAATAAGAATTTGCCGTCTAACTTTGGAAGGGGGTTGCCCTTGGGAGTAGGTAAGATGGGATTGGTTTTGGGGTCAAAAGGTCAAAGGTCAAGGTCACCGTGGTGAGTTAAAGGTAAATGGTCTCCGGATGACAACTTGAGTTAGATGCTTACATGTATATGTATGTACATGTACGCATGTCTAGTTCTCTTGCCCTCTGGCCCCCCTCCCAATAAATGTTGCCTTTTTAAATAACCTGTTTGGGAATTAAAAAAAAAAAAAATTGAATGTGGTGGCCTGAGTAAGAAATTCTTTCAAGGCCCTACTACCGAAATAAAAAAGTGTAGTTCCAGAACCTGTTCCATAAAGAGAACAAAAAATGTGTTCTGTGGCTCAAACTCCTTTGAAGTTTAAGTCTACGGTAGGCCTATCTGCTAAAAGACACACCAAAAAACACCCAGACAAGTGAGAAAGTAGCATTTTCTTCATAGAACTACCGGTAATTGCTTACAGTTGTTTTATAAAGTCATCTTAATAAAGAAGTCTTTTTGACTTTGTATTTATGAACCTCATTTGCAAAACTAACTGTAAGTAGGTATCCGTAGTTCACTTTCACCCCAAAAGAAAATTTTTTAATGCCTAAAAAGTCTTCTAAAATTCATTGTGGAATGTTAAAAAAAAAATTTCATTTTTTATCATGGAGGAAGGAAAAGACATGACACAAATTAAAGAAAGGACACTATTACTTAACGACACAATATTTTAGACTGGCGTTCCTGCGCGGCAGGCGTGTCCTTTTGGAAAATTTTCCATTGCTGCTGAGCGGTCGCACTGAATAGCTGTTTTCTTTGGGACTTTTGGACAGCAAACAGGACGCACAAACAAAATGTTTGTACGGTAAACATGAGTATTCATGAACAGCTTTTGCTCCGTCCAAAAACTGCGCCTAAAGATCTGCCAGATCTCGCCTCTTGTGACATCCATAGTGGCAGCCATGATAATCCTTGTAGGAATGCCTCATTCATATGCGCTGTGCATGCAGCGCTAGCGAGACTGCAGGTCATGATGTCTGTAAATGGGGACGAAGTTGGAAACCAAATGCGCATTGGAACGCTGGCGTGTGGTTCAGGCAAGTCAAAAGATCTAGCTTTTTGGGGGGCTTTTTTTTTGCAATGAAAGTGAATTTCGATTTTCAATTATCTACCTTGACCCACCCACCCACAGTTTCGAAAAGAAATTGAAATGTAAAAACATCAAAATTTTGAATGGCCCCTTAGTAAACTCATGCATAGTGAACACAAAATGAAAACATAATGAACCTGTAGTGAAGTAATCAATCTGTACTAAATCAAGCTTTTAAAGTTTCTTAAACTAGTGAGCCTCCTTTCTTGAATTTGAATAAATTGACCACTGAAATCAATTTAAGCAGAACTGCTTACATATAGTTTAAATAAATTTTAGAAATAGTAATTAAATAGATTTTAGAAAGAGGTGGGTGATAGCAAACGTTTACCATGGTGTGTTGTGTGAACATGCTAATACATGTACGTTTTTAATGTTCATTATAAATGCAGATGTGGACTGCCAGTGCCTGACAACAGCTGCATTCACTCTGCATGAAATCAACTTGGAAGGGAACCCACTGACAACTGAATGCCAAACCCTCCTCAAAGACATTTTGAAATTGAATATTAAGATGAGTGATCCTGTCGATAATTTTAATTGTTTAGATTGATCAAATTGAAAGAGCTGTTGTAATATATGGGAGGTACTCTTCTGACGAATGTGAGTGCATATTTATGGTGTGCACCAAAGACAAAGAAGAAAAGAATAACATAAGGAGGACACAAGGTCCTTGTTGGACATCATGTACAAATCAACTGAGAAGAGTTACAAAAAAGTAGAAATAAATCAATGCTAAAGGTATGAGAGCTTGGGATATTGTGGACTTCATTGATTTCATTTTGGTCAATGGTCGTGTGTTATGGTGCTTCCGGTTTGGATACTAACAAGGCTAACAATCTTTCTTGGTAATTAGTTTGCGGCTGCTTTTATTTCTTTTTGCCAAATTGACTAAAACATTTTCCATACATATTTCTTATGTTCCAGAAGCAATGGTGATAACTACATTTATGTTCAAATAAACTTAAATCCTCAATCCGGATAAGTTGATCTATGGCAACAAACCATGCTACATATAACCATGTGGCACGGCTACAGTCCAAACCGCACTCCGCGAACTGCGCTATTTTAAGATGCACGCGCCATTCCGTATAACACGCACGTGTAATAGGATAACTGCTGAAAAGTTCACGTTGATACTGTGCGTCAAATTTGCTTGAAGATAAATTCATTGTCACACTTGCACTCGTGGAACACGTAAAGTGTTGTGTGTCTGCGTCTAAAATACCACTCGGCCTTCCGCCTAGTGGCGTGTGGGACACAGACGAACCACATTATTAGTTATCCCACGAGCGCAAGTGGAACATGGAATAATGTAGTGCGTCTGCGTCCAACATACCACTTGGCCTCGTGGTATGTGGGACACAAGAGGCACTACAATATTCCGTGTTCCACTCGCACCCGCAGGATAACTAATAGTGTTATCCATATTAATTGGTATTGATTATGGGGTGGGGGATAAGTGAAGAGAAGCCGCTGAAACACACCCATGGTACAGTAGTATCTATAAAAAAAAACCAGCTTATTGTGCGCATGTACATGCAAGGCAAATCATGGACCTCAACATCCTTTACAGGTTTGCCACAATGTCTAAAACCTCTTTTGTTTGCGTATTATTTGTTTCAAGTCACAATTGCAATTTAGACGAAATTGTACTTACAATTAGTATTTAAAAAAAGTTTGTTTCAAATTAGCACAACATTCAGTTAATTTTAAAAAACCTTTGCAGATTGTGTTCCACACTTTTTAATACCTTCTGAGACAAAAATGAAAGAGTCTTCTATGTTGCAGCACATAATGCATAGACTTATAAAAAGTCTGACTTGAATCAAGTCTATTTGATGGCAACCTCATGAACTGCTGGGCGTTTAATAACTGTTTATGTAGGCATAGGCATTTTGTCTGTTCATGTACATAAAAGTTTGTTTCAAATTAGCACAACATTCAGTTAATTTTTTAAAACCTTTGCAGATTGTGTTCCACACTTTTTAATACCTTCTGAGACAAAAATGAAAGAGTCTTCTATGTTGCAGCACATAATGCATAGACTTATAAAAAGTCTGACTTGAATCAAGTCTATTTGATGGCAACCTCATGAACTGCTGGGCGTTTAATAACTGTTTATGTAGGCATAGGCATTTTGTCTGTTCATGTACATAAAAGTTTGCCAATCAAACTGCAAAGAATGTATAAAACTGTCGGGGTATCAACCAATGAAATCTCAGATGCCATGAGGTTGTTGCTTTTCCTCATCGTATCCAGTCTACCTTGCAAATCCTGATTAACTCTCTTACAATGAACAAAACTACAGAAAAGCATACAATACACACTATGGCACATGCTATTTTTTGACTGACCAACCCTACATTGTACTTAAAAGGCCAAAAAAATTAGACCTATAGAATTAAAAAGGGTGAATACCAGATCTGTAGAATTGAAAGGGGTGAACACCAGATCTGTAGAATTGAAAGGGGTGAATACCAGATCTGTAGAATTGAAAGGGGTGAATACCAGATCTGTAGAATTGAAAGGGGTGAACACCAGATCTGTAGAATTGAAAGGGGTGAATACCAGATCTGTAGAATTGAAAGGGTGAATACCAGATCTGTAGAATTGAAAGGGTGAATACCAGATCTGTAGAATTGAAAGGGTGAATACCAGATCTGTAGAATTGAAAGGGGTGAATACCAGATCTGTAGAATTGAAAGGGTGAATACCAGATCTGTAGAATTGAAAGGGGTGAATACCAGATCTGTAGAATTGAAAGGGTGAATACCAGATCTGTAGAATTGAAAGGGTGAATACCAGATCTGTAGAATTGAAAGGGGTGAATACCAGATCTGTAGAATTGAAAGGGGTGAACACCAGATCTGTAGAATTGAAAGGGGTGAACACCAGATCTGTAGAATTGAAAGGGGTGAATACCAGATCTGTAGAATTGAAAGGGGTGAATACCAGATCTGTAGAATTGAAAGGGTGAATACCAGATCTGTAGAATTGAAAGGGTGAATACCAGATCTGTAGAATTGAAAGGGGTGAATACCAGATCTGTAGAATTGAAAGGGGTGAACACCAGATCTGTAGAATTGAAAGGGGTGAACACCAGATCTGTAGAATTGAAAGGGTGAATACCAGATCTGTAGAATTGAAAGGGGTGAATACCAGATCTGTAGAATTGAAAGGGGTGAATACCAGATCTGTAGAATTGAAAGGGGTGAATACCAGATCTGTAGAATTGAAAGGGTGAATACCAGATCTGTAGAATTGAAAGGGTGAATACCAGATCTGTAGAATTGAAAGGGTGAATACCAGATCTGTAGAATTGAAAGGGTGAATGCCAGATCTGTAGAATTGAAAGGGGTGAATGCCAGATCTGTAGAATTGAAAGGGTGAATACCAGATCTGTAGAATTGAAAGGGGTGAATACCAGATCTGTAGAATTGAAAGGGGTGAACACCAGATCTGTAGAATTGAAAGGGTGAATACCAGATCTGTAGAATTGAAAGGGTGAATACCAGATCTGTAGAATTGAAAGGGGTGAATACCAGATCTGTAGAATTGAAAGGGTAAATACCAGATCTGTAGAATTGAAAGGGTGAATACCAGATCTGTAGAATTGAAAGGGTGAATACCAGATCTGTAGAATTGAAAGGGTGAATACCAGATCTGTAGAATTGAAAGGGTGAATACCAGATCTGTAGAATTGAAAGGGTGAATACCAGATCTGTAGAATTGAAAGGGTGAATACCAGATCTGTAGAATTGAAAGGGTGAATACCAGATCTGTAGAATTGAAAGGGTGAATACCAGATCTGTAGAATTGAAAGGGTGAATACCAGATCTGTAGAATTGAAAGGGGTGAACACCAGATCTGTAGAATTGAAAGGGGTGAATACCAGATCTGTAGAATTGAAAGGGTGAATACCAGATCTGTAGAATTGAAAGGGTGAATACCAGATCTGTAGAATTGAAAGGGTGAATACCAGATCTGTAGAATTGAAAGGGTGTGACCTTCTGACTGCCATCAAGAACATGTTTAAATATAATGACTCCACAAACCAAAGCCTATTTACATTTTCTTTTCTCTTGTTTTGTACATAATTGTTTTCAGTTTTCTTTTCCATAAACCTTCTCTGCGGAACCATAAACAATCTATGCATATGCATGGTTTAATATGATTCTGATATATCATTTTCAAGTGTGCATTAATTAACATCACTGTGCACCAAATATCAGTATATATGCAGATGGTTGTAACCCCCCCCCCCCCAAAAAAAAATTAAACTAGCCAGAAACTTTAATTTGTAGACAAAATAGTGATACTTTATGTGGATATGATTTGACTGCACCTGTGCATTCAATTGGCGTGTTATCCTGTTTTTTGCCCAATTAAGCATCAGTGACCAGGCCCCTTTCTGGTTTTAAGCTAGTACACGTTTCTTACTACTTGTCACTGTCATTCCCTCAATTAAATATACATGTAGTTTGCTGACACCTGTAATATTTGGCAATTACTTGGTGTCATCCATATACATTGTAGAAACCTTAATACCTTGGGCCAAAATCATGTGTTTAGATATTAAATGTAGTTTGATGTGCTGAGCAATTTTACCAGATTAAACCTATGGGACGTTTACAAATTTTACGAGTTAAAGAGTTGTGTTGTTGATTTCACAGTGTTGCCAACAGTACCCTTTATCAAACAGACACGTCAGTGCTAACTTGCAATTGCATTGATAGAATTATAAGTAAATGTGAGCATTTTGGTACTGGCTCCTGGCATCCCCATTTGCTTATTTACCATCTGTGATGCCTTTCTTCAGTGTAATCCAAGTTTCCCCTCTAACCACACTGGAGAACAGATATTGTCTCTCTGCCGACCAGATTGGTATTCTCACATTTTGGATATGTTGAAAGCACTGTTATTTTTTTTCTTTATATGAGATGAATTATTCCAATAAATTCTGAATGTAATTGCCAAAGTGATGTCTGAATGCTACAATATACTTATAATTTACTGTCCCAACCCCTTACAAACAATACAGTTTCCATGAGAAAAAAAGTGTCCTAAATCTTTATGGTTAAATTTGTTATTCTTTGTGCAGACGTGTTCCTACAACCATTCTGAGATTATATGCGATGGCATCTTTAAAGCTTGCTCAGCATCATGAGGGTTCACCCAATGCTCCCAGTAAGGGCATTGATACGGCTTTTAATGGGGAACAAAACTTAAAGACTGGAGGTTCAGGCCAGTGTGATGCAAATACTCAACGTGTGACAGATGTCAGTGGTGATGTTGCCCCAAATGAGGCAGACAGTCAGCATTTTGGTATTGGCTCCTGGCATCCCCATTGCCTACAGAGACTGGTAAACCCGGTTGTGTTCGTTGTCCTCCTCTGTTTATTTACCATCTGTGATGCCTTCTTTAGTGGAATCCAAGTTGCTCTTCTAACTACTCTGGAGACCAGATATGGTCTCTCTGCCTACCAAATTGGAATGGTTGTCACAATAAATAAAATTGGTACAATGCTTGGCCTGCCAGTAGCAGCATACCTAGGTGGAAGACCTAATACCCATCGACCACGTTGGATAGCAGCTAGCGCCTTCCTGATGGCCTTTGGAATGATTGCCACATGTATCCCACAGTTCCTTTTTGAGCCATATCAATACCATCACAGTCAATTTGAAGATATGACTGAATCTGTTCTTTCAGATGATTATGACCTTTGCAGTGCCAGCACTAATTATTCATCAACATCATCATATGCAGAATGTACAGAAAGCACTTCATTGGACAATGAAGCAGCCTACATTATAATTCTGATAAGTCAGTTTGTGGCAGGCGTTGGTTATGCACCAACGAGGCCATTGGGCATATCATATATTGATGATAATGTCAAACCAAACAGGGCTGGATTTTACCTTGGTAAGTTGCTATTGCCGTCAACTTCTTTGTTTTAGTTCATGTCAGTTTTCATAATTTTTCAAGATCGGAATCTGTTGATTGAGATTCCATCTCTGAGTTGTTTAAAAAATAATGGAATATTAAAGAATTAAATAATATTTACAAATGAATATGAAGTCCCCAAGCCCCATTTTCAGTTGTAATAATACATTATCTCAAAACTGTATGAATATACCTGTGTACTTCCCAAAAAATGGCACAAAGGATGACTGGACATTTTAATGAGCATTTTTGCACTTTGGGAGGGCAACGTTATATAGTCAATTATTGATAACAGGTCTGTCAGTATAATTTATTTGTTATTTTTGTATGTTTCGGTTTTGTTGCTCCAATGTCACAGGACATCGATGCTTCTGACTGATACATGTAGTACTGTAGTGTCTTTTTTCATAGTTAAATTACTACTGTTATTTGGAAAACCACTAAAGTATTTGATTGGTCTTGTCTGATATTCCAGGAATAGTGTCCAGCATGTATGGTATTGGTGTTGTCCTTGGATTTCTGGCCAGTTCAGCTGCTTCCCTGATTTGGGTGGACTTCTATCGTACCCAAACAACTCTAACCCATACTGATAAGGCATGGGTATCTGCGTGGTGGTTGTTGTTCATCTTTGTAGCATTTATTCTTGTGCTCTCTGGGATTCCATTTCTTGGTTACCCAAAACAGCTGCCAAGGAAATGGAGAATTGCAAATGATGATGTCGACAGTGCAGTACCTGATGACAGCAAGAGCTCTGAACCCATACTCAGTACACTGAAACTTGGTGGGATTAAAGGTACATGTACATGTATGTAATGGAATGGACTCTGGTGTCAAATGGTGATAATGCTATAACGTGACCCGCTTTGCAGAAGTAACCTGTAGTATGATGTCACATTTGTCACAAATTTCAAGCGATACATATTTCGATTAAGAAATGCAGATAAAGAAAAATGTATCCAAATTGGCTATTTTAGTTTAGCAATTGAATAATTACTTACACATTTTTGAATCATTTTTAGCCCAACAATAATTAGAACCGATAATACGTTGATGAGCTTCAAAGAATCCTGTGAAGGAAGTGGCCTATGACCTATGTATAAAGCATCTGGCTGCAGCTGTTCAAGACCGCAGTTAGATAATGTGCGCAAATGCTATCCGAAAACTTCCCATAGAAATGCACACGTTCGATACCAGATGTGATTTCTGTTTCATTGCGGACCATGTGGACAAAATTTTGAGCATCGCATAATGCAATCTGATTGTTCGTGATTCGAAACGGAGCCTGAGCGAGTGACGGGAATTGTGAATTTACAATACAGATAAGTTTTACAGAATTTCCTACATTATTATGCTTTTCAA
Source organism: Patiria pectinifera (assembly GCA_029964075.1). NCBI lineage: Eukaryota > Metazoa > Echinodermata > Asteroidea > Valvatida > Asterinidae > Patiria > Patiria pectinifera. Next base: position 5,043,527 of record CM057136.1, on the reverse strand, counting down.
TGAAAAAAAAATCTCTAAACTGGAATAAAAGATTAATGAATCAGTCTTAACGGCCGTTTCAAACCTTGCAGAGTCAAGACCGTGATGACGCGAAGGTCACAGGTCACGCAAAATCCAACCAATCAGAGCATGAATTCATCAGAGTATCTCAGCACCCTGTTTGCAGGGGGGGGGGTACGAGCAAACTCGTAGGGCAGATCTGTTTGTGCACAAAACGATAGCCTTTCAGATGTTAAAATAGGGGGAAAGGGGTATCTTCATTTACATGAAATGTTTAAAAGTCAACATTTGTTTGAAGAAAAAATCTAACTAAATGAGGAAGTCAGGCAGTACATCTTTAGTGATGTACTGCCCGTGCTTTTCAACAGATTCCATTTTATTTTCCTGCAAACATTTTGTATGTTTTATTATATGGTGCAAAGTATGCGTGATCGATTTTCATCTCCCTAACCTCATAACAGGTTTTTAGGGTCGTCAGATGCTTCTGTCAAGAATTGTAATTTTTGTCTTCTTTAATTATTATTTCAGCTTTGTTGAATTCCCTGCTCAGGGTTCTCACTAATGGATCCTACTTGCTGGCATCATTTGCATTTGTAGCCTCTGGATTGATCACAGGCCTACTTAGTTTCTTCCCAAAATACATTGAGTCACAGTTTGGCCTGCCAACTAGTCTTGTCAATATTCTTGTGGGTAAGTTCGAGGATTGGGTGGCATGGGTCAGATAATACATGTACAAGATGTCATTGCTAATGAACCTTAATCGTATTATTTCAAAGAGTGAGGTCTTATCAAGTCATGGTCTGTTATTGAGATTGTCCCAATATACAATGTTCTCTGCAGTGGCATGGTCCATGGCAATTTGCAGAAATGCATTTTGCTTCAAAGGGTGTATAAAAAAAACTGTGTTTTTGTAGTACGATGGTATTTATCTATGGGCCTACAATGGTATTTATTTAAGATTGATGGGCCTTTGAGTCTTTTCGAGAATGATTTTTATTTTATTTTGACAACCTAAGGAATTTTATCTTATTTAAGTCACAGGCTAAAGCACCTGTGCATGTCCCATTAGCATGGGTACACTCAGGTGTACATTTCTTGTTCATGGTCTATTGCCAAGACTTTAATTTAAGCGTGTTGTATAAAGCAGAAGGGACAAAAAATACACAACAATTTGCCGCCACTGCCACCAATTACTTAGCTACAGATGGCATTTACACACGCATCTGGGGTTAGTGGATTCAGCTGCATGTGTAATTGCATGTCTTAGCCAAGTTTTTACGCAGCCAATACACTTTGCGGTTTTCATCTGATGGTCATATACAAATTCATGAAATGGATGTGTGTTGCTTGATCAGTTTATAACCAATGAATTTTGCGGTATGATGGTAATGTTGTTGATGCGATTAATCTTCACCTAGACATAATTTTTAAGGGGTCCGCTCATAAGTCTGACGCTTCATAGGTCCAACGCCTCATAAGTCCGACGCCTCATAGCTTTGACACCTCATAAGTCTGACAATTTAAATGCCTTGTTTTTCCGACGTCGGACTTTTGAGGCATCGGACCTATGAGGCGGAATAAATAAATTTTATGCCTCATAAGTCCGACGCCTCATAAGTCCAAAATTTCGGACTTATGAGGCATCGGACTTATGATACGGCCCCATTTTTTATTGGTCAACTTGCATGAGTCATTCATGCAAGTGATTTGACAAGAGTGTCCTAAATGTGTTCTTCATGTTAACTCTGCATGTTTGTGTTTCAAACAGCCATCATGATACCAGCCCTGGGTTTGGGTAGTATCCTAGGTGGTTATCTGTGCAGGCGATGGAAACTACAGGTTGTTGGCCAGACCAAACTCTGCTTGGCTTGTGTCTGCACTGCTGCTGTATTCCAGGTACTTCTCTTTGTGTTTGGATGTGACAACCAATCCATAGCTGGCATAAATGATGACTTCAGTGAAAACAGGTAAGGTCTTTGAAAAACAGAATTGAACTAAATTTCTATTCAGTTGTAGGTGTCGCAGAAGTCGCAAATCTGAATACATAATGGGATACAGGGATTTCAACATTCACGTTGATTGCCCGCAGCATCATAAGACAGTCATCGAGTGATATCCTCTCTGTTGCTGGTCTCAAGCAGTTGGTGACCCAACTTACACATTCACCTGGGCACACTGGACCTTTTGATTGTAAGTGAAAACGATCACTGTTTTAAAAGTGTGTCTGTTGTTAACGCCATGCCATCAGATCACGTGGCTGTAATTTTCCTTGCTGCCTTATCACACCTTAACTACACAAAAAACAAAAATCAATTTCGCAACCTCCAGGCCATCGATTTTGCAGGCTTTAAGTTTGACATTGAGGACTCATTTGCCAAGTTCCATCACCCTGAAAATCTGGCTCTTGAGGATAAAGTCAACTCTTTAACAATACTCTCAGATGTGCCCTTGGTCATCATGTCCCGATCAGGTCAACCAACAACCAGCTTCACCCAAATGCCTTTTGGTACAATGAATCTCTTTGAGCAATAAAACGCAAGAAGCCCTCCAAAGAGAGGCAATGGATGAAGTCAAAATTAGCTGTTGACTATCAGGCAATGCATCAAGCCACCTCAGAGTATCAAACCTCGCTAAAGATCACAAAGAAAAGTTACCATCAGGAGAAGATAAAAAATAGTAGCCAGAGTGACCTTGTTCGAGTCATTTAGAGCTGGACAGTCGAAAAACCTCCACAGGTTCTGCCATCTCGCAACTCAAAGAGTGACCTTGCTCAACACTTTGTCAGCTTCTTTGAAGAGATAAAGTACGTGGTCTGCACCTGTTCCCTCGACCCTGCTGCTGTCAGTGTGATTAGCAGCTGTATCGATATTCTCCTACCAGCGATAACCGATATGACGAACCAGTCACTTCAGTATGGAGTGTTCCCATCAGCTGTCAAGTCTGCACTCATCACTCCTTTACTTAAGAAACCAACGCTCAACCCGAGGTCTTGCAGAATTACAGACCCATCTTCAATTTGCCATTCATTGCACAGGTGATGAAACAAGTAGTCAGCCAGCAACTTGCTTCTCACCAACCAAACACTCTCTGCTTGCTGCATCCCAGTCCCCCTATAGACCAGAGATGCCACTTTTCAGGTTTTAACCTGAATTCAGGGTTTTTTTTCAAAAAATGTGACAAATTAAAAGTGCTGGATTTGGTCTGAAACATCCAGAAAACACATTTTTGAAAGGGGGTAAGGGCAGTTTCAGGTTTTTTAGTAGTGTTTCAGGCTTTTTATTGATATATTGGTGGCATCTCTGATAGACGCAATCATAGCCTCGAAACAGCTCTGGTTCGCGTCTACAACGATGTCTTACACAGCCTGGACACAGAAGATGGGGCAGTTCTCGTTTTCCTGGACCTCTCCTCAGCCTTCGACACTGTAGACCAACCACTCAATCCTGCTTACCCTACTGAACGAAAGATTTGGAGTGAAAAGTACAGCTGTAGACTGGTTTGGTTCGTATTTGTCAGGCAGAAAACAAAGTGTAGTTATAGACGGCAAAATGGAAGCCCTTCACCATTCTTCATCACACACCAGACAGAGCGCAGTGATATCCCTATAACCTCTGGCGACTGCTAGGCTAAACCCTTCGAGTCGGTTCATGATCTAGGATAGTCACCTTAGCATGCGCCCACAGGTCAATCCTCAAAGACCATCATTTTCATACGTTATTTAACTTCACAATGAGCATTTATCCAATCCGAACTCAGTCAGTATTCACTTCCCGTTTTGGAATAATGACGTCATCAAGCAAGATATAACTTGCATGTGTACACAGAATGTTTACTGAAATTTATCACACCGTCAAAGACGTTTTTTTAAACAAAATAATTGATTGTACTGGAATGGATTTAATTTCGAAATCTAAATTCTAAATTAAAATATATAGTGTTTCATAAAATAGTTGTCTACCCAACCACTCTGCGTTTGTAACAACAAATGCGAATCTCTAGTTCTTTCTTTGAGTGGTCGGGCACAACCCAACCACTCGTTGGAGTTATTCCGATTAATCTTTGTTTCTTTTTTTCTTTCTTTCGGACAATAATTCTCCGCGGTTTTTCTCTTAGACGATTTATGATATGAATTTGTAACTTTCAATATATATCGACCCTCATCCCAAGTGGTGCATATTACTCTGACATCACAATGACGTCATCGAGTGTCAAATTACAAGCGATTTTAGGTCAAAATATGACCATTTCCGTCAATTATAACTCATGAACAAAATGAACGATCACGTTCATATTTTGTGATCTGATGGACAAAATGAACGATCACGTTTATATTTTGTGATCTGATGGACACGTTCATATTTTGTGATCTGATGGACAAAATGAATGATCACGTTCATCAGATCACAAAATATGAACGTGATCGTTCATTTTGTTCATCAGATCACAAAATATGAATGTGATCGTTCATTTGTTCATCACGTTGATAAACATTTTTGATTTTAAAGTCAAAGTCGTTTGACCTTTCCTTCCGGGGCTACCGGAAGGTCAAAGTTAGGTGAATTCAAAATGAAGAAGTTAGCTTGAAATCAAAACAAAGCAAAATTTCTTTCGAACAGTTTATGGTATGATCATAAAACATAGTGTGAACTTGTACCGTTTTATGAAGATGTTTTAAATTTTGTTACGTCATCATGACGTCATCAGGTATCAAATTACAAGCAATTTAAGGGCAAATATTGACAAAATAGTTTTCGTTATATCTTTTGAACTAAATAGAGTATCGTGTTCGTTTTTTCGTGAGGTTGTAGACTATGCCGTGAGAAACATTTCGTGTTCCCGGACACAAAACAGCTTGACCATCACTTCCGTTGTTACCAGAAGTGCAATGAAAACTAAATATAACTCAAAAACGGATGCAATTTACTACAGATATATATTATGAAAGTGTTAAGTGAAGAATGCCAGACACAAAAAACAGTGTGATGACATCATCATCCAAAAGGGCGGCCCCTAGCGGCACATAACATAGTGTTTCTTTTCTTTATTTTAAAACCACAGGTTCCAATTTTACCAAATCGACCCTTGATATTCTTTGATTAACCACAGATAACTTGGCAAGGTTTCAAATTCATGACGTCATCAGACCGGAAGTTACCTTTATGAGGATTATCCAACGATCATATTTTAAATTTAATTTTATCATTTGATCCATGTCGTATATCTTAGCCCCAGTAGATACCATTAAAATGTTCACCTTTTGCTTACAAATACTGTGATGTCATCAAACCGGAAGTTCGGTGTTATGAATACATACACTTATATTTTCCAAAATTTTGTACGTTATTTAACTTCACAATGAACATCCACTCCGGACTAAATCAGTATTCACTTCCCATTTTTGACTATAATGACATTATCAAGCCAGAAATAACTTGCATGTGTCGTAGAATGTTGACTAAAAATTTATCACACCGTAAAAGATGCATTTTTGAAACAAAATAATAATTTGTTGTCCTGGAAAGGATTTAATTTCGTGATCGTTCTTATATAAAAATTTAAATAACTTAATTGGACAGTGTTTCATAAAATAGTTGTCTACCCGACCACTCTGCATTTGTAACAACAAACTCGAATCTCTAGTTGAGTGGTCGGGCACAACCCGACCACTCTTTGGAGTTGTTACGATTAATCTTTCTTTTTTGTTTTTTTCTGGACAATACTTCTCCGCAGGTTTTCTCCTAAATGGTTAATGATATGAACTTGTAACTTTCAATATATATCAACCCTCATCCGAAGTGGTGCATATTACTCTGACGTCATGATGACGTCGTTGGGTGTCAAATTACAAGCGATTTTAGCCAAAAAAGGGTCCAATTACTTTCACCCATAACTCTTGAACAAAATAATCAGTGATGTTTATATTCTGTAGTCAGATAGACCATGAATCGATAAACATTTCCTTTGGTGTACTTGAACTCGCTTGACCCTTTATTCCGGGTCAACGGGAAGGTCAAATTTAGGTGAATTCAATATGAAGACTTTAGCCTGAAATCAAAACAAAGCAAAATTTCTTCCATACGGTTTACAGTATGAAAATAAAACATAGTGTGAACTTGTACCACGTTACGAAGATACTATATATTTTGTTACGTCATCATGACGTCACCATGTATCAAATTACAAGTGATTTCAGAGCAAATTTTGACGAAATAGTTTGCGTTATATCTTTTGAACTAAATAGAGTATCGTGTTCGTTTTTTCGTGAGGTTGTAGATTATGCCGTGAGAAACATTTCATGGTCCCAGACACAAAACCGCTTGACCTTTACTTCCGGTGTTACCGGAAGTGCAATAAAAACAGAGTATAACTCAAAAGGAGAAGCAGTTTACTACACACATATAAATTATGAAAGTGTTTATTGAGGAATGCCAGACACAAAACAGTGTGATGACGTCATCTTTGGAAAGGGCGCCCCCTAGCGGCATATTAAATAGTGTTTGATTTCTTTATTTTTGAAAACCACCCGTTACAATGTAACCAAATCACCCCTTGATATTCTTTGATTAACCACAGATAATTTGGCAAGGTTTCAAATTCATGACGTCATCAAACCGGAAGTTAGGTGTTATGAATACATACAGGTATATTTTCCATATTTGCATAGTTATTAACTTCACAATGAGCATTTATCCACTCCGAACTAAATCAGTATCCACTTCCCGTTTTTGAATAATGATGTCATCAAGCCAGAAATAACTTGCATGAGTACATAGCATGTTTACTTAAATTTATCACACCGTTAAAGATGCATTTTTTGAAACAAAATAATTGATTGTACTTGAAAGAATTTAATTTTGTGATCCTTTGTTCTTACATAAACATATTCACAACTCAACTCGGCAGTGTTTAATGAACAAATTGCCTGCCCGACCACTCTGTGTGTTTGTAACAACAAACGTAAACCTCTAGTTCTTTCTTTTCTTTTTTTTCCCGGACAATACTTCTCCGCAGGTTTTCTCTTAAACGGTATATGGTTTGAAGTTGTAACTTCCAATATATATCGACCCTCATCCGAAGTGGTGCATATTACTCTGACGTCATGATTAGGTCATCAGGTGTCAAATTACAAGTGATTTTATCTGAAAAAGTGACCAATTACTTTCACCTATAACTCTTGAACTAAACAATCAATGATGTTTGTATTCTGTAATCAGATAGACCATTAATCGCTCAACATTTTTTGTTGTGTACGTGAACTCGCTTGACCTTTACTTCCAGGTCTACCGGAAGGTCAAAGTTAGGTGAATTCTAAATGAAGACGTTAGCCTGACATCAAAACAAAGCAACATTTCTTCCAAACGGTTCAAGTTATGATCACAAAACCTTGTGTGAACTTGTACCATGTTACGAAGATGTTATCAATTTTGTTATATCATCATGACGTCATCAGGTATCAAATTACAAGCGATTTAAGGCCAAATATTGACAAAATAGTTTGCGTTATATCTTTTGAACTAAATAGAGTATCGTGTTCGTTTTTTCGTGAGGTTGTAGACTGTGCCGTGAGAAACATTTTGTGTTCCCGGACACAAAACCGCTTGAACTATACTTCCGGTGTTACCGGAAGTGCAATAAAAACTTAATATAATGACTAATGACGTTATCAAGCCAGAAATAACTTGTATGTGTACATGGAATGTTTACTGAAATTTAATTGATTGTCCTGGAAAGGATTTAATTTCCTGATACTTTGTTCTTAATATTCATAACTTAACTGGACAGTGTTTCATAAAATAGTTGTCTACCCGACCACTCTGCGTTTGTGACAACCAATGCGAATCTCTAGTTATTATTCTTATCGTAAATACAAGCCCCAGAGGCAATGCAAGGCTGATTGCAAGCCATAAATTGAAAAGGGGAGACACAAGTTCAAGCCCCTTCACATGTTCAAAAGAAACCAAACAACATGGTATGGACTTCATGCAGGATATAGACCTACAGTACTGTGTCCACATCCGCGCCGAAATGTAGACATGTTTTTTTCTCCCAACACTTGCCCTGACACTGACCATTGGTCATTTTTATTGGGGGTAATTTTTTTTGAAAAGGGCACTTGCACATCCGTTGTGAAATGTAGACAAGTTTTTTTCTCCGGACACTTGGCCTCCGTCAAATCAAAAAGCGTGGAGGAGGGGGGGGGGGGGCTGATCCCATCTGTCGATGGGGGCACTGTTCAAAAACGACAATTATGCACACAAAGGGCCAATATATGGTGCTTTTCAGGGCGATACAATGCGAAATTCTGAAAAAGGCATCCAAAACGGCAGATGCCACAAAAAAGGGAACCACTTTTTTTTAAAGACACTTCTTTTTTTAAAGACACTTCAAGGGCACTTGTTCATAAAAAAGGACACTTCGCAAAAAAGGGCACTCTTTACAAATCAAAACTAATAAACCACGCGGGGTGATATTCAGTACCAAAAGGGGTGGTCCTCAGATTGTTTGATGTTTAGGCCTAAACTAAATTACAACTGTCGTTTTGTTGTTTATCGTTGGAACACGCTTTTAAATGCGATACTAAGCTTAATTATATTGAATACGAGTACGGTAGGTGCAGATCCAGGGGGTGCCGATATACCACCCCCCCCCCCCTGCGAAAAATGCTGGATCCACCCCTGTATGGGTATTGTTTTTTTTGTGGCCCTTGTTGATGTAAGGTGTTGCACACAAACATGATGGTATGGTTTGTAAAATCTTCAAGTCCACCCATACTCGTATTTTTGTCCGACAGTAGTCGGTGGTCGGCGTTTCGTTGTGATTGACATTAATTATGCATTTTGTGGTATAACTCATACCTGGATTATTTCAAATACGTTGTATGGCCTGTGTATATCAACATAATGAAGCTAAGTATTCCAAACAGCTGCGTCTTAAAATACAAATTTACCTTAAAACCACTACTTTTGGAAGTTGTGTTTTTTTAATTGCCCCCCTCCTACGGTTTTCGGGTGGGGTGATCCTGTGTGCTCTACGTATTACATAATGATCATGCATCTATCAAGCCAAATACCAATGTAAGATATCAAAACTGTCATCGGTAAACATGCGTTTTTAATATTTTTTTTCCTTTGAAAGGTATATTCCAAAATTTGGTTATTTTTGAATGATGTATTCTATTTTCATGTTTGTTTTGGTTGATTGACGTTTTACATAATTATAGCACATTATCTGCGTAGAGGGTTCAATACCTGAACGAAATGCTGCGCTTTTCAAATGCGGTAAACCAACAGGTGCGAACGAAACTATCATTGCTTTAACGCTGTGAGATATTTCTATAGAATTAGGGTGGAGCGCTGGGCCTTCCTTCTATTGTCTGTGTTGTGACACTGTGCCCGGCCAACGAATTGAAAAGGCCGTGGCGTAAGTTATTCATTCAAGGTATTAGGCTCTTTATAATGTGCCCGCCTCCTATTCATAACTCGAACGTAAAAGGAACTTATAGCTATGCCACGTGACAGGGAATTGGGCAATCACTGAGAAGATAACAAACGTGCATGGACGTACATGTTACGTCCTTAGGGGCAATTAAGGAACGTACCTATTCACACCAAAAATAGAAAAAATCAGAATTTCCCCCCCCCCCATTAAAAATAATGGTATAATACACATGACATTAAAAAATGCTAAAGGGGATTGCACTCTGACATCAAAACCACACCCATTAACTGTCGAACCCTATACATGTATTCACTAACTGGCACTAACCCCCCCCCCCCCAACAATTAGAATTGCGCAATAACTAAGTCACTGTATCAGATATCTCTGTTCTCAGGGCAGTAAGAAATCTGGGAAGGGAATCTAACATGCTAGAATTTCTAAATTCTGGTGGCAGAGCAGACCAGAGCCTAGGGAATCGATGAATAGCACTCGGGTGTAAAGTCTGGGTCCTAGCATATAAATGATTAAATGTCAGTACATCAGGATACCTAGGATTAACATGGACATAATTACTTACTGTATCACAGCGAATTGAAGTTAAAAGACACTTAATTACAAAGGAAATCAACAGCATGTTACGACGATTGGAAAGAGCAAGCCAGTTCAGTGAGCAAACTATGTCGGTATAAGACATAACCCCAACTTTTTGGGTTAACCCTCTATGTTCCGACATTTCTATGTTCCGACTGCACATATTCCTATTCCTAACCCGAACCGGGAGTAACACAATCTTATGTGCGGGTTGTCGGATCATAAGGGTGTCGGAACATAAGCACCCAAGGGGGGGGGGGGCCCTCGGGGCTTGAGCCCCCCCCCCCCCAAGAGGTTGTCAAATTTTTTTTAATTTTTTTTGGGGGGTTGATTTTTTTTTTTAGTTCCACGATTTGACCTTGGTGATATGTAAGTGGCCTATTTTCAAGTAGTATGATAGGGGTGTAAGTCTGCGGCCCAAAATTTCGCGAAAAAAATTCAACTTCTAAAAAAAAAATTGTGAGCCCCCAAAATAAAATCCTGGGTGCGCCACTGAACATAGGGGTGTCGAACATAGAGCAGTTACCAATTTTTTGTCCCAAAATAAAATGAGTAGCCTGCCTCTGTATGCGTTCAAGAGCCTCCTCCTGTCCATGAGTATGAGGTAACCATGCAGGCACAGGCAGAACAAGGCTCTTCTACAAACAGAGTTTGGCACTAACTGACGAATTAAAAGCAACAGTTTTGATCAAACTCGGCATTCTATTAGCACGGGAGACTATATCCTTGACATGATCAGTCAGACCAAGCTGAGCATTCAGTGTAACTCCAAGGTACTTAAATGACATTACAGGGGAACCACTCAATGTATAAATTGTGTCTAGCCCCCCCCCAAAAATAAATTCCGTAAAAAAAAAATTGCATTAGCAAAAAGAAGGATTGTGATGTACATGCGAACAGTCTCCCCCTAAAGAAGAAATAGCCGTGACAAGGGTGCATTAGTTAATATAGTCTGAATGATTTTAGGATTTTATTGGCGCTCCCCATTGAAAATATGGCATGAGCCCCTCCCCCCTATTGATTTTCGGAGGCCTAAGTGTCAGGAAAAAATAACCGGTCTACATTTCAGCATGCCTCCCTGAAAAAATTCTGGATCCACCGTGCTAGCCCCCCAAAATATTTGTTCTAGAACCGCGCCTGCATCAGAGTTGGAACTAATTGGGTAATACGTGTAGATCAAAGCATCAGCAGCAAATAAAACACATGTGGACTGTAAAGTATATGTGATATCGTTGATATTAAACATCACTGACTTACCGGTACTTTACCGACTGACATACTGACTGACTGATGACTTACTGAATTACTCCCCCATACGGTAATCTTACCGACTTACTGACTTCATGTTTTCTTGACCAGCTCCACCTGGCAAGCCTAGTCTTGGTAAGGATCCATGGATTGCTCAGTTGTTTTTGCACTTTGTTTGATTTCAGAGTAGCCATTCCTAACTTGACATCATCCTGCAACATGGACTGTAATTGCGGACAAGACACATTTCAGATGGTGTGCTTCCAAGCTGAGCAAATCACATACATGAGTCCATGCTTTGCTGGGTGTACTCAGAAGTTTGACGCAGCGGACTCCATGGTTTGTATTGAATATTTATGTTTATTTCTATTTAGACAACACAAGAGACTTTATGTCAAGTCTGTGCTGGTAATCACATTGATCCTTTTTCCTCCTTAAGTCAGTGATTTGACTCGTCTGGAACAAGAATTGATGAAGTTAGTGACTGGAAAGGGTGTTACCTGATGGACAACTCTTTAATCAGCACAGTGTTTTGAAATGTTTTGCAAGCAGCAGAATGCAGTGCAATGCATCATCACTTGTTTATATTTTGGCTAATTTTCGCCAATGAAAATGTATTATTTATACTTTTCCATATCCTACAATGTACCTTCTGATTCAGTGTGGTAAATTATTCTTGATTAAGTTCAACAGTATATTATGCATGGTTGTTAGTTACGAAACAGCTAACAAACTAGGTTTATTAATTTATTATGCTTCTTTACCCCGGCCAGGGTATGCCCAAACAGTTAAACTGGTTTCCATTGGGACCCTGCATACATTTACAAATTATTAAATATATTTAAGCAAAGTACTGTTCACAAGAAAAAAAATACATTGGTGAAACAGACTACGAACATTAACACAAAGTTTACAAATACAAGCACTTTATAAGTGAAACAGACATCTATTGAACTTTAGGCACAATAGTGACAACATTTTTTTTAATGCAAAAACGTACAAGAAAGAAATAGTTGGTCTCCATGCACACTCCGCACCCAGGATTTGGCTTGGGGGCACACAATTTTTTTTTTAATCAAATTTTGTAAGAAGTTTGAATTAAAAAAAAAAATGTTGCCCAAATTTTTTGGCCGCAGAAAATATTTTTGGGGGGAGGACCATTTTGACGTTGGTGGCACCATTTATACCCCTATTATACTACTCTAATATTCATATCACAATGTCAAATCGTGGGACTAAAAGAAAATTGACCTCTTGGGGGGGGGCTGAATTAGTGCCCCCGAGGGCCCCCCCCCACAGTAGATGGCTTTTTTTTACCACTTCCAAAGCCCAAGTGGGTGGGACACATCATGTGACAACAGTGATGCATTCCCTCCCAGTGATCTCCCCCAACTCTCCCTTTGCAAACGGAGAGGGGTACTTGTGTGGTTTCACATACATCAAATCATCTGTTGCAACCTATTATTATTATTTCACCTTCAGCAATTTGTGAACTGTTCCTGTCTTCATGTTGATGACCTTTCATCATCCGATGTTGTGCAAAATGCCACCTCAGTCAGCAGTGTGTGGGCTGTAGTAAAGGGAGCATGTGCATATCAGTGCAAAACACTCATCCCATTCGTCATATGTGTCATCATCTTTGTCTTCATTTTTTCAACTGAGGGGGCACCATTGATTTTGACTGTAGTAAGGTAGGAACCATGTTAAATAACCTTTGTTAGGGTTCTCATTGACACTGAATGAGGTGTACATGTTAATAGCAATATTATGAAGACAATTGTGTCCATTGATATTCATGAAAGTGCTAAGCAATTTTGTTGTGGCACCTAAACAAAGTTGTGGGGACACTAAATTCTGTGTGACCATATCCCTGTAAGTATGTTAAAGTTGTTAAAGTTGAGGTTAGGTTTTTTAAAAAAAGTGTGTAACTTCTACATGCTTTCATTAATTCGGATGAAACAGAGATGCGGTGACCCTTGGTTGGGAAGATACAATTCTTCATCGGATTAGTAAGGTCAAAGGTCAATTCAGGGTTGTCCCCAGGAATTTTCAAACCTGTGGGGGGAAGCTTTGTTGTGATTCAACAACTTCAGGAATGAGATTTGTCAGACTCTTGTTTGAAAGCAGACATTTTAAATCTGAGAGAAATACATCTCTACAAAAAGAAATGCATCTTTCAGAAAAGTTTTCCAATTGTCAGACTTTTTTTAAAATTAACAATCTCATTCCTGCAACTTGCAAAGCCACGGCGTGGGGTTCGGGGCCAACTTAAGGGCCCCCGCAAAACATTTTTACTTAAGAAGCTCTCTGGTGCATTTTAGAATAATTGTGGTGGTCTTTAAGGTATATTTTTCCTTAAAATTCAGAGGAGATTTATAATATTTTATTAAACAAAGAATCAACATTACACAAACATTACAACTCCCTGAACTGGAAAAGTATGGATTAAAAATAAGTTCCAAATTAAGAAATAAGGCCAAGAAAAAAATAATAACTTCTGCCCTCGATTACATGCCTTTCGTCATTCACATCACTGTGCTCAACACTAGTCATGACATACCTGCACTGTGTAGCGGGCAACGAACCACGTGGTGTGACCGAATATGTTACTGTTTCACTTCAAGTATGAGCAGTACAACCTCATTATAAATATATTTAAATAGAAAAAACATACACAGAAAAGAGAGATCACGTTCTGGGAATTTATTCCCAGGAATTCTCTTTCTCCATCAATGTTTGTTTGGTATTTTTTATGATCCAAATTGGACCTGTTACGCTTTGTGTGTATGCATTCCGGTCCTTCATCGTAGCTTTGATTCTGTTAGTATGCGATGGGAACCAGTCTACCACTGCTGCAAAGTACAGTAGCAATGTCATGCATGTGTATGTGTGGTGATGGCACTGGCCTACCAGCGGCCGCTGTGCACTTGAACTCATACGGCAACACAGCTTCAATGTCATGCATGTGCATTTTGATCACACGTATGTCAGAATATGTGGCTTTTCGTCAAGATTTTGCTTGGCAAGATGAAATAACAGTGTGTGTAACAATTGTATTGTGCATGTTAATGGCGTGTGTAATAATTATACTGGCATATCGGGGGCTGAAAAATGTGATCGGCAATTTTTTCTGCGTATTGGGCTGCAGTTCCAGTGTATCGGGCCACTATACGCACGTTTGTTCAAGGGGAGAACCCTGCGGTCATGTAGGGGTCATCAGAGGTCATTGTTCAAATATACTTCAAATGTTTCTTTGTCTGCAGAACTTGATGGATTTTGAACTTTACTTGGATGGAGTGATCCTGGGGGGGGGGGGTCATCAAAACTCTTCCGAAATTGGAGGTCAAAGGTCATCTAGGTGTCATTTGAGGTCGTTCTTTTAAAATGCACAAAATTTGACTTTTTTAAGAACACAAAACATGATATAGGGATCGACCGCAAAAAAGGTGACACGTGCGATCCTTGGATCACCTTGTCTGAATATGAATGCAGAGTTTGAGCAGCATTGCAAGGATAATCAGCTTAGTTTTTATAAGGGTTTAATAAGCATTATAAACTGACTGAACCTTTATGAATAAAGCAAGAAAGTTATTCCAATGATACATGTATCCTGGATGTCGTAGTAGTCGAGGACTTGGAGGGACTAGTGATGGATTCGACTACAACACTATTTCTAACACACTGTGACAATATCTTTACTAGGAGTGTTGACACCAGGGATAAGACGTTTGCCTATGGTATCACAAAGTGTCTCCAGTATGTGATTGGTAAGTAAAGTTTATAGATTGGTAAATCAGGGGTCAATGTGAATTAAGCACTGATCTACCGATGAGAAACAGCATTCAATTCAAATCCTTTTCACATTTAATATACTCCATGGCTCTGCCTCAAGCTGTTTCTAAACAGCTTTATTGAGCATTCACTTTTTGCCATTTAGTGTTCATGTATCAATAGAAACCTTCAGTTCATAGAGAGGTTAAAGCCCCTGTCACACAGTGCCGTTCCGTCATCCCGATGGTGTCACGACCATAGACAGCGGCGAAACTGGACGAGAACTTGACGGCAACTGCTCTGAACGGGGAGCTCGTGCATAGGTCGTGATAGACACTGCAAGGTCCTGACAGAACAGCTAAGTGCCCTGACTGTTTTGAGCATGTTCAAAACAAACAGGAGACTCTCCCGTCCTATTCACAACGGGGTGAGGACGCTGCAAGGTCGGGGCATGAGGCACTCAAACGACCTGGACGTGGGGCCGACGGGATGGCAGTCGGGAGCATCGTTGTGAACACTGCACGCACGGAGCTGCATTAGGACTGTCTTTCACTCATGATTCTCCTACGTCTGTACCTTGCTTACACAGTGTGTACCCAGACCTCTCCCCGTTGCTAGCATGGGATAAGCACATGATAGACTTGATGCCAACGGCTGGAACGGGACGAGGACGGTTTTGGGACGAGAGTGTGAGCCACTTTTGTCTTGAATAGAACTGCCTGAGAATTGCTTGGACTAGATGAGGACGGGGCACACACAGATTATGGTCTGGGATCCAAGGCTATAATAATATAAATAATTTGTTTTTAATTTCCCGCGTCCTAGCCACGTTTCAATATTTGTTGGGGTCGTAACCATCGTATTTCGCACAGGGCTAGAGAACGGCACTGTGTGACAGGGGCTTTAGCAAGCCATTATGATACAGATGATACGATACAGAAAACAAACAAACAAACACATCAAAATAAATACAAATGCTGAATCATAAACCAGTATCTGTCTCAGTTTGTGACACTTAATTAGATGGTGTTCAAATGTTAGTGACTTGAATTGACTCGAGCCAAACTTTGACTCAATTTCGACTTGACCGCAGAACACACTGTGACTCAACTCACTCAACCTTGTTGATCAAATGACTCAACTCGACTTGAGTCGCAAATTTCAGTGACTCATTACAACACTGATTTAAAGGGTTCATGCAATGTAATTCTTTTTAGTGTAATCCTTGAAAATGCACCTTTGTGTTCCATTTAACATTATTTTCAACTTTTGTTTTGCCATATTGAAGGGTATTTTGGTGCCTTTTTAGTTTGTATGCTATACAAATTTCCATATTCATGAGCAAAACTGTGATGTCATTCCGTGCAGAAACCTCAATGTTACAGCTATTTCTGCACCAAAATTTGCCAGAATTTTTGATATTTTCCGGTCATAAAATTTCTTTTGTTTGGTGATTCCGTTTTTTTATAAGAACAATGCAGTAAGCCGGTGAGCAACCCTTTCTCACAAATGTTTTCAATGAGCAAATTTTATGTTCACAACAGAAAATCCCCAAACTGAACATTCCTGAAATGATATCACAGCAACTTCTCAGTTGGCCGGAAAAGCATGGACAACTTCAAATGTGTAGTTAGGCCAAAAAAAAAAATCTCCGGTTTCTGGTATGCCCGCGCGTCGCCGTAGCCATGCACGTCGGCAAAATTGAAAAGTTTTTTTTTCAATGTAAGATGAGGTCTCAAAACCGCCAAACTCACTGGTTTGACTGGAATCCTGCTGCTGCACAATTTTAACGTGTTTTTAGATGGGGTTACGATTGTGTATAAGCTTTATGTGGCCTCTCTGGGCCCCCATATATTTTGCACTAAATTTAGTCGGGCACCATTTGCAGACGGTGTTGTAATTTTGTAATTGTGCGTCTGGATGTCAGACTGACGGAGCGATGGTCGTGTATCTGGAACCTGTAAACACTTTTTAATTAGCTCAATATACTTCTCAAGCCTTATGGCCTTACTGAGGTCACCTCAAGCTGCACTCTGAAGGATATTTTGAGAGTTTTAAGGGGATCGAAGCGTCATCTGCAACATCAGCTGACATTTGAAGAGAAAACAAAAATTGGGTAAAAAATAAAGAAGCTGCGTCGCCGTACCACTTTTGGGGCAAGCTCCATACCAGAAACCGGAGACTTTTTGGGGGCCTTAGAAGTGCACTTTTCATAAAATTATTCAAAAAGGGATGTCAATAGTTTTCATACATTTAAGAGGGATAGAAAGTTGCACAAAATGTGTTCCCAAGAAAAATTAATCACATTGACCCTTAAAACTAGATTTAGATTAACCCATGAAGCCTCAGGTAATTAAATCAAAAGTATTTTTTTTGTTCAGAGCAAGTCACATGTATGTATTTTGACTCTTCATTTTCAAGGTGTGATCCCAACACCAGTCATAACAGGCAGTCTGATTGACACCACTTGTAAGCTGTGGCAGATTAAATGTGGTTCTCGCCGTGCATGCTGGATCCATGATCTTGCTGGATTTCGGCACACCATGGCTGGCACTGGGTTACTTGTGCTGGTACTCCAGGCTAGTCTGCTCTTCCTGTGTTGGTATTTTCTACGAAGGAGAGCCAGATATGAGACTGTTGCTCAAGTCCAGGTTGATGTTCATCTGTCATCGGACAGGGAAAATATAGAGCTGGAACGGATTGATCATTAGGTGTTAGCCAGAATAGCCAGTACACTTGGATCAATATCTTAAATTTGAAAAACGAGGTAATAACGACTGGAATGTTACTTGGAAAAGGAACCATGCCTAGTGTTCGATTTTACCATTGACAGTTGTACAGTATAATATTGTAAACCCCGTATGTGAACGGCTTTTGTGAAGAACCTATGGGAACAGGAACAGGAGAAGATGCTTTTTACCAGCTCAAGAGCCCTGTGGATGGGACAAAAATGGTAGGACGACCGTCGTTGGAAATTAATACAAAATTCCACCTGAGTTCTTAAAAATGTCAGCACATAAGGTGCCATGATTTTACAGGATGCTTTAGACTGTCATTGCCTAACTGTTCAGTAAGGTATTTTATAATAACTTTGTAGGTTTTTTTATGTTTGCAAATGTTGTATATTGCCTTTAAATTGTATTAAAATTAACTGATTTCTTGGGATAGCACTAAGACTTAACACTGAATTTTTGAAATACATGTTAGGAAAAGTCGGTAGTGATCGCAAACCCATTTTCCTTGAAAGTAAAAATATCATGCTGGAAAACACCCAAATGCTATGAAACTTTCGTATCCCTCGGATAGTTCAGTTATTCCTATTATTTAATGAGTATGTTAAGAGTTTTACTTTGGACTCTGTAATTAGTTATAAACAAACACTGTGGGGTCTCTGTAGAACACTAGCAGGATGCTGCGCTTCGCTCAGCACCTGCTAGCTGGGTGGAGTCATGTACTAATTATTACTTTGACCTCAATTTGCATGTTGACCCCCCAAGTGGGCGTGGTAAACCTTGCTGAAGCAATTTTGCCTCATTTTTCATCAATGTTATGTGTTGCATAATAGCGAAATATATGTTTTTGGAGTGTTTACATAGAGATAATGTAATATTGAACTACTCAAAATCTGAAGGAAACAAATTTGCCAAAAAATCCAACAAAACAAATAAATCACATGTAGGTTCATTAATTTTGACGTGCGTGTCTGTAAATTCAAAGAACCTAGAACAACCTTGAATAGGAGCCAAGTTATTACAGATTGTTTAGTTTTGAAACGCTTGAATTTCTTGCACAAACAATCGGAAATTACTAATTAGTCATTTCCACATTGAATTATGAACATTGTACATGGTACAACAATTATTTTGTTATTATTTTATTTGTCATTTAAGCAACCAAACCACGAACAGAATCAATGCATTGCATAAACTACAGCCAGGGATATGTGCCAGGAAAATAAACAATTGAATAAACTGCAACATAAGGGTATTAAACCTTATTTATACAAGATGCAAATTAAGAAAGTAAAAGGTTAATGCTACCAGAAGAAGAGTACATTGCATGTTATCCCACCAAAGAGTAAATGAAGCAACACACGGAAATAGACAACAAATCTACATGAAATGGCCTGATGGACAGCCTGATCACCTTAGAATCTTTTGATTTGTGTATCTAATACAATTTTATCAACTTCCTCTTAAGTATCCTGACTTTGGCGGAAGATTTTTCACCTTTATGTTTAGACTTACAATGTAAGTTGCACATTCCATAGTCAGTAAATGTCCATTTGGTCTGCACTAAGTGATAAAGTGGTGGCAGTTTTCACTCCTGTGTACATGTATTTTAGTATAATCAGAATCTTTGCTCAAGATTTTGGTTTCTCTGTTTGCTTTATCCAAACAAAAAACATTATTTTCCGATTTTCTTGCCTCATTCCATTTATTTTTGATAAGCTGGTCTAATTCCATTTGTCTGTTCAGTCTGTTTTTGTTTGTTTTTTACTTGCATTTATATAGGCCTGTACATGCATTTTCAAAATGAAAGAAAAACAAGTTAGTTTTGCACTGTTCGATTAATAAAACATTTTTCATTTCATAAAATATTAACTGTATACTTCTTTTTGCAAAAATTTGTTCTGAATACTGATTGCCCACATTTCTACTCACATTTGGGTTATTGATGTGCAAAATTGTTTGATTGTTTGTAAAGAAAATATCTCCATCCACCAGTTCTAAGCATCCAAACTTACCATGCGCGCACAAATTCCTGCACTCCTGATTGCAGCTGCCGTGATTACTGGATACAATGTACATACTATCTTCTGTGATTGGCTTTGGAAGTCTGTCAGCCCTTACCTCGTATTGACAGCGAGGCTGATGGTTGGTTTAACAGCCCTCATCAGCCGCAGTGTTAATACGGGGTAAAAGATGGATAAAAACTGTAACTGTAGCTGCAACTGAACTCCTGGAACCCTTTGAGTTAAAGAAAGAAGAAACTTGACATTAGTAAATGTATCGTCCGAGTGCTTGTAAAGCAAAAAAAAAAAAGTTCACAAACTACTTATTCGAGACACGACCTCGGCCCTGCTTACTCCTGCTAACTAGCCCAGATGTCTACCGAACTTGCCAGGGTCGGTGGGCTGGTTCGAATCTGATTAATTAGCAGGTTAGGATCCCTCTTTTTTGCCGTTGCTATTTTTACGAAAGTCGACCGTTGGGCATGCGTCAAATGGTTCTCGGACTTTATTACCCCTTAAACAAATCCTTCAGAGCCAGGAATCAGAAAGAAAAATTTGATTCTGGCCTTCGCCAGCTGTTACTTTAGGTGATTTTATAACATGAAAGTGTCCACGGGAGCGTAAATCCGGGGGCACACACACACACCCAGTCCTGTTTTACTATACTCATGAGGACCTGCCTCTCCCCTTCTTTCGTTTCCTTATGTTTGTTCTTTAACTTGTTCTCGAGAGCTCCCATAAGGTTTGTACACGAACTTCTCCCGAGGACTAGTGTCCAGGTCCTCGGGCAGCGTCGGGCCCATTGTTATCGCATACATCCCATTGTCCCAAGTCCTCAGTCTATAGGATGACCTGTACACACACTTTTTGACCGGGGGAGCCGGATAGGCTATTGGATAATATTGCCCCCCCCCCTTTTTTTTTTTTTTTTAGTTAAGACCCCGCCTCTTGACTTCCTAGATTTTGACCAATCAGCGGGCGCTTTCTATAGGCCTATCGGGTCTTCGGTCATTCACCGGTAGTCTGGTTCCCAGACCAAAAATTCTGACTATTTCCGCATCCGAATCAACTGTCTAGAGCTAGGTCTAGGTCTGCGCCCATTGAAAATACGCGGGGACGCGCTGACAATAGACGTAGCCGTAGCTCTGGAAGCCCGTTTTCGGACACGGCCGGTAGCACAACCTCGACCCCAGGGTGTCTAGCAGTACGCGCCCATCACTATTGGAAACACGGTTGGAAATAAAGTAAGCACTGGGGACGAGGTTGGGTGTAGCATGAATTTAGGTTTTATGAAATACGGACTCTTTGGTGGTATTGCGCATGCTCATGCATAGATAATTAGGAGAGGGACCGGTCACGTGAGAGGGTTTAACCAATAAAAGGGAAAAAGAGTCCGATTTTCACACGAGTCCGATTTTCATATGACACCGGTATCCTCCGGTAATATATTGTATTACAATTTACGTCACGTGACAAACGGGAGGAATTCCTCCTTTTTCCGAAAATTTCCGAAGTTTGCCGAATTCGTTTCGTCGACAATCGGATAGCGCCCGAGTATTTCCGAATATAATATAGGTTTAATTAACTGCTAATTGCTTATTAATGTTTTTTTAATGAGTTGATAATTAATATTCATTGCTTTCATTTAGAAAACTTGAAATTCAACGACGATTTTGTGCATCAAATATTCTCGGATCGTATGGGCGAACTTTTTGCTGCGTCATGTACAATTTTGAATTTGACGACCGTTACTGAGATTTTCCAAAACTCGGTCTTCATTCGGCTCCGCCTGCTAACAGTGCTATTTGGGTGCCTAATTTTGAAGATTCCAGATCAACATTAGTCAATGTTATCTTACAGAAACATCAAACTGTATTATCATAACTGTATGATATTACGAAGCAAGTGATTTACTTAAAAATTTGATCAGATCGAACATTAAAAGCTGAGTGATAAAGCGAAATCGGAAACGACGCCGGTCGAGTTTTGAAAAAGGGCCATCAATGTCGTCATGTTTATTTTTGGCCACGGAGGCTGCCTGACCTCAACCTCGTCCCCAGGGTGTCGAGCAATACGCGCCCACCACTACCTGCTCTCTCACCCTGGTATTGGATCATTTGCATGTGCAAGATTTTTGAACACGTATGCCATGGTCTATTGTATTTGAGCAGATTCGCTGATTAATTATGCAAGACAACCTCATCTTGACCTCTAGATTTTGACCAATCAGCGGGCGTTTTCTATGTCGGGTCTTCGGTCATTCACCCACTGCGCGTCATAGACTGGATTTAAAAACCTGTGTCACCCGCTCTGTATAATGTTACGCGAATGCGCGCCCGGCTGTTGTATTATAAAACACTGCACTCGAATTTAGTCCTGAGTTGGGACTGACGTCACGATGTAGTAAAGTCGACTCCGATTGGCTGGCGCGCGGCTTGCATTTATCTGCATGTCTAGACATATCAGACGTTATATAGGAGACTTGGCTCCGTGGATTACGGGTGATACTCAGACTACAAAAAAAAAAGGCGGAGTTGAAGCGTTTTTAGAAATGCCCAATAACCAAAATGTCTATTCAATAGCACTACAAAAGTGGACAAAAAAGTGTAAAACGCTCCGTTTTGATGTAAGGTTAAGGCGCGTAAGTATGCATAAGATGTACATCTGCATAATGACAGCGCCCCTAGTGTAATGTGCTGTCCAGCAAGCGAGTGTGACCCAACCTTTGAAATATGGCTGGTAAATTGTGAACACTAAATTTGGACCATCAGCGGTTGAAAGTGATCCTTGAAGGATGCGGGAGGAGCTAGCTTGGTATATACTTGCTATGGCAGTAACAAACAAAACATTTCAATCAGGGGAGAGATTACCCAATTTTCGGGACTAGGGCCTGACGTTAAAATTCGGAGGGAAAAGAGGGGAAGAGCCATTTACACATATTACGTGTGCCGCCGCGTTGCCACATTCTGGATTTCTTCCAGCAAGGAGAGGCTGTTACTACATTTACTAATATAATTTCTTAGACTACCCCTTACTTTTCCTTCTTCTTTTTGGTAGTCACAGAAGGGCGGTTGAAAGCCCAACCACCCTCTCTATATACACACCACTTTATGAAAACTTGATGAACACATTTTGTTGTAAAATTCACTCTGAAAGTTAAAAATGTGTTTGGGAAGTTGGCACAAATCAGGAAGAGACTGGGCCTGGCGTATACGTGATGCGCTTGACTAGCAAATCTCAGAAAATCTCGAGTAAACCACTACAACTTTCCTTCTCTATTTAAAAGTTGTCAAAGTATTATAAACCTTTATCGCCAATCACATAATCAACTACATGTTTGTGAAAAAAAAACATTCTTTTGAGGCGGATTATAAAGGTGTTGTGCACTAGAATGGGAAAATGTGCATTGTTCCCTCATAATTTGTAAACCGGGCCGGTTAACTTAAGATTTTGTAAGTGCAATGCGACTTTTTGTTCATACTATCTTCTAAAGCAAACCCGTGGGTTATTTACTGTATTGTGATATTTAATAAATTGAAGCAAGTGATACGATTCAAGTTCTATTTTTTTTCGGTAGATAATGCCAAGAAAAGGCAGGAAGCACCTGTAGTCAAAAAGGACTCTTGACACTGGAAATAAGACTAGCAACGTGATAAGACATCGAGCTTATATCATGTATATGTTGAAGCTCTTGGAAGACGGTGGGTTATCTCCCACCGTCCACGGGGAGAGTGTGGACCTGCGAGTGGTAGCGACTAGTGAGTGTCAGGGAGTTGGGTGCGGATGTCAGGAACTCCCCTCGTACTCCCCTCGTACAGGATTGCCCCCCCCCCCCTAAAAAAAATCTTGCCACTGTAGCCATGCGGGTGACAGTACACGGATGCAACTGACCGTTTTGCGCATAAGTACTGGAATATGGATAAGAAGCATTTTAAAATAGCTGACCCTTGACTCCAAACAAATCGAGTCAGAAAATCCGATCTACTACATTTGGCTAAAAATTGACAAAAGCTTTTAGTGCTACTTCGTGTTTCGTGTTCAGGAGGTCGTGCATGGTTTTCCACTGTTTTATCGAAAAGTGTAATATCCGCTGACCTAAAACTTCAACAGAATAGATTTGCTTTGGATTTTGAGTGGTGTTCTTATTGGCGTAAAAAGAAATTATGAAAAGCAAATGGTCATATATGCCTTTAAATAAGGGAGAAGGAAAAAGGGAGGGGGGAGAAAAGCCAAGAATGACCAAAAAACACACCAGGAAATAAGAAAATTACGCTATCCGGATAAGTTGAAGCCACAATATGTATGTTTTCTCTTTCCTCGGAAATTAAAAGGGCGTAAGATAGTGTTGTGGGTTTCCTTTATCTGATCAGATTATTCTTTGATCTATTTCAATTTAACTACAAAATGTCTCCTCGCATTATTTTGTGTTGTTATTTCCACGGAGGAGAAAATACCATGTTCCTTGATCTCCGAGTAGGCCTATATTATAGCCTACAACTGAATGGCTTGGGATAATGTAGCATAAATGTCTAGAATGTTCCATTTTTTCCCCTTTAGGCCTATATAAGACTTAACAAAACTATGTATGTTGCGTAATTTTAAATATAATTGAAACCCCGACGTAATCCACCCCAAAAGGGCAAATGACGTAATCGTTGACGCATTCGATTGTTGCCATGTAAACATCAGTCATATTAACTTATCGTTGTGTACATCAGTTATACATACGCGTGCATGGGGTGATATCGTTGATGTTTTAACAGACCAAGTTAATGATTTAACACTGTCTAGCACCGGACTGCGCAGTACGATCCACGCCCTTCGAGCTCTCGCTTGCAGAAAATGCAATAGTGGTTTTGTTTCCGTAACAAAGGGGGAAAAACAGGAGTACACCAGCTTTAACGGCATTTGTTTTCTCTTTGTTTTCCTAATGTATCTTTTTTTAATGTATATCCATATAATAAAACTATAATAAATAATATGATTGGACATTCATATATTCTTCAGATGTAAAATTGCAATGTTAAAGACCGTTTTATCATTTTGACTATCTGTACTGTTGTGTTGATATACTCACGGTTATCGTGATAGTCAGTGCATGTGTTCTTTGAGAAGTGTTTGTTCATAACAAGATAACCCTAAACATTATATCCGACGTGAATGATACGCCGGCCTCGCCTTCAACAAAGGTCCACCTTGCACCCATATGCCCACTCACAATGTTTGGTTAAAGATCGCTGTTGATACTGAGAAAACACACATAGGACCACAGGCTGGCTTGGCTGACATGTATTTCCACGTGGTTTCGTTTCCAAGCTTTGTTACGATTGAGATATCGCCTACGAACAAACAACGTCTCACTTTATTTACAAAAAATAATTTCAAAACTCATCGTGTTTCTCTTACCAGAGTTTCCCCCTATATATTTTTAGCTTAGCAATTAAATATCTTACCAAGGCCTGAATCGCAATATGATTCTGACAACAAAATCTCCTCATGAAATACGAACTTGATTATTTGCGGCTACTTGAGCCTACGACGTGTCTGCATCACGCTCGTAATATTTGCAGACATTTTCTGCAGTCTGCTCATAATGAACTGCCAGTGTCATTTGTGAATTGTATCTAAAAAGCATATGCCAAGCTGAGCGGTCTGTAAAACAATGATGAAAAACAGAAAAGTGACTAAAAAACACTGATTTTTAATGTATAATAGTTGATTTCGTTGGCATTTTCGAGATATTGATCTATCTAATACGAGAAACAACAGGGCGGAAAAGTGCAAATTAAATAGCTATCCCATAGAGCCTCCCTAACGAATGTTACCGTTCGATTCGATATTTTAAGGAAAAACAATTAAAAATTCGTTGGCCAACGTATAGGTTACCATAAATTAAGCCACCGTGATACAAACTCACCCCCGAAATGTAGACTTGCCTTCTCCTGCCAAAACAAATCCTGATTCAAGGATGTGTTGCACACAAGCATGAATGTAGAGCTATAGCTAGCTGTGCAGAGACAGAACTTGGACTGAACAGCGTGAGTTGTGTGGTGGATGATGCGAGCGTCTGCAGCCTTTCTGCCTCGTGTTCCGTGGGGAAGGGCAGGCCAACCAAACATGAACAATTATCCTTAGTTAATAATTTGCCGAAATGTCAACAGTTGGCGTGGGCCAGTGAAGATTCTATGATAATACAGCTCACGCAAACTAACTCGACAGCCACAGACTGATTATATGGGAAGATATCAGCAACTTGGAGAAGACCAGGTTTGTCCAGACCCGAAGTCTTAGTTTAGGCCAATAGGACACAACACTGTCATTCAGTCAGTCAGTCAATCAGTGACTCAGTATTTTCTTCACTCGCACATCGCAAACAATTCTAGACAATATCGATAATGGCAGCGGTATTTTCTAAATTCAGTTTAGTTTCCTTTTGTTTCGTCTGACATGTGAAACCAGTTTACAAACAGCCATTGTGAGCAACTTGCTCGTTTCGACTTTTCGATCGGGGCACTAGGCCTATAGAAAATTTAAAGTTTCCTTAAACTTGCTGCTTAGCATTACAAAAGAACTGGTGTTTTTTTTTTTACAAGACATTGAACAGAAAATCCACCGAAGTGTAGTTTAATATGGAATATTTTTAGTTTACAACTGTCGAACTGCGGTCCGACAATTATTGTTGTGTGGTGTTTTTTTTCTGTTGCGATATGAGCGCAAAAGCAAGACAAAATAAAAGCGATTTACTTAACTTGTACATTAAATGTTAATTTCGTTTGACTAAGTTTCTTGGCCTAAACTAAATAATAACCCTAAGAATAATATGCAGTAAAAAAATCAGAAATCACCAGGCCAACTGTGTTTTTTAATTAGTGGTATTTACGTGTTCGATACACTACATTGGAAGCGATTAAAAAGTTTTCTCCCGTTTCAGGTATTTTGTAAGTTCAATTTTTTGGCGCAACGAATTTTCAACTTAAACGTTTTAATATAAAATAATAATATGACAAAACACTAATTCGTTGTTTTTTGGAGCGTCTGCGATCATCTGCAAGAGGCATAAGACTAACGAAATTTAATGTACAAGTTAAGTAATGTGTTCTTATTGCATGGACGAGGAAACCCTAAATATTTGTATGTTTCGTTTAAATTGGAACGGGCATAAGCATAAAAACCCTGTCACTATTTTACACGAATTCAAATGGAAGATTTCCATAACCGAAACAACAAAATGTGACATTTGATAGGAGAACTTGTACTATTAAAATATTAAGTAAGTAATTAATTGCAGAAAGTATCAAACGCAGTTGAAAAACCTGGAGTTTTAAATGTAATATTTTACTAGACCTTAAATCTGTCCCTATAACGTCCATTCAGTTCCTATTGCAGTCTGATTTCTTTGTTCCGCGTTCCACTACCGTACGCATAGCTACCAGACGAGCGATCGATGCTGTACTTTGAACCTTTACACGCTGAACTCGTATTTCCGAGTTTCTCTATAAACTATTATCAATGATAATTCATTCACATTCACGCGAGTCACACAATTCATGGCATATAGAGCCTGAAAGTTGACCCCTGGTGTCGCGCTTCCGGACTCCTCAATAGGAAAATTAAGTCGGAGATGGGAGTATTTTATCCCACCCCATTCCGACTTTTGAATTTGTTTCCTTTGCCCGCCCATTTTTGGGAAGCCCGCTAAAGGAAACGTTCCGCCGCCGTCCGATCCGTCGAAAGCACCGGGCGCGCACGTAACAGGCCTACATCATTTTGATAGTGCGTACAAATTGACTCAATTTCTAAGATTTATATCGTGTGTTGTTTTTTTTTTTTTTTTTTTTTTAGATGTAGGCCTATCATCATCAAATAATCCAAATTTTATCATTTCCAACAATGAATGCTTCAGGTAAATCATACATTTGATTTCCAAATCTCTTTAAAAAAAAATCGTGCATGGGGGTAGGCTATTTTTATTTTTTTTTACACAAAACTGAAAGATTTTTTTTTCAGTGGATCTGATACAGTTCAAAATCTCTGTCTAGATTTTGAAAATAAAACGGAAGGTTGTTATGTTTTCTGTACCATTGGTTGCGTGCATTTTGTTATTGATGTGAAGCTTGGGTTTATAGTCCGAGTATCATCCGTTGTTCAACGGAGCCCTCTCCCTATCCAATGTCTGATATATAATGTGAGCAATGCACATTTTACGCGACCCCACGCGCCAGCCAATCGGAGTCGACCTTAGAAATTGTGACGTCATTTCGATCAGAAATGTGGACTAAGCTGTTGATTGGTCTATTTGGCTGCCATGTTATGTAATACAACAACGGGTCACCGAAGACACGGTAGAAGGCGCCCACTGCATGCATGGTCAGAATGATCACAGTCTTGTTTTGCATAATTACCGGTAATTGCCGAATCTGCTACACATCATATACCCTTGCTGTGCAAAGAGATAACGATTGAAACATTAATAAGTATGATTGAGTATAATTATATGTATATCACATTTACTTCCAACAACGAAGACAAAGAAAGTGCATTTTTTGAAAGGGTTGCAAGGGACACCACCTCTGTTAATGTATAACCTGATGGTGAAATTATCCCGACATTGTGTTGTGTGTGAGTGGTGTTTGATACAGACTAGGAGAGGGTTCACGCCTTGTTCAGAGGCGTCATAGCTGGTCTGAAAGGATGACCCTTGAACCTATCAGGGCCTCTCCAACACGATGCACCTGCTGACTCACACGCCTCTCCACAATCAACAAGACTGCCACACACATAGAACTGTTTTATCTTTGCAACACTTGTTTTCTATTGGTAAATTTCGTTGAGTTTATACCGTCATTGTTTGTACACTTACTTTCTTGGCTTGAGGTGCATTATTATACAAATAATGAATGTTTATGAGTGCGATGGTGAGAATATTTTCATCATTGAAAGAGAAAATGTTCCATTCAACGAAGCGAAGCGTCTTATAACTCATGAAAATATGCTCACCATTACACGAATGCAAAACATTCATTATTTGTTTTATAACATCCAAGTAGATCTTTGTCATTCAATTGGAGGATAAAACTTTAAGAACAAACAAAACTCACCAAATTGTATCATATCCACTACTTTTTGTCCCAGCTTGTTTAAGGCTAACAAAGGTTTAAAAGTTATATCATTGACAATAATGAAAAATAACATTAAGTTCTTAAAACAATGCAAAAAAATCATCAAAGCAATTGCATCAACTTCAAGGGCAGGTTTTGTACTGCTATAACGCATGATTATGGTCTAAATAGCGCCTCGTTGAATGGAACATCCCATCTTACAACTCATGAAAATATTCTCACCATTGCACTCATAAAGTTTGAAACTTTATAACATTCATTATTTGTATAACAAAGCATAGGTTATAGCATAGGTTATAGCCAAGGGATACACACACACGAGCGGATAGTTTAATGACGAGATACCCCGTATAGTAAGGTTTTCCCCCAAAAGAAATCCAGTTACTATATATCGATGGCCTGTGCTGATTGAGTGGACTTACATTAAAAAAAAATAGTAATACAATATTTAGGCCTAATATACAAGACTCATCATGGAGAAAGAAGCAAAATTTACTTTAAAATAAAACTTTATTAATAACAAAAGGTCATTATTATTTTAACGAAAACAAGCAATATTTCGTAACTTACAGAAACATCGTTGGCATATATTATTTCAGATACTTTCTAAAGTAAAATAGCGCAATAATAATAACGAAATGAAGAATGAAAGGAAGAGCATACATTGGAGGGAGAATGAAGATTAAAAAAAAATAAAAACCTCTATTCCGAACCCAACTCAAGACATATTCCCAAAGCACACGAACGTCCGGTACCCCGATGAAACCAGAAACTGTAGAGCATTATCACGAACCATTCGGATTTTCTTGAACATGTTGCCATTGAAGAATGGCACTAAAAGTTTCATATAAAGGTTCACAGTTATAAAGGCGCTACACCGAAACTGGTTAGTAAAGGGCGTTTCCAACCTCGTCCCCAGGGTGTCGAGCAGTACGCGCCCACCACTACCTGCTCTCTCACCCTGGTATTGGATCATTTGTGGCCAAGTTCGGGCAAGGACCATTAGTCGACTAGTGGTTGATTTGTGACGTACCTTACGCCTGCGCACTAATAGCAACGTGCGAACGTCTCTAGTCAAACGCTGGTCAAAATGTCATCGTAAAACTTCTGGATCCTGGCTCTCTGCTAGCGTTATGAATGCGCGCGGCTATTGGTTACCAGCGAAGCAACCAACCCCAGTAGGCTGGTTCCAAATAGTCGACTAGCGTAGTCAACCACCGTCGACTAGACAGAGTTCGGGCAAACGTTAGTTAACCATTGGTCAACTATAGTCCTTGCGCGAACTTGGCCAAAATGTCAAGATTTTTGAACACGTATGCAAATGAGGAATAGTCTGGTGCCTGCATGTGCGTTACATTAGCGTTTGTTTTTGTATGCGGTGTCTGGGGTAAAAACAGCATCTCGCCGTTAGTTATGAAAACACTTTTTTTTTAAGTTAAAATGTTACAATCTGGCCCGCCAATATGCAGTATCACATTTCATATTAATATAAGCAAACTGGAATGGAAGGGAGTATTTTTGAGTAGGCGTTATAATTACAATAATCGTGAAAGCACGTAATGCACGTTGGAAACAACAACACCAACTACACGATATAAATCCATTACTAGCAAATTGCGATATCGAATCAGGATACAGGAAGAAAGTTTGCTATCCAGGGCTTACTATTGGAAACGAGTTTGGAAATAAAATACGCATTGGGGACGAGGTTGAGGGCGTTTCTTGATCGCCTAACATGCATGATTAAACACTTGGTGATGCATGATTGAGTGCGGACACAATCTTGAAACAATGTTACAGGAAATTTAACACAATCCTCTGTGCAACTAAATAATAATTTCTGCATTTATCAGAAACATTGGATGTACAGACGATAGAATGAACCCTACACATAGTCAGTATCACGATTCACCATAGTAACCCATACTGTCAAAATAGTATAGTTTCACCAAGGTGACCAAACAACGCATTGCTAGTTTGTATTCTGGTTGTCTTGGAAACACATCATGGTGTCGTCAAGGTAGCTCGGATATGACCAGCCATTAATGATAATTCAATTTCTGGCATTGCACTTTTCCCGGCGACAATTTCCCCTTCCACTCGAACCTGAGAGCAATAACCCTATCAATGTGGATATGACAACAACGATTGGGATATTCGATGACTGCCCAATCATCTGATTCTCAATCAAATAATAGGAACCAATAATCGGTTTCAAAAATAAGAGACAGGACTTTTTTTCCTGTAAATGCGCGCAGTTGTTTATACATTTTCGTCCAACTATTAATATCTCCCAGTTTAATTGCACGCTCATTCCCCCCCCCCAAAAAAAACCCAAAACAAACAAACAAACAAACAAACCCACAAGCAAACCCCCAACAAACAAATAAACAAATTAAACACCCCAACAAACAAACGTAAGACGAAGAGGAATTTGAAGGCTAATTTTGTTGTTGTTGTTGTTGTTGTTGTTGTGGGTTGTTGGGTCTTAAACATTTGACCGAAAAAGCTATCATGGCCTATGCCAATTCAATATTAAATAAGTATCAAAATATGTATAATATATGACCACCATTGAGGTGACATATTAACTCTTGTATCACAACGAAAACACAAACAGTATCGTTCTCTCTTGATAATGCAAAAGTATCATTGTTTTATTGGCAGTGTCGCTAGAGAAGTAATGTAAATTTCTGATTTGAAAATAAAGTATAAAATATTTGATTTGCTTACAATAGCCATTTAATTTCAGCAGATAGTTCAACAATCATATGTTAATACGTTTCCTTTGTATAAACAATTTAATGTTTAACCTGCCATACCAGCCAAAATAATGATCCCCGAGAACCATTCCCATGTTGTATTTGTCTGTTATAGTAGTTTTACCACATCGTATTTTTTAAATATTAATTGTTCATTTCAGAAACACAATATCTTAGGTGTACTGTGGACAAGCGACCATGGTGCCCGTGTTGTTTCTTATTTGAGTATATCCTATACCTTTATAGTAATGGACAATGTTGGATTTCATCAAAGCGGAGATTATTTTGGGGCTGGTTTGGCTTTCTATTTTCGTTAAAGTCATGAGTCTGGAAATAACGACGTTTTTCTTTCGTGCGTAAATCGAACATATGGTAAAGTACAAGATGAGTTCAAAGTGCTACATATTCAATAAATTAATGACAGATTTTGTTTACCGAACAACCCAGGCGGAGGTCCTCACTGTAACTCGTAATAATCAAGTTTCGATTCGAGTGGCTGGCAGACACACGACTTGAGTTAATGTTTAACTCACCTATATAACGCAGGATACGGTTACCATAGATACCCAGAGATCGGTTGTTAGGCGGAGCAGGAAATAACGAAGACAAGGAAATGGCGTGTCTCAGTGGATTGGATATTGTTGGCTTTCGAAAGGCTTGTCATACAGCGTAAACAAGTCGCTGATAATCATCATGACTGTAACTGCAGCTGGCTATGCTGTGGTGAATATAATTAAACCATTCTGTGACCATATAATAGGCCAGATATCAAATATTAACCTCCAAGGGAGGGATATATGAGTTTCATTTCTATGAAGTGTGATAACCAAATGCCTTTTACAGCGGCATCCTAATATAAGCACTGAACCACAGTACGCGTCATAATTATAGGCGAAGGAACTGAAACCTCCTTTGAAACTCAAATAGCTTGAAATATAAACATCAAATTATCAGTCGGTAACTTATTACTACACAAACAAATTGTATTATTCCCCTGATAATTTAATACTTTACATATTATAGTAACTATGACAAGTTGTCAATCAAAAATCAGATCTTATCTCAGTACCTGCCCAATGACACTCGGGACACACTTTTCATGTCTGTTGTGCAGGTACCAACCGACCCATCGGCGGAGGTCGGGGGCTTTCTCTTGCACTCATCGATAGATATCTTAACTTATCAAATTCGAGGTAACTCGAAATCATTTAAATCAATTTCGAGGTATCTCAAAACTGATTTCAAGAAATGATTTTTTTTTCTCAAAAAAGCAATAAAGGGAAACCGACTAGGTGAAGTTCAAGTTGAACAAGGACATGGACTGAAGTGGGGTTATACGGATCGTGGATTACCGTACCAATTGAGCCATCCAGTCCTATGTATTTGGCGGTGCCCCATTTTCTCAATGTTTTTGTCCACGGGCGCTAGTTAGATGCGTTACCCGTAGTAGTCAGGAATCACATCGTATTAGCAAAGCTGAAAACCTAGGAATTGGCAAACGGAGATCACATTTGGAAGAGACGGCTTTTTAATGACAAGTTGGTTTTTTTTTTCTGCGAATAAAGCACAAAGGGAAATTGAGTAGGTGCATTATTATTATTTTAAAGTTGAACAAAACCAATTACTGGAGTGGGGTTTGAACCTGCGATCGCCGGATGGGCGGATTATCGTACCGGTGCACTGCCAACCGAGCCATAATGCAGTCCTCCCCATTGTATCAATGTCTTTGTTCAAGGGCGCTAGTCGGAAGCCATAAACCCGTACATGCTACAGCCAGGTATCGCGCCCCAACGATGCTAGCAACATTGCTGCAAAGCTGGGAAATAGCAAACGGGGATCACTCACCACCAACATATAAAGCTGGATAGCTCAGTTGGTAGGGCACCGGTACGGTAATCCAGGGATCACATGGTTCAAACACACTCCAGTCAATTTCTTTGATTAACTTTGAATTTATTGCAAGCCATTTCTTAGTTATTAATTTTATCGTTGGTGTGAACATGGGCGTCGCCAGGATTTTTTCTAGAGGGGGCAAAACATTTTTGTGCCAAAAATGCTTGCATTTCTCAACATATTCTCGATTTATCAGTTTTAGAGGGGGGGGGCAGGGACATGTTGCCCCCCCCCCAACTCATTAAATTTACACCACTTTGTCTTCGCGCCTCTTTTTCTTTTCTTTTTTCTCTTTTTTTTCTTTCTTCTTTTTAAAAAATACTTTTCCAGGGGGGGGGGGGGCAAGTGCCCCCCCCCTTGCTACGCCTTGATCAACTCTAGAGACCCCTGACTTAAAGTCTTAATAGTGTGAGCTATTCCATTTTACAATAGATTTTGTTTTGTTTACAAACATTGCGAGACATTTTACACCAGGTAGTCAAACATAAAACTGTGTGGTGTGCAATAGCTTTTTTCAAATTTATGTCCTCAATATTTAAAGGGCCAAGGAGGTACAATCATTCGTTTTTTATAATATTATTTTTTTTCATTAATATTTTTGACAGGTGCACTATTTGTGTGTGTTAATAATACTTATAATATGTTTGTCCCTTTGTGTTTGCAAACCACCGCTACAACAGAAGCTGGGCCTATCCCTTCTGTTATGTGGCGAAAGAAGGGTATGTTGCCCTAACAATCTTTGCTATAAAAGCACTTACATGAGCGTTGGGTTTTCACTTTTCACTGTCACTTTAATATGAAAAGGCAGAACAAAACAGCATAAAAAATAGTCAGTGACTGTAATATTGAAGCACTGGTTTAAGGCAGTCATTTATTTGTACCTGATACAAAAATCAGAATCTTTATCTTTGGAGAAAGAAAATAAGTCTCAGTTCAAATTAATACTCTTTCCTGTTCAAATTTTGAGCAGGAGACACAATTTATTAACATTAACAATTATATACAAATTCATACTAAATGTTGGCAAATGCCATCAAGATGATCAGATTTTGTTTACAACAGAAAATATAGAAAGGGTTGACATTTTAAATGTCAAACAAATGAACAAGGACAAATGTGATACTGATCGATATCGTTTGTGTAGTAAAGACAACTTGGGCAGTCTTCCTTTAAAATTATACAATGTTTTTCTTATATAAAAGTAAATGCTTACTGATATGAAAAAAAATGTAATTTTTTTTTCTAAACAACATTTATGTAATCACTTAAAAAATATATATCATTAAAAAGATTATAATCATTTCGATTTTATCAAAACGGCAGATTTCTTTGAAAAAAAAAACCCAAACAAAACTATTGTGCTCATTATACACATTTTGTACATGGCAATGTTCATTTGGTCTTTGACTACAGTTTTGCCAATGCATTGGCAATCTTTGGGTAACGATATATGCAGACAACCAGAATTGAAAGATGTGATTATACACTCAACATCAAATAGAATCCAATGGAATTCAGATTGAATTGCATGAACTACACGCTTCAGCCCCATCCCTATTTAATGATCTGATGAGGCTGAATAGTCTTGCCATTCTGGTTTTTCTTTTAATTTTTATTGAATGGAAAAAATATACTTGCTTTGCAGCTAGCTACAATAAGACAACACTGGTTTAGAAAGAGCAATAGATACGCTGTGCACAGCAAAAAGGTTCGAAGGAAGATCATGTATCTTCACCACTAGTTGCACATGAGAAAATATATCAATATAAAAAAAGTGAAATTCAGTTACATGAGACCAAAATACACTTTTGCTTGAAGTAAGGCAATCTATAAGAAGGCCAGGTTATAAGAAGGCAATATACTTTACATTTGTTCAGTTGGCATCAGGTATGTTTACATGGTGTTACTGTTATATTGTTTATGTATAAAAAAAAATGAAGTTTCAATTTGGTATGTGGAAACCTACAATTAGGTAGGCAACATTACGATAATGGAATGAATGTTCAATGGTTAAATCGTCACATTGGTGTGGGCACAATCTGGAGCTGCAGCCAAGCTGCTGAACCAGTCAAAATCCCTAAACATGGCACTTCCGAAATATACCCAACTACATACAACTTAATAGTTCAGTTAGGCATGGTTGCCCTATTGCAACACTTACAATATAGTTCTATTTGCCCAACCAAAACTATTAATACTTCCATAAAATTATCAGGGTTGGCAACTGTTGTGATTTAAAAAAAAAAATCTGATATATTTTATTTAAATCAGATTTTTAAAAATTTTAATCAAATTTTCTTTTGATTTTTTTAACTTTCAAAATATTGATATGTCTGAAAATGTGACTAAATCTCCCCGTCCACCCTTATAATACCCATCATCCATCATCCACAAAACTCAATAAACTGATAAATGCTTTTGAAAAAAAATGTATTGAATCAGTGAATTAAAAAAAATTGCTTGATTACTTGATGTAGTCTACATCATTGGTTCAATGGTACATAAATACTGAATACACTTAAATGTGCATGGCTTGATTGATACAGCTGATATACGTTGTGTGTGGATATGAATGAAAAATGTGATTTATGGAACATGTTATACATGGTATACCAAAAAAATATGAGTACAGTTCTCCATGGGCATGTTTATTTTTAATTTCAAAACTGGCAGCACTGATCCTTGTGTAACTTATAGTGTTTGATTAATGGTCCTTCATACTAGGTGGCAGTGTTGTTGGACTCGAGTCCACGACTTGGACTCGAGTCAGACTTAGTCAGTAACTTAGTCGATGCTGATGAAGTTGGGGTGTTTGAATGTGTTAACATAATAACAACATCCTACACTTTGTAATCACATGTATGTGGAATAGGTTGATTTAAATGATTAAATACCCTCAATCAATTTATTTTGCCAAAAATAAGGTTTCTACAAAAAAAGTGATATAAATCGGTGATTTAAAAAAACAAACATTTGATTTAAATCGCAATTTAAATCAGTGATTTAAATCAACATGATTTAAGTCAGCCAACCCTGAAAATTATAAATTCATAATTGTTTTGATGAAAGGAGACATTTTTATGCTGACAATAATGGCCAATAATGAATGGACGTTGAAGTCATGTATATGAACAGCCACTGATGTACAATGACCAACATGATCTCTGCTGTGCCGTGCTGCATCAGTGTACATGGACTGAGTGATCAGCTAACAAATACATGGTTTTTCTTTAATTTAAGTGAAAAATGACTTTTTGTAAAAGTGAACCTTTCTTTTTAAAAGAAAGGTTCACTTTTACAACAAGTAGTGCACAGTGAAAGATAAATGCTGCAATTGCTAGAAATCTAAGTGTGCCTCAAGGTCATACATTGAGATCCAACTCAGCTTGCATAGTGCATGTAACGCAGTGAGAGTATCGCACTCTCCCTTTGTAAATCAGCTTTTCTATGTTCTGTAACTATCGTTCACAATACAATTAAACAAAAACAAAAACACCAGAATCACATGAAAAAAATGTTTTGGCCATTACCACAAAAGCTGCCTAATCTAAACTGGTTTGAGAAATTCAAAATTATGAACAAAATTCTGTGTGAAGTATAGCGCAATGTGTACTTAATTTATTTAAAGCTAAAGTCCATCATTTGCAGCTATCTACAAAGTAGCTGACGTAATTATTGTTGAAAAACATACTTGGTTGAAAGATAGTAAGGGGACTAAACTCCCTGTGAAATTATTCTTTAGAGCATGCTGTCATTTTGAGGGAAATCAACGAAAGAAGGCCTTAAGACGCACCGTTGGAAGTTTCCGTTAGTAGTTCTTTTTTTTTTTATTCGGCGAAGCGTGCACAAGCATTGACACGACGCACACGCGCGTGTGGTTGCTTTAATTTGTCGGATCAGTGCGCGTCATCACGTAGCTGCAATCGGCTCAACAAAAACGTGTCCGGGATGCTGAATTCAGGCCCAATTCAAAACATGATTCAGCAACTTTTGATTTGAAATCGAGATGCTAGACTGTTGTTTTTCTTGGAATATACAGCTGAAGCTGAGCTGAAACTTTATCAGGTTAGTTTAGTTGTTCAGCACCCTTCTTTAGATTTTGGCAACTTCATACTTGACTTACTTTGGGCACTTTGTGGTTGTGGTCAACTCTTTATTTCCCGACTGATTTTTCACATTAAAGAATTCATGTGTCATGGCAGGCCATTCCAGTGGCATGCAACTCTCTGGAAATATTTACAAGCAACGCTTCAGGCATTGGTTTTCGCCTTCACAGACAAAAACATTTTGACTAACAACTTCAGTAAGTCAACCGGCCATTACAGTTTTTAAACATTTTTATATTAAGTCACTAACATATTGGTATGTTATCACAATATGAGTCAATCTCCCAATAGGGCAGAGTTTAACAACCTTATAAAGCGCCCTCTATTGACATTTGAGATCATATCATGGACCAGCAATCTCCACAACGTGATGAAGTAAACTCTGTTGAATGTTTTCAATGGCACCAGGTGTGCTGGCTAGCGCAGTAAATACCTCTGTTGCCCCATCTCTATGGAAACAAAAGTTGAAAACCAAAAGAAATAAGATGGGAATTTTGCGTCGGGGTGATGTAAATCAAATTAGGTTTTGCCCTTCACCGTTAAACACTGTATACCAGTATACTCAGTGTGTTACCTCCCCAGTGAAAGTTGGAAAAAATCACTCGAGTGGGACTCGAACCCACGACCTCCTGCTTTCTAGTGCAGATGTCTCATCACTTGACCACAGAGCTTACAGGATCGGTTGGCTGGTTCGAATCTGATGTACATAGTAGCGGGTATCGCATTAACTATTCATAAGATGGAATTTTGCGTCGGGATGATGTAAATCAAATTAGGTTTTGCCCTACACCGATGTATAAACACTGAATACTCAGTGTGTTACCTCCGGAGTGAAAGTTGGGAAAAAAAATCACTCGGGTGGGACTCGAACCCACGACCTAATTTGATTTACATCACCCTGACGCAAAATTCCATCTTATGAATAGTTAATGCGGTACCTGCTACTATGTACATCAGATTCGAACCAGCCAACCGATCCAGTTAGCTTGGTGGTCCAGTGGTAAGACATCTGCACTAGAAAGCAGGAGGTCGTGGGTTCAAGTCCCATCTGAGTGATTTTTTTCCAACTTTCACTTGGAAGGTAACACTTTGAGTATACAGTGTTTATACGTCGGTGAAGGGCAAAACCTAATTTGATTTACATCACCCCAACGTAAAATACCATCTTATGAATAGTTAATGCGGTACCTGCTACTATGTACATCAGATTTGAACCAGCCAACCAATCCCGTTAACTTGGTGGTCCAGTGGTAAGACATCTGCACAAGAAAGCAGGAGGTCATGGGTTCGACTCCCACCCGAAGTGATTTTTTCCAACTTTCACTTGGGAGGTAACAAACTGAGTATACAGTGTTTATACGTCGGTGAAGGGTAAAACCTTATTTGAATATGCACACAGTAAGTATTCAAGTCTTGGAAACATGTAAATCAAATTGTAAAGAAGCAGTTCTTTTTTGTTACTGAAGCCAGAAGGAAGGATAATTGTAAAAAGCTATACTGCCTTTTTTTTTTTATTAAATAGGGTGCAGCACAAATCACTAAACAAGTGCATTGTCTCATAATGATCACTTGTCAAAATTCTGCACCAAACACTGCACTCCAATGTACCTTCTGTGTGATTCAACTGATTTTAGAAGAAATACTAGTTGAATCAAGACTTTCTGCACAGTTCATG
The DNA here is from genome assembly GCA_029964075.1 of Patiria pectinifera. NCBI lineage: Eukaryota > Metazoa > Echinodermata > Asteroidea > Valvatida > Asterinidae > Patiria > Patiria pectinifera. The sequence goes on along the minus strand of CM057136.1, from coordinate 5,004,189 downwards.
CAATGCAAATACAACTATTCCCTTTATCACCGAACATATAAATCTACTTGTAAAGAAGCATTTCTTTTTTGTTTTTGAAGCCAGAAGGAAAGACAACTGCACAAAATACTATGTCTCGTTCAAAGTTCTTGTCTAAAGGAAGCAACACAATTTATTAAAATTTGGGAAAATACCTACAATAAGCAATTCAAGGGGCTTGCCGCCATTATCCGGTTTATACACGCGCGCGCACCACTGATTATTAGCTCCCATTGGATAAACACTTAAGTTGTGTTAAGTTCCAGTTCCAATGGTTCCAATGCTATTGAATGGTCAGTGGGCGTGGTTTAGACTGAAGTGACGTCACACTAAGGAACTGGATAGCAGTCAGGCATTGGGTTTGCCTGCCAATCAACTGTCTGCAAGACACGATATGTATCAGTCATTTCAAAAGGCATCTAACGAATTGTAGTGATAACAGCATATAATTGAATCAAGGCCATAAATGGAGTATGAACCACAAAATATTTAGCCAATACACTTTAATGGAACTTATTTAATACTTGGTATACGACTAGAAAATTACTAAATCTCATTTGCCAAGTTTTCTGATTAAAAATTTTGGCTTGGAAAAATCCCTATGTTCTTTCAAAAAATCTGTTTGACTACTTGATGAGCGCACCCTGTAAAGCCCCAAACACTCAATCTAGTACGGTTTGGTCTTTCAAATCAGGGATGATTACCTAATCCAACTAAAACTTCAAAGAGATGACGCCACCTTACCAATGACCATACATAAGAATAAATATGGTATTTCTTGTTCATAGATAAATGTTTGCTTTATACATGTATATATACATGTATGTACTTACTTCATCAAGTCCATGGTGGTGATGGCTGTGGAGTGTTTCAGTAGAGAGAAGACAGCTCTTAATCCATGGTAATGAACTTCAGGCACATTAGACTATAAAAATACAACCATCAAATAAATCATACCAAACAACTTGGGGAAAAAAAAATCATCACCGCACAACAAAGGGCCGTAACTTTAGATCCCAAACTTTAGATGCCTAACTTTAGATCCCATTGTTTGTTTGGGAGAGGAAGCAGGTTGGTGCCATGGCAGCCGTGTGGTTGCCAAGGCCGATTTCTAAAGGTTACGTAATACTTTATTTTGAATGTAACAAAATGCACACGAACATGTCCACGTAGGCGGGCGAAATATTAGAAAATTAATTTTTCCCGTTTGGAAGACCATATCTTCATGCAACTTTAAGGGTTTGTTTCCCTTATAATGATACAACTATGTGCTAAAAATCGTTTTGATATGTTCAGTACTTTTTGTTGAAATTGGAAAATAGGCCTGGCTTCATGCATTTTTAAAAGTTGTAATATTGGTGTTTGCAATATCTGTCAATCTTTTCAAGCATCACAAATATTAATTAGATTCCTATCCATTATGGTGTGCAGTAAAAATTTGCAGAATAGCCTCCTTCACAAGTTATTAATTAATAAATATCATACTTTTTGCCGGCTTCCATTGGTCGATACCGAAACCCACTTGAAGTCACGTGGAGTGACACTAATGAATATGCTAATATGCAATTCGTCATTGTTACCCCCAAACCAGCCAACCTGAAAACCATGCACGTGAGTTAATTTGGTAGGCAAAAAATCCTCATTGAAAGTTACCTTGGAGATAGTTCAAGGTGTAACACAAGCGTTAGCAAAAACAGATTAAGCTGAAATTTGGAAAAGTTGATATAAGTGTTCAACTTCTCGTGAAATAACAACTTGAGGGGATTCCTACAAATTGAGATAACTACATGATTTGGGGACGTTTACGAATGACTTCTTCCTGACTTTCAGCTTTACCAGTAACCAGAATTGATGTTTCGGTATCGATGACAGCAATTTCTTTCAATGACATGAAGTTTAGAATTTCTTCTTCCATTATAATTTAACATTTCAATCATACTGACAATATTTTCTGAGAAACACAACAATCAAAAGGCCATGTTTTTTGGGTGCATGAATTTCACTGCTCTGTTATACCGTCCAAGTACATAATCGGATTAACTTTGTTTAACAACGACGATGCTTAGGCCTTCGCAACCACACGGCTGATGAGAAACATCTTTTTAGTCTGCCTCTTGGAGAAGGTGGACATGGCTGGAAAGTGGAACATTTATGAAATATTCAGACTCTACAAGCATCACAACCTAAACTATGGTATCAAATTAAAGGGGACAATAACATCTTTCAATAATATCTTTCATTCAAGTGAAGTGGCAGTGAGATGGAATATGGTTATGTGTATTCTTTGTCCAAAAATTATGGATTTTTGGTAGTCGTATTGGCACATGCAAATTACAAGTGTTATTGTGGATTTTTGTTTTTAAAACACAGAGAAAGGTTAACATTTTGTGCCAAAAGAGGTAATTGTTTGATTATTTGTTTCTTATATGTTTTAACTGTTACGTGAGTAACAGTAATGCGAGTTATGAAAATGGATCCCTCTAGGGGCCGTCCATAAAGTACGTACCTAGAAATGCCGAATTTTTAGGACTCCTCCCCAGTGCTTCCAACCCCCTCCCCCTGTACGCATACGCATTATGGTGAACAATATACAGGGTGACCCAAAAAATGCAACTCTACAACGTTTGCCTTTAAAAAGAAAAAGGAAAAAGGGGATCAGTGGATTTTTATGTTTTTGGTATCAGATAAAATCTGAAAGCTTTTTCTTTCAAATAATGAAAAAATCATGAAAATAGCACTTTGGGTTGCTGAAAAAAATTTCAATTATGTAAAAGTAGTCATTTGTCATCATGTACACAAGTACTTCAAAGAGTGAAACATTTTACTGTAAGCCTACTGTGCAATTATCCTTCATTTGTGCAATTCTTTACTATTTTGACATATTTATGATGCTGAAAAGGTTTAAAATAGGACTAAAAAACAGGCGCGGAACCAGAGGGGCGGGGGTTTTGGGGGTAAAAAAACAAAAACCAGCTCTGTCAAAAAAATTAATTATCATACAAATTCCTAAAAAATAAGTCGAACCCCCCCCCCCCCGTGACACCCCCCAAAAAAGTTAGACTGGTATAATGTCCACCTGTTCAAAATACGGTACACCATTCTGTTATCTAGTGTTAATAATCGTCGAATTTGAACAGCGCCCCCTATTGAAATATGGTACCCCCCCCAGTTTTTGATTTTACGGAGGCCAAGTGTCCGGAGAAAAAAAACCTGTGTACATTTTCAGATTTTTTGGCTGATGAAAACCCCCCCTGCGAAAATTCCTGGATCCGCCCCTGAAAAGGATGAGATACCCGTTCAGGTGGAAAATAAAAGGCATTTCTATCAAATACTCTTTTCACATTATGTGCCATTGTAAGGATTAGGACATGTACAAGTGTACAGTGAAAATCCCTTCTGTCATAATTGTTTGTGTACAGGATGAACATTGACTACTTTTACATAATTGGCAATTTCTCAGCAACCCAAAGTGCTATTTGTTGATTTTTTTCAGTATTTGAAACAAAATGCTCTCAGATTTAATCTTATACCCAAAACATAAAAATCCACAGATCCCTTTTTTTTAAGGACAATGTTTTTAGGGTTGCATTTGTTTTGGTCACCACCATGGACTAACCAATAAGAGATCCTGTGAGAAAAATCCACCCTGAATGCTTTGACTTTATAGAATAACAGCACACAGTTGACGGAAGACCCTTTTGAACGTAATTTGAGTTACCATAGACCTGCCCTTATGTGACACATCTAATTCTGACAACAATGTGACTATGTGGACTTACATACAGTACTCCCAACTCCGTAAGGCGCCCAGTAGGACATATTGTTTTGGTGTAAATGTGCACACATACATAAACTAACTATTCTAGATGTGAAGATTTTTGATTGTACTCAGTTTACAATCAGTGTTTGTGCTGAAACCTTGCGAGCATTTCAAGTTTTCAGGAGTTTTCTTGATGTAAACTTACCTTCATGCAGATTGCAACAATGTCAGCAGTATGTTGACCCTGAAAGTCAAAACAGAACAATCAGAACCATGCACTCTTGAACACAAAATTGTTTAGTTTGGTTCTTTCTTGGAACTCTATCCTTCAACTGGCCTGAATATCTCACACATAAAGAACACTTAACATTTATATTTTGAAAGGAGGTGGGTGAGAGGGCCTATTAACACTAAGTTGGAGGAACATAATTTATATAACATTGAATTTTAAATTATTTTAATGTTAATTCTTAAAAACAATGTACAATGGCTCATTACATTTGATCCATGCACAATATGTAAATAAATAACATGGTGCACTCACGAGTCTGTATGCATTCTGCTGACATTTAGCAAAGTTGGCTATGGCCCTTGCTGCATGGAGCACCAATTCATTCCTTGCTTTGAACTCTACCATAAGGCGGCACACACAATCCATATATTCCATCAAGGATGCCTGCAGATAATCCAAGACAATCATGATATCTCTTGCCAATGTGATGTAACTGGTGCACTATGTAAGAACTTAAGCTTGGCTTGAGTTTAATGACATTTTACTCAAGTTTGAATTTATATCAAACTTTGATGTCATCTTGTTTAACTGTCGGATTACTTTATCCAGAACTACACAAAAATGAGTGCATGTGAAAGCCTCAGTAATAAAAGTCACTTTTGAATCACAAGCTTAAACAAGAAAAGTAGTGTTAAATAATCAAAAGAAAATATGGTTATTTGAATAAGCTTGAGTTATCATCATGACATCATTTCTTTGGTTTTTAATAATGAGAACAGTTGGCCTATGGGGTCCGAAAGTGACTCAAATTCCCAAGAACAACCCACGGAGCTGCATATTCATGTACATGTACTACGATGCAAGTCTCAAGTTTTAGTGTTACATGTACATACACCGGTATGTGTCTATTAAGAATTTTTTTTCTGTTGTTTCAATTAAACATATGACTGTCCAAGAAAAAAGAGTGGAGAAGCCACATTGATTGTAAAAAAAAAATGTATAAACAGTGTACAGGCCCCCTAATATTTTAGTGAGTGATTACATTTGCACATGAATACTGGTTTGGTAAAAAAAAATAAAAAAAATATCCTATTGTTTTAATCCTGGCCTTTGTCTTATGGGGTTCAAAATTATTCATTTTGTATAAGTTATACTAGCAAGCTACCTCATGGTATCAAGGTATACATGGACATACAATCCAGATATCGCTGTGGAACCAAGTGCACACGCACACACAGTCTTTTTTTACTATACGCCTGAGGACAACTATTGTGTTTTCCTTTGTCCCTCTAATATAACACTTTCCCATAGACTAAGCACATAACCGTACGATCGAGGACCGGTTTTAACAATAGGCACCGTCGTCCGAGGGTCAAAGGCTCCTTTGTGCTCCTTTTGTTGTCTGTCCTCGAGCGTAATACAATACAAGAGCACACACACACACACACACGTTTTACATACGCTATGCAGACATTCCTTTGTTTTCGTGTAGTTAAGAAAACTCGGTACAAAAAATAACTTTACTTTAACTGTGAAAACTCTTTCAACCCAATTTTTTTTCTATGATTTCCTTTAGTGTTTCTCTTCATTCTGCCACTGATAAACCTAACCCAAAATGCCTCTAGACCTGTTTTCCAGAGAGGGCAAAACGTTATGTGGACACGGCTTAGTCCACATAAGGTTAACACAACCTGCATTATGTGGACATCTTTTGTTCACAAGTCCACATAGTGACTGTAAGACAAACTCACACACACACACACACGCAGTCGTTTTTTGCTTTGCTTCCGAGGATTGGCTTTGTGTTTTCCTTTGTTCCCTGATCTAAACCTTTCCCATAGACTTAGTGCACAAACCTGCGTTCGAGGACAATAGGCACCGTTGTTCGAGGATGAATGGCCCCTTTGTGCTCCTTTTGTTGTCTGTCCTCGAGCGTAATACAATACAGGAACACACCCACCCTCACTCACGCACACACACAGACGGACAAGGCGGAAACAGTATGTTTGCCGGCGGGGCATTAAAACATGAAGACTGTTACGTGTGCTTGCGTCCCACAAATGCACTGTGGAAAAGACCAATCCCTGGACACCCTGGGTTGTGCACTGTATTATAATACCACAACCCCCCCCCCCCCACAGATTCTGTATCTTGATTGGCCGAGAGCGAGTCACATGGCATTCGCTAATTTTGCTATCTTGCTGTGCATGGCACTATTACTATAGTGGAACGCCACTATAACAAACTTCATGAGATCCACAGAAAGTGTTCGTAATAACAATCGTTCGGTATAGCGATTTTGAACTGCTGGTACCCTCTTTTGATCAATTGTGAACGGGCACTTCTCACATTCTGCGGCCGCACGAGGAGTCGTCAAGAAAATTTAGCAATGGGTGGTTTTCCCTTTTATTCCTAGGGGAAATAATAGCCATCTATCGCTCTTCAACATTCAAACACAATGTAACTATGGGTCGTTTGATGTTCGGGAATTAAAAGTGGCCCAATAGTGTTTAATACATGTATACAACCGGTAGATTTTTTGTTAATCTGTTGACTTTTTTCAACAACAATGTTCGGTACGTTTTGTACATTAAAACCGGGAGCCAAGGATGATGTTTGGTATAGCCGAATATTTGGTATAGCGGTGTTCGGTATAGCAGCGTTCCACTGTATACCCATAGCAACCAAAGTACTTTATCCATAGTAACCAATTATTATGCATTTGGGCGTGCGCGTTCAAAGCGCTAGCGCTACAGAGCTGGGTTCAAACATTTTGTGAAGGGGTACTTTGGAAATGTGCAAGTCAATTTTCAACTAATTTCCTATTCAAACACAGAATGTCCCCAAAAAGGGTCCGTCTGACTGTTTGTAAAATAACTACCTTGTACAAAACCACAAAGACAATTTTGAAAATTTTTGGTTGTGCAAATACTCCAACTTGATATCAGACACATCATAACGAAACATAGCAAACTAACTGTATCCCCACCATCCTCACCAATTGTGTGTGGCCAAGTCATTCCGGAAACAGATATGTCTGATTCTGAATCCTATTTCTAGACTCACTCGCTTCTCAAGTAGAACAATCATTGGAGCGAGACACCAACAAATCCAGAGACTCAAGCAAGCCCACCAAGCACCGCCTGGCTGACGAGGACTTCATATTTGTTTGCCGCCTCGCCATACCATTCCAAGAATACGCCCACCACCGAACCCACCTCGATACACAGATCCGCAATTTCGAAAAATCGATCGCAAAAACCGAACCACCGCCATACTTGGCAAACAAACTGCGACCGCCATACTTACCAAGAGGCTTAAATTATAAGCCTGACTTCCAAGCCAACTGGGATCGAATCAACAAGACAGCAGCCATCACACTTATAAAGCTGATGCTGCGAAAGCTTCAACAATTGAGGGAAACAAACCGTGCCAATTTCAAGACCAAGCAAGATGAAGCCATCGAACAAATCAAGGAACATCTCATCAAACATCGAGACAGTACTCAAGATCTTCCATCACTTCCTAAGCAGGAAACCACTAACGAAAGGACAAAAGAGAAAACGGTGAATAAATCACCGGGTCAACAAAGACACAAACGGCTCTTTTCAGAGCCATCACATCTTCAAAAAAGAGACTTAAACGTGTCTGACTCTAATCCCTTAACATATAATGGCAAAAAGAAAACTGACCAAAAACTACAAGGCAAATAAAATATAGCTGAACTCGCCACCAATCATAACTCCACCGAGTAAAAATATAAACCCCAATCCCAAGCTGCTTTGGCTAAAAACAAAAACAAGATACTGAGAACGTGTTATATTCAACCTAATGTAGTGCCTTGATGCTGGGCCTTGGCCTTAAGGCTGCCTTAAGGCTGGATTTTAGGGCCTTGGCCTTGGCCTCAAGGCTTGAGGGCAAAAGCCTTGACCTTGGCCTTGGCCTTGAGGGTTCAGGGCCTTGCAATTTTGAGTCAAGGCTCTTCAAGGCCCATAGATTTTTGCATTTTGTTACACTTGGGACAATTGTGTGTCAATATAGAAGTAAATCATTATTTTGTTTAGTTAAACCATATTGAAGACCTGAACTTATACTTTATTAGATACAGTGCAGTCATAAAACGGTGTAGGCCTATGCGAACATGTTGATTGCAATTAAAAATTTTGTTCTTCGTATCGAGCAATTCGTCATGATAAGGGCGGATCCAGGGGGGCCAAAAGGGGCCATGCCCCCCCCCCAAAAAAACCTTTTTTTTTTATGTGACGTCGTAATAAAGGCAGGCAATGAGTACACCACCATCTTTTCCTCAAAAAACATCAGTTAAAATGGTCAGAAATTGCCTCAAATCACACCACAGAGCATCTTGAATCAAAAATTTTTTCGGGGCCCTAAGCGGGCCCCGAAGCCCAAGCCGTAATTTTTTGACCCACTTTTTTGGGGGGACCAAAATTTCTTTGCCCCCCCCCCCAAATTGTATTCTGGATCCGCCCTTGTGTGATGATGTGTCACTCATGTGACTATAATTAGTTCTACATGTATATCAGTGGTCATTTCATAAAACAGGGCCTTGGCCTTGAGGGTTAAGCCTTGGCCTTGGCCTCAAGGCTTGAGGGTCAAAGCCTTGGCCTTGGCCTTGAGGGTCAAAGCCTTGGCCTTGAGGGTCAAAGCCTTGGCCATTAGGGTCAAAGCCTTTGCTCCAACACTGCAACCTATCATAAGCTATCTCTCTCCACATCACAGAGAATAGCCCTGAGTAAAGGTTTAAACTTTGTTCCCACTCCAGCCAAACCCACCCAATGCTCACTCATTGATAATATTAGTCACTTCCAAAGACGAATGAGAATTGCATATGTCATGCAAAACAAACCCCTCAAACATGCAAAGACCATTCAAACCTTTGTGAGGAACTTTCCAAATTCTCCTTCCTATCCAATCCTACTGGAAGAACGAAATACAGTCACAACAATCATGTGTCAACCATCATGGTTACATTATCATCATCAACGGGTTCACTCTCATTTACACCCAACGGTCACACACCGAACTCTGGACTACCCCGGTTCTTCGGAATCAATGCGACTGATGAGTCCTGGATTGGACGAAAATGCATTCCTGCTCGCCCTAAAGGAAATGAAATATTTTCCTAATGTCCATAACAATCCTTCACACCAAAGGATAAACCCACTATATTGGTTCCCTGAAAACATATTTTTAATTTCCCAACCCGATCCTGTCAAACCTGACAGAGTGGAAATTAACACTAAGATGAAAACACCCAAACCCGTACATATTTACGGGTATTGTCAGTCTATAAGAAAGAGCGTCTCTGAATGGGTCTGAGCCACCATTTTCCTTATCTTTGGCCTCAATGCCTAGGAGTTTCATTTAATTTCTGTCACGCATCACTGCACAATTGTCAATTGAGCACAACATGTTTGGACACTCTAAAAAAACTCTCTCTCTAATAAGTACCATTCTCATTCACGTACATTTTTGAGTTTGAGTAGCTGGATACTAGTGCAAAGGTTAGTTGAGCATTCTTGCGATTTAAAAACCAAAAGACTTTTTATTATCCACATACACAAATTCAAAACTTGACTATAATACAATTATCACATCTGTCCAATAACTAGAAAGTTTGCAGTTTTAGCTGTTTTTACCTGATCTTGCTCACAAGTTGCTAGGTTACCAACCAGACATAAGACATTGCATAAGACTTGGATATTCTTGGGTCTGTTCTTGAGGGCTCGGAGGATCATCTTTCCACTTGTAAAATCCTCCTAAATAAAACAACATCATTGTATTCATTGAAAATTGTTAATTTTTGTTAAAAGGTACATTTTTATTTTTGCAACACGTAAATTGAACGTGCTTTACGCGTATTGACAATATTAGATGACAACGATTCTGCTGCACTGGGATAGGGATGAGCACACTTTACCCTAACCCCCTAGGCCCCTTTGGCTAGAAACCATCTTCAATCCTGCAAAATCCTCCACTTGATACCATGTAAAAATTGGATTCAGCCTTAATCCTCCAGAATCATTCGTTATTTCTTGAATTTGTTCAGTGGAGGGGGACCATTGCCTAAATCCTTCAAAATCCTCAAAAACACAAAACAACATCAATGGGTTGAGGCAGTGCTGATGACATTCAGAAGCAGTGCGGATGATATCAAGCATAATGCAGGGATCAATTATGCACGGCTGAACATAAAAATGCTGGGTACAACCTACCAACTCTACACAATGCATCCTTCAAAATCAACCAACACTTTTTTGCCATTCAGTCTCGATCCTCCAAATTCCCCCAAAACTGCCAGGGGGATTTTGGAGGATTGAGGAGGCTTCGGGTTAACATTCAGATGACCTAGAGATCTATTCCGCTGAAATTCATAATATGAACAGTTATTGGTGAATCTGTGTGTTAACTATAAAACCTGCACAACTGGACATCACAATGCATTTATTTTGCCTTGTTTAGGTACTGGGAATGCTGTAACTGGGGGCTTTTAACATGATGAAAGGTGATGTAGTATACACCTAAACCTGTATTTTGGAACACATACTTTGGAAACCAGCAAGTCCAGGTGTCCCTTGGAACTGCATTCCTCTGATCATTTGAAGTCTCTCAGTGTGTACAGTGCATACATTTACCTGAATGATCTTGTGTCTATGCCATTCTGTTCCCATAGATAGCTTGGCCAGCGTCTTCAATGAACCCTCTTGCATCTGTCGAGTCAAGAAATAAGAATGCTTTGATTAATCTATTGACAGATATTATGATTGAACAACTCATGACATGTATTTCAAATGATATTCCTGATGTATACAGTATTTGAAAAATTAAACAGAAATTAACAAATTAATACAGTAGAGCAGTGCTATGCTTTGATAAACATCACTGCACTGTACAGTTTTGGCTAAAATGAACATCCCGTTTGGATCCAAACTTGTATGTTCAATTATATCAAGTATTGATGGCAAATAATTACTAAGAACAACCACTATACCGAACAATCCTTTGTGTACCTCCTGTGTTCACTATAGCAAGATTCTACTGAATGGAAGATACTGATTGAAGCTGTTTCACATTAACAGCTTCACAAGATTACACTGGGAGAAAATATGACGTAATTAACATTGGACAATTTGTTACAATTGGATTTCTTGGGAAAGCTTTGGTAAAGGTTCATTTTTTTCTGAGGTGGTGCTGAGGAAAATAAAGTGTTCCACAAATTGCTGAGGGATGCTAATTATAGGCCTACAACAAATTAATGCACTAAACAAATTAAAGTGTTTGTGTATGATGTCATGGTAAAGGTTCAGTATCTTCCATTTCCCCCCCCTTTTTAAAGTCCATTACAAAGTACCTCCCCCCCCCCCCACATTACACTCTCCCAGTCCAACTCACCTGTTCATCTGGTGAAACTGTGAGTGCCAGAAGTTTTCCGAGTGCATTATGGTTGCTCTGACAGACAAAAACAGTAGAAAAGTTCAGCATGATAGATTTATAATTTTTCTGAATAGTAAAATCAGTCAATAGTGCTTGGCAATAAAAACATTCTTATTCACCACCATGGAAAGTTACAGTTTTTAAATAAGGTCTTGATTTCAAAAGTAAATTGAAAAGTGGTTTGGGAAAGAGTTGGTTTTGATAATTTCACTTGTCATCAGAGTGCATTTTTTTAGTAAGTTTGCAAATCCTGCAAGTGCAAATTGGCTGTGTTTTCAAATAATTGCTGTGCACATCACTACTGCAAGGCTCACAACATAAGACAATGAGAAGGATCAGAGAAACCACTTTTTGATAAGATATTGTCTGAGAGTTCATATTCTAAGTCTAAAGTTGCTGGATGTGAAGTTTATTTGTGAACTTTTCTATAAAAAAAGGTGCCTCTATTATGGGTCAATGTATTTAGCAACTTTAGCTGAAAAAAATGAAAATTGTTTCTGTCTGTTGAGGGTGTAATTACAACATACTACATAAAAGAGATTTAGTTAAAAAAGCAAGTTTAATCATGAATATATGACCATACAGTCAACTCCTGTTTAAGTTGCATTTCCCGTGCTCTTCAACAAATTATTATTGTTTTCTATTAATACATTTTAAACTTGTTTGTTTTGTTTTAACCAATAATATGTACCTTTTTCCTTTTCGGGATGTCTGCAACCCTCTGAAATTTTGTTTTGTTTTGAGCACAAACAGATCCTCTTTGCCAGCAGACTGGCTCCGTACATTATTGATACAGATCCGATGGAAAGGAAAAATTGTCCGGCAGCCAATGATTTGAAATTGTAAAGTAACAATTTGATAACTAAACATGGGCCAATTTGTTTGGTTGATGTCTCATTCAAACGGGAATAACCTTTGTATGTCTAGAAAACTAACAATTTAGAAAAGTTATCTGTTTTTAAAATGCATTCTAATAACATTTCAGTTATGATCAATTTTGTAAAGCGCATTGAGATTTTTAGTATGTAATGCGCTATATCAGAATTAATTATTATTGTTATTATTATTAAACTCGAAAATAGTGCAGGGAAAACATAAATCCTGGGTCCTGACTGAATTGTGAACATTCCTCTGAGGAACACTGATGGGCAAAATTTTTTTAAGACAAATTAAGTTACATGAAAACCATTTGTGAGGCATTTACAACAAACTTTCATTAAAGGGACACTGCGTCCTGGAACAGCCCAATTGGGCTACAATACGCGCTTTGAACAAAATGCTGTTAATCGGAAAGAACATTTAAAAGAAGAATATATACATCCACACAAATATCCTTTAAAAACTGGGCGTTTTTGTGCTATTCCTGTATTATGTGTGTGAGAACAACTTTTGTGGTCCACTTTTGCGACCCCAAAAAGTCGAGCTGTTTGGGTGCTAGTTTCAACCGTAAAAAGTTCGGCTTTAACGGACGTGTAAGAAACCTGATTTTTTGCATTGGTTATTGGTCATCGCTGTTTGCGAGCATGGTGCTGTATACGTACACACAACGTCTATATCGTACATTGACTGAAACAACAGGAACAACGTATTCGTACTCCGTTACGTCCGATGTAAACAACCGTGTTTTCTTTGTGTTTTCTCAGGAACGGCAAGACATTAGATTGGTTTCCTGTCAACCAGACGTTTGAAATAGGATAAGAAAATCCAAAACATGCAATTTTTGGGAATTTGAGGACCTAGTGCCCCTTTAAGAGCTTTGAAAACAAGTTATTACTAAGATGTCAAAGCTTAATTTGGCTGGGATGAAATCGTTCAATGCTGATACTGATGTAATGATGCAACACATACATGACGTAGCCCAGTGGTAACATGATAAATCTTTCAGGGTGAACTACCAAGAACTCACAGACTCTCTGTGACCTGCTGACTGCACATCATGGTCATCATGTATTAACTAACCTCAATGATGGCTTGGTGGCTTTTTGCATCCTCTGTTATGAGGTTGAGTGTTTGAACAGCCAACAGGGCAATAGCACTTGATGATGACATACCACACAGTTGAAGTACTGGCTGTAAAGCACCATCATGGATTGCTGCATCAAAAGACAATCAAGGTTAGGAGCCTTGTGAGAGTTTTGCATTTGCGGTCGCACCATGTGAAACGAAACTCGTTTAACTGTTTGGTTACAAGAATAACAGCAGGAAATCTAACATTTGTGCCAGTAAGCTATGCCCATCCTCAGGCATCTCCTGGTGGCTTTCCAACAGTTTGTATAGAACAACAGGACAACCTTATTGTGCAATCGCATATTACACTCTTTGCTGACTTGCTGACTTTGCATGGTATAGTATAGCTTTACATGAGTTGCCACTTTAATTAATGCAAATTTTGTGTCATATTTCCATATCTATATGTCCCAATCCCTTGCTTGGGGAATAACAAATGGTCAGACATATTATACTTTGACCTTTACAGTGAACGTTACTCTTAACCAGGAAAACAGTTCAAGCGATGTCAAAATGGTCTGTATATATGTTTCATGCAAATATGCATAAAGGGATTTGGGTAAGCTAGTCTCTGTCCATATATGCATACTGCCACTTCACTCAACAGTTGGGGCTCAATCTGCTTGCCGCCAAGTATCATATCACCTTCAATTTCAGTATTCTTGAATAATGACAAGTATTTGACTACAGCTGTGACTGATGACAGGCCCTTAAAGGGAATATACAACATTTGCTTTTCCTGTAATTTTCAGAAATGAATGGCTTCGGGGGTTAGTATTTGACAGCAATTATTGTTTCACTAACTTTTATGAAGTATTGTGTCCGTAGATGCTGGAAAAACCAAGAAAAACAATCATACTCCTGTAGTCTGGCACCTTGACCCCACTTAAGATGAAACGGAGCAATTTATGGACATCAAGCATTGTAAGGTCAGATAACCAGTCTAGCTGACTTGTACCAATTGCAAACACAATGTGGACTGAAAACATTTTGGTAAACTGGGGGCAGTAGTTGAAAAAGGTCAGGTTTTTCCAACGCTGGTCGGCCAACCAGTGTTGGAAACTGATACAAAAATACCACTTTTCTTGAAAATGACAGAAACACCGGGTGCCATGATTCTACAGGATGCTTAAGACTGTCATTCACTAACAGTCCAGTAAGGTATTTCATAATAATTTGGTAGTTTTGTTTTCTGATGTTTGCAAATGTTGTATATTCCCTTTAAGTTTAATCCAACAGCCTACAGGATACTTTGTATCACCCATGAGAAACTTTGCATCCTGTGTTTCCTTGGGATGTCAGTTATTGTCAAGATACATGAAGTATCTCTTTTGTTTTACTTCTGCAGCAGTCAATATTGGTCCTGCTTTTTGGGTTTTATTTGTTTTTCTCACTCTGTAGACACACAGCTGCATGCCAAGGATTTAGGTCACAATATATCCACATTATCCGCCCTCTTAACACATTTTAACACTCAATACCTCTGGTTTTCAGGCTTGAATTTTTGCAGAAAAGCATTAAGGCACTGAGTCCATCGACAATCAATCTCTCCTGAGATTCCAAGACGTTGGTCAGAATACTGCAAGATTAATGTTAACAAATAGATTACATGAAAAGTAGAGCTTCATGTACAAGTACATCCATCAATGAACAGAAATAGGACATTTCTGCTTTATGCAGTATACAAAAAACACCCCTTTTTTGACCTAATGTTCTTTGATAACTTGCAAGGAAAACAAACCAATTTGTTTTCAAGAATTCAGCAACGTATCTTATCCAAAATGGCATACAAACATTTTTATGAAGTACATATCTATGTGCCATTCTTTGTAAAGAATATATAGGACAGCACAAGCTTAGCAGGAAGTATGGAACAATAAACTGTATGTTTATTTTCCCCAGAATGTAGAACAAAATAAACGTAATCTAATGGACCAAAGGGTTTTTCATCAATGCAGCTGCACCATCAACACATTACAGAGTCTGGTTTGGTGCAATGCCTCAACTATGATATATATGTATTGCATTATAATTTTAATTTGAGTATTGCTGTGCAGTTGCCAACATTTCTATAAACAGGATATTTTACTTTTTAACCCTAACCCCTAGGGTGATTTACCTCATCCTTGCAAATCCCAACACCATACAATGCCATATGGTAAACTGTGCACATAAACAGTTGGGCTCTGTTTATTTGTGGTATGCCTAATCCCACGTAAAGCACGGTCAGTTTACTAGTGCAGTACTCATCCTAACAGGTTCCAACAAACCCTGGTGTTGGAATTTGCCTGGTTGGAGATCCTTAGAGTTAATATAGCAAACTCCACTGAATGACTGCCATATCAAGGGTACCCCTTACCAGCCTTGGTGTCTTTTCATTTGTTTTAACAACCAACTAATCAGATGACAGGGATTTTTTTCAAGCATTGTATAATCTTCAATAGTTCTGGCCAGCCCAATCCACCTCCTGCTAGATGACATATAAACACAGAAATGTACTCATTTACATTGTAAAGAGTAAAGACCTGCATATACAGACCGTGCAATCCTACTAATGATACTGTTACTGGCTCACCTGCATAAAGCTCTGATGGCCCCTGCCTCTGCTAATACTGGCAGTAATGGCTGATGTGTAGCCAGGGTATGTAGACCAGAGGCACATGACCTTTTGACCTGATCACTTGAGTTAACCCTTGTCAGATAGATCAAAGTCTGAAGGCCGCCCAGTTCAACCATTTGAATAATGGTCTCGGGCTCTTGGACACCTTTCGAGATTCCATTTGCTGCTTCTATCTGAAATGCCTAGGAGAGACACAAAATACTACATAGGTAAAACAACAGGTATAAAGTTAACACACAAAATCCAACTCTATTTTCATACCAAACTGCCCAAATGTTTGCCAGCCGTGTAACACTGAAGCATAGTGCATGTCTTTGATAAACAAGACAACTGACAATTTTATGTCATCTGAGGAAACCACAGATGACTGTATGAACTATGATTAGTAATGGTCTTTGCGTCTACTGATACAAGGAGATGGTCTTCATGTAAGGAGTCTGTTTGTAAGTCAGTTGTATGTTTCTAAACCAGTTGACATTTTTCACCAGAAGCGCCTTTCATACAAAGATTGACTGCTACAGAAGTAAAACAAAAGAGATATTACATGCATCTTGAAAATAACTGACATCCCAAGGTAACAGAGGATACTAAGGTTCTCCTAGGTGATACAAAGTATCCTGCTGGATTAATTTCTTGAGTACTTAGGCACATCTGGAACATAATTTGGCTGGTATTACGTGTATGCTACTCACTCTTTTTACATGGTTGAAACCTAAAGACCATTTTAATATTAGTTTGTGACATTGGAATAGAAAGACCATGTAAGTAATCTGGAAAAGGCAAAGGTGAGTAGGGGAGAGTGGGGTTAGTCAGAGTGCAAGGTATGTTAAAACATTCAGATTTTCTGACAAAAGTTTATTTAATTTTATGAAATAATGCTACCTAGTGGTAGGTATTAGCAACAGCACTCCATCATATTCCCTACAGGACTGGTGGTACAACACTGTTGGAGTAAGAGAGGCAAGTTTGTCTTGTGAAGTTCTGAGTACATTTATCACTATTATGCTCTTTTATTACTAAGCTACAAATTAAGGCAAATAGATACTAGCATTGGTCAAGGTGTTTGGTAATAGAGTGCGATGATCAATGGTTGGCTATGAACAATGCACTCACACATATTGTGTCAAGCTAAAGCGCGAACAGGGACCTCGCGCAGCTAGGCTAGGCTACACTATGCAAATCAGGTGGGGCTCAATGAACGCCTTGGAACAACCAAGGCAATGGCCTATCTTTTTCAGGCATTTTTCGTTATTTTGTCACTGGATTTATATGAGTTATATTTGGTGTGCGGACTCCAAACTTTTGGAGAATGTAGCCGCACTATCCAGCTCTTTGTCTAATGTAAAATATGAACCGCCACGACCACGCACTGAATAATAATCTAATGTATCCGCATACGGGGTAGTTGCTGGAAATCCAGCGTCAAAATAAAGAAAAACATTAATCACAAAAACCACTTATCATCTATTACCAGAAGTGCGACAAGTTACACTTACGTGTAAACACGTATTCCATTGCGGTGCCATATAACAATACGCACACACACCTTTACATATTGGGTTTATGGGATACCACTGTTGTCCAACTTTGGATCATTCTTCGTTAAGTGTCTACTTTCATGCCCTGATACTTTGACGCCGTAAAGACGGAATATGCATACATTCATGATATGTATTTTTGTGGATTTATGTTACTAAAAATATTTCTGATAATAATTATCATAAAAAGCTAGAGAATAAAGTTTATATTCATTATTTTTTGATGTTTGATGTTGACCTTCAGAAAACCCACATGTCCTGATCGTACTATGTAAAAAGTCCGATCATATTTGTTGGAGGGACTTTTCTTCATGTAAATACTCTTAAACGATAGGTACCGGTATTTATTACTTAAATCTATTCAATCCTTAAAAATATGACATGATAGACCAATTAGGTCCTAACTTTTATCGTTTTTATCGGAAAATGTTTGGCCCGAGGATTTCAGTCAGATACCGTCACGAACCTTTGCAGCGCCCTCAATAGTTGATAAAAACTGAATAGAAACACTGCTTCCGTCTTTGTACACGCGCGAGATACGACGGTGCATTATGTTCAAATTTTCTCCAGGTATCATGAATAAAAACCCATAAACCCAGGATTTTAGCTAAATTACAGGTGCGTACCTTTATTTGGCATCATCTCCTAACGCTTTAAAACATGCCTTATTTATATTTTTATTCTAACAAAGTATTCATGAATACGATCAATATTGTGTAAACTTCCAAGTGCATATGGTGTTCATGCTTTAAACAAACTGTAGATGGCGCTATAAGAGTGTGATTTTTAATTTTGTCAGCTCCATCACAGTCAGCTCCGTCACGTTTTACCATGACGGAGATGATTTCTTGATGTTTTCTGTAGTCGATAATGGTAATAAAATAAGGATGATAATGAATAGGGTTTATCATGTTAAAAGCCCCTCTATTCACTGGTAATTATTCTATGTTCATACTTTAAAAGCTTTCACTTGAATTTACTCAGCTTCACATTCATTCAAGTATTGTCATTTCCGTCACAAAAGGTGAGACGGATATGACTTTTGCATTTTTTCCTATGCTACAACACTGAAAATTGAATGTTGAAAAAATAGTTTAAACTCCCCTAAAGATCGCGCCGTGTGCTAATTACAGTTGCCGTACAACATAATGATCACATCTCATGCAAGAAATTCAACATTTGAAAAAAATACTTTCAAAACTTTCAAAAGGCCCTAAGTAGACACTTACTGAAGAATGACCCCTTTAGGGAGGATCTCATTATTAAACCGCCAGTGATAATAGTGGTACCGCTATTTTTTTTTAGCGGTACCACCATGAGTGCTTTGCCTCTGACATGAGAATGGAAGTTTCAACTTCCGGAAACTAAGCTGCCCAGACAGACGGACGGACGTACGCTATAGGCGATGACAAAACCCCTCAAGCTTCTCGGCTGAGGGGTAAAAATAGTTGATGCCTCATATTGTTTGGAACACAGTTCATGCCCCAAATTATACCCGAACACCATCTACAGATTTGTTTATTTGTTTGATTTAATGCTACAGTGCTTCAAAAGTTTTTATTAACTTGAACACAAATAAATATGTAGTTTTTATTATAACCCCACACCATGTTTCAACTAACCCCATAGGTGGGGTACTGTAAGTCAGGGCACCTGACATGGTTGTGTTCTATGTGGATTTTTATGATAACCCTCAACAAGTCTGAGAATTTCATAAGCTGTATTTAAACACAGTCTACGCTTTATTGTTTCTTCAATGAAATCTGTTAGTGTTATAAATGGATGTTTATAGGAGGCTTGCTTTGCTACACAACTGAAAGCAATATTTGTATAGTAACAGCAACTTTGTCTAAGTCACCCAAACTGCTACCTAGTGGTAATGCTGACCAATAACATAACAATGTACATACTGTGATTTTGGAGCGGGCTTTGGTGATGAGTTCCGATATTGGCAGACACAAGTCACAGACTCTCTCTGGCTCTTCTAGGCCCAGGTGGGGGAGTGGAACTTTTTCTTTGCAACATTTTGCACACAAGACTCGTCCACATTGCCTACAATGATGCTTTCTCCGTAACTGGTTGAATTTGTTGTCGCACCCAATACAGACCGACACCTCCTCATCTCCAACCCATCTGTTATTTGTAACAATTAAAAAAAATATATTAAACAGAATAGAGAATTCACATATTGCGATGTCATTTGAAGCTGTCTTTTAGACAGATCCTCATCCAAGTTGGCAGCTGATAGTGCTCATCAAGTCAAGGCAGCTGTCTAGTAATCACAGTGAGAATTGGGCCAAATCAGTTCACTTTGGCAAAGTGCAAAGCACGAGTATCATGACCCATGACCTCAAGCAGATTACAGGAATATGGACTCCATCTCGTTTGTTTCTACTAAAAAGCCGTCCCAATTTCGCCTGAAATTACATATTACCTAGTCCAAAACTTTGGGACTCTCAATACTACTTGTATGAAAGTCCCAAAAACTAAGGCATGTACCGGTATATTGTGCAAAAGCTTGTGCTGCGTAAAAAAAGCAGCGCCGCGTACATTAATTTATGTACCGGTACATATGTAAGTGTCTTACTCACCACAGTTTGCTCAAAGTTTCTCAAAAATTCTGTGTTGCTAAGTTGTTGTTGTGAGCATCGCACCCTCAAAATTTTAGTTGTTAATAATATTTTTCAGAGTGTTGCTTAAATCCGAACATGATACATCACGTTGATGTGTGTTGTAATGAATTGTGGATAATACAAACAAAAAAAACTCCTCAGCTGTGACATTTTCATATATGGTCGTGTAAGTGAAACAGCGCCCTCTTGTTGTTACAACCTCAGACTTGCAATATGTATAATGTATGTTGTCAATAGAGGCCGCTATGTTACTTGGCCAACGATTAAAAAACAAGTAAGCTGCAAGTACTTTTTACATTTGACCCACAATACTTTGCGAAGCACACAAGCTTTCTAGAACGAAATGGGTGAACTTCAAGCTGCCATTCACTTGATTAAAAATTGGATTTAAGATCTCAAATTTCACAGGAGATATGCTTATAACTATAGCATTTTAAGGTACATGTTGCGGAGGCGGTAGTTAGCCAAATGGGTAGTAAAAAAAGTCAGTAGTAATTTTGCATGTTTTTATGCAGTTACGGTCCCAGTCCGCATGTTAACTAGACCTCTGAAGGTACAGAATGCAATGTTTGCTAATAAGCAGTTAAGTATCTACCTGAGTGATTATCAAGTGACAAAATAGTTCCAATCGTGATTTTATCCTCCGCTACCCTAGCAACGGACCTTTCCACTGAAATAGTGTGAAATAGTGTGATATGGTAGACTTCAAATCAAGTCCGACGAGATCCCCAATATTTACTAGCACAGCGCTAGCTGGCATCCTACATTGTGTTTACATCCGGCATCCAACAGGTGCAACGACTTGACTAAGTCGGTCTCTGGTCAGCGCGCACGCCGATTTTGATCATTTTTTTCCAAAATGTTCCGCGGTAGCTCTAACAGCGCCCTCTATTTCCGCACCTCCTCAATTTTTTTTACCAAAGAGCACCAAGGAATGGGAAATTACACCAAGGCAAATGATCGTCGAAAGCACCAAGGCAAATTATGGAGGACACCAATGTACATGAGGACACCAAAAAAGCAAAATAGTACCCAACCTTGTCTGTACAATCCAAGCTTGAAAAAAAAAAAAAGCCGTGTGGCCGCGTCAATTCCGGAACTTTGGTCTGACCAGAGACCGAATATTTTTTTTTTTGGCCTAATATGAATTTGGATGGTTATTCATTTATGCGCCTAGCAAAATGCACATTACGTTTCCATAAAGAGGGCCACTGATAACTTGGCTGTATTGCTGGGAAGCATCCATTATTAGAGTGGGGATGCAGTTCGCAGCATGCTTGATCAATGTATACTTCTTTTTTTTCTCTCTCTTTTTCGAATGATTTTTGTCAAAATATTACACTCAGTGGTAAAATAGAAAATATAATGTCCAAATCTTGTTTTTCAAAAAGGAATGATGCATGGATTCCAAACGACCCCGGGAATTAGCTTTTGACCTCTCAAGCAATTGATTCAATCCAAGTTGTGTTGTATGGTGAGCTAGAAGCATTTGCCACACACGTCAGTGAAATACCGGTATGACACCCATGGGATCGGATCAAACCTAGCACGTGCACCGAATGAGACGCGTAAATAATATAAATATTCATATCCTCCTGATTCTTAGCCAATCAGAGTGTTCCATCCAATGTTGGTACCAAGCTCCATGGTTTGTGCACAAGGAGCTTGCAGAGTATTGAAGTTGGTTATTGGAAGCGCCATACATGTATATGCATATGGGGCCGAGGATGCAGCAATCGTTCCTGCGTGTTATTACACCGCTTTAATTAGGGACACTTTAATTAGGGACCAAAACGGGACTGTGTGCTACGATGACATATAATGAAGCGCAGGGTGATTTCCCGCGTTGAGTCGTCGGGCCTCTGCGAGCAGCGGCGGGTATTAAATACAAAAATAAAATAGTGATAATGCTAGTTTCTGATGAAAATAGAGACTATGAATAGAGGTCGAAAACTTAGCCCCTAATATGTGCACGTGTGAAAAATTAGCCCTGTAATATTTGTAAGTACTTAAGCCTACGTGTATATAATGCCGTTGAAAACGGTGAACTGCATCAATGCAACTGTGCACGGATGGCCACGTTGACTGGCAAGTGCAGGCGCAGCCTGGCAAAACAATGTCACCTTGCACAGTTTGCTACCGGTCCGTGGACTGACAAGTGCAATGCATGCAAAGGCTGCGGCTTAATTCGCTTGCGCCATGGAAATAAATTATAACTTATTTGTTATGAGAGATAGAAAACTGATTCAAAAGTAACAACGTTGCTGTTGAAACCCCTCAGCCAGAGTCAAAATATCATCTGGAAACCATTAACCTTTATCTCACCACGGTGACCTTGACCTTTGACCCTTTGACCCCAAAACCAATCCGAACTTGCCTGTACCCAAGGGCAACCCCCCACTTCGTACAACAGAATTTCATTTCTAACTCAATTTATCATCCAGAAACCATTTACCTTTAACTCACCATGGTGACCTTTGACCTTTTGACCCCAAAACCAATCCCAAATTGCCTGTACCCAAGGGCAACCCCCTACCTAAGTCAGACACCAAAAAATTCATTTCCAACTCAGGTAATCATCCGGAAACCATTTACCTTCAACCCACCACAGTGACCTGAACCTTTGACCCCCAAACCAATCCCAACTTCCCTGTACCCAAGGGCAACTCCCTACCGAAGTTTGACACCAAAATCTCATTTCTAACTGAAGTTATCATCCGGAAACCATTTACCTCTAACTCACCGCGATGACCTTCACCTTTGACCTTTTGACCCCCAAACCAATCCCAACTTGCTTGTACCCAAGGGCAACCCCCTTCATGTACCTAAGTTAGACACCAAAATTTCATTGGTAACTAAAGTTATCATCCGGAAACCATTTACCTTTGACTCACCACGGTGACCTTAACCTTTGACCTTTTGATCCCAAAACCAATCCCAACTTGCCTGTACCCAAGGGCAACCCCCTACCTAAGTTAGACAGGAAAAATTTCATTTCTAACTCAAGTTATCATCCGGAAACCATTTACCTTTAACTCACAATGGTGACCTTGACCTTTGACCCCAAAACCAAACCCAACTTGTCTGTACCCAAGGGCAATCCTACCCAAGTTAAACAGCAAAATGTGATTTCTAACTGAAGTTATCATTCGGAAACCATTTACCTTTATTTGTGAGCTTGACCTTTGACCTTTTGACTCCAAAACCAATCCCAACTTGCATATTCCCAAGGGCAACCCCCTACCAAAGTTACAATCCCAAACATCATTTCTAACTCTAGTTATCATCCGGAAACTAAGCTGCCTAGACATCCGGACGGACGGATGCCGTAGGCGATGACAATAGGCAAAGGTACTTGGCAAAGGTACGACTTGGCGAAGGTATGAGTTGGTACAATGAGTTAAAGGTACATGTATGAGTTGCCCAAGATACAAGTTGACAAAGGTAGGAGTTGACCTGTTTCCTTTGGCGGCGTGGTGCCCGTGTATGGGACTCTTCCCAACACTGGTTCAAAGGTCATCAAGGATGGTGGATGTCTATCGGTGTGCAGTTAAAATCTATAGTTCACTATTTTTAATCCATTTTTTATTGGGAATACTACTGCTTTGTGTTCATCAAACTTTGAAAGCTTTCTTACAAAAGCTACGCAACCGGCAGTCCCAGCCCTGGCATCACAGGGGAGCCTTCTGTAGCAACATTATTTCTAGGCAACCTGAAGTTGCGCTTGGTGGAAGGAACGTCATATTCATGAAAGCAGACGGAACCGTGATGAAAGCAACCAATGGCGTATTTATTTGCCGGGAACCGGCTCATTTCATTGGCTGAGATACTATCATCGCTGTTTATCATCTAAGAATCCTCCAATTACTGGCGGCAAGTCATCAACGGATTTAAAGTTCGATGGCCTACAGCTGAACCCAACGGCATATACTTTGTAACAACGAGAGTGGCATTGTATCAATTTGAACAATGCCGCTGTCAATCATTCTCTGGAAGGGCTTTTTTTACATGAATAAATGATAAATAAATGTATTTTCTTTTGTTGTTGTTGGTTTTTATTCGGGGGGGGGGGGTTGATTTTCCAAATAATTAATTGAATGCACGTCTTTTTTTAAACTGGACTGAAGAACAGTAAGGCCAGTATTGCTTGTCCAGATTTTATTCTAAACCAACTTGACCGTGGGCCTTTTTTTGACGACTGCGTTACCTTTACTTGCCGTTGGGGAAAATGTTAACTGACAAGGATTTTTAAAAAAGGTGTCCTTATCCATGGGTCTGTATTTTACGTTCTACATGCATCCTATGGTCGTCACTCGTCAGGCAACCAAATTTAAATGTTGAAAAAAATAATAAATATCCAACAATTTTATTTTTCGATGTAATTTTTATATACAGGAAGGTTTTTCTGCCAATGACAGCAACATTTAATAATGTTCCTACAGAGGTAGATTTTTTTTTACGTATCACAATATATTTTCAAGGGGGAGGGGTGCACTTTTGCGTAAAACGAGCAAATAATCTACGTTGATATAACTTCCTTCCTATAATAGATCCCATAATATGACACCGCCCCTCAGCTCCCGCCCTAAGATTTTTTAGTTTTTATTTTACCCCCGCCAACACCAAACACATTCTGGATCATCGTCATCGATTTCCTTGTCACGGAAGCGGCAGTAACTTTTTTTTTAAGGGAGCGGCGGACTTTACAGCACTTGGGGGAAAAATAATCCCAATGCATCAAAATACATCGTTTTAAATAACGCCTTCACTTGAGTAGCTTACGGGGGAGCAGGGTAAACTTTCCTTGCCGGTTTTAAAATCATTATGAAAGTGCTAGCCATTGGTTTGATTACTGCACACACCAAGTGATGATTTCAGCAAATCAGGGCTCGATTTACAAAAAAAAAAGTGGCATGCACTGGTGCATGTAGACCAAAAAACCTACATGCACCAAGAAAAACCCACATGCACCATAATTGACTTACACCGTCTGCTTCTCTGAAGGCATTTTTTTCTCTCTGATTCATCGAACTTTCTACAGACAGTACACCCGTGAACGTGGCGTTGTATACAACGCCACGCTGTTGTGGCATTTCGAACATGGCGAAATTGATCCGCCATACATAATTTCGTACATATGTCGAGTACTCACATAGAAAGCTAAATTTGCCTTCCCGCGTGTTCAGTATGTGTCATTTCGACGAAATTTGCCGTCGATGAAGACCCATACGAACGTGTAGAAATTAGATTTTAACCTGACAAGTGACACAAGTACCCAGGGTCATTTGCGTGCAAAATTATCGGAGCCCTCCGAGCTACCCGTCTGCTTCATGTGGCGCATATGATAGGCGGCGTCCGATTGGCCAATAACGAGACCACGTGATAAACGCAGCTAATAATTTGGAATCACACTTATGATCCGGACATAAGGAATGCCCGGAGCGTCAGTGCGATACCAAATTATCCGCAGCATGTATCACGTGGTAAATCACATGCATGATCGGAGGAGGTTGCAGGACGTCGGGATCTCCAAATTTTACCGCGTACTCTGAATCTGCTGCGAGGAATAATTTATGGATATATAAAAGAAATAACACGTTTGTACACTATCTGGTCAAGTATTCAACAAACTTTATTCTTATTCTCACTCATTTGTAAATAGTAAATATATGCATGAAATGAGTATTTTGGTGGCTAAAAAAGTTACATGCACGTCGTGCATGCTCAGTAAAAAGCTACGTGCACAAGCAAAAATCTACATGCACTGGTGCATGCGAGCACCCGGGTAAACCGAGCCCTGCAGCAAATACAAGCACATTCAGAGAAAAATACAGAAAAAAGACAGACTCGGAATTGTTTTAAAATTGGGTAATCACTCAGAATAACCTTAGGAGAGGCGACATCCCCGCCCGGCATCGATCTCGGTCCAGCGGCGCATTGAAAACATCAAACACAGTGTATCAATTTGACACAAAACAGTTGCTGATCATGGAACAATGCATTAATAAAACTTCTTGGAACGTGATCAACTATAAAATGCGTTTCTAATTCTTTATAAATTAAACAAAATAAACATCGTAGATTCTTTGTAAATAAAACTGGAGGGTAGATTGCGCAAAATACAAGGTCCCATTTTTGAAATTTGAGTTCCATTTAAACGTTTGGGAAAATTTCTAAACGGATTTGATTTTTTTCGTTTAGGCAAAGTAAAAAAAAACCCAAGTTTCTCGTTCCCGCCCGCTTCCTTTTTGGAGGCCGCCTGGATTTTTTTATTATTTTTTATTTTTGAAAAATGCAGTAAAAACACTGAAAAAGTCCACAAATTCATCGGAAAATAAATACTTGCGAAATATGGGAGTCGAAGTTTCAGTATAGACTCTGTCGGTCACTTTGTACACCACATAATATCGACGTGTGATCGCTACCCCTGCGACAGTGCGAGCATGGCGAGTTCACAACAACTCACCCACTTGGTTCCCAGACCAAAAGATTCTGACTATTCCTGATGAATCTACGCGCCCATGGAGTCAAGGCTGAGACGTGAGCGTCAGGAATAATTGTCAGGTCTAGAGAACCAGACTACGTACATGTATGTATATTGATAGTTTTAGACTACAGTCGTTTGAAAATTCAACCGGAATCTGTCTGCCGTACTGTATGCGGTACATGCTGACTTCAAAGCCAGAATGCAACCGGTATGAGACTAGCTCACGCTGGAGCATGTGTTTAAAGAATTCGCTCGCGCGGCCAATGTTTTCTGTCTTCATTTTGTTTTGTTTGATTTCATCACAATGGTTTTCGTTTGCGTTTCCATACGAACCAAAATTAAAGTTATAAAACCGTGGTATGCAAGGACAGTACTTGATGGCAAGACGACACTAGGTGATCTTTTCGCTGCATTTGCAGGTAAAGTCTGTGTAGTAGAATTAATAAATATAGACTTGCAAAAATGAACTGACCAATTATATAGAATAAAAACATTGCCTCAAATATTTGCAATCAATCTTCATATGTTAATGAGAAAAAAAACCCAAAACCCACATTCTTAATAGCTTGGCGTTTAACTCTTTTAGGTTTTGAGAGTTGACATTTGGTGCTTGATTTTATCTATAAAATCACTCATCCAAAATGAATCACGACTTTTGGTGGTTAAAGCAAATGCATCTAGTAAAACTGTTCTTGGTACTAAATGGTAGACCAATACAACTCTAAAGGACACTGTAAATATGTTCAGTTCTCTTGTACAACTTGTCTTTCATTTTAAAATAATAAAAGTGTCTTTGAACAGTGGAAACACCAACGGTTGCAGGAAATTTTAAAATGGCGGCCATCTTAAAAAAATAAAAAATAAAAAATAAAAAGCCCCTCTTCCTCCTGTTTTTCAAAAACCCGGACGAGATACTTTTTTTTCTTTTTTACTCGGCCTTACCATGCTTACACGTTTACATGTGTAAACGTCACATCCTTAATTGCACAATCATAAGAATGCGCATACGCATTCTTATGATTGCGCAAATCACAAGAACATGAAGAAAGCACATAAACCGGACTAAATGTAGACTTGCCTTGCTTTCGCTAAGATGAACGGCTTGTCGCTAAAAACGTCGGAAATTCCCCCCTCAGTCTTCGCAGGGTATGCATCTCTGCCCTCAAGTTTTATTCTTGACATTTCCATAAATTCTCTGAGTTTGTTCGATCATCTCACACAGAACACTCTTCTAGTGGCCCGGGCTGATTAGCAGTACTTCTGCTAAGTGCTTCACTTATACTAATAATAGTATTTAAAATAGCAAAGAAGTTCTTTGAAAGAACGTTTCTCACTGTCAAACATGCCCGTTTCCAGTTCACTGTTGACATTTAATGCATAATGGGCGGCGCCATAGTTGTAACTAGCGCCCTCTGTCGTTGAAGGGTTTCGAGCCCAAACCAACTGCCTATTAAGCGCCGCTAGGCGGCGCTATGCGATCTTTGCTAGGGTTAAGTTAAGTTACACTGAGTTATTCAGTTAAGAGCTGCCGACGCCGACAGACCGATACACGAAGTAAGAACATCATTGTTGTGCCCATTCTTGAAAATCACGCATTCTCGAAAATGAGCGCGTATTCTTAAGAATGAGCGCCCATTCTTGAAAATGAGCGCTCATTCTTGAAAATGAGCGCTCATTCTTAAGATTGGGTGGGAATACCACGTGCACAATTTATGAATTTTGCCCTGCCTACTATTATTTGTAATTTAATAAGGGAGGAGGGAACTAGTCTGGGGAAGTGCTTTGTTTAGGCTAGACAAGTACAAAGTCCCTGTATGTACATGTGCGTGCCACGAACAAAAACGATGTCCGACTAGATGAGATCCAGCTCTGCGACGTTATGGATGGGTGTGTTGGTGGCAAATTAAATGAGAAAAATGGCAAGCAAAATGCATTAGCACTATTCATTGTCATTCTCATTCTTCATCTTCTTCACAATTACGTCTCCCCCGTCTCCCCCCTCCTGAATTCTTTCTTCTTATTCTTTTTCTTTTTTTTTTCCCCCCCCCCCCTCCCCAATACGCGTATACTTTTTTCAGCGCCTTTTTTTCAGCAGCTGATGGCGGGTAATAAATAAAAAAGGCCTAAATCAAGCCCCGCCTAGCCTCAAAAAGTTATAATATATAAATATTCTCTATATTAGAGTTCTGGGGGAATGGAAGAGATATGGCAATGAAGAGATGGCCCAATGAACCCTGGACTTGGGGCTTCCATTTGGATTTTGGATACAATTGGCAATGAAAGTGAAAAGTGTTTTGCCATTGCCATGAGGTGGGGATTTTTTTTCGAGATGGCTGCCGTTCCGGAAGGAAAATGTCGTCTTCTTTGGGCGAGAATTTCGAAAAGTCAATGGTCAACCCACCAAAAAAAAAAAAAGAAATTGAAAGACGAACGACACATCATTCATTTCATTGCTTAGCTTACCTATACCTGAGAGTTCTGAGTATTTTTAAAAGAATTTTGAAGTATGGGCATTTAGCACTAGTGTCTATGGGAATTTATTTGCAGGGTTGCATCCTATACGTTGCAACAGTATAATTATTAAGAATCAGTGAACGAGGATGCAGCTAGACTTGCCAAGCGCAGCCGGTGCTCGGCATCGACAAGACCGTTATCTTGTCGCGTATTAAGAGTTATTTTTTGCCAAGATTGAGCAAGGATCCAGTTGCACATTTTCGAGAATGTGCCTGCCCATTTTCGAGAATGCATGATTTTCAAGAATGGGCACAACATCATCATGATGGAATGAAAACACACATCCACGTTTGAAATCTGATGTGATGCCGTCCTTCGTACCGTGTCGTCCACGTAATGCTGTTATTCGGTAATCCTTACTTTTACATGTTTTAGGACCCCATTCTGGTAATCCTAACTTTTAGGACACCTCTATTTTTTACGAGTTCTGTTCAAAACTGACTTTTGCAGATGTCTGTCCAGTACCAAACATGCCAAAGTGACTTTTGCAGGCTAAAGCAGTCTTTAGAAGTCAAGAAGGTGTCATTGCCAATTGTTCAGATGTGCCAAGTAGTATCAGAATGTCAATTTTGAGTGTCATTTAGTCAACTGTTTTGGTGAGTCTTTCCCTTCCTTAGCTACTCCTAGCCCGACTGCGTCTGGCTGTACAGTACTATCGCAAGCTCTGTAGTACGGCCAGACGCCCGATGCTTCCACAGAGACTGAATTTTGTTGGCCGCCGATGTAGCGATTTTGCTACATCTTTCGATTGCGATTGTCTTTTCATCCAGGACACAAATTTCCAAAGTTAAGGTTCGTAGTCGTAGAGCGACTCATAGCTTTTCGAAAAAACGTTGTTTGGTCTCAATATTTTCATCCATCTGGCCACAAGACGAATTTCAGTCATCGGATTCCACAAATATCGTCCCCCATGCGATCCCCCATGCGATTTCAAAATGGCGGCCGCGCTGTAATATATGCAATATGCAGGCGCGCCCGCGCAAACTCATGAATATGCACAGACTGGGACCGTGAGTGCATAAAAACGTGCAAAATTACCACTGACGTTTTTTTACTCACCATTCGGCTAATTAATGCCCACACAACACATACATCAAAAGGCTTAAGTTGCAAGCATGTCACCTGCAAAATTTGAGACCTTGAATCCAATTTTAAGGCAAGTTTTTGACAGTTCAAAAACCATCCACGTTATTCTCCATGCTTTCGAATTGGTGGTGTGATTCCCAAGGTATTCTGGGTAGGTGTAGGAAGAGCCTTGCAGCTTACTTGTTTTTTAATCGATGGCCAAATGAACATAGCGCCCTCTGTTAAAAAATGAAACATTCTGCATTCACTCAGATCAACAAGAGGGCGCTGTTTTATCTACACGATGAAAATGTTTTAGCTGAGGAGTCTTTTTGCACAATGCATTGCAGTACACATCAATGTGATGTTTCGCGTTTGGATTTCGATAACTCCCTGCAAAATTAGAATTAAACACTAAATTTTTGGTGATGCAATGCTCACAACAGCAACTTTGCAGGGCAGAAGTTTCAGGGATTATTGAAGAAACTGTAGTGAGTAAGAAGCTTGCACATTTGATTCACACTGGTTTTATCATGCAGCACAAACTTTTGCACAATATGGATACCTAAGGTTTTGGGACTCTCATACACAGTATTGAGAGTCCCAAATTTTCGGACTACTCCTAGAACTATGAGGCTCCGCGTGAGCGGAGCCTCATAGAGTCAGTTTATGCATATTCATGAGTTTGCGCGGGCGCGCCTGCATATTGCATACATTACAGCGCGGCATTTTGAAATTTTGAAATCACATGGGGGATCGCATGGGGGACGATATTTGTGGAATCTGATGACTGAAATTCGTCTTGTGGCCAGATGGATGAAAATATTGAGACCAAACAACGTTTTTTCGAAAAGCTATGAGTCGCTCTACGACTACGAACCTTAACTTTGTGTCCTGGATAAAAAGATAATCGCGATCGAAAGATGTAGCAAAATCGCTACATCGGCGGCCAACAAAATTCAGTCTCTGTGGAAGCATCGGGCGTCTGGCCGTACTACAGAGCTTGCGATAGTACTGTACAGCCAGACGCAGTCGGGCTAAGCTACTCCTAGAACTATGAGGCTCCGCATCATAGAGTCAGAAGCCCGCAAAATTGCTGTCAACACAAAACACTAATTAAGTACAAAAACGTCCATTCCAAATAAGCCATTTCCCACAGAACCGCTGCACAGTTTGCCCCTAAACTCCGTACAATACCTCATGACATACTCACGTTATGTGCACCAAACAAACATCGGTGGATTCTGTCTGTTTTTAGGCCAAAATGATGAAAAATATGCCCTTTCCGCACTGAGCCAACCTAACACTTGAAACAAGCACGCGCTGATATCGCAGTCATTTTCGGTTCGATCGCTCGGAGCGCGCCGCGGGGGGTATGGTGTAGGAGCGGATTGATAGTATGCGCATGCGTACAAGTGCAAGTACGTACCCCCCGCGGCGCGCTCCGAGCGATCGAACCCGAAAATGACTGCGATATCAAGTCTTCATGTTTTTTTAAACATACCTCTAGCTATGTTATGGTATGGGTATGTCCCTCTCGTGAGTGGTCGTAAACAACTCCTATGGAGATTGGTATGTTGCGCGTCCTGCGTGATGAGGTGCAGAACGCAGTTGTGCCAGTGTAGTGTGAATTTATGACCGAAATACTGACTCACTGGTAGTATTGCGCATACCTATGTGAGGACTGAACGTTCAACCAATAAAACGGTAAAATGCACTGTTCGGATTTTATAGGAGTCCAAATTTTATGTGTCACTAGAAGAGTGTTTAAGACCAGCCAGCCAGTGTTTTATAAACTGTTTAAGACCGGCCACATGACAGGCTCTCAACCAATAGGAATGGGCAAACTGTCTTAGGTATTTATGAATGGTGTTTCAAAGTGATTCATTTCTTTTGAGTGGCAAATTTAAACTTAGTACAGTTGGCCTAGAAATTATTGGTGGGAACGTGTTCTCTCAGGAGATATCAAGAAAAGCTATAACAATATTAGACATGTTAGACAATGGCAACAATGACAACTGCATAACATTATAATATAAGGCTTTTGGTGGCTTTTTTTTTTTTAAATCAGTGACTGTTGAAACATAACCTATTCCCACTTGGTACCTTATTCCTAAGAACAACAACTTTAAATTAGATAATTATGTCTAGTATCATTAGAATTTACAATTTTTTTTTAAGTACACACAATTGTAGGGTTTGTTTTAAGAGGCAAAAGCTGAGGAAGTACCAAACAAATTATGTAAAAAATTATATTAAAAAATAGTATGCATACAATAATCTGAGATGTTGTATCTACCGTACATGGTGTTTACCTGTCTGGGCTTTTGGCCAGGCAAGACCTTGAATTGACACACATTGAGAGACAAACTGCTGACATACACACTTTGAGTACCCCCCCCCCCCCCCGCCCCCCCACAAAGCACTTAATAGTTTCACTGAGGGAAGATTGCTCATCGCGTGCCATGATGCCAGGTGACTTGGTTCATGTTTATTTTCTTAACTTCATTCCAAGCTACAACATTTATGAAGTGTAAATTTACATTTAGTTCCATAGTGTTTCAGGGAAACTTTGCCAAATGTTGGTAGTTAGTTATTCTTGTTAAAGCTGTTAGGAAGTAATGGTGAAAGTTATCTTTGTTGTACTTACACACGCAATCTCTGTGCGATGAAAATGACATCCCAATCAGTTTTTCCTGCCATCTCTTTATTGCCTGTTTACTTCAAGTTATTGTTCAAATGGGGCAAAACTGTGACAAAGTTGTCCATGTCATTCGCACCAGCTACTGTACATGTAAATGTAATCTGACCATAAGAATACGGCAAGCACAGTGAGTGAATTTTTTGTTTGTATTACTATACATGTAGTCGTGATTTACTTACACATTTTGTGTCCATATAAATTTGCTTGAACACTTCCATTTGAAACAAGAAGTTCAGTTACATACAATCAATTCAGCACAAAAGTAACAAACACCCTTTAACACTGTTTAATAGGGTAGACTAGTGATTTTCCAGATGGGAAATACTGATTGATCAAGGGTAGTCCCTAAATCATGATGTACACGTATGAATGTGCTTGGCTGATGAATTGAAGCATGTTTCCCTGTTGTAATAGAATCATTAGAAGTGATATGATTGTGTTGGTTTGGAAGGCCTTGTCAGGATGTAACAGCAGACACATGGTTCATGCATGACTGAATGTTGCATGTTAAGACAATATTATGGACTGATGGAGTCTAGAAATAAATGTAAGCATGAAGGATACTGTACCATACTGTACTACCATATGTTCATATATGTACATGTACATGTAGCTTCCTGAATCCTATCCTGTTACAATGAACATGAATATTTAGGGTCAGTCGGTTTGGGCTGTCCATTTTCGAATAATTTAGTATTCAAATATGCAAAATTGCGTTGGACCGAATATTCTGATATTCGAAACTGCCAACTGCAACTGCGTGCTGTGCCAGTAAAAAGTTGCACAAAGAATGTGCCAGTTAAAATGTGTGTGCGGCGATTGATATGGGGTGCTGGAGTGTTTTGCAGTAAGTATGTTTTCACCGTAAACCTACTAAAAGGATGTGAACAATGGACCGCTGTCGACAACAAAGTTACAGTCGACAAAAAAGTGGCACCTGACAATAAAGCGCTGCAACTTAACGATTAAATAACATCATACCGGTAGTTGTGTGTATACACGCAGGCATGCAACTTTTCCTCGGATCTGCTGATGTCGTCATTTTTTACTTCCCATGAATGCCATTACAAATGGAAAAATACTGTACAAAGTCTGGTGAGGTTTGAAATTTCCTCTTTTTAAAAATAAATTCCCAGTTTCATGCCTGTACATGTATGTGCGTATTTTTTCTTTTCTTTCAAATATTTAAACCGGCAGTAAGGTATTCTAATATTTGGTTGATGATGAAATATTGGACTATTAGATATATTCGGGACAGCTCCACAGTAGGTCTTTTCACACTAGACAAAGTCTCGGAGGTGGCCCCCGGGCGACACAGGGGCGAAAAAAAGCCTCAATTCAAGCTGGAAATTCCCCCCGCGCCACCCCAAGCAACCCCCGAGATTGCTGAAGTGAACCTTTCTGCTTAAGAAGTGTTTAGATATTTGTTAACCATTATTCAGCATCGATAAATTGTGCTTGTGCTAAAATAACAACAGTGATTTATTTCCCTTTTTTTATTGATGAACTCCGCACTAGCATCCAGCTCATTTGAGACCATGAATCCATCACATGAGACAAGATGGTAGAGTGCTTTGTTTAGACCTTTGCCATGACACATGATACATTCATTGCCTTTGTATCGTCAGATGAAGCAACTTTAGCTCCGTGGAACAAAAACAAAAGCCAAAAAGTTAAGCAGGTGAGATTGGATGTGGTCTAGACTGCAGACAACCTAGGTCAGGTCACAGACTCATTTTTCTGTGATGTACCAAAATGTATGTGTTGACGTGTATTTTATCCCCCTGGGTGTAATCCGGAGGGGGATATTCTGTGTGTGTGTGCGTACATGTGTATGTACATTTTTAAACACAGGCAATGGTGGACCTAGGACAACAGGTTAGGGCACAGACAATACGTCCACGATTGACCAATAGTCCACGATTGAAATTTGTGTACAAAACCAATGAGAGCTGTTGCTAAAAAGAGTACAAACAAAGGAATGAGGAATAGGGACAATAGGGAGTCCACGATTGCTGGTGTTTACAAAGATGTGAAGCATTACATTCACTGTGTGGACTTCCGAACAAAAGATGTCCACATAAACCAGGTAGCAGCAACGAGAAACACTAAAGGGTATCATAGAAAAACAATTGGGTTGAAAGAGTTTTCATAGTGTGAGTAAAATGAGTTTTTATCACAGTTTTTTCTTAACTACACGAAAACAAAAGAATGTCCACAACTAGGTATGTAACGTCAAGGGCGGATCCAGAACACAATTTTGGGGGGGGGCCAAAAAAAATTTTGGATTCTAGATGCTCTGTGGTGCGATCTGAGGCAATTTCTGACCACTTTAACCAATGTTTTTTTTGAGGAAAAGATGGTGGTGTACTCATTGCCTGCCTTTTTTGCGATGTCACATATAAAAAAAAAAATTGGTTTCGTTTTGGGGGGGGCCATGGCCCCCTTTGGCCCCCCCTGGATCCGCCCTTGTGTAACGTAAACATGCATGGGTGTGGGTGTACGTGTTCTACATAACCCCCCCGAGGACCGACACACAAAGGGAGAACAGCAGATGCTTTCAGTCCTCGGGAGTTGGGTCTTTTGTTACAAACAGTCCTCTGTAGTAAGATTGTGTGCTTAGTTTATGGGAGAGTGTTTAAGGTAAATGGGGAAAGAACCTGTGTTTACAGGAACGGAGTGCCCATCTCTCTTTCATTAGTGATTGGGCCAGACTCATATGCTGCTGTGGGGGGATCACCACACCTTCTCCACAGCGAGTCTGTTACCTTCCCAGCATAAACGTGCTAGTCTGAGGGTGTGTTATGTTTGGTGAGGTTGACTCTTGTCAGCATGAGAACTTACTTTACTCAGGAACTTGAAACTTGGTTTGTGTGTTGTTCTTGAAAGTCTTAAGAAGCCTACCGGTAGTTGGGCCCGACGGGTCCAGATCAAGTTGACTATTGCTAAAACAATAGAAATCTTTCATTTTGGTTAGGGACACTGACAAGTATCCATACTAACTGACTGCCAGCATGCCAGGGAGATTGCATTATTTGTTAGGGTTTTTGTAGTCATCCATCAACACTGGCTGACTTTAGGTGCCACTATAGGTACCAGTGTACTGTATGTGCCATCTGTGAAATTGGGTTTTAGATACAAAAGTTGTAACTAATTTAGGGGGAAACACCAACAAACCCCAAAACCAAAACCAGGATTTTGGGGTTGGTGATATGTGAAGATTTCTGCATATGTTGTGTGCATCAACTGCAGAAATGCAGTTGAATCTCGTTGATACTAATTCAATTACATGTACAACAAAATTCTGATTAGAATCCTTGGCAGGGGCGTAGCACGGTCATTTTTATTGGGGGGGTAAACAATTTTGAAAAGGGCATTTGCACATCCGTGGTGAAATGTAGACAGGTTTTTTTTCCGGACACTTGGCCTCCATAAAATAAAAAGGGGGGGGGGGGCTGGTACTATCTGTTGAGGGGGGCGCTGTTAAAAACAGACAATTATGCACACAAAGGGCCAATATATGGTGCTTTTCAGGGTGATACATGTGCAAAATTCTTAAAAAGGCACCCAAAACGGCAGATGCCACAAAAAGGGCACCACTTCATTTAAAGAAAAGGGCACTTGTTCAGAAAAAAAGGGCATTTGAATGGAAAAAGGCAGTCTTTACAAAATATCCCCCCCCCCCCCGCCCCGCTGGCTACGCCTTTGCTTGGTCCCAATCAAATTGTGCGCATTCCTAAGGGAGGGGGGCATTTTGCTAAGACGAACATGATTAATGTGAAATTAAAAAGACAAACATTTTTTGAATGGAACCAATTGCATAAGAAGCCATCGGCTGTACGTGACCCATGAAAATGAACCTTCATTGAAAACTTAGAAAACAAGTCATGCGTGTGTTGTTAAAGCTTAATTTGTGGACTGGGACTACATCTTTCAATGCTGCTATTGATTTTACATGTACATGTACATATATGTATGTTTTGTGTTTGTAAACACCCCATCATATGTTGTTTGTTTTTATCTCTACATGTCTTCTCTAGCCATGCTGTGATGTTACATAGAAACTGTATGTACCAGTGACCTTACAATGTGGAGATGATTGTGACATCAAGCATCTTGGAATGCCCTCAGAAGACAAATTCTTCTCT
The DNA here is from genome assembly GCA_029964075.1 of Patiria pectinifera. Classification (NCBI taxonomy): domain Eukaryota; kingdom Metazoa; phylum Echinodermata; class Asteroidea; order Valvatida; family Asterinidae; genus Patiria; species Patiria pectinifera. The sequence continues at coordinate 4,967,008 of CM057136.1, read as the reverse complement.
CATGTCATGAACAAGTTATGTGGGCAATGTGACATTTTGTACAGCTGGTAAGTGTTTATTTATCTTCATTTTTGTCTTGCCCTGTTTACTCCATACATGTATATCATTTCCGTCCTTTCAGATGCTTCATATTGATAATATTGGTTTTATTTTTCGCTTGACACCATTAACAAGCGTATCTGTATGTATGTACATGTATGTACGTATGTATGGATGTATGTATGTATTAGGTATTGTTTTCCACTTCACACTACCACTTAAGTATCTATTGTCCAGTTTTGTACAGTCATTATGTTGTTCCTCTTAATGATCGATTTATTTGCTTCTGTGAGTTTTCATTGTACCTCCGTTTAAGTTCTTTATTGAGTTTTGGCAACTTGCCACATTACATTGTATATTATTCATGTGGTGCCATTGTTTTCAATAAAATTCCCTTGATATGTACATGTACATGTATGTCCGTATACATGTATGTATGTACGTGTTTATCTTTTCAAACAGTGGACGAAAAATACCAGGGAACAAAAGAGAACAATATTGTCCACGATTCCCAGCATACGTCCGCGATTGGGGTCGTGTACAAAACCTATGAGAGTCTTCCTAAAAAGTTAAGAGTACAAACGAAAGAGGGACAATAGGACGTCCACGATAGACACACACATTTGGTGTATGTCTGTGTGTACATGTAGGTGGTATTTTGGTTAAAGTTAAGAAGCATTTGTCAAAAAGTTGAAGTCCAATGAGTGCCCCCATTATTTGATTGTGAAAAAATGTGTCACATTTCAGCACGGGCGTGCCCAAAAAAAAAAAAAAATGCCAGATACGCTGCTGCACCGACGGAAGATGCCTTTTGCTGAGCAAGTGCCCCTTTTTAGTGATTCTCCCAGTTTGAAAACCGTTGCGCCACCGTTGGCACACACAATGAGAAACATTTAGATATCAACACAACCACTACCCGGAGAGTAAGTATCATAATTAATATATTCAACTACCAGGAAAACCGTGGTGCTAATTGGTCAATATTGCAATGTTAATATGACGTGTATTTTCATGTGACAGGCATGATGTGTGGGCAAATTGGCGCAATAAACCTGGAGTGCAAAATATCCGTTCGTGTTGTTTCGAACAATGGTTTGAACATCAAATTTTCCCGTCAGAATTTTTACACCACGAAAGGTATAAAAAAATTAGCCCCATAATGTAAACAAAAATGGTGTACATGCTTTTAAAGAAAAAAATAAGTCCGATGTACGATACTTCAAAAAATTGGGGAAGTCACGAAGGTACATGTACATCGTACCCCGCCCGTGTACTGGTGGACTAGTGTGACTGTCATATTTACCGTGTGCCGCTGTGGCCGGGGCTACGATGTCAAATACAGCGACACGTCACAATGGTCAGAGGCTCAGACCACGTGTAGCGAACTGGTAACAAAACTGGAAGAAGGAAGGCTCTTAGTGCGCAGTTTTGGCCGAGGGGGAAGTTCTACGTGACCTTAGAAACTGAGATAAACCACTTTGAGTTGAACTTGCTGTACTTCAAACGATGTCTAAATGCTCGGTAGTTTTATTTTTTTGACCGGCCTCCGGCGGTGAGCGACCGTTTAAACTTTTACCGTTTTAGCTAAAACGCTGTCTGAACATGGCCAGAGATGATACTTGTACCACACTTCCTACAGTGTTGTTTGCATTAACAACCTGCATAGTTAACCTGTTCATGTTCTGTGCAAATGAGGTATTTTCACTACACACATGACACACACCATAAGCACCATGTATTTTTTCTTTTGCCTTTTTCATTTTATAGTAAACAAGTCAATGCCACACATTATTTTTTTTTTAACGATACAAGTACGGTAGTTGTGTCAAATATTGTTGATATCCTTGGCAATTACGATTGCTCTTAGCCTAAATTGCAAGTAAATAAACAGAAAAATTTGCATTACTTGAATCATGCTATCAGATTGGTACCTTGATGTATGGGAGGCAAAAAGTCCCAATAATAAACAATAAAATGTTTGTAACATATGAGCTCCAACCATCCCATGCGCATACCCTCCCTGTAGTGGAGTTTGACATTCATTGCTTTGTATGGATGGTGACTCATAAAATGGTTGTCTCAGTGTAATTTTAAATTAAAGAGGAAATCAGCCAGCCATCTGATCAAAGCCCCTTCCTCATGATGGCATTAGACTTAGACAAAGTTCAGGATGGAGGAATTTTTCTGTAATAGTCAGTTGGCATAGGGTCAAAAATCATCTCCCATTTATGCCAATTCCTGTACATTCTTTAAAAATGCCAGGGATTATTAATGAAACACTATCAAACCCAAATCCACAGAAGATTTTTTTTTCTGGATATTGTTTTTGAGCCGAAATGAAGAATTTAATCATATATCTTTTGCTAGAACTTTTAATTCTTTACATTTTGGAAGCCCTTTGCTAGACCTTTTTTGTAACATATGTATATGCTGGTGCCTTCTAAGAGGAAAGCCATGTACGTGTACCTCTAGTTTGCTGTAGCATTCAACTGTCTGATGATTGCCATATTTCGCTAAAGCTCAAAGTTTGGTTGATAGGTTTTATGGACTTTTGCTATAAACTACAGGGTGAGTCAAAGAGAAAGTGACAGAATTAGACAAAAATGTTTTTAGATATATGTGGCTTGCTGTATTTCATAAAACTAACATAGGTATAAAGTACATATTGTTTGCTAGTAACTGTGAAACTTAACTTAATTTGCAACTCTTTTGCCAAATTATGACTACCGGTATGTTAATAAAAAGATCACAAATTCAGCTATCCACCACTGATCGTTTACTGTTCTACGAACTGATGAATACCCATTCAATACAATGAAACAAACGCTTTCCCATCTCCATGAATGAACGAAAACTTGCAAAGGAAAACACACAAAAATCACCATCAATATTTCAGAGAAAAAGGGTGGACTTCTTCCTCATATTCAAAACACAAAATCTGAAAGTACATGTAAGAATAATGTTTCAGTCTTGACTCAAATGATTAAAATCCCATTATTTTGAATGCCTGTATAATCTGTAATTCTCACTCAGCTCAAAAGCTTCCATTAATGGCATTCCATGGAAAGCTATGAAAAAAAATAGGTTCTTTTAGTAAAATATCCATATCTTCTGATAGCATGAATCAATTTCAGTAATCCTTTTTTTTCTTCAGATGGGTGGAAGAACATGCTATTTTAAAAGTTCATTCGTGCATTAAAATATTTTGCTTTTTAAGAAAATATTTATAATCAACATAAATTTCCAAACATCAGAAAACAAAATGATCAAATTATCTCAAATTATCTCAAAATTCTTTACTGGACTGTTAGATAATGTTCCATATGTTGTATTTCTGTTAAAGTTTTAAAAAATTGGTCTCAATTGAAAAGTTGAAGTCCAATTGGAACGAAACTTGGGTCAAAGATGCAACATGGCAACCTTCTGATAATGATGTCAAAGGTCACATACTGACTTCAAAGGTAATCTGAGGTCAAGTTGTAAAATAGCCTGAAAATGTAAAATTGGTCTCATTGCAAAAGTTGAAGTCCAATTGCAACCAAACTTAGACATATGGCAACCTTCATATGATAATGATGTCGAAGGTCACATACCAAGGTCAAAAGTCATCTGAGGTCAAGATGTAAAAAGCCTGAAAATGTAAAATTGGTCTCATTTGAAAAGTTGAAGTCCAACTGGAACCAAACTTGATTCATAGATGCAACATGGGAACCTTTATATGATCATCATGTCAAAGGTCACATACCAAGGTCAAAGGTCATCTGAGGTCAAATTGTAATCTAGGCTGAAAATGTCTCATTTGAACAGTTTCGGTCCATTTGGCACCAAACTTGGGCCATACATGCGACATGGGAACCTTCATATGATAATGTTGTCAAAGGTCACAAACCAAGGTCAAAGGTCATCTGAGGTCAAGTTGTCAACTGGGCTTAAAATGTACAATTGCTCTCATTCAGAAGTTAAAGTGTAATTACAACTAAACTTTGGTAATACTTGTAGGTACAACATCCAGGATGGAACCTTTGAATGATCATGATGTGAAAGGGCACATGCTCATGTCAAAGGTCCTTTGAGGTCATTATTCATACGATTCCACCCTCAATACTACCCACAATTATTTCTACACAGATCATGGCCCTCTCATCCGTATCCCCTTCAAAAAGAAAACAGGCGAGACGCGTGGTTCGAGAACCACCATGTTTCAAAAATTGCTCCTATTCCTAATTTTTCATATTTAGTTATTTCACATTTTCATTGCAATTGATTACATACCTGTGAAGGGGTACAAGCCAGCTAGACTGATCTGACCTTACAATTCCCAAACCTCTATAAATTGCTCCGATTTATTTTAAGTGGGGTCAGGGAACCAGAGTACAAGAACATGACTGGTTTTCTTGGTTTTTCCAGCATCTACGAACCCAAAACATGAAACAAGCCAGAGCAACAATATTTGCTATAAAATACCATTCCTCCACATTCATTTATTTCTGAAAATTACAGCAAAAGCAAATGTTGTAGATTCCCTTTAACCCAGGTCACTTTCTCTTTGACTCGCCCTGTATTGGACAAAAATAAAAATATACATTGTACTGCTTTTACTGCATGGTTCCATATGTTGTCTTTAGGCACGTAGGGTAAACTGGGGTAAAAACGCCCATGGGGTAAAAATGCCCACTTGACTTGTTCCCACTGCTAGTAAAAAATGACAAGATGAATTGTTCAATGGAATATATTTTTAATAAGTACAATGTAAATAAAAACTAATAATAAAAAAAATTAAATTTATAATATATTTGAAGGGTACGTAGGTGCTGTTGAAAAAAAACTTGGAAAAAAAGTTTCAAAAAATGACCGTCTAAGGTTTAGGCCAAAAAAAAAAAGTCTCCGGTTTCTGGTATGCGCGCGCGTCTCCGTAGCCATGCGCGTCGGCAAAATGAAAAAGTTTTTTTTTCAATACAAGATGATGTTTCAAAACCGCCAAACTCACCGGTTTGACTGGAATTCTGCTGCTGCACAATTTTAACGTGTTTTTAGATGGGGTTATGATCGAGAATAAGATTTATGTGGCCTCTCTGGACTCCCATATATTTGCACTAAGTTTAGTCGGGCACCATTTGCAGTCATCAGCCGACATTTAAAGCCAAAAAAAAAAAAAAACACAGGTAAAAAAAAAAAAAAAAGCCGCGTCGCCGCACCACTTTTGGGGCAAGCTCCATACCAGAAACCGGAGACTTTTTTTTTTGGCCTTAGACTATATCGCTTAAAATTATTTTATAAAAAAAAGTATTTTATTTTTTTATTATTTTTTAGTTGATATATGTTAAGAAGGGTTAATTACATTATTACAAATGATTAAAATAATAAAATGTATTTTTATATTTGCTTAATAATGTTTTTTGAGTGGGCGTTTTTACCCCGGGCAAAATCAGGGGTCTCGGGGTAAAAACGCCCAGTACATTTCTTGACATCAAACTCTATTGCAGCCTCATTTATCATCAAAAACCTCACTATTAGAACTTTCTACAGCCATATGTTTCTTGTATGAGTAAGTATTAGCTATTAGAGTCCTACCACATAAATAATAGAACAGTGTATTATGTGAAGTGGGGAGGTAGATGTAGGCCGTATCACTAACTGACGTTACTTAGTGGCCAGGTATCTGGCATTTGGTAGGGAATGCCCGAGAAATCATGAGATCATGGCATTTTCTCAAGAAAAAAACAAAATAACACCTTTTTGGTGATTTGAGTATACTTTTAATAATTAAAAATGACTAGAAATGGTTCTAAGACCCAACTAGACCGGTTTCTGCTCTCATGCTATACTAGCAGAGCTTCATCAGTAGTAAACCAATATCGGTATTTTATATTCAGCTAAAGTCGTGTCAAATGTTACAGTGCATAGATAAGGTAAGATACCGGTAAGTGCATGTAATATAATTTTGTGTCAACCTCGTGATGAGTCCAATTCCCGGTTAACGATAAACATTGATTTGACAAGTAAACCTTTCAGACTTTTGGCCTTTTTATATTGGCAGGAATTGGTTCCCTGGGAAACAGATTGCATAATTTTGGGTGTTCCGAAATTAAATGCCAGTCTTTTAGCAATGCTTTTGTTAGCTGCTTGGTTTTGATGTGTGGTGTGTAGATTATCTTGAAGACTAGAGGTGGTTCTTATGGTCGTGTTTCATTCATGATGTATTGCTCACAGTTTTCAAATTGTACGTCTTTTATGACTGGCAATTTCCTCTTTCTTGTGGTTACAGAGTAGAAGTTTCTCCATGATTGCATTTCTTTGTTCTAAGAAATCTGTCTCGTTGTTACAGAGATGTGCATATCTTAGTAGTTCTCCTTTGATAAAGCCTTAGGTTATCAGCAGTAGGCTAGAAACATGTGGTATGCCTAATAATATTGACTATGCTTTGGCTCAACATGATTGAAATAGATTTTTCAATATTGGCAGGCATTATACATACATTTGTAAGCCTACAAGTTTGTTATGGGCGAATTATGTATGCTAATGTTCCGCTTCCTTCCACATAAAAATACTTGTTTTAAATGATCAAGTTTGTAGTTATAATTAACCAGCTATGTTTGAAAAGTTATTTGTACTAGATGAAGTATCCCTCAATATTAAATTAATCACAAAAATATGACTATACTACAGGAAAACCTGTGGTATATATCAATTTTTTTTATATAAATGTGGGTGGGCGTTTTTTCCCCGAGGCCCCGGGTAAAAACGCCTGCCAAACTTCCTCCCGAAAAGGGGGGAAAATTTCCCCTTATCAATATACAGTAATGACTATGATTTTATATTTGCACCTGATAGAGGAGACATGTATTGCACAAAACCACATATTTATTTCCTAGTGTCTCCAAGTAGCGTTTTTACCCCAGTTTACCCTATAGTATACACATGTACATGTACATCTACATGTGTGGTGTTTAGTTATTGCCTGTAGAAGAGATGTTGACCATTTAAGTCCTTGATCTTAAAAAGGTTATCATGTGTTTAAATGAAATTATAGTCTATGTTAATTGAATGTTCCATAATTTCCTGCTACAGTAAACATCAATGTACATGTTCAATGTACATGTACATGTACGTAATGTACATTTGTACATATACCGTAGACCTGTGCATACATGTGGGATGACTTACATGTACACATGAATAAATGTCATACAGTAAACTCCGGCTAAGACGGCACTCTCGGGACCAGAGAATTTGTGACGACTCATGCGCATGTCGGCTTCTGCTGCAAGTCGTCATTTTGCCGACTTACACAAATACACAAATTGAATCACGGAGTGAAAAAATTAGATTGAACTAGAAATTGTGGTTGTGAACAACCACAGAGCTGTTCCCAATATTGATTATCTGTTGGAACCATAGACATATAACTAGAGATGTATGTTTGTTTGCAACAGGACATAGGGCTTTTCCGCAATTTGATATGTTTTTATCAATAATACGTCCCTGACTATGCATGAACATAAAATCTGTCAAAGTTAGCCGGAAATCGGCTAAAACGGTCACTGTGGACAGGATTTGACCTCCGCAACACGTGCGCTGCGCGCTGACTGACATACGATATGTACAACGTACGTGCATGTACATGTACATTGTGGACGTCCTGTGCATGTTTTAAAGCAGAGGTATTGTCAACCTGAAGTTTTAAGCGTGCGCAAAGCATGTCTGAGTTTGCTTATTGCCTCGAAGCTTTGAAATGTTTTAGACCTACCCTTCAATCGACAATTAAAGTAAAAACTAATATAAAAACTGCCCTGGTTGATTTTTCATGAATTTTCAAAGGAAAAAGGGTCTTTTCATTATAACTTCCGGTCTGATGACGTCATACACCTAAAGCCTCACACACGTCCTAGATGGGTCAAGGTCATCATATACACCAATATTTAGGCGATTCCGACAAACTTCGCTACAGACATCTATTCAAAATACATTTTTGAAAATGTTCAACCTGTCGCTAGAGGGCGCTCGAAGATTGCATGACGTCATCAGTAGATGATTTGAAGAATACTATCAGCCAAGAGATTAACACCGTTAAAAGCAAGTTCATATCTATTACCATTTTCAAATAATAAGCCACTTCCGGTTTTGGCCTTTTTCGACCGGAAGCAAGGGTCACGTGATTTCAGGCACACTGAATGAAATAAAGACCTTAACCTACTCTACCACTTGCCGGCAACAGAATGCTGCGGATGCGTACGGTTGATTTCTTATGCATTTTTAAATATTAAAAGTGTCACAATTTAAATGCCTATAAATAAACACCGGATGACGTCATCATGACGTCATCATTGCACAATGTTGTTTGAATTAGGGTCTTTGCTTGGACAAAGATTGGTGTAAATAAATTACTGGCAAAGAGTCGAAAATGCCCCCTGAAAATTGACTTTTTTTAAAAAATTTCTGTGTACAAAGTCTATGGGAAAAATTAAATATTCAAAATTCTATAATAAATCACTTGATGACGTCAGCATGACGAAAAGTTTTGGCACACATCTTCAGATGATGGTTAATGACTATGCTGAGTTTAAAGTTGATCGGATGTAAAATAATTGCCAAAGTGGCTTGTACTATAAAAACGTGTACAAAACCTATGGGGAAAAGTGGAAAAAGAAAAAGAAGAAAAAAAAAAAAAAAAAGGAAAAAAAAAAAACTTTAACGAAAACAAGAGCTGTTCCCAATTGAAATTGGGAACAGCTAATTAATGGCCTATGCGCATCTGTATCTGGATCATGCAAACAAGACTCATGGCTAAAATTCAAAGGCTTTGATTTACCCTGGTTTATTTCTACATCCATGGTTGATTCCAGCAAATATATCCTCAATATCACAAACAGGCTGTGGTATTGATCACAGAAAGTCATGCATGTACATGTACGTACGTACAAAGCAAGGACGGCGCGGCCGGCTAGTGTTAACAGTGATACGATATACAGATCGCTTGCATACTGTACGTCCACGAACATGTAGTGTACATTGTGCACGTACGTACGTGTACAGTCACAAAATAAATGTGTGCATGGTACTGGTACAATAAGGGGACCCCCAAAATGAACAGAGCGCATGCGTGCAGTCGCGAGAGGGTACTGGTATTGATGTGCTATCGGGAAAACTCCTTTTTGATGCGCTAACGAACGATGCACACAATGTACAGACTGTGCATGAAACAGTGTACACGTGCGATTAGTGTACACGTACGTGTTTGCCGATGCATCAATCACGGGCCGTGCCATTGATAAACAGATGTCAGTCAGCAGTGTGTGGGACTTTCCACTAGACACTTCTTGCAAGGCGCAGAGCATGCACGATGCCGACTTATACAGAGACATTTTTGTGGTTTTGAGGAAATGGGGCTGAAAGTAACACACCGACATAGGCGAAATTGGGGCTTACAAAGGCCAACTTAGAAATGAAAATGTCAATGGAAATGCATAAGAGACAATCGGGACTTTTGTCAGACGGCTGATTTTTAGCGATATGACGGTTTATACGATGACGGTTTAGCCTGAGTTTACTGTACTAACTTTCCAGTCACAACTATACATGTATGATATGGACATGTAAAACCTAGAACTCTGACCAAAGCAATTGAATGAAAAGCTCTGCAAACTGCACAACCAGCCAGAATTTGGAAGTAATGGAAGGTACTCCTTGTTTGTATGCATACTTGACTATCAAAACTGAATGCTACCTGAAAGGGATTCACATTTTCAGTTTAAAGGATTTGTAAAAAGAGAGGCAGAGAGGGTATGAAATGGTTTCTTCTGACCAAGCTCATTTGAAAACAAAAATGTATGACAGCCTTTGCATTTATAGTGATTAGTGTGTCATATAGCTGTCCCTATCAGATTTAACTAGCTGGCCACGACAGATTGACAAGATACATGTATAGTAGGGAAACCAGGAAGTTGGTCAACTTCCTCTTTCTTCATTTTGTACTAACTATGAATAAGGGAAGTAATATGTGCATGGCTGGTTTTAAATAAATGTACAAACAACTGGGTGGAGACTGGACGCTGATAATGGTCCGAGCTGAAGCTGATAATGGTACTGTGCAACGTGGCCAGTTTTAAACCGTTTAAAACCACCAACGTGATGGGCTCTCGACCAATAGGAATGAGTAAACTGTCTTAGGTATTTATGAATCAGTGATAATTGCAACTGACATAAACATTTGAAGAGGATGATGCTTTTTTCATAGTACATACTGAAATTTATATCCTTGTGGAGACATTTCTTTGTTCTCGTGTACTAAAGTTTTCGAGTTTGAAAGTACAGTTTCAAAATGCTCTTATTTTAACCAGAATTAATTTCCTTGGCTGAAATTTGGACTTATCCCTTTTCTAAAACTATACCATTTGCGACAGATCAACATACTTTGGAAATTCCTACTTTTTGAGTAAAATCCATGTATCTATTTCGTGAAAACCTCGTGGAGACATACATGTATTCATCTATAGAAATTGTCCTGTGGAGACGTAAACAATCTTTTGTTCCCTATTGTACACATGAGGGTACGGTGTATCAGATCGTTACATACCTAGTGGGTACCAGCAACATTGTGTGGACTTGCTCACGTCCACACAGTGTTTCCCCCTCTCTGGAAAACAGGTTTAGAAGCATTTTTGGGTTGGGTTAATCTGCGGCAAAAATTGAAAAAAAAATTGGGTTGAAAGAGTTTTCACAGTGTGAGTAAAATGATTTTTTTTTCACCGTTTTTTGTTAACGACATGAAAACAAAAGAATGTCCACACTACGTATGTAACGTAATCATGTATGTGTTGACAGTGTGTTCATACTAATTAGTATGACCCTATAGGAATGGCTGGGCCTTTAACTTCACAATAGACTGATCCATGATGAATCCCCGCCCACATGGTGTTCTGACCAATCACAGTCGCGGCTTATGTCTGACATGCCTGCACAAAAGTCTAACATGCGTGCATGTGCTTATTGTGTTACATACACTGCAGGAGTATGTGTAGTATAAAAGCATGACCCCAAGCATTACAATATACCACAGCTAGCCACTGAGCAGAAAGTTTCAGCAAACAAATTGAAGTCAACCTGTCCCACGAGCTATTGCTTACTATTGCTACTGATGCTCTGTAAAAGTTGTCCTTGCCATATGCCATCAGCTATGCTATGGTCATGATGGCATGGTGTAATTCCCAAACCCTCCCCTAGCACTGTCCTTTTTTTTCTTTTTCCAGTATTGAAGTTTTCCAACAAGAAGCATAAAATAAGTGATAATCTCATTTGCAGGTTTTGGCCAGCTGCCAAATCATTTATGACCCACTTTGCCCAATATCAGGTATGAATCTAGCATGGCAGATCTGTGACCTACATGTACATGTAACCTAGTTTCATAAATGACTTCCCAGCAGAAAGATACACGTTGATCTACTACATCATGGTCATGTACAGAACAGACTCCTTGCTGGGGAGATAGAAAATGCAGGTGTCATTTTAGACTGATCAGTAGATCTTTAAAAAAAATTGTCTTTATTAGCATTGTAATCAAATTAAAATGTTGACATTGATTTTGTCCTTTTATTCACAGTAAGTAAAAAGATGTTAATTTTCTCAAAGAATGGCTTTCGAAATGTGTCACAATAAACTTTCAGTTTGTACTGGGAAAATAATCTAAGGAAAGTGGTTGTGTTTAAAAAAGTCAATTACAAACCATCTAGTGTCCAAGTGAGGTGTCTAAAAGATATGTACATGTGTATGTATGGTCCACAATGCAACTATTAACAGCCTTGTTATTTGGTCTTGTCTTTCTTGCCTAGATGTCTTGTGAAGAACAGTCCGTCATGGCCAACAACCATGTGCAGTCTCAATCCTCCTCTTACTGGCCTTTCTGTAAGATGCGATTGCCATCGTTACAGAACTGTATCAAGTTTGGTATCATCTTCTGCCTTGGTTTCCTGCTACTACTAGCCAATCAAGACACCTGTATCAATACAAACAACCAGCAGTCTGCAGTCCCCAAGCCCATGGAGCAGGTAGTATCTCTCTTTATAGGCTAATTCAGCACACTAAATTCAAAGCCAATCCTGAGATGGAACCACGAGCACATGAATGTCGCACACGTTCTGGTAATCCTATCGGTCAAAAGAGCATTAAGTGCTCCCATACCATCCGTGAGTGAGTGTGCGTGTGATGGTTCCACCTCAGTAATATCTGGACTAGTTTTGCACCTCCATTCTCTAAACCTCTTGCTGTCACTTTCTATCCCAAGTGGGCGGAATGAGCAATTCCTGACATGAACAATCCCTTATGAACCATTCCTCGACCACTGCATGAAATTGTCCTCCCACTTGGTCTTCCCTTTTGACCTTACCCAAAACTAGAATGGTTTTACACCTTCAAATTGAACTTCACTTCACCACTATATACATTTGTACCGAAAAACAGTTAAGAAATGTATAGATTATCAGCTAAATATTTTCATATTGAATAATTGTAAACCTGTTTTAGCCTCTGAAGAAGAACTTGCTAAGTTCGCAACGTCAGGCCACATTAATTTTTAGATTTAATTGTAAACCTCTTAGTTTCATCTTTTCATTTGTATTACTTTTCTTAAACAACTAGTGCTGCAGCCTAACCACCGTACCTAACTAAAAATAGCTGAACTTGGCCTTTCAAACTCGAACCGAACCGAACGGAAGTGGTCAGTTCGAAAGTTCAGCAAGTACATGTATTTGTTGATAGTGCTAGGAATGCTAATGCTTGCAACGAAAGGGCAAAATTAAAGCGCACGGATGATTGAATTTACCGTGTTGACAAGTCACCGCATTCATCTTCATTATTTGCAGTGTTCTAGCCAGGCATACAATACAATATATATCGGGCCGATACGCTTTGAAAAAATCTTACGCACCTGCAATTCTCTCAATGAAAAGCACGTGCTGTTTGCATGCTTTGTTTTAATTCCAGCGCGGCCGATCTCTATCCCCGACCCCTAGGCCCTGCCATGTTCCAGCATGAAGTAGTACGTCTTGACCAAACCATTTGCGGTGAAGGGTTTGCTTTCCTCAGCACACTTTACCAGTGTGTTCACCTTGTCATAATTACAAATGATACTTTTTATGGAGTCTGAAACCTTTCGCAATATATTTTTTTTCATAAAGAATTTATACGAAAAACGATGTGCAGGTACATGTAATCTCCCAAAAGAGGGTGAAGCACCCCTTTAAAATTAATTGATTCGTCCACAGAATGAGAATTTGATGAAAGTCGTGAATCGAAAAGTTGTATTTTTTTACGGTAGCTACTTCTTGTCAGCTTGTTGCTAAAAATAATTATGATTTCATAAGTTTGGTACAGTAAAAGGACCTTTTTGTTCTTTGTCGCAATTATTGCCGCGGAGCAAGTTTTTAGTGCTCAGGGCATGCTTGGACGGGATGGAACTGGTGGGGAAAACATGTGTGGGAAAATTTGATCATAGATCACCGGGATAGGGCCGAGATAGGTAACATGTAGCAATTTACGATGTTCAGTACTCAACATCATCAACTCAGATTATTAAAGTATTTTGTTTACACAACAAAAAACGAGATTTCTCCTTCAACTTGTGTTGTATAGCATGTGGAACTTGCGATGCTACTTCTGTCAGACTTGCGTGGTACACACGCGTTTGTTCGAACCGGCGAACGTCCTACAGTATAAGAATATGTTTTTTTATTGTAGACCTTTTCATTGTACCATGGACATGTACATTATGTATGTACTTCCGAACATGAACTGAACTGATGTTCGGAGAAAAAAAATTGAACCGCAGCTGAACCGAACCAAACCGAACTTTGAGGATCAGTTGCAGCACTACAAACAACTTCCTCTGAGATTATGACTGTTTTGTGATTTCTTTTATTTTTCCAACCAATTGTTTCCAACAAAGCAAACTTATTAGTTAAATGTAATGATTTTTTTGTTCATCAGGTTGACCAATCTCTTCAGGTGAAATCTCGTGACATCCAATACCATGACGATTGCATTGCTTCGCTAAGTGAACAAGAAGAGAAGCATAGCCAGGAAGTAGCATCCTTAAAACGGCAGATCAAAGAATTGAAACGGGAACTCAAGAAGCATCTGAGTAATACCCAACAGGTGGAGGAACCCCAAAAATATAAAGATCTAGAAGGAGGGATTCGAGCCCAACGCTCCAGTGATGTGGATAACCATGATGATTTATCAGATTTCATCAGACAACAAATGGCTAAGATTGAAATGCATAAACCTCTCCAGAGTGAGTATGATGTAGTGCCTTTCAGCAGTCTCAACTCCAAGCTTGTCTATTCCCTAGAGAGCGGCTTATCACATCGTCCATCAGAGAGACCTCGAGGTGATAAAAAGGAGGATTTAGTTGAAGCTGTGTATTTTGCAATTGATATATTGAATAAGAAAAAAGACAACACTTTCAATAGCTTTTCAATTGATAATTTTGTGGATGGAGTATTTAAATCTGAGAGGACTATTGGAACATATTACAACTTGGTATTTCGTGGTACACAGGAAAGCTATTATCAAAGTGTGGAGATTCTACGGCCATTCAGTCCGCTACAAAAGCTACGATCTCAGATTATAGATACTAATAAAATACTGGTAAATATTATCATTCCTTTATCAGGCAGATTAGACAAGTTTCAGTCCTTCATAGAACGGTTTAAATCAGTCTGTTTGGACAACAGGATGCATGTATACTTAACAGTGGTCTACTTTGGTGAAGAAGGACTGAGTGAAATTCATTCAGTCCTCTTCAATATGGCCCACCAGTATAACTTCCACAATTACAAACTTATACGGCTTAATGTCACATTTTCTCGTGGGCGGGGCCTGGAAGAGGGGGTGCAGAATTGGGATGGAAGTGATGTGCTGATGTTTTTCTGTGATGTGGACATAGCATTTACTAAGGAGTTTATTGAACATTGTCGCTACAACACAGTACCAGGTAGGACAGTTTATTACCCTGTTGTGTTTAGCCTGTACAATCCTAAGATCATCCATACCATTAATGATGCTATGCCTGACACTCCACAGTTGATGATTCATCATGAGATGGGCTTCTGGAGAGATTTTGGTTTTGGGATGACTTGTCAATATCGCTCCGATTTCTTGAGTATTAAAGGGTTCAACATGGATATCAAGGGTTGGGGTGGTGAGGACGTGGATCTCTACAGACGATATATTCAGTCTGATCTCAAGATCATTCGTGTTACTGATCCAACGATCTTCCATCTATACCACCCAAAAGTGTGTCAAACAAACTTAACTGCTGAGCAGTATCGTATGTGTATCATGTCACGAGCAGTCAATGAGGCATCACATTCACAACTTGGAATCTTAGCATTCAAGGATAAGGTCAATATGACACTCTTTCATATGGGACAGATAAAACACACGTGGCTTGGTGCTATTCAGCCTCCTCAGGATAAAGTATGATATATTTCATGACAACTCTTTTAACCCTAACTTTTTTGCTAGGATGCAACCTCAATCCTGCAAAATCCTCCAACTGCACCCATGTAAAAATTGCATACAGCGTCAATCCTCCAAAATCCTCCTTTATTTTTTGAATTTGGTCCTTGGAGGGGCGGCCACTGCCTAAATCCTGCAAAATCCTCCGGCAATCACTTTCAGTATGTTGAGGCAGAGCCAGTGAAATCCTGGAGCAGTGCGAAGGGTTTCAAGTATAATCTAGGCCTAAATGTATGCACGACTGAGCATAAACAACACAAGGTCTGGCCCAAAGCCTTGACACAGTGTATCCTTCAAATCAGCCACACATTTTTGCCATATAGCCTCAATCCTGCCAAATCCTCTGTTTTTGAGAATTTTGGAGGATTTAGGAAGGTTCTAGACTAACAAAAAATATATGCATATAATTTTTTTTTGGGGGGGGGTTAATATGAAAGAAACCATGAGAACCCAGTTGTCCAAAAATATACATGTAGTTTTGAATATTTCAGTAATGTTTTAATGAATGTAAAAAATTATTACAAAATACCAACAAAACGGTACATGTAAAGTTGGCTGAATGGAATATTACCTGCCACTAATTGGCAATGATAAACTATCATGGTTTGCACCCACCATCATGTCCATCCAGCGAGACATGCAGACAGAGTGGGAAGCAGTGAAATAAGGACTGGTAGCTTGCTCTACAATAGTTAGCAATGCACAATGCATTATTTGGTCAGCAATCAGTTGCATAGAGCTAATAACTTCAAGATGATCTTGGTTTAGTTATCAATGCATACATATGTATTCAAAATGACCTGACTCCATGTAAGCCACAAAGTAACCACAACAATTCCTGAACAGAATACTATACCATTTTGAAAAGATTGACCTCAACTCTAGGGGTGTGCATTGGAACCGGGAATCCGCTGATGTCAGGAACTAGTTCCAAATTACAGGATCGGGCACCCGTAACCTACTTATTTAACTTCTCAGACAGTGAAAAAGAAAGGTTTAACTGTATGCCAATTTTTAGGGAATTTTTAAAAATAAAAACAAGGCTACATGGAAAATTTCAAAACAGATTTCACGTTTATGTGCATTCTAAAATTTCAAATCCTTTTACCTGAGTACCCATGTTTGACCTCAATAGGGTACCCGGTTCCTGGACTACCTGTAAATGGACACCCCTACTCAACTCACCATCTCCAGCAACTGTATTGTATTTCATCATTAGTTAAAGGGAAAATACAACATTTGCAAACATCAAAAAATAAAACTACCAAATCATTTTGAAATACCTTGCTGGACTGTTAGTGAATGACAGTGTAAAGCATCCTGTAAAATCATGGCACCTGGTATACTGTCATTTTCAATAAAAGTGGTATTTTTGTATCAATTTCCAACGCTGATCGGCCGATCAGCGTTGGAAAAAACTGGCTTTTTTTCAAATACTGGCCCAAGTTGACCATCGCTCTTTTTTGCAATCGATTACACACCTATGAACGGGTTCAAGCCAGCTAGCTTGGTTCTCTGATCTCACAATTCCCCAATATATGTAAACTGCTCTGTTTCTTCTTAAATGGAATCAGGGAACCAGACTACAGGAAAATGATTGTTTTTCTTGGTTTTTATAGCATTTTCGAACCCAAAACCTCAAAAAAGTCAGTGTAACTATATTTGCTATATATTTCCAACCCCCAATTCTATCCATTTCTGAAAATTACAGCAAAAGCAAATGATGTACGTATATTCCCTTTAATATTTACCATCATCCAAATAATGTATGTAAAAACATATTTTTTTTTATCAGTATTATCAATTTATTTTATGATTGAATATGTCTGTTGGGAGAGCTCCAGTCCAGTGGAAGTTCTGGTCACACTTTGTTTGAATCATCGTTGTTTAAGTAAAAACATAAATGTTGCATTTGTCTGTTTATTGTTATTATTATTATTTTATTTCTGGTAATGAAACCAGGGAATCCTTGACACCTCATCTGAATGTGAGCAATTTTGGTAACTGTCCATGTAATGTGTCAACTTCTCAAGCAGTAATCGTAATTTAGCATTTGTGGCCATGGGTTCAAATTTGCTTTGCAAATAGTGTGCTGCTGTAAATAGCTAAATCTAAAGGAAAGAAAAGGAAGAAAATTTGTTGATTTCATCAACTGGTACAAGCGATTTAACTTACTTGCGCAGCCTTGATTTGAATCAGGGTACATTTTATGTCAACATTTGTTTAAATATATTGCATGTATTTTTATATCCTATAAACAGACTTTAAAAACATCCTCTCTTAAAAAAATAATAATAATAATTGCTGCAAAAGGAGAGAGGGCAATAACAGAAGAGGTTTGAATACCAAAAAGTGTGTTTTATAAATAGGTCTATAATGCAGCGAAAATTGAGCATTTTTGATAAAGTGTACATTTTATACTGTTTACCAAATCATCTTACCAAAATTTCACCAGCATAAATTAATCAACCAAATGAGTATTGACTCACCAGAGTTTAGGCCATCTAACGAACCTTGCACACAAGAATTACGTGTAGTCTGCCAACACTTTGACCTACATGTAAGTAATAGCAGTATCACAAGCATGTTGAAATGCAGAGGTTTGGTCATGATGTACATTATACATGTAAGTGTTACTTGCTGAGTTCAACTGAACAAACTGTGTGTAAAGCCACCCTCAGGTGGACCTTGTGACTTTGTCAAGCGCAATCTGAGTCCCACGCGCAAGTTTAAACCTGCGCGCGCAGGTTTAAACTTGCGCGCGCAGGTTTAACTTGCAGGTGGGACTCAGATTGCACTCGACAACGACACAGAACAGTTGGAGACTGACTTTTAAGAATCAAGCTGCACCTGAGCTATGACCGGAAGAACATTTCAGTCACCAATTGCAACCAGTCACCAAATTTGCAACCTGAGTGCAACTGCATAGCTGCCAACTGTTACGAATTTTTCGTAATTATTACGAATTGTTCGTTAAATTACGAAAATACGATATGCCACTAAAACATTACGAATTTCCCATTTTCTACCTAACGAAAAAAATAATACTTGTATTAAAAGTATCGTTTTTGACCGAAAACTTCTGGCGAATGATAGACATCAATGCAGTGTGCGTGTGGAGTACTTGAGGACCTAAAAAAAACTTTTTTCAATGGTGTGTCATTTGTGTGCTGCATCTCGTGGGTGTGTTGTGTGTACTGTATGTGAATTGTGAGTACTTTTTCAGTGACGATCATGAGACATTTGGTCGTTTTTTGCCGGGATGAGTCTATCAGTGCGAGATTTTAATCATGAAATTTGAGAGTTTGAGTTTGTCAGATAAATCAGAATGCGTTTGCAATGCGTGTTTTGCAGATATATTTTCCGGATATTTATTGCAATACGTGGCCCTAAATCAAAAACGGTAAAAAACATTGAACGAACTCGAAAAACACAGCGATAGCATCAAAAAAAAAAAAATGCATATTATTGTTATTATTATTTATTATTTATTGACTTCAACAAGAAACACAAACACAAAAAAAAAAAAAAAAAAAAAAAAAAAAAAAATTCAATCTTTTTTTTTTAATTATCTTTGGCCTACAGTACATTATTATTCACAACAAGGGCTTTTGATAAAACGAGCAGTTGAAAATGACCGCGCGGGTTGATTACTAATTGGGATTTTGAAAAGTTGGCAGCTATGCAACTGCGAAGATATTAAGACGAACTTCATCAGTCAGCGCAACTGTTACCATTAACAATCCTTTAGATAGAAAAATCTCGGTAAAATACACAGTTTGAAACACCTTCCATCATCCACATGTGCGCTGCCATTTTGAACAAGCCATGCGATCCATGTCTACGCCACGCACTGGTAATTGTTGTCGTGAGTGACATGAGAGTGGTTGCGATTATTCTGTGTCGAGATGCCACTAGTTCCATTGATAATCACAATTTCTCAGGTTTGTGACCTGAAAATAGTGTTGCGTTTGACGGTTTCGTCACAACGCAAGCACATTGCAGGTCGACCTGAAGACGGCTTGAGGTTTGGGCTTGGAAAACCTTCCAAATAGCCATCAGGTGATAACAATGTTTTTCTATCTAAAAATTATTTTAGTTAACATCTTCATACATACAATCTCATAATTTGACTTGTACCAAAGAAACATGGATCTTTTACATGCGTCTGTTTCTTTCTTTCTTAGTTGGAGATATCTGTTTATTGTCTCTAGTGTCTGTGTTTTGATATGTGACGCATTTGATAGAATCCCATATATTTTTTGAATAACTTTAACTTGGACTATCTGTGTAATTTCATAGGGAAGATGTATTAAAATATTAAATTTTGTTATTAAGAATTTTTCTACCAAATTGTGCTTCTGAAACTAAAGGCCCAGCCTCAGACTTTTGATGGATGAACAAGGTCCCAGTCATGCAATAACTATTGAAAAGTTACTGAAAATGTTGCTTAAAATTAATTTTAAAAAAATTGTTTGTCATTATCTTGTGGATTTTTTAATTATTTACTTACGTTTTTTTTATAAATAGAAAAAGATGTATTTTAAGTTTATAACAAAAACATGCATCAAGTTTACGACAACATGAATAAAGTAATGAATCTACAACATACATGTATGCATTATGCATTGCTGACCACAAAATGTGATTTGTTTGTTTTATATTCATATTCAAAACGTGCTTGAAATTTTTGAGGAGACTCTTTTTAAAACCACAACTTTAAACAGAGAATAAATATTTTAAAAGTATTACAAATTACAGATTTATAATACAGGTGTTTGTGTCATATTCAGAATATAAGTTTTTATGCTGAATGCCAATGGATTACATCTTGCGACAAACAATTGTGCAGTTTTCAAGTGAATCCATGGAATAATTCCCAGACATTTTAAAATCCCACGAGTGCATTTTCAAAGTAAAACAAGTGCATGATTGCTGCAAATGTTGAGATTATGCATAAAAGTTGAACCCCCATATGTAGAGATTTAGCAGGATTTTTCAATTGATTTCTTTGATGCATAATTCATTCATCTGGTCATGCATCACTAAATTCCGTTAATTGTCTTAAAAATGGTATGTGAAAACCTTCTCGGGACATCCAGACACAGGACAAATAGGTTCAAGGGCCATTTAGGTCTAACTTTATAAAAACATGAACAAAATAGAACTAGAGGTTCGCATTTGTTGAGATACAAACGCAGAGTGGTCGGGCAGACAACTATTTCATTACACACTGCCCAGTTAAGTATTATGAATATGTTTTATGTCAGAACAAAGGATCACGAACTTTAACCTTTCCAGTACAACCAATTATTTTGTAAAAAAAATGCATCTTTTAGGGTATGGTAAATTTCAGTATACATTTTAGGTACACGTACAAGTTATTTCCAGTTTGATGACGTCATCAGTCAAAAAAGGGAAGGGAATACTGAGTTAGTTCAAGGAGGATACCTGTTTATCATTAAATAAACATAACGCATGGAAGTACAGAAATTATAAGTGTATTTAATAATAACACCCAACTTCCGGTTTGATGACGTCACAGTATTTGGAAGCAAAAGGTCAACATTTAGTGTAACAGATGTCATTTTTTTGGGCTAGGAACAAAGTCATGAGACAAGGATCATATGATGGATTTAAATTGAAAACAAAATGATCATTGTTAAATTTTCCCTTCAGTAACTTCCGGTCTGATGACGTCATCATTATGAAACCTTGCAAATTCATTTGTGGTTGCTCACGGAATATATAGGGGCAATTTGGTAACATTTTTATTGAGGGTTTTAACATTTGATAAGGTTAAACTCTTTTTGATGTGCCGCTAGAGGGCGTCCTTTCGGGGGATGATGTCAAGATTATGTGTTTTTGTGTTTGTCATTCCTCACTTAACACTTCCATAATGTATTTACATGGGCGTCGCCAGGATTTTTTCTAGAGGGGGGCAAAACATATTTTCCCCCCCAAAAATCTTGTATTTCTCAACATATTCTCGATTTATCAGTTTTAGAGGGGGGCAGGGACATTTTGCCCCCCCCCCTAACCCATTAAATTTACACCACTATGACTTCGAGCCTCTTTTTCTCGTCTTTTTCTCTCTTTATTTTTCTTCCCTTTTTTTTTTTTTTGGCTTTTCCGGGGCCAAGTGCCCCCTTGCCCTCGGGGCGCCCATGTGTATTTGTCTGTAGTAAAATGCTTCCGTTTTAGAGTTAGATTCAATTTACCAGGGAATAATAAATGTTGCTCAAGGCACCATCTACAACCGCATGAAAAAATGAACACGATACTCTATTTAGTTCAAGAGATATAGCTCAAACTATTTTGTCAAATTGTGCTCTTAAATCGCTTGTAATTTGATACCTGATGATGTCATGATGACGTAACAAAATGTATAACATCTTCGTTACATGGTACAAGTTCACACTAGGTTTCATGGTCATCCTGAAACCGTTCTGTAGAAGTTTTGCTTTGTTTTGATTCAGGCTAATGTTTTCATTTTGAAGTCACCTAATAACTTTGACCTTCCGGTAGACCCAGAAGTAAAGGTCAAGCAACTTCATGTACTTGACAAAAAATGTTTATCAATTAATGGTCTATCGGATTTACAGAATACAAACATCATTGATTATTTTGTGCAAGAGTTACAGGTGAAAGTAGTTGGTCACTTTTCAGCTAAAATCGCTTGTAATTTGTCACCCGATGACATCATCATGAAGTCAGAGTAATATGCACCACTGGGGATGAGGGTCGATGTATGTTGAAAGTTACAATTCATACCATAAACCATTTAGGAGAAAACACGCGGAGAAGTATTGTCCAGAAATAAAAAAAAAAAAAAAATTATCAGAACAATTCTAAACAGTGGTTAGGTTGTGCCCGACCTGTCAATAATTGTCAGTTGATAATCTTAATCATTCAGGATTCGACACCTTACATGTATCACCTTCCACATGTCCACTTGCCCTTTCAACACAAAGTCTTCTGCAGTGACACATATCTTCCATTGCCCATCTCACCATTGCATGTTGATCACAAAATATTCCACCGCGTGGTAAATGCAGGCCTGCAAATCCTGAAGGTTGGGAGGTGCATGGAGTGCTTAAAACCTTTTTCTTTAAATCCCCCCACCCCCCTCCCAAAAAAAAAGACACAAGGAGTCAAATCCAGAAAGGTATTTCAATTACTCGGTGTAATTACTCTGTCCCCAAAAGTTTCTGAAAATGATTCCTGACAGCAATGAGTCTGTGGGCTGGGGCACCATCTTGTACCTGCCATTGGAAGATACACGTACCATTTCCCAGAGTTGTAATGACTCCAGTCAATGACTTAACTGTGACGAGTCCAACTCGAGTCACTATTTTTGGCGACAGGACTCAAGTCCCAATGGGTAACTTACTCGACTTGACTCGACTTACTGTGAGCAAATGACTCAACTCCACTTGAGTCCCTCATCAGAAGACTCGACTCCACTCGAGCTGAAGGCCTGTGCAAAACTGATATATTTGCGGTGAAGGTATTTATGTCTGCGTACTTCGCGTTACTGTCAAGTTATGGCTGCTTATTGCGTACAAATTATGCCGTATCATAGACTCCCACCTCGTGATTTTATAATGTAGCGCACAAACTACTACATGTATCCCAGGTGGGAACCAGACTTCATTTGTATTTCCCAATTCTTGGTTTCATCATTGGCTTCGGGCGATTTGTGAAGCCCTTGATGAAATTCCGACGAATTTAGGTCCTACTTTAAAAAAAAAAAAAAAATGCTGTGACTCGTTATTGATGTTCGAAATGCAACTTGCGCTGTGGCACAAGATCATCAATGATGAAAGTCCTGTTTTCAAATTTTTTTGAATGTCCCTTGAAGCTACTGGGTTGTTGTGTTCACATTGTTGTACAATGATAAAACCATGATAATGGTCACTCGGTTCATAGCTTGGTCATATCCCTTTTTAATGGGTTACCATTTTTGGAGACACCCTGTATAATAGTTGATAAATTTCAGTTTTTGTGTAATCAGCATGCAAGAGAATTCAGACCGTCAATCCAGTCACATCCAGCAGCTCACACCCAGCTTCAGCCATTCCCACAGCTGATGGGGCAGGAAGCAGCAGGACCAGATAACATCGTTGCAGAATCAATCAAGGCTGCTGTGGAAGACGAGCAGATTTTTCAGGCACTAGTCTGCTTGATGTGGGCTGAAGGTAAATGGCCACCATCTATGACAACTTCAGTGTACATCACCCTTCACAAGAAGAACGACTGCAACTGAGGTTACTGCAACAACTACAGAACACTCGCGTTGATTAGCCATGCAAGCGAAATAGTTCTTGGCATCATGCAACACCGGCTTGCAGTGGTTGCTGAGTATGTCATTAATTCTGCTCAGTGTGGATTTGTTCGCGGTAAGGGCACCACCGATGCCATCTTCACCCTGAAGGGAGTTGCAGAGTCTCTTGGAGTGATGAAGAAAGAACTGCATTTGGACTTTGTCGATTACAGAAAGGCTTTCGACAGTGTCAACCATGAACTTCTCTTTGAAAAATTACGCCTTTTCGAAGTTGAAGAAGATGTGTCGTGCCTCATCCAAGACCTCTACATAAATGCTGAAGGAAGTTTTCCCTGGAAAGGTGGACTGACTGATGAATTTACAACACCAGCTGGTGTAAGGCAGGGATGTTCCCTTTCCCCTTCACTGTTTAGCTTGTACACAGAGTCACTCATGCAGGGATGGTACCAGCATACAGCCCATATTTGTGCACCTGACGTCAATGGCATAGAAATAAAGGAGCCGAGATATGCCGACGACCTAGTCACATTCTCACTGAGTCGCACAGATGCCGAAGAGTCACTGCAATTACTGGGGGATCTCCAATGAGAATGAGCTTGCCATACATCCAGGGAAGACAGAACATATGGTTGTAGGGAGCGTGGATGGAAGCAATGACAACATCTCCTACAGAGACGCACCTATCCCCCGCGTCAACACATGCAAGTACCTGGGTGTTACCGTCAATGCCAACCTCGATGACAGCCTCGAGGTACAAATGCGTATTGGCATGGGAAAAGCCACCTTGAGGAAATGCAAATACCTCCAATCCTCACGTGTCTTGTAGAGAGGAAAATGAAGCTAACAGATTTATTGATTATGTCCCATGTTTTATACTGGGCCAACACACTTACACTCCAAGCTTCAGATGTCCAGCGCATAGACAGCTTTGGAAGATACATCTGGCGGCAGCTACTTGGAATCTGCTGGTCAGACCTTGTCTCAAATGAGAGCCTCAAAACACTGATCGGCAAGATGGTGTCTCACTGCCGACACAGTCCAAGAACAGAAAGCCACTTGGCTTGGTCATGCAGTACGACAGGGTGGTCTTGCAGCGGCAGTGCTTGATAAAACCCCACTTGGATACCGTCATGGTGTCGGTGACCTAAACTCTGTTGGATCGACGGCTTCAGCAAGTGGAGTGGCCTCAGCTTGGCTGAGCTAACTGCTGCAGCACTGCACCGACGCAAAATTACCCCTGCACCAGCCACAAAACTCAGAAGAAGTGGACAGTTGTTACGTCAATGTCCAGTAGCCTACAAAGTCTGAATTGCTTGACATAATTCAGGTCACGTTTCTGTTTCCAAAAACATTGATCAAAAAAGTGTGTGCTGTCATTGTTTTTAAGTCTCAATTGAACACATGTGGGTGCTGTCATTGTTTTGACTTCCTAGGAGTCCGTCTCTAAGTGGCTCACGATTTGATGGCTTTAACCAATGCTTGAAGCACGAACAGGCAATGAATACCTGTAGCAGATAATAATTAGTTCAAACAATGTTACACATGTGAATATTTCTTAACCCGGACCTTTGAAATGTGAAACAAACAAAAAACTCTAAATTTTGGCAATCTCCGGACAATAGTACACCTTTAACCCTTTGATGAACATGGCAGTCACTGCCCCCCCCCCCAATAATCCCTGTTATGATATGTGTATTAAGTCTAAATAATCTCTGCACCAAAGGGTTAATGCATATCTCCTAATGAAATGTACCATTAGTATGAAAGATTAACAATCAACACATCAACCTGGATCCAGTTAAGCTGCTCTTGCCATATATATTTTATTACATTCGAGTACTGACATTACATTGTGATGAACAAAATATAGAGCCAAAATATACAATGCATTCTACAACAGAAAATAGTTACATACGTCCTATCACAATAAGTATCATGCACATATACATGTACGTGAGGAATTCAAGCTTTGGGTTGGGAAATTATCATAAGGCTCCCATCCGTCAAGGTTGTCTGTCCATGGTTTATGTGTTACATTGTCTCTGAACTGCAGACATACTCGGTTGATCAATGGCGTGACTTAACTGAACTGGACTATACAATTTGACATTTGCAAATCTTGTTTCATTTCACGAAGGAGAAATCCAATCAACAAAACCAAAGAACAAAAATTTCTGCAGAGATTTGAGTTGCTAATGCTGATTTCATCTTCACGTACAGAGTACAATTGTGACCTTTATGAAGACAATGTGTGGGCATATTATGTGCAAGATGAGAATATGGTACATTATTATTGTGAAAAAAATATATATCTTTATATGATTTACATACAGGTTGAAACATGAAATAAAGTGCATCAAAATACATCATAAATAAACAGTGTCGGAGCATTCATAAATAGGTGTTCTAATACATGAGTAGTACTATTTTTCAGGAAAATCGAGGTATACATGTACAAGAAAGTATACACACGTACATATATGTTGTAAATATACGCAATTTAAAATGCATGAAAGCAGGAGGATTAATAGCATTGTATGACCTGATGAAATGAAGTAAATATATGTAGCTATACAGGGTGTATCAAATAAGGCTGATCCAAAAATAACGAATTAGCCTGTGAAAACTATGGACGCTCCCAGTAGGTCTATGGCAGCATCAAAAAGGAAGGTTTACTATCTTTCCATTACCAGCTTTCATGGATGACTGAAACCCATTGATTTCAAAACACAAGCTCCAAAAGGTCTTTGGCCAGGTTAATCTGATGTTATGGTGGAATGAGCTTTCTGAACAATGCACATCCCTGTGGGCTTGCCCGGGGCTTGCCCGGGGCTAGGGCTTGCCCGGGGCCTTGCCCGGGGCTTGCCCGGGGCTTACCCTTCAATGCACAGTTCAGTTTGGGCAGCTCATCTCGCTGCTCAGAATTAGCCTAACTTGCCAAAAGATACATGTACCGTCTGTTTTGAAATCAGTAGTGCTTAGTCATCCATGATTACATGTATACATAGGAGTCCAAATAAGGTATCAAGGGAAAACTGATAACTCATCCTTTAATATAATAATAGTAATAATTTGGGAGGCTAATCATCCTGGTATGCTGATTGCTGGTATGTTAAATTGCAAAGGACGCGGCTACAACATGGTCGGGCCGCTGGCACATAAAGGCGCCTATGGCTGCCGGCCACATCGACCCATATATGACCACGGAGCACAGCCTGAGATCGAAAATGTTTGATTTTTCTGGCGGGAAGAAAACCGGAAGGCCCGGAGAAAAACCCTCGTGGCACAGGAGAGAACCAACGCACAACTCTACTCACATGTGATCCGCGGCCAGGATTCGAACCGTGGTCACCTTGTGAGCGGCGAGCGCTTTATGCACAAGCCACCCATGCCACCCAAATGCACCAAGTATTCAAATTTTATAATTTAATTTAACATTCTTATCCATTATTTTTGGCTCACCTTTTTTTATACACCCAACATACCGTAGGCCTATGCATTTCATACAATGTTGTAAATGTACCGTAGTACAACATTGTTATACAAAATACACAGATAAGAATATATGTGTAGGTACTATAAATAAATATTAACTCTTGCGAAAGATACCAAACATATTGCACATATATATAAAGAATAACTGATGCAGTAAAACAAATAAACGTTAGTATTAGGAAGTTGATAAACTAGTTTATACAAGTACATGTACTGGAAGTTTGTCAACTTCCAACTACTTGTGGATCTAGTAACGACTACCCACTCAAACCGTGATATATTTGTATAATACACATAGGAACACATCTGAGAGAGTGCATCACAATAGGTAAATGATATACAATTTTCCTTTACATTCCCAGCATAAAATATTTCACGTTGATAATTACATGTACAAGTGCAGGTAACACACAAACAAAGGAGAATAATATATATGTACCATTTAATAAGATTAACTAACACCCATCTCACAAACCTAATTCAAGACAATTTTAAACAAAAGGGTGGAATTTTAAGTCGATTGTCAGACTGTCTGGTCGTAAATTTTCAGCTAAATATTCAGACTTGTAAGAAGTGATGTTAATTATTAATGATGTCACTTCTTACAAGTCACTGAAACTAATCTGAATATTTAGCTGAAAATGTATGACCTGACAGTCTGAAAATCTATACCGAAAGTGTTATCTTCAAATATTGCTGTAGTCCTAGGAAATTGAGTATCAAAGCTTTGAATGTCCGTGTTGTGTTCTATTCTTTTAGGTATAATTTAGGAACATTCCTGATCAGATGGGAACTGAACACATCGTGTCCAGACCAGAACTGCTCCCTTCCAGCTACATGTATAGCAATACTTCACATTCCTAGGTTGAACAATCTGCAGTCCTCAGTTGTTACGTTCAAGTGTTTTGAGTCATAACATTTCTCAGAGACAACACTAGAGGAAAAGAGTTCATTTCCCAATATCTTGAACTATCCATTCGAATAAGCTATTCCAAAGGACAATCAATATCTTGTATCATAATCATGTCATCTGTGGAACCTTTTGAAAAATACCAAATGCACATGAAATCACACAAGAATGTGTTAAGTTGTCTGGTATTCTGATGCTAGCAGAATTGTTCCTTTGATCTATGAGGACAGAATGCTACTCTAAGAAGTTTGGATTAAATGTGGTACATATTAATATAATGATTTAAATTTTAAAACTGAAAATAAATAATGAATTTATGACTGTGAGTCTTTCACATGGAAGAAATCTCAGTGTTACAATAAAATCATCCTGAGTTACAAGCTACCTGATTAGATACAGGAAACTTCATGTTAAATTCATTGTTAAAATGTCATACGTACATGTATAACAAAAGCTTCTTATTTCCTTTATAAATGTTAAATTTCGTTCCAATGATTATGAACCATGTATGGATATTGTTTCTCTCCAACTACACATTCACATACCATCAACATATTGTATAAAGTACATATTGCTTCAACATTCTAAAGTCACTGTTACACAACCAAAAACATTTAAGTACTTACGTTGTGCATTCATGAATATATACTGACTTGAATCCAATGTCACCAATACTGTGATGTTTGGCTTCACCATTCCTGGGATACTTTCAAGCCTGTGTGTTCATTGCATGGATCTAATGTACAAGCTTCATCAGGTTTGTTTTGTCAAGCTCTGAACATGTCACTTCAAATGACTGCACTGTGTCTTCACACAGTGCAGTCATTTGAAGTGACATGTTAATATCCAAGCAAACTTTGGATGTTTGGAGTGTGCCAGTGGTGAAAAACCAACCCCAGTACGATGAACAATTTGGATTATTACTCTACACATTTAATGTGCTTCACCAGTGTCTTATGAGTTGTGCATATGATTTACTCTATCTTTACTGAGAAATCAGCGCTACAGATACATGTATGACTCTTCAAGACCCCAGTAGTCACAGTGTCAGCATATGTTATCATCTTTAATTTGCCCATGTCTAAATTTGGCACTTTTGGCAATGCTATGGCAAGTCACAATAGCATTTAGCCAAAAAGCAGTGAATAATACTGAACCAATACTAAACCATGGAATGTGCCCCAGGAACCACGCAGGGCTCAAATACCCTCAATAGTTCTCATTGTATCTCATTCGTTGTAAATCATTTGACAAGGTGACCTTTTGTATACAAGTTAAAAATCAAACTGATAGTCCATGGTTGCCCAACAAAACCCCTCCTTTCCCCAATTTATTCTCCACAATTCATCCAAGAATATCATGTTCACTTCTATAAAATACACAACTGTATTAGATATTCCATATTACTTAAAAATGCAATAAAAATATTGATTCCACTAAAATGATTCAAATCGTTGATTTTTTTACATAGTTAAAACTGCTGTGATGACTCTTCCCAGCAATGTAAGCCAGTCTTCAAAAAAATGTGGCTGTTAAGAAAACCCATTTCGATTTGTTACTTTTGTTGTTCACTTCTTTATTTCATTAAGTTATCAAAGAAAATTTTCCAACTTTCATACCAGTATGTTGTCTTTGCCCAAGTGTTTAAACTACTTTTACTCTTTCAGTTTTAAAAGGTTACACCTTTGATAACAATGTCATTACTTTTATATCCTTTAAGGTTTGATCTGAGACTGATACTGACGTTATGTGGAAATGAAATGCCTTACAACATCAAGGTGTTTGTAGAGGAATGATTACCTGTCATTTTCTTAGATGTAGTTTTCCAATTCTTTCATGAGTAATTCCAGTTCCCTGGCAGACAACGCTGGAATCACATTATCTCTCTCCAGAACAAAGTTACACTCGGTGGCTTGCATGTTATCATGGACAGTACAGATCTGCATTGAAGGGAGATAGTTAGGTGCTGCTGCCTGCACCTTGTAATCCCGTGGACTACCATCTGCATTAGCAGTCAGGAGACGCCAGTAATCACCATCCTCAGCTGTAGGCAAAACATACTATCTCATCATTTGGTTGAAGGAAATAAAGCATGGCAATAGATAGGCCCTATAACTAGAGAAAAACATGTCTTGCAGGCAGTCATGTGTCACAGCATTTATTGAACGACTGCAATGTACATTCTGTGGTGTATTATATGGTTTTGTTTTGCTATTGAATCTTCAAAATTAGTCAAAGCTAAAGAGGCTGAACTTTAACACTAACTCCCTAGGCCTTTTTGCTAGGATATAGCCTCAATCCTGCAAAATCCTCCAATTGGCCTCATGGAAAAATAGCATATAGCTCCAATCCTGCAAATTCCTCCATTTTTTCTTGAATATGGTCCGTGAGGGGTGAATCCTGCAAAATCCTGCGGCAGTGACTGTCAGTTTGTTGATGCTTGGCCAGTGACATCCTGGAGCAAAACTGAGGATTTCAAGCATAATCCAGGCCTGCATTTATGCATGGCTCAGCAAATACAACACAAGGTCCGGCCCAAGACCTTGACAAAGTGCATCCTACGAAATCAGTAACGCACTTTTGCCATGTAACCTCAATCCTCCAAATTCCTCCACTTTATCAAAGAGGATTTTGAATGATTCAGGGCAGTTAGGGTTAAAGCATTGTGTATGTGTTATCCTACCTGTAGTGACATCATGGGTTATTCCTTCAACTTTGATGGTAGCATGTTCAATACCCACACCATAAGGGTCAGTCACTAACCCAGCAATCCCTATGTGGCTCTGAAAAAAAATAAGATACAATTCATTTTAACATCTGTTTTATGCAATTAATGTATAGTATGCACAGTATTTTTGACTACCTAATGTTTATGAAATTAAGTCTTTTGTTGCCCTTGTAAAGTTTATATTATAAAAGTTTATTAAACAGTGTAAATGTTCTTTACAATTTCGCTGCTGGCGGCGAAAAGATATAATAATAAACCAATTAATAATACAAAAAATAACAGCGTTGCTCAGCCAGAGTCAAGTTATCATCCGGTAACCATTAACCTTTAACTCAACATGGTGACCTTGACCTTTAACCTTTGACCCAAAACCAATCCCAACTTGCCTACTCCCAAGGGCAACCCCCTACCAAAGTTAGACACCAAAATCTCATTTCCAACTCAAGTTATCATCCGGAAACTAATTTACCTTTAACTCACCACAGTGACCTTGACCTTTGACCTTTTGACCCCAAAACCAATCCCAACTTGCCTACTCCCAAGGGCAACCCCCTACCAAAGTTCGACACCAAAATTTCATTTCTAACTCAAGTTATCGTCCGGAAACCATTTACCTATAACTCACCACGACAACCTTCACCCTGACCTTTGACCTTTTGACCTCAAAACCAATCCCAACTTGCCTACTCCTAAGGACAACCCCCCTTCCGAAGTTACAATCCCAAGCAACATTTCTAACTCCAGTTATCATCCGGAAACTAAGCTGCCCGGACGGACGGACGGACAACCGGGCGGATGAGACGACCGGAGTTGATGGCATTGTAGTCCTTTTATCCCTTTTTCTAAAGATTTCACATCCGGGTAATGTTTTTCTATAGATTTCACATGTGGGGTGATGTCCATGAAAGAAAATCACCCCACATGTGGGGTATGGTCAGGGCGGGCGGACGGACAAACGTCCGGTCTAGCCAGACGGAATTGTGGGGTGATAGCATTGTGTTCCCATTATCCCTTTTTCTAAAGATTCTCTTCTGGGGTGATGTTTTTCTATTGTGAAAATAGTGGGGTGATGTGTCCTGAAAGGAACATCACCCCACAAGGGGGGTATAGTCAGAACGGTACGACATACGGACGGACGTCGTAGGCGATAACAATACCCCTTGAGCCTCTCGGCTGAGGGGTAAAAAATTGTTTACTATTTCAGAAAAAAAACAACTAATAATACCATCATGGTTTAAGCCAAAAGAAATGTTGTTTTGAAATCAGTGAATCATTAACAAAAATTCATGGCACCCACTATCTCCAAAAAGTCTTCCAATGAAATTTAGTTTTCACCAAAATTACAGCACACTAACAATAAAAATTAATCAAGTCTGATTGTTTAACAATTGCCAAATGTGTTGACACAACTTTGGATCAGTGCACAGCTTCATGGCTCTGCTAACCACAGAACTCCAAATTTATAATCAACATTCTGTGCTAATGGCTCCAGCTTAAACATTTGGTGCTAACCCTGTAAGCACACAATCACTTGTTAAGGGATGTACGCAGAGCCATGCAATTGGGCCCTGTTTCAAACCAAAGGTCTGGTTCAGCATGGAGTTGGCATTTCTTGGAACCACAACATCAAGCTCATATCTGTTTGTTTGGACCCACATTGAAGGCAACTCAGGTTTGGAAATGGTTCTGGGATGGGTTTCAACTCTCATGCAAGAATCTTGACACAAGCAAAAAGAGCTATTTATGATTTTGGTGCAAGTTGACATTTCATACTATTATATCCATGTAGATTCCATATTATATCAAATAACAATAAAAAATTGTGGGGATTGACACTGGCCCATCCTAAAAACATGAAAGGAACTAAGTTCTTCAATTCAATGAGAATGACATACCATGTTTATAAACTTTAGAAGTGCTGGTTTATTGTCCTCCCAGAAGCCTTCGAGTTTTGATGCTGGTGGGAATTTCTCACATCCCAGCTCCAGTGTCAGTTCAAAGCAGTTAGTATGAAGGTAGTTATAGTCTTGCATTCCTAAAAAAATAAACATTATACACAATTATTAATCCTAAGTCTCTCCAAAATTTGTTTAATTCATGAGCACTGTCATAGAATTTCGCTCATGAGTTGTAACTGCTTGACACACCTTTTCCAAAGGCCATCAAGAAACCACTTCCATTATTCCAATGAACCACAAAGGGAAACTGATGAGGTGAATTATAACACTTTTTGAAAAAGTTGAACAAAGAAATTGACTTGAGCTAAGCTTGAACCTGCGACCTCCGAAACTGTTCCAGTGCTCTACCAACTGAGCTATCCAGCCCAATGTTGGCGGTTCCCCAATTTGTCAATTTCTTTGTTCACTTCAAAGTGTTGTGAGATGTGTTACCTCCTTTGAGTGGGTACCAGGCAGCCCCGTTGGTAATACCATCATCAAATGTCTGACCATCTCTGCCATCACAAGATTTCCTGTTTTCCTTGGCCATCTTGGCATGAGCCTCGGAGTAGGAGCTAGCGAGCTTGACGAATGTTTCATCATCGGGAGAAGCTGAGAGTAGACAAGAACATCACAATTAACAGAAAGTTATAGGTCTGATTCACATGGGAAGTATCACTAGATGTGTTCCCAAAACTGTTATTTGATAACGTTATTTGATATATTATTGTCACCGCTTGACTACAGGGTGGTGCAAAAAGGAAACCCACAAGTCACCCAAATCACTGTTGTCCACGTGTAAGTCTAGTGTTGTGTTTTTGGTCTTCAAATCAAGCTCTGGAGCTTAGTTAAGTGGATGAAATAAGCCAACCGTGGACAAACAGGTTTGGCACATGACACAAAATATGCATTTGTACTGAGAAAGTCAAACACAAGAATCTCTACACGATGTATTGTATCCTTATGTCATGTATTTACGTGTATCTTTTCATAATGGATGCCCAAAAATGTTTAAATGCCAAGTATTATGTAAGTTTTACTTCAATTAGGGTTTGGGAGGCTGAGCAGATGTGCAGCAAGGTGGTTCCATGCCTACCTACCTTGGTACTGTGTTGAGCCATTGAAGCTAGAATCAAATGGGTAGTTAGCAACAAGATCACCACCATGGAGATTAGATGACAGTACAAAGGGATATTCCTGCAGCCATTCAATGATTGCAACGGTTTCTGGTTCAAGCTGGGGAAAAATTGCCAAGAAGTCAGGTGTGACAAATGCTGAACTGAATAAATGTGTCTTTGACTGTAAGTACTGTTGTACATGTATGTATACAACTGATGGAAAGTCTGTAATCTATCCAATAAGTTGACAATCCTCAGCATAAAAAACATAAATACAAATTTCTGGTCAGTTACTACATGTACATAACAATTTCTATATTTTTAAGTGAATGTGCCTTAGCCCTTTCCATCCCAAGCTATTCTATGTGGAGAGACAATATCATTCCACACAGCAAA
This sequence comes from Patiria pectinifera, assembly GCA_029964075.1. Taxonomy (NCBI): domain Eukaryota; kingdom Metazoa; phylum Echinodermata; class Asteroidea; order Valvatida; family Asterinidae; genus Patiria; species Patiria pectinifera. Next base: position 4,932,585 of record CM057136.1, on the reverse strand, counting down.
TTCCATTTATTTTTCAATGTCTTTTTTATTCATTGCTGACCACAGGTACATAATTGTGTTGTACCTGTGGGGCAATTCCACACCAAAGTGGACATGACACCAAAAAATTCAAATACATGTGACTTAAACAAATTTGGCATCAAATGAAAGCTAAAAGTCTATATTTTCAAGATTTGAAGTCGGAATTTAATTTTTTATACATTTCGGTACCAAAAACTAGGATTATGTAATAATCCTGTTTTAATCCTAAAAATGTGATTAATAGTGATATGAAAGTATTCTACCAATAGACACACAAAAATATGTACTAATGCCATCAGTTTCTGTCATGAGAAAGTATTGGTCTTGAAAAACCGACTAAAACTTGTTTTTAACATTTTGCATAATTTGTTTCGCTTCAGTGACTTCTAATATTTCAGCCTTCGAAAATGTCCTTCCGTTACCGAAAAAATACATATTTTTAATTTATTTTTAAAACTTGCAGTATGAATGCATTGAAACTTATTGTGCAAAGCAAGTTTAGGTAGGCCTTCAATATGACATTATAACTGAAACTGCTGTACTTCTCATTTTTTAATTACAATTAATTAAATCACGTCCTTCCGTTACCAAATTGGTAACGGAAGGACGGTAACGGAAGGACAAATCGTATTTTTATCAAATGTTACGACATTTGCGCTCATGTTTGAAAAATGAAAATCACTGCAAATACATGCATGTATAATGAGCATTGAAAGGACATTCATGTGACCCACCTTCACAAAAGCGGGATAAGCAGGGCAAGGTGTTTATTACAATTTGAAGGCACAGGCATGTACAACATGTACAATGTACATGTACATATATGCCGATGTACCAGTACTTGTACATGTATGGAGTTGTTGCAGAAAATCAAATCATAAAGTTGCTGCCATCAGCATGCATGGACAATAGAGAAAGATACGAATTCTGTGAAGCCATTCCAGAAGCAAATTAAGTAGAAAATGAGATGGCAGAAAGTACCGGTACTTTGGGGCACTTTCATTCAATTTACATGTGTAAGACATGTGAGGTGCAGTCTTTGACAAATTATGCCCAAGTTAACAACTTCAGTTCGGATGTTTATAAATTAATTGTTACTACTCTAAATCATTGTAATTTGATTTCAAACATTGATTTTAGAGTTCAATTAAAAGCAACACCTAACTGAAGCCATCAGTTCTACCGGTAGATGTTTTGACCTTAAATGTACATGTAGGCTGGTCCCCCACCCTTTACATGTAGGTAAACCTTTGAACCTACCGGTATTATTATTAAAAGTTGTTGGTGAACATGTAACCAATATACTCAAGAGTTCAAATACTGTGTACATGTATTTAAACTTTTAAGGATTGAGGTGATGGGTTTGAAGTTTATTTCTGTAGTAGTCTTGTGTTCGTGAATTATGTGTTTTGGGTGGTTTTCGTTTTTCTTTTGTTATCATTAATTAGCAGGCTTCTATCTTTATCTCAATAGTTTCTTGGGTATAATTATTTATGCCAGGTCTGCATATTGTTGATTTCACATTCAGTTACACATTTAAGCAATTTGTTTCACTTGTATAATTAGTGTAAATTCACATTTTGTTCATGCTATAATTGAGTAAACCTTTTGTCCTTCCGTTACCGTCCTTCCGTTACCAAATTATAATCTGCTTAAAACGTTGTAATTATATAACCGAAACACTTAAAGTCAAATGAAAGGCGGTATAGTATAGATAAAGCTTCAGGGATTCCATTTCCTACCTTTAAAATATAATTGCCCCATAAAATTCACAGAGTTTTTGCAAAACGCGAGTAAGTTGGAAAACCCTTGTCCGTTTTACCGTCCTTCCGTTACCGACCTCATTAATATTCATAATTCATAAACGGGAGGCATTCATGCCCCCCAAAAGTGTGGAAAATGAAAGAAGCATTATAGCAATACAATTGTGACATTTGTTTGCTGTAACTATGAACAGTGTCTGTGATACACACATTTGAAATTTTGTTTAATGAGTGAAAACGTCCTTCCGTTACCGTGGAATTGCCCTGTGGTAATACCAGAGTATTTGGTCTAGAACTCCTGCCCAACACAACAACGTGTGTGAGAAGCTTGCCCAGCGTTACAAGATCCATTACCAGTATGTCAAAATCCCAAGCCTACAAGTAGCCTGCCACAAGATACAACAATGATTCAATGGGACAGGACTAGCTCCAATTATCTCACAACTGGTTAATTCCGGGTAAGAGTTGCGAACTCATGAATTTTCAAAGTACATTTTCTACCTGTAAATCATTTTTTCTTGGAAAGTAGACAAACCAAGCTTTCAGAAACATTTTTTTTTCTTCTACTGCACTTGGATTTATTTTTATCAAGACTTGAAGTTTCGAGAAACAGAAGTAGCATTTTCCTCTATTTTGTGATGGAATATATGAGTTCCCCTCTGTTACAGTTCTTATGCTTCACAGATTTTATTATTGGATGACTATGAAGTCTGATATCGTCCCTATCCACCACTATAGAATTTTAAAGCAAAAGATGAAACATGACAGTCTTGAGCCATTTTTAAAAAAAAACTTCATGTTGCAATGTCCCGTCTGTCACCCCAAAAAAACATGAAAAAGTTGTGTAGTTTTTACATGAAAAGATATTTTTGGATCAAACTTGAATTCCTATCTTCTATCAAGGTGACCTCACCTGGAAAGTAATATAAAAATATCCTTTGATGAATAGTTGATCTGAAATTTCATCTCAAATCTGTCCCGTCTGTCACAATTTACCCTTTTGTTATGTTTTTGTCCCGTCTGTCACATTTTTTCAATCACCTCAAGTTAAAAAAAAAGAGTTAAACATACGTTTTTTGTACACTCTTTTCGTTTTTAATTTACTACATGTCTTTCTTAAAAATAATAAATGCTTGTGCCTACATTTATTCTGCATATAAAAATGTCCCGTCTGTCACGTCCCGTCTGTCGCAACATTAATGAGACTGGTGTTTCCAGTTCCATGTTTTGAATTACGAAGTCAAGTGTTCACTGATTATTGGCATAAAAGTGATTAACTTTAAAAGAAAAAACCATTAAAATTCCCAGGGAACGAAAGTTTTCAAAATATGGAGTGTAATTTTCATCCCGTCTGTCACACTGATTTTACTTTGTCACTATACAGCCACTGAATCGTCTGGTTTCATGGATTGTTTTTTAATTTGAAATGTAGAGTGTTAACTTTTACCTTATACATGTATAACTTAGATGGTAACACCTTATAGATTGTTTTTGGCAGGCCTTTGAAAAAAAGAAGGTAGTGCAAAAGAAGGTTATGCACTGGTGTTGATGACTGTAACATTTGTACTGTATTGCATCTGGCAGAGGTAGGGATATTAAAATTTAACAAAATATTCAAAGACTAATAGCATCATAGATATTGTCATGTCTCATTACTGGATGTCAGCATAGAGGAAAGAAGAGGCCGACAGTTTTTATTCCTTCTCCCATCCTGTTAAAACTATGGTTACAATTAATGATAAGATACAATATTAATTAGTGCATTTTGACTTGAGTACGTAAGTATTTATGCATTTCCTAAAAGGCCAAAACTTGCATGTGATGAAAACATTCCCGACAATAAAAACTATTGTTCGACAGGAGTCTGCATGTACTATGACAAGACAAGGTAGGCAGAGTTAAGGCCAAAAAAAAGAATAGTTCTGCTTCCGGTTACCCGACCGACCCTATTTTTAGGCTGCGACCCTAAAAATTTTATCGGCAATTCAAAAAAAAAAAAAAAAAAGATTGAATAAATAAAAATAAAAACCTTATGTCTTGTCTGTCTTCACAAAATACCTCTCAACAACCCTTTTGCATCAAAAAATGCTTGTATTTATTGTTTTCTTACTTACATTCGCTATTTTTTAAAAGAAACCTCCGTTATTTTTACAAATTCGCTGCGCGATTCAACTACTCCGCTGTCTGTAATCACGTGCGTAATAAGCGCAATGCGGCGACGACTGGTTCCCGCCGCGCCGCGCAGGGGCCAATTATGAAAATGCGGTAACTAGTCTGTGCACGGCTATGCGATCGATAGCGCCAGCAGTAGCATGGCTATGCAGCAGGCGGCAGGCACGTGCTCTGTCAACTGGTCGGACTCGACATCGTAAAAATGCTGAGAAAGACATCGTAAAAATGCCAAGAAAACACCGATGGAGAAAGAACATTTTTGCAAGTTAATTCACAGATTTGATCTAGCTTGTCTGTGTATGTATTTTCCGTTTTCACGAGTTCATTTTGAGATCGCACTACTCGTATTTGGAGTGATACAATGCAGCGTGTTTCCTGAAATTTTCGACCCGTTGGCCGCGGGCCGGGTACATGGTACAGTGCATCACACACTTCGGAGTTTTGGCCAGCTCCCATTCTTGACTAGCGTTGTGCCTATGGTGCGAACGACCTGAATTTTCCCACAATTTTTTTTGCGAATTATCGAACGTAAATATATTGACAATAATTAAGGTAGGTTTTACCATGGAGGACTTATTCCTCCATGGTTTTACTCACTTTTTGTGGCCATTTTGTGTATAGCTTTTGTAGTGCAATACTTCAGGCTAAAACTTCGCATATAATTGAATACCCCATTCAATCTGCATAAAAAAAACTGGCAAAAAAAAAAAAAATTCCGACCGACCGACCCTATTTTTGAAAGGCATGTAATCGGAAGCAGAACTATTTTTTTTTTTGGCCTAATGTACATGTAGATAGAGCATAAAACAAACTTAGGGAGAGTTGAGAGGGGTTTTGGGAAAGATTATGGACAGTGAAATGACAAGATTTGTTGAGTACCTCATGTTGTATATCCTCCATGGCTGCTGCTATGTGGTTGTTCTTGCCAAAGATTCGTGAGAAGTCATGATTTTTGGTTTTCAGGTACTGGACCAAATCAGGGAAATTACGGTTCAGATCAACGTCATTGTCATTGGTACGACCAGTCAGCCAGTCCCCATCTTCATCCAATATCACCTAGAAAACCAAGTATATTGGTACCAGTACATGTTAATTAAAATGAACTTTCTTAATTCTAATGTCAAAGATACCTAAACATCTGTTATGGAAGAGGCAAAGTTCACAGTGTAGCCGTCTAGGCAGGGGGTATTTACATGTAGTTTCATATAAATGGAATTAGAAACATAACAGTCCCGAGACACCCTTCTAAAGCAAATTTTAAGATCTTGTCTCTAAAACCGGACCAAACTAGAACGGCGAAGCTGCCATGGCTCACTGTCGGAGGCGGGAAGGGAGGCTGAAGGTACGGTTGGGGATGGGCATGATGGATGGGGATCAGGATTCTTGTTGATGTGCCTCGGTGAAGGGGTCAGTTTTTAAATGTCAACATAAAAAGTCAACAGATGATCTAATAAATACATGTGTATATAGGTTAGCCGTCACTGCATTATGGGGAAGTTTTCCATTGTTAAGGTAATTAGGACCCAGTTGTGGAGCCTTTTTGCAGCCCCCACAGCATCTTCTGGTCCCCATACTTGTATTACCATGGGAAAACTCTTGTGCAGTCGCCACAAATGCAGAACAAGAATGGGTATACATGTACATGTAGACACAGCACGATCACCACATGCCCCAAACCTTACCCCATCCCCGACCCGCCCCCTACCCACACCCATCCCTCCCTCCCCCTATCAATCCTCACCCCATCACCTACACACCCCAACCCCACCCAAACTCCAATCCCTATCTCCTTCCCCCTCCCCTGACCCATAACCTCCCCTACCCCAACCCCCTACACCCACCTACCCTATCTTCACCCTATCCGTCCTTACCCACCCATACACATCCCCACCCTAACCCCTATTCGAATCTCAATATCCCGCCCACCCCATTTCCCATACATCCCCACCCTACCCAACCCCTACACCGATCCCTATACTGCCCCCTCCCCTTACCCAACCCTACACCCACCTACCCATCCTCACCCACCCCTACACATCCCCAACCCAACCCCTACTCAAATCCATATATCCCGCCCCCTCCCCAACTCCCTCCTAACCCAACCCCTACACCCATGCCCATCCTCCCCCTGCCTGTCCTCACCCCACCCCTACAAATCCCCAACCCACCCAAACCCAGTATTCCTACCCCTATCCCGCACCCAACCCCACCCCACCCCATCCTAGCTCCCCTACTCACCCCACCAACCCAAACCCTAACTCCAACCCCTATCCCCCACCCCCATCCTCCCCCACCCCATCCCTACTCCAACCCCATAAAACTAAAAGATCAAACCAGAAGCTCATGCACATCCCCAAAATGAATAGTGTACCGGTACATGTTATACCAGTATACATGTACATGTAACAATGAATTTTTTTTTAACATTTCCTTGAAATAAAATTTCTCAATAAAATCATCAAATTTACTGCAATGAAATGAACCTAATTGAAGTTATAGAGATGATACATGTAAACTGCATTTAATTGTTTTCCCCAAGTTAGCTAGAACCAAAAACTTCAACATTTTTATCTGAACGCGGATGGCCGGCCGCCTGGACGGAAATTGGCTTCGCAGCTCGCCAAAAATCCTGTGCTTACAGTTAATATTTGACCCAAGATGACATCATCAGGGATCCAGTTGGCAGTCGCCCTTGTTGCAAAATGGTGAATGTGAATATGTATGCACATTTTTCGACATTGTATTTATAATCCAATCAATTGGTGAGAAAACAAAAAAAGGCGAGAATATGTGTTTTGTACTACTTTTTCCCACGACCATGGCTGTCAAGGTTTAGATTGGAATGTCACATTCAGTGAATTCAGTTAATTACTCTGGCTGCAACAACAAAATCAAATACAATTATTTTGGATCAAATTCATCATGCTATAATGACTAACCTTCTGGTAAGCCTTTGCATATCCATCAGGATTCATAGATGGCATAATGTGGATTCTAGTATTGTCAACCAGCTTTCTGATGTCAGCATCTCCATTTTTGTACATCTTACACAGATACGGGATCAGAATCAGAAGAATTTCACGACCTACAACTTCATTCCCATGCATGTTGCCAATGTATTTGAATTCAGGTTCACCTGAAAAGGATAATCAAGTCAAGCCTGCATATTAAGTGAAGCACTACAATCATCTTTTAGCTGCACAGCTGCTCACTTCTTTAGAGGGTTTAATCATAATCCATCAAAACAATTACAGTACCATTAAATTACACAGTTGCTGCTTCGATTATAAGGAACAGAAATTAAACTTTTGTCATGTTTGTGTACCCTTTTTTGGGCCCATTGAACAAATTCAATAGACTTGCCATGAAGTCTTTATAAAGCAAGTTTTACTACATGTATGGTTGTGGCAAAGAGTTTGCTACTGCACTAGGTCACAGGTTGTCATTTCAACTGATGTACATGTACGTCATTAAGTACAGAAAATAAGAGGCATGCGCTCACAATATACATAAGTTGCCCGATGGTCCAAATACATGAACCTACACTGTACCTTAATGAATTTAAGACTGCATACGATACATACCATATATTACGGAATAACATGAATGTGTAACATTTTATATACATTTGTACACGCATGTTTATATTTTGTTGGATAAACAATACTACAGCTTCTAGGCATGCTTCAGCAGACTGCCATCCATGCCAATCAATATGGGCATTGACCAATCACGACTTTAACTCAACAATATTTGCTATTGGCATGGTCCGCCATTAGTTTCATCAAACTTGGTCGCATACCCTGTGCGAAAATAGAAATGTACACGTACACAAACTAAATGGGTATGATGGGGCCATGTATGTTATTTTTGAGGAAAAACAGGTCTGCAGTGTATGTTTCTTCTTAAGAAATGGTCACAATGTTGTTATCAAAAATACAGATCGGACACTGTACAGGGTACATGTAGATACCTGGATTCACTAAATAAAGTTTTTTTTCTATTTCAAAACCAAAAGCAAACCTTGGAGCAAACCTATTGTTATTGTACAAATGTATTCGTGTTATTATTATTCTTCAAGACGCATTCTTCTCCAGAACTGTTTGACAAAATGAAAACATAGGCCCCCCTATTAACTTCAATTGTCAATACATGAATGCACAACCCTTGAACCCACTGAAGATGTTTTTTTTGTAATTATGTCATTATGACGTCATCATGGGTTACGTGACGTCACTTGAAAGATAAATACATTTAATCTTTGAAATTCAATATAAAATCAACTGTGAGAGACCGGAATTTGAATTTTGCAGGAATCGATATGATAATACATGATCTTCATGTTATCTCGTGCACGTCAAATCACGTGACCCTTCCTTCCGGTCGAAACAGAAGTGCCTAATACAGTTTGACTCTCGTTAGTACAAACACTGTTAATACAAATTCTGGTTATAGCAAACAAAAAGCCTTGGTCCCGACTGTGTATTTATGTGCACAATAAAAAATGGGACTGATGTTCCTCTTAATACAAAATTCTGATATAACAAACAATTTGGCTAGGTCCGAACGAGTTTGTATTAACGAGAGTCGACTGTAATTTGAAATTGGAAAAAGATGTGAACTTGCTTTCAACAATGTTAGTCTCTGCCTGTGTTGAACTTTACAAATAAATTATTGGTGATGTCATGAGATGTTCGAGCGCCCTCTAGTGGCAGGTTAAATCATGTCAAAAATGCATTTTCAGTTGATGTGTGTGGCGAAATTTGCGGTAATCGCTTCAAAGTTAATGCAGACAAGACATGTGCGCGAAAAAAAAATGATTACGTCATTGGGATAAAAATGGTACAAACGAGCAATATTTTGTATTGTGCCAATGGTGTGCGACCTTTACTTTTAGAGATATGAGCTATATAATGGGTTTTTTTTAACGATTGTACTTGATAAGTTTACACCACAGCAGCATAGGCGTGCTATTATGTTGAGATCACAAAACAAATCTTTGAAAATCAATTGTGAGAGATCTGCCTTTGACTTGTCTTTGACAATTATCCAACTGTCACTCTAGACTTTCAGTGTTTTCAGCAAGCTTTTGTTCAATGTCTTGCCATGAACTCAAACATGATAGCCCAACACCCTGTGGTTACCTTTAGTTATCATATGTTTATTTAGCCTGAATTATCTTTCATTCTGCATGGAGAGTGAATTTTATACAGATGTTCATTGCGTATTATTGGATTTTCTGGTGCATTCACGTGCAATCATGTTGTAGCCGGCCATGTGCAGTCAGCCATATATTATGCTCCTCAGCCGTATATTATGCTCCTTTTGGGGCCACGGGTGCCACCGCGATCGAGACCACAAGAAGTGACATTGCAAATAATGGTGTTGTATTTCTAACAGCTTGGGCATTTCCCAGAGCAACAGAATGTTGTGAACAGAGGTGGGTAGTTTGAGGTGGGGGGGGGGGTCGTAAATATATTTGGCTAATAAAACTGTAAATTTTAAACTGATGGATATTTTTTTAGAAAATACATTACAGAATCGAGTAAGGCTGAAACGATATATCGCTACATACCAGTATCGCGATATTTTGATACAATACGATATATCGATACGAATGTTAAACTAACGATACAAAACGATACATACATACTTGTACATGTACAACTGCGCCGGAATTGAGAACCACGTACTTGTACTTATAATGGCGCCGTGCCAAAAATAACGTGTGCACAACTCAGATCATCCCGATCCAAGCGCTGCACCGTGCACGTACCGGTACGTACCGGTATTATGCGTAGTACATGCAGTCTGTACTACAAACCGCATCTATGGTTTAATTCCCTGGCTGTACACATGGTGCCGGTGCTGGCCTGGCAATTTTGTATTCCCAAGTTCAAAGTCCCCATCGTGTTTTTGCTGGCTCCCCACGCACAGCTCGCGTCGTAGCTGAACCCGCAAGACTGGTACATCGCGCCACGTACGAGTACCATCATTTCGAGTACGAGAACTTCGACATTCGAGTACAAGCAAAAAAGTACTCGAGTAGTACTACTCGAGTAGTACTTGAGTATGAGTACCGAGTACGAGTACTACCACACTGGTACTTGTGCACGGAGCCCATATGGCTAGCCTAGGTGAATAGTGGCAGAGATATTTCATTTCATTTCGTTTATTATTTCGCAGGTACATGTATCAAAATAATTAGTCCAAAGTAACTAGGACTCTACGGATCGCTTTTTTAACATTTGGACATGGTCGGGCGATAGTAGAGTCCGAGATTGATGGCCCTATTGCGGTTACTAATAATGTTTTTTTTACCATTTTCACTCGTACCTCCAATCAAAATTGTCAGATTTCACCCCCAAAAACGGTCTTCAAACTGCCTTATGCGCTCCTGTAGGCTTCAGTGGGAAGTGAAAATACAAATGGTGGTGGTTAGCTTTGGGAAGAAAAGAGAAATTTCACCTTCAATTAGGGAAACATCCTTGTCACAAACACTTTGATTTGTCACCTGATTAATCACAGGGCACTTTGATTGGTCACCAATCCAGGTGACCAATCAAATTGCCCTGTGATTGGTCTGTCTGATGCTTGCCAGGAAACAGTGTAGCCAGACCCATGCGCAAGTCTACTTTTTGTGAATTCAAAATGGCAGCCTCAAACAAAGCGTTTGTGACAAGGATGTTTCCCGAATTGAAGGTGAAATTTCTCTTTTTTCCCCAAAGGTATGTAAGCCTAACCACCACCATTTGTATTTTTACTTCCCACTGAAGCCTACAGGAGCGCATAAGGTAGTTCGAAGACCGTTTTGGAGGCGAAATCTGACGATTTTAATTGGGGGGTAAGAGTGAAAATGGTAAAAAAAATTATTAGTAACCGCAATAGGGCGATCGATCTCGGACTCTACTCTCGCCCTAGCCCCAGAAATGTGACCTATTTACTGGACTGCCTCCGTAAACATAGGCCACACATCCACATGTACAAAAACGTGTCGCACTTTGCCAAATTTTGATGTTCACATTTAGGCTTAGTTTGTAGGTTTTTTTCGCTTTAGAAGCATACTCACCCTCTTTATAGGCTAATCAGAAAGTGCTGCCTTTTTCAGATGTCTGTTTTTCGTGAAATTTCCAGATACATTTGCACACGTTTGCGTATCAAAATTCCAACATGAAATTTCACAAAAATTAGACATGTGAAAAAGGCAGCACTTTCTGATTAGCCTTTAAAGAGGGTGAAAATGCTTCTAAAGCAAAATAAACCTACAAAGTAAGCCTATGTGAAAATCAAAATTTGGCAGAGTGCGACACGTTTTTGTACGTGTGGATGTGTGGCCTATGTTTACGGAGGCAGTCCAGTAAATAGGCCACATTTATGGGGCTACTCTCGCCCGACCATGTCCAAATGTTAAAAAAGCGATCCGTAGAGTCCTAGTTACTCGGACTACAAAATAATATACAGTATACTCGTGATGTATTTATAATTATATAAACAAGTAATTAACATTAGGAGAATTTTTATGGCAAAATAATTTAATAAAAGTGCACCCTTGCAGGCCACCTTGCCAACTCGGCACCTACATGTGTAGGCAACTTGGCACCTGGCCAACTCGGCAACTGACTAACTCTGAAAAATAATTTTGATCTTTAATTGATTTTCGGCTCCCATAGCAACAGGACCTTCCGCGCACAGGCCGTATGTGGCACTGTGACTCAATATACGGAGGTAGTCCAGTATTTGAGTCACATTTATCATTTTTATGGGACTAGGCCTACATGGGGAGGTGCTGAGTTGGTCAGGTGCCAAGTTGGTCAGGTGCTGAGTTGGTTTTTGTACAGGTGTCGAGTTGGTGGGTGCCGAGTTGCCAAGGTGCCGAGTTGGTGGGTGCCGAGTTGCCAAGGTGCCGAGTTGGCAAGGTGCCAAATAGCCCCATAAAAATGGTCAATTTACTGGACTACCTCCATAAATAAAGGCCACACTTTCACCATGTACAAAAACATGTCGAACTTTGACAAATTTTGATTTTCACATTTAGGCTTGCCTTAGTTTGTAGATTCATTTTTGCTTTAGAAGCATACTCACCCTCTTTATATAGGCTAATCAGAAAGTGCTGTGTTACAAGTTTATCATTAAGAATATTATTTTTTTAATTTGGGCTACCATCTGAAATGATCATGTAACTTGAGCTGTCAAACGACACAGAGCCTGCCTAAACGCTCACGAGCCGCCACCTTTGTTGAGGATCCACAGGGCGCGGATCCGGTCCCAAGGTCCCAGCATGTAAATCCTAAAAAAAAATGCAAAATTCTAAAAAAATAATGCAACCCCCTCCCCCAAAAAAAAAAAAAAAAAAAAACAAAAAAAATGTGGTATAATGTCCGCCTGTTCAAAATACGGACGGAGGCTTGAGATTTACACCTATTTTGTAATCCATTGTATTGTTTTGTCAAATTTGAACAGAATCGTATTGATTGATTCTACTCTTCCCTCCCTTTTTGATTTTATTGAGGCCAAGTGTTTGCAAAAAAAAAAAAAAAACATTTTCAGATTTGCTTGTTTTGTTTTTCCCCCCCCTTCCCCCCTCCTCCCTGGTTCCTGGATCCGCCCCTGCAACACAGTAGCGTATTGTGCTGGGAGGGGGGATGAGGGGGAGCCAAAAAAAAAAAAGTCCCTGGGGAAATGCGGGGGCTTGTTGAGACCATGACACTGGGGGGCGCTGGGTCATGATCAGAAAGCCCAAAAAAATGGGGTGGTGGTGGTGATCAACCCCTCCCCTCCCTCCCTGGTCAAACCTTTTCCCACTACATCGCCGATTTTTGATTTTGACATTATCGTTGATACAGTATCCGCGTGCAGGATACATCGACACATAAGGATTTTTGTAGTATTAATTACATTCGACACGCGATACATTATCGGATACAAATTATACACTTATCACACTACTTTTTGCACATTGTACATAGTTAGTGATACAATATCGGTCAATTTGTGATACATTATCGGTTGGTGATACGTTATCCGTTGGTTACTACATTATCAGTTGTAACAGTGCTGCCTATTTCAGATGTCCAATTTTCGTGAAATTTCATGTTGAAATTTTGATACGCAAACATGTGCAAACGAATCTGGAAATTTCACGAAAATTAACATTTAAAAAAGGCAGCACTTTCTGATTAGCCTATAAAGAGGGCGAGTATGCTTCTAGTTCTAAATCAAAAATACTACAAAGTACAAACTAAGCCTAAATGAGAAAATCCAAATTTGACAAAGTTCGACATGTTTTTGTACATGGTGGAAGTGTGGCTGTTGTGCGTTTTGTTGAAAATCACGCATTCTTAAGAATGTGCATGCACATTCTTATGATTGTGCGACTGAATCCTTGCGCAATCTTCGCAAAAAATAACTCTTCCAGATTGAGCGCACATTCTTAAGAATGCGCGACAAGATAACGGTCTTGTCGATACCGAGCACCTGCTGCACTTGGCAAGTCTAGCTGCATCCTCGTTCACTGATTCTTAATAATTATACTGTTGCAACGCAAGGCGCTGAAAAGTAGAGTGGATATGAAAAGTATACGCGTATTGGGGGGGGGGGCCGGGAAAAAATAAGAGACATAATAATAGTGTATTGGAAAGAATTCTGATTTTTGGGATAATAAAAGGACGGGGGACGTAAGAATGAAGAATGTGAAGAATGAGAATGAATACTGTGACATCTCATAGTGCTAATGCTATTTCCCATTTAAATTGCGACCAATTTATTGTTCACACCCCCACCATTACGCCGCAGAGCTGGATTCTATTTCTATCTAGTCAAAAGAGCAATTTTGGCAGCTTCTGGACATCGGGGTTTTTTTTGTGGCATGCATATGATACATACAGGGATTTGTAACTTGTCTAGCCTAAACAAAGCACTTCCCAGACTAGTTCCCAGTCCTCTGTTATTACAAAACTTCCCATAGTGGGCAGAAAAAAAGAAATAATTACAGGTTTAATTTGATTCAAATTATCGTAGTTATACGAGTACAGAAGCATAGAACATTATCTTTCCTCTTTATATGAATTGTTTCCCTTTTAACCGCTATACATTTCATTTAACATAATTATGTTGTGCAATGTTTGTTAAGATTGTGCAAAATTCATAAATTGTGCACGTGATATTCCCACGCAATCTTAAGAATGAGCGCTCATTCTTAAGAATGCGTGCTCATTCTTAAGAATGCGCGCTCATTCTTAAGAATGCGCGCGCATTCTTAAGATTGCGTGATTTTGAAGAATGGGCACAACATGGCCTTTATTTACGGAGGTAGGCCTAGTCCAGTCATGTTAATTCCTTCCTCCATGGTCCAGTAAATTGGCCACATTTATGGGGCAAGGTGCCGAAGCGACCGGATACCGAATTCTTTCCAATTCCACTTAGGCCTACCTTTATTTTTCAAAACTACTTAGCCTACTTACCAATCTCATGTTCTCCAGGTTGATCGGTTATTTCAATGACCCATAAGTCAACGCCTTTCACGCTTTTGCCAGCGCTGTAAACACTGGTAATGTCGGGACATTCAGCATGAGTGTCGAACAGCACTCGCTCCAAGTCCTTGGCAGTGTGATGGTCAAATACGTAACCATCACCCGGAAAGATGTCATCAGCTCCAAAGACCACACCAAGAAGGAGACAAATCACCAAGGATTTCATCTCGAAGGATAGTAAGAGGGGACAGAAAAAGAAAAGAAGGGGCAAACTGTGATCTGCTGAGTAAAATATCAGATTTTACCAGCAATTTCAATCTATAACAGAAGACAAAATCTAGAACATATGGTAAAACCCGGAGGTACAATGTACGTAAACTCAGGGCTCGATACCGTATCGCGTCGATCGTGATTCTTACGTACGCCGCGCATATGTATACGAAAATATGTGCACTAAGCTTAGACAAAATGGCCATACGGGTGAGTCCAAATGTGTAGAGGGTGGTCAATTAAGAAACAGTTTACAAAGCTTTGATTCTGTATAAAAGTTCCCATGATTTTATCATGTATACGATAGTTTCACTTATATATATATTTTGAAAGAACAAAATATCTATCTATATAAAAATAACCTTTTTACCTTAAGCCAAATATTATCAACTCAGTCGTAATGTAAAACAAATACCTGGATCTGAATGGATGAGACCAGTGATTGACGTCATCCCGAGTTAATTGCTGCAAGTGCGTGGGATGGCGACTCGGTGATAATGTCGCGTAACGTAAATCAACAACACGACACGTTCTTATGCGCCTTTCAAGACCCCCCCCCCCCCCGCGAATTATGCTGGAGGGCCCTATAATTATTATATGCAATAGTATAATGTTTAAAACTACCTTGCGATCGAGTCACTGCTGTAGTGTAAATATGATGGTGTGAGTTCAACTCCCATTGGATGATTTTTTTTAAAGTTCTTCTTCTTTACTTTTTTTCTCTTAAAAAGGTTTGTTATTAATTTGGAACATTTTTCTTTTACCAATATGTGGTTTGGAGGATTTTTTTTTCAAGGGAAAATAAAGTCCGAGAACCTGACTTGCAACTCAACGTACTTCGAAATACGCCCATAAGGAATGTATGTGTACGGAAAAATATCGTACCCCCCGCTGCATGCCCCAGGTCCGATGTCGGGATTTGGTCACGTTTTATGCCCCAGGGTGGGGATTTTGGTCACTCAAATTTCATTTTTACTATTGGCGCGCGTACTGAAAGGCGCAATCACAGTGCGCCCCACGTATCATGTCGGGGCATTGTCACTTAATTTTGCCCGAGGGATGGGAACTTTTGTCACTTCAAATATGACAATCCTCAGTCTTGGGTGGGGAAGTTGGGGGGGGGGGGACGGGGGACAATTGATAGGCGCATGATTACGTAAAAATTTACATGAATTATATATTAAAGGTGACTCGTCCATCGTTCGTTGTTGTGTCAAAATAATCCTTACAAACCACATTTCAAATAGTCCGAGTAACTAGGACTCGACGATTCGCCTTTTTAATGTAAAAAAAAAGGCGATTTGTAGAGTCCTAGTGACTCGGACTACATTTCAAAGATCTTTGTCACAGAAATCCACAGGCACATGAAAACCCCCGCCCCGAGCCGTAATAGCAGTGACACGTGTCTACTGGTCGGTCGACGGTCCACGGTCTTTCTCAGTGGCGGCACTACGGGAATAAAGGAACAGGCATGAGGGCATACCCCCCCCCCCCCTCCCAAGTTGTTTCCTTGCCGATCCCCCCAGGCAGGATCCAGGGGGTCAGGGGTCATGTCCCCCCCCCCAAGAAAAAGAACAGTAAAGACAGGCACTGTGTAAACCACCATCTTTCCTCAAAATGGTCAGAAATTGCCTCAGATCGCAGTAGTATGAGCATAGAGCTAGGTCCTAGCTCTATGGTCCGAGTATCAACGGAGCCAGATCTCTAACCACAGAGCATCTGGAATCCCCCCAAAAATCGGGGCCCCGTAAATTTTTGGACCAAGTGAACTTTTTTTTGGGGGGGGGCAGTTTCTTTTGGCCCCCAAAAATTGTGTTCTGGAACCGACCTTGCCCCCCCCCCCTCAGTCCCTCACCCAGTTTTTGTATTAATTATGTATATTTTCTTCGCTGTTGAGATTCATAACAAGTTGAAAATCATCGGTTCTGTTTTGGGCCAATTATAGCTTTATAAACATTGGTGCTTTGGTAGACAAACCACACATGCATTCATACAGCCGTAGATAATGTCTTTATGTTTATACACCATTGTGCGGTTTGATACACTTCTAAAAGTTGCTCTAGAGGGTATAGTGAGGTACATTAGTAACAAAAATGCTAAGGATCGTTACACAGTGGACAAAAGCACCATTTTTTTCACCAAAGCATCTCCATGGTATACCTTTTCGAAAAAAAGACGGACGCAAAATATTGGATGATGGAAAGGGCATGTATGACGTCATTATGACGTCATCAGCTAATTATTACATGAAAAAAATATAAATTAATAATAATCTTCAGAACTGCAAGCATCTCAACAACAAATTTGGTATCAAATTAAAGGGGACAACAAGATCTTTCATTTGAGTGGTATGTCATTGGGATGGAATATAGTTGAGGGTGATTTTGTGGGTCAAGGTCAAAAAACCTTTTTGGTCAAAATACCTGTTTTTTTCGGCTAAAATCATGGATTTTGGGTAGTCACTTTGACACCTTGTTTTAACATGCAAACAGTATGTGGTATTGTGAGATGTTGTTTTTATGTCTGAGAGAAAGGCTCAAATTCTATGCCAAAAGAGTTTTTGTAATTGATTATTAGTATCTTAAATGTTTAAACTTGTTCCAAAGATAAGCGGAAAAGTGAGGTACCTTAGTGATAAAATAGAGATACGGGTGGACAAAAGCACCATTTTCACACCAAAGCATCTCCATTGTTTACCTTTTCGAAAACAAGGTAGGATACAAAAATTGGATGATGGGAAGGGCCATTTATTACATCATTATGACGTCATCGGCTAATTATTACACACTTATACATTAAAATTGAGATATTAGTTAGGAATAAGCCATGGATCGTTTTTTTTTTTACATTTAATATACGTTTCTGAGATCAAGGAAATCAGTGCAGTTGCCAATTTTGTTCTTAGTTCTTTAAAAGATTTAAATACAAATAGTTTGATAAAATTAGGGATGTTTTCTAATTTAATGTATTAAATTAAACATGTATGTACATGTACATTTGACCCTCGCTGCTATCCCCTGTTGTGATCAATGATTCGTTAAAATGCAATGTCTTACGTCATAATTATCTCATAAATGTTACCTGGGTCCACAGGGCCAGGGGCCTGCTCTAAGGCCCCTGAAAATGTTGGATTCTGGATGCACGGTGATGAAATGTACTGAAGTATATACTTAAACTTATAAAACCCGAAAGGGTGTTTTTTGGTTCAAGTTAAAACAAAATAGTTCCACTTGAAGCGGGTGAATTTCTGTTCATAAAAATATTCACATAGGCCTAAACGATGTAGCTCTTGATATATTTGCAGTGTTATTTGTTTGTTACAGGGAATGGCAAATATAAAAGACTAACAGACCAAATGCATCTTTATGTTTATGAACGGTAGGTGGCAAGTTTGGGGCTAGGCAAGGATTTATCGGTCTACTGAGTTTTTATGAGAACAAAACTTGTGGGTAACCCATGAATAGCTTTTTTTTTTTAAACGAAACTACACTGGAACTAGTTTCAATGGAAGCCCGTCCCACTCCTATTAGGTTGGGATGTGTGTGAGCCTTGATATTTGTTAACGTTGAGTACAGAATGCTAGCAACGTCAATGAAACTTTTAAATGAAAAGAAAAACCTTCAGGGGAAAGGTATGAACTTTGCCCCTATTGAATGATCGAATGAAAAAAATCGTGGCAAGCATAATCAACTTTGCCACCATTGTCATGGCCGAGGTTAATTTTTTCATGATTTTAGATACATTGAGAGAAATATCGATTCTGCACTGCCTGAAAATTTAGAAAATACCTCCACCTGATATTTTACAGTGTTACTTTGTGCTAGACGTTCGAAGCGCCGCGCTTAGCCGCGGCAAAACTAGAAACGAACAAAACGAAGGAGATCTTTTTAGAGCAAGCATAATGTATAGCGCAGCGGCGCAATTTCAACGTCGTAGAACACTGCTGGCTGGAACACATTTTTGCCCGGGAGTAGGGGGTGCTGAAGCATATTTCAGCACCCCAATCCAAAAAGTCGGGGGTGCTGCAGCACCCACAGCACCCCCCATTCCCGCGGGCTTGTTATTTTCGTTTCGGACTATTGAACCTTCGGACTGATTAACCTTATTCTAAATTCGGACTATCGAACCTTCGGATAAATAAACCTTCAGACTGATGAACCTTCGGATTAATGAACCTTCGGACTATTGCATCAAATGTTCGGATTTACGAACCTCATTTCATTTTCGGACTAACGAACCCCCCTTATGGACATTGTGTGTATTTGAACTATCGAACCTTCGGACTAAAGAACCTTCGGACTATTGG
The DNA here is from genome assembly GCA_029964075.1 of Patiria pectinifera. Classification (NCBI taxonomy): domain Eukaryota; kingdom Metazoa; phylum Echinodermata; class Asteroidea; order Valvatida; family Asterinidae; genus Patiria; species Patiria pectinifera. Next base: position 4,913,584 of record CM057136.1, on the reverse strand, counting down.
ACCTTCGGACTATTGCCGCGGCCCCCGTTTGTAATACATTGTTAAAAGACGTACCATCACCATTTCCGGCTACTCTGTTAATCTATTTCAGGTTACCACGTTCCTTTCTGTCTGGCTCCTATCCCATACCTCATTACCCGTAATATACAACACATATAAGAATGTCTTCCAGCTATAGTAAATGGTCAAAACAAATGGATGTGGTAAAGACCAAATTCAAGGAGCCGCACAATTTCACACAATTTATTTTCTGCGTGACAAATACCGTCATTGTAGCACTTTTGTCCGTAATCAAAAATGCTTAGATTTTTCAAGAAAATTTGAAAATAGTGACGTCACTGCAACAGCAAATCAGCTTATTGTTACTTAAATGTCACTGATTATATCACTCTTCAATTCCCTGACCCTCAAAATGTCAAATTAATTACTTGGAATCTCATCACAACGCTTCACGACCTTATTTTCTACAATTAATTACTGTACGAGCTCGGTAGTATGTTGTCATTATTACGTCATAAAGTACCCTTCCTGTCACCTGATTTTTTGCATCCTACCCTATTTTTGATCGTAACACATTGGCAAAGCTTTGGTGAAAAAATGGTGCTTTTAAATACCATGTAACGATCCTTAGCATTTTTGTTACTAATGTAGCTCGCTATAAGATGCCTCACTTTTCCGCTTATCTTTGGAACAAGTTTAAACATATTTATGATACTAATAATCAATTACAAAAACTCTTTTGGCATAGAATTTGAACTTTTCTCTCGAACTTAAAAACAACATCTCACAACACCATATACTGTTTGCATGTTTAAACAAAGTGTCAATGTGACTACCCAAAATCCATGATTTTAGCCTAAAAAAACATGTCTTTTGACCAAAAAAGTTTTTTTTTTACCCACAAAATCACCCTTAACTATATTCCATCCCCATGACATACCACTCAAATGAAAGAGCTTGCTGTCCCCTTTAATTTGATACCACATTTGTTGCTGTAATGCTTGTAGTTCTGAAGATTATTATCAATTTATATTTTTTTCATGTAATAATTAGCTGATGACGTCATAATGACGTCATACATGCCCTTCCCATCATCAAATTTTTTGCGTCCGTCTTTTTTTCGAAAAGGTATACCATGGAGATGCTTTGGTGAAAAAAATGTGCTTTTGTCCACTGTGTCACGATTTTTTCACTAAGGTACCTCACTAGTAGGCTGACCATTGACAATGGGCACGCGTGCGCGGGCTATTAGATGCCATTGAGTTATTGGGCTCTTCCTTACTTTCCCCTAAGATTTTGGATATTATCAGATATTATTTGGCTGCTCCAAAAATATTTCCCTTCCCCCCATTCCCCCCCCCCCCCCCATTTTAGAGTGTGGCGCCGTAGCACGCCATCCAATGGCTCGATTTGTAGACTAAAAACTATATACCCCGAAATTTCTTCACGGGCCGCGGGACTTTTTAATTACGCGAACAACGCATTTTATATGTCTTTACTGTACAAACACCCTTTATTCCCGTAAGAAAGATCTCTTTTAACCTAGTTCGATAGTGGCTTTAAATGAATGCGTTCCACTCCCACACCAGATTACGCCCTTATTATGAGGAAAAAATAGCTTTTCAGGAAGATCTGAATTGAAACAAGACTAGGTCTACCCAAACTGAAAAAAACACACCTTTCTACACCCCAGTCAAAAAATGATAATAGGTGATATCATTTTTTTTTTTTTAAATGATTGCCGTTTTGAAAACCGACCAATTCAGTGGCCAAGAAATGGAATAAAAACAGATTTTGGATATGGCCATTTTCATTTAACCAGAGTTTGAATAGAGCTTTGTTTGCTTGAGAATAAACATGAGGTGTCTCGGGCTATTGCCAAATTTTCAATAATCAAGATGAAGTGTATATACTATTATGTATCATCATAAACTACATGTTTCGAGTACGTGTATGATTTATGTCTGAATGTTTGAAGTCCACACTATCCTTGTTTGTGGCTGTTTGTACCCATCATAACGATTTAAAAAAAATTGTTCTGAAAAGCTTGGATCATTTTAGTACCCACACACTTAATTCTACGGTACCGGTTCTGAATAATATAAAACTCCACTGAACGAATTTAGTGACCATTTTAAAATGACATGTTTGAGATTTGAGGTATACTAAAAAAGTCCCATTATTACATGCACAAAAGAACAGAATCATCTGCAACTACGCCAACAATGGAAGACTTCCATCCTGCATTGCCATGGTGACATTATCATCACTATGGTGATAAAAAGAACACGAAAAGGCCAGTGAACATGTGCCTAATTAGTATCTTCAACCTTGAAATTGATGAATGGCAAATTCAAAGAATTTGTCATTGACCTTTAGATCCTGAGCTCTTTGATCATGAACACGCACAGAGAGCTGCTGTCTCCCCCCCCCCTTCTCTCTCTCTCTGTCGAACTACCTTTTTGCTAAACATGTTTATGCTAAAAGTAATTAGTATCTATAAATACAGGGGTACCAAGAACATTTTGCACCAATTTGAATGCTAAACATGATCAAAATTAAGCTATTGAGTGTATACATCGATGTATTGAGGCATAAACATGTTCCGAGTAAATGTTGCCTTTGAATTGAAATGAGTTGAATTGAATTGAGGCTTTAATTGGATTAGCAGGTATAGTTTGGGAACCAGGCTGCTAATAATCACCCGAGGGTGGGTATTTATATCCTGGCTCCTGGCTACCTGATTGAGAGGCGATAGAGACTGGCTGGGTTGAAGATCTAAATAAAACCAAACTGGGCACACCCATCAATAATGCTGACCGAGACGTTGTGAAAAAAAGCTTTTTCACTGGTCCACAATAATAGTTGGAATATATGTGCATTGTACATGGCCATATGGCGCACCTCAAGTTGGATATGAGCGATTTCAGCAGTCCACATCAACCACATGCTTTGTACATGGCCACATTGTGTACTATAAATCTCAGTTTAGTACTTATTATTGAAACAAGTAACTCATTTCCCAAATGTCATTGGTTAACAAATCCTGTATTCATATTACTAACACCAATTCTGCTGCAGATGTGGGCTCTTCTGGAATTCCATTTAAGCCACAGGACCTTCAGTCCATCAGAGAGTGGAAATATTACATCACTACTTTTTATATTGTTGCAGTTTGTTGGAATGCGTTGATACTCATCAAAAGGAATCAAATGTTCAAGTAAGGATGGTTAAACAGCAGCCTAGAGAGCACTAACTCAAATCAAGAGTTTGTCAATATACTCACAGAATGTTGAATAAAAAGAATGTTGGTTCAAAATTTACAGAGTCAGTTTGGAGGGAACAGCCCCCCCCCCAAAAAAGGGTAAAAACATACAATGCAAGATCAGTTTTAAGGTACAAGCCCGAGTTGTATTGGTTAAAGAAAGATATACATGTAAAATAATTACATGAAAACAAAATATTGTATATGAAACTGCAACAACTTGTGATTTAGTTGGATAACATTATTGGTTTATTTCTCACTACTGAACGTTTATCACAGTGCCATGTCACCTGTGAGCTGTGGAAAGTAAAACTTCACAGCCAACATTAGAGCTTTGTAATAAATTCCATAAGCAATGAGTTCACAAGATGTTTTAAGTACGCTTTCCATTACAGATCTCAATGGGCAAAGATACGATTATAACAGATCTGCCAGACTTTGAATTTACTATGCTTGATTCATGTGTTCATTACAATAACGTTAAAGATGAACTTAAAATACAATGTACATGTAGTTGCTTCATTGAACATGAATAGATATGCATATTGGTGTCCACTTTGTAAAACAGCAACATTTCACATCAAACAAACACAAATCTAAGTCACTATGGTTGAGTAAAAATGAAAAATGAAAAATGAAAAATGAAAAAAAAAAATGAAAAAATAAAATAAAAAAATGTGTCCCTCTGTGCCAGTCTGCTCATTTGTATTACAATGCATACACACTACCCCCATCTTTGTGAAACCAATTTAATCAAATCAATTTCATTATTTCTGAATTCAAACATGCTGGTATGCTTGATTAATATGCAAATGACAAACTTCATCACATATACTGCTTATACGGTTAACATATCGACAATATGTCTAGTATTTACCATTTAGCACTTGTAAGTTGGAAGTACACATAAAGCCTATATTGTGAGGAAACTGGGCTATAGTTGGGGAAAGTGGAAAGTTGCATACAAATTGTGAATCTGGTGTATTGACAGCATCCTCATTACTGTGTCAAAGTACAACTCGCATGCTTCTCATTCAAACCATGTACATGTATTCACAGAAGTCTATCCAATACTAATCACACTTTATGAGACTGTACCATTTTTGTTAGCTAGTAGCATCAATACAAATCCATGTTCTTTCTATCCAGTTCTTATTCAATATTCAGCCTTTAAAAAAAAAAAAAGTTACATCAAAACCAGTCCACATAAAATTAAAATATAAAAAGAGCTATATTAACTGATACAAACTACATACAATTATTTCCGACTCAAAATTTTGTCTTGTAATTATCAATTTGTGTAAACATCACAACAAATTTAAAGAGCAACTCCAATGTGAATGGAATACATAAATTGTATGTACATGAATACACTGCTGTAGTTTTGACACCAAAAGTATCAAGCATGTCGATTAAATGAAAATGGTAGGCCCTATTAGAAATAAATGTCACAATTTGGTCTGATTTTGATAACTGCCTGGCACTTTACCTATTGCTGAGTGCAGACACTTTCAATTTTTGTTTATTTTGATGACATATGGCTAAAGAAACACTAATACTGATGTTACCAGTTAATTTTAGTAAAACGTATGGCGTTATTTTACCACCAAAAATATTTATTGGAGTTGCTCTTTACAAAAGTGCACTTTTAAAAAGGGATCTATGTACATGCATTTACATTGCAAAAATATATTATGGTAAAGTAAATAAGTGCCAAAGAAATGCTTTTAATGCAAACATATTCTCAAACATCAAAGGTTCTTGTTATACCATGGCATTATTTGGTAAAGAGCTAATATTTCAGAAGTAACAACTTCTGATGAAGGGCAATGATGTTGATTGTATACATATAACGTGTTTCTCTTCAAGTATACATCATCAACAATCAGATGAATCTAATCGAGGATTCAGGGATAAGTGCAGAATGGACTTCACAGTGCACAAATCCCTCATATATACGTAACCCACAAGATGTCACATGTAATACTGTTGTGACTTTCCCAGTTACTACCTTGCAACCTTTGTCATTTAACTGTCACTGAAAATTACTGGTTGTCATTGTCCCTTAATGAATATCGGTCCATTACAAGTTAATCCCAACCTCACGCTTGGTTTCAATGAAAACCACATGAACAAAGGAGTGCAATGCCAATTCCAAACATGTCAGAGATTTAGATGTATAATTATGAACTGAGTGAGATTATACCCTTTCCTTACTTTGTGATTGGAAAATGAATAGATGGGGACACAATTATGGCAAATGAATTATTTAGCCATTCATAAATAAATATTGCCATTCATAAATACATATTAAGACAAATGGGATGCATTTTTCATAGGATTTTTTATTAAGATGAAGAATTTATGAATGGCAACAGAGTAGGCAGACCAAATTTTGATCAGTAAAAACCAACAGACCTTAAGGCTTGGCTTCTGTTACCTTACTTTAGCTTGGCACATAAATAATGGCCATAGGCCAACCCATTACAAATGTATTTGTCATTCATTATCTTGGGCAGACGGTGGCTGTTATAAGTAGTAAACATTGAATTTGGTGAATTCATCTACTGCACCCCTCAAGTACCGGTACAGACTCTATTTTTTTTATGGGCCTAATATTACACCTTGCTCTTCAGAGCAACATACGTATATATATCAGCTACGAAGCCAAAACACTACACGTTGCTACATTTAAGCACCACTACTAGCCATAAGTACATATACATGAAATTACATTTGCAAAAGAAGTTTACCACAAAAAGCACACTTTGTAGAAAAATAAAGATTCATGTATTACTGAAACATTTGTAAAAGTATTAAAAATATATTTTGTCGTTAAGGTTGATAAATGACTCTTTCTTGACCTACTTATCATTTTTTTCTCTTTTTTTTTAGTTGAACAGATGAACATATGATTCTATCAGATCTAACTAATGATATGCAGGGCTTTTACAAAACAAGAGGGAAAATGTATGAAGCATGGTGCCCAATCATGGTCAATACAGTGGCAGTACAGTGGTACTGTAAATGTTTTTTTTTCCAAAGAGATATCGATATTTAAGCAATGATGTACCCATAACTAAATACTGGCCATTGTATAGATAAGTGCTTGTTTTTTTTGTAGCATTTTATTTCTCACAACTGCAAGTTGCTCACTGCTGCTCAGAAGGGCAAAGTTCACAAGGAACATTAGAGCTTCTAAATAACTTCAATAGGAAAATTGTTTGCAGAAGCTTTTAAGTACATTGTATGCTATCCATTTCATATCATGATGGGCATGGACAAGGTTGCAATAGATCTGCTTAGCTCTCAAATCCCTCAGGCTGATGTATGTGTTTATAAGAAATGTTAAAAATGAAACAAAATGGTTCCTTTCCATTTGCCTGCACTGTACTCTTTGATTCTGCACCAAGCGTCATTACGACTACATGTACATAGAGGGAAGGTGCAACATTTCAGTCAGCCATTTATGCCCACATTTTTAAGTACATCATGTTTTCAATAGCTCTTTCCAAATACTGCTTAAAAAGATGCCAGTGTCAAAACGTTCCACGATTAACCACCCATTGTTTGTGAGGTACCACTGACTCGGTTATAAACAAGTAATTTGGAAGAAAGAAAAAAGGTTTCCGGAAGTGTCCCCCCAAACAAAATCTGCATGTGACCAGGTACATGTCTCCATTATCTAAAGCAAATATATCTGATCAGTCGCACCATCTGGATAAGCCAGGCAACACGTGTGAGTAACAGAAGTCAATAAACAATTACACAAACGACACTTTATTAAATTTGTTTAGAATACAATGTGGCATATGGAATTCTTTCGTTTTTAAATTTTTTATTAACTTTTTCTTTGAGGTGCATTTATTCATTTAAGGTCTGTAGCATGCTTTAGATTTGTACATTGCAATGGACTACATTAAAAATGTGCACTAAAATGGATGGCAAACATGTCCTTTATTGCAAAGTGCATGTTCAGTGTGCAAAAGAAATCCAGCTAATTTTAGCATTTTATTCTGCAGCCAGTGATCCAACTATATTAAACATAATATCCAAGCATCTCAGCCTTTTGGTATACATGTACTAAATAAATGGCTTAACCCTAAAGGGGCCGGGTTATTTTGACCATCTCTCAGCATTCCGTCCCCTAAGATCTAAAATTTTGAAACTCGACACATGCATAGAGCAACTCTTCCTAAACATACCCAAGAAATTTCATGACTATAGGTCAAAGGGTTATGGAATTATGGCTAATTAATTATTCATCGCCAGAAATTTTTTCGCTACGCGGCAACCCGTGGTCCGATTTTTATGTTTTTGGTATCAAAAGATGCGCAAAGCTCGAGGCTAAAAAGTCATAACAGCTCAGGTCGCGAAAAAAAATTTTTTAGAAGCTATCCCGGCCCCTTTAGGGTTAAGAATAGAAAGGTGGATATCAACATTTGGTGGAATGTTTTACCTGGTGCTTTGACATGCATGCACACTTTATCCCTCATTATTTATATTTAAATATCTCTAAGGTCATATGTGTCAGGCAACAACAACAAGTAATGATACACGTATCTTGATGCTGTGTGTAATTTTTAACAAGGAAGATCTATGTTCTGGTGTCATGGTGACATGATTAAACTCATGATAGGGCAAACCTAGATCATGAATATGTATTGAGTGTACCTGTTAGATGTGATTCAGGTATTTATCTATAATACTATTAGCATACTCTTGGTCTTTCTCAGCCATCATCTTGTGTTTGTAATACCGATTATAGGAGGCAGGTGACATCTTGGACACGTCTGGACTGCTGGAATTTGAAAGATTACCTGCTTTCTCATACTCTGTATTACTGTTCCCATTGCTTAGACTTTGAATTTTGTCTGGCTTAGGTGAGCATTGGAAATTGCTTTCTTTGCTATTGGCCAAAGACTGAGTATCAGCTATTAAAGACTTAGTTGGATTGGTAGGCTGCATCATGGTTGGATTTTCACTAGTTACAGATGAAGCTGCTAGCTGCTCTTCATTCAGGCTATTCATACATTCGCCACTGGCACTGAGGAGCTCCTTTTCAAGCTTTATACCAAATTTTGATCTCAGATATCCAAGCCTTTGAGGTGAAGAGAAATATGGTTTGACAGCACTGCCATCTCCCTCCATTCTACGTCCATTCACTGATGTCTTTGTCTCATCTTTAACATTTCCTTTGTCAAGATAAGATGGTTTCTCTGATCCAGGATCTTCTACTCTTCTCTTTCCAGTGCAGACTTCTTGTGCAATTTTGCGTCGTTCTGGAAGACGAGCAAATTCCTCTTCTGACTCCAAACTATTTGTTCCCGTTTCAGAGTCTTCTGATTGGGCAGAATGTTTGCCTGATGTATTCCAATCACCATAGCTTGCATTAAGTGGACTGCCAACATTTCTACTCCTATTTCTTAAGTCTGGTTTCTGTTCTGAGTAGCTCTTTGGAAAGTCTTCTGAGCCAAGCTTAATTCCTTCAAAATAAGATCCATCAAGCACTGGGTTGGACCTATTCTGCATCCTTCTCCATCTTGAGAAACGTCCTTTGACTTGACCAACTCGCTGTTGATCAAGCAATGATGGTTGTATCACAGGGAGACACTTGGAATCAGAAGTAACTTCTCTCACTGTTTGGTTTGGTTGATCTAAAACATTGGTGATTTCAACATGTCCATTTTCTAAACTTTTCAAGTTGTCTCCTCCTGCTTTCATACTCTCATCTTTATTACCTAGTGTTTCACGTGCAGATGTTGACCTGTCTTCTAATTTTCTTTTCTCTGACGGGGCTGTAGCTCCACATCTTTCATCCAGAGTTGTTGCTCTGTCAGGATTAAGTTTTGCTTTTTGTGTGATTCCTTTCAGGGACTCCATACTGGAATTAACTGCACTAAATCTTGTCTTGTTGGCAAGATGGCTCCTTGATGGGTCCCTTGAAGACTCTCTACTTTCTGCTGCAGCAATGCTGGTCTCCCCTTTACCTTGATCCAAAATATTTTGACTTTGCAATCTTTTTGGCTCTGCATTCACCAACTTAGAATGTCTCTCTCGGCTTATTCCAATTGCATCACAATCATCTGATGGAGAATCCGTAGCTTTAGCAACAATGAGGTCTCCCAAACTGGGTCTCCTGAATCCCTCAGCAAGCTTGATCTTAGCTATCCCACCTGCTTTCATTACCTCATTTAGAAGGTCAGAAAATGCATTTTCAGTAGCCTGTGAATCCATCTCCGAGTCTACTTCAGTGTCCGTGTCTACCCTTTGAGGACTGACTTGTAAGTATTTATCATCAACAGCAGCTTCACTTTTTGATACAGCAGCCAGGTTTTCTGCAGTCAGACGCTTTGTTTCTTGCTGGTCATTATCCACAAACAAGGACTCTCTTGATGAAGCTGAAGAAAATGTTTTCCGACTTCCAGATCCCTGTTCACTATTTTCACTTAAGATGGAGCTTGAAGAATGTGTGACATCATTACTAACTTGAGTCTCAGCAAGCACCAACTGTTTGTCATCATTTTTCAAACTTAGTGTTTTTGGTTTAGGATTACTGACCATCTTTGTCTCTTGATGTTCTCTTTGTTCATCGATGTGAAGTCTGAAATCATCCAGGAAAGACTGGAACTTGCTGTTTGTATGGATGTCCCAGGCTCTTAGGACCTCATCCAGAGCTGTCTTATTCAGACGATAATGTGCAAGTTCTTGTTTCAACAGCTCTCTCTCCCCTTCAGCTAACTCCACCTTTTCTTCCAAGAGTGCATTTTCTTCCTTTAGTTTTGCAAGGGAGGCAAGGTTTTGGTTGAATCCATCTGGTGAGGATGATTCTAGGACATCCTCCTCAAGTTGCTGTGCCAACCTAACATTTCGTTTTTGAGCATGTAATAAATACTCCTCTAACCGTCTGCATCTGCCAGCCACCGTCTCTACTTCCAAGTGGCTTGTCTCATTGCTCATTCGAAGGAGTTTGCACTCTTTCTCTAGACGGAGGTTTTCCAGCCTAGACACTCTTAACTTTTCAGTGGTGTGATTCAACTTATGTGTCATTTCTTCTTCTGTCTCCTTTAGTCTTACCTGAAGGAACTCTTTCTGACTCTCTAATCTGGCAAAATCTCTCTTCAGAGCACAAAGTTCAGATGTTTCTCCAAGTCCTAGAGAATAATCTGATTGGCCAATTTTGTTGCTGTTATCCCTTGCTCCTGCAGTTCGCTCTGATCTTGCTTCTTCTGAGACAATATCACTCCCTATCTTTGATTTCATCCTCAAGCTGAAGTTCTCAGCACTCTGGTGTTCAACTTCCATCTGAAGTTTTACAATAGCAGCATTAAGTTTCTCCATTGTCTTTCTATCCACGGCATTGACATTTTTAGCATTTGCAGATTCACGAAACAGTCTCCTGTTTTCGGTTCTTAACATTTCAAGTTCTTGGACAAGTTTAGATATGACTTTTTCTTCTTTAGTACAACCTACTACCTCTTCTTCAAGTTTGGTTTTCAAGATGGCCTCTCGTCGTTGTGTCTCAGTCAGCTCAAGACGAAGATGTTGGCTCTCCTCACCAATAGTGTCTAACAAATGAAGAAGTTCATCTTCTGGGGTGTGGACAATTTGCATGTTTTCTGAAATTAACAAAGAAATGTCTTTATTCAAACAAATTTAGGGAGGAGAAATGTATGCAAATAAGGCCTAGTTTGCGGATTGGTTCTTCCCTCACCCCTGAATCTGAAAACCAGCTTGGAATTCTGTTCAGGCTCACGTTTGTTTCACAGTTTACTTGACAAAATTCACAAGAACACACCTTACAGGCTATTATGCACAACAAATGCATCTTGTAAGTGGACTCTGATTTGTGTCACCAGTATAATAAGGTACTATCCCTCAGTCCCTGTTTAATAAAATTGGTTATAACTAGCCCGACTGCTTCTGTCATCTTGAATGACTTAGTCTTGTACTGTTGCTATTAACAACAGACACGGACATGGTCCTCAAACACTAAAAATCATGTCAGCAAATTTGCAAACAGGAAAATGTCCCACTTCATGAAAATCGTAACCCATACTGCTTTCAGAAATTCACTCCTATGATCTACAAGTCTAGGCCATTACTACATCTGTTTTTACTTTCAAAAAGTAAAATTTCCAGGTAAATTTGCTCTCGGAATCTAGGTCCAAGGACGTAACTAACATATGTGATTGGTCACAACATCATGGGTCAGGGCTTAGAGGATCGCTCTATTATGTGAGAATGCAGTGTGATGGATAATGCCTAATTCTGTGTCTTATTACCCTAAAAGGGCCGGGCTATTTTGATCATCTCTCAGCGGTGGGTGGGGGGGGGATCTCGGCCATTTAGTGACGAAATTTTTAAAAACTCGGTACATGCATAGAACAACTCTTCATGAACATACCCATGAAATTTCATGACTATAGGTCAAAGGGTTTTGGAATTATGGCTAATTAATTATTCATATGCATGAATGGTAATTCTGCTCTGTGAACACTAAGAAAAATTTTCGTTGCACGGCAACCCATTGTCCGATTTGAATGTTTTTGGTATCAAAAGATGTGCAAGGCTCGGGGCGTGAAACTTTTTTTTTTTAAAGCTATCGCGGAAAAAGTTGACAGGGGGGGGGCACGGAATGGTGTTTTCGTACAATACAAGAACCAACAGGGGGTGGTACATAAGGCACAGTTTACAAAATAGGAATGGCCGGCAAAAATTCAGCTGCAATTGAACACCCCCAACTCCCCAGGGGCAAATATCAACAGGATCAAGAACCTCCAATTTTGGGTTGCTTTTTTAAGTTCCCCCGAACCCTGAAAAAGATATAGGTATGCACCTTCACATAGGAATTTTTTTATGGTATTCAATTTACTTGGTCGTTTCTTTAAATTTCAATTTTAAATTTGAAGTAATTTCTTTTGACTTTTTGTAAGTGTAAAAATTAATTTTAATGATTTTATACAGTGTGTTATTGTAAGTACCGGTACTGCCATTTTAATTCAGCCTTATGGCTGCAAGAGTGGCTTCAATAAACCAGAAATGATAATATAATAATAATAAATTAAGGAAATTTAGGCCATCCCCTGGTTTTAAATGGTTTACTTGAGAAAACGTTTACACACACCTAGGTTGCCCTAGCTGTCATGGACAAGAATGAAATGGCAACCTCTCAAATGGTTGATATTGTACAGTGGAACGTTGCTTTGACAAACATCATGGGATCCATAGAAAATGTGTGTTAAAGCGCTCATTCGGTATAGCGATTTTGAGCCACTGGTACTTAAAATGGCATTTGTCTGCTAAATACTGCCCTCTTGTGCCCTACTTGAAGTGCACCCTCTTTGGACTGGAAATGTTAAATAAAAAAAGGGAAATTTATTTCCCTTTTTTCCGTTTCGATGTGCAAAAATGTTTCTTGACATACTTTTGAATTTTATTTGAAGTAATACTTTTATGAAGAAATTGCTGTAAAGTTTATGTAAAAAGTTGTTTATTTATAAGGCTTGTGGTTGATAAGTGTGTGAAGTAAAATTATGGATGGAGAAGTTGATAAAATTGACACAATAAGTACAAACATCACAGAGAAGAAGATAGGCAGTCAGAAAAAGGGAGAGGAATGGCTGGGACAAAGGTATGTTTTGTATTACGTTTTAACCTTTAGTTTTCAAAATCTAACTTTGGAAAAAAACCTACTACGGTGGTTTTCACACATCAGCGGTGCCCTCTTTTGACCAAAGGTGAACTGGTATTTCTCACATTCCGCAGCCGCACGCGGAGTCGTCACAAAACTTCAGCAATGCGTGATTTTTCCCTTCTGTTTTGGAGAAATAACAGCCACCCATATCACTCTTCAACATTCAAATAAGATGTAACAGTGGTTCGTTTGAAGTTCAGGAATTACTGGTATGGCTCAAATAGCGTTAAATATAACCAGTAGATGTTTTGTTAATCTGTTGACCCTTTTCAACAGCAATGTTCGGTACGTACATCAACACCGGGAGCCAAGGATGATGTTCAGTGTCCCGAATGTTCAGTGTGGCGGTGTTCCATATAGCGGCATTCCACTATACATGTACATTGTATCAGAGTTGCAAAAATAGTTACAAAAATATATGTAAGTCAACGGGATGGGCAACTAATGATCACCCTCTCTTTGGGGTGACAGTCTGAGCACAGAGGGTGAAGGATGCCCAACCAGCAGGGGCAAATGTCAGGCTGTTGACGCATGGTCAAGATTTGAAAGAAATCAACCAGCAGCACAGGAGAGGCACAAATGAGCTCTCCTCATATGACCCATAACCCAGGGGAAAGGGGCTCCTGACATCTACTGTCACTGTCATAAAATGGAAGAATCAATGGATGAGTGCTCCAATGTCAACTGCCCACATGGACAATGGTTTGCTTAATCTTGTGTGAACCTGACAGAAGACTCAGCGCCCACAGTGAGAACTGTTTTGTTTTGTTGTACCCAAGTGTACATGTACATGTACATATGTAAGATCGAGGTTGACAAGCCCAAGGTTAAGTTTAGGCACACTAAAACAGGGTCAAGGTCTCAACGGACAACAAGAGAGAATAATTGCAAGTCACACATCAGTCTCTGTCATGGTCTCAACAACATGGCATGGTCTCAACGACATGGCATGGTATCAACAATATCATAAGAAAAGATGCAAAATGACGGACCTAGGATGATTAGGAACTGGAAGCACAATTTGATAACACTGGTGGCAATGTAATCACACCAAGTACACTACTCTTGCCATCAGATTATTGAGTGATGTTCGCGGAGCAGCATCACCGCGTTTGGTACAACAGCTGTTGTGGTCCAAAAGAGTGAACACTAAGGGAGGGGAAGGATGGAACATTGCCTGTGATCTTCACATGGAACACCTAAACAACTATTAGAAAGGTAAGAGTCATTTAATAATAGACGCATTTTTTTCTTCAATATTTTAATAACAGCTATGGAGTAACTGAATATTTTACAGAGCTTAACTATAACTCCCTACTGTCTTTTACTAAGTACTGGACCAAGTCCGCCAAAATCCATCAATCACACTGCTTCCAATGCATGCTTTGCTTTAGGCCTCCAGGCCCAAGTCCGACTACTCCGTCAATATTTAGTCAAACCAGGCCTGCAGGACCAAGTCCCCCCCCCCCAATCCACCAAAATGGGGGGATGGATTTTCATGGAGTCGAGAGGTTAGGGTTGATAATAGGAATTGGTGGAGGAAAATCCCCATTTAAATCAACTAATTTGAAGAAAAAAAAGACTACTTTGTTGAAGTAGCTTAACAGAATTTGGTTACTTTTGGATAGTTTGGAACAATAAGTAGGAGGTCTGTTCGTACAAGTGGCCACTGAAATTTATTGAACTGTATCAACGTCTATGTTTGTATATATTTTTTAGTCCACAGATATTCAAATATTGATGACCAATGGCAATTTGTTTTGTCTTTTTTGTGAAAACCCCCCCTCCCCCACACAGCGAGTGACAGATCTGAGGAAACAGTGGCTCGGCACAGCCTATGATTGAGCAGTGAATAGAGATAACAGACGCCTTCGACAAACATGTCATGCAAATTCAAGATAAGAGATACAAGAAAATCGGTCGCAACAACAAGAGAGAGAACTTTGAAGAACTGGTACAGTACCTCGTAACGTATAAAGTATGGGATGACATGCATGTACCAGGAAGATTCCACCAGGGTTTGTCAAACCTCAGCCATGAACCGTACAAGCACGTCAAACTGGGTGTCCTCAGATCAAGGATTGAAAAACACAGGGAAGGACTTGGCCAAGCACCGTATGGATATGCTTTTGATCAAATACGTTTGATGTAAGTCCTGCAGCTATCTTTGCTAATCACCTGGCTGAGCCCCCCCCCCCTCGCATTCGGGCTATTATAACTAGTCTGGTTATAACCAACAACTGCTTGGCTCAGCCACTATTTGCAACTGGTACTTTGTCAGTAATGATGCCACTTTTTATCCGTGATACTGAGGTCATAATGCAATGCATCAAGGTTTGTTTCTTGAACTTAAGTTATGGCAGTTATGAAACCTGTATTCACTCAAAACTGTCCACACGCTGTGCATTTGTGATTGATTTTAGTTTTCCAGTGTTTGAATATTTGTCCTCAACTTTTTTTTAATTTGGAGGTACATTTTTCAGTGGTTCATGTTGTTTTTCAATGCTACATGATGGTTATCCAATAATTCAGTTTACTGTTGCCTGAAATATTTTTGGCTACTGGCTTAGCCTATTCATAGCCAAGTCTTAAGACAAAGAATTAGGTATCCATCACACTGCATTCTCACACAATAGAGCGATCCACTAAGCCCTGCCCCATGATGTTTTGACTATTCACATCCGTGATTTATGTCCTACATGCATGCACTCCAATATGACGGGCAGTCTGGACATGCAGTGTGGCTTTGGAGAGGAACACATATGGTTGCCCAAGTGCACAGAGGGTGGGTTCTTCGTCACTACAGTAGTGTTTTTTACATCGCTAGTGACATAATATCCCTAACTATTTATAAATGAATACTATAACATTTCAACCCTCTTCACTACCACTAACCTTCCTTCAGAGTGTCCCTGCATCTATCATCAAGACCATCATCAGTTGTTCTATTTCCATCTTTCTTACATCCCTTGCTCTCCTCTAGGATGCTTTGTTCATCTCCTGGGGAGATCTCACCCTGGTTCCCAATCTCTTCACGTCTTGATACCTCCTTGTACGGTAAGCTTGAAGACTCCAACTGATTAATGTTCGCATTTCTTATCATATCACTGTCTTGCAAGTCTCTTGTGTGTAAGACAAAATCTTCATGTCTCCTCTCAACATATCTTGCTTTGTTCCTTGGCATTGTCGCAACAGTTGCATTTCTGAAAGTGTCACTGCTCAGTTTTGGTTGTTCTGTTCTGGAGGGAACATATACAGCACCAGGCCTTTTTCTCGCATCCACTGTGTGCTCTCTCAACTCTTGTAACCTTGACGATGTAATACTTGGAAGACTGGATGAAGATGATGGGTCAGCAGTTATTGAGATTCCAGAGTCACTCTTCTCAGGTGTAATGTCTTGGCTGTTTCCATGACTAGGTGACGTGTCACCTGATGGTGTTTTGTAGCTAGAGATATTGGATGCATATTGGTGGTGTGGAGGTTGTGGTGTTGACAGATGTGAGAAGTTGGTTAAAGAGGAACGTTCACTGTAAACTGAGTTAGCTACAGACAGGATACTTGTATTGGGAGACTGGATACAGGAAAAGGGAAAAAAGTAATATGAAAACAATTTAATAATATACCTTTTTAATCGCAATACCTTTTTGGTAAAGCACAGAGGTGGAGAGAAAATGTTATTCAAAATGCGTACATGATAATAAAAAAATTATATCTAGATGAATCAAAGTCAATGATTGGTAGGATGTAAATAAATCTCACACAAACAACTCTACATGAAGATCAACAAATAAACATGAGAGACAGTATGCTGCTAAAAAAAGATTCACCTTCAGTTATCTCATTCATCCAAATTGTTCAATTTGCTTGAAATTTTCAGTAATACAGACTCTGTGCAATACAATATGACTATCAAGGAAAATTAAAGCATGTATTTAATATATTTCATATGCCCTCTCCCTTAAATGTACTTCTCATACCACCAAATAAATAGGATGCATTAAGAGAAAGGGGTTAAATTTATGAAGCATTAATAAGTAGAAGTAGTAAAAAATAACCACACACACACAAATGTTAGTAATGAAATGATGTGGTGCAACCAAACATGCCAAATGATATCCATGTATACATCCAAGTATGAGTACTTTGGTTACTGAGAAACAATGATCGAATTACCCATCATATCGTCAGAGTTTTCACGAAGAGACAATTTTGGCCACGGGGCGTTGAAACATAGTTTTGAGAAAATCGACTTTAAAGTTGAACCCTTTTTAAACTGAAGATTCCGCCTATTTTTAGAGGACATGTTGATTATTTTTGTATACCGATAGTAAGCTGAAATCTCACACTTACATATTGTCCCAATTGCGAGTCAATAGACCAATTAATTGCGGAGCAATTAACGTTCATAGTCAATTGTCTCTTCGTGAAAACTCAAATTCCACAGGCGATTGGTTTTGCCGGGAAAATTGGCAATGATCCAATTGTCTCTTCGTGAAAACTCAAACTCTCCGCTATCCAAACACGCACAAATTGGCTCTTCGTGAAAACTCAAAATCCCACACGCGCTTCGTTTTGCCCGCTTTTGCTCGAGAATTGGCTCTTCGTGAAAACTCAAATCGCACACGCGCGTTATTTTGTCCCCATAGAACAACGTGCATTTTGCTACAATTGTCTCTTCGTGAAAACTGAAAATACGTTTTGGGTGAAATTTTCCCTTTATTGATTCTCATGATCTCAATGATTTCATCTGATTTTGACAAAATAAATTCGCCAAGATGTCCGTTGCAATACACTTAATCGATTTCGGCCAAAAAAAGAATTTCGAAAATTTACTGATTTTTGCCAAAATTGTCTCTTCGTGAAAACTGTGACGATATGTGGAAGTTGATTTGCACAGATTCAATTTACATTTAGTACAAGCAGGCCCTGCTTTTTTTCACTTAAAAAAAGAATTTACAATTTATCCTGAACAGCACTGCTACCCGCAGTAGTAGGACTAACATTTTACAGCCCAAATAATTCTGCAAGATACATGACCCACACACAGCTCAAAAGCCTGGCAGATATAGGTCATTTAGGTTCATAGATTTCTGCGTCACTTACAAGCACTGCTTAGACCTGTACTTAAATGTAAGCTAACCCAAAGTACAATTTGGCAGTTGTGGCAGAGTTGTGAACATTATACAGACCAAGTTCAATATATATATGTTTCAGTGCCATAACTGTTGTGGTATTGGGGACAGAGGGTCAGGCCACATTTTCTACAATGTTGTTACCTGTGGCCAAATTCCTGACATGAAAGAATTCTTCTCTTACATGCAAAAACACAAGTTATGGAAGGGTTACGTGCACTACAAATGAGCTTGTTATATCACGGTGTTAGATTGAGAAATGTCCATGGTTGAGAACTATTCCTGTGACTACTGAAAAAATGTTGTGTATGACAACCTGATGGATTTTTGAACATTTTCAAGGGAGGGGCTCATGCCATATTTTCAATGGGGAGCGCCAATAAAATCCTAAAATGATTCACACTATATTAACTAATGCACCCTTGTCACGGCTATTTCTTCTTTAGGGGGAGACCGTTCGCATGTACATGTACATCACAATCCTTCTTTTTGCTAAATGCAATTTTTTTTTAAGGAATTTATTTTGGGGGCTAGACAAAATTTTTGGGGGGCTACAGCCCCCCCCCCCCCAGCCCCCCCGTAGAACCGCGCCTGTATTAGACCCTGAGCGCAAAGTAATGTTACCCAGGGCATGCACATGTCAACATGGACTCGCGTGTGAGTCAACACAGATGCGCATTTCATCAAAGGATTGGACTCTTCAATTAAAATGTATAGGGGTGTGAAAAAAAAAAAAACCGACCATAAAACCATGGTATAATAAAACAATTATTGTCTGTCGTGATATACATGTAGTCCATGGGTTTTGTATGCCCCCCTGGCAAAATGGCATCCTCGGATTCACCTCGGGTGCCATTCGCACCGGTCGGGCAAAACAAAATGCCTTGGACTACTTCACAGCAGGCAACAAGTGTATAGTGTATTAAGGGAACAACATGCTACATCTAGGAGAATAACGATTGTTATTATATTGCCTCCACCTCACTCTCTAGGATGTTAAATGGAAAGAGGAAGAATTGGTAAAGATCAAAATCTTGAAGATGGCTACAAGTCATCAGTACACACCTCAGAGACCACACCCCGTGATAACTGGGTCCAGGGGTCAACACAAAATGGACATGATGCAACCCTGTCCATCCTTATAAGCCTCTTGCTATTGCCAATTCTGCATTTCCGTAGTAATGACTTTTTTCTCATAAACCTAAAGGTGTTGGTTTTGGTCAGTGCAAGTGTTATCTGCAAAGTGAGTTGTGCATTCAAACATAAATCAATTAATACAACATACACATTCAGTCAAAATTTAAAAAAAAATTAAAAATTGAACATTTCACAAAGATGAGGGAAATCTCAGAGGTTGTTTTTAAAAAATACTTAAGCATTAAAGAGTAAGCATCCTATTGAAATACATACATAGATGAGTCTTGAAATGTATGCAGTATTCATGAAATATTTGTATGAAGTATCCCATTATTAATATCTTTTATATCCTACATGTATAAGGAATGCAATAAAACATTGCCTGCCCTACCAATTCAATTTACAAGTGTTATGACATCCAACTAACTTGGGAGATGGCGTATTACACAGGGAGTCTCAAAATAAAGTATACCCATTTTTAAATGTAAAGTATCAGAAATGTACTGACTATTTCAGAAAGAGGAGTATGAGGAAAAGGCCAGGATGTCCTCTATCCAATGGTATCAATTCCATTACCTCATTGCCAGGGAAGAATGAGCAAACAAGGCCTCTTTATGAAAGAGGGCAAAATCAGCACTGTGACAACTTAGAACACAATGGAAAAGTGATGATAGGGACAATGATTATTTGCTTCACTGAAGGAACGAAATGAGACAACCTTTCTCATCACTCGATCTTTCTATTCATCTTTGTGGTAGTTACAGGATAAATTTATGGTCCTGTGCCCTCAACATGACCGCCAGTTCTGGCAATGCACAGCTCACATTGTCGTCTTATGTCTCTGACATCACGTCTTATCATTCCTTGGTCTTGACACAGATGCACCTCATCCTCTATCCCAGTTCTTAACTCCTGCATGTTAGCCGGGGGTGTGGTGAAAACCTTGTCTTTCAAGTGACCACACAAGTGAAAATCACAGGGGGTGATATCTGATGATCTTGGGGCCATTCAACTTGGTGGACTAACAAAATCACCCTGTTACCAAAAGCTCTGCCAAACGATGCCACACAGCAACAAGTCTGTGTGACAGTGCCTGAGCCTACCACACCCCTCTGAAGCTCCACGTCAGTGTCTTGGGAAGATCAGCTTCATCTGTGGTACCATACAGTCATTGATCATTATACAAATATTGAGTGGCTCAGCGTGGAATGGGAGGAATATTATCGCAAGGTAAAATCTGGACTTGGAAAAAGTCCAGATTTTACCAAGCGATAAAATTCCTCCCATTTCACAATTTAAAGCCACTCAATATTTGTTTTCTATAACGGACATATATAGCTCCTTGTCATTTGATATATTTGAACTTTTATTTCAATACAAAACTGAAGGAAAATGTATTTTTCTCTTTGACACCACCCCTTCACGTTAATGTTTGAACCCAACGTTGTAGCGCTTGCTCTTTGGAACAATACGCGCTACGCGCAACGGTGAACGCGCAAACCAGCATGCATTTGCACACAAATACCGCGTCGTGATAATAACTGTTTAATAGTATTTCCCATTCCCCATGGGCGGTAGTACTTTCTGAGCCGCAGCGTGAATGGAAGCAATAACGAATGTCACATGAAGAGAGTTCTACCAATCAATGACAAGGATCTGTATGTCGGTTATATAAATCCAGATATGCCTACATTAGGCAGGCCTGGCATACCATAAATTCTTAAGTAACAGCAAAAGAATAACATGTCTGCCCTTTGCCACCCAGGTAAAAACTTGTCACTTTGCTGATTTTGCCCTCTTTCATAGAGGCCATATTTGCTCACCTCAGTCACCCATGGCAATGACATCATGAGTTTTAATAATATCATTAGATCGAGGACATCCTGGCCTTTTCCCTTGTATAGTTGCATATTTCCCAAATATTCTGTGCATTTCTGATAATTTACATTTAAAAATGGGTATACTTTATTTTGAGATGAATTTTCAGTTAAGTGTATGCATGTTTTGCAGAATAAAACCTGTATGATACAGCAAATACTGAGTGCACGCATACAAATGTATAATAAAAATGTACAATAAACATGTACAATAAATATGTGATAATTGAAGATTTTTGTTGTACAAATTGTTTTTATGTCGAAACAAGTTGAGTTGCAATATTCCGCGGTGAATATTGTTTTTGTTTGTGGTCAAGTCAGAGGTTTATTAAAAATACATACCCATTTAATATAATTGATTGAATTGATTGATATGCATTGCTATCTTTGTGCCATTTATGATGTATATGGTGTATGCAGGAGCAGGGGTGATGCATTTGTCATCTCCAGGTAAGCAGAATAGCAGGGTATTAAAAGGTAAGTGGGACACTTTGAATTGTTTGCATACCAAGTGTCATACTTCAGTTAGTAGGGCGCTTGAGGTGTAATGTGACTTACACTCAAGCTTAAGAGTTTAGTCCTGCGTGGTCATTCTATAAATTTTATTCCGCTTCCTGCTAAATGTAGGACTTTGAAAATCCTGGATGCACTACATCCCGGCTTCCTCTACGAGTGATTATGTAAAGCAAAGTACTAACCCAACAAATAAAAAGTTTGAAGTCATCTTTAAAGGTACTTGAATGACATTACAAAGTTAAGAAGTACCACGGACATGACAAATGTCCCACTTGGACCCCTCACTTTATAGAATGACCCTGCTGAATGACCCTGCTGCAAATTGTCAAATCCTGTCAATTGGGACGGCAAACAAATGAATGCATGACACATGGCAATGTTTGGTTTTAAAGTGCTTTATAATTCTGACAGGTTTTGACAAATATTTTTACAGGCACCAGAAAAAAAAAGTTCTAGAGAAAAACAAGTTATTTTTTACCCTGCACTCTCCCAAACAAGGATATGTCATTGCTTAACAAATGTTTCAGGTTTAAAAACATAAAATCAGGCAAAATATCATTCAGAAAAGACTTTTGATGTCATCAGCATTGAATTAACTGCCTATTGCTCTCTAACCATGTCAACACTAACGCTAGTCTCAACTTCGTCAAAATGACTAACATCTGTATGTGGTTCTGTTACACTGGTTGGTATTCTGTTACACTGGCATGACGGATTGCCAGGCTAGATTCATCAAGGATGCTAGTAGGGAACTTCTGAGTCTCAGGAAACATCTACATTGTAATCAATATCCTATGTGTGTCCATATAACCCTCAATTTCCAGTGCCACTCACCTGCTTCTTTGGTGATATTTTGATAAATTCATCTTCATCTGAAGATAGCGAGCTGGAAACAAGCATGGACACCTAAGAGAGAAAAACAACAATCATCTTCATTAAGAGGGAACATGTTAACATTATACTGCCCCAACACACCCTTTTAAAAATAAAAGCTTTAGCATGAAACTTTTATTAGGGGTTAATATGGTATGAAAAACAATTCTATAAGATATCTGTGACTGTGGTTGCAAGGGCAACCTGTTACAAACACTTGGTAATAATACATTTTGGGTTTCTTTTTATACTCAGCGCTCTATTCAGTTGCTGGTGTGGGACTCTTAGTTTTCAAGATGGCACCCATATACATGTACTTTACTTTCCAATCCGAGAAAACAATGCTAGCATGACACTCATAAATTCCATGACAGGCCTACAATAAGCTGACTTAAATCAAAGGTGGATCAGGCATGATACCCTTGAAAACATTAATAGAGTCATCCTAAGGGGGCACATATAGAGTTAAGGCTTCCATAGGTGTAGCGTTCTTTTTTGGGGGGGGGGGGCGCAGAGAACTAGGCGACTAACCCTCCCGAAGCAAATGAATAGACTCACACATATAAAAGAAATTAGCTTTTGACAATGGCGAAATGACTTTTTTCTTACCCACCATAGTTATTTTTGATAATGAAATTTTTTTCCCCAAAATTTTCCTGAAAGTTGGTAATTCGTTTCCTTCGATGTCTTGATTTAATTGCACAGTAGCAATTGCACAGGTAAAATTATTTTTTTTCCAAACAGGATGGCCTCAGTAAATGAGATTGCATTGACTGATAATGAGGATCGTTTGGAAGGCCATGTTTTGTGAAAATGTAGAAAATTAAAGTACATATACCACACGACCGCTGGACCACGTTGATGTTTATATGTGCAGTACACGTTGTGTATACAAGTTAGTTACACGGACTGAAGTTAAGATATTACTCAACTGTGTTTATTTTTACCGAATCACTTCCCACCCACCTCTTTTTTTTCTTGAGAAAAAACAAACACCTGTATAAATATCAGTGATGTAAGAAAACAATCCCTACCTATTCTACTGATTATAAATCAGAATTGAAAAGGTTATTTTTTACCGCAAATTATAATCAGAAATCTGACTAAAACTGGAAGATCATCATGCCCGAGGTAATCTAGAATTTGACAACATGCAGCTTGTTAAATGCATGCTGCTCTTTTGTCATGAATACTTGCATTGCAATCTCAAGATAAAAGAAAAGATAAAAAAAACCACACAACTTTTGCATTGCCCAACACTCATTGTTGCTTTCTTTTTTTTTTATCGTTTCCCAAGTCTCTAGACTGGTTTCCGATCCTTCCATTACCATTTCGGCATTTATCACCTACAAATACGCTTTCCAGAAATTTGGAAATATTCGGTGTAATTGTAGGCCTACATACATTTGGGCGCCAAAAGTAATCTTTTTGTATAACCGAACGTGTTCAATATAATGGCGTTCTTTATAGTAGCATTCTACTGTACGTAGAAATATGAACAATACACCATGGAGTATACAGTGTTTATAAAATATGTCGGTAAGGGCAAATCCCAATATTGAATTTGAACTATGAACAATGTCCTGTCTTCTTCCCTAAAAAACCTCGGTTCTTATAGGGTAAAGCAAGAGGTTTTCCCAGATGTCAGTTGTCAGACAAGTGGCTTATAATACATACCCTAGCAAGAACTGATATCCTATAAAAGGTGCTATCAAATCATGGTACATGTACTAGTCAAAATGTAAACTGGATTTGCAGCTCAATGACATTCAGTTCAAGTATCAACTGATGATATGACAGAGGCATATAGAGACTGACCTTTCTCTTGAGTAATGCAATGTAAATCATGAGGGAATGTTCATCTCCTGTCCCATTGATCACATCAGCTGGCCTACAGGTAAAACAATATCAACATGCCAACATCAGTTTGTTACCTGAATGGATAGCAAATCAAGTAAGTCAACACAAGACGTCTGCTATATAGCTTGGCAATTATGCGCATCAATGACACTTGTTTTGATTGTTGACTGAAAGCTGAAACTGCCCCTGAAGTTTTAGGGAAGGGGGTGGGGATGGTTGGATGAAGGCAAAGTTAAGTCCACGTTTGTCTTTGTGTGCCACAACAATGGATAAATGTCCCCTCCCAAAAAAACCAAAGGCTTCTTGTGTTTTCACAAAAAAAGGAAACAATTAAGTAGTGGATTAACAAAACAAACCCCAACCCTGAAAAAGGGACAAAAATGAAAAAAATATCAGCCTCGTTTTCATTTCCTTTGCTTTAAATTACATTTAGTAAAAATAATTGTGATATTTGTTGTTTTCAAACCATCATGGTCATAAGAATGGATTAACTCTTTCTAATTTTCTCCCCATTTTTTTTCATTTCACCATGCAGAGACAAGCCACAGCTGCATGCAGCTTACATGCCTATAGGAACAGAGGCACTTTCCCCAGCATGATGGACAACCTGATTGAGATGTTCAAGTTTGGAGTGGGAGAGAAAGACTTGTTGACTGTTTTGTGGAATAGCTTGAGTCTGCCCTTTAACTGACACTGACAGCCTTTGCTGGAATGCCTTCAGTTTTGTGAATCATTAATGAGGGATCAACTACACATGATATGTCGGAAGTTCACTTTAATCCTCATTGTCTTGGGGATACCTTCATTATATTATAGTTTCATTGAATATATACCTTAGCTCTCTCCGTTAACTCTGAACTTGGGCCTGATTTCACGATTTCATAATTCTGTGCTTATGATCACCATTTTGTGTTAAAGGGAATATACAACATTTGCAAACATCGAAGAATAAAACTACCAAGTTTTTACGAAATACCTTACTAGGATGTTGGTAAATGACAGTCTAAAGCATCCTGTAAAATTATGGCACCTGGTGTCAAGTCATTTTCAAGAAAATGGTATTTTTGTATATATTTCCAACGGTGGTCGACTGACCACCGTTGGAAAAACCGAACTATTTTTCAACTACTGCTCCAAATTTACAATTTTTTTCAGTCCAAATTTTGTTTGCTATTGGTTACATGTTCATGAACGGGTGCAGGCCAGCTAGACAGGTTCCCTTACCTTCAATTTTTCCGACATCTGTAAATTGATCCATTTTATCTTTAGTCATGTTAGTGGAGTCAGGGAACCAGACTACTTAAACATTTTAGTTTTTCTTGATTTTTCAAGCATTTTCGAACACAAAACTTCAATCATGTCAGTTAAACAATATTTGATCTATTATACTAACCCCTCAAATAATTCATTTCTGAAAATTACACCAAAAGCCAATGATGTACATTCCCTTTAATCTACTTCTTGAATATACTCATAAGATGGAATTTTTGCATGGATTGATGTAAATCAAATTAGGTTTTGCCCTTCACCGATGTATCAACACTGTATACTCAGTGTGTTACCTCCTGAGTGAAAGTTGGAAAAAAGTTGGTTAACACACCGAGTATACAGTGTTTATACGTCAGTGAAGGGCAAAACCTAATTTGATTCTTGAATATACTTACCCAAGGAGTGTCTTTGAAATTCCAAAGTGATCTTCAGCAGCCAGAATCCCATTGGTTAGGTTGACTAGGTACTTATCCTATCAAAACCCAAACAAAGCCACTGCTTATATGTACTCACTTGGTAATAGCTGTGTCCAGAGACATGATCACAGTTCCTCAGGTAATGCATGTCCATGATATATTAATACCAAAACATGTGCAGCAAGACTGCCATTGGTGTATTTCAAAAAGTGCTCAACAAATATGTACAAGAAGCATTACTTAGCTAGCTATCATGTTGGAAAACTGGGTTGTAACTCTCAGCTAAGCCTGTAAAGACAAATTGAGCAGTCACTGAAAAGACAAATGATCTTCAGCCTTTTGTTGTAAAGTGCACTATGGCTTCTTAGGTTCATTTTAATTAATCATCAGCTTTGAAGGAAGAATGTTTCAGATTGTTTGGGGCTGCTTTTGACCCTAAGAGCCGATGGTCTGTTATCAAACATTAGTTTCAAATATCTGGTTTATAAATTTGTGGAATTTAAACTGAATTTGTGACAAATAGGATTTAAACCCAGCATTGTATCGGTGTTCATTTGTCAGAATTTGATAAAAGAATGATTCTGCTTACCAACCAAGAGCGATCAAAATTTCAAATCCAATTTTAGTTTTTGCAATTTCCATGACTAGTCTAAATTTTGATATTGGTTGAAATGGAGTGTCATATATAATTTTCATGCAAGGTTGTCTTGAGTAGTACCCCAACAAAAGTCTTTGTCTAGAACATTACCATTCAATGTAAAATCACTATACTTTGTACATGATGAACCAAGTAACAGTAATTATGCAATTCATGAACAACGTTACAGTCACTGTAGCCCTTACCTTGTCCTGATTATTCTCAAAGGAGCAGTGCAAAGACAGAAGATCTGATAGGTGGTTGTTGCAACTGAACCTGTGTTAATCAACAATTCAACAACACTTGGTAAATAATGCTTGAAATATTAGAATAAGTAGCTTGTGTTCTACTGGGATGGGCATTGCTCAATCAAAAGAACAAAAGTAACCTCCAGGATTGCTGCTGTGCACAAGGTCTATCACGCCAATATCTATTGTTATATCGTGTGCTTTAAAACCGTAATTTCAATGGTCTAGGACGGCCACGTGTCTGGACAATAAAAATGCACGTCACACACTGAGGTTGATATCGCACTGCGTTCATTTGGTGTGTTGTGCGCATGTGTGGAACCTGACAGAGCGCTAGCTTTGCACAATGAGAACTGCAACATCAAATGCTTTGTCTCATGTTCGGCAGGAAACCAAAGCCTTCCCTTATCAAAGGTTACATCGCACCAATTTAATTACTCCTCACACAGTAAGTTACAATGATTTATATTTTTGAATTATTGGCACGATATAACAAAACAGTTGTTGACTGCTGTGATGTTGGATATGCCATTTTTAACCCCCTCAGAGTGCATAGCAGCCGAGGCGAAGCCTCGCGGGTGTTAAAAACATCATATCCCACATCACAGCAGTCAACAATTGTTAACTGTCTACCGTCATAAAGCAGTCATCTCTCATAGATTGGTGGTATATCTAAGAAACAAACCGTGTACCCAAAATGAGCAATGCATATAGCTGTCCTGTTTGTTAACTATGGGCTTTAGCATATACATTGTACAAATAATTAATATGGTCTTTACACAAAAATGTGTTTTTGGTTGTGTAACATATGTATACAACTGGGATGACTAAGAGAGGTAGACAGCGTATGGTACAAGCTGTAAGATGTGGGCATGGGAGATCAGCATCATGGACCAACGCTGTCTTTGCAGATGAGTAGGTGATATACTATGTATACCTCTTGTTCTTTTGTGAGGTGTAGGGAAGAGAGGGAACTTTTCCATCTGCAGTGATTTTTAATTTTCTTAATCCTGCAAACTCCTCCCAAACCACCTGGTGGACTGGGAGGGAACTTGTGAGGGTAAGGGTCATTGTATGTATACACAGGACTTTAAATGTAGTATTTACTGTTAAGGAAGAGTTATGTTGTATAAATTATGTAATGTGCATACATTTCACACATTTGCATTTTATTATAGTTTACTCCCACTAAAGCCCTTCCAACTTTACAAAACTTGATTTTCCTGCCCTGCACCTTTCTCAACAAATGTGTCACATTAAAAGAAGATCATGAAGTCACAGCAGAGCCTCCTCACAGCAACACCTACAGCATGCACCCAGCCCAATGCTATACAGCCCATTTCACCCCAATGGATGATACTTACACTGCAGTCATACTCTTGCTGCCGTCAATGTTGATGTTTAACTCTCCCCCACACCATTGTAATAGCAGCTTACGACCCATACGCACTGTTCGCTGATACATAGCACGTTCTAGAAATGAACAATTGATTGACGCAGAAGTAAACTTATGCACTGTTCAAGATAAAGAAGACTGAGCTTTTGCGTTCATTTATTTTCCCCAAATATCATTCAGGTAAGAAACACAGATAAGCTTAGCTGGTGACTTGTGATTGATTGTGTTACAACATGCTGGGAAAGTAATGAAGTAATGAACTTATGGAGTCTATGCTCAAGTATCTCCTCAAGGCGTCAAAGAAAGAGAGATGACAGACAATTGACTGTCTTTGTTGCCATGTCCCAAACGGCGCTACAAGTTCCATTCAGATGAAAATGAATCATGGGAACTTTGCATGTGATGGGTCCCACACACTGGAGTTCTCTTTGATGGGTCAACAAGCAACATCATACTAAGTCCATACTAAGTGGACAGGTAGACCATGTTAGAAACAGCTGTTTTCCAATTGTTATGGAAAGTTACAGTAACTTGTCTAAAACTGCAGCAATAGTAAAAAAAATTGAACTTTTCAACTTACCCCATGACAAGCACACAAGCAAATTATATCAGTCATTAATATCATGTTCAGGATCTTCCTTTTGCAATGGTCAACTTGAGATAACCTACATGTACAAACAGTACATTATAGACAAGGCAACTGACCATTTTTTCCCCCAAGGTTTTCAATTAAACTTTGTTTTATCTTCCCATTTCTCCTACTTTCCACACACATGCAATGCCCTGATACTTGTCCTTCAACAGAGATATGCATATACCTGGTGAATGGATAGTACAATGCAGAATAATGCACCACATAACATCCAGAATACTCTTCAGTTCCCCACGTACAACACCTGTAACAGAATAATAATAAACAACATGCTCAATATCCTCTCCTTGTAATAACTAATTATATGTACCATGTGTATTCGCTTTTCACATAATTGATCAATTAATGCACTATTGAGTTGTAATTCAAGCAAGAATGCCCAAACACAACACAGTATTACGCACAGGTACATCCATAAGGGGAAGTGAATGAAGAACATGTTATAATAAAGCATTAAATCATGTTCCTGATACTATGATACGATAGGGATAGATTTCTTTTTATTATCAATTGAATGCACTAATCAACAAATTAAATTTATTAACCCTCATATGCAAACATATAGTCTATGCAAAGTTGTCCTTTCAGTCCAAATCAATCAAGTGACTGTTTTTAACAGTTAAGAGCTCCCAGCCTACATAAAGCAGGATTGATTGGCCGTGATTGTTTATGTAACTTGATACAAGTATGCTTTGACTGTAGGTGATTGATAAGCCAGCTGTGCCTACCACTTGCCTGCTTTTGTCTGTTGACTGAATTTGACTAGTAATAGTGCTTGCTTGAAATATGATCTGACTGTTGGTGACTAGCCTGTGTAAAACCATGGCAGGGGAAGAGGATTGATTTTTTTGACTATCTGTGACTATTCAGACAGCAGGAGGGATGTTTATGGATAGTCACTTTATCAAACATCTATTTTAGATGTATTGTAATTACCAATCCTTACCTTCAGCAGTGACATTTATTTTGACCCCAACACCAGTCAAGTAATCCAAGGCAATTTGCACACTGTCAAGAGCGAAGGTGTCATCTAAATCAGTCAAAGCATCCTACGAAAAGGGCAAAAGTTAAACTACAGTTGCACATCTATTGAGTTTCACAACATCTGTGTTATGGATGGGTATGTTTCAATGTTTCATGCTCAAACTTGACAAACATAACCCTATTCAATAAATGATTCTCATGACTTTAATAATAATACTATATAAGGCAATGGAGTCGCTGTACAAGTAGAGGGCTGGGAGAGACCACTGGCAGGGCTCGAAATATCCACTGAACCGTGTCTAGTGATTTCAGTGTCGTTCTAGTGCAGTCTGTGACTGCACTAGTCCGGCTGTCTAGCGTTTTTTCTTGCACTATACAATGTATAAACAAAATGACGCCCAAATATACTAGCAGTTGAGGTCTGATTAATAGCGTGCTTTGAGTTTATTACTTGATTGATTAAAATTACCGAAAAAACCTCCCTGGCCGTGCCGAAATGCAACGAAGCTGCCTGGCCAACGCGCCAGTCATGCCATGCCAGTTGCAGACAAATGTACGTACATTCCATACCGTACATGTACGTTGATGCTCCGTTGGTACGATGTCGCGCGCGATATCGCCCCACCACAACTTACATTGGTAGCAATACGTTGTATTTATATTAGGCCCTCCCAAAAAATACTCGGTCTCTGGTCAGCGCGCGCATCGATTTTAATCATGCGCGTCAACCTTCTTTTTTTTTCTTCAAATTAACACGGAAGCTACAACAGCGCCCTCTATTGCCGCACCTCCTCAAATTTTTGTACCAAGGAGCACCAAGGAATGGGGAAATTGCACCAAGGCAAATGATAAAGGGCACCAAGGCAAATTATGGAGGACACCAATGTATAATGAGGACACAAAAAGCAAAATAGTACCCACCTTGTCTGTACAATACAAGCTTGAAAAAAAAGAAGCCACCAAAAAACCAAAAAAAAAGCGTCGCCGCATCAATTCCGGAACTTCGGTCTGACCAGAGACCGACTATTTTTTTTTTTTGGCCTTATTACCGCTGTATTTTCCTATTAAACATCCAGGTTCACTGTGGGCAGACAAGCAGAATCCCTGTACTGCATGGGAATTAGTTGTACGGTCTAGTTCCGAGACTTTTACGAAGCAAAAGCCCGTGCTCGCTGGCATGGAAATTAGACTTATTTTTCAGGAAAACTAGCCAAGTGCACATACAAAAAGGGTGACTCATAAACTTTTTCTTGCAATCTGTGCTCCGTCTTAGTATTGTTGCCAAAAAGGCGCATGACTTCATTTGAAATAATATTTATTTGCCATTTAGAAATGCTGGACTTCATTTGACCTCGACCTATACAAGATAAATAGCATTTTGTTGTATTCCTGTCACATAGTGTAAAATGTTGTTTTTTCTTATTTATGACACAGGTCTTGTAAAAATAGTTCAGGTCCAGTAAGATTCTTCAGTTACTAGACCTGCTGTCTAGTGCTTTTCTTTTATGAAATTCAAGCCCTGGACTGGGAGGGGCATTCAATGAATAAGTATGTGGTATTCTTTTTAAGCATCCAGATATGATAAAACCATTGAACTATGACAAGTTCTACTTGTTCCCTGGCATAGCATAGTGGAGAGCATGAGCCTTACCTGGTCAGCTGGCAGGAGCTGGGTGCCAGTAAGAAGCTCAATCAGATGACAGAATACTGAGCCATTCCTTAACTGATGTAAACCATCAATGAGAATTCCTTGTTCACACAAGAGGCTGTTGGCCCAGCCAAGGTACATCTACACAAAAAAACAACATTTTATTATTAATTAGAAAAAAAACATAACCTGACATGCCAAAAAGTACTTGTTTAAAGAACTTTACATACATACATGTATGTAACAAGGAAAGAACAAAACTGTGACAATCCTTTGTACATACATATACAGGTAGATGGATACAGTATGAGAAATGTTCAGGTACACACAGTCATGTGGTTGAGGAGGGCAATTTCGAAAGGTTACCATACCCCTTATTTTGAATGAAACTACATGTACATGTATACACACATGTTCACACAGGCAGGCAAAATCTTTGAAAATCAATTCCTCCCATTTGGAAGACCGTATCTTCATGCAACTTTCAGGGTTTACTTCCCTCATAATGATCCAAGTATGTGCTAAAATCGTTGTGATGTGTTCATTACTTTTCCTTGAAATTGGAAAAATAGGCCTGGCTACGTGCACTTTTGAAAGTTGGTAGACTAGCGTTTGCAATATCTGTCAATCTTTTCAAGACTCACAAATATTAATAAGGTTCCTATTCATTATGGTATGCAGTATAAATTTGGAGAAAAGCCTCCTTCACGAGTTATTAATTGATAAATATCACCCTTTTTGCCGGCTTCCATTGGTCGATACCGAGACCCACGCCAAAACACGCCGAGTGACGCTAATGAATATGCTAATCTACTATACTCAGTCAACCTTAGCGCCTACGGCACTTTGCTGAACAATGCATGTCGGTTGTGTAGGCAGAAAATCCTCATCGAAATCTTCCATGGAGATGGTTCTAGTTGGTACACTAGCGTTTGCAACAACAGATTAAGCTGAAATTCGGAATATTCTTAGATGATATAAGTGTTGAACTACTCGTGAAATAACAACTTAAGGGGGTTTCCTAGAAATTGAGGTTAATACATGCATTTGGGGAAGTTTTCGAACGATTTCTTCCAGACTTGAAGGTCAGCTTTACCAGTAACCAGTATTGACGTTTCGGCATCAATGACTGAGATTTTTTCACTGACATAAAGTTTAGAATGTCGTCTTCATTCTTTATAATTTAACATTTCAATCATACTGAGTATATTTTCTGAGAAACACAACGTTCAAAAATCCATGTTTTTTGGGGGTGCATGGATTTCACTGCTCTATTATAGTGTCTAAGTACGTAATCTGATTAGCTTTGCCTAACAACACCAGATGCTTTGCCTTAGCAACCACATGACTTCACATGCCATGCATGTTGTCAATCAATGCATGATATTGTAAGTGTGGGTGTACGCCACACGAACAAAACTATGGCACTTCACATCATCTCATTCAGTATCACACGCATTCTACTGGATTAGATGTCAGTATGTGGAGTGAAACTAAAGAGTGATTTCTGTTTTTAAATAAGGGAATAATACCGGGAAGCGTAGTTTTAAACGTCTGGTTTAATAATTGGCGACTAGGCCCCTAACTGGTTTTAAACCATGCGTTTAAAACTACTGCACCACAACTATCACCATTCATCAATCCATGTACCTTTTTGGTCAAAACTTACCAAAAAAGTCAAGAAATTGAATTAATTCAGGCCACTTGTCAACATCTCATTTTCTCCTCATATGGAGATCATATGCATGTCAGTGGTTATCTCAAGCACCAGGTTGCAGGGCCAAAAGAATATATGTTGTGTTTCCGGGGTAACCTGACCGACTGTAATTTGCCGTACGTAAGGTCGGCAACAATAAGAAATAAATAAATAAATAAATAATAAAAGTGATTTTTTTTTTTAAGGCCTGTAAATCAAAAACAAGAAAAATGACATTTGACAGCAGAATCATGCAAATTGGATGCAATTTTTAGAAAGACAAATATAATTTTTCAAATATGCCAAACAAAAAATTTACTGAACACATCAGAAAATGTGAACAACGGGTGGCACCATATTTTTCAGAGGGTCATATCTCGCTAATGACTTGAGGTTGGCAGCAAAATTTCATGTGTTCATATGAATCGCAGAGGTGTTTTAACCCCTTAACGCCGGTATTGTTCGGTCACGGACAGCTGCACTTTGAGTGGAATGCGTACATTGTCTATGAATGAATGTGGCTATGCAGCAGGAATGCAGCCATAGCAGTCCCCCGGCTTATCAGCTTTCATTGAACTGTGTCTATAGTCGTCACCCGGCGTCC
The DNA here is from genome assembly GCA_029964075.1 of Patiria pectinifera. Lineage (NCBI taxonomy): Eukaryota > Metazoa > Echinodermata > Asteroidea > Valvatida > Asterinidae > Patiria > Patiria pectinifera. The sequence continues at coordinate 4,879,677 of CM057136.1, read as the reverse complement.
TGTGACCTTACAACTTCTTAGACAGTAGGCATGGAACGACCCCAAAACAAACCCTGCTCTATGGTTTTACTCCAAATACAGCCTGTATTTTTACTGATTCACAAGTGATGGGGTGTTGAAATGATGGCCAAAAAATGTATAATCCATCTGGGGAAACATGAATGTGACTGGCCCCATAAGTGTCACATGCATGCGCATCGTGTGACACAACAATACTCACCTGCAAAACTGAGCTGAAGGCCATGATGCGTGCAACCTCAGACCATTTCTACACCTTCATTAATTAAGTACTTCATTCTAGGAACCTGCAACATAAAAATGAAAGCTGTTAGTACTACTACTGATAATACAGAGAAATACTTTGAGATGGATAATGAGCATACAAGTGTACAGTAATGAATTTTAAAAGTCAAAGAATACGTATCTTATATCATCATAAAGTTTCTCAAGGACAAATTGTGTTGAAGTATCAAAGACTTATTGTTCAGTCTTAAGATGACACCGACAACACCTGTGTTAAGTCAGAAACACGGGAGTCAAGTACATTTCACTGAACAAAAACTGACTGGTTTCCAGATCATTTGTTTCCTTGTCCAGGAAACAGTATTATTTTTTCTCTGAAACATCCATGTATTTTTCCAGCTGATATGGGTCTTACTCACATCCTGCTACTCTTTATACTTCAGGTCTATCAGGTTTTCACAGTAGTTTTACACACACAATTGAACACACGTTCAGTATGCTAGCAAAAATCAATGTTGATGCATGCTTTGAATTAAGCTTTTACAACTGAAAAGCCAAATAGAGACACCAGCCAATTATAATCAATATCAACAGTGGTGTTATGTAACAACACAGATCCTACATGTTGTATGGAACTCACTGTACCATTCCAAATTGAATGCTACTATTTTTCATTTTAAAATAAACAAAATTATAATAATTTTTGGTTTCAAACAACAAAATTAATGCCCAAAACAGGTCTATTATAAAAGTGCACATAAACAAATTATATTTTAAATGCTAATGTTCACGGTAATCTTTTCATCTAATACCGGTAGAATCCAATACCGGTGAATAAAAGATAGACGAATGCATAACATGCCAACAAATGCTACTGTGTACTGGTACTACATACATGTACTGTACACGGTATCTCTGGTAATGCTGTAATCTTTATGGATAAGATAAGAAGAAATAAACTGATTATAATGTAATTGATAAGTGCTATTAAATATTAAGTACTGTATTGGCTAGTGCTTTGTGAAAGAAAAGTGTATTTGCATTATGACCATCAGTGGCAAGCACATAATGCCTTTCATGCAACTGTGCATGTGCATACCCATGTGCATGCACATGGATAGTATTTGGGGAAGTTTAATGACAGTTTCCCCCCCCCCCCAAAAAAATTCAATCTATGTATTTTTTCATCTTTTAGTTTTTTTTCTTTTAACTCATACGTACCGGGCAATTGAACTTTGACCAGAACTATCAAGTACAGGGCTGGCTTTATTGATGTTCCATTACAAAAATTGGATTTCATTCAACGGGGATAAAAGTTTACAAAACAGATATGACCTCTCAATGCTCATTGCTAAGGGAACCATGAGTGTTTTTATCCTACGTGTACACTGCAAATTATTCTAATAGTACAATACTAAACTCTAACTACATGTACATGTATACTTATATATATCACTGTTATCCACATTTAGGAGTTAATATCCTTGTAGTATAAAATAAATGTCCTCAATCAGATGGAAATGAAACAATGTGCATATAACATCAGGGCAATTCCAGCGGTATGTAAAAAAATAGAATATCCGTGACAAAACCAATTAACATGATATCCAATTAATCAATTTTATACCTCTGAGAGTTGGTGGCTTCTGATTGGCCGAGACTCGATCACGTGGGGGTGTATTAACGGTGATATAAAGACTGGCTTCACAGAACAAGCGAAAAGTGGCCCCTGAACCAGCATTGATCCAGCCTCATGCAAGGCAATGATTGGCCAAATTTATAACAGTCCTACGGCAGCTTGTAACAATACAGCACTGCACATGCGCTCAACCACCATCACCTGAGACTGACGCGCGCATACGCAACACAGTTGCTATGGATGCGCGCGTGTAAGGAAGTTTTGAAACGACATCGTACAGCACTGCAATATACTGAGGATGTTTACGACGAAAGCGTAGATCTACGATTTATTTTCTTTAAACACTTCACCCACCGACATATTTACCTTTCCTCAACTAAGCATCTTTGTAATTCTGGACACAAGGAATGTGTAAACAAAATTTCAGCTTCCTCCATCAGGTAAAAATATGAAAACATCATTGTTTCGCTACGGCAGCAGAAGTCCAAACCCTGGACGTCATACGCAATGAAGACGTCGACCAGTGCAGCCGGCTGTGGTGGTATATAACAACGCATATTGAAGGGACAGGGTACCACGCGTAGGGCCAATGATTTTCCGCGATCGCGGAAAACGGACAGAATTCGCGGAATCTGCTCCTTGAAACGGAAAACGGAATTTGAATAAAAAAAAATAACTTTTGCAATATTTTGACAAAAAAACATAATTTCGTTAAATCTATTGAGTCCACAACGAATTATTGATGATTGATTGAACAGACGAGCCATACAACAAATGAGCGGTGTTTATATCACGATTATTTGGGTGAAAAAACTTTCAAGATCAGAGCGATATTTGTTATGAGAAGATCATTTACCGGTCCGTAGTCTAGTCATGGCAGTGACAGACCCCCGACGCACACGCAGAAGCCACGCATAAGCTAAAATATGGCCCATGAACATGAACACAAACAAGTCTGGAAATATCGCTGAAAGAAATTCACAAAATTGGAGCATTTTAACTGTTTATTTCGTTTAAAAAGGTACTTATTAATGGGAATAACAGTGTGAGGATCCGGTCTTCACTGCGTGATAATGACCGGGTTTGGGGGTGACCGCTGTTAATGGACCGTGACGCGGTCACCCCCAAACCCGGTCATTATCACGCAGTGAAGACTGGCTCCTCACACTGTTATTCCCTTATTAATGATTCAGAGAAATAATTCAAAACTCCTAGTCTACCTTGACAATAAGCCAGTTCAGTATCGCAATGAAGTAGTCCAGGTCCAAGGTCATTTGGGATAAAATCGCTGACGCGATGATATGCGATGTTAAGGGAAAGCCCATTCTGCTCGTAATTAACGCACGTGCGTCGTGTGACCGACCGTCTCCTTGCGCGTTCATGCGCCTTCAATGAGCATTTGTTTGCATGCACAATGGCGGGTTACCCATTTTTTAAGCCGATCATCGCATCAAGTGTGCGTGCAATTTCGCGTTGATGAAAAACAGACGGTGGTGAGTAAAAAATTTGATTTCTCAAAAAATTGTCAATCTGAGGACCCAAAAACCATTGCTCACAAATTTTAAAGAGCTATTGATCAACCAGGGAATAGTCCCGTCAGTTTACATTTTGACCTTGAACTTATTGCAATAGACACCATTCAAGCATCAACAACTTCAAATAAATACACAAACATGTGAACAATCTAATTGTTTCTATGGAGTGGAAAAGTTTTTTTTTTTCCCAAGCAAATTTACATGTATTGGAGGTTAACATTTGGGACATTTGTCATCAAGCAATTCGTCTGTATCAAGCTGTATCTTCTATGGGTGATCGTGATGGCGCAAAAAAATTCTAGAAGTACCCCAGAACACAGACGAAAAGTCAGCAAAGCCAAAAGTTGCACAAGACCGCAGAATCTACAGCGATGCTGAAAGTACTTCAGTTAAAATTGAGGCATTTGAAGCAGGTAGACTGAAACAATTTTTTTAGCAATTGGTGAGAAATAACGTCAGATGCCCATATTGAGTTTAATGATAAACCACGACAGAGTAAACTACCTTGGCAAAATATTGGAAGTATTTCTGAACAAAATTTAATTAATTTGGAAATAACAAAATTGCTGGACAAAAAGTGATTGTTAAGTCACAACACTGGATTATTATCTCTGATATTTACACGACCAAAAAAAGGATGGCACATCCAGAATGATACTCAACCTCAAATGTCTTAACTTTTTTCATTATTATTATTACCTCAATGAGGCCTTTTTATTGCAAAAATGGGAAAAACTTTGTACTGGGCCACCACTTAGCTGCCGCCAAACACATCAATTTTCACCTCACCTTGTGATTTCACCCAAGACAAATCCAGGAAGCTCTGGCAATGTGAATAATTTTTAGGAAAAATGTGTTGCGAAAAATGTCGTGCAGAACCAAGTTGGAGGCACTCCGGCCATAGTGATTGCAGTGGCTGGAAGTCTAGCGGCACGTTACACATGACATCAACAACGCTTGAGCCAGCCAATGGAATATTTAATTTCTCATGAATATTTAGTGTATTTAATATTCATTAGTCTTATTTCAATTGGATACTTTAAATACGTCCGAAGATTGATTGTTGCAACAGCGATCGTGCACGGCCTAGTGGTAAAAGTCTTGTGTTTCAAACAAGAATCTCGATGAAGTTAGTGACTGATTAATAAATAGGAATAAAGGAAAGGAGAGGGTGAGAGTAGAGGAGGGAAAGTGGAGGGAATAACCATAAAGGATGCAACTTTTTGGTGCTTGAAAATTAATTGAAAACAGTGGTGGCCCACTAGGAATATTTTCTCCAAAAATGTTTGGAAAAGACATGAATCCGGGACTGAGATTGAGAAACATTTCCAATTTTGTTAGAAAATAGGCCTACTTTGAAAATGCACTTGACTCTCCACAATATCAATAAAATTGGAAAAGAATGTTGCAATATGTTTCTTCATATATCATCTCAATGAACGTCAGTCATGTAGCAAAAATTATGATAAGATGCAAATCTGGGCCTGAGAAACATTTCCAATTTTGTTAGGAAATATGAAATTAATAGTAGGGCTACTAAGTAGTAAGTACTATGAAACCTTTCTTGACTCTCCACAGCTTTGTACACAACCGATGAAGTGGCGTCAGGTACTCAGGTTGCAACATTCTTTCCTAAAAATACAATTGTACACACTACACAACCAAAGATTGAAACTTTATTAAGTGGCATCTAAATACTACTTCCTTTCCGGGAATTCTTTCAAGTAAGGTAAAAAGCACGTTGTCATGGTCGTTCTAGAACTAGAACTTAGAAGTAGACATGGTGGCGATCGTGTAGTGTAGGGCCCGGTTCCTATATAAACTTTATAAGGGAACAAAATCCACTTAAAAATTGTTGGACCTACCAAACTAGTTGGCGACATTCTAAATAAACAGGTATGTCATAGATAGAGGGCAAAAGGGGTAAAAGACGACGATGACAACCAGAAAACAGACTCAAAAACCAAGATGGCAAACCTGAAAGGGTAATCCTACTTTTAGGACACCTCTATTTTTAGGAGTTCTGTTCAAAACTGACTTTTGCAGATGACTGTCCAGTACCAAAGTGACTTTTGCAGGCTAAAGCAGTTTTTTTTCTTCATATAAACTCATGTTAGTTGTAATTTTGAAAGCACTTTCAAAGAAAATGTGACTTTCCTACCTTTTTTCGCAGTCAAACGTGCATGTTGTTCTCACAACACGAGTGAAAGCCCTGCATAATGAAAGACCGATGCTGATTGGCTGCTAAAAAAAAAAAATAAGATTTATTAAGTTTATTTTTTATCAGCCAATCAGCATCGAGCTTTCATCGCATCGAGCTTTCACGTTTGCCATCTTGCTTTTTGAGTCTGTTTTCTGGTTGTCATCGTCATCTTTTACCCCTAAATTTCCCTCATAAATCAAAGCCCCGCCCTCTTTCCACAAAATTATACCTGATGATATTCAAGAAGGTGTCATTGCCAATTGTTTAGATGTGCCAAGAAATGTCAGAATGTCACTTATGAGTGTCATTTAGTCAACTGTTTTTGGTGAGTCTTTCCCTTCCTATAGGAACGGGGTCCTAAAAGTAGGGCCAAGTTCGCGCAAGGACTATAGTTGACCAATGGTTAACTAACGTTTGCCCGAACTCTGTCTAGTCAACAGTGGTTGACTACGCTAGTCGACTATTTGGAACCAGCCTACTGGGGTTGGTTGCTTCGCTGGTAACCAATAGCCGCACGCATTCATAACGCTAGCACTTTTTTAGCAGAGAGCCAGGATCCAGACGTTTTGCCATGACATTTTGACCAGCGTTTGACTAGAGACGTTCGCACGTTGCTATCAGAGCGCAGGCGTAAGGTACGTCACAAATCAACCACTAGTCGACTAATGGTCCTTGCCCGAACTTGGCCTAGGCCAAAGGATTACCCCTGAAAGCTCAATGCGATGAAAGCTCGATGCTGATTGGCTGTTAACAAATAAACATCTTATTTTTTTTTTTTAGCAGCCAATCAGCATCGGGCTTTCATTATGTAGGGATGGCAAACCTGAAAGCTCAATGCGATGAAAGCTCGATGCTGATTGGCTGATAAAAAATAAACATCTTATTTTTTTTTTTTAGCAGCCAATCAGCATCGGGCTTTCATTATGTAGGGCTTTCACGCGTGTGAGAACTACAACATGCACGTACAGTGACGTACGTCTGACTGCAAAAAAGGTAGGAAAGTCACATTTTCTTTGAAAGTGCTTTCAAAATTACAACTAACATGAGTTTATGAAGAAAAAAGACTGCTTTAGCCTGCAAAAGTCAAAGTCACATTGGTACTGGACGGTCATGACAGTCATGATCTGCAAAAGTCAGTTTTGTTGAACAGACATGACAGAACTGGTAAAAAATAGAGGTGTCCTAAAAGTAAGGATTACCAAAATGAAACACCAAACCGTCTACACCCTATAGCTTAGGCTATACTCACGGCTGATTTTCAAAACTTGTTGTGCGTTTCTACATTCTTCCTGATCCTGAGACTAGTGAAAGCGTGTGTCAAATTCAAATTCCCCGTGTAGCCGCGCAGCACTTCCCGCGCCGACATTTTATTCAAACTCGTACTCGTACTCGTACTCGACTCGTCGGTATTGATTATACTTGTACAGCGTTGCATAATTTATGTGGCCCAGGATGACCGTAACGTCATGGCCAGATTCTGCTAAATGCACTTCAAAAATCTGTCAGATTTATCAAAACTCTGCCAAATTCTATGGAAATACACTATAAACACTTAAAAATCACATGCAGGTGTTGTAATATTGCCTTAATTAAGGTTCAAATTACATTTTAAACAATCTATGATCACATAAAGATGTTATGAAATTGCGTAAATTTCAGGCAAAATGCGCCGGTTGCACCCAGTGCACCTCTCAGCACCAACCTGTCCTTTTTTGCAAGGGTTTGTTTGAAAAGATTGAAGCTTTTTAAAAGGAATGCACTAGTTTGTTTCAAAATCTGCTAGTTATTCTGTCAATATAAATAAAATAACCATTTTTGCAAATTTCTGCCAGAAATCTGCCCCAAAATCCATTGTCAAATTTTCGGTCAAACTCGTTTTTTTAAACAAAGAATCTGTCAAAGTTTGCCGAAAATCGGCTAAAACGGTCACCACGATAACGGACCAGGTAATCTGGTCACCTTCCAAACTCCCTTTGTAATCTAAATAAAGAGGAGAGACACTACCAGACGAATACAATTATGAGAACTCGATATAGAGGGCGTTACATTTTTTTGAGAAAATTACGGCGGGCGCATTTAAATAAGGGAATAAATGTGTGATCCGGAGGTTTTTGTCACTCTGTTTAAGACCACTTAGAGTCTGGGTGCTGATAATTACCCGAGCCGGAGGCGAGGGTAATTATCAGCACCCAGACTCTAAGTGGTCTTAAACAGAGTGATAAAAACCTCCGGATCACACATTTATTCCCATTCATAAATACCTTTTCGGTAAAAGAAAATCATATAATTCGTTCAAAACATCCGATTTTGTTCTACAAATTCACTTTATGTTTTTTGAAACATCCCTCTTGCAAAATAATGGAGTGTTCAGCTGGCGAGTTAGCCCCAAAATGTGGCCTATTTACTGGACTGCCTCCGTAAACATAGGCCACACATCCACCATGTACAAAAACGTGTCGACGGAGCCAAATTTTGATTTTCACATTTAGGCTTACTTTGTAGGTTTTTTTTGCTTTAGAAGCATTCTCACCCTCTATATAGGCTAATCAGAAAGTGCTGCCTTTTTCAGATGTCTAATTTTTGTGAAATTTCATGTTGAAATTTTGATACGAAAACGTGTAAAAATGAATCTGGAAATTTCACGAAAAATGGACACCTGGCGCGTTGCGTTTTGAATTTATTAAATTCTGACTCCCTGGTAGTGTTGCGCATGCCTACGTGAGGATTGTGAACGTTCAACCAATGAAACGATAAGAGGCACTGGATTTTTAGGAGTCCACATTTTATTGTGACACTGGAAAAGTGTTTAAGACCAGCTAGCCATGTCTTTATCATCCGTTTAAGATCGGCCACGTGACAGGCTCTCGACCAATAGGAATGCGTTAACTGTCTTAGGTATTTATGAATAAGTTTTGAAAGGTGATAAATTAATCTCCACTGCTGTACACGTACGGCCCACACGGCCGGCGGCGATCTACCAGCAAGCTGCATTATGCGCATTTATAATCATCCTCATCATGCATACGCATAATTATGCAGCTTGCTGGCAGATCGCCGCCGGCCGTGTGGACCTAGCTTGAGTAACTCCAGCCCTATTATGATGATTCTGATATAGGCATTAGAGCTGGTGTTACTAACGTTAGTGTGGGCCGTACAACAGTGAAGATTAAAATCAATCTTAGTGGTACCATTTAGCTATGGTAGCCTTCACCTTTCAAAACTTATTCGGGTATTGGGACCGCAATGGAAATATGTTTTTAAAAAACTTGTTTGCATTATCCCCGCATTTTCCACTGCATGGGGATTGCAGGAGCCCTCGTCCGCAGAGCCGTACAACGTCTGCGACGATGAACACCTACCTCAAGAACTCCATCACATCACCACAGCACTGCAGCGCAACTTATACCAGCCCAGCCAAGTCAAGACACAAGACCCAAGAACCATTCCCGGCCGTAGGGTCTCCTATACCTAAAGCCAACTAGTTAGGGCCCCTAGTTCCATCACCCTCCCGTACTTAGGCACCACTTCTCATCACATCTAACGCATCCTCCACAAGCATGGAATTCGAGTCTTCCACACAGCCCCTCCGAAGATGCAGAACCTGCTGACTTCACACAAGGATCGGTGTGACCCAGAATGCAGACCAGGAGTGTACAAGATTCCAAGTCAATGTGGCTAATTGTATATCGGCGAGACTGGCAGGGACCTCCCCACCAGACTCAATGAACACAAAGCCCATGGCAGGAAGGGAGACTTTGAGAAATCTTCCATCGTCAAACACTCCCACACTGAGGACCACCAGATCAACTGGAGCCAAGCAGAACTACTCACTAGCATCAACCCCGGTACCCCCGACGCATCAGAGAAGCCATCGAGATCCAGCATAGCACTGTCCCCCAAGACATCGGTTTCTACATCAGCGACATCTGGCGCCCCATCCTCAAGTCCAAGTCCGATGGGTCTCCTATACCCTAGGACAACTTAGGTTCTGTTCTCGCCTATGGGTCACCTATACCCTTAGCTCCTTCCCCTTTAATAGCCCCCTCACAATGTACCGACACCCTCAAGTGATCATCCAGCATCCCTCAGTCAACTTGCAACCTTCTCAGCTTCACCGGTTTCGAGCTTCATTAGTTTGCATCTTTCTCACGCCTCACTGCACCCATCCTTTATAACATCGCATCATCGTTGGAATCCCTCATTCTCCTGACGACAGGCAGAGCATACTGTTCGAAACGTTGAGTCCTTCTGGTTGTTTTCAGAACCACACATAATCACAAAAGAGATTTATTCACATGGCGCTACCGCAAACTTATCTTGTCTTAGTCTATTTAAACTGTATCATCTTTGTGTGGAAAATGCAAAAATATCAAATCAAATCAAATCAAGACTTGTAAAGTACAAATTGAATTGACACTATGCCCTTCTTTAACATTACATTGTGTACGGTCTATATTGTTTTCGGCTGTTTCACCCCCAAAAATACTTTAAGTGCCATTTTTTTCAAGCAATTAACAAAAGTGATTTACTTTTGAATGAGATATCACATGGAAAAACTGGCCTGAATTAAATTGAATAATTATTTTACGCATTTTGAATTATTTTTGGCCCAGCAAAAATGAGTTCTAGAATGGTAGACTGGTTCAGAATAAATAATGTAGGGACTGTGAACCAGACAAAAGTGACCAAAAAATAGTTGTTTTTTAAATACACATACAGGTTGATTAGTCTCTCATGGAGAAAAAAAAGTAGAATTGAAGAGCACGGACAATAATGCTTGAATGTTTTGCATTGCTATATACATGGCCAATACTGATATCAAATAGAAGTTAAAGAGAAGACACTTAATTTTGCAAAAAAACATGTTAGGATTAATGCAACCCCTGACCAAATTAGCGGTACAGATGTATTGACAATGAGCCAATAGTCAAGATTAAACACTTCTTGCTCCATTGATTCCAAGTTTGTATGATATAGTACCCTCTCAATGGTCACAGAGGGGGAGTGTGGGGAGAACACTGGGAGGGACATTCCAACACTTTGCAGACACCTATCGCTCATGCAGACACCTATCGCTCATTGCAGACGCCTATCGCTCATTGCAGACGCCTATCGCTCATTGCAGACGCCTATCGCTCATTGCAGACGCCTATCGCTCATTGCAGACGCCTATCGCTCATTGCAGACGCCTATCGCTCATGCAGACGCCTATCGCTCATTGCAGACGCCTATCGCTCATGCAGACGCCTATCGCTCATGCAGACGCCTATCGCTCATTGCAGACGCCTATCGCTCATTGCAGACGCCTATCGCTCATTGCAGACGCCTATCGCTCATTGCAGACGCCTATCGCTCATTGCAGACGCCTATCGCTCATGCAGACGCCTATCGCTCATGCAGACGCCTATCGCTCATGCAGACGCCTATCGCTCATTGCAGACGCGTATCGCTCATTGCAGACGCCTATCGCTCATTGCAGACGCCTATCGCTCATGCAGACGCCTATCGCTCATTGCAGACGCCTATCGCTCATGCAGACGCCTATCGCTCATGCAGACGCCTATCGCTCATTGCAGACGCCTATCGCTCATTGCAGACGCCTATCGCTCATTGCAGACGCCTATCGCTCATTGCAGACGCCTATCGCTCATTGCAGACGCCTATCGCTCATGCAGACGCCTATCGCTCATGCAGACGCCTATCGCTCATGCAGACGCCTATCGCTCATTGCAGACGCGTATCGCTCATTGCAGACGCTATGGTTTTGTGCACATTCACAATAACATTAGTCGTGTGTACTTAGCCCACACACGTGCGAAACCAGTACATGGACGTGGTGTGGCCCATCCTTTGGGCTCTCAAAAGTGGTCAAAAAGTGTCATCTACATGTACTGTTCTTGCACAGAGTGCAATCCAAATCATTCCTTTCAAAACCATTGGTAAGTATCAATACAAACTGATAACTTGGCAACTCATTTCACTTGATCTTTTTAAGCACAAGTTATTTAGTTCTATGGGATTGCACCCAAACCAAACGATCAAAAACAGACAAAAACTGAATGCACATTTCATGCTTACCCCCTTTGAACTCGTTACACCGCATATCAGAAAACATCCACTGACATGTTTTAGCAAAATAGAGGTACATAGCATATAGGCTGGAATAATTAACTGTTGCTGTGTCTGCTGAGCAAAACTTCTGACATTGTGTATTGAGCAGCCACATACAACTTAGACCAACAAGGTAGACTACAAGTATGATTTGGGAGATATATTATAGACTGCTCCTAAAATGTATGCATCTGCACAACCAGTTCTGCTTACAATAAGAAAAAATGAACATTTCTTGAAATTGTCGACCAGATCTGAAATTGTCAGAATCTTTTAAGTTTCTTAACATAATCCAAACAAAGAGAGATATATCATGGAAATTTACAACTAAGAATATAACTATTTCAATGCAAAACACAAACTTTGTCCTTACATAAGGGCTCACAATAAAAAAAAAATACTACTTTAATCATACAAGTACCAAATATTGTTTTTGGTTACAAAAGTAGCCTTTCATAACATTGTTTTCTAGCTTGTGACTTCTCAGTCCCTTCACAAAAACAATCCTGTAAAACTTCTTATGATCCCATCAACCTGAAACGAACTTCAGTTCTAACTTCTTGTGGATGAATTGAGTAATAAATGAGGCCCAATAACCTTAAGTACTTCAAAAATACACACAAGATATGGCTACCTCAACTTTAACCAATGTATAAATAATTCAACAACAAAAATCGACAATAAACCCACTTCCACTCATAGACACAGAAAATATACAAAGCTATTTACAAATCTGCTACTAAGAATCAGATATCTTACACGTGAATTGATTTATAAACTGTCTTACATCAGTGCAACAGTTTGCTTCGTTTGACGACATCCCAACTATGACTTAATTCACTCAGTATATACCATTTGCACTTTGGCAACAACTAGCATTTCCTTCCAGACACTTGCACTCAACCTCAAATGATCCACATCCAGAGTTTGTATTTACAGCCATGTGGTACATGTAGAATTTGTTTTATTTGTCTTGTACAATTAAACTTGTCTCTCAGTCAAACCCTGCATGTATTAAGTGTAGTTGGAACAACACCAAATGTTGGTCTTATCTTCTGTATAAAGACTGGTTCATATGTGGACTTTTTGCAAATTTACAGTGGAAACACTTGCCATGTTGTCACTAATTTGTACTTATATTTGGCATTTGAGCCAAATATACGAATATTCCAGCCCTTAGAATTCACATTGTTGGCAGGTTTTTGAACTTCTCATTCAAGTAAATTTATCTCAACACTGATGCTCTTCTCAAAAGCAACAAAATGTGTGCCATTACAAGCAGGATAAATAGACAATGTTTTATTGGATAGGTGGTTTGGTAGTCAATTAATTTACAGATCAATTAATCAATCTTAATATAGGCAATCTGTCAATACAATTTCATGTACATATCGGCCAGAAAGTATCAAGAACTAAAAACATAATTGTAAAGAGTTCGCATTAACAAGAAATCACCGAAATAAAAAGAATGGCATAAAATACCACCCACAAACAGCTTTGTCATGTTAGCCGGGTACAATATATCAAGTCATAAAAATACTGAGACTTCCTAGAATCTACCAATATGTATGTTTTTGTTTCTGCAGGCAACTAATATAATAGAGCTTCTTCAGCTAACTTTTTATAAATGTGAACCAAAAAGCACTGACATATGAAGCCCGGTGTCACGGTCTCACTTCTCCGGCGTGCTAGCTTCTCCAAAACGGTAATTTCGCTTCAACACGCATGCACAAAACTGCGCAGTAGTGTACATTTTCGTCACTGTATTAGTGTGCTGAGTTTTTCGGGGCTGTACTTGTGTACGTAAGATATTTGTATGCATAGAATTTTCGAGGCGCGCACTATTAACTCCCAATATTAAAGACTTGAATTTGAAATGCACATTTATTTTAAGCCGTTGCAAAAATAAGGACAAAATGGATCACGAACGAGCAAAGAACACGGACCAAGGAGTTTGTTCGTTCTTAATTATTCCTCCATGAACACACACATGCATGACGCTGGGAACACACATCAGAATGCTTGCAAGACCATGGAATGACTTGACCCACAGGAAGTGTTACATAACACATTCTTGGGTGTCCCTCACTGTGTTATTAATGGGCTTGGTAGACTTCAGAAAACAGCCCGAGGAAAAGTAAGCACAGCGGACACATGAGCATGAATCGTGCTCATGTAACGTGCACTGTAACGTGCTCAGTTATCCGCCAAATCGACCCGGAGAAGCTAGCACGCCGGAGAAGTGACACCGTGACACCGGGAAGGGACAGGGTGGAATTTTTTTTTGAAATTTCCTAATTCGTTCGCACGAATTACTAATTCGTTCGCACGAATTCCTATTTCGTCCGCACGAATTGCTAATTCATTCGCACGAATTCTTATTTCGTTCGCACGAATTCTTATTTCGTTCGCACGAATTCTTATTTCGTTCGCACGAATTGCTAATTCGTTCCGAACGAATTAGCAATTCGTGGGAACGAATTAGTAATTCGTGCGCACAAATTAGTAATTCGTGGGAACGAATTAGGCCTAGTAATTCGTTCGCACGAATTAGTAATTCGTTCGCACGAATTAGTAATTCGTTCGCACGAATTAGTAATTCGTTCGCACGAATTAGTAATTCGTTCCCACGAATTAGTAATTCGTTCGCACGAATTACTAGTTCGTGCGAACGAATTACTAAAATTCCACCCCGTCCCTTACTGACAAGAAAAAACTGTTAATGAACAAATACAACTAAAATATTTCTGAGGCTGAGTACAAAGGAGCAATGATTGCATAAACTAGGGGAGCAGTACAACCTTGACACCAAGTGAAGCGTTATCATATGCCATAAACATGTACGGTCTCAAATGGTTTCAAATGTACAAGCCAGGATTCTACAATGAAGAAAGTAGAATGAAAGGTGTTTCATTCTTTTAGTTGTAAACCTACTTCTGCATTTATTAACGAGTAAAATATTCACATCTTATTCAATTAGTACAGACCAATCTACATAATTTACATAGCAAAACCCCACAAAAAGGAATAATTTTTAAAGACAAGAGAAAACCAAAATATCCAATGTTCATATCAATATGTTGGACACAAAATGTTTTCAAACTTATATTTGCACTTTGCACTAAATATGAACAATACTTGAAAAATATACAAAATTATGAGTTACTTTCAACACAAGGTGTATGTATAATGGGGTATTTACTTTTGAGACTGTAGTTGCCCACAAAACACATTAAAATATTTTTTTGGCAAAATATGCTAAGAAATAGAGCATTGGGGTGGCTTTCAGCCGACAAACCACATTCTTATATCAGGCTCAGACTTTGTGGCAGAAAACTGTCCTATACAACAGACAGAATGGATGAGATTTGAAGGTTTGCTTGGCCGAGTCTTCTAAAGACAGGCATAGCATGCTGTCCCAAACATTGCATTAGATGTGGAAGTGATTAACTTAGATCAAACAATCCGTGCTGCATTTTAGTCCAAGAAATGAGTGTCAGAAACTGTTCTTGCCAAAGTAAAATGGTAATGAAAGATGACTTGTCTGAGCAGCAAGCTACAATCCTGAATTGTTCAGGTATGCATGTGTTTGTGGAAGCTCTATAGCTTCTAGCAGGTAGTTGCTAGTGCCTAAGCATGCAGCATTATCTATTACAATCAAATTTAAAGGGAATATACAACATTTGCAAACATCAAAAAACAAAACTACCAAATCATCATAGATACCTTACTGGACTGTTAGTGAATGACAGTTTAAAGTATCCGATAAAATCATGGCACCTGGTGTGCTGTCATTTTCAAGAAAAGTGCTATTTTTGTGTCATTTTGCAACGCTGGTCAGCCGACCAGCGTTGGACAAAACTGGCTTTTTTTTCAAATACTGCCCCAATTTACCATATTTAGTTAGTCTGCATTTTGTTTGCAATCGATTACACACCTATGACCGAGTACAAGCCAGCTAGACTGGTTTCCCAACCTTACAATTCCCCTGACGCCCATAAATTGCTCTGTTTCATCATAAGTGGGGTCAGGTAACCAGACTACAGGAACATGATTGCTTTTATTGGTTTTCCAGCATCTACAAGCACAAAACTTCAAGTCAGTGTAATATTTGCTATAAAATAACCCCAAATCCCTACATTTCTGAAAATTACAGCAAAAGCATATGTTGTATATTCCCTTTAACGCTTAGGTAACACAAGTCAAATCAATATTAAAAAAGAAAGAGGATAGTCATTTTAATAAAAATGCTTCATGAATAATTGATAATTTTTCGGTTTTCCCAACAACATTGTTTGAAATGAAAAAATAGTGAAACCATCATGTTAACGTCTTTAAACCTTATTACCCAATATCCAACAGTTTCTCATTGTGCTAAAAAACCCCAAAAATAACATAAAACATATAACAAATAAAAGAATTGACATCGTATGACTTGACATCTTCTAGTTCACATACAGTGAATTCAACTGACACTTAATTGCCCCAGCAGTACACGTCTGTACACAAACCCTATAAATAAGTAAGTGAGGATGGGAATCTATGTTGTTTAACAGTTAGTGAAACTTTCATGCACTGTTTAAACATTCAAATGTTTGGCCAACGCTTTACACAGGCTGACGCCTGCCTCAGTACGCATGCATTGATCTTAGCCCAGAGACACATACATGTAACATCAAATGCAAAAGACTGTGTACAGTATGTATGGTGGCTCATTAATAGTTGCCAGTCATTGAAATATGTATGAATTCCTGGGGTGACTGAGGTGACTGAACTGAGGTGCTTTGAATTGCTTTGTAAAATAAAAAGTTTACAGACCGTCTTGATTCTTTGTAGAAGGATCTGAAAGGCCTTTGGCACATTTAAAAGGTCCCATTTTTAAGTTTGGGTTCCATTTAACATTCAAATTTGAATGGTTTTGAATCTGGTTCAAACGTGTAAACCCAATATCAATTCAGCAAACAGACAGGGGTGTACAAGAATGCGAATGCAGATTAAGATGATGTGTACATGTAGGCACAGGTTTGGGGGATATTATAAATTAGTCAGAGCTTTCAAGACATCTTCCAACATACAAACGGTTGTTGATCTCAGTCAATTTTAACAGTGGAGTAGATCTTCCTGACAAAGGTGCTTGTCCCGACGTATCCCATGGTACCACACATGATGCCAAGTGCTATACTGAACAGAGCCATGTAGCCAAAGTAGAATGTCGTCTGAAACAAGCCATACATTCTGTGGATAAATAAAAACATTCATTAACATTGTATCCTTAAGCGGCCCTCAGAACAGTCAAGCTGCGCCTGAGCTTCTCAAGTCCAAACTCTTCAGTTGCCGATTTTTTTGCAACCTGAGCACAATTGTGACGATATTAAGACGATTGACATCAGTTGGCACTCAAAAAAACTGAGTCACAAAATTACAAAAGTTTCAACTTCTGCACTGCAACAGAAATCAGTCAACCTGTGTGAAGTTACGACTTTGTGCAAGGGTTTAATAAATGAGGTAAAAGTAAAATCATACTCATTTTTGGTAATGACTATCCAGTATCTGATTGCCACATCAAACGCTACAATTTACAATCCTTTTAGATAGAAAAATCTCTGTTAAATACACAGTTTGAAACGAAATGTGTGCCTCCATTTTTAACAAGTCAGCTGTTCACCTCAATGCCGCAGAACCATCGTTGCATTGAAGGTGGCATGAGCCTAGTTGCGCTTATCATTATTTTGTGTCGAGATGCAGCTTGTTCTGCGATTATCGATATCAAACACTTTTCTTTTTGTGTGTGACCTGAGCATTATTTTCTGCTTGATGCCGCCTGTTCCATCGCAAGCAATTTGCAGCTCAACCTGACGGCAGCATTGGAGAATCAGCAGTCAATAAGTTGACCACATTGTGCAACCCACCGTGGTAGCCCAAGCTCTGCTTTTCTTCAAAGTCCCTGTTCAAAGTCCACCATTCTTTCTTTTCTTATTGTGTAGCACTTTACTTTGGAAGGCTTTCAGCCTTAATTCCACAATGACATCAAACCTTCCTTAGAAAAAGAAAAATCAAATAGTTTGGACTCACTTTGTTTTAAACAGGAAATAGTAGAAAGAGTAGAGATAGACGTAAAGCGCTGAGGATGCTGCTGCTAAGAAACTTGTCCACTGCCAGCGATAATCCTCCGCATTTAGAAGAAAGTATGTACAGACGATGGTAACACATATTGTGACAATAGCCAAGATGAAGAAGACTAGGAGCATGAAGCCAAAGACGTAGTAGATCTTGTAGGCCCAAAATGAAGTGAAGATGAAATACCTGTGAAAAGAACAAATTAATGAAGAATTGTTCAAACCTCTCAGCGCTATTTAATACTTTAAAAGACTTTGATCTTTGATGTCAATCCAATACCCACTTATATGACCTTAATGTCAATCTCTTGAGCAAGTTACACGGATAAGCCTTGAGCATGCCTGGAGTGTGTTCTAATCTTTTGAACAATGCAAAAGTTGAAAGACATTTGTTATCTTTTACTACATGTGCAATATAATTTTTTTTGAATGTTTAGTTGTGTTGATGGACAAACCTCTAGATTGACCTAGAGTCAAGTTCAGTTATTAAAGGATTATTTTTGGCAAAAAAACCACCAGTTTTGAAAAAGACAAAACATATCAGCCAAATTTTAAAATCAAGTCAAACACCACAAATACTGGCTCTTGAGAGTTATTTATACCATATTTATACGATACTTCTCACCGTTATTTCATATATTGCAGCACCCCGAGGCCTTACCACGGAGTGATCTTTGCTACGATGACAGGCCATATACGGTGGCCAAGTGCAAGTTCAACACATGGCGTGTACAAAACAATACTGATGTGCATACACAAACACTGCCAGAGGCAAGGGGAAGGCTTGACAATTTAACCTGTCACCCGCCCCTGCGAGTAAAATCAGTATACATTGCAAGATTCTGTGAAAATAGACATTGCAAGATCTGTTTACACATGCACTAAAAGATAACACGCCCTCCTGCGCTAACTGGTTAATAATACCCCAAATATTAACCCTAATTATTCAGTGGGGGAGGGGGGCTAGGGGGAGGATCAAATCACAGGTAGGGTCAAAATGCGGATCAGGACTTCAGTCTCTTCCTGATTCAGTCAATTTTTCTCCAGAAATTGTTCCCTGGAGTTTTGCTGCCACCTCTTAATCAGTAATTTCCTTCCTCATATTCTACCATGGGACCCTGATGCAAACAAGTTTACAGATTTTCATGGGCTAACTAAGCAATGAATAAGTATATAAGTTTGTGACTGGCAAACCATTATTTTAAAGTAAACCCCCTGATAAAAAAAAACAATTTGTATACCCTTTCTTAGTACAGAATTGTTATTTTTTTCCCACTGTGTTGTTCCAATTGATATCCCTCCTATATAACAACATGAAGGGATCTCCCATAATATTAGCATCCTTGTCACTCTTCTGATCTTACATTTCAATGAAGATGGAGCCAAATGGCAGTACTCCTCCAAGCATGACAATAACTGCAGGTTCCATGAACCATTTCTTCTCAGGGATGGGTCTTGGTACAGCATTGACCCGGCATGGAAAGTTGGGCTGACCAGCTATAGCTCTGCCAACTATGGTGCCAACAAGAGTGAGAGGAAGGATGACGAATAGGCAGATACACGTCACAGCCACCTAGCATGGGGACAATTAGTAACAGGTGCATCAATCAATCAATATGCTCCGTTCTCTGCTTCACAGGTAAACAGAGGTAATGTGGTAGGGAAAAAAAATGAAGTCGACTCATTTTCCAGCAAATGTACTTGGCATTGGGTGGCCAAATCTTTACAATGCTGGTAAAGCTGGTGATGAATACCAAAATTGTAATTTTTCATGCATGAATGCGACAATGAATCAGGTACTGCATTGCCGATTGAATCTAGTGCTGAATCCAGCCCTAACCTTAACTTGCATGGGCATTTGACATGGATTCAATTGTACATGGCTCTTTACCATTTATCTGAATAGTATCGAGATTTGAAACTTATACAGGTTAGTTTCCAACACACATTGCATAGTTAAGTGAGAATGCAAGTCCTAAGGTTCTGCAAGGTTTGGGAACTACATGTGTGTGGCTCTCCATATGTCAATCTCTGAATCTGGAAAGCCTTTTCAGGACTGTACAAAGTTCAGTTTACTAAGCACCGTCGATATCAGAATTTTCAATAATCTATATATCGGAAATCCAATATCGAGAATATTCAATATATAGATTATCCCATGTATTATAATAATAATAATTTGGGAGGCTGCGAAGCTGAATTACGAAGGACCCGGCTACAACGTGGTCAGGCCACAGGCATGTAAAGGCGCCTCTGGCAGCGACTCACAGCGACCCATATATGACCATGGAGCAAAACCAGAGATCGAAAGTGTTTGATTTTCCCAGAGGAGGAAAACCGGAGGGCCCAGAGAAAAACCCTCGTGGCACAGGAGAGAACCAACACACAACTCTACTCACGTATGGCATGTATGGTCCGCGGCCGGGATTCGAACCAGGGCCACATTGGTGAGAGGCGAGCGCTTTACGCACAAGCCACGGCCAGGATTCGAACCAGGACCACATTGGCGAGAGGCAAGCGCTTTACGCACAAGCCACCCATGGCACCCATAAGTTAAAGACCATCAAGATGACACTT
The DNA here is from genome assembly GCA_029964075.1 of Patiria pectinifera. Lineage (NCBI taxonomy): Eukaryota > Metazoa > Echinodermata > Asteroidea > Valvatida > Asterinidae > Patiria > Patiria pectinifera. The sequence goes on along the minus strand of CM057136.1, from coordinate 4,859,253 downwards.
TGATTAAAAAAAAAAAGTCCCAATTTTCACAGCTTTCTTTGGAGCATATTGCTCAAACTTTTAAAACAAATCTCAGCACTGGCAGTTTGTCCAGAACGGGCAGTTTCTTTTGAGGTTTTACATTGGGGAGACTGCGAATTCCAGCGAATGCAGAGCACAAAGCGACGCCACTTGGCATTTCGTGATGTTTTTATTTTGAGTCACAAGCACAAGTTCCCGCCAAGTTTTATTTCATTAAACAGCAAACGTTAAACACAAAGGGGCACAAACGGTAGATTTATTTTGACTATTATCTGACATATTTACGATATGATTACAAAATTTGCTATCGGTGATATCAATATCAAAATAATATCGGATAATTATTAATATCGATATATTGAGGTGCTTACAGTTTACCCACTGAAACACTGGTTAGCTTCTACATCTTTTCTATGATTGTAGACTTACCATAGTTCCAAAGGGGATGGCTCGGGATGCATGGTAATAAATAGCTATGAAATTGATGAAGAAAGCCAGGCCACACACAAGGAAGGGCAGCAGAAAGGCACTCAGTAACATCTGTTTGATCCACACTTTGCCTAATCCACAACAAAATTATAAAACACATCGGTTAGTTCCAAAGTTTGACTTATATATGATCAAGTACAAAAAAAATTAAAACATCCCCCAAAAGATGAACACCAAGTAAGGACTTTTTGTTACCCATCATCATCAAAAGTTACAAAGAGGCCTTTGATATACGGTACATGGATCATTGCTATAACAAACTCAATATGGTGCGGAAGACTTTATGCTATAACTGTTGTTAATACTGTTGTTGGAGGCAACTTGTAATACATGTAATAGGTCCTCTTTCCAATCAAAAGTAATAAATGTTTGGAAAAAGTGAACCCAAATTGGGATTCAAATGAACTGCAGAGAAAAATAATACAGTGGCATTCTCCTGGAGTGAGTATGTGATACCTACATAAGCCTCATTAAGTAGTCTTCAACGTATTTCAGTGAATCCAACATTGGTATCAAATAGTAAAATGCACAAAGTGCTGAAATTAGCAGATTTAAATATTCAGAACATAAATGGTATCTTGTTTAACTACTAAAAAAACCAACAGGATCAATATGGAAAATGTGCACTGCTTGACAGGTTGCAATTGCAGGTTGATGTCACTGAGCCTAACCTCACTATAACTTTTTTTTTTATAAGTTGACAGTAACTGGTCAGGCACAGTGTTTCTGTTTGCAGAAAAGGGAAGCCAATACAGACACATAATCAATTCTGAATTGGGGCAAATCTGCAAATGATACCTTTTAACTCAAACCCCGAAATCTCAATCTAAATCAAACAATCCAACGATACAAAAAAGGAAATAAAGCGTAAAAGTGTTTGACTCCATCAGCACCAAAACAAATATGCTAGAATGGAAGATATCTTGAACACTGCTGAGATCAGGTCTGGCTGATATAAACACAATTAAACAGGACTTGTTGACTGCTAGATATTTTTGGACAATATCAAAGTCAGCTCAGAGCATTCAACATTAACGTCTGAAACCAGCACAACATCTCATTGGTAACACAAACAAAAGTAAAAGGCTCTCTACTTGGGATTGTCATTGCTTCAGTATTCTGCATAGTTTCCAAAGTTATATGCAATAATGAAGCTATAGATGTTTAAATGTCCAGCATAGCTTGTATCTAGACAGGTGCCCTTATTAAGTGCTTCAGACATCCATTCAAAGGAGGCATTGATTAATCCTCTTTAGTGAAAAAAAAGAAGATGCCAGCAAGTCACTTTTTTTTTAACATTGTGTATATATTGTTTTCCTTTGAATTAATATGTCCGACTCTCTTAGCCTTAATACGCTATAATCTATACCGCTATTAAATCTAGCACAACAGCAGATTGAAGTATCATTCAACATGATAACACTAGGTCAGAGTCAGGTCAATATAAACTACATGAATGTCAGCAACCAACTCATTGTCCTACCTCCCATTCTTGAGTACAGACCACCACCAAAGTAGCCATTGACAGGTGCTGCTGCTGCATACACAAAGATACTGGTGCTAAGGATGGACCCCCGACTGCAAACAAGCAAATAAGGCACTGCTTTCAACATTAGTCTCAATACTCAGAATTTATCATTATGTCATACTCCACCAATTTATCTAGCCATTTTAGTGAACAGTCTCCATTTCATCACAAATAATAATGATTTTAATCTTATTAATATTGTACGCTTGTGGATTTTGTGAGACTTTTTGTCTGCTGCTTCAACTATTAATACATAAACAGCTTCAATCACTGGTACCTTTTTGTCACAAGGACAACATTTGTTTTTTACAAACAAGTTACAGACCACCAAAATGAAACGATTCTTTGTAGGTTTTGCATTTGACAAAACAGTTATCCTCAGTTCACAGTGAGCTTGATTTGTGTATAATTCCAACCTAGTTTTTGCATCGTCCTTCAAGCTGGTCATAATGGTGTTACAAAAATAAGGTGTACCCAAGGGATAAGGTACATACAAACTCATGTAATCTATTTTTGGATATTCTGCTACGGATAGAGCAAAAGTAAGAAGAGTTGAATGTTACCTGAATAATACACTAGTTTACATGTATGCTTACCATCTTGGTTTTCATGTATTCTAACAGACCATTAAAAAAATCAACTTCAATTTCATCAGAACACTTTCAGAAATCATTCTGAATAAGGATAAAAATAAACTAAGATTCTCAATGGAATGCAACTCTTCCAAATTGGAAATTCATGCTGTTTTCATTATAAACAGTTAGCTTATGTCTTGAATTTTGGAATTATTATCAGACTGTATACATGCTGACAGATCTAGATTGATCCCAATGGGTATATGACTGTCCACTAGAGTTTCAATCTGACTTTCTCATCAGGAAGGCCACGTAGCCTTAACCCTAAAAGGGCCGGGGAGGGGGGTGGAATCTGCCCCCCCCCCTTCAACTTTTTCCGCGATAGCCTTTAAAAAAAAGCCCCAAGCTGTTACGACTTTTAAGCCTTGAGCCTTGATTTTTGATACCAAAAACATAAAAATCGGACCACGGGTTGCCACGCAGCAAAAAAATTTCGCAACCACCGTGAAAACTGAATTTTCCCATATACATGCTGTACACAGAGCAGAATTATCATTTGTAAATATGAATAATTAATTAGCCATAATTCCAAAGCCCTTTCACCTATTGTCATGACATTTCTTGGGTATATTTATGATGAGTTGCTCTATGCATGTACCGAGTTTCACAATTTTTCGTCACTCGATGGCCGAGATCTTCGGGCCGCCCCCCACCCCCCTGAGAGATGGTCAAAATAACCCGGCCCTTTTAGGGTTAAAAGAGCAATTTCAAATGAATTTTCTGTATTTTGAACGAACTTCATACTGGTGTCCTTAGAGGAACTCCTTCAGGAAAACGCCTGAGTATCTTGAGATGTTACTTACTCTGTGTAAAGATGTCCCCAGAGTGTAAGTACGATGACAGCAAGAGCTACAGTGGCCATGTGATAACCGCTACCAATCAGAGCAGAGAACAGCATGGGATGAGATGCAGGTCTGAATACATCACCATGCACCTGCTTCCATCCATACTCATCACCCAGATCACGTTCCTTGGTAAAGCCAATAAAACAGCAATATTTAGTTAACTGATAACAATTTATCATATTTGACTACTGGTTGGGGAAACTTTATACACTCTATGTACAAGTTAGTGTCCTGACGAACACTAACAATGTGCCATGTCTGTTCATGTTGAACATTTCCCGGTAAGAGATGTGCGATATAATGACATACAAATGAATTAGATAACAACACTCACTGACTTCCATATTGGTTTCCATCTCTTTCTTTTCAGTTGTATTATATAATGAACTGGAAACAATTGTAAATGTAGCTCTTTCTCTTTAAGCAAACTTCCCCTTTCCTGGGATGTGCATACATATTCCCCAAAATAGTGCTCATGGATTGGCATACTGGTCAAGTAAAACCATGCTCAGAGTTCTTGGTTTACTGCTTTGCCATGCGATCGCTTCAGTACCGCTACGATGTGCATTTGGTAAGAAAGAATTGAAGACCGACACCACAAAAACTGTTTATTAGTTTCCTTTTCAAGTTTTCATGTATCTTTTTGGCAGTGTTGTCCTTATTTTCCATGAAATTCCGTCCGTTTTCCGTATCATGCAGGACTTCAGACTTTAGAATATGCCGGCAAACACAAGCCATAGCTTTGGAAGCCTATTTCGGACACAACCTTATTTTGTCACTGTATGTAAGATTCAGTAAAGATTCAATTCTTTCTTACTAAATGCACATTGTAGCGGTACTGAAGCATGGCAATGGCCAAGCGCATGCACGTACATTATGTACAACGTGATGCAACATCAGCATCACTGGTAACACAGCACTACTGCGGGGATTTGTATTTCATTGGGAACCAGCTATGTTCGTGTCAAAATGCAAATTGCTAGTCTTGGTTCCATGATGCCTTTTGCAGTGCTTTCTGTGCACGCACGGTCTAATATGATTTAACATGCGGAATGACCGCAAAGAACGTCTTGAAACCAATACTGTCAAGTCGCCCGCATATCACAGCTGCTAAAGGCCTACTTGGCTCTCACCGCATGCACAGTGGTCCCTGATTGGTGCACAGCAAGCCGTCCGTCACGAATTATGCATCACAGAACGACACTCCATTGTATGCCATGGCTATATATATGTACGTATATGTATTCATGCACTATTTTCTGTATGCCCGCGCGTGGCCAGCAGGCTACCTCGTGTGTGTGCGTGCCTGCGGTGACATCTAGAGCGAAACTCCCGTGTTGTGTCAACTTGTGTGTGATCGTGGTGTTTGTTTTTTAAGAAAGCCGAAGAAAACGGAAGTTTCAATTTTACGAAAACGGAATTTTGATTTTACAAAATGGAAAAATTCAGACTTGAGGATTCATGGGTTAATGTGTACATGTACCATATCATCCAGGTCATCATCTTTGCTGTATCTGGCATAGTCCTTGCGCAGTGTCCTCATAAGAATCATGGAGACCAGACCCACAAGGAAGATGACCATCATGAAGGAATTGAAGATGGAGAACCAGTGAATCTATAAACAACAGACATTACAGGATTTGAAATCAACAAAAGAAACACTAAAAAATTTGTTGAATTAAACACTAGAGGAGTTGCTGAATTTAAACCAAGAAATGTCCTACATTCTCTCATTTAGACTAAGCCTACAGTCAGAACAATCCAAAGCAAAACCACTGAAATTTTAACAAATGAGACACTTTGTTGGTGCAAAGCTGAAAGCTCCCATATTAACTAACGAATAACGCGTTTGCATATAATAAAGTGCATATGTCATTGAATCATACTGCATTCCATATTAAGTGCTGCATGTAGTGCAAAACACACAACTCGGGGCGGACTCGGTTGCAAACCACGCTATCAATATGAGGAACACCAAGTTTCCATCTGTTATTTCAAGTGTAAAATAAAATTAGAGTAACTTTGTGCTCGGTTTCATTTGTAAAATCTGTGAAACTCCAAAATTTTACACAAAGTTTTTATTTTGTGATTGGAAATCTGAATATAATCAGGAGAATCTCACCTAAAAGGGTCCATTCAAGGCAAATAAACTAACAGTTTAGAATGTAACTATGCAGGGCCCTTTACATCAGATTGAACTACTTGAATAGATTCCTGCATTATAGATAACAACATTGTTGTAACCACAATGAGAGTCTGTTAAATTGCAAGTGCTACCTTAGTTATGTGCAAAAAAAATAGTACTGACCCTGTGGTTGAAGAAATTAGGGTCCAAGTATTTATCAAAACGTTTCTTGAAGTTCACTGAAGACTTCTTCCAATTCACCTGTAACCAAAAGAAAAACTTAAATTAATACCAAAGTACTCTATGGATACTTCCAAGGCAAAATAAATCTCTATTTCAGGTAGTTATAAAATACATATATAGGAAAATGTTACATGTACTTCAGCACCATGGCAAAGTTGTTTCTCAATAGATAAAAAGATGGCTGACTGCACAGTGCGATATGTAGAATTTCTAAATAAAGTGGGCTTGGTTTTGTACCCAGTGAAGTATCATTGGGATTACAATAACAAGTGAGATTTATGCAGTAGCATCTGATCTAATTTCCTGCTGCACTGCGCTGCTACGCCCAAGTCACTTTACATTCCAACATTATACTAGAAACTATGTAATATGGTGTAATATGGAAACTTCTTGTACTCTCAACACCAATACCAACACCACCACCACCACTGATTAAAACAGGAAAAGTTACGACATTTAGATCACATAAACACTGCCCAACCTCAACTATCTCTTGCCAAGAAAGGGAAATACTCAGAATACTTAGTTAAAGGGCATTGGAGATGGGTTTACTCCAACAATCTTGAGTTATTTCAACCCTAACCGTCCCAGATTCATCAAAATCCACACCCTGGTTTTTGGTGGATTTTGGCAGCTCGGTTACAGTATCATCTACATGTACATGTTAAATATTAGTTTTCAGTTTTCATGTGAGCCATTACTACTGAATCCATTACAATAAAATCCACTAGCACTGTCACTGGTGGATTTTGGTGGATTGTTGGTGCATTTGGTACTCAAGTCTTTTGTACACATCTCAAAGTGATGGATATTGATGGACTTGGGAAAGCTCCAAGTATTTATACATGTACCTAGGGAATTAGGGGTTTACCTGGTATGTGAATGGTATTTTGTTGCCCTTTTCCAGTTTGACCTTAACCTCACTCGTCAGATTGACATCTACTATCTGGTTCAGATTGTAACCAATGTCCAGTTTCTTGTGTGTCCAAATGTAATAGTCTGGTCCCTTCTCTGGGTTGTCATCAACTTCACCAACAATGCCTGAAAGACACAAGATGAGAACAGTTTAGGATCCAGGCTTCAGATTGTTAGGTGCATGATGTTTGTGGTTCTGTTCACGTATTTAACTCAAATGTTGGCCCTGTAAAACTTTTAATAAAAGATCCCAAGGGGTAATGGTTTACATTTACTTCTTGAATTGTATCATTCAACATTCAATACAGACTTATGTATTAACCCTAACCCCCTAGGCCCTTGTTGCTTACAACCATCCTCAATCCTCCAAAATCCTCCAAAATTTTGCAACTCCGCCTAAATTTTTCAAAATTGTCAGACAGTCCTGCCTCAAAATGCATTCATCCTCAATCCTCCAAAATCCTCCTCATCCCAAAACTTTGCACTCGTGTTTAAATGAAGGATAACCAACACCAAATCCTTCAAAATCATCAGACAGTCCTGCCTCAAAATGCATTCATCCTCAATCCTCCAAAATCCTCTTGTGCTTCAATCACCATTCATCCTCAATCCTCCAAAATCCTCATGTGCTTCAATCACCATTCATCCTCAATCCTCCAGAATCCTCATTTGATTCAATCACCATTCATCCTCAATCCTCTAGAATCCTCCAAAACTGCCAGGAGGATTTTGGAGGAGTGAGGTGGGTTAGGGTTAACGTCATGTTTCTTTATCTAGACTCAAATTACAATAAATTTTACAATTTTTAAAATGGAACTGAGTTGCAAACATGGACAATGATGTGAAAACATAAAAATGTTTGAATTGATAATTACTTCTTACTCCAATGCAATCTTTTATTTTTGTCCAGACTTACCCCAGATGGGGAGGTCATCTATGTACATCTGATACCAGTAATGATTCTTTACAGCATATACAAAGGCTTTGTAAGAATCCTCTGACATCTCAACCTCACAGTACTTGGTCTGTGGTACATCAGCTGAAAATAAAGCAAAACATTAAATTCATATCACCATCTGTATTAGTGTAATGATTATGAATAAGAAAATGACAAAGGATTTAGGACAAGGGGGCGAGAAATCATTCAATCCAACCAACATCATCTTCAGTGGAGATTTTCTCTGGCATCGGCATTGCATGTAAATGCACATAATGTACAGTGTACCTTGAAATGGCTGCGTATGTACCCTGACACATACAGGACCTTCTTTGGGGCCTTCTCTAAAAAAAAACCTAACCCCAAAAAATGTTTTAAATGCTTGGCATAACAATTTATGCAGATATCTTTGCAATGAAATATTAGAGAGAGTAGGTAACGATTAATTGCAAGAACATGTACACCTAGGAGCCACGTTGTGTCATGGGTATGCGCAACCCAAGTAAACTGCTGGTTTGCCAAACACGCAACCACAAAATTTGGTGATTTTGGATTTCCGTAACACAAAGAAAAGGGAGGGAAAACCTCTTATTTCCTCATGTGCTGCAAAACGTTAAAGAGTGATAAGAAGTTTCATCCAAGGTCAAATAAACTAATGTCACAATCAATAGGATTGAGAAGATTATCTCATTGAACGAAGTATTTTTCAACCTTTTTAGAAAAGGGTTTGCGCATATGGATTCTATGAAATGCGTAAGTTCTTTTCTGCACACAAGAACAGGAACAGGAAGCTTGAAGGAGGCACTGCCGTATGCGTTTAGCAAAACACGCATTCATGGCTCGATTCCTGCCTCATGAGAGTGAAAGCCTAGTTATAGTATACATAGCCAGTCAAATTGATCTACCTGAGCAACAGCTGGAAACCACCTTACTGAATTGAACACATACGTAGAAGGGTACACGTTCATTTATATATTGTACTGTAGCCAATCATACCAAACCATATGCAGTGTGCAATCATTTATGCTCACAAAGGTCTTAGTCTTTGGGACATGTCAACAAATAATATTTTTACTCTATGTTGAGAACAAAGCCATATGCTACGCCCTCTCTGAACCAATCAATAATGCATCGTTTGTAACCTGTACACGTGTCGTCAATTATTTGCAAGAAAAGTCCACCATTTCACAAATTCACACTATTACACTGTATACATCACAATTCATATTATGGGAAAAAGTGGAGAAAAAAATACAACTGAATTTTTTCTTTTTACATTTTTAGAAACATGTATACATTATGATGTCAATGTGAAGATTTATTTCCGTGAATTTTCTCTCACCTGCATGCAAGACCTACACCTCTTATCCTAATTTGCCATATTTTGTAACTCTTGTAATCAATCTTGAATTGAGTAAGTGAACTAAACTGAACTTTAAATTGAGAGCAAAATGCAAACAAAGCAAGACTTGGGTTTTGCCCAGTATTTCTTTATCCACGGATTCAATTCAGTTCTTATGGGGCCCCTTGAAGTGTTGTCATGGAAGTTGCAGTACCGTAAATTGGTTATCCCATTCAATAACATAATCATACATCTGGTATCAACTAAGGATAAGAATTCATGTTTCAATTTGGTGAATGTTTGGTAAACAATCACGTATGCATCATTTAAAAGTTTAAATATTTAGCCAACACTTTCCCAAGGCTGCAACAGAATATGTGTGGTTGAATAATGGAGAGGCATTGACACTCACAGGCATATTGGAAACACCAAACACAATTGTCTGCCTCACCATACATGGCTCTAATAATATACATGTGTAGGGCCCCCCAAAAAAATTAGTTGTGCTTCCAATTACATGGCATTTGAAAATAGGGTAGATAGGTAGGTAATTTTTTTTTGGCAATTTTTTTGTGTGTACGATCATATGGAGGTGTCTGCGTGTAGTCAAGGGTAAAAGGTAGCAACTGATGATTTCCATGTTTTTTTATATGCATTTTCCCAAAAAAACATTAGGGTAGGGGCTGTCAAAATAGGGTACGTAGGGTAACCGAAAGCAGAACTACATGTACGGTGCTTCTCTGGCTTTGAAAGGAAAACAAGACAAGGCAAGCTGGTCCCACAGCACACAATCCTATTCCACCGAGTCAGAATGGCTTTTTACTGCAATGTTTTTCATGCACCTCAATGGGCTGGATTTCGCCTTGTACAAGGTATTCCTATATGATAACACTGCCCGACTCTCTTCACCAACAAGCACCATAGACACAAGTGACAGTCAGTCAGTCAGTCAGTCTGATACAAAGAAGACCATAACAAATATTCATTAAAAACAAGGAGTGAAAGAGAATCCGTTTCATACTTGCAAAATCTATGTCCAGTCCACTGAATTCCAGCTCAGTTCCCTGTAGTGCTTCTCCCAATGTCTCATGATAATGACTGATGTCTTTCTTGGGTCCTCGGCAGAAAGGTAGGGAAAAGAAACCATAGGTTTCTTGTCGGTTGTGGTATGGTCCCACGGTGTTCATCCATAATACAACTTCCTCTTTTGTTGTGTACTGCCAAGAACAATATATATGATTATCAAATTACCTGCGTGTACATGTAAATAGATGTGTACGTGTATGGCATTCGGCCTAGTGTGTTGTCATGCGCACTGCAGACTTCCAGACCACTCTTCAATCATTGTCAAAATGGCTGCCCACAACTTGTGTCTGCTGTCCGAACGATGTGTGCACTTAAAATGAGCTCTAAAAACACCTTTTTCCCGAGATGTTTTCAGTTTTGCGGAGCCTTCTGGATTCGTCTTCAATGAAATCATAAGGTGAGGTAAATATTTATGTGTTTGGCGGCAGATAAGTGACATCCATATACGGAATTCTTTCCTTTGGTTCTTGCTGAAAAATTGTTTGGAAAAAATATTGCAACCTGACACCATTTCAGCGGTTGTGTACAAAGTCTATGGAGAGTCAAGATTTTTTTTAAAAGTGTTTCCTAACAAAATTGGAAATGTTTCTCAGTCCCAGATTCATGTCTTATCATCATTTTTGCAATGACTGACCTTCATTGAGATGATATATGAAGAATTAAGTGGTCAGGTTGCAACATTTTTTCCAAATACAGATGGCGATCACCGCGATGTACTGTGAACGCGCAAGGCACGCTGAATCGCACTTCACCAACCATAAACCGCGTTTACAAAATCCACTTTTAACTTATTTGACCAACCAAACTAGTTGGCGACATTAAGAACATATAGGTATGTCATAAATAATGGGCAGGGTTTTGAATTTTTGAGGGAAACTTGGGGGTAAAATGACGATGACGACAAAATGCAGCACGAAAATAAAGATGGTGATCACCGCCCGATGTACCAAGTCTACCGTGAGCACGCAAGTCGTGCTGCACGGCACTAACCGGCCCGTAAACCGCGTAGGAAAATCGTAATTTCTACCCCAAGAAGGTATCATTACAGTGAGAGAAGTCTGCTTTAGGCCAAAAAAAAAAATAGTTCTGCTTCCGATTACATGCCTTTCAAAAATAGGGTCGGTCGGTCGGAATTTTTTTTTTTTTTTGCCAATTTTTTTTATGCAGATTGAATGGGGTATTCAATTATATGCGAAGTTTTAGCCTGAACTATTTCCATTGCACTACGAAAGCTATACACAAAATGGCCACCAAAAAGTGAATAAAACCTACCTTAATTGTCCTCAATATATTTACGTTCGATAATTTGTTAAAAAAATTGTGGAAAATTCAGGTCGTTCGCACCATATGCACAACGCTAGTCAAGAAGGGGAGCTGGCCAAAACTCCGAAGTGTGTGATGCACTGTACATGTACATGTACATGTGCCCGCGGCCAACGGGTCGAACATTTCGGGAAACACGCTGCATTGTATCACTCCAAATACGAGCAGTGCGATCTCAAAATGAACTCTTGAGCACAGAAAATACATACACAGACAAGCTATATCAAATCTGTGAATTAACTTGCAAAAATGTTCTTTCTCCACCGGTGTTTTTCTTTTTTTTACGATGTCGAATCCGACCAGTTGACAGAGCAGCCTGCGCCTGCATAGCCATGCTATATCGCATAGCCGTGCACAGACTAGTTACCGCATTTTCATCATTGGCCCCTGCTAGTCGCGTGATTGTAGTTGAATCGCGAAGCGAATTTGTAAAAATAACGGAGGTTTCTTTTGAAAAAAATAGCGAATGTAAGTAAGAAAACAATAAATACAAGCATTTTTTGATGCAAAGGGTTGTTGACAGGTATTTTGTGAAGACAGACAAGACATAAGGTTTTTATTTTTTTTTTTTTTGGAATTGCCGATAAAATTTTTAGGGTCGCAGCCTAAAAATAGGGTCGGTCGGGTAACCGGAAGCAGAACTATTCTTTTTTTTGGCCTTAGGTTGACAATGTCATTTTTTAGAAATTCTTGATTGGCGCTCTGTGAAGTACCCGGATACAATACGCGGCTGCGGATGAAGAGCGCACACAAGAGGGCGCGCTTCACTGTAGAGGGCTTCAAAGCTTTTGGAATGACAGGCAACAGCAGCGGTGCGCTTTGCCAAAGTTGACGCACGCTCAGTGGATGATTTAAGCTCTTGTCTGGTTCCCTGACCCCATTGGCCTTTTGACTATAATTAGGGTGGCCGGGAAACAGTCTGGTAAATATCAGAGACGCCATGCTGTTTCAAAACCGTCTGCATTCTTAGACAAATTACCATGACTTTTGGATAACTAGACCTCTGAAGATACCGAATTTAACAATTTTGTGCTATTTAGCAGTCATACTATAGCTGGGTTGATTTTCTGCTGACAAAATAACTTTGATCTTTAATTAATTTTCGGCTCCCCTAGCAACGGGACCCTCCTTGCATATACCACATGTGGGATGTGTGACATTAAATACGGAGGTAGTCCAGTATTTCTGTCACATTTATGGGACTATAGAGTCGCTAGTTTTTGAAAATTCGCCAACGAATGACCGTATGTTTTTGCCTAGTTCAGGATCGCGCGTGCACTTACGACCCAACTACATGCGCGTTAATCGATTTTGTGTGACGTATTCTGTGCTGTGTCAAATGTTTTGGAAAGATTCCCATATCTGGCCATCACTTGTCACCCTGTGCACAAACTGTATGAGACTGGTCTGAACATTTCTAATTGTTTTCTCAGTAAATACTTCAATATTTTCCCTGCTAAATTTGACTTTTTAGGACATATTATCACTTTCTGATGGCTGATAGGTCACTGAAGGACAAAATGAGTGATGGCTAGCTTGAGTAACTCCAGCTTAACAAGCTCATCAGGAATTCACTTCAGCTGGAGTTACTCAAGCTAAGTGATGGCCAGATATGGGAATCTTTCCAATGTTTTCGGTCCGTGTGTGAGTTCGTGCCGTTGCGCTGCAGAAAAAAGTTTAAAAATCAAAATCATTTAAGTTTTTCTCTTTTCAAAATTTGCTGGAATTCTCTTGAATGAACTATTTTTGGTAAATTAAATAATACTCTATCAGAAATAGCTTGAGTAACTCCAGCTGACATGTTCCATATTCATTCACATGTAACGCTGGAGGCAAAACCTGTTCGTTAGAATGTGGTAGCAAGAGACCCTAAAAAAATGGCCTCTCAAAAATTGTTCATTTTCACCTCTAATATCCCACCCCAGAGTTCATTTACATACCTCATACATTAAGCAGTCATTTACGAAGCCTAATGATCAACTTGAAACAGACCACACACAAAAAAAAGTGAAAAAGCAAGACAACGAGAATGCCCTCCAAGGCAACGCAACAGACGAAAATTGAACTCACTTGCGGCGCCTGAAAGCGGTGTGGTACCCACATACATCGCGCGCGCAGATTTTTGTTGATGTCATCACATGATGCATACATTTACATAATTAGTAAAACAAAATGGAAGACAGCCGTTGGAACTGGCGTATTTGTACGGACAAGCCACCGAAATCGTCAAGATTTTTCACTTTTTTTTTGTGTGGTCTGTTTCAAGTCGATCATTAGGCTTCGTAAATGGCTGCTGAATGTATGAGGTATGTAAATGAACTCTGGGGTGAGATATTAGAGGTGAAAATGAACAATTTTTGAGAGGCCATTTTTTTAGGGTCTCTTGTAGCTGGAGTTACCCAGCCCTAAATTTTATCATTGGGTTGTCATTTAGGGCTGGAGATAACTTTTCACGTAACCCAGCAGCGTAGGCAGGTCCCCAAAAAAATTGCGAAAAATTTTCGAAAATGTTCAATTTTGTCCCCGTTACACACTAATTGCAACTGCAACTCACCCCAAACTTGCCTGGAATAACCATTACACAGGTCCTTGAAGTAAAAAACGATCCACGATGAAGATTCAGCCTACAATTGCAGTGAAAAAAGGAGGAATAACCGCTAACCTGACAACCTTGCAGGCATGGCCAGGACTGCAATTGGTTTGTGCACAAAAAAAAATTGTGTACAATGAATGGCTGTCGATTACCATGCACAGCGCGCTGGTACTAGTCCTTTCTGCCGGCTGCGCACGCTGGCTGTTAGCGCATGACGTCACGCGGAAGCGTAACACCCGATGACTGTTTCATGCACTATCGGTTGCCGTTCCAGTACCGCAGCTGTGATGCGAGTGGTAAACCTCATATTAGTTTATTAGCAATTTTTTTGGGGACCTGCCTACGCTGCTGGGTTACGTGAAAAGTTATCTCCAGCCCTAAATGACAACCCAATGATAAAATTTAGGGCTGGGTAACTCCAGCTACAGGTCTCTTGCTCGGTCATACTAAAAAGCGTCAACACAGCGTCAACACACTCCAAAGCGTCAACACAGCGTCAACACATCCAAAATGCATTAAAAGTGACAAAAGCAGTATGTAGCCCATATAGTATGGTCATAAACAAGATTTAGGCTTAAAATTAATAGGTTAAACGTCTGAAACTTGCGATTTTCAGTTCAAGAAAATTGGCTCTCCGTGCCGCTCTGAAATCGGCTGCCATGTTGCCTCAGTGGCAGCGCGGACCATACCATTATGCTAAAGGGTGATAGCGTTGTACAATAAACCAACAGAGAGGGCGCGACCGGCCAATACCAATAGATATCCATTTCAATAAAGTAAATGAAACATAAACACAATTCACAAAGTAATGATCCACCACTCCGATCCTCAGTTCTCGAGATCTGGTATCCCTCTGTTGTTTATGACAAGATAATGTCATTACCTACACACCCCTACTTGAAATGGTGTAGTCCAAGCTTTGTGCGAAGTCAAGATGGTGGACAACGGCCGTGCGAGTGAAAGGTCTTTTTTTTTGCGTGAAAATACTATATTTTTAACAACGAAATGGAAACTCAAACCAATGGAAATTCTCTTTTATTCTATACTTTACAATTATATACCATTTTTGGTAATTCAGAATGTGTTTTGGATGTGTTGACGGTTGTTGACGCTTCTGTCATGTGTTGACGCTGTGTTGACGCTGTGTTGACGCTTTTTAGTGCGACCCCTCTTGCTACCACATTCTAACGAACAGGTTTTGCCTCCAGCGTTACATGTGAATGAATATGGAACATGTCAGCTGGAGTTACTCAAGCTAATCAGAAATGTGTTTGATTCGGGATCTGGCAGAAAAATAGATTTTCTCGCTTGCTTTTTTTTCGCGCGAAGTAGGCCTAGTAGTACAGTGTTTGATCGGTTCGGAACTGATTGAATCAATCCGGAACTCAACTAGGAAAAAGGGCATCGGTACATTTGACGTCGTAAAGTCAAATTAAAAGGAGCTTAAATTTGGAAAATTATTGTGTAGTATCTCCATCACTCAAGGTAAACTTTTTAACCAATGTCACTCGAATTCCTGGAGTAGTTGGGCCGAAAGCAGCCTGAATGATGTTTGCTATCCGGAACAACCCTAGGAAAACGACTGTAGTGTAGTGTAGTTTCGAGAACGAGAATTTCGTTTAAATAAAACAAAACAAAAAAGTTGACGACATTCATCACTCATCCCAACAGACTTAATGTAAAATCGACAAAGTGACACAAACTGAAATTTTAAATTCTTTCCTAAAGTAATGAAAACAAATCAATCAGTTCGTCTACCATGTCTAAATTATATGGCATGCTAGCGGCACAAAATCACAACTTACTGTATGGGTGTGTTCATCTGCTTTAACAGTCAGAAACACGGCAGAAAGGACACAAGATAATCTTAAAATTCCCCTCCACATCTTGGATGTATTGTCAATCTACAAAACCTCAAAACATAGGCGATGATGAGTGATTCTAAAATGCTAAATCAGTAGTTTAAAAAAGCAAGTACGCAGTTCGTACAAGCCAGCGTACAGCAACAGAAAAATGGCTGCGCCACGTCATAAATGATTACATACTTTATTTGACGCGATATTGGTGGCGCTGTTCACCACGCACGGCCGGTTTATAGTTCAAATCAAAACGAAAGGAAACTGGAGTGGGCGTACCCACGTTTTTATCACCAGCAATTAAAAAAACCGTTACGTTTTCCCTTAATTTCATTTCAAAATAAAATAAAAAACGACACTTTACAAGAAATTTATTTAAAGGGCCTCAATTAATACCCAAATCATCTTTTCATCAGTTTAAACTCGAGCAGTTTATTTTATTCAATCACTGTGATTTGTTTCACATAATTTACAAACCATTTACAACTTTTTTTAACCTTCACATGAATCTCCAAAACATTGCTGGCTTTATGTAGTTTTCAAGACCTTTGCATATTTGTATTAAAAGAGTATATTCCATAAAACTGAAAAACCTAAGAAATGACATGATTAATTTAATGACGTCGATCAATAAAATGAACATGTAGCTTCTGGGTCACGTTTGGATGGTATGCCATTATGTATTTCCGGTGTGGGAAGAATTCTATACATGGACATCACAAACAAAAAATCATGCAGTGACCTATCAGCCATCAGAAAGTGATTAACATGTCCTAAAAAGTCAAATTTTGCAGGAATAATATTGAAGCATTTTATGAGAAAACACTTGGATTTTTTCAGACCAGTCTCATAGGGTTTGTGCACAGGGTGTCAAGTGATGTCCAGGTATGGAACTCTTTCCAATGCCGGGTGTAATTTTGAAGAACAAATTGCCATTTCTAATACTGTACCTAACATGTTGCATCATTCCAGTCCATGTAGCACAGTGTGCCCAATTCATTTCAAGTGGTGCCAGTGGGGTACTGTAGGTGTGGCTAGAATTCACACCATACCAACACATAAAGCGGATGTGGATTTCTGTCTCTTCTTTTAATAATGAAGTAAATTTAATTTTTGATATTTTGTTTTGTCTTTCACTGCTAGGATATTAAATGATTAGCGTCTTGAACCATGATTTGTAGCTTGAACTATGATCCGTATTTTTAAATACAATTTTAATACACTGCCAAACATTATTAAAGTCACTGAACATCATTTCATAAAAAAAAAAAATTGGATCGGATCTCGGAAGCTGCAGGCCAGATTGTTGGTTGGATGACTTAACATTTCTCTCAAGAATTACCATATTATTATATACATTGTAATAACCTTTGGCATTTGACCTTATTTTGACCTTTGACCCCATAGCTGTAGGTCAGACGAAGAGGTCACCATAAACATTTGTTAATGTTTGACCAAGGCCAACATGTTGACAGCGCTACTTTTGTTATTTGAGCTTATTTGAAATTTGATGTTATGTCGACCTTGAGCCCATGAGGACCTTTGACCCCAGTTTGGTCATGTGACATGTTGGGGCTGGGCTACTGATACTTTTGACAAAGTTTGGTTGAAATCTGTCAAAATAAGTAGGAGAAACAGACAATGTGAATGTGATTTGTTAAACTGCTATCGGCAGCTAATAAAAATGCCACCATTCACAATTCTTTAGTTTGTGTTGTCTTGAACTCAGTCTCATTACGTGTATTAAAGGAAAGATACATTTGCAAACATCAAAAAACGAAATGATCAAATTATCACGAAATACCTTACTGAATTGTTAGGGATTGACAGTCTAAAGCATCCTGTAAAATCGTGGCTCCTGGTTTGCTGACATTTTCAAGAAAAACTGTATTTTTTCAACGCTGGTCGGCCGACCAGCGTTGGAAAACACTGGCTTTTTCAAAAACTGTGCCTTTTTTTTCATATTTAGTTATTCCACATTTTCTTTTGCACTAGATTACACACCTGTAACGGGGTACAAACCTGCTAAGTGATTCTTTGACCTTACAATTCCCCAAAGTCTTTACGTTTCTCCGTTTCATCTTAAGTGGGGTCGGGGAACCAGACTATAAGAACATGATTGGTTTTCTTGGTTTTTCCAGCATAAACAAGCCCAAAACATGAAACAAGTCAGATGAACAAGATTTGCTATAACATACTAATCCTCCAAATCCATTTATTTCTGAAAAATGCAGCAAAAGCAAATGTTGTACATTCCCTTTAAAGGGGTTCATATGGATCCTTGTATGAAATCCTTGAATGCTCCTCAGAATGCCATTTACCTTTATTTTCAATCTTTTTATTTCCATGACCCCCCCCCCTTCTTCTTTTTTTTTTATCATAGAGCCATATTAAATAAACATGTAATTGTTCTCGTTTTGTTTTTGTTTTTGGTATAAGTGAAACATTGATGTCATTTGACATAAGCTTTATTGTCACACATCAAGCATACAATTTGTTTGTATGTTTGAGTGTGTGTGTACATGGTCAACTCTGCTTTTAGTGGTGAGGGGTGGGAGTGGGATGTTTCTTTGTCGGTTTAAAACAAGACAAACTATTACAATGAGCCTTGGTACCTTTTAAGTTTAGAATAATAAATTCAAAATATAGAGAGCCACCAAGCCTTTAAGTTTTTCTAGTTCACATTGACATTCATATACTATCATGCAGTTAATCAGCTGTCCTTTATTCATGTGTGGTATACCACACAAACACAAATGTGTCTGTAAGCATCATGAATAACTTCATTGTCATTCACGCAACAAATTTCAAATTATGTCACATACATCTTAGAAAATGTAAAAACTGCAGTGCCTTGGTGCAAAAGAAATACAGTTTTGCTCAATTTAATGGGTTTTTGTGTGAAATGCTGCTATTTGTCAGAAAACTCCTGGTCTGTTGAATGAGTGCCTAACATGACATCAAAACCAGAGCCCAAGGTGTCAGATGTTTCCTACAGAGTGTGCCAAAAAAAGTGCAACATTCAGAAAACAAATAATTAAAAATGTTAATGTTTTTTTCTTCAATGAAATGATGTATTATTTCTCAATCCACTCCTTTTTACCTCATTCCATTTAGGTCCCTAGATCCAGAAATACATGCACAATCAATCGACCTATCGCAGTAGAATCGTGTCAACGCAGCTTGTGAAGTATTGTCCAATTACATGATATACCGTTTAAATGGACACGGAACGCACAAAATCTGAGACAAACAAAACTCAACGTACAAAAGTTCCATAGGGTTGTCTAAGGGGTGTGGCTAACTCGCAAACGGCGATAGGTCAATTAAGTGAAAGGGTGTAAATTTTACTGGGGCCTCTCTCACCTGGACATGCTGAATCTGGGTTAAGCATTGAATAGGCATTGAAATTGGTGAAATCACAGGTGAGAGTGGCCCAAGCAAAATGTACACCCTTTCACTTAATTAATTGTGCAGTCAGTGCGACAGTTCCAAATCATCGACACTTCCAGATCACTTGATTAAATAACAATTAATTCAAGTGTAGCCAAACTTGTTTTCGAGAATTTTTTTCACCAATTTGAAGGTCAATAATTTTGCAATTGTCGGTAAAAGAAAGTTTAGAAATCGCTTAAACATTACCCACGATCCAGTTCGGCAAAACATCTGCTTGTTTTGTAACTGGCCTGTGAAGGAAGTGCGTAAAGGCAAAAATCTGGTTTCCTGTGGAACGTAGTCAACATTTATTGTTTTTTTCTTCACAATTTTCGGTTTTCTTGTAAGGGAAAAACTCAAGTATCACTGAGTAATAATGATTTTGGCATTTGAATTAAATGAATTGCCGTATTCACCGAAAGATTTTTATCCCCGCATGCGACAGTTGCGGATCACCCATGCACACATGAAGAAGGCGTGACAAACGACGCGCGCGCTGAGCATGCTGTGAGTGATGTATTTGTACATGTACCAGGTAGCACAGCGTACGGGATCCAGAACTGTCGAAAGTGATCTGCAACTGTCGAAAGTGATCTGCAACTGTCAGGTTCTGCAACTGTCCTGTACAAAAGCCAGGATTTATTTCCCTTTAAGTTGAGTCTGTGTGGACATATTTGATTTTAACTTCAATAGGAGGAATTTTACTACGAAATGATGCAACTCGGACACGGAAACCCCGAACATAGACGGGCAGTGGCGTAGCCAGCTTTTGATGTCAGGGGGGCAACTGCACTCGCACATCTGCGCCGAAATATAGACATGTGTTTTTCTCTGGACAGTTGGCCTCCGTAAAATTAAAAAGTAGGGGGGGGGGGCCTGGGCTGGTACCCATCTTCCAAATGGGGGCGATCTTCAAAACTGACCATTATTATTAGGTGAGACTAAGAATACGCTCAAGAAGCGTTTCTATGCCCACCGGTCAACGGTCAACACCAAGAAACTAGACACCCCTGTTGGTCATCACTTCAACCTGCCTAACCACTCCATTTCTGATATGATTTTGCAGGGCATTGAATCTCTTGGCCATCGCAAGGACTCAGTTCGCCTCAGCAGAGAGAAAGTGTGGATGAATCGTCTTCGAACTATTCAACCACATGGTCTCAACATCCAACTTGGGAATGATTAATCCTTTTCTTCCTCCATTGTCTTCTGTTACAGATAATCCACCTGGACTTCCTTGTTTGTGTTTACCCATCTTCCCCCATCTTTCATCCCTTTCCACCTCCATACTGTCCCCCCCCCCCCCATCATCATCACTCAACACTCTTTTGTCCGTTCCCACTCCCTGTGACCTTTGATCCTTCCCCTTTCTGGTCCCTCCCCTGTTTACACCAGACCCCTTGTGGTTTGCCATCTCCCTTTGTTCCTTTGTTCTCTCATCCACCCTCCCCTGCATCTTTCCACACCTTTCCCACCTAATCCTCCTTTTGTGTTTCTTCTTTCAGCCCTGCATGTTTGTGTGCACCCCCATGTTAATGTATGTACCTCTGTCATTTCTGTTTTAGCCTCTGAAGAAGAACTTGCTAAGTTCGCAACGTCAGGCCACATTAATTTTTAGATTTATATATTTCAGGTCCATCCAGTCAGTAAGCAGTTTGCAGCAGTCTTACTTTTTTTCATTATTATGTATACTAGGAAATATATGCAGATTTTGCATTCATATGCATTGTTATGGTTTGGGAGATTGGTTTTATTTTTTGGTTTCATGACAAACTCTCTAACCATTTATGGAAATAGTTACTGAAGAAAAATCTTTTACAAAAGGGGGGGGGGGGGCAACCCTCCTCTGGATACGCCACTGTAGACGGGTGCACAGCGGTTTGTATAAAAAGTGATCCGGAACTGTAGCACTGATTTCTAGATCTAGGGACCCAAATGGAATGTGGTAAAAAGGAGTGAATTAAGAAATAGTCATGCTTTAATGTAATATAAAATATCATTGAAGGAAAAAACATTTAACAATTTTAATTATTTTGTTTCTGAATGTTGCAATACTTTTGCACACTCTGTATTCTCATAAAGTTCAGAGGCATGAGATTTGTACTTAATATGCTTTCATACACATCTATGAAATTCATTTCATGGCCCTTTAAAATGGGTTCTATATGAACTTAAAGGGAAAATACATCATTTGCTTTTGCTGTAATTTTCAGAAATGGATGGAATTGGGGGGTTGGAAATATATAGCAAATATAGTTACACTGACTTTTTTGAGGTTTTGGGTTCGAAAATGCTATAAAAACCAAGAAAAACAATCATTTTCCTGTAGTCTGGTTCCCTGACTCCATATAAGAAAAAACAGAGCAGTTTACATACAGTGGGGAATTGTAAGGTCAGGGAACCAGTCTAGCTGGCTTGTACCCGTTCATAGGTGTGTAATCGATTGCAAACAAGTGCGATGGTCAATTGGGGCCAGTATTTGAAAAAAAGCCAGTGTTTTCCAACGCTGGTCGGCCAACCAGCGTTGGAAATTGATACAAAAATACCACTTTTCTTGAAAATGACAGTATACCAGGTGCCATGATTTTACAGGATGCTTTACACTGTCATTCACTAACAGTCCAGCAAGGTATTTCAAAATGATTTGGTAGTTTTATTTTTTGATGTTTGCAAATGTTGTATTTTCCCTTTAACTCAGTTTGAGTGTTTAAAAAGATGAAATATTTCTCTACCTAAAATCTTTTTGCTGTATGATAGAAAATTTGCCTTACAATTCTTTAAATTTCCTTCATTCTTTTTACTCGAGGCATTCTTGACTCAATTTGAAAATGATAATTCAGGATCCTTGAAATAGTGTTAAAAAAAAAAATTGTAAACAATCCTTCCAAAAGCTAATGTCAATTAAAAGAGCTCATGAAAGTATTTCCACCATCGCATGTGTTAGGATGAAAACAAACAAATACAAGGCTAGATCTTCACAAAATGTGTTGATTATAGACAGAGTGAGTTGAAACTTCTTGATGACCGCTTGAGGTATGCTGCACATCATTGCTGCAAAGCTAAGAACTTTCACCATAACTCCACTTGATGGTTGCTGCAAAGGAACAGAGAAACACAACTACAGTATAGAGCATAGATCATTTGGACACTGTACTTTTTCCTAAAATAACCATGAACTCAGTCTGCAATATCAACCATTTCCTATGATACTGTGATTGAACACACATTCCATACTAGCTGGTTGCAAACAAGGTGAGGGGATTCTAAGGCACAAACACAGTAAGAACAAGTCTCGTAAGATGTATGCAATGTCCTTACAAGAAAGCAATCAGAGATAAGAGGGGCTACAAAGGAAAGTGGAAAGAAGGTGAAACAAGATAGATTGTATGCATATGTAAAACAGATACATATGAATGCAGTAATGGTCGTTATTTTGGAGAAAACAATGGAGAGCATGAAGCAGGCAGAGAATTCTACAGTGAATTTACTGCACTGCCCTGTTTCAGAGGTATAAAGCAAGTGCTGGAGCTTGTCTTAGCACAAACTTGGTGGATTGAGAAAACTGTTTAAGTTTTCTGATGCTCATCATTTATTCCTAACAAAGTGGTGAAATTAAAAAGCAAATATTAAACTCCGGGCAGCTTCAAAGAAACTAGCATTTATGACTTTATTAGACACAGCTGGTCATGTGTTTTATTGTTCATAACTTGTCACAAGATGAAAGGGTGTTGCAAACTGCCCCCCCCCCCAATGGAAAAAAACAAACACCACCACTACCCTCTTATGAGGGTAACACATCAATTTTTCGGGGGAGGATTTGTATCCTCTCCCCCTCTGTAATTTGTTACTGTTCACTAGTGTTCAGCGTTTTGACAAAACTACCATTTAACACATCGTATCAATACGATATCACACATCAAGCACAGACATACATATCAATACAAATCAGTGTATCATTTACAAATAATAACAATCGCAACTCACCAGAGTCTGGGGGCGAATAGAGAAGAACATGACTTCTAACGCAATGAATGGAATGATTACTGACTACAAAGATTGAAAAACGAAAACAGAAAGAAACTGTCATCAAATCAATACGAGTCAACATTGCCTGTTTTTTTGATGATACAAATGAAGTGAGAAACAAAGTTCTATGGGGAGAGGAGCCATCCATAAATGCTGACTTTTTAGACCCCCCTCCCCCATACGCAGTGATTCCAAACCCCCCTCCCCCGTACTCATACACATTTCATGTCGTTTCCCTATATACATGTATGTACATTACAAACCATTACGAATGCGCTAGGCTTGCTGGCTAATTGAAGCAGTCTTGTTTTTTGTTTAGTAATATCACGGTCTCTAAATTTTCATGACCTCCATAGACATTGTCGGACGGTGGCACTCGCAAGATAAATCTAAATGGTGGGGGTGAAGGGAACTGTGTTATTACGGTTTTCAATGTATAAAAGCTGGTTCTGGTAGGTATTAAATACGGGGAAGTACATGAAGTACATTGATTTCATGACAATTTATTTATAGCAAATTATCGCTCTACGTATGTACGCATTGACTTGGAACTCCACCTCCCCATGCATGGTGTACACAATGTTAACAACCCCCTCTCCCACCCTCAACCCTCCCCTCCCACCCCCACCCCCCTTCGTTGATGTACTTTATGGATGGCCCCAGAGATCAATTATGTAACAACACATTTTCAAATATTTGAGAAAACAAAATTACTAAAATCTCACCTGACCACCAACACTTTTAAACCAATGAACAACAAGCAATCCACGCATCAGAATCGCCACGAGAACTACAACTAACTCCCTCAGGATCCAAACTTGTCCAGTTTGAGGCGTAGAGGACAAATCCTGTACATCTTGTGCAGCTAACTGTGGTTGTGGTTGTTCTGTTAATGATGTACCCGTATCTGCTGTAGACACTGGCTTGTGTTCAGATGAAGGAATGGGTGGAGAAGTGTTCTGAATACTGCTATTCTGAATCTGGTTTCTGTGAGTAGGATGTGAGGAATGTACAGGGAAACTGCAACTAATGGCACTGGAATTATTTGGGCTGGCAGGAGTTGCTGCAGCCTGATCACTCCTCTGTGGGTGTGTAGAATTGCTCTCTACAACCTGTTGAGCAGCAGTGTCTGATGATTTCAAACACTCCACATCACCATGTGGATTTGCTTCAGCTTCCTCATGCACCATGTTAGATCTTCCAATGTGTTCCAGAGAGGACGAATGAACCCCTTGTGCATCAATACTCTGGTCTACTGACTCCTTAGTTCTCTCACAGTCTATCTGACATGAACGTTCTGCTTGTGAGTCCTCCAGTGGCAGAGTAGAGATAACGTTTTCTCCTTCATGTGCATTCTCAGACTGTGCTTGGTCAATTGAGACGAGAGGTGTCGTGGCTGCAGACATTACTGCATCTTCTTTGGCTTCAACAATGCTCCCTGAAATTATCCAAAAATCCATAAATTGAATATAAAACTTATGGGACAATAAGACAAAGATTATACCTGAATCTGTGGGGCTTTGTTTGAAGAAAAATGTATTTTTCTCTTAATAATGTATGGAAACTTAAAGCAAACCATTGTGCTGATTCTACATTTAAACAACTTTTTTAACATACATGTATACATGCAGTTAGGTACAAATGTGCACCTGGTACCAATTATTCGTAAAATGAGTGCATTACATGTTTATGAAGATCAAATTCATTAAATGTGACTGGATCCAACCAACTTAGTCTGAAGTCATTATTTCACACACATGTAAGCCTCGGCCTATAAGTCTAATGTCTTTCCCCCGGAGCCGCTATGTGGCTACTGAGTGGTTGTAACGGAGAGTTGTAACGAGCCACTGAATTGTGAGACTCGATTCAAGTCAAGTCATTTTAAGGAAGTGACTCGAGTCGAGTCGAGTCATTAGGTCAAGAAGGTCAACTCACAGTGTGCTGTCGAGTCGAGTAGGGTCGAGTCTAATTTATGCTTGAGTCAATTCGAGTCACTGATAACACATGGACACTATCTAATAAATAACAGAATGGAAGAAGGAGCTCAAGGCACCAGTGTATTATGAAGATCCAAAGACTTAAGATATGCTGCATGACATCCAACAGACAGATTCTGCTAGACTTTTCTACCATAGATCCACGTAACAGTTAACAAGAAGTGAACCTTCGTTTTATTCTCAAGGACTTAAGAAATCGCCCAAAGCCGAAAGAAAGAAACCAAGAATTGGGAAATTTGTTTAAAGTCTGGTTCTGGGATAGTTAATATTATTTCAAAAGTTGGGTATTTTTTTCAACACGAAACATACAAGTTTGTCGAGTTAGTGTTGGCCGCCATCTTGTTTACGCTAGCCATACTATGCATGCGTGAAGTGTACAGTGCCAATCCAAACAAGATGGCGGCCAACACTAACTCGACAAACTCTTACAAAAAAACCCAACTTTTGAAATAATTTTAAATTTAATTTATATGCTGAAGGCGTTCTTTGTCGCTATTTATGTTCCATAACTTATACAAAGTTTGTTGACAGTAGGTTGACAACCGTTGACTGGAAAAAAAGAGATTTAACCATGAAAAGTGTCGCAATTCTCTAAATAGACCCTTTCATAAAATTGGTCACTGCTCAGTCAATCGTGAATGTAAAGACATGATCCATAAGAGGATACTTCCCTTTGATTCACATGTGCCCTGCTACTGTTCCAACAAGCATTAATATCTAGGTTTCGGTGTTTTTGAATCCACCCTGTATATTCAAAATTATAGCAATTTTTAGGTTTTAAAGTACCTTTGTACAATCTATGACGGGTGAACATGCAATTTTTAGAGGAAAATACCGACCGAAAATTGTACAAAAATGTATATATTAAAAACTCAGTATATAGTCATTTTTCTGAAATTATGCCATTTTTACTGGGCAATAACTTTAGAAATTTATGCATTCTTTATTTTATTTTATGCAGAACTGAAAGATTCTACTGGGTTTTTGTCATAAGTTTCACAGTCACTGGTTACACATTTCGTGAGATACATGTACAGGACCACAAAATCAGAATTTGGGGGAAAATCTTAAATTTGTGAGTCCTAATTATGCAAATTTGACCTAATTTATATGCAAAATTGCCATAACTTGAAATGTGCATGAGATCCAGGCCTGAAATTTGGCTGGTGTCTTCCTCTAGTGATAAACAATTCAACCACAGATATTTATTTAAAACTGGCTTATATTGTACTAATTATGCATGTAAATGTATGCAAATTGAACATTAATGCCCTAATTAAGATTCAAAACTGGCATAACTTGAAGCTTAACAATTGTTTTAAACCACCAAATTTGGGCAGTGTTTTTATGTGAACATATGCAGCAATGTACTCTTGGCATTACACTGATTAAGTACGTGTGAATATGCAAATTAATTACTTCTAGCTTATTAATAAACAAAAGCATTTTGCACACAACCAACTGACCAAGAGCCCAATTTGAAAGCAAAAACTAAAGTGTGCGCTTAAGTGTATGAAATCAGCTTGTAATCCATTAATTGCAAGTAGTATTTGTTTTAATTATTTATAAGTTAATTAGAAACTCATTTTAGATTACACTAAAAATTAAAAAACGATCAAAATTATTATGAAAGACTGTCGTTGCCCTTCCAATTCCTAGCCTCCATGCCCCTACAGCGCGGCGCGGTGCTATAAACATGGAGAGCAGCCCAGAGAGCTTGACATTCACTACGATAATGAACATGATATCTGCATTTAAACTGCTGTATTCTTGTCATTTAATGTGTACAGAGAGCGAATTTTCTTGTACTGAAAATTGCAATTTTCAGACATTTAACCAATTGATTTTAAGCCAAAATTTCATTTTTGCTCATACTGTATGGTTTAAACACTGGTATTGTCAATTTGAATGTGTTTTGGAGGTGTTGACGCTGTGTTGACGCTGTGTTGACGCTGTGTTGACGCTTCTACTTGTGTTGACGCTGTGTTGACTATGACCGATCAAAACTAACATTAGTCGTAGTCCGAGAAACTAGGACTCTACAAATCGCCTTTTTTAACATTTGGACATGGTCGGGCGATAGTAGAGTCCTAGGTACATAGCAGTATTGCGTTACTAATAATGGATTGGTGACCAATCAAAGTTCCCTGTGATTGGTCAGGTGACCAATCAAAGTGCCCTGTGATTAGTCTGTCTGATGCTTGCCAGGAAACAGTCTAGCCAGAGACATGCACAAGTCTGTGACAAGGATATTTCCCAAATTGAAGGTGAAATTTCTCTTTTCTTCCCAAATGTATATAAACCTAGCCACCACCATTTGTATTTCCAATTCCCACTGAAGCCTACCGGGGCACATAAGGCAGTTTGAAGACTGTTCTTGTGGTGAAATCTGAAGATCTTAATTGGGGGTACGAGTAAAAATGGTAAAAAAAACATTATTAGTAACGCAATACGGCTATGTACCTAAGACTCTACTATCGCCCGACCGTGTCCAAATGTTAAAAAAAGGCGATTCGTAGGGTCCTAGTTACTCGGACTAGTCTGTGTGCACTTGTGACACGGGTGCGAGTGGCGTTTTTTTTTTCTTGGGAGGGGCAACTTTGGAGATGATTTTCACATGGATAAATGACACTTATTGGCAAGATTAAACCATATTTAGTGACTTCATATCCCCATTTTGCATAATCCGTATGCGCATTCTGGAATTATGTGACATTTCTGCTTGTTTTGGGGAAAGACATTTTTGGTAGGTTATAAAATCTCCCCCTTCAAAAAATGACTAATGCGCATACGTCACTGAAAAGATGATGTCTTCCTCTTTAAGTTGGTACCTGATTAATCAATCTACGATGGGGTTATCCGGGCAAAATGGCATTTTATAGCACTCAGAAAAAATGATGGGGGCAAGTTCCGGGTTGGCATCGCGCCGTGCGCTGCGGTCCCATATTCAACTCGCTGTCACAAAGTTATGTGAAGTTTTTACGAAATATAATTTGCACACAAGACAAAAGGTATGAAAATGTTTATTGTACACAAGTTTCAGCCATTAAATGATCGTCCATCAAAACACAGACATTTCCCACAGAACCTACCTCATGACATACTCACGTTATGTGCCCAGAACAAACATCGCTGGATTCTGTTGGTTTTTTGGCCAAAATGATGAAAAATATGCCCTTTCCGCACTGAGCCAACCTGACACTTGAAACGTGCACGCATTATTATCGATCGATGATTTTCGGTTCGCTCGGAGCGCGCCGCGGGGGGTACAGTTTAAGCGAAAATAGTATGCACATGCGTACAAGTGCAAGTACCGTACCCCACGCAGCGCACTCCGAGCGAATCGAAAATCATCGATCGATCATAATACGTGCACGTTTCAAGTGTCAGGTTGGCTCAGTGCAGAAATGGCATATTTTTCACGCGGAGCATCATAGTTCTAGGAGTAGTGCGTGGGGGCCGTTCGGCGGGCCTAAATACCGCATTACCGTAGTCCAAGTAACTTGGACTCTACGGATCGCTTTTTTAACATTTGGACATGGTCGGGCGATAGTAGAGTCCGAGATCGATGGCCCTATTGCGGTTAGTACTAATTTTTTTGGACCATTTTCACTCATACCCCCAATCAAAATCTTCAGATTTTACCCCCAAAACGGTCTTCAAACTACCTTATGCGCCCCTGTAGGCTTCAGTGGGAATTGGAAATACAAATGCAGGGATTATCCTTAGCGGTCGCCCGCTCGCCAAATGCGAGTGAAAACAGCGGCGGGCGAGTCAAAACCCTCCTCTCAGTAGTCCGACGGGCGAGTCAAAAAACTGTTAAAAAAAATAAAAATAACGAAGTTTTCCCTACAGTATTTTTCAATCAATCAAAATAAAAAGTTAAGGGTGATACAACACATGAATACTTTTGCCACGCCGACCGAAATAAAAACATCGGTAGTTCAAATTCGTATCACTCCATGTATATTCGCAGTGCGCTGTGCATTGAAATCCCAACGACGAACATGAGGCGAATCAACGTGTATTTGCCATTACACATTGTGCACACATGCAGCGCACGTGATTTACTTCGTCTGCAGTCCACATGGTACGGACGTACGTACGTTAACATCGTATTCGTATCATACAACGTGGTGAGGAGAAAACTTTCACGACAGTCTGCCAAAACTTGTGCCCGAACGGATTCTTGGGATGATTTCTTGAACACTATCAAACGAATGTACCGAAAAGATGAGGACAATATGAGATTCGAGGGGCCTATTTTGAATGTAAAGACTAGTGAATGTAAAGTGGACCGTGCTCCGGAAAACGTTATGGATTGACGTGACCAGCGTAAGTTCGTGGGTCGCCCGCCCGCAGCGCTTCTTGGCTAGGCACGCTGATTGCACCATTCTTCGCTAGAAATGCATGGCGCGCGCGAGAGATTTTTTTTTTTTTTAAATACTGGCCTTCTCACTCATTTTCAAACAAGTTAAAACAGTTCAGTTACTAACTTGGTAAACTCCCATTAATACCACGACTGTGTGCAATGTTTTCTTGTTCCTCAAGATAACGCTTTTTTAGTTCGTGTTTTATCAAAACATGTCGGAAATAGAACACCTAAAGCCTTAAGTTCGGAACGAAGCACACTGCATAAATTTTGATTATAACTTCTCCCCCTATTTGATTCCTGTTAATTAAAGCCTTGATTAAAGAAACATTGACATCACTTAAAACGGAACTACATGCAATATTATGTACATGATTAAGATAATTGCCGATAGTATTCATATTGCATAATTCATTATCAAAAATGTTATCAAAAATGCTAATGGTGATTTGATTGAAAGTTACTATTAAAACATGTGGGCTAGTGAAAAAGGTTGCGGGCCAGTGAAAACTCTGGTTTACTGGCCCGGCCGGCCAGTAAAGGAAAAAGTTAAGGAAAACCCCTGTACAAATGGTGGTGGTTAGGTTCACATACCTTAGACTTAGAAAAGAAAAGAGAAATTTCACCTTCAATTCGGAAACCGAGCCTCGCCGAGCTGTCGTGCCGGTAACCTCCATCTTAAATGTTGTTGTTGTGTACGATTCATTCAAATTGTGAGGTCAAACTGATGACGTACGACAAGCCGGCTAAGCGCACGCCCGCATTCACAGTCGGGCATATCGTGTGTGCACGCGTACACCGGCGACTGTTTCCTGAACAGCGCAGCCTGCACATATCGCTTAGCCGTGTATGCGATATGTGCAGGCTGTGCTGTTCAGGAAACAGTCCCCGGTGTATGCGTGCACACACAATATCCCCGACTGTGAATGCGGGTGTGCGCTTGGCTAGCAACGCCACGTTCACGGGTCTAGGCCCTATACTCGGACAAGACCCGTGAACGTGGCGTTGTATACAACGCCACGCTGTTGTGTATTTTTGAACCTAGCGAAATCGATCCGCCATACATAATTCCGTATGCATGTTGAGTACTCACCTAGAAATCTAAATTTGCCCGTCCGATCGTTCAGGCTGTGTAATTTCGATGAAATTTGCCATCAATAAAGACCCATACAAACGTGTAGAAATTAGATTTTAACCCGACAAGTGACCCTGACAAATGACCCCGGACGAGTCGCTTGGACAGATTGACGGCTGTTTCATGTCGCAACCCCGAAAAAAAAACCCGCACCCGATTGGCTGCTCGGCTCATCTCGTGTACGCGTGCGCACACGCACGTGGGCACACGTGCGCCCGCATGCAGTGCGGTGAGAGAGGAAAGGACTTGAAACTTGTCTAAAACGATGTCTCTTTTAGCTGCGACAGTAAACAGCTGTCGAATCATACGAAACAGGACGGTACAATAAAACGTAATGCGCATGCGTCAGTTGGGAGAAAATGGCAGCTAGCAGGACTTCATGAACCGGGGCCAGAATTTGCCTCAAATTTCGTCAAATGCAAGTTTTGACGTATTGTTGATGTACCCTAACGTGGCGCGGCCCCTAACATTGCGCACTTTGATTTTTCGCCTGTAGCGCCTAGCTAGAGCAAAAGTTTTAACTGAAATTTCACAGAAAGTGAATTTCATCAAATTATAAACACTCCCGTTCATAAATCGCGAGTTTATTTACCCGCTACAAAGTTAAAAGAAAAAATTATTTTGGCGTGATTTTCCGATTTTATTTTCAAGTGCAAAGTGAACCCTTTGAAAATGCCCGGAAAAATAAGAAAATAATGTTGTGACAAACATCTGGCTGGGTATGTAAGTAGAGATAATAATGATTTATCAGAATTTATCAAGTTTACAGAAATTCTTAAATGTTAATTTGGAATTTTCCGAGATTTATTTAAGTGCGCCACGTTAGAACCCTAACCGCCTAAATCTTAATTTGGGGTAAAGTACCACATACTAAAAAATACTACTTAGTATTCTGTAGTACTGAGTCTCTTTGCCTTTGATGTCAGTACATTGCACCATAGGGGCATCTGGAACACTCCGCCAAATTGTGCCCAATTTCCGGACGCCACCGTTTTTTAATTTCGGCTTAAATTTTATGAAACCGAAATTGTTCACAGAGGTTAAACAGCAAGCATTAATAAGGTAAAAGTACCAGTATTTCACTGCATGAATTTGAGGTTTGTCAACAAAGAGGTTTGGCAACACTACACGAAGAAATTTGGGTAAGCTTCGAAGTGCGCCACGTTAGGGAACACGACTATACAAACAGATTTCAAGACAGCTTCATATGTGAGTACTTATTACATTGGCAAAATAACGTCCAGTGTGTGTATCGGAGAAAGTCAGAGGGACAATTTCGCCAGGTTCGAAAATACACAACAGTGTGGCGTAGTTTACAAGCCACGGACGTTCACGGGTCTATACTCGGACTATGCACTACCGAAGACAGGGCTCTGGAGTGCTCTGAAACGTGCAAAACTAAACCAGGCCGACTTTACTCACAGTTTAGTCAGCACATTTCTCCAAAAATTCCACTGGGGCAAAGAAAATATCCTCAGTATTTCACCAACCAAGTTTGCAGACTATATTCAATTTTTAAAGGAGACTTTTCTTCAATATTTTGCACATAAGAGGGTAGTCAAGTGATTTCAAGATGGGGTTAAATACTAGACTGGTACATGTCCAACCATGGTCCAACTTTTTGAAAAGACTGATCTCTTCATTCAGCATGTCCAGTATAAATAGTCTGGTGGCTGTCACGCCCCAACTATCGCATCGGTCCCAACTATAGTTGGGCCTGTCCCAACTATAGTTGGGCCTGTCCCAACTGTTGTTCCACAGTTGGGCTGGCCCAACTATAGTTGGGCCTGTCCCAACTATAGTTGGGACGGTCCCAACTGTAAGTTCCACTGTTGGGCTGGCCCATCTATAGTTGGGCCACTCCGATCTTTTTATTTTGCGGTGTCCCAACTATAGTTTACATTGATGTACAACTGTAAAACGTTCCCTACAGCTCTGATACACGTCTGACTTTACTGGGGACCACTGAAATTAGTTATTGATGGGGCGAATCTATAGTTGGGCCACTCCAATCTTTTTATTTTGCGGTCCCAACTATAGTGTACATTGTTGTACGATTATAAAACATTCCCTACAACTCTAATACACATCTGACTTTACTTGGGACCAATGAAATTATCTATGGGTGGGGACCATCTGTAGTTGGGCCACCGCAATATTTTTATTTGGCGGTCCCAACTATAGTTTACATTGATGTACGACTATAAAACATTCCCTACAGCTCTGTTACATACTGTCCGACTTTACTTGGGACCTTTGACATTAGCTATGGGTGGGGCCCATCTATAGTTGGCCGGCCATGGCAATCTTTGAATTTTGCAAAATGTTGCTGGACAATAAAACCCAGCAGCTGGACAACTCATCCAACTAGGCAGTACCACGTGACCGGCCAGCCTTGCGGCATGCATGCACGACGAATACACGGTGCCAGCGCCGCGGAACATTTAATCCAACAAGATCTATCAAGCATGAAGCATCCGGCGCAACTCCAGTCCTAATTGGGCCGACCCAACTGCCGCACTATAGTTGGGACAGTCCCAACTATAGTTAGGACCGATGCGATAGTTGGGACGTGACAGCTTGACTATGGAGAAATGTGTAGTAAATTGAAACTAGTTCCCACTTCATGCCACATGTTTCTTAAATTCTTTTGGCATGGTTGATTGATGCAGTACTGAAGCTGTGTTGGACTGGTTGTTTTAGGTGCCAGTCTATTTTCGTGTTTTGCATGTTTTCAATATCCTTAAGTTTTGGGACTCTCATACAATGTACATGTACTACTGAGAGTCCCAAATTTTCGGACTAGCATTACCGGTGCTTATTATAGTACACAGTTCCAAATTAATGATCAATGACAATGCGCTTTACAAACAAAAAAACAAAGAAAAATAAACAGATTCATTTGAAAGAGTGTTACTCCCTACCTTGTTGTTTTTCATTTAATTGCTTTATCTTCTGGAGCCGTTCTTCCGAACTCTGCAACAGTTTTTGCCTTCTGGACTCCCGTCTAGCTGAAATGTCGGCCATTTTTGTTACTTATTCAATTGAGGGCGCTATATAACAGTTAGATCGTGTTTTACGTGGAATTTTATGTACAAAATAATATATGAAATGGGGAACACTCCGTTGAAAAAAAAAAATTGAAACAGGACATGCAGGAGGAAGTAACTGCTCATGAGGAAGGGCGCCACCACGTGTATGGTAGGTAAAAGGCAGATTTTCTCCAGTACACTTAAACTGTTGTTAGTTGCGCAAAGCCAGTAAATGTTTGTTTCTTTTGTAAATCATGGAGATATGTAACATTTTTAAAGCAGTTTATTCCCTGATTTAGTACCACTCAGGTGCTTCAGGGGGAAACACCTAGTGCCCCATTTGAAATTGACAGTGTACAGTATAATATTGTGAATGAGTTGACTAGTAAACAGGATTCAGAGATGCGGGGGGTATAAACCGTTGCATTTTCCCCTCAAAATTTTCACTTTTCATCGTGTTTTTGTTTGTTTTGGTTTTTATTTTTGTTTTTTAAAGTAAAGAGTATAACAATATTTTAATTTATTAATTGTTAATTTCTTTCTAATTAATTGTTTTTATTCATGACTGTTTTATTTTTTCTTTCTTCAAAAATGTGTAGGCCTATTTTTATTGTGCAGGGTTTGTGACGTCCTTGTGACATGTAAAGTGTTTTTAAAATAATGAATAATAATAGCAATTATTCATATTATACATACAAAAGCATTCTATTCGTGTTATGAGCAATGGGTGCTACTTTGAAATTGGTCGTATTCATAATTAATGATAAAACGTGGACTTCTTTTTCAAAAAGAAAGTTACTTGTCTTATTTTGTTATTGACTGTCTGAAGTAGCAGTAATGAGTTACAACAATAGAACAAATGACAGAAATTTACAGGTGAACACGACTTGAATTGAGCAAATTTCATCAAAATAATTTGTCAGATGCTTGGTTTTAGGTTCATTCAATCGTTCAAGTTTTACTTTAGCCCAGCATGACTGTTACTTTGTCATTTTAATACAAGTTGACTACTTTTGCGACAATTCTTGTGGTGAAAACAAAGGTGTGTTTTCTCTTTATATACATCCCCAATGTTTTCCACTGCTGATGGATGCATAGTATCTTAAAACCTGCCTACTTAAAACCACAATCTCATCATTTAAATCTGATTTCCATGTATGAAAAACTTCAGGAAAGTTGTGGACTCTTGAAGCAATCACCGCTTGAATCTTGGTTGCATTGCCTCGTCTCCTCCCTTTCTATTTTCATTATCTACTTTTATCCACCGTTTATTCCTTTATTCCCTTTATTAGTCTCTTCCACAATGAAACATTTTCTTCATCAATGAAAATCCCGCTAGTATTTAACACTTGTATAATTCTAGTGTATAATTTTCGTGTTGATTCTCCATTGCCTCACATGCGTTTACCAACCCAACGCTAGGGGCGGCCTTCCCGTAGACCACTGGCGTCATAACGTTTCATCGGGCCCTGAACAAAAAAAGAAGATACCCAGTGCGTCGTTTGAATATAATGATATGCAGTACACTCCAAGCACATTCCTTCCTCTATCTCAAGTCTAAGTGTAGGATTTCTTGCATTGGTACAATGGAATGGGTCATGGAATGGGAATTGGGAATGTGGATAGATGGATCCTTAGGCGATAACCTTTTTCCCATGTATAGCTTTGGAACCCTCAGCGTCATGACATTAGACAGTTGGGGTGAATGTACGTACATTTCCCAAAACTTTTCTTTGTCATACATAAACGTCCCGGTGCATGAAGTCAATTGTCCAATTAGAAGCGGCGGTAACACGCCGTTCTTCTGTCACATTATGTTGAACGATGGCGTTCTCATTGGTATGGTGGGATATGGAAGCACATTGTACGAAGGATGTGACTTGTCGTTTAAGTTTGTCAGTGTGCTTGACATGATAACTCAACAATGATTGACATGATACTAGCGGTGAGTCATTGAAAAAGTAAAAACTCAACGACGTGTACCTCAACGTAATCATGTACTGAACCTTCAGATCCACTTCAGAAATTACTGCATGAAAACGCCTAGAGGGGCTTTCCAAACATACAGTACTGTGGTGCTTCTGAGGTTTTGTAATTAAGTAGGTTTGAAAACGTCGTTAATTATTTTAGCTATTTGTTTAACTTAAAGTAAGGTAGTGTG
This sequence comes from Patiria pectinifera, assembly GCA_029964075.1. Classification (NCBI taxonomy): domain Eukaryota; kingdom Metazoa; phylum Echinodermata; class Asteroidea; order Valvatida; family Asterinidae; genus Patiria; species Patiria pectinifera. The sequence continues at coordinate 4,823,157 of CM057136.1, read as the reverse complement.
AACGTAGGTCTTTTTTTTATTTCGAGTTTTGTTTAAAACGTTTGGAAAATTTGTAAACGGATTTAGAGTTTTGTTCGTTCACACGTGTAACGTTCACATCCTGAATTTCACCAAGGCGGCACTTCCAGTGCACGGGTAGAATTGGTTTTCTAACGTGTAAAGCCGGGTGCGCATTGGAGATTTAGGGGCGGATCCACGAATTTTGCGGGGGGAGGGGGGCCTGGTACCATCTTCCAATGGGGGCGCTGTTCAAATCCGACGATCATGCACACTTCCTTACCCCCCGCTGGCTACGCCTCTGTGTCCGAGTGTTGCGGACAGGCGGACATATATATGTAACTATTAAAGCTAGAATTGTCATTTTTTTGGGTGTCAGAGCAGGGGGGGGGGGAAGGTTCGGCTGAACCATCGTTTAGAAAAACGGCTTTTTGTTTCTCTCAAAAACTGCCCAACTGGTGGAATTTAGTTAGTCCACATTTTGTTTGCAATAGGTTACATTATGTATTTCTGTATTGCTTAATTTAATAACCTGTGGATTGTTAATTGTACAGCGCTTTGTATGTCTTGGTGACATGGAAAACGTTTTTAAATAATTCATATTATTATTATTATTATTATTATTATTATCCGTGAACGGGCTCAAGCGCGAACCAGACTACAAGAACAACATTTTTTCTTGTTCCCCCCCCAGGCATCCATGAACGCAACATCGCATATAAACAGCGCAGTGAAACCATATACAGGTGGAACAATATTTCCTATAAAATAATAACCCGCAAATCCGTCCATTTCTGAAAATTACAGCAAAAGCTAATGTTGTTTTATTACCTTTAACCAACGTAAAAACCTCAAACACTATTTCAAAGTTTCCTGTGGCCCTTCATCCTGTAATAGCAACCCCACCACCCCCACACGCAACTGGACTGACTGCCTCAAAATATCGTTTGATTATTATCATTATATCAATGCAGCCGTACACATTGTAAATGCCCACAATTTTCAATATTTATTTTGCTGTATATTATTTACCGTGTCAACTGGAGGGGCTGCAACTCTCCTCTCTGTTTAAACAGAAGATGGTTCCATTGCATGTTGATTTTAGCAACAAAATGTGAAAAAGACATCAAATTCATTCCTGCTATACAGCCATGGCAAAATGCACAAGAAGTGTAATCCAAGCAGGTGTACACATTCAATAATTCAATTAATCCTCCTCCTATATCCAAAGTTCAACCTTGAACCTTTTCTGTAATTCAATGAACAATTATTTACCACCCAATGACAGAGGCGATTGAACTGTGCCCATCCCCGTTCATAAGTCTTCTCTACCCCTGGCATCCCATATGCCCCCCTCCCGACAAGATTAAAACTTGTTAACGTAGCAAGACTAACAAGTTGAAGGGGCGTGACTTCCAGGCATCTAGACATTGATTAGATTGTAGTATGGAGCGCGTAGATCGACCCTCGGGCAGGGGCAGATTAGTGCGTGTCCACGCATTTTGACAACTAGCACGTGCAACCTAAATGACTGAGCCCGAATCATTGCTTGACCAGTTTGAAGGTCAATTTAAACAACGCCCTCATTACTTTCCTTTCAATCACAATTAAATAAAGTAGGAATTAAATTAGAATGCAGCATTTAAAGTGAGAAGAGGAACTACAAAAAATGTAGTTTTGAAAGCCGAAAAACGTGTTCCCAAGCTGATAATAATTATGCCTCTCTCCCCGGAACAATGTCGATTTGGAGGTCGAAAGTACTTCCCATGTGATGCCAGATCTGAAACGTTTGGAACAAAGCGAAACTTTGAGGAAATTGTGCCTTTATAACTAGGGCCATGTGTTCTACGCTAGATTTAATTTTGATAATATCCTGATAACGTGCCTCACGTGCCTCATTTAATATCGATTTTAAAATACCAAAATAACTTTCAAAACAAACAAATATGCGTGTATTTACAAAAATTAAAACGAAAGTGGTTCTTTTTTTTCCTTTTTTTTTTTTAATAATTAAGGCAAATAGTGTAAGCGAGAAACTACCCTCATGACCTGTGCATTATTGTTAAGATTATTTGTCCGTCCTTTTCAATATACGCTGAATTTTGTATTTTCATGAAAAAAAAAATTACCGTCCTTCCTTTTCGTCTGCGAAAACAAAACGCTTTTATTTTTACTCCCCTAACTTTCACAAAAATATACACCCTTTGGGAATTAATCCCTGAATTATTATTGTCACGCCGCAAATATTTTGAATTGTTTTAAGTCATAACTCCATAACTAAATGGGTATGAATATTTTCGGTCGGTGTCTCATTCCAAACTTTTTATGGTGAAATTCAAAAATAGAACGGAAAGTCGACCTATATTTTCAAGTGGAAATTCCTAATAAAACAATGGCTTCACTCCTCATAGTGATATCGTTGCAAACCATGCAATACATAAACAATACTACATGTAATGGTAAAGTGAAAAATGCTGAAAACAACAATAATAAGGACAAGTTACTACGTGGCTACGTGAAAAAATTGTCACAGACGTGAATAAAACACCAGATCAAGATTAAATACCGAATCTGCTCATCGCAAACGTAGTAATACTTTGTGTGTCATTGTGAGTTGCATTTAAAACCATTGTCCTCTTATTTGTTTGTGTTTCACATTTATATTACACTTACAAATGAGTTCGTTTCTTCATTTCATGACATTATAAGGGTCGAGTACCATTCGTGAAGAAAATTTATTTGAATCAGTGTCACGTACCAAATTTGGACAAGTTGAAGGCTTCAACCCATTCAGTGCTGATTGTTTGGGTGTAGGCTATAGTCTTTATATTACACCAAGTCACTGTTACCCTTTTTTTCAAATGTATGCAATAACACAAACATTATATGCAGCGAGAAATTACAACACCTAATCCATCTCAAGGATGCAAAGAACCCTGTATGGACTAATCTTTAGATATTTATTGAAACAGTCAACCTACATGACTCGTTAAAATAGGTCAAACATTTATTAATAAACTTTGATTAAAATAATATTCCGTATTGTGGTCACATGATCGAGGCTTGGGGGCCTCCTACCGCTGCCCTAGCAACAGCCTCACTGTATTCTTTGGCACGCATGCGCAGAGCTGCCAAACTAAGAGACCGCTTTTCTTGATTTTCCAACACAGCGAAGGATGACAAAGGCGGCGACTTCAGATTGGTTGCCAAGCTGTAGCTTCCATACATGAATGGATTGTACGATCCTGAAAAACACAGAAAACGATATTTTTTTTATCACATCGAGGATATCATTGAAACTTATGAGTCGTAAGGTTGAATTATATTGCAGACACATTAGGGGTGGAAGATTTTGTCCGAGTTAACTGAGAATACACAGTTAATATGAGTATTAGCCAGCCAGCCAGGTTGCAGACTCAGGGAACCAAACCAGACATGCAGATTGCTGGATCTATCTCAGATTGTTTCCAGACTATTTGGTTTTGTATGTCTGCATTACCACGCAGTCTATCCCCGTACATCGGAACCGACATCTCTGCCGTACCGTCTTCCCCCCCCAATATCACTCTATGTGAAGCGTTTTCGTTATATGCTCAGTTAGTTTATTCACCTTTTCGTGCGGCATACGATATTAACTGCGATGCGTAAGGCGTGGTCATTGATGCGGGAAATGAGCACAGAGCTGGGGTGTATCTGAAATGAAAAAAAAAATACAATCAAACACAGTTCAATGAAATAACATCAATCAATATAATCACTTACTCGATTGTAATTAGTTCTCCTGTAATATTATCATACCTTTCCAAACCCGGTGGAGCAGGTCCCGCCCACAAAACAGGGGTGTGTCCTTGAGATCCAGGCGATATAGGTGTGGCCGCAATGTTAGATCTGGGCGTGACAACAGCTGGCGACACAACCACACGTGGACTTGTCGAAGTCCTCTCTGCATTTACGTAATCAGCTGCCTCCCCACCTGTGGTAGACTCTGGCGAGTTATCGGCCTCCATCTTGGCCGATTCCTCATTGGAGTTGGAGTCGCTAATGTGGCCTCCAGCTTTCTGTTCGCTCTTCATTCGTTCGGCTTTCCGCCATTTTGCTCTTCGATTCTGAAACCAAACCTGGCAATTGAAAAACAAAAATATGATTACAGACTGAATAGGCAAGAATGACTTTCAAAGACGAAATAAAGAACGATTATTGAATCAATTTCAATTCTTGATAAGCCTCTTCGAAGTGTCAATTTGGTGTTAGAAAGTTTTTCTTAATCATCATATCAGAAAAGTTGAAGAGATAAAAAAAAACACCAGTGAGTCCAGTTAAAACCGCAACTGTTCCAGTCTTACACAGCAGATGCTAGGACACATGGCGAGTCACTTCGCGGCCGCCTAGAACCAATAAACTCTGACCCGTAACGCGACGAATCTCGTTCCAGCCGGTCATCGCGCTGTATGCACCAAGCCAACCAAGATGAGATTTTAATGGGATCACATGCAATTAAGGTATTATTTTTCAGAGCAGTATTCATACTCGGCGGTCGGATTTCATACAGGCTCGGACATTAATTACCTTGGGGTTTGACGCTAGGGGCGATAGGCGATGAGTTAACAGATTGTTCGGAGACTGGGAAAGATGAGGTATGATGTAGGGAGGCAAGACAGATACAACCCTGACTGAGTCGTGAGAGCTGAAGCGATACAAGAGAAGAACACCGCAGCTTGGCCACTGGGTCGTGAAATAAGCAAGTCTGCTCTCACAGAAACAATATGCTGAACTATACTAAACATACACCCAAATCGGCAAAGTGCAAATACAAGGTTGTCTATACTTCTTTTATGTGTGATGTGTATTGCGGTTTTTCAGCGTTGCTCCTATTCTAATATTGAACGTCAAATGCCAACCGAAAATGGTTGGGTTGAACGTTTGGAAACGAAATAAAGATGTGATGAGATAGACCTACGTAAAAAAAACCCACACACACAACGAAAGAGGAAGAATGGCTTGGATAACGCGTTCATTTATATAAATTCAATTAAATAACAGCAAAGGCAATTCCAAATCAAATATACTTGCAATTAGGACTACTTCCCAACGTAACGACCCACATTCTTGATTTTTTTTTCTAACTGACTTATACAAATAAACAAGACCGTGTAATACAAATATCTGTATCTTATACTGAAATGACTCTCATGTGTAGTTGGCTTTTCTTTTCAATTTTATTGTTCTGTTCTTTAGCACTATAAATTTTACAACTAATTTTGACGGATGTTGTCGGCTGATGAAGCAAATTATTTGATTCTCTAATTTTGAATTGCAAAACAGTATCTCTAAAACATAGTCCTCCACAATATGCATAACGTCGAAGGTGGGTAGCATTCAGTCAGTCAGTTTTGCACAATTCATTTTCATAGAAGCTGTTGTTATCTAAAAACAGACAAGTGAGTACCACAGCTCTTCTTGCGTTCCACTATGTGGAATCTCAAATCACGTTTTAGTACTGGTATCTAATTATAGAAGATCTGTAACCTTTGCGCATCTTTGGCACATGCAGGAGGCCCCATCCACTGTATAACACATAGCAGCAAGGGACGTGGATTTGCATTGCACACCCGTCCAAGGTAACAAAGCGCTTCGGAGACCTATAATCTAATTGACTCGTTTCCTTATCATGTTATGGGAGAAAAACTCAATTATATTATTACAGTCCGCGCACCTGTGCCGAGATTTGAGACGGGAGACATGGGGGCTCGAACACTGAGAGAGGAGGGGTCCATTGGGGCTATGCATGATCAGCGCCGGTTTGTGACACCCAGAGGGTTGATGGGATGCTCTACACCTTCCCGTACAGGTGTGCCCGTATTTGCAACCAATCACTGGTGTGTGACTGCGCTGAAGTACCGGTCGTTATAAAACTAGTATGGGTTAATGAGAATTAAGTTCTTGAGACCTGAGGAAGACGTTAGTTGGCAGATCATTGCGCTTATCAACGATTTTGTTTTTCAGTTCATAAATTTGATAGTAAACAGCAAATGGAAGGAAGGTGCTTTTAAAATTCATTGTAATGTATTATCTGTATACGCTTTAAATAAATGTTGATAATACTACTTATAATTGAATGGGGTACATTCAAAGCAACCTTGTAAGGTACATTCAAAACAACCTTGTAAAATCATGGAGCTATAAAACACAGCTCCATGGTAAAATGAAGGTATTTTTCTGTAGGAATTGATGGTGAGTCTTTAATAAATGTATTTATTGAATTCATTCATTGATCGATGCCAATTCAAATGGAAAAATGCTTTCACGACGTATAATTGTACACGTAAATTCACTTTCTTCTTCTTTTTGTACAATGCAAATATAACAGGAATATTACCTGAATCGATAGGAATGTCAAGCGCTAGAACCATCGCTCGATGCATACCTGCACATGCATGCGCCACTCTTCTGCTCTATATGGTATCAAGTCCCACACATTTTCGTTTTAAAAAAGTGTACAGAAGATTTCACCGAAAAGTGACAAAAACTCGTTTTTAAAAAATTAAAAGTGAAAAGAAGACTTATTTAATCGCCTAAGAAAAAGAGATAAGAAAGATAATTTCTCTTGATATTAACAGAATATTGCTCTTCAAAAATAAATGTCAGACTTTGTTCATCTTTGATAAGCAAAACGAAGGTCTTATTAAACATGTCCAAGAAAAACCGAAGAGGATTAATCGGTGGTGAAAATAATGCAGCTGCCTTGCTCTCCATCGCATTTTAGCAGCAGTCACGCAATGAATCGGCGCTCACCGCGTCACGACATGAAACTAGGCTGGGCTCATGGGACCTCAGCCCCGGCACCTCCTACGCGCAATCACGGCAGATGGTGTAACACCTCCCAAGCAAAAACACGCTATTTGTCCGCCAAGTAACGGCGATTTACGGGGGCTTAAAATTAGGAAAATTTTGAAAGGGGTGTAAAATTGGTTGAATTGAGTTACAGTCGTGAGTCACGGATGATGGCACACTCGGTTCTAAGGTATTTTAATATTCATGGTATCACGTAGGCCACATTGCATCATGTTCATTACCCAATATCCATTGTACAATGTCTATGTTCCAAGAATGTCAAAATGATGCGATTATGGAAAGGTCACAGAAATGAAACCATGAATCAAATACTGTTACAGTTCAATTTCGCACATCAAACATTAATTGCGACATTGGAATTAACAGTCAAATTGCAAGTTCAAAAGAGCTGAGTATTCTTCTCAGCATCAGTCGTCGTGTGTGTTTTATCTGACCTTTTCCTTTGTACTCTGGTACATTATATTCTGATCATGAAGGCAAGTAGATTTCATTCTTTTATAATGAATTCTGTGGAAATCTGTGTTTAATTCATTGTCATATATGGCGAGCATGAGTGACATTTTAAAGCAGTAAAGGCTCCCCTATATAGCTTTTGGTTATTCAAAAATATTTTCAATAATTTTAAGACATCTCCTCTTTTCGTCATATATATTTCAAGATAGGCCTACATGTAGCCTATCCAAAAGTATTTCAAGATGTCTCGTAAAGTTTTTGCAAGTGCCTCCAGGTGATTGTTTTGAAATATCACAAAATGATTTCAAAGATGAAAACGTTTCCTTGATATCTTGAGTGATTTTGAGATGGCCCGAAATGGTGATGAGATTTCTTATAAACAAAAAACGCATCCACGTGCATTTTAATTTAATATCAAGATGATGTGAATAAATGTCACTTAAGCGTGCCATACTCCTGACAACACCATTGTAATATTAATACTGTGAGTGCAAGATGTTAGCCTCATAGCTCTGCTTGATACAATCCATCAATTACGAACATTTAACAAATATCGAAAGTGCCTCTTCGTATAAAATCACAACCATCAACCTTTAACTTTAAAAATGTTTTCTTCAATTTTCCATTTCAATTGATTTTTGAGTTTTCCTTCCACTTTGTAGCCTCTTATCTCAGCTCAGAGGAACGACATCAAGAAATTCAAACAGAATCTAAATACAATCAATTAAAGAATCTTCACAAGCAAAACTGCATATTAATGTAAAAAAAAAATACTATTTCACATGTGTTCGTACGCATTGTACGTGGTATCTTGACAAACCGGAAGTGAACTCACCTGAACTCTAGCCTCAGTTAGGTTGATCCTCATAGCCAGGTCTTCTCGTGTGAATACATCTGGGTAATGCGTCTTAGCAAAGGCAGTCTCTAATTCTTCCAGCTATAGTGAGAAGTAATGGAAAGCGTATCACAGTGTCTGTTTTGTCAGCGCCCCCGCGCCCCTACCCCTTCGGGAAAAAGGGATGAATCAGTGAGACTTATCTCAAACGATCTTATACCGGTTCACCCTGAAATACTTGTAGCTTATAGTATTGCTGAAAAAAACACCAGTCATCTTGAGAAAAAGGCAAAGGTCATCAGAAATTACATGTATAAAGTCCGATATTAACTGACGACCAGTGACCCGGATGTATATTTTCCCAACTTGGACTTTCCGTGAGGGAAAACGCTGTTTTTTTTAGATGCATTGTTTAAATACTCAATATGTCGTTCAAGTGAAAATGATGAAAATAGCTGTAATGTTATCTTAGATATTTTTTACCTGTTGCAACGTGAACGTTGTTCTATTTCGCCGTTGCTTCCTTCGAGCAAAACTATCGTCGGCATCACTGACGTATGAAAGATCACCGTCTTGACAAACAAACAAACAAACAAAACTTCTGTTAATGATTTGTAGACACATGAATAGAAAAATAACCCAAATCCGACCCCCAAAAAACAAACACCACAGTTTCAAATCGAAGTGAATGTCAATTAATTCCACAGATAAGGGTTCAGAGTGTCTCATTCATGTAGTGAATAATCCGCTGAGGTCGCTGAAACCATAAACACCAATATATCATGCGGCATTATTCTCAAAAAACAAATTAAGAACCATGGAAACTTATAATGCGAAGCAAAATGCCTCAAGCTTGAACGAGCAGACAAACCTCGATAAAAACCCAACAAATATTGTTCCATCTAACTCAATTATGTCCTCCGTTCACTTAAGAATACCTTTTAAGCTATTAAAACCGATCTTCGTGACTGGGACATTTCATAATTCGTGTCCCCTGTGGCATAAACACTTCTTGATTCACCCACTTTATAGTGTACTATATCCCCCAATTCTTTCCAATGTCATGTTTAAGTTGAGCAAAGCCGCGCAGCTCCGTTTATTGTTAAGTAAATGTTTCAGAGATTTCCCCCTACCGTGGATGTTGTTTGCACAGGGAGGCAGCGGAGAAAAGCCATCGTTTTAAATCGAATTAGGAAACTAGATCCCATTAGAGCTGAACTAATTTTATTGACATGCCACAAAGATGTCGCACTCACGATTTTCTCTCCATAATTAGGGCAAGCGAATTAAACTTGCTGACTATAGATCGCGCAAGTATAGCCATGTTGTCAGTCGCAAAATCAAGATTTTCGTTCTATACAACAAAAATGTCCTGATTGTAAAGCAATTTGGTATACAAATAGTCTTTGTATTGTATTATTTAATTGGTTTGTTTGAGAAATTCGTCTATCACGCAATTGAAAATACCGAAAGCGATTATCCATTGGCAAGGAGACCGATTTCGGGGAATACTTGCACCTATTTTATTAATGTATTCCACATCTATTTTTGTTAAGACAACTCGTTCAGGCACAATTGTAAAACAACAACACAAACAAACGAAAAGCACTTCTTGAACTTACGTCAACAAAATGTTTGCCTTTCATTTTCCTTAAATGAATGCTTGAGGAACCAGTCATACGTAATATTGCAAATACAACGATGGTAATTCAATAAATGAAGAACCTGCATGTGTTCAGTTACCATGGCAATGCGGCAATGTTGTATGCTGTCGCTTATTTAGGCATCACTTGGCGTTCATTGTGCTTGTGTTGTCGAGTCTATACATGTATACACTTCAAAGATTTTCCCAGCAACTGAACTGAATATAATGCTGACTGATTTTGAAGATGCATATATATTAATTTATACAAATCCCGTATGAGATGTTATAAAATATTTTTTCCGATGGAAAATCCGATCTAACCACCCATCCCCCAAAAAATCGAATACAATATTTGTAGATGTATTTCAATTAAAAAATTTTTTTTTTTAGTTTCAAGTTCCTTTCGACAACAGATAGTTCCAAGCCCCTCTTTCCATAATTTGCATGAATTCCCACCTAAGCCGTTACTCTTCGTTACTAAGCCGTTATTCATTCAATATTTACAGCCACGCCTTCCTATTTGACCAAATGTTTGCACCGACATGAAATGACAAATGGTATATGTCCCAACATTCATCGACGCAAGCATGTATACAATAAGTGTGCGTGCGCGAGGTATGCGTGTTTGTTTACAAAGCTGAGCTGAAGTTTCAGTTTAAATTTGTCAATGGAGTATGACTGTAAAGATTGATCAATGTGCGTCGCGGGCTGATGTTCACTGTACACATTTCATATAGCCCAACATTCACTTTGGGCTTGCAAGACATCGTGGCGTACAAGTAATCAAGTATGTATCACTATTAAAAAAAAAGGTGACCAAAGCACACTCGTGTTTGGCGCAATTTTGGTTGCAGACTAGCAGTTGTTAAAAGAAGTCCATCAAATGATGCAATAACTAGTCTTACTGAATCACAATCTTCTAGAGTTTAAATGAGCACTAAACAATGGACAAAGCACCATCAACAATAAAGGCATATTTGGAAGCAAGTAGTGGAAGCTAGCGAGCAGGTATCCAGGTCTATCAAGATTCATACATTCAACTCACTCTATACGACCTACCGAGCCGCCATCACAGTCACATTGGACGTGTTGGTCATTTTCAAATTGCCATATTACATCACGACAACCGACCCCGATTCTTACAAGTCGAATTATATATAAGCTACGTACTTGTAAAGCAATTACGCTTGCTGTATATAAATAACCTACTTTTCACTTTGGTAGGCGACTCATAAATTAGACCAGAAGGTTGAACTGCGTATTTATAACTTTACACAACACAGGAAGTATTAAATATTAAACTGAACTGGTGCTAAAATAAACAAAACAATTCTCATAATACGATTTATAATTCTGATTGATTGATTTTTAGGTGATCTATGAAAGACTCTTCGAACAAGTTGTATAATGCAAACAAGCTTTGTTTTTGCAAGATGCTTTGATGCGTTATTTTTATTCAGGAATAATGTTGAAATATTTAATAAGTCTGGACAAACAACGACCGATGGGCCCAAAAGTTCAAGCAATAGTCTGTATGGTGTCTATATGAAAGTTGTGGGATCAATCAACAAAACTAGAATCAGAAATCGCCTCCAATTTTTTTGTAATTAAAAGAAATAAAAAAGGAAATTCCCAAGCTCTTAATGAATTAAATGCATGCTTTTCTACATGTCAATACTGGATGGACCCACACAAAAGGTCTGTCAGTCCAGCTATGGATCGCTGAGTTGCCTCGCCCTGACCCCACACCTGGCAAGCTCCGTGTTGATGACCGTCCCCGAAACCAAACCATGAGTTTCCTATAGTACTCTCACCCTATCCCAGTCGCACTCTGCATGGCTTGGCGAGTTCCCCTTCTGCACTACTGTCTACGTTTTATTCAGGGTGTTGGCACGGAGGTCATTATTTTACTCAACTAGCGGGATGCCGCGTTTCGCGCCGCACCCGCTAGATGGGTGGAGCATATACTAATGTTTACTAGGACCTCAATTTGCATGTTGACCCCAAGTGGGCGTGGCACACTTGGTGAAGCAGTTTTGCCACATTTGTCATCATCAACGTTATGTTTTGCGTAATAGCGATACTTTTTGGAGATTTTAATAGAGCTAATGTTGTAATATTTAACTATTCAAAGTCTGAAAGAAACAAAATAATTTGCCAAAAAAGCAACAAAAAAAACCCAAAAAACAAAACAAAACAAATCATTTTCCCCACGTGCCAAGCGTGACTTCAGAGGACGCGAAATCGGAGCATAAAATTATATACCATGACCAAACCTCCACAGATTAACCATTTCATTTTGTGCTCGCCGCACACTCTTTTAGGCCTTTTACACACAAAAAACCGTGACACACAGACATCAGACAGACAGACAGACAGACAGACAGACCGACCGACATCCTGACCGACATCCCGACCGACAGCACGACAGACATACAACATAGGATCTTTTATTATAGGATACAAATGGAAGGCCCCAATTGCAAAATTGTTTCAGCATAATAATCGGCACGCTGTGTGCCACAAAATGTGGAATAGGCTATACACGTCATTGTTGAATAGGTATTGTGGTCTATAAGGTTGTTGTTTCATGCTTGACAAAAAGTCAAAAACTACTTTATAACTAGTCTTTTTTTCCTACAGGATGTTTTTCTTTGTTTTTGAGCTCTCTTCACCACAAACTATATTCTCTTTCCCCCACCACTCCCCCTCCAAACCCTGTAGCCACGCCCTTTTGGTGGCTGGATTTTCTTTATAGTGTATCCGCATGGATGATACTCATTTCAACGGTGTATGCCGACAATTCAAACTGATTGCGCGTTCATGCCTCTCACCCATCGTGATTTACGGATTTAGAAACATTCGCCAAAGCGCCGTCAATTTTCAGCTTCTAATTGCGAGAGATTATCGGGGCGTCGACGGCGCGACACTGTCCAAATCATAGACGGTATACAGTCAAGAAGAGGCAAATCCACCACTCAGGCGTGAAGACCAAATTACACCCTCATCCAACCTTCCATTTAGCGTCTTCCTCCTGAATGAGCAAGCCGAACCCCATCAAGCCACTGTGTCCATACACACGATTTGAAGTTTGGAAGAAATATAATGGAGTTACCGCAAACAACACAAAAGGCTCTCCATTGTCAAATTGAATTTAGCAGGAAAACTGTAATAGCGTTACATTATACAGACGATTCCGACTCATTATAATTGTATTGACAGAGCGCTAAATATTTCAAAAGCTGCCGTTAAGCACATCCCCTGTAATTGCATTAGAGGGGAAAATTACTGCCGACGTAATTTAGTAATTGTATTATTCATAACCTGTGAGTTGGGCGATGGCTGATGCATACGAACGACGTACGGGGAAAGCTAACTTGATTAGGGGGCTTGCCTGACTGTAAGGCCCAGGCTCCCACGGGAAAGAGACGGAAAACCCTCTGTTCCCTCCTGCTTACATGGGAAAAAAGGAAAAGAGAGAGAGAGAAAAAAAGAAAGAAAGACAGAGCGGCAGAAAAATAGATGGGATCTTATGCTGCGGAGAGAATACTGCAAGACAGTTAGGATGTCCCATCAATAAGATACATGGATGAAAAATGCACATTGAAATGCAGTAACGCCAGATGAAGGTTGATATACAGACATAGAAGGAGGCAGCATGGAAAGCAAGCCAACATGGAAATGCAACAAAGGACACCACAGCATTCATGGAAGAGTTTTAAAAAAAAGTGTTAAAACATCCAACGTACAAAAAGTTTACTAGCGGAAGGCTTCATACATTAACATCAGATAAATATTCATATAGCCTTGGATGTTAATATTTGTGAATAAGAAAACTGTAATATAGGTACAGGTAAATAAAAAAGTACAAATACAGTGCATGCACTAAATACCGGTAAATCATACAAACAATCTGGTGAATAGCATGTTGGTATGGAATTACGTGAATAGGTTAACAGTACAAGCCATCAAAGAAAGAATATGTTTATGAACTTGGAAAACAAAATGGACAGTATAAGGTTTACGGATAAAAATTGTCACAAAGGTGATCGCATACAAAGAGGGAATATAGGAGCAAAAAAAGACAATGAATCGACATTTACAACAAACCTCAGATCGGATGTAACATAGTTAATACTAATTAATCTTACATCTGTATCTACGTTTACCCAATTTAGTTATAAGGGAATCATGCCTTCATACTGAAAGAATTTTCCAAGTATGTTTTATGATCTATATGATAATATACTTGGAAACTAATGTCCAAGTAAACTCGGAGGACGTGGGGAAGTCATTATACGTCCGCTCATTACACACGGGTAATGACTTCAGGGAGGGTTATATAGGCGCTAGATTTCACGTAATGTGCACCAAATGCGACTCCAATAATATCCCTACACATCATTTCATGTCTTGATGGTATTAGCTTCCTAATGACTATAATGAAACACTCATTATGCTTTCTTATGATAAAAATCAATTGGCTGGGCATGTCTCGTTAAAAAGCATAGATTGAGTCCAAGTTATAATTATGATTCCAGGCAAATCAAAGTGTGCGTTGTACTTCTCACCGGCTTGTCAGCAAGTCGTATCGTTTTTGTTTCTCGAATGATGACTTTTGTTGGCTTAAGATGGATTCATTCGTTGCCCTTTTGTTTTAGATTATAGTGGAATTAATAAAACTTCACTTTAATGGTCTATAATTCAAGTTTTTGTATTCATTTTTTTTGTACAATACAATCAATGCCATCAATACCATTTCTTGTTATTTGGCCTCAAACTCGTATGTGCCTTGTGCACTAAATTATGAGTAATTTTCCATTTGAGAAAAAAAAGAGATATAAACGTATACATTATTTGTTTAACAGAAATGTTTCCCATATGTTGTGGATTTGATAATCGGAGCTCAGTATATTACCATTGACACACGAATTTCCCGACCATGGAATAGTCACACCAATATCATGTATACTCGGACTCCATAGAATCAGTTAAACATAAAATGCACAATCTGTGAGTACAAACATCAAGGCTGGAACCGCAACTCACATCATTGACCTGACATTTGTATGCTTGGATTTAGCCTGTTTTCCCGTGTATGTTTAGTTTCAAACAAATGTTAACCCTTTCACGTTGTTTGTTAAGTTAACCACTTACAATAATGCACACAGCGACGTCAACGAAGAGTTCAAGTCTGTCCTAAGTGTTTCAAGTGGCTCCACCTATCCCATTTGCTCCGCCCATCGCATTTTCCATTTTCATCATTTTATGCAGAAACGTTTATAGCCGTGACTGTATGGACAACGCACTTTTGCATTAATTTACCACAACACTTCACGTGCTAAAATGCACGCTAACCATTCTACTATTGTCACTAGCGTTTCTCTGATATTATGATTATTATGATTAGGCCTATGCTTCTTAATTGTGTCCGCATTTTATAAAAATACAGATAATCCTATTCCATTGGCAATGAGAAACATACAAAAATAAATCACATATAGTCCCCTATGAAAAAAAAATCACATGGATACAGGGTGAGTAAAAAAACACGTCGTTTGGATAATTCCTTGTCTCCCACACAAACGGGAAAGGTTACAGTTTTGTTCTCTTCAGCCAACATTCGATCTGGGTATTGACCACATTCAGTACACATTGCACTGATATTCATCTATGCATGCAAAGGATACAGGCTTTGAGAATACTCCAAAATACTACCAACACATTGTTTCCCAATATTTTTAAGGGGGTATTTAACGTTATTTAATGGCTCAAACTATAACTTGAACAAGGGGCTCCAAGATCTTGAGATCTCATCCCCCTTTGATATTTGTTCTATGGGGGTATAGGCCTACCGCAAGGACCGGGTGTACCGCATTGTGCTTAACACCCTGCAGGAACTTCGCAAACGAATTACTGGTGAAATCCAAGCCCTATTGCAGACATGAGGACACAGGCACATTAACTATGCATTGATCTGAATGACAGACAAGTGGAAGGTCGAGCAGCAGGACAGTGAAAATGTGAACCTTATCTGTAATTCAGTTTCAAGTTCAATAAATGTAATTCCATTTGATTGATGTCCTGTTCTGCTATTCCATTTATTTCCTTCATTGTCTTGAGAGTTGAGACCCATTGTTGCCATTGTGTACATAGCAAAAGGCCTATCCTGAACATTGTGTTGGTAGTGTTTTTGGGGTAGTCCCAAAGAAAGGCCTGTATCCTTTTCATGCATGGCTGAATATCAGTGAAACTTTTACTGACTGTGGTACACACCCAGACCGAATGATGGCTGAAGAGGGAAAAAAACTGGTTACATTTCCGTTTTCGTGGGAGACAAAACTTATCCAAAGGGACATTTCTTTTACTAATCCTGTATAGTGCCATCGTGAATTGGACGTGCTCCTATTCTCATTGTCATATACGTTTCACGTATTTCAATCAGTTCTGCTTTGCTCTGTTCTTTGCTAATTTCAGGGATACTGCTCAGTATATTCTCTTCGCAAAGTAACATTTTTAGCAGAGAACCAGACAGTCATACCATCGTTAGAACACGGTTACCAGCAATTGAGTAGAGTGGGGGTGTAATTGGCCCAAGGTATGCCGAGCTGTGTTCAGTCAGCTGCTTTCTCCTAACCAGTAACGATTTCATAAGTGTTGCAGCACATGTTCGCAAAATACCAGTCATCCCTGCACGATGTACTATTGCCTCCCTCTTTCCCAGATCCCCGGTCGCTGTCAATATTCCGGTTTTGAAAAAGTTACTTGGGAACTTATGAAGTGCCAGAAGGTATGCATGGCAAATGTTGTTTTCTACTTACCTGAGCAGGTAATGGGGGGGGGGGGGACTGCACTATCCTACCCTGAATTACTCATCAAACGTTTGTAGACAATCGCTATCATTTTTACAGTGTACGACAATAAAGTTCCCAAGTTTAAACCCATGGTGCAATTAAAGGCACTTCTCCCGATAAACACCCCCAAAATATGTACTAATCAACTTACAGGAATAATGTTATCAAATTCGTTTTAATAATAAAATAAAAGGAATACTTACATGAGCAGCTTGATCCCTCACAAGTTGTAGACGGTACATCGAGTTGTGATGGCGGTGCGTGAATGGACGAACACTGGTAACAATACATTGCTGCTTTACTTCTAACAACGTCTTTGCTATGTTGGTAGGCCTTATATGTTTTTGATAAGAAATACCTCGCGTGATTCGAATGAGTTCCAGTAGCTAAAGTCAGTATTTGTATTTGCAGACTGTGCAACCCCTTTACCTGTGTACAAGGCGAATGCTCAACTTAAATGTCGTCTTCAAACTTTACTGTGATGATTGAATTTTGGGAGTTATCCGAAACAGAAGTGCGGAGATCATTGATGCACTTTGATTAGTAGGTTGTCAGTTGTTTCCTTCACGCGGACCACTGAGGAAAACACAAGACTTTTGATCCCAAACTATGTACCATGACCGTCAATTCAAATGAAACAGTGTGTATTTCTAAATTCGGAACATCTTGTAAATTAGCGCAAATATTAAGTAGACTTCTTCAAAATACTTTTCATCAGTCGGACGAAACTGACCAGAAGACACTCTGTTGTCCACAGGTAAGCTGATCTGAGATGAATGTGGAGCACTCAAGGAGTTTACGGCAGACATCAATGATCGCATCCACAGTGTGCGATATCGTCTTGATGCAGTGACGACGCAGTGATACGTGTAGGTACGGGGGACAGCCTATCCGTTGCCAGCCGTGCCTGCTGTGCGTGTAGCCGTCGCTTCACTCCATCGGTGTGTCCATGTTATTCCAGGCAAGTAAATGGAAAAATGAAAATGCCGTACTGCTCAATTAGATTACATCAGGCTGAACAGCGCACAGTAATTACGCTCCGTGTGGAAAATGACAAAGGACATCGCACCACTAGAAAGTACCGCCGCTGACTCTGTAATTGAGAGAAAGGGGAAAAAACAGGAACGAAGAGACCCAGATGAATATAATGAAATTAATTCATGCTTTATGTCTGGGGCAGCAAGTACAATGGAAAATGAAGAGTAAATTTGATTTCTCTCTCCAATATTTGATAATTGTTGGGGTCGTATAATTTGATTATTTTTTATATCAGAGAAAGCGAAAAAAGTAAGCATGTTTATGCAGGTTTAATCTTCTCTAGACTCTGCATATCATTACACTGAAATTTGCTGAAAAGAGGGTGTTTATACTTTCCATACAAATGTGTATGATAGTTTTGTCCTTGCAATCCGTGTTTAGCCTGTGCGTCTATTTTTTAGGTCGGGATGAAAAGATGAATTGTCTTCAAAATACTTTACCGAATGAGACAAAATCCATTTAATTCAATGCAAAGTTACTTTAATTCTGTTCAACAATATTGTTGGACCTAAATGTTTATTTCAATTTCAGTTATTTTTTATAAATAGATTTCATTTTGGGTGCACTTCGCAATTATAAAATAAATAAAAAGCGTTATTATTATTACAACATTAATTCTAATTCGTTCTAGATTCTTGGTATATTTCGTCTCGTGTGGAATCGATACTGGTGTTTACAGGAAACATTAGTGAAATGAACTAAAGCGTTTGCATATATATTTTTTAATAGTCCATAAAATTATCCTGCAATGCCGTAAATGTTCAGCAAGGAACTGCACCCGATGTGTAGATGAATTTCCCCATCCCGACACAATATCCTACACCCAACTAATCAAATACACGTAACGGCCGCCACTACAAGCCCCCTCAGGCCTCTTAAGTTGCCGCCCCTTCACGTTCAATTCACACTTACATTACTTAGTTTGACCTTAATTTCATTGCATGTTTCCTTCCCCTTAGCTTGGGATAGGACATGGAATAGTTCTGACAGTGTCTCATCTTGTTCACATTTTATCTTTAGTTGTGTTTTTTTTGGTAGCTGGACATGTCTTGCCTCTCGTCTACTCATTCTCCGCGTTTTCGGGGAAATTGTTTAATTCAACGTACATTTCTATATAATATAAGACGCCCTAATTTTATCGAATCGTACTATAGTTGCTTTTAGTTGTCATTTTCCTTTTTATTCGAGGATCTTTCACATCAGTGTTCCTCGTTTTGGTTTTCTGTATTTTGATTTGTTTGTCTTTGTCAAATGTTCATCTATACAGGTTTTTCTTGGTAGTTTGTTTAGAAAGAGCTGTTACTCTAACATGCTTCCCTATCTATCTTTTGTATTTATTTATTGGGATGTCTGTTACTATATATAATGTAACTTTGATTTCTGATTTATCCTTCAGCTAAGAAATGTCAAGTTTGACTCTGATTCCTGTATTGAAATTCTGAACAAGTGAAGATGATCGAGTGCGCCATGTCCAGTATAGGTTTACTCGTCAAATTAGTACATCTTGTTCATGTCCTGTATTCGTCTACAAACGCCTGTTAGTGATGTCACAAAATAAGACTGCAATCAGCACCAGGGCTTGTTTAATATATTGATTAGGACAATTACACGTATTGTTAACTCACAGCCACATCGTTGCGCCATATACTGCAGGCTATATTGATTGTCTTGTTGGCTTGGTGATATTTCAATGCGCATGTTGAACAATATTTCAGTGTTGTAACCGTCATGTATACACCAGCGTGACCATCATCGTTGATTGGTCATTATTTCTTTTCCGAAACAAATTTGATGAAATCATACATCGTAAGCGCATGGAGCTACATTGTAGCTCCATGGTAAGAGTAACCGTTCGCAGCTTAAATCAAACTTATCTTAATATCCGCTTGTTAAGTGAGTGTAAATGTTATGGCAAGACATATTTATGTTATGCACACAGTGAAAAGAAAAAACATCCAGTTTTCCTGAAGTAACTAATTTTAAACTCAAGAAGATAAATAAAATAATTAGAGAATTGGCATTTTCGAATTCTTTTGTGTTCGATTTATACTTTGGTGATGATTCGGCACACATGAGGAAGTCTGCAGCTGAAAGTACACTCACACGATTAAAAAAAAAAGAGGAAAGCGATCTATGAAATTATCGGCATTATCCTTCCTGTTTCATGATGTATTTTTTTTTCTTTGTATTGTCCCTGCGGACAGCAGAGGGCCTTTAGATAATCTCTGATGTTTGTCTACGAGACTTGAGCTCCGAGGTCTGGGGGTAGGATGATGAGACATGACTACTCCTTAGAATGTCTTGGGAATTTCAAAGCATGAGGCGATGCAGTGTTGGTCATATCTCACCCAACTGCTGAGGATCCATCTAGCAACGCCAAGTCCAAATCGAATGCGGATATATGTTCGGCAACTTCCGTGTTATCTTCTACCTTTTTTCCCCAGAACAATCTAAAAGTTAATCGAAGAATGGAAACTCATTTATAAAGAAAATACTGCAGTCGGAATGGAGAATATGAAGGGTCCTAATATTTTTTATGCATTTGTTGCTTTTTATTTTGAAAAATAATAATAATAGAGATCACTTATTTTGAATATTTCTCACACAAAATTAAAAGTGCGCTATCCTAATAAAAGGCATATGTGGTGACTCTCGCAAAAAGACAAACTGTGATTACGATCGCATATCGGCGCTATAAACAATGAGCAGCTCGAAATTATAAGGACCCAGTCAACTGCCTACAACAACTGAAATAAAAGGGTGATTTTGGCTTGCAATGCGTATGTCTGATGGTAGTGGGGATAGGGCAATCTGATCAAATCACTGAATTATACGAAGGCGACAACTTGGAACTGACTAATCGGTTTAGCCCGGCCGTCAGTTAAGGGAGTTGACATCAACGACCGTTCTATGCGTCTAAATCATTCTGAGAAACTACCATAGTTGAAACATACATGTAGGTTGAAACAACCCGTATCAATAACATGGGCAAAATAATTCCAATACTTAATAAACCAATACAAACATATCAAAAAGGATAATAAAGCCTTCAATATAACATTTTTGTCAACAGATGTGCGAATGTAAATTAAACATTAGTGCTTTAGACACTTACAATAGTTTTCTAACTACCCATGTGCATATTTTGCTATCATATAAAACATATGATATAATAAAACTCTGTTCAATCGCTGTGTATTGTTTTTAAACATTCAGTGTGTGCACGTGAATTATGATTCAAGAATCAAACTGGCACTTGGCGGCGACGTGATAAAACATGAATAAGTTTAGATTATACTTGGAAGTCATATGAATGTTTCACCTGCGTTATAGGTTTATTTATTTCAAACATGAGGAAGTCTAGTCTTTAGTTTATGTTTAGATAGACTTGCATTGAATAGTTTTTAAAGCAGTTTGTTTATGAATAAGGTATATGATCAATATCCTTATTCATGCAAATTGTTTGATTGGGTTTACCACCCGCAGGGAGACCTCTGGCCATTTTTATACCTTTAATTAAGATTATTAAAAATGGAGCATTGCAGCCACATTTATTTGTTCGTATAGCCCGTCTATGCATATTTTGTGAAAAATACAGTTTTTTTTAAAGAAAAATACAACTCTTGGAGATTCAGAATACAGTTTTTCGATCCCAAAGGTTGGCAGGTCTGCCGGGGCGTACTTTTGTCTTGGGTATAGATACACATGCGCAATCTGTAGCAATAAACGAACGATCTCGGGTTACTCGAGGTCAAGCCATAGCAACCGGACCGGGTCAAGAGGTCATGTGGCGACTAAATCACCTTTGCAAATTAATGGTTCGAGCCGTCGAAACCGAGCCATGGTGCCAGTGGCCACTTTACCAACCTCGTCCCCAGGGTGTCGAGCAGTATGCGCCCATCACTACCTGCTCTCTCTCCCTGATCATTTGCACGTGCAAGATTTTTGAACACGTATGCAAATGAGGAATAGTCTGGTGCCTGCATGTGCGTTACATTAGCGTTTGGTTTGGTATGCGGCGTCTGGGGTAAAAACAGAGTCAATTTGTCGCAGAGCGAGCGTGGCGTGAGTTACGAAAACACGATTCATTAAATTAAACTGTTACGATCTTTATACAACATGCAGTATCATATTTCATATTAACATGAACAAATTGGAAAGGAAATGAGTATTTTCAAGAAGGCGTGGACGAATGATCGCGAAGTACTGCACGTTGTGAATAACAACACCAAGTACACGATAAAAATCCATTACTAGCCAATTGCGGTATCGAATCAGGATACAGGAAGAAAGTTTCCTATCCAGGGCTTACAACTTGAAACGAGGTTGGAAATAAAGTTAGCACTGGGGACGAGGTTGCCACTTTACGTGCTCCTCCAAAGTGAGCAAGTTTAGAAAATGCCGGGTATGTGGCCCGTCCGTACTAACGTGAAGTGAAGCTGATACACGTTTGAATCCCCCACCGCCGCGTTACTACTTAGCCGCCATGTTTTCGCATTGGACCAAAGTAGCCGGCTCAGCGGTTCGGTTAGGCCGTGTCCGAAACGGGCTTCCAGAACTACGGCTACGTCTATTGTCAGCGCGTCCCCGCATATTTTCAATGGGCACAGACCTAGACCTAGCTCTAGACAGCTGACTCGGATGCAGCCTTGGGCCAGGCTCGAGTAAGCGTGAGAAGTCACGTGAGAGTTCAATCGAACGCAGTCGCGTTTGCACGAGTAAGCGCGGGGGAAGTAATCGAACGCGGGGACTGACAGCCTCTGCAGCAATGGCCAAGTTCGGGCAAGGACCACTAGTCGACTAGTGGTTGATTTGTGACGTACCTTACGCCTGCGCACTGATAGCAACGTGCAAACGTCTCTAGTCAAACGCTGGTCAAAATGTCATCGCAAAACTTCTGGATCCTGGCTCTCTGCTAGCGTTATGAATGCGCGCGGCTATTGGTTACCAGCGAAGCAACCAACCCCAGTAGGCTGGTTCCAAATAGTCGACTAGCGTAGTCAACCACCGTTGACTAGACAGAGTTCGGGCAAACGTTAGTTAACCATTGGTCAACTATAGTCCTTGCGCGAACTTGGCCATAGTGGGCGCAATCTTCCGCCATTACGGGGGGGGGGGGGGTCTCCGTATACAGTATTCACGTGCCCGGCCCGGCCCAGCCCGGCCCGGCCCGGCCCAGCTGGCACTTGAAGTAACACGTGAACAGCGGGTTTCTTTCGCATTCGCGTGATTGAGAAACAGCCGTAGGAAGAATTATTGAACTTGCTTGGAATCCTCTATTTTAGGTGCATTTTCCGTAAAGCAAAGTATTATCAGTCGTTTCCTGTGTATTTCCCACCAAACAGAGAGGTACTCATATGAATTCCACGTGAACATTATTTACTTGGAATTTGAAACATGACTTGTGTAACGAGAAAATATATCTGCAAGTGCTAATTTGGGGGAAGGTTTGAACGATGAAGGTTGCAGGTTGCAACCTGAATTTTGTACATTACTGTATATATATATATTTTTGTAATCAAACAAGATCATAAAAATTTTACATGTTGGATGTATTTTTAAAAATATGTTGTTGCGCGACTCATCATCATTATTCCCCCTTCCTACATTTTGCACAGGCCAACCAGTTAGCACAACAGCACTGCGTGTCTTGCCATTAAGGCGTGTGCGTGGCAATAATACTCTTGTTGGTGATATTAAAACAAGAATTTCTATACCAAATTGAAGTTCACTATGCTCTACTTTTCTTCTTACGTCGGATAAAATTTGTCCAATATATATACAAAATCCCAAATCCTCTTAGCCTGTACGTACCTTTTATAGACCGCACACATTACAATCTCCCATCACTAGTGGAAATGGACAGCATGAATCTAATAGTAGGCTAATGTATTTCATCCTTGTCTACAGCAACCATCCATCACGTCTTTCTGATCAGTGTGGATAGTAACGTGTCCTTAATTTGGATAAATTCCAAGCAGTAAAAGCTTGGCATGGGAATGGACAAACTACGACAAACACTGCCAATCGTCTAGGGATTAGGAAGCCGTGTTTGCGCACGTCCTACACACATTGTCTGGACCTCAAACCATCTATTTTATTCGGGTTTTAATATTGAGGGATGGAATCGAATCTGGAGGAGATGACATTAAAATAAAAGACGGGAAAGGGGTCACGGATAGAGCGTACGTAGAATGAAAAGGAATAACAATTGGATCAAGTTTCAAATGAAATTTATGCAAAATAATCTTTCACTTGTACGATATTGCAAAACAAGTTAATGACAAATAAAGACATGTACGTCTGCGTTTCGTACAATTCAACGAAGAGATTTTCAACAAAACGAATTAAATCCACCTGCGGCTACCTCTTTAAATACAACAGAAAAGAGGAACATTAAATAGATCATTATGACTTGTATCACAGAAGACATCTCAGATGTGAGAGACGATATTTTCCTACCTTAAGGATTTGTGTCTATCAACAAGCAAAATAATTAATCAAGAAAATCACTGTCAATGTTTGACTGCAAAGCAAACTATATATTCCATATCATTTTGTTGGAGGACCAACAACGAATCTTATAAAATGTAAATGTATTATGATGGGATACCTGAACTGGACATCGATGCATGCCATATCCCCTGCGCAAGTGCTAATGAGAGGATTCTTAAGTTAGTTGTGAACTCGCTTTAAAGGTAAAGTAAGGGGTCAGCTCCCTATGTGTAGCCTACGTCAGGGCAAACCAAGTGCACTCAGCGAAATTTTTCGTAAGGTTGTAATATTCTTTATTTTTAATACATTTCAAATGATAAACAAATGATTTATTAAAGACTATTTTACAGAGAGGAAACATTTACCGAGTGCACATGAGCCAATAACGACCCAAGTGTATAGTATACCTTTCACACAAGCCCGAAAAACGTTCAACTATACTTCTTACACTGGTGTACAGAACATACAAATTTGGTGGCAATTTCTCACAGTATGTGGTGTTTATTATCTCTTGACAAAAATTATGAATATAATAAAGCCAAAACAAAAGGAAATATCTATTGAAAGCACAAACGTTCCAACGACAAAACAACGTCTTTATCATTGGAAAATGTGTCAAGGAGTACAAGAATCAAAAAAGTCAAAAGGCATGTTGCCAGAATTGATGTTATTTGTTGAAATTGGGATCCAAAATAAATGTACAATTAAAGAATAATCCGTTTCAGTATGGGTGATTTCTACCAACAAGAACAACACCTGCCTAATTCAACAACTATATTAGTTTACCTCAAGTGAATGTAAGTGGGTCGGCAGTCCAATTGATAAGCAGGCGCTGTCTGTTTCGTTAATGTCGCCCAAAGCTGAAGATTTGACATCCACTAATCGACTTGAAAACATCTCCCTCAACAAAACACTAACACACGACCTCTCGCACATTAAGACCCCATGTCTCTAGCTACCCACAGGCTAGACTCCATACAGTACAGGGATGACTTAGTGAGTGCGCACATGACAGATTCAGTGCGTAACGCGCATGAATATTTTAAAGCGTTGAGATTGGATGCGGATGATTGGACGAAGGCCCCAGAAGCGTGGAGAATCAGGAAACTTTTAAGGTCACGTGACGTCTAAGTAATTATCGCTAGCAGTAATTGGAAGCTGCCCCAAGTTCGTCATTCGGAAAGGCTGGGGCCATGGCTTGCGTTACCGATGACGCTTTCATGAAGAAATTAAATGACAGCAGGGAATATAAAATAACGCCATTCGATTCATCGTTTCATCTCCAATTATTTTCATCCCAAAAATTTGAATCCTTCGAGGTTTTGAGGAAAATTGGAAAGTTATACATAATAACAAATGTATGTCTAATTAGCTACATGACCTTGTCTTTGGTCATATGGGAGAAAGAGAAAAAGCATGTTCGAAGCGGAACAAAATGCCTCTTTTCCGAAACCAACTCAAATACCAATTGAAATGTTAAATACAAATTGTAGTCATGGAACAGCCGTAGTCTTTTGGTGGCAGACACGAGATGGGCCTTGTATTAACCAAAGCTGTCATTGCAACGCATCGTGCTTAAGGGATGTTATCACACTACTGGTCATGCGCGACATCATACAAATCCCATCCAAAGATAATCTAATTGGCCCTAAGCCACTTACCTCGGGATGATTTAATATTTGATTTGGCTCTCTTGGTCTTGATCAATTCTCATTTTGTTCTAGGGTTACACTCCCTCACCATCATCATTGGCTATAGGCCTACACCGACTGGCAAGGCGCGGCAGACTGCAGATGAAACATTACAAATACAGATTGTCGAACTTGTTGGGTGTTATTGTACTTTTTCATTTCTGGCGTCTTTTCATTTTATTTTTTGACGTTTCATTTCTAACGGCAAAATGCTTGGCTTCTGACTGAGAAAAAAAAAAGCCAAGTCCGCCGATACTGTTTAGTCAACCACGCAGACTATTTTAATTACATGAATTCATAACCAAACAGACGATTCAAAGCAGTTGATTCCCTCGCCGGCAAAGCAGGCGAAAGTCGCGAAACAGTCTCAAGAAACAAGCGCGATCGAAAATATCTCGGAAGCTGCGGGTTAACGAATTCGTGTTCATGCACGAGTCACGTGATTGTACGTAATTTCTGAAAGGAGTGGTGTTTTGAGTAAAACATGTGCGAGTGCACGATAAGCTCTGGCCGTGTTGCAAGAAGTCTTGCAGTGGCGCACCCAACATTTTTTTAGTCCCACAATTTGACCTTTGTTACGGAAACGCATTACCGCCACACATTTATTACTTTTTTCACGTACGTACGTGGTAGTTTCACGTACGTACGTGATAAGTTTTACGTACGTACGTGATAAGTTTCACGTACGTACGTGATAGTTTCACGTACGTACGTGATAGTTTCACGTACGTACGCGATAAGTTTTCACGTACGTACGCGATAAGTTTTCACGTACGTACGCGATAAGTTTCACATATGGAAGTACATTTACACGTGTTAGTTTGCTCGTATGACGTGACGCACTTCTGGTCACATCGTTGACATGCCGCGACTAACTGAAACTAAACGCTCATCTGGTTCCCAGACCAAAACATTCTGACTATTCCCGATGAATCTTAGGTCCGGTAGCCTCCGGTAATACATTGTATTACAATTTACGTCACGTGACTAAAACGGGAGGAATTCCTCCTTTTTCCCGAAAATTTCCGAACTTTGCCGAATTCGTTTCGTCGACAATCGGATAGCGCCCGAGTATTTCCGAATATAATATAGGTTTAATTAACTGCTAATTGCTTATTAATTTTTTTTAAAAAGAGTTGATAATTAATATTCATTGCTTTCATTTCGAGATCTTGAAATTCAACAACGATTTTGTGCATCAAATATAATCGGATCGTATGGGCGAACTTTTTGCTGCATCATGTACAATTTTGAATTTGACGACCATTACTGAGATTTTCCAAAACTCTGTCTTCATTCGGCTCCGCCTGCTAACAGTGCTATTTGGGTGCCTAATTTTGAAGATTCCAGATCAACATTAGTCAATGTTATCTTACAAAAACATCAAACTGTATAAGCATTACTGTATGATATTACGAAGCAAGTGATTTACTTAAAAATTTGATCAAAACATTAAAAAGCTAAACGTGATAAAGCGAAATCGGAAACGAAGCCGAGCTTTGAAAAAGGGCCATCAATGTCGTCATGTTTATTTTTAGCCACGGAGGCTGCCTGACCTAAGATTCATCAGGAATAGTCAGAATCTTTTGGTCTGGGAACCAGACTAACTAAACGCACGTACGTAAAACGTATCGCGTACGTACGTGAAACTTATCACGTACGTACGTGAAACGTATCACGTACGTACGTGAAACCTATAACAAATCACGTACGTACGTGAAACTTATCACGTACGTACGTGAAACTATCACGTACGTACGTGAAAAAAAATAATAAATATGTGGCGGTAATACGTTTCCGTACTTTGTGATGTATGTGGCCCATTTTCGAGTTGTATAATAGGGGTGTAAGTGGCGCCACCAACGTCAAAATAGTCCACACCCCCCCCCCCCAAAAAAAAAAACATCAATTTTTTTCTGCGGCCAAAAACGTTTGGCAAATTAAAAAAAAAAAAAAAATGTGAGCCCCCCCATAAGCCAAATCCTGGTTGCACCACTGAAGTCTTGCATGAAATCGATTTATTTATTTATTTCCAACAAAACCTCCATAAAATGGAGAAGATAAAAATTACAAAAAATACATATAATTATATACAGAACAACGTGTTCACAAACAGGATAACCCCGACACTAATCAAGACATTGGTTACGATACAAAACATATGGAACACCATATTGTTGGTCAATTTTCGGGGACAGTGTGTTTATATGTCTGCGGACAGATAGACCTAGACAGACCCCCCCCCTCTAAAGAATGGCGTCAGGGAACCAGACTAAGACAGACCGACCGACCGCCGTGTTTTTTTTTAATATGCAGCACACATCTTCAATGGATCATGATTATTCAGCTGTTTGATGTTTATTCATAAGAAAATAACAATGACCTCACATCATTGGTATCACTGAGTCATGCATGTACATTAAAGCATTTCAAAGAACGGCTTTCGTCG
Organism: Patiria pectinifera; assembly: GCA_029964075.1. Lineage (NCBI taxonomy): Eukaryota > Metazoa > Echinodermata > Asteroidea > Valvatida > Asterinidae > Patiria > Patiria pectinifera. Next base: position 4,794,848 of record CM057136.1, on the reverse strand, counting down.
AGCTGCCACAGTGACCTAGTGAATAGTGGAATGAACTATGGATCGCAAAATCTGCGGTTCGAACCCATGTCCATTTTCATCAAATATTTTTGTTGGTTGCGATAAGTTTAATTGAAGGGAAAACACTCCGAGAACCGAAGTGTCTTCCATCCACACAGAGTGATAAATATTCACTGGAGGTTGCGTGATGTGATTGGTTAAAATACGATGTATGCTGCAAAAAAAAATATACGCCGACCGACCGACCACCAAGTGACATGTCACAAGTTCCTGCAAGAGCTTAAAATGTTTGACCCCAGTGACCCCATGATGACCTTTAACCCCGGTTTGGTCATGTGACATGTTGGGGCTGGGCTACTGATACTTTTGACAAAGTTTGGTTGAAATCGGTCAAAATATGTAGGAGCAATAGACAATGGCAACGTTTGTTACTAACCAAAGGACTAACGGAGAGACATGATGATTTGTTGAACTGCTATCCCGCAGCTTAAAAACAAGTACGGTGAATTTTCCTTCCGAAGATGCCCCCGGCCCCCTCTAAACCATGGAGGTAGAATCATGTCTAAACATTTACCCTTCCACTACGTTGTAAAATAGAGCCAATTTCGGGTCAGAGTCATGACCAGTTACAAGAAGGGACCAGTCAGGGTTACAGACCCTAAATTATATTCCCGACGGTCGTAGCTCAGGCGCAGCTTGAATTAATTGATCCTGAAAAGTCAGTCGCTGACTGTTCTGCTAGTGGGAATTTGACAATTTTAGTTGTCCACTTTTTGGGCGCCGATAGAGTATAGAGCCGTTAATATAAAATCCAAATTTCTGGCAGAAAATTGACATTTAAAAAATGGTTGGGCCGACTTTAAAAATCTAAACTTCTGCCTGGAGAGAATTGTCCACTTTTGAGGCTTCATACTCATATGCCATGTTTAAGAAATGTCAATATTAGCATATTACGTGGACGTCAATCACTATCCGATGATATCAAAGGCAAAACCCCGACGAGTGCGCTTCATTTAGGGTAAGCACTTATGGAGAACCACCAAAATTACATCGTCATACCTTGTGCATATTCAAATATGATAATTTACATGTCGTCATGTGTGAATATTTATAACGTAAACTTTGCTGTACAGACATGTATGGTATGGTGTGCCTGGCTTCCTGATCGATGATCCTCCACATACTGAACTACGGACCCTTTATGAAGTAGAAGTAATGGATTTAGGCCCTTTAAATGTTAAAGGGAATTGGCCTGTCTGCCTGTATTGTATACTGCCTAATATTACAAAATTATCTAATAAAGAAGTTAATAAAATCCAACCTATAATATTGGCACTGGGTTTTGCGTTTGAGACCATTCCTCCATGTTGACGAGACTATTTTAGTTGGTGGATTTATTTACAAAATTACACCATGCATGAAGAAATGAGTCTATGACATTTCTATATATAGACATGTCATTTGGTCGGTGGGCGACACGTCATTTTGGTGGGCGACACATCATTTTGGTGGGCTACATGTCATTTTGGTGGAAGACACGTCATTTTGGTTGGCGACACTTCATTTTGGTGGGCGACACGTCATTTTGGTGGGCTACATGTCATTTTGGTGGAAGATACGTCATTTTGGTGGGCGACAACATTTTGGTGGGCGACACATTTTGGTGGAAGACATGTCATTTTGGTTGACAACACGTCATTTTGGTTGACGACACTTCATTTGGGTGGGCGACATGTCATTTTGGTGGCGGCTACATATTTCATTTTGGTGGAACACGTCATTTTGGTGGGCGACACGTCATTTTGGCACTTTTTTTTTGGTGGAATAAAACATGTCATTTTGGTTGACAACACATCATTTTGGTTGGCGGATGACATGTCATTTTGGTGGACGGACATGTTTTTTTGGTGGATTTTCGTGATTTTGGTTGGGTAAACACACCATTTTGGTTCTGAGAAAACACTAAAAACATGTGGGGAATATGTCATTTTAGTGGAAAAACAAGTCATTTTGGTTGCAAATGCAGCCTTTCGGTGGGAAAACAGGGGTATAGGTCTACTTATTACGGACTACATGTACGTGTCATGTCACCGTTGAACTGGTACGTTAAAGATATCGTCATTGTACCTGGTACAAAAATTGTTTCTGTTTAATTTTTTTTTTACAGCTAACCCTGGTGCATTAATTTTTCCGAACAATTTTGCAGCTTGTTCATTTAATCGGATGCACGAAATAAATGTCACATAATTGAATTGAAGTGAGTGGGCTGGTACGTTTAAAGGGCTCGTATTTTATGCATATACTTTTGTTATCTTCACAAGAACACAATAATTCTTCCTGTTTGAAAGTTAATTTTAAAAACACCCCCCCCCCCAAAAAAAAATTATAATAATATTAAATAGGGCCTAAATAAATACTCTAAAACTTGAGAAACGTTTTACATGTACTTAACCTTACAAACAGAAAAAAATGGGTCATAGTTTTGTCATCTTTAAAATTACAGCAACCGTGTGGGTTGAAAAATTCCTTTGCCCTAGACTACATGTATGTCATGTGCAAACCTATTAAACGTGCTAAATTTTAAAAAAATGGCTGCCTACAAAATGGTCCGATTTAATTATCTTGCAAACATGATTGAACGGAAATACACTGAAAGCAAATAATTGTTGATACACAGTCAGTAACAGATCGTCCTTAGTCTAGTAAAACCACTCCCAGGATACCGTCAATTTGACAGCGCGGACTCAGTATTATTTTCAGCATGATGATCTTCCGGATTACAGGTACCGCACAATACGATGTCAACACATAGCCTAGTCGTTAAAATTCGCGGCGAAACTGTATGGGCGGATCCATCTTATAAATGAATATTCAAGATCAAATCCAATATTCATGATGTATGACGATGTCATTTTGGTTGTTCTCGAACAGTGCCTTCCTTCATTTAGCAGCACTCCCTTATCTATAAAATTGGTCGCAATCACAAGCGAGCCACATAGCTTGCTGTCATGGCTGCGTATTTTGCAAGGTTAACAAATCCATTGTATCCAAACATTGGTTCCGAAATATATTTTGTTTTGCAACCAAGTATGGTCTCTGACCATGGTAGGCCTATCCATGCGTTAGTTAAAGTTAGTGTATACGTGCTTTTAGGGTGTAGCACCCTGAAAAATAGATATTTAAGTTGAATTGATGATTTTCTAGCATTGTACTAGTTATACTAGTTATGAGCTTTCTAATGAGATATTTGCGCGAAAAAATAAGCCTACGGCAAGTAATCAATTATTTAATTTCAACTTTTGAATTAGGAGCGTCCCGCTTTTTTATTATATACTTGAAATCAAGCCGGTAATTGGCCGGGTTTAGTCCGCCTGCGCCGCCGCATACACTACTGTCCATGGAGTACGTGTAGCGTGCGGCGTATTTTTTTCCCTAGGAGGGTTGGGGTCAAGTCAGGCATAATTCAGTTTTTCCTTTCAATGATTGCAAGACACTCAGGTTCTCGTTTCCCCCTTAAATTAAAATTATCTCAAAGAAAAAATTCAGAGAAGAAAAATAGTCGTTCGGTTCCCCGGTTCCCCGGTTCTACCCGGTTCCAATATGAAAACCGGAACCGCGAGTCCAATCTTTTCGAGAACCGGGTACCCGCTATGCTCGGTTCCGTATGACTGATCGCCGCCGCGCTCGAAAGCTACAATAGAAGCACCCTGGCGCCAACTGCAGTTTGCTCACTACGCTAATCTCGACACATAGAGATCGCGCTCTCCTAATGCCAAAAAAGGAGTTTGCATGGCTTCGTAGACAGTACCATGGTAATACGCATGCCCCAGTGTCATACATCGCTAAAAATGAATGATTTTGAAGTTCTGTGTGACTTGTGTGAAAAAATGTGTGAAATTTTCCAAAACACATTTCATCAATGATATATTACAATTAAAATGTCTAAAAAAAAAAAAATGAAAGAAAAAGAAAAAGAAATAAATTAAAAGGACAGATAACCAGATAACCCACCACCAACAACAACACATAAACTGCAACTTCATATAATAACTCACATCTAACAACGCTGCAGTTGTAAAATTGTCGTAAAAAAAAATTTATTTTTTCAAAAAGAGCAGCGACGTGACATGACTTATTATGCAGCATAAGGAGGTTGTTGGTACAACTAAAAAGGCGGCGAGAATTGTCGAGGCTTGCGGTCACAGTGCTGCAGCTATAGACATTCCCGAGGAATTGGTATGTTAATGGTCAAAATGTAAATCGCCCAAGAGTTCTGACTCCTTGGGTCCTAGCTCTATGGTATGACGGAGAGCATCTCCTGCCGTTCGGGCGCTAGTACGCTCGAACGCACCATAACTAAGACGTTACCAGCTCTTGACAATTAAACGTACATTGCTACTGTGTTACTTTTCCATGAGATGTCCAGAAGTGCAAACAGTCTGATTTTGTGATTGCTTGATTATATGTGGCCACGGATGAAAAATAAAGAACATATTTCCATATCATTACAGGCGTATCCAGAGTCTGATATTGGTTTGTTGCTAATGTGCGTCTGTGTTGTTTTGTTGTATAGTGAGTATGTATACAGGTACCTGTTTAATGTTGACTGCAATGACACTAAAACCAGGCCCAAGGCTAGTCCCCATTCATCAGACATCCCGCCATTTCGGTACGACTCTCGATGAAGACAAAATAAAGTCTGCCGTCTGAGGACAGACTGCTCATCATTCTAATAATTTAACCAGCAAAGATATAGACATGAGAACCATCAAACGAAGCATACATTGCATACGGCTTTATTACAAAGCATTTGACACTGCCCACGACAAAATACAAACAAAAAGGCTCTATTTTTTTAACGACATATATAATTATGCATGAACGTCATACTGACGTCATCATAATAAATAAACATACATTGTACTTCATTCGTAAACCAAACAAGTCTCAATATCATGATAAAAGCGTAATACTGGAATGACGACATACATTGAAGACATCATTACTCCAATTTTCTGAAGGAAAACCAACTATTATGTACAGAATAGATACAATTTTGCTCCGACTCCTAAAAGTGCCCATGCATGGACTAGTTTTAACGGTATGCTAAGGCATTAATGCAGTATGAACAAATATAGTGCCTACAACAATCATGCCTATAGCTATGTACAATAATCACGCATCAGCTAGCTGCTATGGATATTTTGATAATATTAATGCAGCAATTTGCGAAGTGGGTTTCCATATACAGCTATTGATACAAAATACCTAATCCGTATAATTATGATCATGGGGAGTCAGGTTGGAGTAGTGGTTCTTTCCTCACCTTCCACCTCCATGGCCCGGGCTCGATTCCTGCCTTAGCCACATGTGGATTGGGTTTTCAGTCCCTTCCTGATTCCGTTAGTTTTCCCCAGAATACTCTTCTGGGGTGTTCCTCCTGACTCTAAAAACTGCTTCTCATTGTCTCCTCTCTACAGGTTTATTTTGGCTTGCTAGCTACAGTGCCTAGGGTGCTTTGAGGAATCCTTAGTTTCATTACCAGAACTAAATAATAATAATGTGTTAGAATGCTGTAAAAGATTTTACAAAAAAAATATAGTAATAAAGCAATATGTGTTTAAGACATTTGAAGGAGAGCTGTCCGAATGGATACTTTTAAATGAGGTATGTACGCAAGCATAACAACTTGTAACATAACGGAGGAAACAAACTACGCAAAACTCTTTTAAAGTCTGAAGCGTATGTCATTGTAAAATTATTACATGTGCCCTGTACAAAGTACCACGAAAAAAATCTTCGTAAAAATATGCGTAGTCAGACTTTGAGGAGAAAGGTGGAAAACACCGACCTTGACAAAATACAAGAAATTGAAATTGAATGGACAGAAAAAAAAAATCAATTACCGAGAACACGAAAAGTGAACATCTTACAATGCAGGTCACCTCAACTGTATAATACAATATAATTATATTATATTATCATAATACAAGAACTAGTTCCTCTAGTAAATGATTTGATTTAATTTCAGTCATGTCAATAATAACTTGTATGCAAGGTCTTTTACATTTCTTTTCAAAAAATATAACAAATTTCACGTAAACAAGACTTTTTTGATCCCAAAATACACCCAATCTTTTTTTATCACACAAAGGAATTATAAACTTCTCATCACAAAAAAAACTGAAGTTGAACTGGTCAAAATCCACAGAAATAAAAACAACCAAAATGTGACTTATACCGCGACATCAATATTTTGACTTGGAATAGCCACATACAAATGAAAACCAATAACAGCATGAATACTAAGACTAGTTCTCAGAGGCACATAATACCACATTTATACAATTATTTTTGCAGGCAAGATAAGAGATTGCTCTATTCCAAGATACTCCGGTTGTATCATTCTTTCTCACTTTTATCAGCGAATATAGCTACTTGTTTCACTACTAAGTTAAGGCGACGACGGTTTCAGTCAGTCAAGCAATAATATTACACGCAGCATGTTACGAGATCAGCCATTTTTCTAACTTGAGACTCAAGAAACTTGTTGTCGAAGTGAGTTTCATTCTACACTGGATCTTTTCTATGGTATCTCTGATGTTTTGTGGTTTTAGCCCAAAACGAGAACAATTGTACTAGCAAAGTAACATACACAGCTTCTGAACAATTTACTTGTTTGATTTTGTTTGACATATTGAATACAATTTACTGATTGACATTATCATGATCCTAACGACTGTAAGGTGTATCCAATTTTAAACCTCAGTAGGAAAACCTGGTCAACAGAAACTTGGCAAAATGATTGATTTGATTAACATGCCTGGTACAAGCAGACATTTATATATCAGCAGTGTGATTAATAAGCATCTAATTTATGTATTAAATTGTTATATTTACATATCTTGCAACACATAAATATAACTCATTTGACGAGGTGACCTACACACATTTCAATGCAAGACTTTAGACTTACTGACTAACAAACACCAATTTCACCAAACTAACACAGATTTAGAAATATATTTGCTCATTACATATATTGTATATGAAATATCTAGGACCACTTTTTTACTAACCTCTTTGTGCTACTCATCAGTAACACCAATAATATACTCTGATGTGTTTAATAAGTATAACTCAGGCTTATAGGATTTAATACAAGAAGCTACTTTTAGACTTCTTGGAGAAAAAAAAAACATGGACAACAACCAACATGTAATAGTTATGTCAATTTGAATATCTATGCTATAAGTACTCTTAATATTTAATTAAGCAGGCAATCAATTTGTTCATCAGTTATTTTACATAAATACCTTATCATTTTATGGAATTATACAAACAATTGAAGAAACACTCATTGTGACCAAAGAACTAACTTCAATGGGCCATAACAGATCCAATGGAGTTTAAATAAAATTTGGAAGAAACAAAATACAAACATTACAATATAACATAGGTCATATTGGTAATATAATGTACATGTCTATAATACGTTAACCATCTAAATAAATTTTATCAAATTGAAGTGGAAGATATCAAGATATTAAGCACAAGATAAAGTTTGGCCTTGTAATACAATTTAGTACAGGTTTCACCAGTGCTTCTTTAGTGGGATGTAAGTTTCCAAACTCGGAGAAGCTACTCTAATCGAGAAATTAATTTAATAAAAGGCATTATGTAGATAATATATTAACATTGCATTATTTTGCTCCACTTGAAAATTCAAAACTTCAAAGGCTTCACTTCAGAAAAAAAGAAGCATTATGAGGCCCCAGTTGATAAGTATGCAATGTCATAGCAGAGTTGCTTGACTGTCTTCCTGTCCCGTATACAAGACTGGATGATTTGGCATGCTTGGCTGCAGTTGATTTAGTCTGGTATTTCAAAATGGATGTTACTTGTTAACATGATTAATATTGACTTAATTAAGCTGTCAAATGTGTTCATTAAGGATGTTTGTGTGTGCAGCATACTGCATACATCCTGAGGACAGATTCTTTGTGGTCCGCAAACATACATCTTTTGTTGAGAGTGGTCCTCAACAAAAGTGTGTGTGCTTAATCTATTGGGGAGTGTCATATTATAGGAACAAAGGGAAAACAATGCCTTGTCCTGAAACGTAGAACTGTGTGTGATTGAAATGCTGCCTGTTGGAGACAATCTTTTATTTTGTCTAATAAATATTTGGTACTTAAGAGTTGAGGTCCAAACAGGACAGATAAGAAACTTTGAACAATAATGGAATAAAAAAAACAATGGATAGGGGAACCAGTGTCGGGATTCTCAGATTTCTTGCTTTTGGTCCATTATGAAGAAAATAATCTTTATACATGTAAGTTTACACATTTTCTGAACAATAGTACATATGCTATGCAATTCTATTCCTAAGCATTAATGCACTAGCTCAACCACTGAGTTGGCAGCAGGGCAGTCGCTAGAGGGGCGGTGTGACACCCCCCATTCAAAATTTCTGTTGGCAAATCCATAATTGTTGTCGGCAAATTTGTAAAAATTGAGGGCCTTTTTTATATATTATTTTACTGTTGTCGGCAAATTTTGAAATCTGAGGACCTTTTTTTGCTTTGTTTTTTTTGCTTGTCAAATATTTTGTTGCAAGTTTGTCGGCAAATTTTACTTTTCACACCTCCAATAAATGTTTCTGTCGGCAAATTTGCAAATTTGAAGACCTTTTTTTTTTTTGCTTGTCAGATGTTTTGTATTCAAATTTGTCGGCAAATTTGGTCCAACACCCCCCCCCCCTTTGAAAATGTTCTAGCAACTCCCCTGGTTGGCAGGGTAAATCACCTTTCCTGGCTACCGGCTAGACATTTTGACACAGTGATTTTTCAATCTCAACATTTTTCTTTGAACCCATTCATTGGAATGGAGAAAATTCTATAAAAATGTTACAACCAATGAAAACTAACAAAAGCAACAACTTGCAAAATTCTATTTCAAAAAGCAAACCTATCTCCCATTTCTTCTTCACTTGGCTTATCTCTCATAACGTATCATCTCACTTGTGAGATTTGTCACTCTGGTTAAACACAAACTTTGAACAGTAGGCTCTCTATACACTTATCAAATATAAATATCAAGGCTTTATCTTACAATGCAAAGATGTGAATGGCTTTCAAACGGCTGACGGTGGGCTGCCTTCTACCACATCTTTTAACCTGTCAGCATAGTAGGCATCCTTAGGACTGCCAGACATGACGTTATTCATTGCATCCGTCTTGGAGCCTGGGTTCTCCAGAGGATTTTCATGGATATTGACTTGATCAGGTGACCTGTTGCTTTCAACACCATTCAAGTGCCCCCTACCTCTTGGTTGATGCAAGGGTGACGTATCATGTGCGTATGGTGATGTTATCCGTAACCCAGGGGAACTATGCTCATCCCATGTGTAGTCCCCACTATCATGGTCGCTACCCCCGAGGTGGTTTTGGAGGGCCTGTATCTGAGGGTTTGGTACATCAATGACATCACCCTCTCCATCTGATTCTTCACTCTCACTGCCCAGATCACTAGATGCCCGTGGGTGTTTGTCAGGCAATGTGTCTGGGTCTCCTGGCCCTTCCAATGATGTATCTGAGTCATTCTTAGCTGGTACCCCCTCAGGACTTGTAGGTTCCTGTGTTGGCACAGCCTCATAGCCTTCTTTACCTCCTTTGGTGGCTGGATTGCCCCTGGTGTCCCCCTGACTAGCGTTGGAGTGCAGGCTTGTTTGAGAGGATCTCGCTGGACAATTCCGTGCAACAGTGGACACAGCTGAACAGTGGACAATGTATGAAATCTTCAGAACTATCTCAACCTCAAATGAAGTATCAAATTAAAGGGGACAACAAGAGCCTTTCATTTGAGTTTGTCAGTGAGACAGGAATATGGTGAAATGTATTGTTTTTGGTCCGAACCCCTTTTTGGGGCGGCTAAAATATTGGATTTTACGGAGTCGTTTTAGCATCTTGTCTTCACATGCACAATACAAGTGTCATTGTGAATTTTTGTTTTTTTTATGGCAGAAAGGTTCCTATTTATGCCAAAAGAGGTTTTTATTTTATTTGATTAATAGTTTTTTACATGTTTTAAATTGTACCAAAGATGGAAGGAAACACTGTAACACGAGTTACTGTAACCTGAGTTACCAAAACACATCCCTCTATATCATGGTAGAAACAGTGCACAATACACGCAAACTCTCAAATGCAAGTATTTAAATTTCTGCCATGTCCTTTTTGGTAACGAAAGTTACTGATAAAATCCTATGGCCAAACCAACAGAAATATGTTTCGCTGGCCTCTCTTTTGAAGTTTAGTAACATTTAGTTAAAGGGTCCATGTAATGTAATTTATTTTAATGATACCCTTGAAAGTGCACCTTTGTGTCTCATTTAACCCAAGTTTCAATTTTCATTTTGCCATTTGCAAGGGTATTTTGGTGCCATTTTGGTTTTTATGCTAATGCAAATTTTCCATATTCATGAGCAAAATTGCAATGTCACTTCAGGAAGAAACCTCAATGTTACAGCTATTTCTGCACCAAAGTTGCCAGATTTTGGATACTTTGCTGTTGTGGATTTTCTTTTCTTTGGTGATTCATTGTTGTGTCAGTACATGGCAGTAAGCCAATGAGCAAACTTTACTCACAAATGTTTTCAATGAGCTAATTTTTTTGGTTCACAATTTTAACAGAAAACACAAACAATCACAGCAACAGCGCCCTCACTTTCCCGGAAAAGCATGAACAATTTTAAATGTTTAAGGAAGTGCACTTTTCAAAAAGATTAACCAAAAAGGGATGTCAAATAGTTTTCACACATGTAAGAAGAGTAGAAACTTGCACAAAACATATTCCCGAGAAAAATTCATTTCATGGCCCCTTTAACTTCCAGGGATTTAGCAGCACAGCGTTGAGGGAAGACCCCCTTTTCAGCGTAAAGTGAGTTACCGTGGAAATGCCCAGCTGACTGGCCATTCACACTGTCATTATGACTTCTTGACAATGATCCCCTACCTTGGCAATGATCGATAGGCTGTTGCTCGGACACCATCTTGACCTGTGGCTGCTGGTTGGGGTTGCTGCGAAACTAAACACAAACAAGCAAATGAAATCAATCAGATTGTGTGCAAATTTCGATAAAATTGATGTTTTGGAAAAAAAGAGATTATCTTCTTGAATATTTGTTAACAAACTCATGCGCTTTATTGAATTGTCTTGACATTGGAGAACAGATAGAAAAGGTATTTTGTTTTAAACCAAAGATTAGGTTTTGAACTGATATGTGTAAAGTGTGCCTGGTTTGCGTTTAGAATGGTGTCCAAAAACCAGATGCATGTGAAACGCCCATCTCTTGTACAGTTAAAGATTCTGATATAAATCTTTGAGAAATGACAGCAACGACCAAGATAATCAACTACTTAGATCTCAATTGTAACTGGTGCTTGTAGATTATTCAGATTCATGAAACTAGACAATCCACTGACAAGGCACTGAAGATTCCTTTTGTGAAAAAAAATGTTATGCCACAAGCTTTGCTGTTACTGGTACAATTCGGATGATTCACAATACAGTGCGCGCCACCAAGAGTTTGCCATGGAGAGTTCATTTTTCAAGTTTACGGTCGACAAAACATGGCCCATTTGAATGAGTGTCAGTAGACAACTTGAGCTAGTTTGCCATAGATTGGGGCATAGCGTTCTGACGCCTTACAAAAAACACCATATTGATAAAAAAAGGAAAGGGTAAACATATACTTGAATCATATGCTATGAAACTACTGACTGGAAAAAACTAACAATTTCAAATGTCCCGCGCTGCAAATTTGTCAACCATCTCCCACAAATAATGCACTGGGAAAATGAACTCTCCGTGGCAAACTCTTTATGAATCGCCCGAATTATATGGAATAATTTGCATGTACAATTGAAAAGCGTGACTTCTCTAACCTCATTCATATCTGAACTATGTAAAACTGTTCAGTAAGTAATATTCCTGCAAAAATATCAACATTTCCATTGTCTTTATTTGTTTGATCTAAATCTCTGCTGATCTACGGAATTGACGAACTTGGTTGCCATAGAAATAGGGAGCCTGATGGGAATTTCCCCGTGTTTTCTCCCAAAAGGGTTTTCACAAGGTCTTCACCCCTCCCATAAATCAGCCAATCATTAGCCTTAGATATTTAGATTGCACAAATGTATATACACATTCTTTGTCTTCACTTTACCTAAGTATAGTCTGTTTAGCGATGTTGTTTAATAGTTATACATGTAATAGTTTTACAATGCATTAATTCCATGTGCTTTTTTTAATTGTATTGTTGTTTTCATGTATGCCATTCAGCTTGGATAACCCCTAGACAGAAACAATGTTTCTTTTGGGCAATCCTTTGGGAGCTGAATGGTATTTTGTTTAAATGCTTGTTTGTTTTTGTATCTAAAGCTTTCTGTTTTATGTGTTCATGGTATCTTTGGTCTTCTGTGTACATGTATTTGTTGATTATTACCGAGAAATAAAATAGTATAGTACAGTGATGTATGCAGGGCCCCAATGCCAAACCAGTTTTAAATTATTTTGGCATACCCTGGGTAAAGAAATGAAATGTAATAAATAAAAAAATGAATAAGGTTTCTAGAGTTTTACTGATTCAAACTCATTACAGATAGTTAAGAAAGGAAATAAGCTGCAAAATGAAACTTTGTGATAGCTGTGACTTACACTAGTCATCTCAATGTCATCAGCCGGGTAGCTCCCTCCAGCTCCTGTTGACTGCAATGAGGCTCGCAGTCTCATCCCATTACGCTGATCTCGAATTATCTCTTCAAGTTTTTCCTGACGTTCTTTCTCACGAGCGTTCCTGATAAACATCACCAATGCATCAAACATGAAAAGTTAGATATTACAAATTGTTACAAAACATGAAAGCTCAAAAGACTCCGCCTTGCAACACTGGAATGGAAACATGACTCAGACAAGTGACAACACGGCCCAAGGATGGCTTTTGTATTAGTAATGATTGTACCCTCATTATTCTATACTGAGTCATTGATTCCAAAACAAGAACTCATGAGAAATGTAAAAGGTTGTTTCATTCCACACTGTACAGACATTACACACATATCCTCATCACAATGGAAATATGTTTTACAATCAGCTTAAATGTGTTACTGTCTTACCTGTTTCGGACATAAACAATGACAACCAGACCAGTGACAATCAGCATAGCCACGAAGATTACACAGATGGTGATTATCAACTTGCGAGAACCATCTTGTGGATCTGAAAACAAATAAGAAATGTGGCATTCTTTTTATTAGCACTTTCTCATTTTTAAGCAACGGGGATGACAATTCTTTCATATACATGTCTCTTAAATATTCCTACATTTTAAAAGACCTTTGCTACAAATGCTCTTCTCGGCAAAACTGAAAAAAACTTGTTTGTGAATGTGTAACATATACCACAGACAATCCTTGAGTGCAACAAAGAACTCAAACTGAAACATTGATTGACGCATAGATAATAGCAGACAATCAACGATTGTCTGACAGTGTTTCTCTTTGCCTATAAGCCGAGACTGTGGAAGATTTGCAAACTAAAGTCAATTTTAATTGGTATAGAAAACACACCAAAAAAAATGTAAAAATGATCAGCCACATGGAGTGGTAACTGTTCCTTATGAGGTTTGTTCTTATTGTGTACTGACATGACTGTCAAGGACGTCTTATAATCCATCTAGCAATCACATTTTACTAAAACAAATCAATTCCCTGACAGCTTCAAACTTTCCTGAGTATCTGCAATTAAAAACAAACACCAACAACTGGACATTTCTGAAAATCTTAACCTTAAAAAGTAAGGATTTATGAAGCCCAGTTGGTCTTGGAGTGCGATATAAAGCTGAGCTCATAAGTGATTCCTGTAGTGCAGTACAGTCAGTTTGCATTTTAACATGACACACAACAGTAAAATGTGTTTGTTGAATTTATGAATGCACTCGAGTATCAGACCACAATAAACATAACATGGATGGTCAGCATGGAAGTTCAGAATAATAAACTTCTTCGACACGGGGGAAAAACATACAATGATGGATATTTCCTATAACTGACAATCCATACCGCACTAGTAATACTTTTAATATGTTTAACAGAAAAGATATATAAAAATGAGTGATTGTATACAGTTTATTTAAATAAAATAAATTTGAGCACTTTCCACCAAAAAAGTACTAAATAAAGAAAATTTGGTGAAAAGTAAAGACCACAGAATACAGATGTTGAAAAAAAGGTTTTACTATGCTTACAGAGTTAAGCAAAACAAGCAGATTATAAAAATAAAATCAAACCCTTCCTAGTTGCACACCACTCACCAGCATATAAGCGGTGAGATTTTTTTTTGGGGGGGGGAGGGGAGGTGACCGAATGTTTTTCCCCCTGAAATTTCAAATCGTCAGATGGCCGTAAAACAGAGACGTAGCTGGGGTTTGAGAGACACCCTGAGATTGGTTGAATCCATGTATTGAATGCATACAGCGAGCTACACGCAGTGTGTTCTGCGTGTTGATCAGAACACATGACTACCCCTCTCTTCCTCCCATACCCCTTCCCCCCATTTTTTGGTCATGGGTTTTTTCATCCCCCCAATGAATCATAGCTACATGTACGCTGCTCTCACACACAGCTCCTGAGCTATCCTTGTTTTACTCCAAACTACTAATGATACTATATACGTTTCTTATCTATGTCAAAATGTACGTGATGTTACAACTTGCAATGGACTTGTCATGCACATATGATTGAGTCATGAGCAGGAGCGCATCGAGGATGGAAGGACAATTGCTTTGCTAACATGCTAATCTCCTGAACATTCAACAAAAATTGGAATGCAACAATGACCTTCCAAATCAAACATCATTGTTTAAAATCTGAGCTGAACTTTTGTCAGTATTTTTCCAGTCAACCCAATTCCAAAGACATTGGGTAAAATACTTTGGAAAACAAAAGGAAATCACTATAAAAAAGGAATACGTAACCACAAGCATAATTAAGAAATTTTGTTAATATATCCATGCTTTTATTAATTTATAATAAAAAAAATTTGTTTTCCTTCATTTTTGTGCATGAAATCAAATTATAGTTCACTTTTCTCTTAGTACAAGTTACCTTTAATGTAAAGGTACATTGTGCTTTGAATAAGACCGACTCATGCTTGCTTGCTTCATGCATATTCATGATGCATAGGATGGAGCATGACAACATACCAGATAACATATAGCGTTTGACCCGATGTGCACGATGATGGAGGGGTGGACCTAACAACAATAATGAGTGTCACATGATCAAGACAAGACCACAATGGTTTGGACAGTCACCAAACTGGTTCTAGCTGACAAACATAAATATACATTTACAATTAACAGAACTGAGGAGCATTTCAGGTAAACATTACAACATGAAACCAGGCTCGTGATCACCGTACACTCATGAGGCCCCCTTCAATGGAGAAACAATTGTGCACGCTATTGTACAAAGCAACTGCCCCATGAGGGATTATCTGAACAATAGCTAGCACAATGCTTTGACCATTGAAGGGGGCCTTGGTGATAGAATTGACAATGTGCCCAGATTGGTATATAGATACGTACGGACTGTGTCCGGGAACTGTAGATGGAAAAGGCCGGCATACATGATGTGCACACATTGGTTTGTACATTGAGTGACGCAGAGTGCAGACAACTCATTTTGGAATAAATCTGCAAAAATCTGGTGGTTATATCACCAGGTCATTGTCATGTTTTGCACCATTATGATGACAAGGTAGTTACGTGTGAAGTCCATGTACAGTTCCCATGACTGGTTTGCAGGAGCCTTGTTGAACTGTTCATGCATCCTGAATTACAATACCAAATGGTACTTATGCATGGCACATTCCATTAACGGGAGGATGTGACAAAGGGAACATGCAGAATACCATCATATGCACGATCAAAAGGAATGCTGGGATGTTGCCAACACATGATACAAACAAGTACAGTTTCCATATATGCAATGCATTCATCCTGAATCTTTTCTGGGTTTGTTTCACTGAGTAATTTATCTGTGTTGTATGCTGCAAAGTTTCTTGGTCACTACATCTTGTCATCAGGACTTCTTTGTAGATGAGAACTAGCAAATACAGGAAAACATCTTCAACCTTTAATCGTTCACTCCAACTAGTGGTACTGGAGTATCACGTACCCCCCTTCACAAAAAAGTGCCTCAATATATTTTTTTAACTGAATTTCATTCATCCAAAGATTTGTTATACTTGATGAATCCTCATTTGACCATAAAAGTAATTTCCAACGATGCAATGGTCCATGCAACACGTGCCCATATCATTTATCAAGCATATTGTTAGATGATGGAAAATTGTTAAGAGCCCAGATGCTTCCATATGACTACAAGAAGTATATAAGTTACCCAATTCATAGTTGAAATTTTTGCTGAGTATCAAGTAAAATCTGATAGAACAGGTTTAGTTGTTATTAGAAGATACCTACCAGTACTAGTATAAGAATTGAACACGGAAGACTGAAACAAAGTTAAGAACTTTGGCATTTAGAAAAAAATCACCGCAACCGTAAGATTTAGACAGAAAGTGAATAAAACTACATGTACATTGTTCAGTATAGGACATGGTTTCAGAAGATATAACTCTTACATGAGTATGTTCTACCATAGTGCAAAAGTAAAAGATACAAAAAATAATGAAACAAGACAAAGTCATTCAACAGAACAGAACAAGTATGGTATCACAGCAGGGAATCTAAAAATAGCAACATGGAAACCTGGACAGGAATGATAAAGAGCGCCCTCATGGTGGGAATCACAGAAGGCAAGCAAGAAGATTAAACAGGGAAGAGGGCATGTCCCAACTGAAGTTTCATGATTTGCAGATTGGAAATTAATAATGCACTCTGACCATTTGGAGATTTTACGGATTACAAGTTTGTCACTGTATTAATGTGTATGCCTACTCTTATTTTTCACAAGATCATGTCATAACTTTTAAAATATTTTATTTGTCAACATTCTTGCAAGCTAACAATGTGTACTGAGAATTTTTTAAAACACATATGACTCTGCCTGATTATTTTATGAAAAAAAGAGGACGAATGGGAAAGTCCCATGCTCTGTTCATAAAAAGATGCGACAAGTCTAGTTTTGCATCATTTTCTGGCAAGCGTATTGGTGCTTTACAGTTTTCTTGTTTTTGCTTCAATTAGTATGTTATTTTTAAGTACACTGTATGACAATTTTGCCATTTACAAAACTCTTGTACCAACTACACTTTCACAAGGTGATTACTGTTTGCTGCAATCCAAGAATGAAACCTTTTGGGACATCCCAGGACTAAAGGAAGAAAAAAAGTAAGTAGAACAGAAATAGATTACAAGTTGAAGCGATGATGAGCAGCTCCCTGTATTGGCAGCCAGGTGACAAGATGCTACAAGTGTGTGATTTGATACTGGGCACGTCATTGCATAATTACTTACTCAGAGAGTAACCTGGTTTGACATACTGACATCTCGTCCCTCCAAAGTGTGTGGGACAGCTGTGACCAAGGCAACGTACAAAAAAAAGGAAGGGGAGGAGAAAACACGAGAGGTTAATTTGCATAAAGAAAGAGTAGGAATGGACGCTTGTAACAGCGCCCTCTATGGGTACTTACTTGTTCTAGGACGGGATGGCGGTAGGGACTTGTACTGGCATCGCTCACCGGTAAATTTTTTGAGGCAACTGTTTCAAAATGTGATATAATCAGTGAATGAAAGTAACAAGTACGTGAATATTACAAACAGACAACTCAAACACGCCAGTCTCACACAACAATAGTGTTATACAATTGAAACCTCCCAGGCATGAGGTGACAGTAGAGCACTTATTTTCTGAATTTTGTTGAGGAGTCAAGGATATACGCAGGAAAAATATCAACCACGCTACAAATTATGAGTTGTTTTTAACATCAGCCTTTGTGCCTTGAAACCATTGAATCACTTGTATAGTTTTCCATGTTGACAAAAAGGTAAGCTGAAGAGAAGGTGTGGTTTTTAGACAAATACTGTGCTTGACAATTATTTTAAAATGGTTGAGGGTTTTTCAAATATGTTTTATTATGACAAGTATTTTCTCTGTTCGGACATTAAGAAACCAACGCTGATCAAAAACAAACCATTTTCTGTTTTTTGTTATTTTTTTAGTTCTCGTTTACTGTCCTGGGAAAACTTTCATTGATCTTCAATTATCGTGAGTCTGGTCAGAAACAACAACATTCAACAAACAAAAAAACACAGCTTGTAAGTTAGAATCAGAATAACAATTAATAACTTCAATTCAATCACTTAAATAGCAATCATAAAAGGACATGTTGTCCTTGGAGAGTCAGAGAATGTTACCATGCTATTAGAGCATCAGTAAGAACACATTCATTGTTTTTTGGTTAAAATTGGTGCAAAATTTCATGCTGTTAAAACTCTTGTAGAACCTTTTCTTCAAGAGTTTTGTTAACACAAGTGCAAAATTAGTGGTTAAATCAATATTATATTAGAAAAGTCTGACATGTTGTAGTTTACAATTGTAGATCTTTTTTTTAAAAACTGAATACATACCAGTATTTGAAAAATACTTGTGAAAAATTATGTCCTACAGTTGGAGTATTTTGATGAGGTACAAGAGCAAAACTATCTTATGTTACCCAATTTACTTCAGCCAATTAATATGCTTTAAGTTGATTTTTATATCACCACGCTATGTATTATTATCAAAGTACAAGTCTCTACCTCATCAACTAAGCAAACCTTCCTTGAATTGCGAGTTCAACTTACCATTAACCAAATTCACCCGAATTCACCAAAACCAAAAAGAGCCATATTTGGAGCTACATGCATCATGATGGATTCATGAGTGCATACCACAGCCACTATTACTTTCAACATTGTTTAATATATAATCTGTTGAGTAACTGTCTGAGTTTGATACAGAGATGAATGTTTCAAACAAAGAGTTCACCATACACATATAAACTTTCAATCCATAAAAAATGTTTACTTCTCTATTTTTAATGTTTTTTAATAATTTTTTTTTCCTCTGAGGGGGTTGTACTTTTTCTTTCTAAATGCCTTTTTGTTTACTCACATGCACTCATATCTCTGTTTTGTTTCGTTATATTGACACTCTCCGCCATTCATGCAACCACAGTCAAGATCCGGCTCCAGACGATCACAACGTAACCCATAATACAGCATGGGACACCTGCCAATCAGAGCATAGTTACTGAACAACTCATCTTTTGTAACCATGGAACCAATGTCTGATTGTCTGTTACCAAGCAACCATTGTCAGTGGCCTTAGCAACCAGTCATTTGACCAATGAAAACCAATCCTTTACTATGACATGGAAACATTATGATATGAAACTAGCAACTGAAGACAACATGACAGCAGTTACCACGGCAAATGCAGCTACAGCAATACACAAATGAACATCTTTCCCTTGACCACAATTTTACAAATTTCATTGCATTTATTACCCCATTCAAGCAGTTTGAGCACTGGAGCCATATTTTGTTTCGAAATCAACAAAAGATGAAGGAATGTCGAAATCAAACATTAACCAGTATGGTTCATGGAGCCATTTCGGAGGGTTTATTTCTGCCCATAAACAGCAAACCTTTTTCTATTGTTTTAATTAAGGTCTGACTTTTTCTGCTCTTTACAGTGAGTTTAAAAAACAGCCCAACATCACAACACATAGCACAAGAGCAAAGCTACACTTCTTTTGATGACGAGAACAGATTTGAAAACACAACAGAAACCACAAGCTACACTGGCTTACCAGACCAAACAGTCACAATGACAACTACAAGGCATACATAATGTGCGCTAAATCAAATGGTTGGATACGTTGACAGATAAAAACAAATGACACGTAGAAGGTACAACATGACACTCAAGTATCAGCTATATATGATGCCAATCATTTGAAGAATGTAGGGAAAAATGGCAGATGAACTTGCTCTTCCAGCAGCTAATAACATGAAACCATGGTTTGTTACATGTATATGAACTGATTTCTAAAAAAAACTTGATACATGTGGAGATGACTGACTTTGAAACAGGAATTTGAAGACAGAGATTTCTTGTTAAGTGGAAAGATGAAAGTCAAGGTGTCATTGGCTTCATCTAAAATATCAGACAAAACTAGTTGCCATGGTGATCAAGGGCGGATCCAGGGGGGGGGGCCAAAGGGGGCCATGGCCCCCCCCCCAAACGAAACCAATTTTTTTTTTTTTATGTGACATCGCAATAAAGGCAGGCAATGAGTACACCACCATCTTTTCCTCAAAAAAACATTGGTTAAAGTGGTCAGAAATTGCCTCATCTAGAATCTAAAAAATTTTCGGGGCCCTTAAGCGGGCCCCGAACCCCACGCCGTATTTTTTTGACCCACTTTTTGGGTGACCAAATTTTTTTTTTTGGCCCCCCCAAAATTGTGTTCTGGATCCGCCCTTGATGGTGATGGGGATTGACACATACCATGTATTGATGTGGAAGCACACTGATCGGTCAGCTACATGTACTACTGTATTTGTCACTTATTTTGAAAAACAATTGAACCTAAGAATCCTCTTTTCTACTCCTGAAGATATACAACAACCATGCTTTATGCTATTGAATATCTCAATTTTGATTGTTAAAGTCCACAACTTCATCTTACAACGGCCTTAATTGAAATATATATTATATTGATATTCTCCTTCTGGCAATTGTAAATGTTAGTATTTGCCCTGACATTAAGTGTACTAACATACAAAGCTTTGTATTATGTATCAACAAATGACTTCTTGTAGAATCTGGATAAGTATTTTGTTATTAGTATTTAGTTATATTTAGTTATAATTAGTGGCAAGTGTTGTGGATGATACATCAATCATGTTAGTCACCACAAATGTAATGATCTGGATATAATGAACTTATGACAGAAAGTAACAATACAAAATAAACTTAACACTGTCAATTTGGCCAAACATAGCCAAACAATAACTGGCCAAACAATAACTCATAGCATGCATATTTGGCCAACCAAAGTATAAATTACTCATGCAGCAAGGCTTGCTATTGGTTCATTTAGCTTCACATTTATACATATTCATGGCCAGTGTGCTCTTGTTTCAGCAAGCATATACAAAACACACCCATTAATTGAAATGGTCGTCCTGAAAGGTAGCATATGATCATTCTCAGGCAAACGTGGAAGTACACCAATAAGCATCATATGCATTTGAGTTGAGAATTCTCATCATGGGTATGTGTGTTTTGATGCATAGTACATGTAAGCTTGCAAGTCTACTTTCTTGGTCAAGATAATGGTCTGTCAGTCTATCAAGTCTGTTGTGTCCATGTATCCATCATTAGTCTGTCAAATGTCATTTATTACATAAACAAAGTTCAGTATGTTCCCTCCAACAAGTAAATGAAATAAAAAATATGAAGTAAATTGGGAAGAATGACAGAAGAAAAGAAGGGAAATAAGAGGAGAGGAAGATGATAAGGCCACTTTTCACTTGAGAGAGCCCTTCCGTCCCCCCCCCCCCCAGTAACCTCTCTGGATCTGCCCTTGGGCATGGTTGTACAATATCACATCCAATTTAGACATTTAGCCAAATTTAGTTGATAAGTCACAAACACATGCAAAGTATATACGTGGTATTAGATCGAAGAGATAAGAAAAGAAGAAATGGAAGTGGAGTGAAGACATCTTCCCTGCATCCTCTTACCTACAAGATGGCTTCATGATACCCTTCAGATGCAAACAGATTCCATCATTCATACAATAATGTTCATATTCTGGTCCACAGGGCTCTGTATGGTCATCAACCAACACTGCAAATCAAATACAAAACAAACAACACCACCACATATAAACAGACCTTGAAAAGATTCAGCAAATAAAACAAAACACAATTTTGAACTAATAAAAAACTTTAAAAAGACAAAGTTTGGGGATGGAGCAAAAATATCCAAAATTTAAAAGCATCAATGTACCTCATTGAAACTCAGATCAGGCTTCAAATAATATAATGCATGGTTACATAATGGTGTGTCACTGTGCATGTTAAAATTACACTGGTAAAATACAGACACTGCTCTTGTATTTCCATTACAAAACCTAAGAGGTCTGCCCTGGGTGTGTCAGACCCACTGTTTGTCTAGGTAGGAGTTGTCATTACATTCTTACCTTGACAGAGTGTTCCCCTGTACTCTTCATCACATACACATCTGCATTCTGTGTCATCAATATGACCATGCACACCACAATCCAGGTTGCATTTTGGAGTCTCGCAACGATCACCAGTAAATGAAGGGCTACATCTATGGAATCAAATACAAACATTTCATGGTGCATTATTCTCATGTTTGGGTCGGGGCAAATTTGAAATTGTTTGTATTAGCAGTATAACATTCAAATGTTCATAGAATACGCAGCAAAATGATGACTTGTTCCCTTTCCTATTTGTACCTACTGCACTGTCAGAAACCTTTAGCCTCTACTACTTCACAGTCGCCATTATATAATGCAACTTACAATGTAAATCGCGGGTGACAGTAGATTGCTGTATGCAGTGTTTAATGTTTCAATTCCTCTCATCTGAACAATTCATTAGAATACAGCTACCTACAGAACAATGAATGATTCCTACATGTACGAAGGGAAACAAGAGTCATGATTAAAAAGAAGCCAAGATTAATCAAATGTTTTCTGACGCTTTTCAATCACAGTATGTCTACAGATGTCAAAGGATGCAGGTTGTAAGCAGACATAGCATATATGCCTGTGTCTGCTACAAAGCCTCTGTCTAGAAATGATGGCCACACATCCATCAAAGATTATCTGCCTATTTTAAGACTCAATGAATGACATCCTGGATGCAATCTAGCAGGCCATCCAAGATCCAATGTTCAGAACAGTCTTGCATAACTACAGTGTTGTATCAAGGTTTTGGATTGGTGGTGGTGGTGGGGGGGGGGGTGTTTTCAATTTTCGATGAAAGAGGCTGCTCGTTTCATTCCATATCATTGCTTGCATTTACCGCTGACTACAAATGCAACTCCCTTCAAAAACTTAATCGATCCAACCTTAACTTGTACTCTTCATGCAATTTAATTGCAAACTTATTCTGGAAAGTAGATAAGTTCTGAAACCAAGCAAACAGACTGTCTCCAGTCTCTCCAAGTGATATTAAAGTGACAACAAATCCCCATTTACTTGCAAAGAAACAGCAGCTCTCTTGTCTTGCCATCTTCCACTTGGTGACATGTGCCTCCATTTTGACAGTAGCTACCATTATTGCAAAGCTGGTCAGCTGTACCTAGTAGTAAAGACACAGGAAAAGGTTAGCGTACTCTACAAATGTAATGCTATAATATCATACAGGCACAATTCTAGACTAATGTTTTGGGTGGTGTGGGTAGCTGGCATGTTTTCAGGATTTAAACTTTAAGGAACTTGTTCTTGAAAATTTGATTTTTTTCTTAATTTTATCAAAGTTGTGACAAAACTTGCGGAGATTTAAAAAAAAAATTGGCTAAAAATACTTTTGGCGTCCCCCACCATCCTATAGAATTGGGCCCGAGTAGATGAATTAATGTAAGAACCTATGTCCACACTAAGGGGGAAGGGGAACTATGATGACTAGAATGGAGATAAGGTAGCATCTGGATTATAAGCTATTAGAACACATGGATTGCTGTAAGGTAGACAGGGAGAAGTAGGAGTCCTAAGGAAAGAACACATCAGCATTGATTAGTTAGGGAGACTAAACTGAACATGATAGCAGTAAGAAGAGACGCAGGGCAACAAAAAAGCCTCAAACTGATTGTTTTTTGAAAATTTGATGTGGTACAGACCAAGAACTTTCAAATAGGGAATAAAAGGATAGGACAAAGACTGTGAAAACTCATGTTACCCGGTAATTTCTACATGACATGTATGCAGTAAAAACATGATGTCTGCTTCAGAAAAGTTTGCATTCCTGTCACAAATTTACATCAAACTTTTGTGCGCCTGTCAATTTTGCATTGTTTTCAATGTTAAATGGATTGTTGACTTGCATATTGTTGCATATGAAAATGTTGAGCATCCTTGCTCTTTTGTGACTGATTACCAAGATCAAGACTGATGCATGGATGATGACTGCTGCCCAATATTGAGGTTCTGGTCTTCTACATCCAATAGCAGAAAAAAAATGGTCTCATGACCTGATGAAATGGGGTAACAATTGTAAAGCCATTTGAGACCTTTGGTAAAAAATGCTATAAAACACCACATTATTATTATTATTATTCTGGTGTGCTTTGCGATTGCTTTCTACAGGTATGCTGGCACTGATCCGACGCATGAAGCAATGACTTAGACTATTTCTGGTTTTTAATTTAGAGGAGTGAGATAGAACGAAATGTGGTTTGACTGATGACTGCCTGGCTGATTCTCAATTTCCTTTGCATGAGGCCTTATTACATTTCATGCCATATCTTGCACCATGGTTACCACATAATCATTTTTAATAGAAATCTGCATCATGTCTTATTTATTTTGTTTACTCAAATGTCTATCATTTCTTTCTAATTTAGCAAAAGACAAATTAGGATCCGAGAGAAATAGGACATGAACATATCAGCAACCTCCCTCCCCCAAAAAAAGTTGATGCAAAAAAGATAGTTCAGATTGTGGAAGCCGTATATTAAAAGAAGAAATATAAAACATAAGGAGAATGAGGCCGAAAAAAAAAATGCAAATAAAAAATGTAGGACAAAAATCTGACAAATCAAAGTACAGGTGTCAGTAGGGCTAATGCTACAATTGGCAAATTCTGGCAAATCTTTTTGACTAAGGTAAATACAAAACTAATTTTTTTGGGGGGGGGCAGAACATATACCGTTCTTCATTATACATACCTGCCTCTGCCTAAAATGTACAAACAACACAACAAGTTTGCTCAGTTGCAAATGGTAGCTGGAAAATTGGTATTTGCAGCATCTGTTTTGTAAGTATCATTTGCAAACTTGGAAGAAAAAAAATATCCCGCTTTAAAGTTTTTCTGAAATTCATGCAAATAAATAGAACATTCCAATTTATTTTCAGAATTTGAAATTATTTTTTATGTTCATTTAAGACCACGAATATTTTACATCATGCGGGATATTTTTCTTCCATGTTAATTTATGCAAATGAATGCAAGTTTAACATTAAACTACAGCAGTTTGTTTTAGCAGGTGCACATTTGAACAATCTACTTTAAGGACAATTGTCACTGGTTTATTGCTTGACATCAACCAGCTGTTTCTGTTAAAAATTATCTGCTCTTGTGTTTCATGAGTTTGTATTGAAACAATACAGGAAACTTTCAGATGGTTGAAAAACATTTTGTAATCTGAAGTTTCTCCTTTCATAAATATCTTGCAAGTACCGGTACATGTCCTACTAACAACATGTCAAATGGACCATCTGGATATAAATATGGTGAAGGTAAGGTGACTTATTCAGTCCAAAATAAAAGGGGGAAAAGGTCACTTTTTCTTCTTCAGAAAACATGTTTACTTTCAAAGTGATGCCATCAATACATGGAAGACAAAAGTCCACTTTTACCATAAAAAAGAAAGCATTTCTTTGGGACATTTTGACCAGCATTCTAGTGTACATGCCTTTGTGATTTTGTGCTAAACTATTGCCATTATCTACTTCAGGGTAATATTTAAACAGTTATTAGTCCACAACATTTAAGAGTAGATAGTTGTATTAATGTCTTCTGCATTTTTGGAAACATAGACAATCTAGGCCACAAGTTAACGGAAAGGACCTCCATAAAAGCCAAGGATTCATTTGAAACAACCAGGACAAGAACGGAGAGATTTGATTGGCTGATGTGTGCACCTGCTGTTATACCACCGCCGTCACCAGATGAAAGGTCAAACTCACTTTGGCATGTATCACCATAGTAACCAATATTACATTGGCAGGAACAAGTGTCATGGTCCAATGTGCCATGGTCACATGTCTTGTCACACATCTTGTCACAGGTATCACCATAGTAGTTGTCATCACACTGGCATTGACATCTGTGTAAGGATCAAATAGCACAATGCATCAGCTCATTGTATTCAAACCTTACTTTATTTGAGGCACAGAGTACATGTACACGTGTACTCAGAGCTAAGGAAGGGAATGTCTGTCTAATTTTAACGAATGTTCAGCAAGACTTTCAGGAATGAAGTTTTTAGCCAACATTTTACGGAGGCTGCTGCCTGGACAGGCATGGAATATTGACATTTAACAGGTTGCTGGGTCAAGATCAGACACAACAAACTGTACAGTAAATGTATGTAATCAAGCAGTAAAGTGATTTGAATGCTTTGTAAGCCAAATAAGTTGACATGCACTGTATTTTTTTTTGAAAAATAAACTGCAAGGCAGATTGCATGAATATGAAGTGCCAAATATTTAAGTTTGGGTTCCATTTAAACATTTCGGAAAATTTCTGAACTGATTCTGAATTTTTTTCATTTAAATATTTAAAATGTTAATGCCACAACCTTCCTAATAAAAAATTATGCCAAAATATACACTTGGTGCAGAATACTTATCACAAGTGCGACAAGAATGTCAACTGCACGACTCATTACTATAGAATTAATTTCAAATAAGAAAGACTGTCTTAAGAAATAAACATATGAAGTATGATTGAAAGCTGTGTGTTTACCACCCATTTGATTTTCAGAATATGTCCTGAGTTGGCAAGGCATTCTGACTACAGTGACTGTACTTACTGATCAGACTGGACTCTGCCATGATCCCCACAATCCAAGTTACATGTTGGAATGGATGTGTTTTCTGGTTGAAGGGGGATGTTACAGCTCAGTCCATTCCAGCCCCTCTCACACTGACATTCACAACGCTTCAAGTTCAAGTCCCCATTCTCACAGGAAAGAGTACAAATTTCTGAAATACATGAGGGAAAAAAACAGAAAAACATAAAATAAATATAAGGGAAATTTATCAAATATCAAAAGCTGAGTAATAGTCAAAATTTCAAAAATGTATATTCCTATATCTGGCAGCACACTAAAATGCACTTGTTCCTTTGCAGAAATGTTATGTAAAGAAAAACGCTTTTGAGTCAAAAAGCTGATATTAAAAAACATAATTATGAATTTCACCTCATATCATTTTCAATCAGAGAAGAGAAATTAGAGGGGGGGGGGGGCTTTAATAAAAAAGAAGTCCTTATTTCTGGTACAAACAACCAAAGAATATTACTCATTAATAACAGAAAAAAACATCATTTTCAACATTTATTGTTGTTGACCTCAATCACTAAGAGAATGTTTGACCAAAAATGAGGTTGGAAATGTAGATTCAAATTTGCCTAAATTTTGATACAACACTGCATCTTGAACATATCACTCAGCATTAGGATCACATCAAATGCAACCGTCATCTCAGCTGCAGAATTACATGCCCCCTTTCTGTAGCGTTAAATTTAATTTAATCGTGAGTAAATCACGTAGTTGCACATGGCCCTATCTCCTAACGATTTGAGTTTGAGATGACTCAGATATTGAGCGGAAGAAGTGAGAGGTGTTCACACATCAACAATCAACTGCCAGGAGGCTGTTATTAGTGCAATGCAAGGCAGGGGAAGGTCACTGGATCACGCCAAATAAATCAACTTGTGCGGACAAATTTCAGCCATTTATTTCACTGCTGCTGCAAAATGTTTCACAGAAAGAATTTAAATTAAAGTGCAGCTCTAAATTATGCACCTGAATTCTCATGTTCAATTTAATCAAAAGGTTCATTTGTCTCATTAACAAGTTTTGATTTGACAGAGTATGTGTACGTGAATAAATAACAGAAATGAAGAATGCATACATGTATGAATCACAAATACATATTTATTGCTCAGAATTTTTCTAACCTATTTGTTGTGAAAATGTGCATGTACATGTATGATAATACCAACATTTGTGTCTTGGAACTTTCACTTTGTGTGACATTATACATGTAAATGTCGTTCAATCGTTTCCAATACGATCGCACACAAACTCAGTTGCACAATCCTCCCAATTTAGATTACCGGCCAATCAATGATGCCTAGGACACCATGGTTAGTAGATCTAACAACTGCATCATCAAGTGTTCTCTTGACTTGTGAAGCGACTCCTCATAGCCCTCAGGTGTATCACACATGCAGAGGAAGAAGACACAGCCATGATCTAAGCTGTATCCCCTCATGCCTGCATTGCTAGCAGATCAGGGCAGGAGTATGTACAATGCCTGCAGCTCGTAGGTTGGTTTAAGCATAAGAAGTAGTCAGCAATAAGCTCTTCATCAGCCTGTGGCTCTCTCAATCAGGCTACAATGCTGCATTAGCCATAGATAGAAATGAGCTAGTTTCTTGAACGAGAGAGTTAAAATTGACTTCTTGGAAAAGGAACATTTCAATCTTCACAGAGGCCAGGACAAATTGTAACTAGGGGATTGGCATGACAAACTGGAAAAATACATTCAACTGTAGACTAGCAGGGGCCAACTCACCACAAATCAGGAAGATAAACTGCTTGCCCTAGTAACTACTTATAATTTTTTTTGCATCGTATCTCTTCGCTGGTAGACACGGTCTGATTAAGCCCATAATTGATCCCATAGCAACATTCTTTTGATTTCCTATACTAGAAAATGAATTTCTTTACCCTTCTCCAACAGGAAAAAACACTTGTGATTGGTGATTTCAGAAAAAAACTACAATTTCATATAAACCTATTAAGTTAACTACATGTGCAAACAGGATCTGAATCCCTTTTGGTAGTAATTCAGTAGGATTTCCGCTTGAGAAAAACACAAAGGCTGTCGCTGGAACCTGCTCCAGTCCTGGAAATGATTGCTGGGATTGGCGCCTGCAGAAACCTTTTAATAACTAGAGCATACTGACTATGCAATGTGGCTGGAGGCAAGTCAGTGAATTATGCTCAATCTTCAATCTAATTGCTTTCTCACCATAAATGACTTACATATTTGAATAACAAAATTGTAATTGGATTGCATTTGGACCAAACTGGAGCTGAAAAGATGTGAAAATATGCCGTCAGCAATTACATCTAATAATGTTGAACATTCTTCAAGCATTTTCATTTTGAAGCTTTAGGAAAGATAAATTTGAATCACTAAGTGAACACTCATTTCACAAGTACTCTATTATTAAATGTCTGCATGTTACTTAGTTCATGTTCAAAACACATGTATACAAAATACAATGTAGTTAATTTTTAAGAAAATCTCAAAGTTGTTTAGTTTCTCAAGTTCACTTTAATATTTTCTTGGGAAAACTACATGTACCGATTCACTATTCAAACGTGACTAATCACGCACCAGCCACTCAATTTCTTCATATCTTGATGCTAAGACATGAACTGAGCTAATTCAGAAATATTAATTAAGCGTTCATTATTAGCCCTTAGCATAACAATGCCCTAGGTAATCTGACCAAATCAATAACACCAAAAAGAGCGAGGGAATAAGGAGTGGGAATGAGACATGGAATAGTGACACGTTCCACACCTCCTCTGGACATGTATTTATGCCAACACTCACAAGCACTAATCAATAAATAGGCTAGCCTCACCACAATCTTCTATTTTGTCCCCTACTTCATTTGTACTAATAGTCATCGTTACAACAGTAATTTATAAAATTATGAAGTGGTCACATACATGTATTGAAGAAATATTTCTGTAATT
Source organism: Patiria pectinifera (assembly GCA_029964075.1). Taxonomy (NCBI): domain Eukaryota; kingdom Metazoa; phylum Echinodermata; class Asteroidea; order Valvatida; family Asterinidae; genus Patiria; species Patiria pectinifera. The sequence goes on along the minus strand of CM057136.1, from coordinate 4,765,008 downwards.
ATTGTTATTTTTATATTTTCTCCACATTGTTACATTTACCTGTATTTAAAACAGGGTTATTGTAAATATAGTTCTAACAAGTGAGGATTCTAAGATGCAGCTTGCAAATTGAAGCAAGTTGCTGCATTGTCAATGCTGAATCAAGTTCTTCATGATGATGCATTCATGTGCAACAAACCACTAAAACTCTTCTACTGTACATGGTAATTCACATTTAACTGTTACAGACCATGGCAAATAATACTAGTCATAAACAACATAACAAACAAATAACAAATAAAAATACAGAAACGGGTCGGGACAAAAAAAATAACAGTAAAATATGTAAAGCAAAATTGACAATTATGGAATGTAAAATCTCTTTTTGTGATACAAAATGGGGGAATCAGGTATGATTACTCCACAAAGACTGTCATCATTTCATAATTCTAGGGGGGGGGGGGACTGATGTCTGTCTTTCAACACTAGGTAATCATGGGAATCCCAATGGAACCCCACCCCCAAATCAGTGCTGTCAAAAAGTTAGTGATTTGGAGTAGGCATTTCTGACATTCAACAATCCATGATAAAAGTGAGGGTGCACGCACAATTCAGGTTTTATAATTAATTGCTACAGTTACTGACGAAAACAATGTTCATTAACTATACTGCAAGCTTAAAAACTCATCAGAGGTACTGAAGACATTTTCAAGAAACTAACAAATTTTCAAGATACAGTTTAAAAACCTATCGAACACACATAAAAATAAAAGCATCCATTAGGCCTATGGGTAATTATCCAGAGACAACTACATTTAATGCATTGACAAAGAATATTTGAATATGCATGAGATGGACCTAGGGCAGACCCGTCACAGACAGAAAGACAGACATGGAGAGACTAATGGATCAACAGAGAGAAAGACAATAATACTTGCATGCAAATAAACTGATTGACAGATTGGAACACACAAAGAAATACGTACCTATAACCCTGATTGAAATAATGACAAAGATAGTCTAAGGGACAAGGCAGACAGACAGAACAACTAGTGAATGATAACCTGAGACTTCAAATGCTACACTTGATGAAAGTGCAGCGGTGAATGCCACTTAGCAGTGGGCAAAAGTGCACTTCTTAATCGGAAATAGCTTGTGAAAATGTCAAAACATTTCATCCGGACTGAAAATTATCAGCAGCCATGGAAGGAAGAGCAATAACAAATTTCTGATGTACATTCACTCCCCCTCTGTTTTGGGGTTTGATTTTGTTTTGTTTTTGTTTGTTTGTTCGGGAATGTTTGTTTTTGTAAATTGACATTTGACCAATATATTCTGGTCCCCATGGATTTGTCGTTATGCAGTATCAAAAAGCATGACTTGGGTGTCTAATTACCATCATTACCCACAAACTAAACGGTCTTCATAAAAAGTAACCTCAAAGACTAGGTAATCCCAACATCAAGATTACTGTAAAGGATCGTGTTACCCTTCCAGCAATGAAATCGCCCCAGCTACAATCCCCTAGGATAGGTCAGACTAAGGGGTCCAATGAACGAATCATTTACCAGTTAAAAGTGGGTTAATATCAGGTTAATATCAGGTTCATAATGAAAGGTCTCACAAAGATTATAACACATATTATGTGAGCAAGATTGCTATAACTAGGGTGAGAGGCGGTATTTCATTGAAATGAATAACAAATGTCCTTTTATCAAGCCTTGAATCAATTCTTGGCAATATAAAGCTATGGATTACTAAGTAGTGCATTTACTTTTCATGAAAAGAGCAAAGCCTCAACAATATTCACTCAACAAGTATAGAATAAACATGTAAATGCTTAAACAAATCTAATAATTGGCTACTCAAAAGAATGCGAGTTGAAATGAGTTTATTTATAAGGTACATGTATGTCGCCCCAAGTAGTCAGAGATATTTCCATATTGGGAGACTACCAATCAACTTGCAAAAGCTGCAAGCTTGTTCAATCATTCAAGCTGCCTAGGTACATGGTTTTAAGTCAAACGTTTCTCACTTGATTGTCCCTGAGGATGCAATAAATAACATTGTGTCATTACTCAGAAGACTCCCATGATAACTGCAACTGTTTTTTATTGCACACTTCATATAGCCCAGATTTCCTCCAGTTCAGTTTGTGGATTTGTCCTTCCCATTCTAATGTTTTCTCTTAGACCAGTGAGTTCAATTGCAGCACAATTTAGGGTCAGTTTCCCAGCAGGTTGGCTCAGTCTAATAACAAGCAAGTACGAGTACTCCCGTTCTTTTCATTATCACGATAAATCTCTGTGCTCCTAATGAAACGGAGCAACGAGCTGAGGAAAGAAATCTAAGATGACAGAAAAGGGCAAATGAATGCCAAGTGTCTGCCCCAGGAGAAATGGGGGAAGAAAGAAGTGACTGGAAAGAAACTAGCTCACTGTTAGTAACAAGAAAATTGAATGATTTAGCACCCTATACTAAGGGTTTATTGAAGTGGTGGCTGTTAAATTGAACAAGCATGAGGTGTGAAATATGAGCAAATTTAATGACGAAAGCTCAAAATTCCTGTTTGGATTTAAGTACCGGTAAATTTTGAAGAACATGGGAAAAATAGTTAGGATGAGAACAAACCAAAGACAAGAGATACAAATAGGTGAGTAAAAGGTTTTCTAAAAAAAAATAAAAGTAAAAAAATCAATGTAAGTAGTTATTTAGTTTCCAAATTTATATTTAATGCCTTTTTTTCACATGACACATTCAACTAAAGACATGTTTACTTTTTGTTTGCATTATCACAGGATTCAGACACTGATTAAACTTTGACCCTGCATGTTTGCAGTACTATGCAAATAATGCTGTTGAAAAAAGTCAACATTCTTATCAGGCTTTAATTGAACGTTGGATCCAGGCTGCAATTATTAGGTGATGATGAAATGTACTAATCCTAGAATTTGTAATTACCAGTGACCATACTTTAGGTAAAACAATTTTGAAATTCCAACATTTACAGTACCTAACTTCCACTTTCGGGAATTTTGTTTTGCCATTATCTAATATGTCTTGCTTAATTTTATACTCTAAATATTTAGTTTGATCAAATCAAACCTTTGTAGTACATCAATTTCTGTTCTCTGAAATGATTCAATCTGTAGCATGTATTTTCTACAAGTACACGTTTCTAATGATTGCTTCTGATCTACGGCAAGGCTCAGAAATGATTCAATCTGTAGCATGTATTTTCTACAAGTACACGTTTCTAATGATTGCTTCTGATCTACGGCAAGGCTCTTCAAAGCCAATCCTCTGGCTCATTGATTTTCTTCTCGAGTGTAAATCTCCATTTCTGTCTAGGTCCTTGCTCCAAACCACTAAGATTGATTTTCTATGGCGGCCAGCCAGCTTAATGAGTCTGAGATACATGATACCTGAACAGCAGTATTAATGACAAACCACTCCAGAAAAAAAACATATTTCTTAAAGGTAAGCAACATTTATAATATCCACAAAAAAGAAGCTATTACTAAAAAAAGAAAATGAAAACCAACAGCAAATGAAGAGTGTATTTTGATTTCTCCAACAAATTTACAAGAAAACTTTCTGAGCTATGACATAGCCTGCCCCTTTCAAATCTTCTGCTTCCTTTTTATTTTCTTTCGAGCTGAGCACCAGATAGTGAGAGTTGAGTTACTGTGATAGATCACTGAGTTGTTGACTTAGAGAGATTCTCTTTGGTTCTCAATTCTGAAGGCAAGTGCATTTATGGACCCCCCCACTTGTAAAAATTTGATTCAAGTCTTACCAAAATGGGTGTGTTATTCTGTGACTTTCCACAATGCTTGCATTTTTTTTAAATGGAACTAACAAGTGAAAACAGAACAAGTATAAATCCACTATATGCATAATTTACCAGTACAAGCTTCAATATGAACATGCATTGTAGTTCTGATTGAGCAAGACATGTGCGAGGCCAAAATAGGCGATGACAACTAATTTAAACTTCTCCAAAAGCTATCCGGAGCAGCCCCCTGCTAGGCAAGCAGATGTTTGCTCTGAAGCCTACAAAATTAATTTGGCACAGTTGCTTTACTTTTTTTGTAAGACTACCACGATATTTCATTTTGGTTGATTAATGGGCAACTATGGATACTGCACTTTGCCTCCATCAAAGCAAATTGAATAGCATGGTCCAGCTCCCTGATTATAATGTTTCTTTTTAGTCCCCCAAAAGTCCAATGTTCACCACTGCACATAGCTACAACTATGTAAATACATATGAAGCAATTACGTTTGTACTTGTTTCTTTACCCTACCGGTACATGTACAATACATGTACGTGTATATATCAAATACAAGGAGTTGTCGCTGATTTCTACATGAACCACACGTTACCCAACACAAAACTTTGCCAAATTGTGCATGTTGGTTATGATAGGGGGGTCCTTTCTTCACTAACTTTCAAAAGAAAATAACCAGCAGGAGTTTATGGTGAAATTGAATACTTATCAGTCCACAATTCAAACAACTTGACTGGCTTTATAAAGTTATAACTGAAAAAAGTCCCCTTTGCAAGCAATCAGTCTTGACTATCTGTGATCTAGATCAGGGTATATGGAGCATAAAGCAGAGGTACTAGTCAATTGTGGATCATATACCCCTTGGCAGTTCCTCATATTGCTCGCTTTTCTAGGCAACCATCTCAGCGCAAAGACTTCATTATTGGCAAATAAATGTTCCTACATGATCTGTCTGCCTACTGCACAGGCCAGGAACCGCTATGTAAAAGTGCAGCATCACGCACTATGAAAACATCCAATATAATCGGCAGCCTGAGATCGAAGAGCCCACACTGGCTGGATGAAGATGAGAAAATGGATTCCATAATGTGAGAATGATTGCGTTATGCCATGGTTATGCCAAGTGCTGCAGATTAAATTCAAAACCAGAAGTAATATGGATTGATTTGATATCAAATGGCAGGAGGTAAAGTGGAGAGACAGGCAACCTTTCCACAGTAATTCACAGTTTATAAAATCCAGTGCTCCACAAAAGTGTTATAATAAATACAAAACAAGATAAATGATCTCTCAATTCAGGAGCGTGGTCCTCAACATGTTCATATTGATGCATGTTCATTTCAAGAAACTACACTTTCAAAAAATGTGTGCAGGTGAATGTATACTCAACAACAACTATTATACTTGAAAATGCAGTATATCATGAGAAATTAACATGATAGGCCCAAGCACTGCTGTGACAGTACATTGTTGAGGTTTTAATAATGTGTCATGATAAGAGAGTACCGGTAGTTGCACTAACAGCAGCATGCATCATTCACAAGTGACCAGTACTAAATTCAATCACACTTCAAGACTTGATGCACAACATTCCACATGAACAAGCCATTTCCTCCCAAGAAGCTGACTGACATCCAAACCCAGATGTGCATGTGTGGCATTATGAACAGGTCACAGAGGGCTTGTCATATTGCTCAATTTGCATTTGCAATTTAATTTCATAGATTACCAAGAAAGCCTGCCATCATATAATGCAGATTTAAAAGGTGCTCTCTAATAATCCATCAAGATACTTAACAAGAAATTAACCCTTAAAAAATGATGACACATTTATAAAGGTTCCAAACTTAAAGATTATCTGGACTTTTGAAGGATATCCTCATCAATGTAAGACACATCAGTGGAAATTTCAGAATGTGAAGACATACATGTACCGTACATGACATAGTGAACAAGTCTTTCTGAACCATAGAGCTATATTAAATTACTAGAACGCTTTGAAGCCGCTCTGGGCGCAGACATTTTGAATTTATGTGTGTGTTTATAGAACACAATCAAAATAGATGCATTGAATTTTAAAAGTGTACTCTAAATGCAACGCGCAAGTAGATGATAGTACGCAAACAACTTAAGCGCGTCATGACGGTTAAAAAAAACGTCACGGCGAAAAGCATCTGTGCAAGCAGTGGAAAGACGCGCACGTGTTGCGCTGTTTGCGTAGAGCAAAATGAAATGCTCATTTGCTGATCGTGCGTATCGGCTTCGATGGCGCACCGGTATGGAATACAAACGCAGATATGCAAATAGCCGTACAAAAGCCGTACAAAATTTCGAGTTTTTCATAGGTTTGTGAACAAACATGGATGCGCCCATCAGGCATTAATTTGTACATCGAGTTAGCGCCTCTAGCTAGTAATTTAATATAGCTCTATGTTCTAAACACATATATAGGTAAAGGTACTTTTAATGAAAAGCATCATCAAAACTGGAGGGGGGAATTAACAGAAAAAGAAAAAGCTTTTGGGACCGGAATTTAATGCATGGATAATTGCTTTTTCAAGTTTGGGATAATAATCAACATTTCTTCGGCTTTGTAGGCTGACATGGTCGGAATCTATTTTTATATTGTCTGGTAAACTGATCAGACGTAAATCCTTAACTTTTCAAATTTATTCAAAAACCTTGAAACTGACAGAAACAAGTGGATAACCATATGCAATAAAATGGAATGATAGGAATTTAGATTTGGTATTTGATTCTACGGACATTACTGAATATTATTCACTGAATATTAATTACGCAATCTAAGCAATAACAAGATAAGAATATCTTGAATGGGTGTGGGTGTTGGTATTTCCTCCAATGCTACTATGGGAAGTATACATGTTAGTGGGGTTTTAAGAAATGTGAGGGAAACCAATCAGCGTTTTGTAATTCTTTGATTCATAGCTTTCACATTTTTCACTGTACATAGCTACTGTAGTTGTAGGTATAGCTGTAGTGTTTCAATAACTCCGATTAGCATTTTGAATTTTATGATAGTCTATTAGTGATCTCATATCAGGACATGTGACTGCTCATCAGAACATGGCTATGAATTTCAATGTAGGACTATTCAGTGGAGTTTCAGTTCTAAAATCACGGCAAAGATTGTGTTATCTATTACAGAATGAGAGGTGTGGTTTTCATTTTGACTGAGTCTGTTGGGATACCAAATGTAAATCACGTGTTAGCATCCCCAAAATTGAACATTTTGTTTGTTTTTCTGTCTTCATTATGTTTGTTTTTCTGTCATCATCCCTCCGTTTAACCAAAAATATATATATAACAAAAAAACAAACTTGAAAAAAAAAATGCAATACCTCATTGGCCCATTTCATTTCTCGACACTAATTTATCACCTGGGGCAATTTTTAAGATGTAACATCTGCTGCTTATAGATTCTTTCCAAGTGGGATTTCAGGGTTATGTTTTTTGTGTTGCAACAAATGTACATTTCTGCTGGGCCTGAGTTGATAGAACTAGTGGGTGGTTGGGAGTCTCTCTGAGTAACTTCCCTCCAAGGACTCCAGTAGTCCCCATATCCATGCAGGTCAAGTTTTTTAGGTACTTTTTTTGGCCCATAAAAGTGGTTGTGTGGTCTGATTATAGTGAAGATTGGTAGTGGTCTTAAATGTGACTGATTTGAAAAAGACACAGGGGAATCCATTTAGTTTTGCTTATACAACGAAATTAGCTCAGACTGAAAGATTTGCCTGGTATATGTTTGGACTATACAGACATACATGTACATGTACTGTTACTACACTGTTGCTTCCATCATACCATGACAGTGCACATTCAACAATAACCCTTTGTAAGTAACTTTGTTTGCATTTCTTTCCTTCATGCCCCCCAGGTGTGACGGAAATAAAAATTTCATTTTCATGCACCACAAAAGCTTTCAACTTGTACCATGTAAAAACACTCTGTGACGAAAATTCCTCTGCTATTTCATGCGTCTGCTTTTCATGTCTGAATACCATCACATTTTTTTTTCTGGGAATGAACATATTTGAAAAATTAGTCCAGTGAAGAATTCATTCTTCCATTCCAAAACATCATTAATGATGATAGGTTGAGATATATCTGCAATGAATTCTTTAAAAACACACTTCATACTCATGATCTTGTTGAAAAAATATTTCCTTAAATGCAAAACATTGCTCTCAAAGATGTCTGTTTCCCTTTTTGTTTTTTTAAATATATATTTAAATACACTGAATCCTACCTTTGTTTCCACCCACCACGTTAACCGTCCAATCAGTACTTGCCGTTACAATGATAAAGATGAAACCTATCACTATGAAGACAACGATGACAGTTTTGAAGATGTAAGAGAAGACAATATCAAATATTGACTTCTTGGGTTGCTCAATGGCGATCCCTTCTTCACTCTTGATGTTGTAGTACTTTCCCATTTTTAGTTTGTATGACACACTTCCTTGGCAAAAAACACAGAATATGGAATTTGACAAGCAGTGAAGTTTCAGAGTTACTTATCACCACAGCAAAAGATCGATTGTGGATCCAAATCCAACTACAATTCTCTGACAGCGAGTCTCTGTGAACACAGCAGACCTCTCCTCAAACCACAAATTGTACAAACCACCAAATGACAGCAATTGTTCTCTCTGTCTGAAGACGACTTAAGTGTTTGTGGTAGCCACTACTTCATTCCAACCTTGGTGTAAGTGTATGGACTCAGCCGCCAACTCATCCAGTCATATCTGCCTATCCTCCTATCAGCCTGGCACTCATTAACAGTCAGGTGATTACACACCCAGACCCAAAGCGTGCTGTCGTTTAGTGGGTACAAAGTACTACCAGGTCATCAACTGTGTACCTGGTACATCAACAATAATGCCAGCTCCACCACGTCTCTTCATATCACGGTCTACGGCTCAATGTCCATGTTCTGCTATCATGAAGCGGCTGATCACCTCTAATAAGATGCTATCTACAAGTTGTCCAAGTTCAGCGTGAAATAAGCAAACTGTGTACTAACAGGTCATCAGTCCTTCAAAAGTCTTCTTTTTAACAGCTTGTGTACATGTATCTATAGTCCTGCACTGGAACGCATCTCAATCAGTTAATAAAAACTACATGTAGCACTGATATAGTAATACCACCTCCCGGTGTAAAACCTGGCCACTGTGTGCAGGTGTAAAACCTGGCCACTGTGTGCAGCCAGCAGACGTTGCTCAATGTGAAGGGCTATGGATCAGTGCTTCACAACAATGAATCCAGGGTCAATGATTCCTGTACAGATATAGTTTGCAAACTGAAACTCAAAAATGCAGTCCAGAAAATCTAAGCAAAATGGTAAGATCACCATCCAAGTTCTAATCTTGCAATTGATGTGGGCATATAATTTCTAGCTTCAAAGCGCTCTCTTTATAATACCTTTCCACCATCGGCCGTAGCGAACTCATAATAGCGCCAGTCGGTGACACACAGGCCCCAGTGCTGACTCTCCCAGCTCTCACCTGATTGGCTGATGAGTTTTTTAATCTCCAGGCTCTGCCAGTACAGCTCCCATCAACTCACAACCATATATTTGCCTTGCAATATATTAAACGCTGATGTTTGTAGACCGGCCCAGGCACACGCATATTGGGTAATACTAGGAGAAAAGACTGGAGCCAGCCTCTCAGATGCACCACAATGGATCAGTCAGGGATGCAGGCAATATTGGTTTCAGTATGGATGCATAGCCTGGCCTCCATACAACATAGATTGGGATCAGGTGCATGTACAGGCTGGGATTAAAGACACGTATTGCCTCCCAGGCTACTCAGTATTAATGAGAAATAGAACCAGAGCTGTGGGGTTTGTAATATACATGCATGTACCTGCTGCAGTTGCTGCACTTGTATCATCAGACTATGAAGCCACTAAATCCCACCTATTCAGAGGACTGATATTGTTGGAATGCAATGCTTATATCAGCATCTGGAGATATATGTCTTACATCATCCCCCATGGACAAAAATACTCCTGCATGTCCACAGCAGATCTGAAACATTCTGGGAAATCCATCAGCTCACTGCCTACATGTACATGTGTGTATTTTATGAAACTATTCAACCATGAAACCATGACATTTTTTTTTACAAACCTCACTATGTATATGTTACATTATCTTAACAACTTTTCCTTGTGGTTTTCATGGTTTTAATATTTTCAAAAAGGTTGCAATAAATCCAACCCCTTTATAACAGAGAAGGTACATTTGAGGATTTCTCTTTTCTTGCAGGAGGATCCAACTATCACATTAAAATGCCACAATTCCCTGATGCTTCCTGTCTTCAACATATTATCTCTTGACCTCCTCCTGCATCATTGCAAACATCTCAAGAATGACAACCATTCCACCCATAATGTCAAGTCGTCTTCGTCACTTCAACTGAATGAACCATCCCACCCACACTGAATGTTGCAACCTTCAACCCCCCCCCCCCAGCTATCCTAAATATACATGTACATGTAGCTCGGCAAGATCACTGACACCACAAAATATGATACAGAACTAATGAAATTATGCAAACAGACAAGGTATGACATGATGGCATGAAAACACAAACTGACTGATGGTCTGTTCCATTTGCCCGTTGCTTCTGGGATGAACAGAGTAAGTGACCTGTACATGTATGTGTGTGGGTTATACTGACCAATATTGACAAATATTATCAACGGAACAATGCAGTACAGGTGTTGTAAAGATAAATTTACAGAACCAAGGACAGTAAATTCAATGAAGTGCAGTGCGGGTTTATTTAATAAATTAGTATGCAAAGGAATTACGTATGGTGTCCTGAGAACTACCTACGTGTATTTGCAGTTCTAGAAGAAAAACAGAAATCTGCAGAATATTTTTTCCTGGCAAAAATAAAGATGTAAAACTGATTGGAGTCTTCCCAGCATGCACTGTGTATTAATGTTTACGTGCTGCATATCAACGAAGCCAGTATATTTTCAACACCTCATCACTGTTTAAGCATGCCTCGTTAAGAACCAATTGAACAGAGCCATGTCTTGCAATCCACACCCCCTCCCATACATCTCTAACCTCCTCCTCTTAATAGATCTGAGATGGCCTCCCATCACAAGTAATGACAAATGTTTACTGTAGGATCAGACGTTGACTGTTAATCAAACATTGAGACCGAGGTGTTTCATCATCTCCAAGGATGAGAGCTCAACTAATGACTACTTCCCTGTCACATCATGTTAGCAGAAAAACAGCACTTTGTTTAGAGATATCCCACATGCAACCTGTCTGCACACAAACACTGGCGCAATAATCACTCTTGAGTTATACTTGTTTGAATTCCAAGACACTGTAAATGTGTGAACATTACGTGTATGTGTAGCTTTCCTTCAACCTGTGCAGTGGCATTTTGCAATACATCATTCATAGAAAATAACACCGCAAAAGTAAATCTGCACTTTCAACTACTGAAGTCACTTGGACATTCTTACTCATTTGAGCTTGCAAGTCTGTGAATTGCACTTCAACAATCATGGCTTGTATTCTTAAATGTAGCAGTCCTTCATTTAAAGAAATATTTACGGATAAACAGCAGTAAATTACCACTGTTTTTGTTTTATTTTGAATATAAGGATTTATTCAAGGGGCTGCATTATTATCAATTTTTGCATAAAAACATATGCTCAAGTTGCTTAACTTGTTTCTTTTTTGTAACTGTAAGACAAGGTAAAATTTATTTTAAAAAACTAACTAAATGGAGATTAATAAAAGGTTTGACTACTGCTTAGGCTTTCATTTTTTAATACAGTTGTCAGTTGGTTCATCACTTGATTATACTTGGAAAATGGAGAGTTAATAAACGGCACATAAAGCAACTGAATATTTGCTTTCAGATTTGTTAAAATTATATGAAATTTTCAGCCTGAACTATTTCAATTGCTCTACGAAAGCTATACAAAAAGGGCCTCAAAATGACACAAACTTGCCTTAAGTTTTATCGAAAATATCTGCCATCGATAATCTTAAAAATAACGCAAAATGCAGGTCAAGTATGCCATATACAATGTACACAATGCTAGTCACGACGAGAAACTGGCTAACAACGTCTGAACTTCGCACTAGTACGAGCATTTGTGATGCACTGTGTGTGGTGGGCCGGCAATGAGACTCGTTTTACAATATAGGATTTCGGTGAAACACGCTGCATCATTTCACTTCACATACCAGTAAAACTTCCTCAAAATAAATTCATGAACACGGGAAATACATACACAGATAAGAGAGATCAAGTTCTGTGAATAAGCTTGCAAAGATCGTCCTTCTCAATAGTTGTTTTCTTGGCATGTTTACGACGCTATTCCGTCCGGCCTGCACGCAAAACACTGTACGGCAGTGCTTTGCACCATGCGCGACTATTACATTGACTGGTTACCGCATTTCCATCATGCCTTCATTGGGACTTAGTGCGCGGCGCAGCGGGAACCAGTCATTGCTGCACTTGCACGTACGGGCCCACGTGTTTTCATGCAGCTCCATGCGATATGCAGATTGTGCATGCACAGTATACAACCACTGCACACACACGATCTTATACAGTACGTACAAGCTCGGTGTTCGTTCATTTTTAGCGATGTCCAGCGGCATATTAACGTGAGTTTGGGCATTATACCAACGAAAAATACGTGTAGCTTAAGACTTAAAATCCTTTGCGTTTTTATCACTTCTTATTTTTAAACTTCCCGTGTTTGAGCCCCTTTTGGATTTCTGAGGAGCAGTGCCTGCGCGATCGCGCTCCTTAAAAATGAAGGACTGATGTAGTGTAATTGTACTAGAAGAAAAAGTTTATACTGTACAAAGAATGCAAAACAAACAATTAAACAAACAGATTCAGTAAAAAAATGATCTGAAGTGAAGATGTGAACAAATATCCAAAGAACCACCAAATTGATGAGGCTGTTTTAACATCAACATTGGCTTTTAACTTAGCAAATGCGAAGCAGTTGGGAGGGGGGGTTGGACACCACTACATGTCTGTTTCAAGCTATATTGGAATTTAAAACGAAAAGCAAAGCTTCGGTCATTTTGGGGGTTATTTTGTCCATCTTTCCTTTATGGGGCTGCAGCGACTAAAGGATTAATGAAAGAAACAGTGGTTTCAGATTTGTTTGGCTTAAATGTCCTGCTGAACAGCATCCGAATGCTCTGAAATAATCTACCTCAACTTGAAGAGTAAAATCAAACACTGCCAATAAAATTAATGAGTCAGTCACTCTGAGTGACCACTTTTACGTCATCTAAAATGCATCCTAAAACTCACAAAGTACATGTAGGGGAGAGATGGTAGACTAATTTGATCAATCCTGGCTATATCTTACCAATAGTAGCACTTGTCATGATCTCAGGATGGACACCATTATCAGCTATACAGGCATACACTCCTTCATGTACAGTCTTCTGTAGTTTCTTCAGTTTCAATCTAATGCCCCTAGAATCATAGAGAAATACACAAACCAATATCCACATCAGAACAAGCAAAATGCATCTTTGGAAGGATTGAAGTGAAACATTTCATAAGTTTCTAACTCTTCAGTTTTCAAACAAGACTGAGATGCCAAAAACTTCAAAGGGCAGTTTATCGTCTTTTGTTTGTTTGTTCGTTTGTTTGTAGAAGTTGTTGGGTTGTTTGTTGGGTTTGAAGCGTTGCTGGGTTAGTTGTTTGTGGGATGGGGGAGGGTGGATTGAGGTGGGAATACTTACCCTTTGCCACTCTTGTAGGCTATTCCTTTAATGGCTCCTTTAGATAATGTGACTCCATCTTTAGTCATAGTAAGCTGAGGTGATGGATAGCCTGATGCTATACATGATAATGTAGCACGGCCTCCTGGGGCATAGATCTTGTCTTTTAGCTCTTTGGCAAAGGTTGGGGCTGCACCTGTAGGATAAACAGAGAGAATCGCTGTACATAAATTAAAGTAACAAATTTATTTAGAATCAAGATTTTGCAATAACGATCACTTACATTTATACCATGTTGTAAATTGCTTTCAGAGATGAAAGTATCGAGTTCTAACCTTGATATTATGTCTGAAGAATTTACTAGAGCTATACTTATGGGTGGGCAAGGAGTGAGCAGATCATTAACATTCATCAACTACCGGTATTCACTCATTTTTACAGTAGCTGATTTTCAGTTTCAAAACTTCAGTCAATCTAAGGGTTCTGTCAAGTTTATCCTTTTATTAATTCAGGAGACTCTGATGACAAGCACATTAAATAGCGCCACCAACTGGTCTGTCTTGCATCTATCAGATATGTCAGACGTTACACAGAATACAGTTTCACATCACAGGCCTGAGACTCAACTCCACCAGTGTGCAATAGCGCCCTCTTGTGTCACGCCACATAATATCTAAGCTGATCCCAAGTGGATGCCATCGGAGCAACAAACCACACTACGTTTAACTGACCAGTATGGTTCAGAGACAAACACTAGTCCCACTCCCAGGACAACCAAATGCCTGGAAAATAGAACAATATACAAACATTTGGTTTCAGGGTTGATAGCTGATATTGGCTCACAGAGGAATTAGAAGTTGACAAACTAGTTCCTGAGGCGACAGATCAACTTGTAAAAAAGTCAATCCTTCAATCCATTGACTTAAAATTTTGAGCTTTTAAAATCTTGATTCAAATTTGACACACATTATGAATCTTTCATCATGACACCTTTAAATCCCTACTGCTAATGATAGACGTTAGAGTGACCTACTGCTGCTACTACATGAGTTCTTAATCTTTACAAGACAGATATTTTCTCTAGGGATCTTAAAACAAAACCACCCTGTTCCTTCCTATGTTCCTTACTCTCTCAATCATGCCACTAACAACGTCTTATCCTCTTGTCATCAGTTACTCACATGTGGCACGTGCTCTTACCTTGTTTACAACACAAGTATGCGGAATTCAAAGATTTAACATACTGACAGATGAATACATTTATATGAAAACATTCTTGAGATTTTTCATAACATTGGGAAAAAAATTCACACTTTCCTCTCCCAAAGAAAACTGATGTTAAAAAACCCTCATAGTTTGACACACTTCTCAGAATATTTACACTATAGTGCCAACCATTTCAAAAACTTTGAAGGAGTTTAATCTTTCAAATGGGTTGATTTTTGTTCCAAAGAAAAGGAAAAGTCACTGGACACATTTCTCCTAACACACAGGTACTCAGTTGTGCAATGTTTAATATGTGTCTGTCAACACGCCTTTCATTTTCTTAGAGCTCTTCAGATTATAAGATTGTTGTTGAGATTAACTTTCAAGAACTTCCTAATTGGTTTCTTTCCTTGTTCCTTTCTCGATTCCTTCCTTCATAATTCTATACTGCTGGGTGATAACATCAGCAATATCATTCATCATCAATATTAGTAGTTAACGTTTAATGCAAGAGACATTTATACATGTCCATACAAACATTAATATTCAAAGATGCATTCTGCAGTCGTTTCAATAATTAGTACTTCACTCCACAAGGTCAATGTCATTCATCTAAGTTCTTGGGAAATAGGCTACCGTTCCTGTTTCTACCGTGTTTGCTACCATAAATTAGCCCAGTTGTCTCTGCCACAGCAGGTCAGCTATTTATAAATGGATCTGAAAATTCAACTTTGTGAAACTGACACCATACACAAAATCATAAGGTTTGTCAGCTACAAGGAATTCAATTAATTTTATATGTACTAGATTTCCAAATATGGATGTTATCACTCTGTCTTCTTGTTCAAGTGACAGTATTTTCTACTACCAATCAGACTGATATCTGCTTACATGTACATGTACATAACTCATCATTTAAGTTAATATACAACATTTCCTTTGCTGTGATTTTCAGATATGGATGAATTTGGGGGGTAGTATATTATAGCAAACATTATTATACTGACCTGTTTAAATTTTGTTTTTTAGATGCTGGAAAAAACAATGCTGTTCTTGTTGTCTGGTTCCCTGACCCTACTTCACACGAAACAGAGCAATTTATAGAGGTCAGGGAACCAAACTACCTGGCTTGTACCCGTTCAAGGATGTGTAACCAATTGCAAAGAAAATGTGGACTAATGTGGGCAGTATTTGAAAAAAAGTCAGTTTTTCCCCCCAACAACGGTCGGCCTACCATCATTGGAAATTGATACAATTGATAAATTGAGGGGGGGGGGGGGTGTGATGTAAATCAATATTAGGTTTTGCTCTTCAGAATTTATGTCAAGTATAATTGTTGACCTTACACTTTCTATTGCTGTGACCAAAGAAGAAGCTTTCACATAACAATTGCCCCTCCTTTTGGGTGCTATGTGTCCCCAAGGTCTAGATATCTCTACATGCTTCACATCCCTACTATGATAATGTGTTGATGTGACAGGCAATGAAGTGGAATTGAGTCTGGATAAATCAACATTTGGATTTGAGGACCACACACTCTAAGCCTTAGCAAGGACTCAATGAAGATCTGTATTGTGATCCAAGGAATTTGTGGTCAGGCCACAGAGTATTTAAAGTGACCAAACTTTAAGTGGTGGAAGAAATATACAGTCAATTGAAAATGACATCAGACTGGAGACTGTAGAGAAGACAAGCACATGCAAACAAAGAGTTGAGAAGAAAGTTGAGAAGTTAAAGAGCCAAGCGATGTTCATGTGTAGAAATTTGTAAAGGTTTTTGTTTCTAGTGTCATGCACAATTACCTTTGATGCATGAACTGTACATGTTATTCCCCAACTTGAAAAGGTATTATCCATTCAACACTACAGTCGGTACTCTAATACATACATGTATTACTTCTTCTCACCAGAGAAAACTGTCAAATCAAAAAAAAAAGTTTGAATAATGCACTTCATTATTTAAACTTTTGTTTTAATTTGAATTTTTTTTTGGGTGTCAATTTCATAATAGTACCCTTATAAACCTGTACAGCAAGTAAACACTGGAACAAAAGAAATTAACACAAATTGTTAATTGAAACATACACTCAATCTGATATGTCCGTCTTCTATTTGTGTATAATGTGTCTATTGAGAACAATCATTTGTTTATCATCAAGATATTACAAATTTCAAAACGAAAGCAATCAATAAAAAACAATCTAATAAATGAATCAAAACAGGTGTACTAGATGCAAAAGTGTTTGTAACCCCCTCCTATCACTTCTTATACCGATATGTAACATATCAGCCAAAAGACAAGTATTCCAAGTATTTATGATACCACAAAGGTTGGTGGTAATAGCAGAAGAAGACCTCCTCAGTGAACTCCTGCAGCTAACACAGACAGAAACTAAAACACAAGTTGACTAGACTAGCCACAGGCAACAATCCTACACTACAATCAACATAATATCCATTTACCCTTGAAAGTGAAAATCACTTTGTTGGTTAACCACAAGGCATATTCCCCCAAAGTGTCTGGCAGCATGGTCTTGATCATCAGACAACGGTACGGTGTGGGCTTACAACCATGAATTGACACTGACTTTCTATTTTTCCTGATTTTTTATTTCCACAGGTTGAGACATATGTGTTTTTACATATTTTGGAGCACTCTCGCCATCTAAAAAAGTGCTGTGAACTCCACTGTTTTTGTGAGTATGAATATTTCGCCAAGATGGCTGAGTAGCAGTGATGACAGCACTGATGTCTGACATCATTCACACTACCATCATTACCATACCACCAATAGCAATCATGTGGGCAGCCAGAGGAAGAGAACTAAACCACAAACGGAAGCAGCAACTTCCTCAAATGGTATCAAGAAAAACCCCAAGAAATTTGGGTCTTAGAGTATGGCATTCAATAATGTCTGTTAAAATTAGAAATTGGATTCTGCCTGATGGATTACAGAATAAAGAGTTCTATGACCTAAATTGACAGGCACGAAAGCCAATCTAGTGGGCTCAACTCACCTGGCAGATTGCAATTCTGAAAATGCAGACACTGGAGGAGATTTTCGGCATGAGAATGTTCTTGTAGTAAACTAGAACAGTTTTATATTACTGCCAAATCAGGCATGATATATGATAGTGAAGTTTGGATGGTATTTGATTTTTTTGAAAACAGCGTAAATGCAACATTCTGTAACTCCTTGGAAGTATTAACTCCCAACTCCAAACCAAATGACTGCGGCTTTGCAAATGTCGGGCTTTTCAGAGACACATCACAAAATGAGACCAATGCAATGATCCTGTGAAGAGATAGAAACTTCCTTGGTTGCTGTGTATTTGTCCAGTGCATTATTCGTGGTTCGGCAGAGGGGTTTGCACTCTAGCACTCTAGCAAACAAGAGGTGGGAAACAAGACTCAGAAAGTTCTTTCTTAAGTACAGGAAAAAAGGTAATTTCATTAGACAAAGGGCAAATAAGAAAATCAAATTGTTGATGAGAAAATGTGAAGAGGTTCAAATGCAAGAACTATTTTTCCTTTCAAAGGACCAATAAATGAAATTGAATTGAATTGAATGTGCAACAAAGGTATGCCCCAAACAGCCTCTCTGTAACTTTTTCTTCCCAGAGGCATTTTCTACAAAATGCCAAATTGGGAAGTCAAATACAATTACTTCATCCTGGGATTGTCTAGGGCAGCTGATACAGCCAATCCAGGAGGTGCTGCTGCTACAGCTGAGGTCTTGCCTGTCAGACACTGAGACACAACACAAGCATAGACCATGAACTCAGGAAGACTTGAAAGGCAGGGCTTTGAATCTGACCTAATTGATCCAAATTCTACACCTGGCTATACCTCCGCTTCATATTATCTCCAACCTAATTTGAAAGTTAGAAATCTCCTGTTGAAATACCCTGCAAGGTCACAACAAAATAGTCCTCCAAGAGTAAGTACAAAAAGCTGGTTTTCAGGAAACTTTATCGATGGCTGTGGGGGCAGGGGGAAGTACACGTCCGTAAATTGTCAAATCTCTAGTGTATATCAAGTTAGGCAAATTCATGCTTTTTTATAAATAGTAAAGATTAGACTTATGTACAGTGCTTTCAAACGGGAAACCTCAATCTTTTCTGATGGTGACTAGGATAGAAATGCACAAGAAGGACTGTCTGGTTTCCATCCTATATCACTGACTGTAAAATGACACCAAAAAACTCATGTGCCTGTATATTTGGATCAAACCTTAACTTTTTTGAAAGTTTTTCTTTAGTAAACAGCATGTCACAAATTAACTTTGAATTTTGGGGCTGAATTGAAGTCCTTTAAAAAAGCTGTTTTATCACAGCAAAACGTTCAACTTTTGTGAAGGGTGACTTTTATTCATCATCTTTTTCAAAATTCAAATTCATTTGTGGTGCCCCATCAGCCAAGAACCAAAACTATTTCTGTCATCGGCAACATTTCTACATTGTTACATAGGACTTTATGAAGTGATCAATCATTTAAGGTCCTATCAGCATCAAACAATGATATTAAACCTTACCATTGGTTTTTCTTATACGAATGGATTCTAATAATGCTATCATCCCTTTCTATCATCAATTTTTGGAATGACTTTGCCAGTACTTACATACCGGTATGTA
This sequence comes from Patiria pectinifera, assembly GCA_029964075.1. Lineage (NCBI taxonomy): Eukaryota > Metazoa > Echinodermata > Asteroidea > Valvatida > Asterinidae > Patiria > Patiria pectinifera. Next base: position 4,745,627 of record CM057136.1, on the reverse strand, counting down.
TGAACTCTGGATTTTTCTGGCTTGAATCATACTCATAACTTTGCATCATCAAAATATAGATGGACATGTATCCTGCAGAAAACGGGGTGTTGTCACTGACAAGCATTTGATCAGATTACAATTTCGTCCCCTAAAATATTCATGTTCATGTGATGCCACAAAAAAAAATCAGGCCAAGAGCCTGTTGCCATAGCAACCTTCCATTTGCCTTCCTGGTCTCCTTAGTAATTTCCTCCCTGTAATTCTAGCCTCAAGACCTGTGCATCATACCGACAGAGGCTGCCTGATCCTACCTTTGGGTCAATATCTTTGGGGAAGTTGAGGTTTTGCACTATCACAATGATGTAAGAATATGTGAAGAAAAAAGGCGTAACCTTGTGTAAGCCTTCTTCCAATTCTTTATTCTTAACAATTAGACCTGAGATAGTCATAGTAACAGAAGAGGAAATAGCCCCACCTGTCATTGCTTCAGAGCAGGTACACATATATTTTGATATAAAACAATTAACTAATAACTACACTGATCCAGAGACTACACAATTTTTATAAATTTTCCTATGCACTGTAATTCAGCAGGTTTTTGTAAATGCAGCACATCAGGTGGTCTATCTGAAACACACTGAACATTGATACCATCAGACAACTTAAGACAGTATTAGAGAATGCTTTCTTGCCCCTACCAGGAAAAAATGTGCAAATATAAAAGGCACAAAGTGCTCACATGTACACGTAGTTAACATATTCAAAGTACAACACGGGGTTGAGTGGAGCCTCTTCATTGGGTGACAAAATGTGGATATATAAAAGCTTCATGAAATGACATACATGTACATGTACATGTTGGCAAACACTGTCAGGAACATGGCTTGAACGGAATTCATGTAAGTTGGGTATGATCAGGGGCAAACAAGCAGAAACATCAGTTTAGATTCTACTGGTAGTAATAAACGATCGAAGCACTACACTTATACCAAAAAACTATTAACTGCTTCAAAATTCCGTAGAGCATCTGTGTCCTGTATTTTTTAAAATTCTAAAAAATATCTCCACAGATTTGAATATGGTAAGCAAGGTGCGTCCTGAACACATCTACATGTATTACATTTCACAGCAGAATGTAGGGGATATTTCTTCCGTTTCCTTAGCAACACATCAGCTTGATATCTCCGCCAAATCTTGGGGATGCAGATCTCTTGCTATTTTGAAGTAAAATGCCCACATTAGCTGCTCTTCGTAGCAGAAGGGCTCTTGGTGCAAGGACGGTCAATTGGTTGCCATGGAAACATCAATTATAATTCAATAGAAGAGGTACTTGTCCCCCTGATCCCAGGGACTGTGCTCAGATGCCATCTGCCCTGTATCTTTTTGTTTTTACAAGATAAGAGGGCAGATGGGCCAAGATACATTTCAATTTTTATGCATTCCTGCATGCAGAGCTGTAGAAGAAAAAAAACCCACAAGCTTCAATTGACCCACTTCAAAACGATATTATACTATTTCCTTAATTTTTTGTGTGTTTTTTTTTGTTTTTAAAAGAAAAGTACAATTTAGTATCATTGTTAACTTATAGGAATGTTCTTTTTTTTTTTGATGGGATCTCAGCAGAAGTCAGTTGTAGTTGCTGAGTATAACTTCAAAGCCTCACAAGTTCAAATGGCTGCAAGTTTTAGGAAAAAGATTCTTTCATCTTTTTTCTTTTTGGATGGGCGTATAAAATTCTTTAAATATATCATGTCAGGGAAACTGCCCCCTAATTTTTTTTTAATGAGTTCAGTAATCTAACTCGTACCACTACACTCAGAAACAATGTGAATGGCATTAAAGTTGGTATGTTAAAATTAAGTTTGTTACTGCAGTATTCAATGTTATATACTAACAAGCTGATTTACCCGATCATAGATCGGGTAGGGCGTATTGTGTTGGGGATGAAAATGTGGGGAGTTAAATGTAAATGGGGGATATAGTTGAGGAGACATGCAGTTGTATAAAAGCAATTTCTGTGGTGTGATCCTAGGCAATTTCTGACCACTAAAACCAATTTCAGGAAAAGATCATCTTTAAAAGTTTTGAGTTTGGAGTAATTGAATCAGGTACGTGTAATCTGAGCAATAGAATCATTATAGTAGGCTACAATTTTTACTCGGGGAAGAAAACAAACAATGTCCCCTGCTTTAAAATGGAGGGGTCGACTTACGCACATGATAATTGTGCACCATGGCAACTGTCTCTAAATGTTCCCGTTTGTGTGTTAAAATGGCATTTTGTGAGAAAGTTGCATTTGTGGGAAAACGTAATAAAAATGTTACCGTAGTACACAGGCGAAGGCTGATTGTACAGTTTTGACAATAAATCATAATGCAATAAAACGTAAAGGTGTCATTTAAAATGGAAATGTTGAGTGTTACCATACAATTACAAACGGTCTGAATCATGGAGGAAGGTCATAATTAAGTTTCAGTATTGGACTCTTCAACAAACGTAAACTTGAACTTCTTACAATTTGCTAGACCGTTTGCAAGGAAAAAGTTGATTCAACTTTTATTCAAGTTGGTTCAATCATCTATATAACAGCAAAATGTGGTATTAAATGTAAATGAGGGATGTAGTTGAGGAGACATGCAGTTATAAAAGCAATTTCTGTGGTGGGATCTGAGGCAATTTCTGACCACTAAAACCAATTTGAGCAAAAGATCATCTTTTAAAGTTTCGAGTTTGGAGTATTTAATCAGCTACATGTATTCTGAGCAATTGAATCATTATTGTAGGCTACAATTTTTATTCGGGGAAGAAAAAGTGGGCCACTTTTTCTTACCCGAATAATGCAATAAAACGTGGTGTCGTTTGAAATGAAAATGTTGAGTGTTACCATAAAATTACAAACGGTCTGAATCATGGAGGAATTATAAGGTCATAATTAAGTTTCAGTATTGGACTCTTCAACAAACGGAAACTTGAACTTCTTACAATTTGCGAGACCGTCTGCGAGGAAAAAGTCGATACAACTTTTATTGAACTTGGTTCAACCATCTATATAACAGCAAGTTTTACTCGGCCTCCGAGAAATGTTTGCTCCTGAAAGGATCCGAGACCGCGGTCTCCCGCGACGCCAAAATGGCTCCAAGTCCGTGGAAAAATGTGGAGGGTGTCTTCCGCCGGGTTGGACACTTTTTCGTCGATTGTTTTTCGTGACTGCGTTTAAGATCGCGACATTTGAAGCAATGCATCGATCCTTCGATGATCCCAAACAGGCCCCCAAAATTATAACGCGACACTGAATATTATACGTGGCGGGCAGCGAACTCACAACGCTCGGCCTTGGTGGTGGAAGCATGGAGCTGTAAACACATTATGGAAGCAACAGCACTCTATCACGCGACGTCACATGCTTGTGCAATACCGAGAACCGTAGACCCAACCTCGTTTCCAGGGTGTGGAGCAGGCTGCAGTACGCGTTGCCATCGACGGTGTAGACGCAGTGTAGACTTTCGATTGGTCAGACCGCGCAAGGCACACTAATGTGTAGTCCTTCTGAGTATTCGTTGCACTCGGCGCAGGGGCGGCAAGCAAAGCACAGGAAAGATTGGAACACCTGGTGGCCATGCACCATGGAGAAAAAATATTTTGCCAAGGTCACCCCATACTAACGTTTGGTGAACGCTTTTGCAGTACGGCCGAGTAGAACACGCGTTGACCTCGCTGACCCCGTCCAGTCAAGACACGCAGAAAAGCCAGACCAGGGGCGGCCAGGCAGTCAACGTGAAAGCGCACACGACGGCAAATTCCTGCGAAAAAATTCCTCACGAAAACGGATCGCCGGTCAAAATCAGGACGAAAGACACCCTCCGCATTTTTCCACGGACGTGGAGCGATTTTGGCGCCGCGGGAGCCCGCGGTCTCGGATCCTTTCATGAGCAAACATCGTCTCGGAGGCCGACTTAAACTCTCTCTTATATATTATATTTAAATGCTTATCAATTTTATTAGGGAAGAAGGCTGCTACAAACTACTTCCTGTGTTGAATGGGGAAATTTGTTATCCTGGTGCAAACAATCAACAGTACAAAAACTTTAGTGCAATATTTGTTAAAAAAATATAACATTTCTTCCGGGTATGACATTTTGTTTAGGTTTTTAAATAGAAACAGAATTGGGTTACCCACACAAAAAGTGTCTGTGCAACTCCCTGCAGTGGAAATATCAATCCATACTTTGGACCTGTTAGACGGGAAACTACAAGATAACTTCCGAATTGCTTTACCATGATGACTTTCACCCTATGATCTGGAAGTGACATGTACTGGTACATGTAGGCCTATACAAATTATAAAATAAACATGAGTGCTTCCATCATTGATTCACTTTTTAAGGTAAGGTAACTAGGCAACAACAAAAGCAATTCTACAATTTCATACAGAGAATAATGTCTTCCTTTACTCAGAAGTCGGTAAGATTTATTTAAGGTTATAATGACAAGATTATGGGCATTCATATTGCAAGACTTCTTTTGGCCAAAAAAAACCCTTTTGGACTTAAACCTAAAGAATGATCCTTTAACTGGACAGGAACTAACATGGCTACACATCCATCTATGCCCTGGTTTCATCATGAATGAAAAGATAATGACCAGCAACATGCATAATTTGCCTCTGCCGTGACCTACCACGTTCAAAAGATGTCAGGATTACAGGTCTTTTAAAAGGGTATGTCAGGATTACATGTGAATTAAAATACAAATTTGTTAAAACACGATGAAGGTACTATAGGATTATGGCATTCAAACTAATTTGCCAATTACAAAAACAGTCTCTAGCAAGCAACATGAAGTAGGCCTCAGTCAGGCAGTCAGGAGTGGGTACAGCAGCATCCAGTGTCTATCGGTGATGATGAGGCCAATGTACATGTACATGTAGTAGTGACCACATCTTGTAAGTGGCTAGGTCAATGTACAATGTACATTGCGCATATCACACATCGTAGTCGAAGGATATTCATGTTGCTCGTGTAAGGAAATGTACCGGGGCATACATGTAAAAATGAAAAGTCCAAATTGGGATGATTTTCCTCTTAAAACTGAGTGAAAAAAAATGTGAAAAGAATTAATTTAATTGTTTTTGAAAAATGCAGTATCTAAAGAGAAACGGTATGTTTTTCTTTGGGTTTTGTTTGTTTGTTTGTTTTTTGAATGTGTTAAAGGAAATTCTGGATCTGTATTGTAAAGTAATTCAACTTAATTGTATTTGGAATAAATTCAAAGCATAACGTGGACACATGCCTTGAATTGACTGTTGAGGGAGACATGCTGGGATTTGAAATCAGCATGATCAACCTGGCTTGCCTGGGAGTAATGGGTGGCTAGCATGCCCAGGTCTCCAAACAGGGTTCATGCATGTACCTGGACTGGGTGCCACTCCAGGATGTGTGTTTGCAGGAGCACATCGTGGGTTGGTGAGTGGGGATATTATTACACCCTTTAAGGAAGGGAGGGCACCAAAATTTGGCCATTTCCAGTGGGGGAAATGCTAATAATTGGGTATTTCTCTTAGGCTGAGTTGTCAGCCCTAAGGGTGCACCTGCCACCTGTAAAAAGCCCAGGGTTCAACCCTTAAAAATAAATTGTCGGGCCTTCAAGTTCTTTTTGTAACCGTAAAAGGGTAAAAAGGGTGAGGCCTCCTCCTTACCTCTAAAGTTCAATTAAAGACCAAAAATTGGGGGCTCAAAATAGTTTTTTTTTTGGCAAGGTACAATGTATCTACACTTCTAAAAATAAAAAAGTTTACGTGATTGTTTTTAAGTTTTAGAATGTTTTCTAACCTGTCATTTAAATCTTCCGAAATGGTAAAAAAACCCAACATATTTACATGTGTAACTATGTTGTACATGTACAATATTTCACTGGTTTATACTAAAAGATATCAAGACTAAAACAGAAGTGTTGCATTAAAAGCAAACAAATTTGGAAAGTTGACATTCTGATTCTCATCTTTGTCTGCAAATCACACAATTTTTTTTCTTCCATGTTTTTGAGTTCTACCTTCATGGCCAAGGAGCTAAAATACCGGTAGTTGTGTATGCAATATGGTTGCACCACCTGTGAATCCAGTGACATTCCTCCATCAATTGTGGCCAATTGACAACCAATGCTCCCCTGTCCCTGCCCTGCTGTGCACCAAATGTTGCATTTGGGTGTAGATTTCAGCTGGTGACGCAGGGGAAAACAGGATCCTTTTGAAGGCAAAAACCTTCCAAATAAAACCCAACTCCTCTTTACGTATGTGATGTGATGTCATTGGTGGTATTTACCATCTCTCAGTGACTAATGGTCATAACATTTGTAGCAATTAACATGAATTGAGACAAATTTGTTGCTAATTCATCACAGGAATAGTGATCAAAGATGCCACGATTTCAAACTTGTTACCCAATTATTTTTCAAGTGAATATTCGTGGTATATTACTGGCTTGCTGTGTGATAATTAATGGTATTAATTTTGGGGGTTACTGCTTCCATGTCTATGAATGGCCACCGGGTCTGTCAGACTCAGTTTGTTTAACCACTATTTGTTTATCGGGATTAAAGCATAAGATGATGAGAAGAAATGAACTCCAGACTAGTAGTATGATGTGTGCATCTCAAACAGGCAACCATTAAGAAATTAGTAGTTGACAAAGTATTGTTTCCTGTATAAGTTTATGTACACATATAAGTAGATGGAGATTTTAAGCTTTACCTCCCACCATGACCAAATGCTACTCTAAGCACTCTAGGAAGCCAATACGGCACCCACAAAGAATCTCAGTAATTGATAAACACCTCCAACCGGAGTTCTCAGCACTACCATTTCAGATTGACTAAATATCAAGAATGTAACCCACCGAGAGATCGCTGTGTGATAATTCCTTTATTTGTGCATGTTTTGATTGACGGGGGTTGTGTGAATGCTATTTAAGTATCTGTTGGCCCAGTGGTACCGCGGCGTCACCACAACGCTACTACAGGAGCAACATTCCACTAGGATCAAGTTGAAGGCTGACTGGGTATGAAGTTCTACAGACCTCCCTGCTTTAGGACTTGATTTATCTCAACTTGATAGGAATTTTTCTATATTTACTGTCAACCTTGACCTTCTTTTTTCCATTGAACCTTGAGACAGGAAAGGAATGTGCCTTGCGTGTTTGAATCTACCAACAAAATTAGAATTAATCTGTTCCGACTTATTCAATAAATAAAGATGTTTTCACAGTATTTCCCATCAAAATGTGATTAAGTCTTACATCCTGTACAAGTACGTATGTGGACTGTGCAGTACGTGACTGGACAAATAAAAAGGCAATCGATTCATACAAATTCCAGACCGAAATAAGCAGGTACAAGAATAAACTCAGTGCAATAATCAACTTTGGTTGGTCGATGCAAAACATACCGGTACATGTGTATGTATTGCAATGCATCTAGAAACATCTACACAAATACAACATATCCTTTTTAGACAAATATGTCTACGTGTCCAAATGAAAATTTTATCAGTAGCTATCTAGAAACTTTGAAATTGAAGGACATCCAAGTAAACAGGAATAAACGTCTGACTTTATTCAGGACAGAGGAAGTACACAGAGAGAGTTACATGTAAGGATAGAGCAAGCTGCCAGACTATTCAATGTCATCATCTACGTTTGCTTTGATTTCTTTGTAATACTGTCCTCAAATTGCTTGGGATTGAAGTGTATGGGATATCCTGCCCAAGTCATGCATCCAACAGCTGGCGTCACTGAGTATAGACTTTACAGAAACAAGGAAGTAACAAGGAGAGAGTATTTCCTGTGGTGACAATCTAGGACAAATGGACATTGAAACCAGAACCAATGGCCAGTGAACTGTATAATGCCCTACATGTAGACTTTTATTTAAAAACCAACAATATAGACTTCGCATTCAGTATGAGCAAGCATCTTGTACAAATGCACTTTTAAAACTTTGAATTCAGTAACAATGAATACACAAACGGTCTACTCCTGCCTATCTCTGTGGAACAAAAGCACACACCTCAAAGATAGCTGCAATGCAAAGAATCTATACAGCCTGTGAAGGATTTTAGTTCTTGCCGTTTACTAACTTCACAAACTTACTCAGGTTGGACTTGAACCCACAACCTCCTGCTTACTTCTCATCAACATGCACTGACATTTTAGACATTTTTGGTTGCAATTTTACCCTTTAGGCTTTAAGACCATGGAAAACATTGAACAAACATACATACACAGTGCTCACAACATTGTTAAAACAAAGAGAAAACCTTCTATTAAAAGATATAAAAAATCTTCCAGAAATGTGAACTGAAAAGTACATGTAAATTCATGAACACTTACTCATTTTGTTTTAAAAAATACTTTCTGTTGCACATACGTGTATACTGTACATGTAGGGTAACATAAACCAAACTTACACAGAGAATGAGTTCATTGGAAATGTAAACTCAATTTTTGGTTCACTCGATCAATACCAATGAGTTCTACTGGCTTCCCTAAAACAAAAACAGCACACACACTGAACAGCTTGCATATTGGCCTAACATTATCTGATTTTAAACCACTGTGACATGTTTACCCGCTAGATAGTAGAATAACTAATGAACTGCCAGACAGCCTAAAACAGAGCGTGTCAGGAAGTACACATAACTCAACCAGCAATTTTTGACTTCAAAGTTAACGATCGCTAGAAAAGCTGTAAGTATTCTTACTAGGTGTGCCATGGCCTGTCTGTCAGCATCAATTAACCAAGCGTCACGTCATGAACAGTATGACGACAACTGGGCTATGTTGTTCACTTATTTCGGAAACATTTGATTAAGGAATTTTTATCTGTGAAGTCAAGGTTAACTAATGAAAATAACCTACATGTACAGTAGGCCTATGCCATACATACAGGATACACATTGTTGAAGACTAAATGTTTAACTTAAATATCTCAAAGCGTCCAAAAGATTTTGCAAAACCTTTGACACAGTACTTAATATTTTTTTAATAGATAAATTAAAATGCAGTGCCCTGTACAGAAGCTTTTTAAAACTTAAACAATAATCCATAGCAAAAAAATAATATTTGACACTTTTTGTTGCAAATCACACAATGTAAAACAGCTCCATAATTTGCACTTGCCCTAGCTCAATAATGTTAAAAATGTCTTTCCTTATTAAATAAGCAACTATTTACTGACAAATTGAGCATGTGACATGTTCCACTCATCCAATCACAATGATTGTGACTTTCTGTGCCTTTCTGGGGAAAAGCTTTTGCCATTTTTCGTGTGAGCAAAACACAACCTCGTATTCAAAAAATGAATTCGGATTCATTTCAGCATGCAATATACATGTACATGTATGTAGTACTGCACCTGCAAACACCATGATGTTCTGATGTCAAATACTGTGACAATTTCTACATTTGTGTGACACCGACAAACCTCAAAACTGTTCTTGTCTTTATTGTCAACACAACCCCCATAGTGTACTGACCTAAGCAATGGTCTATCCATGCTGAGATCTGTACTCAATCATAAAGACCTGTATTGTCCAGTCCGAGGTTCTACAATGGAGTTCATTTTTTTATGAAAATTTGTTACACACTTCACTGCATAAATACTGACCAGCAGGAAGCTTGGCGAATTAATTGCTGCTCCAGGGGTTCCATGAGGTGAAGTCAGTACAATCCATTCACACCTGTAATTTCCTGTTGGCAGGTTAGCAATGCAGACAATAATAACACAAATACATGCCAATTGGCTTGGCTCTGTCTCATTTCACCATTCACTAGTCATAATAGCCATCTCTAACATATTCTTTTCATAAATCTGTTCTTTAGTACCGATATATGTGAAGTCGCTGCTGGAGTTGCAGTTTGCTTTGAACAAACAAAGTGTTTTGCCTATGATATTATTTGCTTCATTATACATTTGGTGAGCAAAATATCTGACTATAAGTTAAAATTGCCTGAGGTTTGCAATATTAAGTTTGTCATCATGTGCACCGCTGTGTGATGCCAATGTCATTACATAATTGATAGACGGTTTAGGAGCATAAAAACAAGTGCTTGCATTCATCACTGATACATGTACCGTACATCCCTGCTCTTTTCTCCCAGTGCCTGTAATCCTAAAAAGTTAACTTTCATGCTCTTTGGTTAGTTGACAAAAACTGAAAACATCTTAAAGATATAGTCCATCATTTTTAATTTGTGCATTTTGTTCGTTTGAAGCAACAAAAGTGTTCAAAATCTAATGAAGGATACTGAACAACTAACCTGATGAAGTTTCAGCTCAGCTTCAGCTGTATATTCCGAGAAAAACAGCATTCTAGGATCTCAATTTCAAATCAAAAGTTGCTGATTTATGTTTTGAATTGTTTTAAATTGCAGCTATACGCGATGTCGCGCACTGATCCGACGAATTATAGCAACTGTGCGCGCCTGTGCGTCGTGCCAATGCTTGCGCGCGCTGCGCCGAATAACAAAACGAACTACTAATTTAAATGTTCCTACGGTGCGTCTTAAGACGCACCGTTGGAAAGGCCTTCTTTCGTTGATTACTTCAAAATGATAGCTTGCCAGAAAGATTAATTTCACAGGGAGTTTAGTCCACTTACTATCTTTCAACCAAGTATGTTTTTCAACAATAATATGCCAGTTACTTCTTCGGATGGCTGCAAATGATGGACTATAGCAAGTTTAAGTGCATATGTCTGACACTTGAGACGTTGTTTTTAACCTGTCTTTTCCATCTTCACATAATTGCAATACAAGCAGCAAAAACGTAAGTGTATATACCATGATTCTGGAAATTAATGAGGACTTTACTCAAAAAGGAAAATATTAATTTGGCTTGTTGATTGAAAATGTACAGAAATGAAGCTTCTGTGGTCATCCTACGCCATCTGCTTCACTCATCAGTGAGTCCTGGGAGTCTTCTTGGAATAGTTTCACAGCCACAACTTGCTACCAATCCACAACTTTGCCGGCTGAGGGATCTCTGATTTCCTCTTTGCTATTTTTTTCTTTAACACTTGTCTGGCAACACTTATCTTTTATGTCAATAAGTCTGGGTACAGTGACACATTGATGCTTTAAGGAAATGAGGAATAAATCATGGCAGTGATAAAGGCCAGATTTACTAACATGTTGCACTGCATCTCAAAAACTCAGCCAATCACACACAAATGCATTTAACTACAGCCTATACTTGCAGTAAAACAAATCAAGATATTTTTGTAGGTGACGTAGCTCTGTATTGTCTCCCTTGCAATAAAAATACCTTGGAAGTCAGACTTTTACAGACCATCCACAATCCTGACCAGTGATGCACTGGTAAAAGCTCTTGTATGTACCGGTAGCTTCAAATCACACAATTCTTGGGATAAAAAATTCCACAGAGTCCTTTTTTTGGGGGGGGGGTGTTTGATGAGGCTTTTACTCACAAAAGTGGACAGACTCTAGGCTTTGATTTGATTAAAAAAGTCATGTTCTCATGCTGCCAAGATCAAAGAAATATAAAGATGAAAACACATGCATTGCTATTTTGAACCCTCACTCCATCAATTACAAGTGACCGTGTACCAATTGCAAAAGACGAAGGCCTGGAACTCAGACAACGGCACAAGCATGCTCCTTGAAACAAAAGTATGGCAATGCTTCATGAAAAGGACAAGAAGTTATGGTATATCATAGGGAGAGGAAATCAACATGGACGTTAGATTTTCTGGATGGCTTGTTGGCTGGTGAGGTAATCCCTGATCCTAAAGCCCTGTCCGCACTGGACTTTTTTTGGTCAAACTAACCGAGACTATGGGTACTTTTCCCATTTTAAGTCCAGTGCGGACAGCCTAGGATGTTTTCCTCTCGGTTACTTTTCCTAAGTCCAGCGGTTACTTTTACTGGCCAACTGCTGCCCAGGAAACCTTCCCACGTGCCCAGGAAAACTGACCAGGTCACTTTTCCCGAGACGATAAGTCCAGTGCGGACAGTGCGAGTCCGTAAAAGCGGCTCAGGAAAGCGTACATCCGGCCCGAGCGCCCTGTTATGCATACAGAGACCGCACGAACCTGCACGTGCAGTGGCCGAACATTTTGTAGAAACACGCTGCGGTGTATCATCAAGTCCGAGCGGTAAAATCTTGTTAAAATATATATTTCAACGGACAAATACATACACAGAGAAGAGAGATGACGTTCTGAGAATTAATTTGCGGAAATTCTCTTTCTCCACCGATGTATGTTATTTTCTAAGATCCAAATTCGTCCTGATACGCTACTGTAGTCATGCACGGAACATCATGGTCCGGTACCGTACGTAGGCCGTAGTCACTGGTTCCTGGCCCACATCATAGCTTCGATTCTGTTAGCATGCGATGGGAACCAACAAATACTGATGGCACTGCTGCCGCACGGAACATCGTACAACGGCATGGCTTCGACGACGTGCATCACAAATGCGTCAGAATTATAGGCCTTTTCGTCAAGATTTAGCGTGTCAAGATGAAATAATATCATGTAAACGATTATGTTGTGCATGCAAATGGCGTGTGTAATATTACTGTGCGTATCAGCGGCTGAAAATGCGATCGGCAATTTGTTTTTTGTGTACGGTGAGTCATTATACTGACACTGTGACACTGTGACAGCTTGCTGAGGGTGACTAAAGACATGATCCAGTCAGACTCAAAACATCCCAAGATGATTACAGGTATATGATGTCGAGCTCACTGAAACTCCCTCTAGATTATTTTGAAGGAAATTGTCTTTTTCTTTTTAGGATGAGATTTCAGGATGACAAGATTTCCTTTCAACATCTGTCTAGAACTGGCCTTGGCTGAGGTTCATGTACATTATGTTGTGATTCAACTAACTTCATTAAAGTGCTTCCAAAAGTGTGTTGTCAAACAGGCCAGGGAATTGAGCAAAACAAGTTAAGGTAAAAGTTTATCCACTTTAGCTAAACTTGTTGAAAATTATATAATTTATGAACTTGTTGCACTTGGCCTGTGGTCTCACAGTACTTTTCTTCTTATCTTGTTGAACAATATTACCTGCAAATATGTTGCATACAAACAGGAAAAATTGCCCATCTCAGCGCCACATGCATTTTTACCAGTGAGACTCATTAATTCATAGCTAAACAATGATGAAAACAATACAATTTGTGTAAAACTTCACAGAAAAGCCACAAGCTAAATTGTCATCTTCAGATATTCCCTTTTTTTCTCTCTCTAGGATTCAATCAAATTGTTTTCACCACACTTGACAAAATAAACAAGATGCATTTATCCTACAAATAAAGCTTCTGTTTTCATTTCAAATGAGCGTTTCCGCAGCAAACCTCTATCCAAACATATGGCACACGCATGTCAACTGTGAAACATTTCCATTTTGTTGATCTAAAATTTGGTCCAAATTCTTGCGACAGCCAGATTTGCCATAATTTTCAGTGTTGATCCAAGAACCACTCTGAATTCCTGAGGATAATTCAAAGAAAACAGGTCAAGTGATTCTTCAAATACATAAGCTGTAACAACCAAAAGAAGGGGGCATTGTGGCTGGCAGCTCTGCCCTTTCAAATTCTAATTTTATGATTTCGACATCTACGTAAATGAGACAGTTTCTGGCTGCTCTAGACACATGCCTTGCATACCTAGACCAAGTTAAGTCACCAGACCATACAGGGCTAGGACGATACAAAGTTCATCTATGACTGGACTAAATCATGCTACATGTATTTAGACAACAAATTTTCCTGGGACATGCCTTAGATATCTTACGTCAGTCACTGACAGCTTATTGTCAATGTCAATGATTCAACGTAAGTGCACACAGCATGCTAACTGAGATCACTGTGTATTAAAAGCACTACGCTTGATTCATGGTTCAAACACTGTGACGCTAACATCTGAGTATGTGCATCCAGCAAACTTGACATGTTTGCTAGATGCCTCACCGTCACCTATGGACCACTCATAAAACTGACGAGTAACTATTTAAGGTATTGACTGGGGTGGAGAAAATGTAGCATTCTCCATGAGCAAGGATACACATAACCTAAGGATTCCAACTGGGTGAAAATACATAGCTTGCCAATGAAACCTGTGTACATAGAGTCCATATGGAATTGTGACAGTAAACTTGTATCAACATGCCATTATTCCCTTTGTGGATGCCCTGCAGATGACCACATCCCAGTACACAGTACTTTCATTCAGTCTTGTTCTAATTGTATTCAAGAGTTATTCCCTTGTTGGTAAAGATAATGTGATGATAAATGTATGGTACAAAAAGATTCCCATGCCAGATTAGTGTAACTGGGTGTCCAATTAGGCTGCAAAAGTGCAGGTTGAAAGATTGAGAGATCAGAATGCTCTCTCTTAATACACCCTCAGCTGAATGACATGTATAAAACTAGTTGTGGCCTTATTCACTCAGAAGACTCCGAGACAACCCTCAAGCTTAATCATGACAAACCCTATTTCAAGATAGACATCTTGAAAACATGGAAGTCTGAAATTTCCTGTCAGTCCATCTGAAAGCAATTCCTCAAGATCCCTGGGGGCTTTCTTGAAGGACTCGTGCCCCTGTCTTCCAATGTTCAGACAATCACAGTTGCCAAATAGGAAAGAGAAGTCCAACAACTCAACACTGAAACATCAAAGAAGTTAGGCAGAATTGTGTCAGATGTACTTTGTGTTTTTATTTAGATTCTGACCAGATGCTTCCGTGTGTTGATATTTACTGATAGTAAGTGTCAGTGACGCACACATCACCAGTCTCTGGGATTGGATTTGGAATGTTGCCCACACCCATTCCAGATCTGCACACAATATTCATGATATTGCTCTGGTCACTGTTATCATTTTTTTTAACATACTGGTACATGTAGAAGTGAAGGATTAGCTGCAGTAAGCCCAAACTATTGAGAAGAAGAGTTTATAATAGACTGGGTATTTGGCTGTATTCAGGGGACTGTTTACATACATGCCTGATTCATCACTTTGTTGCATCATTGATCTCAGGAGTTGAGATGAAGGGCTAAGATAGGAGTATGTTATTATAGGGATGTTTAAATTTCCTCTATCACGATGTACTTTCCCAAGTCAATGGTACAGAAGACCTCATGCGTACAACCACTAACAGTTGATTGTTTGTACCGGTGTCTTTTGCAACATTCACTCATTATCAATAAAGATAGACAGATGAAAAGAAATGTATCAATCCAACAATTGCGACGATTCAATAGTGTTTTGCATCCACATGGTTACTCTTACTTTAAAATTGTGCTGATATGAAAATAAACGTTTGGGGAAGGAAATTGATAGGGAAACTTGACTTTCAGAGACTTTGGATACAAACATCCTTCATACTACAGAGGAATGGAAAGTTTCAGAATTTCTTGGCATAATCGTGGCCTAAAGGATAAAAAGCCTGTCCATTGACACTCTTGAAAGATTGCGAATTAGAATATTTCTTTCTTCAGGATGTCACATATTACAAAGCCAGGAAGTTCTTTTTTGTGATTCCTATCAACCATGAGACTGCAATCGTCTCTGCTCGGTCCATCTGTCAAATCAGTAATGCCATGTACAGAGTATTCCATGAAGTCTAATAGGCACTTTGACTTTCCAAGGGCCAAAGTGATGTTCAAGCTCGGGTAAGGCCCTGATTTCATCTAATCTTCTACGTATATCCTGAAGTTATCCCAAAGCGTGCTCTCATACAGTACATGACGTTATCCTGAAAATAGTTGCATTTACACAAGATGGCATCAAATAACATTGAAACTGATTCATGTACTTTTTTTGGAATTTTGGAAGAATAGATTTCATTTACAATGTACATGTACGTACCTAACGTTAACTTAATCTTGGGGATTCTAGCATCACAGAGACTGTACTCTACATGTACATGTTTAAAGACAATTCTCTGATAAAAAAGTACAGTCCAGCAAGCTAGAATTACCCCAGAGGAAAATAAGGGGTGGACTAAAAAACCTTCCCTTCTGAACTACAGACTTGACTTTTCAACTCTAGATAGAGGAAAGGCAGATCAACACAGGTGTTACAAATTTCTTGAAATTACACAAGTTGCAAAAGAATCCCATGTTTTTGTAACTCATCCAGATTCATCACTCCTGCATCATTTCACTTGATTTCTTACTAGGAAAACCTGAGGAGAGAATATAGAGAAACACTTCAAAACCATTTTCAAAGATCATGTAGTGAAAAGCAGCCTTCTTTTTTTGTCAAAATGTACCTCTCATTGCACCCAATCCAATGGGACGTTTTACATCTTTGTGTGCATAAAGTCCAATTGATGATCCCTCAGTTAATCACTAACTGCACAGGCATGTACATGTACGTATACACATGTACCGGTAGGCCTACCTATCTCTCAATACATACATGTGTCTTCCGATCTCAACAATCAAGCAGGTTAGGGCATTCTGACAAGAAGGAAGCATGTGCAGGATCTTGATACCTGCCTTTCCTGCCCAAATCTCATGAATCAACATGTTTGGTTGGTCTCTGAGGGAAAGGACAGGGATGGGGGAGGGATACACCAGGCCAGTACACTGAAGATTAGAATCAGAATAACCTCCCTCCCCCTGCAAAAAAATGTGGGAAAAGTGAGGTGACACAGCCTTGTCAGTTGGAAGATGTGTGCATATTGCAGGTGCCATTCTAATTAGCAGGCTCACCCAGGGAAAAGGTCCAAAACATCTGTCACAACAGCTGAGATTAAAATATGGAGCTTTGAACTGCACAGTGCATGGTAAAAGGTAGACACTGGCAGAAACTCAGTATGACGTACGATACTACTTTAGAACTCAAACCTGTCAAACTTTTAACTTTGATACATGTACAGTATCTTCAAGTCCCTCAAAATCTTACTTCTTGTACATGATGCACATCCAGAGAAATACACTCTCATTTAGTCCTTACCGGTACATGTACATTATCATATTTTTGTTGGATGGATGGTGGGATACATAATTACAGTTAACAGTGGAAGTAAGTCATGAAGCTTTTACTTTCCTCACACAGCCAATGCATTAGATGCAGGGTCTAGATAAAATAACTGCAGCTTCATCTATGGGATAATATTTAGAGGACCTTGCACCCTCACACTGATTCAGAAAGCCAGCACACACCTGTTAGCCTACATCTGTGCTCCATTCCCTCCCAGTCATACATCTCTCATCACCTCACATTCCTCACATTCACCTTGAAGTTCAAACCAAATCCCAACCCAACCAACCCCCCCCCATCCATATCCAAACAGTTACCTTCAATCCCAAGCATAACAAACCCAAACGTAAACATTCATCATAACTTCGTTTTCACTCCATATATGGCAATGTTATAATCAGAACCATTCTATAGTACAGCCATTCCTGATGAAACTCAACAAATCCTTCACTGCCAATAACACTGATTTAGTGATGTGGTTATCTGCTAAGGGCTCCAATAACTAATAACTAACTGTATATTGGCTGCTGTGACATTGTCAATTTTCTTTCCATTCCACAGGGAAACAGAAAGCCGAGAAAAACAAGCACTCAATAGATGGAGTTGAAGTACCGGTACACGTATGTTGACCATGTCTAGATATACACACAATATGTCATCAACTTAACTTGACAGTATTTGGACACATCATTTTGGGGGAAAAGCAAAAAAACAACAACCTTATATTTTACTTTAAAGGAACGGTACAGAGCAATTTTGAAAATGCCGAGTGACGACAAATCCAAGAAAGGAAGCCAAATTTGAAACTATAATCTGTATCCTGTATTTGATAGTTTAACTATTAAATTTGTAATTCAAAATATCTGGTTGTGACTTTTCTCATTAATTAATTCTAATATCAAATAGTCAAATATTATCCAATACTTTCCCTCAATACAAAAAATATTGTACCAAGTTTTATACAAGGTTGAAACAAGAAACTAACTTGAACTTCAAACCTACAATACTGTGGATGATGCATGGTTTAAATCCATTTCAATTTCTTTATTCAACCTAGTAATAGTATTACATGTGTAATTTCTCAATTTCCCATGTGTAATTTAAAGTAAATCTGGCCAAATTTGATGATATAAGTGTAATAACCTTCGATATCGAATTTTACTAGAACTTCTGAAAAATGTCGGCATAGTAGAACCTGCTGACCTCCCCCTCCCTAAAGAATCTGTGGAATCAGTTAATGGGATTGCAGTTCTTTCATTATCTGGATACCCTTGCATGATCCAGTTAAACCCTGTCACTAAATCCTGCCCAGTTATTCTCCATCACGGTCAGCTGGTTTTCCAATCACAGTACTATGAGGATCACCTGGTACATCCAATCAAATGGCAACTTGGACGGACAGAAGTGTTTCACATCGGATTTTTTGTGTGAATTCCTGACTTCCTTAAACATGAATGGTCAGAGATTTGAGTCAAGTTCATTGAACCAAGTGATTAAATCAAGATGCGTCATTGCAAAACAGAGCAAACATCTCCTGCAAATGGTTATAACATGTAAATAGAGCATCATGTTTATACTTCACTCCGGTACAGGGTAGGCGCCGCCAGATTTCAGAGAGTATTCTTCAATCTAAAATCTGATGACTATGAGATACATACATGTGTAATGAATCTCATCACAGTCAGACTCACAGTCAGACACTCTTTTATATGCACTCCCCAAATTATTGGTTTATCCAACTTTTTTAGAGGAAAGAATTTTGCTTCTAAAGGCTATTCAGACATTAACAAAATGCCCTAAAAAAATCTGGATCACACCTGTTTGGATGGCAACAACAAGTAACAGGCAGTTGATAGGTAAGGACAAACACAATTAGAGAGGAATGTCATATCAGCCTTGGCCTTGCCCTTGTTTAGCAGTATGGAAAACTTGTATGGACAAACTACATGTACATGTACTCTGCTGTACTAAAACGCTGTAAAAACTGTATCTTTGATATACAGACTTCTCCCTGATCCAGTTTGAAAAATATTTCTGGGTTGGCCATGCACCAGATGGAATGATTTGATGTTTGACAACTGCTTGAGTTTTCTCTACTTCTGGTCAGATTGTATGTAAAAATTAACAATGTAGGCATACATGCTACCTACATTGTAGATGTAAAAATACTTAAAGATTTTGTGCTGTTTACAAATAAGGGCAAAGAAAGAAGAAAATTAGGAGACACTGTGGTTGCCTATAAGCAACCACCACAGTAACTTGGCAAAAAGTCATTGAATACTGACTATGTAATTCAGGTGGTTAGCCAGGCAAGAATCTTCACATTGCTGTGGTGAGTACAGTCTGTCTGCATCAACGCCCTCACATTACCACAGTGGGTTACATTCAGGTCAATTCTGTCCAGATTTAGTATAAGTCCCAAGACAATAATATTTAATCATTTATGATTATAAAGCCATGGTCACATCCTTCAAGTTCACTGCCGCTTGTCATCTGTTATGAGCAAAGCAATTTCTTCATGCTTGTGATAATGAGCAGTCCATCAGCTTCAATCATCACATTCCACCCCGTTACCACACACAATTTGTTTATAACCTTCACTATTTGTTCATCAGAACTACAAGTGAACTTTGGAAATGGTTGACCATCAACACGTATGTGCATCAATTTGTGTGTACTGTGCTAAACACCATTTTAATCACTTGTCTTTCAAAGTTGTTGGAACTCCAGTTGCAAATATGGTTACTTTATCTAGTTCTTTAAAGTCCCTCTACATTTCTGTAGATAGGGCCAATATTAGCACATACTTCATGGACCTGTTCCTTCAGTGTCTATAAATTGTTAGATAAAGGTGTCCTTAGCAAACACGTAACTTTGACAGAAGTCTTGCAAATGACCCAGATTTGTGTTAATTTAATGTCAACATTTTCCAGACCTCATGTGTGGACATTAATCACATGGAAATGTGATATTTTTGTACGTTCAAAGGAAACAAACATGACAATTTTAAAGGAAATGTTAGTTTTCTTTAATGGTAAAGTAAGGTGGGTTTCCTAGCTGGTGATTTCCTTGTCATTTCTTGTACAGGTTTACCATTCATCTGTGTTATTGGCTTGTTGTTTGATTATTTGGTTCACTTCATTTTACACTCCTCTCCTGACAGAAACATCTGTATTACACACATAGTATCCCCCTCCAACTCCACAATCCATATCATTGCCTTTAACTTATTAACTATGAATGTCACACCCAAGAAAAAACTGTGCATGAAAACAGGAAAAGTGAGGACTTTGCATGTACATGTACCTGCGTACACACCCACATCTACGATATCGTGGAAAAATATGTCTTTCTGGGGACTATTTTGGTGCAGAACAATTTGGCTGAGTTCCACAGTCAGGAAATTGAAACCGCCGTGACAATTCATGTCACCAGTGCTGTGAGTTACTGACTTACGTACACACTTCAAAAGCTTGAATAACAGGACATGGGGATAATGGTTGACCAAAATTCCACAAGGCCCCTCGGCAAAGTGATTCTATGAAAACAGACAGTTTCTGTATTTATAAAAAAACGCATTGAATTAACTTGTATTAGTCCCTTCACTGGTGATATTGCAACATGTTTCATTACATTAATGTACATGTATGAATTGTGTCACTTGTAATAGTGGGAGGTTCCCCAGTGAGCAAGAAGGATCAACTTTATTCTTGCACAAATGTTTGGATGGCTTTATTTGTCCAATGAGCTACAATATTACAATTTGCTTGTACTGTAGCAAAATCTGACTACTGCCCTAGCCCAGGGTTGACACACTATCACCTCAGTGGAGTGATAGCGAGCAAGACAATGATGGATGCATGGATTGATTCCTCAAACAAGCTGCTAATGTGAGTACAGGCATGCCCTCTACACACTTCACTTACACTGAGCAGGGACACGCTGATACTACTCAATCAACTAACAAACTACTTGATATTCAGTGGGAAGTCATTTGGAAGCAGGTAAAGTTAAAATTGAAGGTACATGTAGAAATGAGTAAATCTCAGCTTCAATTGATTTGTAAACGAATGACTCACGTTAATGCAAATGCAAACTCTTCTTGCATCTTCAACATGTGGCTCAATATGGAATAAAATTCAACTCTTCAAATTAAATATTACCAACATCCAGCTCAATTTTTCACAGCCAGTGATGTAGAAAGGTGATCTAAACCACAACAGCTACACGTACCCATATGTATGTATACAATCAGTATACATGGTACAAAAAATATATATAAGAAATAATTATGTCAGAGAAGGGCAAAACGCAATATAAAATGTATATCTCCCAGATGCACATTCCACCTTGTAAAAATATGTAAGCCATGTTAACATCCAAGGTTGATGAATCTTCCATTCTATCAAGCTGTTTTTGGAAGGGGGTGTATAAAATGCCAACAATTTCTTCATCAGGAGATGTCCTTGTCTTTTTGTGTCTTGGAGAAAACAAGCACATATTTCACTGTCTGATGATCTGCAACAAATGGGTCATCTTCTGGAATCCGCCGAACAAGCCAAGTGTGTATGTACAAATGTACATACACAGAAAACAGTGAATTTTTCCTCCAATAAGAAAGCATTTGGCACAAACGTAATAATGAACACAGAGTAAGTGTACATGTAAATGTGTACATGTTCTTTAAGCAAAAAAAGTACAAAGTCTTTTTTGTGAGGCTATTTGACATACGGCGTTGTTTTCCTGATTGCTACCGTAGGATGTTCATCTTGCAGCAAACCTTCAATATTGTGAAGTCAAGCGCAACAATCCGGTAGCATCCCTTCCATTACATTTACAGTTCAGTTACTGCACGTCTACGGTAATTATAGCATCTTCCTGCCTATCCTGGGCAGTACTGGGCCCAGGAATTGCTGCGCTACCTACGTACACGGCACACTGACGATCAATCAATAATGTGATTTGTTTAATGGTGCAATGCATCTGTACGATGGGACTTCCTAAACCTGTACACTTTCTTCTCGTAGTTTCTATGAATAATTGAAACGATATGCTTATATTTTCGTTTTGCACTGCCTTTTGATGATAATGCATGGGGCATATGATTCAGGAAGAAATTCTAATTGATTGTGTTATTCTGCAGCTGTAACCGTTTCTTTTGATGAACATGATGTTGAACGCAAGATGAAGTGAAAAAAAACACACACTATTGAATGGATTACTACAAATACATTGATGCATTTCAGGTATCTGAAAAACACAAAGGGTGATGATTTTGAGATTGCCCTTCTTAAATATTATTTTATACTTGTCAGTAATTATGATGAAGCTGAGAATGTGTGAGCGGACTCTGACTATACTCATCAGGACAAGGCCAGTATGCATGCCAAGCAGTATACGGAGCATGTCATAATTTCGTCCGATTTCTTTTTTATCTGTCTGCTATAAAAATAGTCCAATGTGAGGTAAATAATCTCCCAATACTGTACGCTTGAAGGTCACTGTTGGCATTTTGGATTGAGATTGTATTGAGTAGCATTTGCCAAAGTCATTAACTCCAGCCGGCCTCACAATGTCACACATTGGTGAATTGTAGAGGAAGTATTTCATTGGAGGCAGACTTTCTTGATGACTTCACCAGATGTAACAAAGGCAGCATTTCCTGAACCACATTAAATGAAACGTGCTTAGGGATGCTAAATTTCAATGTAGGAAAATAACTTGGCACTTTGTCTGGGACTCGTGAAGTATTTTCCGTCTTTTTTTTGCAAGGCTGTTTGACACACAGCAAAGTATTTGGCACAAACGTAATAAAAAACACAGAGTTAGTTCTATGTTCTTTAAACAAAACAAAAAAGTTCAAAGTCTTTTTTTTTGCAAGGCTGTTTGACAGACAGCGTTGGTTTTATGATTGCTACATGTTCATCTTGCAGCAAACAAGTCCATAATGTGAAGTCAAGCGTAACAATCCGGTAGCATCCCTTCCATTACATTTACAGTTCAGTACATGTCTACGGTAATTGTAGGAATGCTCAATTTCAAAGTAGGAAAATAATTGTGCACTTTGTCTAGGACTCTGTGAAGTATTTCCCATCTACTTTAGAGTCTTTTTCTTTTGGAGAATTCAATAAACAGCTCTGCTTCTAGATTGAATTTTTTGGGGAAAATTTAGGATGTTGGAGGAACTTTTATGAAATACCCTGGAAATGTTGTTCACTGAAAATGGGGGGGGGGGGTAAGGAATGGGCAAATTTTATTTTTGGGAGGGGGTATATGGAAACATTTGTTTGTGGCCGTGCACTGGACATCCCTTACTGTAGCCTGATACCACTGTCCAGAATGGGAAGAAAACTATTTGGGTCATTTTGCTCCATGCAATGAATATTCCTTAGACCAGCCCATTGTACCAAAGTCTCAGGGATTAAAGTTTTGAACACCAGCTGGGATGCATTTCTGCCACCCAACCCTCCACCAACAATTCTGGCAAACATACCTCATTTTTTGAGGTGGGGGCAAGAGGAGGTGATAATCAGCCATGAGTAATCCCTCAGGACATATCCCTAAAACTTCCAATGTCCAGAGGTCAAAAGGTTATGACCTTTCCTAACAAAATGACCTAAAAGTTCTTGTGGGTTAGCCTGGTTTCTCAGTAAATGTGACAAGAGGGAATTCAAAGTAGTCTTTGGACAATCCAAAACCAAATTATCTGAGGCTTGCAGGTTCCAAATCGAGAAGACAAAAAACATTTGAACTTTACAAGCTCATTGGTTTGTAAAACAGAAAAACTAAACAGAAGTACTAGCTTCAGGTCACCAAGTGAAGAAATTCAGTGCCACATCAAGTTCAGAAGAGAATAAGATCTAATCAGTATTTAAATTCTGTATCGCTTGCAAGCATGTTTTTTTAAAGTACTTTAAAATATAGCAAAGTAATACCAATTTTAAACATTTTCATAGACCAGGGCCTCGAAAACTTACTTTTAGTCTTTTTAGCTCCTTAAATAGTCAAGTTTGATCAACCATTTCTCCAAGTCAACCACGTTTTTATTCTGTTCAAACTGTCAATTTTGACTATTGGAACTGAGGATGGACACAACTGTGATTTCCATCATAGATACGGTACATGTACCTCTAGAGACACTGAGCCACATTTTATCACCCAAACTGATATCAGACAATGTGCAATCCATTAGTGAAATACATGCAAAATGACAGAGGCCGACAGGGTGTTCCGTTCTGCTGAATTTAAACAGGATGACTCCACTCCACCTTGGAGATCAGGGAAATATTGGTTCATTATGCACCCCTCAGCTGATAACATACATGTTACCCAAGCCTATAAGGGACCATGATTGTATACCACATACATGTAACAACATGTCCCTGTATGATAATGTCTGTTTCTTTTCCAAGTTATCTACATTCTCACAGGTTGAAATCCATGTTCAGCCTCTTCAATAACTTATTAACATTTTGTCATAAAACCATTTTATTTTCCTTTTTTTTCTCTAGAGGTGAGATATTCTGAAGTTGGGCTCTTTCGCTTGTTTTCGGATTGTTACATTTAACCAATTCTATCCGTAACGACTAACAAGAAAATAATCCTAAATGGACACTGGACAAATGTGAAACTTCAGCATATTTTCACACAACTGGAACAACTGGCATGCAACCCAAGCTTTCCTTAACATACGAGTTGTGGGGGATATTGCCATTCAGGCTAGTTATATCTACATGTATGTGAGGTCATGGAGCAAGAACAGGAACCCCTATCTATTTAAAGCACTCCACCAATTCCTTAATGACATCAATTAATTAAGAGCAGTTATCTAGAAACAGGTGGCAGGCTTAATGTCTCCCTACAACCTCCAGGAAAGGAAGCACAAATGTACAGGTGATCATTAACATAAAGCTGTTGATAAAGTCTTACAAACAGTGGCAAGACTAGATTGGGCAAACACCCAACCTAGAGTCACCATCCTCCAGCATACATGTACATGTCAAGGAACCCTGATTCATCAAATTTCCTGTGAGTGTGAGAAGTGCATATTTCCTTATTCCCCTACCTCTCATCATTCCCTGTAATCCCTGTATCAAGCCCAAACCAAAACAGAAAGTGGACATTTAAAAAAGGGAATTATATTTGGAAAGGCATCAAATGAGTTAATTGATAAAATCTGGTCTCCTTGACTATATGCTTTGAAAATGTCCACTTATTTCTATTGTTAACTGAACTTTGGGTAAATCAAAAGCAACATGAATTTGAAGTCATGAAAGGCTGACGTGGTCAATTTGTGCAAATTTGCTGTGCACAGATATTACAGAGATGCTTTGTAAATTTGCATTTAATGTTAATCAGAAATATCTAGGTCTTTGCCATTGAGAAACATCTATGTTCAGCATGTACAGTATGTCCCTGGACCACCACACAACCGCACATCATTGGCTGTCCATCACTGCACATTCCTTGTCCTGATATGGAGGTCACTCAGCAGGACCCTTACCTTAACAATTAACACTGTACTGGCTATTGGCAAATTAGACTCCTCCCCAGGGGATAAGAAGTCTGGCCCTGGATTAAGTGTGACCTTAAATCCAGGTTATTGGGAGAGGTGGTACACAAGTAATACTAATAGGATCAGATGTTATGGGATTGCTTTCATGATAAAACATACATGTAGGCAAAATGGCCATTCGTCCATGAAAATGGTAATTACAAGACTAAAGGAAGTCAATAACAATGCAAGGTACTTCCAGATGAATAAGCTCAATAATGTTGCATTACTGAAGCCATGCTGTGTCAAGCCTGTCGGCTGCAAGCCTCTGTTTTTGCTGTGTGATTTGGACTGGAGCAGGTGAATACTTGACCTGCTTTCTCTGCTAACCATGCAGAAATGCATTTCCAATCTGTCAAATCACAAGGACGATGGAATTTATACCATCAAGTTTATTAACAAGCATTTTTCATGCCTGGTCAAGAGCATTACTTGAGTCTGGGAGTAACAAATTTAACAGCTAAACGATAAGAGATGTAAACGTGTGATCAGAAACAAACAGCTGAAATCTCCAAAAAGCATTCATGTACCAGAGAGTGAAATAAAAAAAAGAGGAATTGACAACAGGCAAGGTTTTAAGTCCTCATGGTCTATGGAGGGGAGCAGTCTTATGGCAAACACCTGTAAGATTAGCGCAGTAAGACATCAATCTCTTGTGTTTGAAGTTCCGTTAGCAATTGAATTGGCTGGATCAAGCAGACCAGGGAGTGGTGTATAGAGTAACAGTAATGAGTATAGTAGCTGGAGTAAGCAGCATGCAGTACCTACAGGTGGTCCCTGTCAGCTATGCACCTTGTGCTTGCTGGTGCGCTGTAAAGATTGTTTTAATCCACGTTCCGGGTTGGTTAGTCTCAGAACACACAGGGCAATATCACAAAATGTTGTGAATTGACAAAATATTTCAGAAAGGAGCAAACAGGATATAAAGATATAAATAATGCACTGAATCAGAGATGTTTAACAATAAGGGAAGAAATATGTGCTAGGCCGGTATTAAACAAGTACAAACCAGCTAGGGGCCTGGATGCTGATAATGGCCCGAGCAGAAGGCGAGGGTCATTATCTGCGACCAGGCCCCCAGCCCTGTTTTAAACTTACTTGTTTCATATTGGCCAAGCACATCCCATACTTCATACCTTTTGGTCCCAAAATCAAAACAAGTCAAAAATTCACAGTTTTCCAGCGAATGTGTTCAACAATTTCACCTCATGCTTTGTGAAACACCCCTCTTGCCATGTCTATGGTACCCGTATGTGCCTCACGTCCGTAGTGCTAAAAATCTCCTTTTATGGAGATTGGCGTGCAGTGGTGCAGTAATAAAGTGTTTAAAACCAGTTGATGTTTTATCAACCGTTTAAAACCAGCCACAGGGCGGGCTCTCGACCAATAGGAATGGGTAAACTGTCTTATGTATTTATGAATTTTAATTTTTATCTTAAAAATTGCTTGGAGAACCATAAAATGTAAATGTTACTTTTTGCTACCCTGCCAATTCCAAACTACCTGCATTTAATTCCATGCATTCAATGTTAATTCATGTTGATAATGTGCATTTGGCCCCTTCGGCTATTTGTCCAGCTCAATGGTTATTGTTGAAAACTATCCGAGTTGCAAGTACCTAATGACAGTTCCTTGCCATGGGGCAATGACCAGGCTATTAGTATTACAGATACCGGTAGCACTGCCCTAGATATCAAATTGAGACCTATAGCCTCAGGAGGATCTGTACTTGCATGTATTATACATGCACGTGAGCAAAGTACATCTCAAAGGCCTTTAAAGAAGACAAGATGATATTAAGACGCTCAGGGAAAGACTGCAGACTGGATGGAGTCAATATTCATTTACATATATTAATATTCAATGCATTTAAGTAGCCAGGATCAAATGCCGTTAGGAGAGAGAGGCTTCCCTGGATGGGGGTACAGCCAGTGCATTGTATGTCAATGATTATTGGTTGTCTGTCTACAGACCTGGATTATCAACAGGCTCGGTTACGTCTTTGAATATCAGTCTAATGCCTGGAGTTAAGTTTCCCTACATCAGCGTCTTGTCATACAAGTACAAGAATCCTGTGAAATATGATATTTACCAATCCTGTTGATAGAAGTACTGATAATAGGCCCAAATGCAATGTTTGTGCTGTGACAATTGTTGAGGCTTGCTAGCAGCAGAATTGCACTTGAAGAAAGACAGAGCCAGAAACTTTTAACAATAACTGAAAGAGAATAAATTGCTCAAAATGAATAATTTTGTGTTTTTTTTTGTTTATTGTAGCAAAGGGAAACCAAATTATTGACCATATTGAGAGCACCTGTAACTCCAGCTGTGCACTGTGCTTGCTGCTAATTTTAATCTATCGCCGATGAGGAGAATAAGAAGGGCGTTGTACTTTAACTGCAAACCATATGATTGGCATTAGTGTGCATGCATGCAAGTGGAAATGTGTTGGACACTACCGGTACATTATGCCTGTGATTTTTTCCTTGTTATTTTACTAAAGCTGTAATGTCTGTCAATATGAAAAAATGCTTGTTGTACATGTACATGTAAGGAATCTTGTTAACATTTTAAATAAAGTAACTTAGATTCTTCATTCCATACGATGTGACAATATTGGCCATGCCAACGAGCCAATCCCTGTATATTAGCTCAAATGCCATGATGCAATCAACTCAATAAATTGTGTGTACTCAAAGATTAAATTTATTCATCAGGCAATTACGTGTACTATTAGTTTATTCATTGAATTTTTTAGGTGTACGTATATATGTAAACTGGTATGTTTATTACTGACCAAAATCTCCCTAACAAGGGAATTAGGTGATGAAACTGGTCATGTCCAGTGACACAGTGTACAATGAAACAAGTCTGAATGTAGACCAATGTAGGTTTAAACTAGAACAAAATTATTTTTAATATGTAAACAATCTTCATGCTACATCGATCAATGGTAACATAATTTTCCAATATAAACCCCTTCTTAATAATGCTAGTACATGTAAATAGGAACGTGAAGTCAGAAAAATAAGGACATTCTAAACTGCTCAAGATTTGCAACAGTGATTCTCAGTTTTGTTTTCAGCAGCGATACCAATAACGGTTGTACTGGTCTAAACAAGTTATCAAGACATCCATGTACATAAGTATGTACAAAATGTATGTTTGGAGCTAAATTGCTGTACACACGTTATGTTAAATGCAAAGCTTGATCAGAAAAAAACGATGCCGTCAGTGGAGAAAGGGTTGAATGAATGCAGATTATATGGGTCAGTAAATTGTATGCCATTAAGTGCCAACAAATATTATTCTAAACAGTGGCTTCCTGACATCCACATTCCTCATGGACCAAGTGACGGTGAAATTGTCTGTATTCTAAGGAGTATCTATAAGTGGCTTTCAAATACAGTTCAATGCTTTATTAGCTTTAAATACATCTACTATAGATAACCGATTCACTTAGTTTAAGATTGTGCAATTTTACAATGTGCCAAGTGCCAGCTCTTAGAAAGGTGATGTGGACAGAACAATGCCTTCCTTTTTGCAAATGAATCTGGATCAAATACATGGTCCTTTTAAAGTTAAAAGGTTTTTTCTTTTGTATTTTTATAAAAGCCATGACTGGTCAATTTGCACATCGTGTTTGAATGTCTAGAAATCTCTGAAGTTTTACTTAAATTATTATTTCATCATCTACTATGACAACAAACTAACATGATTCTTTGGGTGTATGAGCAACGAATGAACTCAAGCATGCAGCTACAACCAGTAGAGTCTTGTCTACAGTTATGAATATTCCTCTATACATTTAGCTTTCCCAAAACATCAAACAATAATCATTTCTTATCGCAAATAATCCAATTATCCCCAGAACTGCGAAAAGATGTCTCAATTCAGAATTTGGGATGATGTATAAGGGGTATAGTACTCCACTCCAATGTAAAAACAATGACTCTCTATCTGGCAGTCTATCAAGATTGAACAAATTACAACGAACACAATTACATGTACAGGTGCAGCATCCTGTATAGACTGATAACAGTCTGACAGGTGGATGTGTCAAAACATGTTGGCAAAAATTCAAGCTGACAGCATACAGATGTGACCCAGTAAAGAAAAGATTGTATCTAGTATTAGTAATCTAGTGGAGGAAGCTTTATCATCTGCCTTGTAAGTTAATTCCTTAAGATCAACAGATTACAGCCAACAACCACCAGCTGAGGCGTATTCTACCTACACAGACGATGAGACTTTCTTCAAATATGTCTGAACATCCTCCCCATATTCTCCTCCTACATAAAGCCTGTATTTACATGTTTTTACACTGCATGCATAAAATCATTTCATGTGTAGTTTGAGAATCACCCATTGTCCAATGGAGCCCTCTCTGATAAACAACACAATTGTCTGTTTCTAGGTCGTAATGATATAGTATTTTTTATCACTTTTCACCTGTATCCAGTTTAGATGTACACATTACAGGTGGGCAATCACCTGCCCGTATGCATACTACACGTTGTGTTTTCACACAGTAGCAGGATGTGGCTGTGTATAGTCCATAATTACGAGCTGTCTGGTCAATGCACTGCATCCTAATCCTCAGGAGGACAACAGTCTGACACTATTGAGGATATCTTAGGCAGTCCCTCACACCTCTGGCCACTGCTTTCCTATCCTATGTTATTACGCTTCAAAACAAGTCAAATCCTTTGTAACAGGGCTGAAGAAAGCGATGTTAATGATGGCATAGAGATATGATGATAAGGAAATAGGGCAGGGTGGGGGTATACATGTGTACATGTACATACATGATATAGTCAAGCAACATCTCTCCTTCAAAAATTGAGGAACTCGGCCAAAGAATATTATTTTACAAATTGTTTGCCAGGGTGAGGGGATGGGGGATACAATGTATCCTTTCCTTGTCATGGTAGAGTTAATAGGACGGTGAATGAGTCAGTTTTTCTGTCAAAGTTGGCGTGGGGGAGGGGGGCAAGGATGTGTGCTGGATAAGTTAACCTTGACCAATCATCAACGCAAAGTAAAGTTCATCTGATTTCTGTCGGGATATGCAGTTGGATATCTTAGTCTGGTTTACCCCTGATAAGACTCTTGGAGTATTGGTATGTATCTATGCATCTTAAATGGTTCTTCAAAGCTCTTGTCAAAAGCGTTTCTTAGCAAAATCTGGTGTTTGTAAAACGATGCTAAACTGATCCATATTTACCAGAGTTTTGAAGAGTATGAGTCAGCCAATTCATGATAAAGGGTCAACCAGCGTGTCAAACCAATTTCAATTAAATGTCCCTCGCCAAAGGCAGTGGGCTCATACACAGTAACAAATTGTCTGAGGGATAAACTGAGAAGCAAAGGAGTATCCAGCCCTCCCTCCTTCACTCACCTGCAAGGTACACAGCCATTCCCATCAATCAATGTCCCACTTTTGCAACATTGCCAATTTGGTTTCAGTCAGGTGCATCCCAACTCATTCTGTCGAGCTTGCAAGTCATTGCAATAAGTTTTCAAGACGTACAATGTACGAGTACAATATTCTATGAGTTACCGGTACTGATTATGCTTATTGTACAACTATACCTGTACATTCACATGTACACAGTATTCTGTGACAGACCTCATCTGGACAAAACCCCTTGATCTTTAGGGTAAATGAAGTACCGGTTCCCACAGCAAACTTGGGTGTGGGGCTCAACTCAGGATGTTCTTCTGTGGATGACTCACGGACTCCTACACCAAGATAAAAATGTTGACAAGGCATAGAACCCTGGGGGAAAGCCTGAGGGACCAGAGGTACAGGACTGTGCAATCACGTTTCAGATATTTTGCGGTTTTCACCTGAACTTCCGAGATCTGTCACTTAAATGAACACATAATTCAGGTGTGTACTCAGGGGGTTGTATATTGGTTATTGTGATGGACAACTGATGAGCTTGTGTTTCCCAGGTCAAGATAAAAAAGATGGCATAAAGCAAGCGGATATGGGTCAATTTCCAGGCATTATCATGAGAAACTCTATGGTTTCCCCTTCCACTTTCTGTATCCCGAAGGAGTGATGCATCTGAAGCACAGACATTGTGTGAATGGCTTTCCCTCAATGTACAGAAAAGGGTCCATTTCTGAAATGTGGCTCCAGTTCAAAAGACAAAATGAATTATTAACTGTATCCTAATCTGAATAGCACAGGTGGAAGTCTATTGTATGACACCGTAATCCATGCAAAAGGCTTCAAACCACACCCAAGTCAATTTTTCTATATTCACATACATTTAGATATCAATTTAACACAATGACATTAAGGTACATGGATGTGTTGTACTGAAAAAAAAACCACAAGAATTAATACCCAACAATAAAAATAAATCCTTTCATACAACTTCCACAATATAGGAATTATAATAGCATGACATATAGCCTAAAAGGCTAATACTAGCATGTACTATCTCTTTTTGAATGATTGGCTTGCAATCTGTAACTTTGAACCTCAAAATATTTGTCAAATAATCCTGCTGGATTGACTCCCAGCCTTTTATGAGCTTGGCGGATTTCCTTCATGAAAATTCCATTAGTTCCCAGGATGCTTGTGTGGAGGACAGTCAGGGCTTAGGCCTACCAAGTCCAGCACTATTTCATCTTCTGGTATGCCACAAATTGTTGGCTGCTTGAAATTTTTCTTCACAGTGTGACAAACACACAAAATATGTGGCTTGGCTGCCTTGGAGACAATGTCAATACAACTGTAGACAGACATTTTATTTCCTCCAGCAAATATACATGATCAATGACAACTCCAATTGATGTCTCTATTTATAAGTTGGCTTACAATGAAACTCAACACTGTAATTAAAGGTTTCTCCTATTTTGGTTACTGAAGGAGACGTATACATATATCACACATTTGGAGACGCCTTCACAATATTAATTAAATGAAAAACCCTGTGTCTTTTTCCCAAATGAATGCAATTATCATGTTAAAGGTTAGGAAATTGATTTGATATTTTCTTCTCCTTTTTGCGTGACTAACATGGCGCTGTGCATCTGTGTAATTAGTAGCCAGTATTCCCAGAGGGATATAGAGGAGACACAGCAATAACAGTCCCAGTCTCTACACAGGGCCAGTCTATCTCACAACTTTGCTTCCATTTCTTTTTTTTTAGTCATTTGGTTGTTTGCACTGTAGAAGACGGGAATGTAATTGGTGGAGCGTCTTATTCAAACCAATATACTCTAACTGATTTTGAATACAAGGTGCCTAACTAGAAGTGACAAACAACTCCACAGCAAGATTTTCAAGGCAATGTTCCCGGATTAGGATTTGGTTCTACCGGTATATTCATCTTTTCCAGTTAAAAGAAACTTTTGTAGTGAGGCACATCCGGCAAGAAATTAAATTCCACAGTAGTAAACTATTTTTCAGTTACTCCTGTAAACCTTTTAAAATAAAGAAAAAAATATGAAACTATTGTGAATACAGTACAAGCCTACACATAAAATGTATATGGATAAATGTACAATGTAACACATAGGCCTACCGGTACTACATGAAACAAAATATTAATACATGTTTTATGTCAATGTTCAAAACATTTGAATATTTGATCAAATCCATGTTCCAGTATTCAAATACTAAATTATTTGAAAATGCCCAGCACTACCTTAAACACGCATCGGTACCTACATGTATGCCATGCAGAAGGAGTCCTTGTATTCCCGTGGGAACAAAATGAAAACATTAATCACTTCTTAAAATGGAAATGACATAATTGATTTTCATCAACATGCCTTTAATGGCCTGTAATCTTTTATTCAAAAGAAATGGGACAAATAAAGGGAATCCCCAATACAATACAGGAGCAATATTGCAAAACTTCAATCTGTGTCGGCACGGGACCATACAAAGAACAAGCTCCCCATAGAGACATTCACGCTCCGTTGGTTCTCAAAGACCATACCATTCTCTGCATACCAGACTGGCATTTAACATCATTGACTGGGTGAATATAACTGTAGGATGAAGTAGATTGTCTGGCTTGTACACCTCCACAGACTCTCTTTCTTACCTTCTAGAGTGGATTTTTATTTAAATTAGCATTCTAAAGTTGCATGAGAAAATTCTCCCTGCTCACTGATCCAGAATTGTGCACTATTGGCCTTGGAGTCTACAAAGCCTCCTCCAAAAATGAAACAAAGGAAATGAAACATGAAATTCCTTTGGACAAAAGAATGGGAGTTTTGTAGGATAAGAAAAGAAAACCCATCACTGCAAGTCTTTGCAAAATAAACATCAATGATCATCATTTGCAAGTCAGAGAACAGATTTTAAAATGTTTTTTTCAATATTTAAATTCATCATATCTTATGGACATTATTGTTCTCTCAGGTAAGTTATAAAACCTAGTTTAGTAAAAGGGCAGTTTCTCAATGGCACACCAGTTAATCTATAGCACAGCAATGTCAGATTTTAACCTACATTTACATTGCATGAATTTAACCTGTAGACATGGACATCACTAGCTATTTTTTTCCTGCATTGACAAATGAGACACATGTTGCCCACACTTCTTCTCACACAGACAGAGTCCAAGCAGGGCCAAGGACAGTGACCGTCCTGGATAACACAGACCGCATTTTCCTCTTTGAAGGAAAAGAAGCATAAAGTTTTGGCACAGAAGGGGTAAGGGGGTCCGGAGCCAGGATGTAACTAATTCAGCCAGCCTGGCCACAAACCTCCCCTGAACACACACTGTGTTCCACAAACAAAATCTTGCAAAATGCAAGGGAAACTAAATTCAGATTTTAGGAGATGATTAATATAACGGATCTAATTTGGAAAGAAAAATGTTGCTTTTCATTTTATGTTGTTATTTTGGTGGGTTTTGACATTTATGTTTTAAACCAATGCAATTTCACTAAGTACACATATGCAGATGTAACAGGATGTTACCTGGTTACTTACGTGGATAGAAATATGCTGCTTAGCATTGATTCAACATGAGAAGAAAAAAAAGCATTTGAATATTTGACGTTGTGACATTCTGCCTAACCACAAAGCCCTCCTGCAACCCCACTGAGTGAACATGATCTCCAACACATGAACGTATTTAGTAAAAACATTTTCTTCTGGCTACATGTATTTGAAGCATACATAAAATATTCCAAGAATGTTTTTTTTGTTATTGGCGGCAGGAGGCATTTTTTTTTTTTTTAACATGGGAATCCATATTGGGAGAGAAAACAAATACATAAGAAAACCTTGCCACAAGACAAATATACCTCAACCAGAAAGTTTACTTGTTCCAATCATATAAGTGGGTCAATAGGTGATAATCCTGGGTTGATAGTCCTACACGCACAGCATTCCAACCATACCGAACCTCATTACAAAACCCTAGCTCCCACTAATCCTCAACAAAGCAAACTCAGCCGGGATTGCACAAAAGCAGCGGCAATTCACATACCATGTCGCAATAAAGGAGGTACAAACCCACAACGCTGTGATGGGATCTGACGTAAATGGAAACCTTTGAAGAGAATTCCATATTTCTCTATATTTGTTTGACTAGCAGGAGGGTGAATTAAGCATTCACTTTATGGAGGCTCTCTCAGTGGGCCTAAGAAGCCACCTGTCTCCCACTGTTTAAGGTCTATTTTTGTGACTCATAATAGTGTCCAAACTGCTTCCGAAGTCTCATGATTAATTGCCTCCCTCAACTTCCTTTTTTATGTCCACTGACAACTTTGGAATGTCTAGAATTTGCTGTAACTTGGACAAATATGGAATTTTCTGGGAAGCAGGAGACAAGGAGCTTGGAACCTTGACTTTCACTGGTAATGGGTCTCAAGTGGATCTAGCCAGAGGATTTATGATATCAAATACATCCAGTTTTCTCCATTTTGGGGGAAACATCACACACAGCTGAAACAAAATTTCCCTTAACTCATGCCAAAACCAATCTTTACTTTACTAAACATTAATTTCAAGTTATTTTTCAACATTTAGCTAAAAGTTGCCAGCATCAGGGTACTAAATGAAGCCACAATGGTAACCGACATATGCCTGGGGTGCATTTATATTTTTATGTGAGGGATATTACTCATCAATTGTTCCGGGGACAGGCAATGCTTCTGTCGCTACGAAGGCCACAATTGCCCTGAACTTGTCACAAGATTTGGACTATTGTTGCTCCATGTCTAACCAATGATCATGTAAGTATGTGGATCTTTCTTTTTTGTACGGATCACGGCAGCCATAGCACAATGATGATGAAATGGTCCATGAGTGATGTGTTTGGAAGCTAATTACTACTTGGGATGATAAGTAAATACCAGCACTCCCAATCCATAGCACCGGTTAAGCACAGTACTCAGGGCAGAGTGATGAGACTCAATAATGCTGCACTGGAAATCATGCATCAATTAACATCTTTTATTTCAACACCATCCTCTGTTGAGTCCACATTTGCGTACAATGGATTCAGTTGTTAGAAGGAATAACAGTTTGATTTTAAATGGTACATGTAGGTCTATTAGCCAACAGATGTTTTAATTTAATATTAGGGAGACCTACACCCTAAATCTTTCGCAAAACAAGGAGGGAAAAAAGACCCCAAAAAAGGGTTAAAAGCGATGACTAAAGCAGAGATATCCTGCCAACCAATAACACTGCAGGTTTCAGCTCCTGGGGAATTTTCTGGGGTTTATCTGTTAGTTACATTGTAATTTGTGACCTTCCTCTACACCCACAAGTTTCTTTCTCCCTCCTGAAATCAATCATTCCATGTCAGAAGATAATGCTTTCCATCTACATCTCAAATTGAAACTCAAAACAAGATAGAAATCCAGACCAAGATGAAATGGAACACCACCCTTGCACACCAGCATTCAATTTATGTAGTTCTGAACAGAATTTGATGCAACAGCTGAAGAGAAAAAAAAAGAAAAGAAATATTTCCCTAAAAAAGGCACAGCATTTATTGAAATGACATAAAAATGTGGCACAAAATTGAAAAAAAAACCTTGTATTTTACCCTCATTATAGTTGAAGTATTTCTTTCAGGTTATGCAGCTGAGCTAATGTAGTGGGTAAATTTCAACCAGAAATCATTCACACATGTGCACATTCTGGGGGAAATTAAATCCAGAGTATAAACCAGCTAATCAGCTGATCGTGTAAATCCCCTAAACCGCAGCTTCCCCCTAAAACCTTTGGCATCCTTATCCAGTGAGTTAGGGTTACAACTGTGAATCCTCATCACATCATCTACCAACCTCAACAGTCTACAAACTCTGCCCAATGTACATGTACAGTCAACCTACTCAGGATAAGCTAGCTGGGCTGCATCCCCCTAGAGGATCCCATACTGGGTGCCTGGAGCAAGGAATACCTCCAACTTTCCCAATAACATGCCAGTCCAAGTTGCTGCACAGCCAGAGTGAAACACTGCAATGCTTGTGGAGTCATGGGCTTCTAATAATCCAAACAGGAAAGCTGTCTGCTTATCTTATTCCTTCACGACCCTGCGTTTTTGTGTCGTCGCTCCTTTGCACACCCTTACACTGTCTGTCCTAATACACGTGTGCATACCAGTTTTTACTAAGCATTATGATCTCTGAGGGACTGTGCATAGACCAGCCTTTCAAGCCCACATATTTTCTGTTAACAATTTTGTGAATTTACCATGGCTCACAAATTTTTGCCTCAAAAAAACAAACAAGATAAATATGAAAAAAAGGAGATAGTAGAAAAAGCTACATTTAGGTAATTAAGCAACCATGATGAGACCATTCAAACAATTATTATCAGGTTCATGCTGACATGCATTAATCTCACACTTGAATGTCATAAAGTAGTGACGTTCATGAGAAGCATGCTTAAGTTCTGTACACCTAAATTAGTGCTTCTCTAAACAAATGCAAATTATGTGCATGAACATCAAACTATAGGGCCACATGTGAGTTCATAACAACTGATGTCTCTGTTTTAAAATTTCACTTAAAATTAAATTTCTGCGAATCAAACAATGCAGACATATTTGATACTAGCTCATTGGTACATTGTGTATGTCCATCATACATGTTATCTTGAGTAGTTTCCCCTTCATGTTAATGCCTATTGAATAATTGAAAGAGCTATATCAGCAATTTTCAACCATGCATGAGCTCACTGCCGGCAAGAGACTACTGTTAACAATTTTCCAGTGCACGACTTGAGTTTGACACCAAAAAACAACAACCAAAAACAGGGATTATATCAAATCAGTATACAACATACATTCCTTTTGCTGTATGTATGTTCATGGATGCTGGAAAAAACAAGAAAATAATACTGTTCTTGTACATGTAAGCCTGGTTCCCGCCCTACTTCAGATGAAACGGAGCAATTTATAGATGATGGGGAATTGTCAAATCAGAGAACCAGACTAGCTGGCTGCACCCATTCACAGATGTGTAACCAATTGCAAACAAAATGTGGACTAACTAAATTGGGTAAATAATGGCACAATATTCCAATGACTATCATTGGAAATTTATACAAAATTCCACTTTTCTTAAAAAAAAAAGCACACCAGGTGCCATGATTTCACAGGATGCTTGAGATTCACTTACAGTCAAATAAGATAGGCCTACATGTAATTCATAATATTTTGCTTTGGATGTTGGCAAGTGTTGTATGTACACTGGGATAGGCTATAATGAGAAACCAACGGCATTGTCTAAAGCTTGATGATGTCTTAAATGACTTGTGCTTTAGGCTCTGGACACATCCTGCTTGCTCTTAGCACAGAGCAAGGACTATGCTCTTAGTCTCTTACCTCTCCTATCCATAGGCTGGTGATTGCTAATTGGAGAGCTTGTTTATTTAGGGCCAACACTTCCACATTATATTATGCATAGCAATTGGCATTATGTGCACCGATCTAGCGGAAAGCTGCCCACAATGATTTGAAAAAGCACCAAAATATTTTGTGCAAGAAATTCTCCACCACCAGCTCCCTTTGGTAAAGACCAGTGGGAATAAATGCGGTACATGAATTTTCTAAACCATGACTGTGCTAGTCTATGATGTTATCTTTATGCAGGCAGTCCTAGCCTGCTAGGGACCTGGTCTTTTCCAGAGCGTCACTCAATGTAGAATACGTATCTAGTTTGTCAGATCTGGTTTTATCAGTAGTTGTAATTATTCAGGAGGGGTATGAGTAAGCAGCTAATTCAGGATATCTGCCCAGAAAACCCTACTTAAACCAAGGAATTACGGAAACTCCCATCTAACTAAGAACAGACGGAAACACATGTGGAAAATGGAGTGGAAAAAAATCTATTTCTTTAAAGTTACATGTGTACATGTATCAAATATATTCCTTGCAAGAAATCTAAAGCTTATATTAATCATCTCTGACACGTACCTGTTTTTAACATCTATTTAAAGTCGTTGCAACACAGTATTTTAACCATCAACTTATTTTGAAGTCAAATCACCTGTTTGTTCAAATCTGTGGCTGACATACAATTGTACAGTGAAATATTGTACAATAAATAATTTGCTTTCTTCCATTTGAAAGATGAAGGCTTTGCTTTTGCTATGATGAACAATCTACATTCCTTCTGATCCTTTTTTTTTATGAAGTTCAACAGCTTGCCTAACATGCTCAACAGGTGCCACTGCCAATGATCAGGCATTAAAGCAGCTCTCATTTGATTAAAGGTAAAAATCTCATGGTTTCCCCTTAGGGATGTTGGCATGTGGGCATCATTCCTTCCATTCTACACTCTACATATTGTGTACGTATACGTGACTGTAAGTGACCCCTTTCCGAATTGCTGGAAACAACTAAGCTTTTTGTTGCTAGGTGGTGGTAGTAACACATCACATCCAGTTATCAACTTGATCCCAAAAGTACTGCAAATTGTATCTGACAGACAATGGGGGCAGTTTTCTGAGAAATATGACACTCATCACTAGAACGTCAGCAATTAATGACTTCAACCAAAATGTAAGAAATCAGAAACATAAGAGCTAAAGGATGACATGTAAAGAACACTACATGTATGTTCTCTACTGTCTGTCATCTTCTGATTGGTTGTGTGTTTCATCCAGTTGGCACCATACCTCCAGCCATGCTCCAATTAACACAGTCCATAAAAGTGCATCGTACTGCAGTACTATATAACTGAGTTATAGAGATGCGACCATACTAATCATGGATAGTGGAAGAGCAGGCGTGTGTGGTTGGAATGTTCAAGCTTAAGCCTAGAGATCAAGTTCTATAGGGCCAAATTCTTGATTGCATAATCCATGCTGTCAATGAGTGAGAGTGTTGTAATGATATAATACCACACAGCCAAGTACAATCAATGTCTAGACGTGTAGGCT
Source organism: Patiria pectinifera (assembly GCA_029964075.1). Classification (NCBI taxonomy): domain Eukaryota; kingdom Metazoa; phylum Echinodermata; class Asteroidea; order Valvatida; family Asterinidae; genus Patiria; species Patiria pectinifera. The sequence goes on along the minus strand of CM057136.1, from coordinate 4,705,692 downwards.
GGAAGTTTACCACTATTCAAGGTCTAATACAAGTTCACAAAAATGTGTGTGTGTGTGTGTGGGGGGGGGGGGGGAGGGTAACAACAGGGTTGTGTACAAACAACAGGGAAATGTTGTTTTTCTCTAAGACTTGTGAAATACCCATTGGAAACTAAGAAGCAACAAACGACTGTCTACAGTAGAGTAATGACTAAAGACCTTGACATGTTAATAGTTTGTACTGGTTCAGAAAATATATTTTGAGAGGCAGTCCTTTGTTAAATCAGGTCATTGCCAAATCTTCGGATAAGGACGACAAGGTTAATATGGCATGGCTAACATATTTCCTTTTTAACTCGACTCACTGATGTCTGCCTTGAAGTTGAAGGTGGCAATGAATCAACTTGTTGAATGATTAAAAAGAGATCAGAGTAGCCTACAGGATTGCAATAGAATTTGATTTCTTTATAGGCGGTGGTGTTGGTAAAAACAAGTTTTTGATTGGTAAAGGACAGCTGAATGCAAAAGCTATTAGTTGAAGGATGAAAATACATACAGTGGAGCATTACATTTACGAATATTCACACCTTTTTTCATACCGGTAGGTACGGCAGCTAGCTGTGATTACAGGTAAAGTGTTTTAGTACTTACCTTTCCCCCTTTCTTCTTTTTTTCTTCTTTTTTTCATGGGGGGGGATGAAGGGTTATAGGCACTCTGATTAATACAAATGACAAGGTGTACCTGAACTCAAGGTGGACTTATTATACTTATAGCAATGAAGTCTAGTATCAGAACTGCCGTATACAAAAAAACAACATGTCAAACGTCTTACTTAATCAGGATGTGAAGCCTACACGTTTAGACAAAAAAATCCTAAATTCATATAAAAAAAATTCAAAATGTTTAGGGCCTTAACAAAACCCGAATTATAAAAAAAAAGAGACCTACGTTCACAAAGTCTTTATTTGAGTTAAACCTACCTAGTACAAATAATGAATGAAATTTTCAAACCTTAATTTACAAAACCTTTGAAGCACTTCAAAACATTAGTTGATCATATGCAAGGCACATGTAGTTCAGTTTTTACTTTTTCAATGACTGCCATTGTTGATTTAGCATACAGTGTCAATCACGCTGGTCTGCAGACAGGATCAGGACATATGGCAGCTCATTCGATCCAGCAGCTATCAAATGGTACAATGAACAACTGGGACGATGAGCTGTCGTGTAGCTGATTCTGATCCCTCATTAACGTAATACAATACATGAATGTGTGTATATATATGTTATTATTTAGTACATGTAGTTTGGTTTTTTTTTACATGTAATAACTGGATTTATAAGTTTGTGGTAACTGTAATCATTTTTACATCTTTTTAATTAATGATTGTATGTTTTATAACCCGTTTCTCTGTCAAGGCCATTTCAATTTCCCTCGTGAGGGATAATAAAGTTTAAATCTAATCTAATCTAATCAAATGAGCATGCATCAACCTTTGTGAATGGCTAAATGTTTAAACTTTCTTAAAATATTTGCTAAACGTTTACAAAATTATATGCAAAGTCACATCCTTATTACGCAAGTACCTTGTCATTCTTTTTAAATACTGTGCTGAACTGTATTTTCAAAATCAAAATAATTGGTTTTATTTCAATCAAAAGTGTCCAGGCATTTTAAACCATTCGATACTTTACAACTACGTCTCTCTTGTCACACATGAATGGTAAGCAAGTACCTGTATTGTAATGATTGTGTACATAATTATTTCCGTTCTGGCTCATGCTTTGACTGTAGCCTCAACCCACATCAAAGGATTTCCCACAGACCTTTGGACTTTTGTCACAATCCAGCTTTTTGTCATTTTGCATTCACTGATGTAGCTCTGTAAATAAGGGATGTTTATTTTCACACGTTCGAAATATTCACAGTAAAATACCACAATCTTTCTGGTAGAAACCTAGTAAAACAATGACCTTCAATCAATGTGTGATATTATGATGCATTCATCATTACACAACCCAACAGAGTTTTCGTTTGGTACATCATCACGATATATTATGGTTTGCATTTTTAACCAATAGTACACAAACTGGAATTTTCGTTGCGATAATTTCAATAAACAATTTGGAACTGAAGTTGAAATGTTTGTCAAGTTAATTAAAGCAATAGTACTAGTACTACTAATATTGCTGGTTACATACCTTCTTGTGTAAACTTCCTGATAGCTTTTCGTTCGTTCTTTGTAGCCTCCACGGGATTAGCCACGATAGGGTAAAAACCATCCTCTTTCAAGTTATCAAGAAAGAAGAAGTACACAGAGTTGTCTGATAAATCCGAAGCCTCCAAGAAACAAGGGTCTTCCGTCCCAAACCCTGTTAATGTAATATCAGTGTCAGCAGTAACAACTCCCGATCCGTCCGTAGGTTTGAGAGTTCTATCCACGCGAACAACCACACCATCTCCTTGCCTGGTCGAAACCCTCGCCTGGATGACAACTGGTGATCGGTAAAACTTAGATTCTATCAATTCTACATCTCTTGGTTGACACGCATTGCATGCACTGATGGTAAACAATAAAGCTAAAACTAAGGTGCCATTTGAAAACGTTCTTGAAGTGATCCTCTTTGATACATCCATGCTGAAAAGAGTGTAGATTTTCACCGGCATCAGATGCGACTTTTGACAGTATTCCCGGTGTCAGTACGTGCAGCGTGTTCTCTCTTGCAGTACCCACGGCTCTCTGTGCACAAAACAACGATGTTGCCCGCTGCGTGGCGCTATTCAACTGCTCTGAAATGACTTGTGGTCTCGGTAACTGCTTTAAGCACCTGTAACGTGCATGGTATGCAACTGTCGGAAAATTTGTGGTTTCAAGAGTGGCATTGACGTGTGTTTATCAAAGATCTCGGACACGCTTAGGGAAGTTGGGAAACACCCCCTGCACATAAAACACCTTCACCCGGAAGTGTTGTTGACTGTGATGTCACGTTAACACGGGAACACGCATGCGCAGTAGGACCCAGTGCAGAGATTTTGGTCCGTTGTATTTATTTGGTGGGTGGGGCAATCATTTGCGAAGCTAGTTTTAATCCAATTGCAGACAAAAAAAAGTCGCCCCAAATCGAACCGAATAGCCAAAAATATCAAACATATGTAAAAAACTGATATCATATAGCCTATTCGATAAGTTTAGTTTTTGTACGGAATTGTTTATGAAACTGTTTTAGCAACCATCCCTACTCGTGAATGATTTATTCCGGCTATAGAGCCGGCCGCTGGCTGGCTTTTCTCGACTTTTGTTATGTGAAATCGATGGGGCACAAAGTCTAAAATAGTTGTTGCAACTTGTTGTCACCGAAAATAAACATGTGTTCGTCGCTAATTCGATTGATTGCTTAGTCATGGTGATAACTCGGATCGATCATGTAATTCAGCCGTCAAGGATTCGATTTTCTTGAGTCGAAATCCCCCACACGACTGGGCAAAGAAAATCGTCAGACTACATTTTACGCTTGCTTCCTGTGGTTAAACAACAGAAGCCATAACATAACTGGAATTCTTGAGAGAAATCGGAAGTGGATGTTCGAGACATTTCGACATATCCTTGCTATTCCGGACATATGAGGTGTAATGATTTCCAAAAATAAATAAATACAATGTATTGATGTCGTTGCCCTTTGGAATTCACCAAATAAGGGAATATGTCAACAAAATTTCCAAAACAAGTTTCCAGATTGATATAATTGCTAATCTACGTTTCCATCGTTGAAGAGGAATTTAATGACATTTTGACAAACACTCCAAACTAGGCTACTTGACAAAACAAAACAAACCTTCGGACGTGTGACCTAAATACACGCGAGACTTTTATACTTATGATAACACATTTTTGGGGGGAATATTCAAGCAAGTTAGTTTCAAGATTTTGTTTTAATCAAGGCCAATTTTATCATAAATATTGGGCCATTGTTTCAATTTTCCCAGATATCCTATTTTAGAAAATAAATATCCGCTCTATCTTGCTCAGCAATATTCCCCAATTTTTTGTTATCATTCAGCAAGGAAGCTGCGTCTCATAAATAAAATAAAAATCAACTTGCGACGCGCAAAACAAACGGGAGAAAACAAATGGATAATGATCGCACTATTTGAAAGTCTATCTACAACATGTTTGTGTATGCTGCGCATAATACCTGTGGGGGAAAAAAAGCTGTGGCACTCAGAGCAACTCTCGTTGTCAAAAGGATTTGCTTTTTATAGCCACAGAAATTCCAGACATGTTTGGCTGCTTTGAAGTCAAAATACACCCGCCTTTGTGTTAGCCGCCCCCATATCAAAAGATTAGAAACTTGTTGTAGTGCAAGAATTTTATGAACGACATTGAATTTTGTGTTCAATTCCGTTCACACGCTGGAAGAAATATATCCTGTTTATCAACAACAAACAACCCTGTCGTTCATTAGTCATGCATGGTAAGAACCAATTGTACAGGGAACTTTCAGTCCCAAAACAAAAGCATTTCCTATGATTGTTATACGTTGAATTGCATTTGTTTGTTGATGGACGTACTTGGCTTGCGGGTTGTCATTTTCTTTGTGTTTTAAGGTCGTTGGCCGTGGTATCTTTGAAGATGCATTTTTTTTAATATAAAGGGTTTACTCAAGTTCAGTTACCAAAAAATGCGGCCAACAAGGATCTCTTCTTTTATTGAGTAATTTTAGTAATACATATATTTCAAAATTCAATTGGTATATGTTCGAAACTCAAAACAGTTCCGATACTTTATAATCCCATTATTATTCTCAGAACGGAAAGCATGTTAGGAATTTACCGCCTCGCCAAGTTGTTCGGATTGTGACGACGCCCTTGAAGTTAGTGGACAAAAATAACTCCGCGCAATTATTACTTGGGCAAAATATTTTCCTTTAGTTCACAACCTGGATTTCCTTTAGTTCACAACCTGGATTCTTCAACAACCTGGATTCTTCGCTGTATAGGGTTCGTGATTGCATGAAATTTAAACAATAAGCTTTATTAATACAATACGTAGGTGAATCCCACACAGCTTTCGTCGTATTTTTTTTTGATGACATCACGAAGTACATGTTTAGCGGACGAAGCCAGTGACGTGGTCTGGAACACGTTACTTGCGCGAATGGTGGGTGCAATATGCCTGGAAGCAGGTAAACCATCCCCCCCCCCTCCGCCCCCTTGCCACCCCGCGCTGCCCGTTTTATTGTCTTGTTTGTTTTTCTGTCCCTGCAATCTCATCACACATCATTATTATATATAGCGCCCTTTATTGCGAAACAAAATAATTATAGGAAGAAAATAGATAGGACGAAGAGCTGCAATACATATAAAACGATGCTAGTTTCGTCCTATATATATTTATTTGTTACGTCGATCCTATAATCTATTTTATTGTTTCGTCCTGTGTGTATTTGTCCTCACACATCATTGGTGGACGGTGTGTCGTCATTGTTTCATGATTACGTATTGCCCAATTCCGGGCCGATTCCGGGCCAATTCCGGGCCGATTCCGGGCGTTGCACCTCTTGACATTCCAATTGTGTTGCACTATATGATTTTTGAATATCAGCAATGAATTTCAGAAGTAGACTATCATAGCTCACTCGAAAGTGGCATTATCTTCAGAAACAAATTGGAGACACGTGACTCGTTTAAATAATCTTATTGTATTTGTTAAAAATAATCTACTACCCCGGCAGTCGCTATCTTGTTTCTAATAATATAACTGTGGATGTAATAAGCCTACTTTGGTATTCCTAATGTCAAAGCTGTAATACGAGTAGAGGTATACCCTAGGTATCTCAACCCCAATACCAACAAGACCATACAAATTGTTGCTCGGCATGACTTTACGGTGACGAATTCTCCAAAGAACCATTAAACATGCAAATGGAATGTTCATACATTGTTGTGATGTTGACAGAAAAATGCTCTCTTCGTTTCACTTTTTCTGAACCGAAATTTAAGTTGACGAAAAAAAAAAATCTATAGAGACCAGTATTTGATCGATTTTGTCCCAAGCCCGAAGCAGTAGGCCTACGCGATCAGCTCACCCCGGCCTGAGGGCCGGCTGAGTCTGTGACAACACCTCCCCCACGCGACTCTACCCCAAGTGTGCCCCCAAGGAACCGCCCACGTGGCACGCAGGTCTTAAAGGTAATATCGATCCACGGTTATTTAATGATCCGCACGCGCTGGCCGAGCGGCATTACATAAGCAAGATGGGTCGATGAGGACAAAAAGTGCGGCTTTAAGAGCAACTTGTCAGAGGTCCGGACAAGTTGCGGGTGAAAAGTGGAATTAACTCCCTGTGTGGGTCTCACACTGCTGTGTGGGTCTCGCGTGCTGCTTAAAGTGGAGGTTACCCACTTATCTAAAATATATTTTTTTATAAAACATGATCACTGCCCAAAGTGACCTAAAAAATACCACGCGTTTAAAAATTAACTGTTTGCAACAATTGAAGTGATTATACATTGCAGTTTAGAAACTTACACGGACTAAAATAAACTAAACAATTAATTAACGCGGTTCAGTTTTTACCCCAACGGAGCACCTGCTGAGCTCAACCTTTTATCCTGTCTATAGTTGCCACCTACTTTGAACAGCAGATAAACATTTCCTTCTTTGAGAACGTCTCTCAGAGAACCCATATATAGTTTCGATGGATCCCTGAGGTTCTTGGACTCTTCTTTTCCCTTAAATTAAAAAATTATTCCAACTTTAAATTTGGAAAAGAAAAATAGTAGATGAAAAATAGTGGGTGGTAGATTGGAACCGGGGATCTTACGATCCATAGCGTACCTCATACTTAGGCCACTGTTGAAGCCGTAGCCGTTTCGTATCGTAGTAATTATTAACCGAATAATAACAAAGATCGTATATGGATAATGTGGCGTGTTTTCTTTTGTGAATAAACATAACTTTCCCATCGAACTACTGAACACGGATTCTCTGAGAGACTTTCTCAAAGACGGAAGTATGAGCTGCCTTTGAACAACAATGGTCTATGAATGAGTTGTTCATTTCCAAACGTCCATAGACTCGGCCATGGGTGACGGCGATCGCCAAATAAACGTGGTAGAGCGCCCTCAAGGTCGAAAGCTATGAAGTATGGCGTCACAAAATTCATAAGAAAACTGTTTTTCTCAATAGGTCAATCCAACAGAGAGGTAGACCTACAGCTATCTGAGTGTCCTTAGCCTGAGACGAAGAAAGACTTCGGCCAATCCGCAGATATTATAACTGCTCCTTTAAAAGGCGCCACCTGTTGTTTATTTTTCAAAGGGCTTATTGGCATCGCCATTAATATTTCATAGTGACACATTCCACGATTTAAATAACTGCGATGCAGTCGATGAAAAATCAATTCCCATGGGTCTTTATTTTATCATAGGTCGCATATCACACGTCCTTTTACACCGCATACCACCCCCTGTCAATCGACAAAACATTTCTAACAAGACCCGGTTAGTATTCAGACAATACCCCAGGAAATATTGACCGTTAGTGGTTTGAAGTTGTCATCGATTCAATTACAGCAGTTGTTCAACTTCCGACAATTTACATAGACGCCGGTGTGGTTGCTATACAGTCAGCTCTTTAGTTAAAAGATTGAAAATGAAAATCGGTAAAAACTCAGTTGGAGAGGTCTTAAATCGCAGTCTCATGTGAAAATAACTTACACTGGGCTCTTATCTTATTATTTTAAGGAGGTAATAGGTTACCCCCCCCTCCGCTTGGAAGTCGGTAATTGAAGGGGGAAGAAATGATATTTTGCGGTTCAGCTTTTCCCTAGCTTCTATTCCTCCTCTTCAGACTATCCCCCGGTAATTTCCTTTTTTCTTCCGGGAGGAGGGGGGGGGGGATTGAGGTCGAAGACATGTTGCAGATTTATTCTTTGATCAACTGCTGCTTCATATACCACAAAATAACTCACGAGAGCTGCATTTTCCGTTATACGGTGCTGAAACGTTTACAATCATGGATTGAAACAAATTTGAAAGTTTGAACGGGAGCAACTCTTCACCTCTCTTACTCTGGGTCCATTAGCCTTCCCAAAACGAAATGTGGTTTGAAATCCCCTTTGGTCCCAAATGGTTTTGGTATAGTTGTCATGGATACTTAGAAGACTTCCACTGGTGGTCGCGGTATTAAAGTTTTGATCGCCACGAGGGCGCCAAGACACTTAAAATAGTGCAGTGGTTGGACGGCGGTCTGATGCGGAAGTAGGCGGCTTGTTACTCATCAGCACACGCTCTGGTCAGGCCTGTCACCCCGTGACATTTAAGCAGTCTGCACTGCTATTATAAACCAATGGAATACGGTTCCATTCCTCAGCTTCTTGAGATGACTGTCTCAGGATCAAGGGGTGGGATAGCCTTTAGTCAAGTCCGTCGCGCCTATACCCGGACCATCCGGACACGTAACACACCCCGGATACTGGCACGTAAAAAGACTAGCACCGTAGCGGCGAAGCCGCGAGGGCCTTTACCAACTCGTGGAGAACGCTTATGTTTTTCTTAACATTTGTCTACCGATTTGGTAGACATGCATAATGCATTACCCGTTGTGAATTGACCAATGAAAATGTAGAATTACTAACGTAAATCAGCCGTCGTCTGGCGCCAGACAGCACTCGCGCGATGGCGCGCGTGCTGTTGCTGGTAACCGCAAACCACCGTTAGATGATTGGTTTATATTGCTTGATTTATATTACGTGAATAAATGAATAAGTAATTAGTTCCACGAGATAGTAAAGGCCCTCGCGGCTTCGCCGCTCTTGCTTGTCTTTTTACGTGCCAGCATCCGGGATGCGTTACGTGTCCGGGTAAGCGCGTGGGACTTGACTAAAGGCTAGGAGTGGGGTGGCATGGATCCCCCCGCTCAAGGCCTGGACACCATTATGCTCTCCCCTCAGCCTTTGAGGTGAGCAATATTAGGCTTTTTGTTTAAAACCCATTGATTGCCCCTCCCCGAAAGCACTCCCAAAGAGCGCCATTCTCTACAAATGAAACCCTTGGTGTACACCACTGATAGGCAGGGGGCGTAGCAAGACTGATTTGAAGGAGTGGGGGGGGGGGGAGGGGTATGACAATAAAATGCCGACAGACCCTCTGTGTTGTAAGGTAGAGGAGTTTCTTTTCCGGTAAGCCATTCATCGCTTAATCATATCATATGCATGTAGTGGGGTGGGGTTGGAGTGGCGGTGGGGTGGGGCCGGGTGGGGTGGGGATAGGGCTGGACACCATCTGACCGTTGTAGGCGCTCTTCGTTGCAGCGTGGCCGATTTGCCGAACAAATCTGGATAGCTCGTAGGCTTTCCGAGATGTTCAAAGACGAGATGTACAAAGAAGTGAAGCTAGCTATGCACTGGTTCCAGATCCCTCCATTCGAATGTGGGGAGGGAACAGTCTCAACCGCTCCCATTGTTCAATTGAATAATTAAAATACAGTGGTTTGAAAGTACACAATACTTTTTTCTAAACAGAAATTTTATATAAAAGATATTTTGTTGCAATTTTTTTTGAAAGCATTGATGTGAAAATCAAAATTTGACAAAGTTCTACATGTTTGGGTACATGTTCCAAGTGTGGCCTTTATTTACGGAGGTAGTTCAGTAAATTGGCCACATTTATGGGGCTAGACTTGAGGGCGCTGTGTAAGATTAACAGTATAAACTCCAATATCGACGATGTCGTTGAGCCTTAACTAACCAAGTGCAAATCGGACCACATTAAACAAAATTAATTTCCTAGGAACTGTAGAAAATGTACACCCCCAATATCTACCAGTGTTACCTTTTGTCTTGATTCAGAGTTAGGCCAAAAAAAGTTCCGCATCCGATAACATGGCATTTGAAAATAGGGTAGGTAGGTAGGGACATTTTTTTTGGGCCAAATTTTTGTGTGTGTACGATCATATGGAGGCGTCTAGGGGTAGTCAAGGGTAAAAGGTAGAAATTGATGGTTTTGTTTTGTTTTTCTCATTTTCCCATGAACAAATTAGGGTAGTGGCTGTCAGAATAGGGTAGGTAAGGAAACCGGAAGCAGAACTATTTTTTTTTTGGCCTTAGGGTTTTTCCAATAGTGTGTATACTGTCTTTAAATGCAAGATACAATATTTAATATCTAATCCTATTAAAATATCACAAAACAGACCCAACATTACTCACGCTTTATGCGCAGACTCTTTCATATAAACACACTTTCATTTGTGTTTCTTTGAGCATGCATGTTGTTCAGCATTGTAGAGCAGCACAGGAAAGGAAGGAAGAAATAAACACAATGTTGCTGGTCCAAGATGAGACAATGACTCAGTGATGTAGTGCCTTGATGCTGGGCCTTGGCCTTAAGGCTGCCTTAAGGCTGGATTTCAGGGCCTTGGCCTTGGCCTCGAGGCTTAAGGGCAAAAGCCTTGGCCTTGGCCTTGGCCTTGAGGGTTCAGGGCCTTGCAATTTTGAGTCAAGGCTCTTCAAGGCCCATAGAGTTTTGCATTTTCCAGATAAATCTGTTCGGAATTTTGCTGTTACCGTTTTAATCGTATTACCATGGAGGAGGGAAGCACCCTATTGTGTGTTGGGCACACTTCCACTTTGGTAGCATCACATTTTGTTACCATTGTAGTAGATTTGCTGCAAAAATATTCCGTACACTTGTGGGGCTAATGAGATGATCACTTTAATTGCATATAACTATTGAATAGATCTGATTGGTTGTATATGTCTCCCTGATAAGTGCTAAAGATTTGCATGTATCTGATATTTTCTGACCATGTTGGCCCAGCAAATAAAAATTTCCCAAGGGTTTACAGTTTCTTGGATCCCCCTTTTGTTACACTTTGGAGAATTGTGTGTCAATATAGAAGTAAATCATTAATTTGTTTAGTTAAACCATATTGAAGACCTGAACTTATACTTTAATAGATACAGTGCAGTCATAAAATGGTGTAGGCTTATGCGAGCATGTTGATTGCAATTAAATAAATGTTGTTCTTCGTAACTAGCAATTCGTGATCATAAGGGCGGATCCAGGGGGGCCAAAAGGGGCCATGCCCCCCCCCCCCCACAAAAAAACCCACCGAAACCATTTCTTTTTACGTGACGTCATGACAAAGGCAGGCAATGAGTACACCACCATCTTTTCCTAAAAAAACATCGGTTAAAATGGTCAGAAATTGCCTCAAATCGCACCACAGAGCATCTCGAATCCAAATTTTTTTTCGGGACCCTTAAGCGGGCCCCGAAGCCCAAACCGTAATTTTTTGACCCACTTTTTTTGGGGGGACCGAAACTTCTTTGCCCTCCCCCCTCCCAAATTGTGTTCTGGATCCGCCCTTACGTGATGATGTGTCACTCATGTGACTATAATTAGTTCTATATCAGTGGTCATTTCATAAAACAGGGCCTTGGCCTTGGCCTTGGCCTTGAGGGTTAAGCCTTGGCCTTGGCCTCAAGGCTTGAGGGTCAAAGCCTTGGCCTTGGCCTTGAGGGTCGAAGCCTTGGCCTTGGCCTTGAGGGTCAAAGCCTTTGCTCCAACACTGCAATGACTACATATATGAGGCATGACCCCATCAACAATCATATGCAGAGAATGAAAATGGACACTGTAATATAGACTGCAACATCATATACAAGTTTATTGCTCTTTTATCAATTACAAAATCTTTACATTGTGTCAGAAATATGCATAGGTCAACATGATACATCTTTAATAAACTCTGGATTAAAACAAAAGAAAATCTTCCAGTTCTATGACTGTTTAAAAGTTATCAAATATAGAGTTGCATACGGAGCCCAGGAAGGGACAAGTGAGAGAAAAGTATCTCAAACAATAACATAATGTTTCTGTTAGTGGTTGTTCATTTGCGCATGCCCCCTCCAAGGCTCTGTAGTGGTGCAACAAATTGGTGCAAACAGTTCAAAATCTTAAGATTATCTGCAATCTACAGAATAATGGGAATGTCATAAATGTTTCCATGTCTATGGATCTGTTTATATTACATCAAAATTGTATTATTATCGTCTCTAGTAGGCATTTCAAAATATTCATAAAATATAATTTCCACTTCAAATCTTTCAATTGAGCATTAGAGTATTTCATAAAATTCTGTTTACACTTCTTATATTGTGACAGTGTATGTATCAAAAATCAAAAATATGGATGCTATGGAAATTTTCATTGTTTGTACATTTATATACATAACCAAAATATATATTTTAATTATAAAACTTAATACAAAGAGAAAGTCTTTCTTGGGTAAAAAAAACAAAACAATACAATGTCAGTAAGTGAGTTATTGCATATAAATTGTGAGCAGGAATTTCAATGCAAAGTGATGGGTAATGACAAACCTCACTATGAAACTTCAATTAGTGACGTCATGAAATTCACTTCTCTTTTGCTCTCGCATGAAGTATGAACCGGCCTCCTTCAATATTAACCTCAGCACCCCTCAGATGAAACCCTATGGACTAAGGGTCTACAAACAGTGGTCCCCCATACATCCCCATATAGATGTGTGTGTAGTCATATTCACTAGTTGCTACGCCAATGAGGCTGTTAGGGCTTTGGTGTCTCTCTGTTGGTATGTGTGTTCATCCATTTAACAGCTGAAGAAAGAAATTGTTTTGGATTTCCAGAGGGGTGGAAACCCCGTTGAGCCAATGAAACTGGGATATGGTAACTGAATATACATATCAGTACTTGGGAACAATCATTGATAATCGTCTGGTCTGGAATGCTAACATGTGCAAAAAGGCCAAACAAAGAATGCTTTTTGAAAGGAAACTTAAATTTTTAGTGTAGATGATACATTGTACCATTTTGAAGTTATTTTATGGTAGTCCAATTTAGTCCATTATTACTTTCTATTGTGTCGTCTGGTTCCATTCACTTCATGTTAAGGGCTGTAAAAAGATTGAGCAAGTGACCAAAATGGCCTCTAAGATCAATGGCTGTGATAATCTGGACAAGACACTGCATACCAATTTTGAGCAAATGAAGAATGATTCTACTCACCCACTGAATTCATTTGTTATCATTAACCAATCTGGTAAGGTCCGTCAAATTGTCACTAAGACTATAATCTTTTTGGAATTCATTCTTACTGAGTGCAATGTCTACAACTCCAGCTTCCAACAATAATCACTCCAAAAGACCCTTTGTTTGAGTGGAATGCCGCTATACAACAAACATCGCCGGATCCAAAGCAATTGTTCGTAATAGAGATCGTTTGGCGGTATAGCGATTTTAAGCTGCCGGTGCTCTGGTATTCACTTTTCAATAAATAGCACCCTTCAGAACTTCACCCTGCACGCCCTGGTAGTTACTGAAAGATGACTTTGAACACGTGCCAACTATTGAATTATGTAATTACACAGTTTTGAGCTTACTACCTACAGCAATGGGTGGCTTTCCCCTTCAATTCCTTGGAAAAATAATAGTCACTTGTCGCTCTTCTGTTGACATTTTCAACTACAATGTTCGATACATTTTGTACACAAAAATCGGGAGCCAAGGACGATGTTCGGTATAGCCGAATGTTCGGTATAGCGGTGTTTGGTATAGCGACGTTCCACTGTACATGTATGTAACTGTATTTTAACCATCTGAAATTTTAATGCATTCTAATCTTAAGAGTATTTTTGAATTTTTTTTTCAAGCACTGGAAGTGGAGAGCTGTGGACCAATGGTTAAAGTGTTCGACTCACGTGCCATGGCACATGGGTTCGAACCCTGACGGGGAACATGGTGCTTGTGTTCTTGGGCAAGACACTTCACTACAATTGCTTCTCTCCACCCAGGAGTATAAATGGGTACCTGTGAAGGTAGAGACCAGAATGCGCTGATCTCGAGCTGCTGCAAAAACTGGTCTCATGGCCTGATGAACAGTGGTAATAATTGTAAATAGTAATTGTAAAGTGCTTTGAGACCCTTGGTATAAAGCGCTATATAAGCACCACATTACACAGGTATATTACGTGTTTTGTGTTTGTTGTTTTTATTTACATTACTGTGTATTTGTAATGTAATTAACCTATCGCGGTAGAATCGCGTCAATGCAGCTTGTTGAATATTGTCAAATTACATGATATACAAATGGACGCGAAACGCGCAAAATCTGAGACGATCAAAACTTAACCTACAAAATTCCATAGGGTTGTCTAAGGGGCGTGGCTAACTCGCAAACGGCGATAGGTCAATTGTAACTCTACCTGAGTTTTTGATGTAATTGTTCATGTATAGTGAAATAGAATTTTAAACAATGTTTATAACTGAGGAAGATAATTTTCCTGCACCTTTTAATGCCTGACTAATACAATTATTCTATTCCATTCTATACATGTACTATTCTATTCTATGTGTGTTTCTTTGTGTATCGTTTTTAAAGATTCTTGACAGTAAACAAAACAAATGTTGCTTCTGACTAAAAATGGATTACGCCTGGCTTATCTCTGCCATAAACACTTCTATGTAGTATTGGCATAAAACCATGTACAAGTCAATACTAAATATGGTAAACTCAAGGATACACTGTCATGCTACCTTCAATCTTGTGACCGATCTTATCAATTAACAGGCTGTAACAGTCCACTACAATCATTGCTTGTGCAGAATCACTCCTACATCCTTTGAATTGATAATATAATATCACTGGTGGGAAACATGGGTTATATTACACATGGCCAATCTTTTTCCTCATTTCTAAATCAACAACTAAGACCTGATTGCAATGATTGTGCATCATCCCCCCACAAGTTCTACTATTTGTTTATTTTATATTATACACTGTAATAGTATGGCCGTATAGCAATTGTACTACATTTGTTTCATGCCCCATTCCATTCCCAAACATGTCAAATGTAAGTCATTGGGGCAATTCCAGTGTGATATAATGTCCGTGACAGAGCTTTTAAGAGCTCAGTGAATAAACCTGAAAATGTATTTTTTTTTTAATCTATACATCCATCTGTTAGTAATGGTCAAGGAGATTACAGACTAGGAGTTTTGGATCATTTCTCTAAATCATTCATTAGATATCATGGTTAATTGGCTCTGTCACGGACATTACACTTCCTTTCATAACGCTGGAACTGCCCATAGGTTAAAATCTAAATCATGTAGTCTTGTCACGCCCCAACTATCGCATCGGTCCCAACTATAGTTGGGCCTGTCCCAACTATAGTTGGGCCTGTCCCAACTATAGTTAGGCCTGTCCCAACTGTAGTTCCACAGTTGGGCGCATAGGTCCCAACTCCCCCAACATTGTTTTGTTTGGTGGGCTGGCCCATTGTTGGGCCGATCACGATCTTTTTTTTTTGTGGTGTCCCATAGTTTTACATTGATGTACACAACCATAAGCGTTCCCTACAGCCTGATACACGTCTGACTTTACTGGGGACCTATGGGTGGGGGACCATCTGTAGTGGAGCCATCGCAATTTTTTATTCGGGCAGTCCCAACTATAGTTACATTTGATGTACGACTAAAACATTCTCTACAGCTCACGTGCCAGCATTGCGGCATGCATGCATGCGATTGCGCACACGGTGCCAGCCGCCAAGGAGCATTTAATCCAACAAGATCTATCAAGCATGAAGCATCCGTCGCAACTTAACTCCAGTCCTAACTATAGTTGGGCCGACCCAACTGCCGCACTATAGTTGGGACAGTCCCAACTATAGTTGGGACCGATGCGATAGTTGGGGCGTGACAGTCTCAACTGAAGTAACAGTAGACAGAAATATACCTGTTCAAGGCCATTGATATTTACTGTAATTGTTTGGGTCAACGTTGTCAGCCAGCTGGAGTTATGTGCTTCTATTTCTTCTTACCCTTGCCTTTGTCCTTGCCTTTCTTCTTGTCTTTGCTTTTGCGTTTGCCTTTGGACTTGGATTCTTTTTCACTGAAAAATGTCAAAAGCAAAATCACTTGTGAATTTGAAAGAAATGAAATTAAACTTTTACTGAAACTAGACTGTACCGATTTAATACAATGGTGCTGGGAGTGATCTTACAATAGTACCAAACCCAGTGGGTACTTCCACTTACAAGAACAAGTTATTAACAACTGGCTACCCAGAACTGGAGATGAAAATACAAGGAGAATCAGAAATTCTCAGCCTGAGATTTGAGTTTTTAAAAGGGAAACAGATAAAATGGAGTTAAGCGCAGCAAGTTCCACAAAGTTGTTCCACATGACAACAAGCTATTGGCATAGCTCTTACTGTTGAACAACTGAAGGGCAGGGATGTGAATAGAAATGCATACATCAGTTATTTGCTTAAAGGAAAGGGATTAGCCCATTTATAATTAGTCCATTCAGTATTTTTGTTCAGCTTTTACATCTATTATGAAAAAAATACTGTATTATATTAACCGTAACCTTATCATGTATATTTAAACTTAACTTCCCATAACTCCGTCACTCCAAAAACTCCTTCTACTGTGATGCTTCAAAAATCAACCACAAATCCAAACCCTGCAGTTAACTGGCGGCACATTCTCTCGTGCTGTGCTGACAAACTTGGTTCATCACTCTTGTGGAAAGTAATACTTTATTGGCCCTTTGTAAAGTCCTTGAACATCATGCAACATCAGATGTTGACATTTGGCAGTTTAAGGGGGAAGGAGTAGAATTCCCTGGCAAGCCAAAACAACATAAAGAAACACAGTTCTATAATTGGGCTGGATCATTTAATCCACCAAGCCAATCTACTTACATTTCTGCTGCCAGTAATGCAAGCTTCTTCTGGAGGTTGGCCTTGTATTGGACATATCTGGAAAATACAAAGATAACATCACTAGATAAAACAAACGACACAAAGGACTGACACTGTTGATGTGGATGGATTATACTACGCCAATTCCGGATAGGCTCACCATGTAGATTGTCCCTTGTGACGCAATCTGATCCACCTTTTGAAGCCCTCATTAATATGCAAAAGTTCTCACAATTGTAGCGTAGGTGAAAAGCCCAATGCTCCCTGTTGAACGTTGTATTTTGTTACTTGTGTTGCAGTCTGATAGGACCACCTCCGGTATTTCTAGTGTATTTATGTAAAAAAAAAATTCTCAACACTTTCACATCAACTTTCTTCATTTTTTTAGTAGACATAATGCCTAAGTCACTGCTCATCTGTACCGTCTACTATCTTCAAACCACCAGAGGACGACACCATAGATATCCACGCTGTTGCAGTGAGGGAAATTGGCCAGGGTGAGTCGACTCCACCCCAAACCTTGGGCAAGCCTTGGGCGAGCCGGCGGGAGAGCACCCAGCCCCCTCAGGGGCTGGCGGCTCTCAGATTTGTGAACCGTCATATCCCAAACCTAGTCTTCGGCCACAATCATCGGCTGCTGTAACCACAGCACCATCGGCGTTTCCAGCAACAAGTATTTAGTCAACCCACTTCATCAGTGGGTTCCTTTCCAGCTAGTGCAAGTTACCAAGCTCAACCCTGCTTGGGGTCCTCTGCCTCAGACTGTTCCCCCTTGGAACCGGTACCGGTTGCATACCCTCAAGCTCCTTTCCGTGCTTCAACTGCCGGTACACCACACTTGAGTTTTCCCCACTTGGGCCCTAGTTTTTCCGTCATACTATTTTTCTCCACTATGGGGTTTTCCAGCTACAACTCTGCCGGTGCTCATTCAACAGCCGTCGGCTCCAATAGTTCCCGCCAACACGAGCAGCGTGAATTCAGAGCGCGGGTACCAACGCTCTGCCAATGTAACTCGCGTAACTGACGCCATCTTGATCAATTCCGATGCCGATGATATGTCCGTCATATCTGACATCTCTTCAGCTGCTCCATCGCAGAAAAACCTCCTCCGCAACCCACACAGGAAGGATTCAGGTAACCCCATCTCAGATCAAGTCACTTCTTGGTGGCAAGATTTAAGAACACAAACTCACGCTCGAGGATTACAAGGAGGAATTGTAAAGTACCCTCGACGCCAAGGCATTTTTTGCAGCTACCAGAACAACAAGACGCCATACAAAGGCACCTATAATCTAAATGTTGGAAAATCCTGTGTCTTCAAACATGGATCTTTATCACAGTCATCAAATTCCAGTTCAAAATCAAACTGGTAATTTTAACCATCGCATTAGCACCCCAGCATTTTCTATACCCCTTGCTGGAGGTGCTCCAAATGAAACTTGATTTAAAAGAAAAAAAACTACGTACACGCCACTTCCGATGAGGCAGACATTTTGGATTATAGTTTTACACGGTGATGACGGCCGGCTGGACTCTTGAAGAACAACACAACGCGGTACGACAGTACGAGTACGAGCCGAGTACTTGGGTTTTTTTTAGTACTGAATATTGAGTACAGGCCAAGTACTTACCGGTACTCGAGTTGCACTCGTGTACGAGTACTCCAACACTGGTGTGTGCATTAAACATGTTAATTGCACCAGGTTTATCATGCAATTCTTTCATTTAAAACCCTGCTATGCCCAGTGCAGTGGCAACGAGAATTCATTAACAATAAATTCTGGAGGATTTTAAAAGGTCCTGCGTTTTTCCCTCCAATTTGCCAGCACCCAGATTTTGAGGTGTTTTGAATGGTCTAACTACAGGAGAGTTTTAAAACAGTACATGACAGCCAATTTCTCCTGACCTAATCATGAATAAACTTTTACCTTTGTCTTATCTTCATGACCTCTTTCTCTTCTTCTTCTTGAAACTTTCTCAAAATGGCTTCCAACTCAGGGATTCGAAGATTCATAAATCCTGCCACCTATCATGAAAGGAAGCAAAAGGTACTACAACATTCATCTGAAGTAAAAACTATACAGGGGACTTCAAACTCCCGAGCTCTTTGGGTAAAGGATAGAAGCATTAGTCACTTTGAAACAATGAGACGCTTCATCTTCACCTCATGAGTTCCAAATAACACTCACCAATCTAATCCTTTGGACAACTCCTTAAACACTAAATACAACTCAACACAACTCATCGTCCAAACAACTAGTTTGTTCCGTACGCTCCCTCGATATCAGCATTTTCGATAGTTGATAAATCGACCATTTAATACGGGAATAAATGTGTGCTTGGATGGTTTTAAACACTCTGTTTAAACAGCCTGGATGCTGATAACTACCGAGCCAAAGGTCATTATCAGCATCCAGACTCCAACCGGTCTCAAACATAGTGTTTAATACTGACCAAGCACATATTTATTCCCATTAATAAATACCTTTTCTGTCAAAACTTTTGAAAGCAAAAAGGTATGTACATGTAAGAATAGGAATAAATTGGGAATGTGCTTGGCCGGTATTAAACAAGTATGTGTAAAACTGACTAGGGGCCTGGTTGTGGATAGTGGCCCTCAATTTCGGCTTGGGCAATTATCCATGTCCAGGCCCCTACTTGGTTTTAAAAGGTACTTGTTTAAAACCAGCCAAGCGCATATTTATTCCCTCATGAAAACCTATTAACCAATTCCCCTGCATTTTAACTGTTTGGCAGGCACATAAGCGGGTATTGCTGATAGAATCTGCAAAAATCTCAACATGTTAGAAATTCATCAAACATCTTCAAGTAAAGAAACGTTATACTTATTGTGCATCCAAAGTCTCTCTATTGATCAGTTTATAACTCACAATATTGAGAAAGGTTATCACAAACATTTACAATGCAAATTCATTAACAGTCATTTCATGTAACAAAAATATGGACTGTACAGTATGTATTCAAATTCAGTTAAGGGGATACACTTTCATCAGACAGCTTGCCTTTCGTTCTCAATATTTCGATGCAAAACTGCCTGTTTATTTTGATTTAACTCATTGGAAATAATGGCTAAATACAGCCAATAACCATGCCAGCCTCTTGAATGTCTAGATCGGGTTCTAGAAAGAAGATAGCATGGCAATCGAGCACCACACATCAATGAAGGAGGCATACATGCACCGCCTGTTTGTATGCAGCTTTTATAAAGGAAACTGTACCTGTTTGATCTTTGCTTTGACCACCTTCAAAGCAACTCACAGTTCTTTGACTACCTCCATGATTGCACAACCAAGGCACTCAGTGAGGCTGAAGCAGGTCAGGATACCTACCTCAGGGGATATTTCATCCGATTTCTTCTCCTTTATGAATATCTTGGCAACATTTTCATTTGGACCCAGTTGCACTCTCTTCAGCAGTGGGAAGTCATTCAATTGGAATGCATGTGTTTCTGAAAATGAGAAATGAAACAACTTGATTGATTAGCGAGATCATACTCACGAATGGTATTACAATGGTAAAGACTACGTTGAGTCATAGTGAGGTGGTAGGCCTTCTGCTTACATGTTGTCTTCCTGATCCCTGATGAGCTTGTGCACTATCCAGTTCTGTTTCAGTTTTGAAATTGTCAGTACATGTATGTACCTGTGATGCAATGGATTGTGCATTATCAGTATCTGTGATAATGCCCAATTGTAGACATTTAGTGCTTGTTACTCAGCAAAGATTATGATTATGTCTGTACCATCAGCTATGGGCTTCGATGTGTTACATTAATGTTCACTCATACTTTGCCAACCACTGCACGTCAATAAATCAAAGCTGTGATGAAGCGAAAGAAAGGTCTGTTGAAGAATGCATGAAACAATATAACATCTCAATCTTATAAATGTACCAACCTCCATGATGCAAGACCGAGTAGAGATTGAATTCGTCCACTCTATTCTCCACAGCAAACTTCTTGAGTAACAGGGTAATGACCTCATTTGTAGTCTGTCTGCTTGACACCCTCACATTGGATACAGTTCCATATTTAGGCCTGAATACTGCAGTCTGAGAAATGACAAGTAACATGTAAACTGCACTTCATAAATTACCTGAGACAGTTTTACCTATTCCTATTGGTCGACAGTCTGTCACGTGGGTGGTTTTAAACCGTTGTTTTAAACACTGTTCAGAAGCGCTTAAAACCGGCCAGTAATAAATTTGGCCCCTGAATCAGGACAATAAATTTCTGCTTTCGAAAATGTATTTTATGTTCTTTGAAAGCGAAAATGTATTCTTCAATATTTGTAGGTTTTTTGTTTGTGGGGGGGGGGGGACGAGGAATGGCAATCAGACTCTCTGTTCATTGAAATGCCCCCCCCCCCCAACATGGACAGCAGTAAAATTGTTTCACAAAACATCATCAGAATTTTGTCATTATTTTTCGACTTTTTTTAAGTTTCTGAAAAAAGGTTAGAGCACCGAAGTCTGATATCATCTGTCTTTGTGCTGGTTCACACGCTGATTCGCATGCTGATGTCTTCACACACTTAAGATATGTGGTGAACCAGAATACAAATGTATGCGTACACTTCAGTACTCATTAATGAATGAGAATAACAGTGTGATGGAGCAGTTTTCAATGACAATGGCCCTCGCCTTGGGCTGGGTCAAAAGCAGAGTTGTAGACAATCAAGTCAATCAGAAGTCAGCAGCAAGTCAGATCATACGGCGATGAACAGAGAGACGAAGTTCCTGTGCCATAGTTGATTTGATTATGTTGTCAGTTGTAGGACTGGCTGACTTGTGATCACAACTCTAGTCATGAGAATGACTCAGACTTACATATATGGCACTGGAATCTACTGCCACTGTTCAATGCAATTACAGTCTGATGGTTTAGAGGTCATTGCTCACCTTACTATTGTAGAGATGGCCACTGAATGACATTGTTCTTCTTTGCAGGTTGCATTTGCGTGGCATCGTAGAGGACTGACCCGTTCTCATGTGCACAGTATCTGCTACGGTATCACCATCTTCCTCCATATGTCCCTCATCGGCATCTCCCTCTGCTGCAGCCATATCAAAGCTCCTGCCTCTGTGCATGCCCCTGGATCGTCCTGCATTATGCTGCTGGCTATGTGGACTGCCTGCTTCTTCAAGATGTTGTAGCTTTGTGCTTGGACGTCTGTTCTCATCACCACTTCTCATAGCACTCAGGAGGTTTTCATCCAATCCATTGTCAAATGCAAAACGTGTGCTCCGACGTTTCCAGCTCAGCTCTTCTTGCTTGAGGTGTATCACTTTTTGCGTTCCCCAATAAATCTTAAGCATGCCAAATAGAACATGCACACCATTCTCCTACAAAGACAGCAGAAAATATAAATTGACCTAGGAGTTAGAGTTCATCAAGACAGGAAACTGTGATGGAATGCTTTCCACTGTTTACTTGTTCACTTGAAAGAAACAAGTATTGAAAAGTGGTACATTTTTGAGGTGAAGGTCAAATACACTCTTTTTGGGGAGGTTTCAGTTCATGAAACTGAAATAAAAATGCAATACAAATATGTCATTCCATGTCGGCTTACCTGGACCACTTGTAGCTGCTGGTTTGTATTGCTGTCTCTCAGATGTGTGTTGAATGTTCTAAAGTGAGACATAAATGCCGCACTGCAAAGATAAACAATATAAATGACATTCAAATACAGAGGTTTGGTACCTTTGAAAGGGGTAACTGTGTTCATTGATTCCCACTTCATTCACCATGTATCATTCTAGTATATTACTATTAAGATGACAAGACACTTGAAATTGTCATACATTTTTCAAAATGTCATTTCATCATACAATACCATACAGGTTATGCATGTAATTTTGTATGGTCTACGGCCAAATTGGCATTGTGAGTTTTGTATGGATTTGAATGATGAAATAGTTTGAGGGTTTCTATTCACACTAAATTGGACAAGCACACACAAACTCAGGCAAGATTCTAACTAACTCAGGTTCTGCAGAAGAGTAATGTTAGGAAATTATAAATCACCATTGTCCGCTTTTGAAAACCACTGGGATTGATGAAATTGTGGGCAAAGTGTGAATTTTAAGAGAACAATAACTTCACATATATTGTTCCATGTTAATTACACAATTATCAGTGACTTTTGAAAACTCACAATTTTAATGATAATATTCATAATTGGCAATTTTCTTGTCATGTATTCACAAATATTCTCAAACAGCAGAAGGTGACATGTGACACAAAAGTTGATGGAACAAAAAATGACCAAGAACAATTATTGTTTTGAGCTCTGATATACACTTACATGTACGTAGAGTACAATCTCGGATTCAATTTTGTCCAGACAAATGTGGTAAATGGTCAGAAAATTGGGTACGACATTGGCTTTACATGCACACAAATGAAACTTGTCTAAAGCCCAGTTAAATGTTGGACCAAAATTTGCGCTGGGTCATCATCAGAACTATAAATGCAGTTTTTAATTGGAGTCCCCACAGATCCTTATATATGTTTATCTTCCTATGGTACATGCATAATCGTGACAATAAGTGTCACCTAACTTCAGAATAGCACAAAGTGATGGTGATTTTCTAGATTACCATCCAGCATGTACAGGGACATCATGTTATTAACTTTGAATGAGGTTCATATGTATGCAAGGTTTAGGGGCATTGGAACAGCTTACATGTACACATGTTAACTTTACTGTGTTTTATGGTATTAAGTAAAGACTTGTTTTAGAAAGTGTACAAACCTTTGAATAATGGTTCTATACAACCTATCTCTATGCTCCTGCAGTTCACGGGAATCCATTTTACTTTAGTATTTAGAGGAGACTCACATCGATGTACACACAAAGCCAAGACTCATATCTGTTTAAAAGTTAAAAAAAGAAAAGAAAAACAAACTTACAATAACAGGCATCATTTTCTTACTAAGCCTTAGCGAGTAAACTATGGCGTATATGGAGTTTATTACCACCATCTGTTGACTTACCGGTATTTGACACTTGTCAGTATTAGTTACAATTAGGTATGACCACCAACCTGAAACCAGGACGATTAGACAGTATCAGGCAAATGTTAAGTATGTAGATTAGATAACAATACACAAATAAGACATGGTTGGAGGGTGGACAGTCGATATTAGCTCCCCGAGGTATTGGAAGTTGGCCGAGGGAACTAGTTTGTCAACTTCCAATACAAAGGGGAGTTAATATGGACTGTCCACCCGAAATAAACCAGGTTATATTTGTTTTACTATAGCTCATGCATATTCAGTAGCCTAATTTTCTTGCTGCAGTATGCACCTCGCGGGCATAAAATCTTCAAAGAAACTTGTCCAGCTCAACAGAAGAATATTATTGCTCAACCTCAGAAACTTTCATTTTGTTTGCAACACAGTAACTCCTGAGAGTTTATACCACATTGTGGATAAGTGATTTGTGAGTACAGGAGGCATCTTTACTGTCCACATTATTCTCTAGTTCGGCATCATTGAGTTGGAGAAAACGCTAATTAACATTATGCGTGCAACCATCTTTTCATGTGTGGCTAGCTAGGGTGATGTTCGCACGTGCGTACTACACCGGTGCGACAGTTCCATGGTTGCTTAGTAAAGCGCATGCGTAGTAGACTGTCGCACAGCTAACCTGTGCGACAGTCTACTACACATGTATGCATATTTAGCCTGTGCATGAATACTCGTACCCGCGCTTGGTAAACAGCAAAAAAAGCATCTGGCATAAACCATGGTGGTGAGAAGATCAGTGACAATTTGGCTCTCAGTCATGAGTATGTATGAGGTACCGGTACATTATAGTAACAAGATCTGACCTGGTTGATTTGGAAGTGTCAAGAGATTAATAAAAAGAACAAACAAAAATTGTTGTAGGGTAGACATATGCTAATTTCTTCTATTAATATGGTCATGCTGTTTAACAACTCAAAGGTCACAACTACATGTACGTGTACAATATACACTGTAAAAAGAATATAAAGGTACTTGTGAAAAACGTCTAATAAACATAAAACAAAGTTATTTTGTACAAACACTGAATGAAACACAAACATCTGAACCAGAAAACCAACAGTTAATCAAAATACCTCTTTTATCTTGTAATTAATCAATAACCCATTATAAGCACCTTTACTGCACTTTATTAATCCAAAATCATAGAAAGTTTAGGCAGTTTGGGGCAGTACACGGATTCATTATAGTTAATTAATATTTTACTGAGTTTGCTCTGTTTGTCCATACATATGTATTTATGGCAAAGAAAGCCCTGTGAATTTGCTGCTCTCAAGTTGATCACGACCCAACCCTCAGTGACTGCCTACTGAGTAATCTGTGCTTTGTGTAATGCTTAATTGCCTTTCAGTTTCAGGTAGTATTCTATTTCTAATGCCACTTTTCCGCATTGTACAATGATGTATACTACATGTACAATGCAGAAAACTGTAAGTCACTGCAACCATGTTGAATAGGGAAAAAAAGCATTTTGGATCAAGAAACACTTCCAATTTTGTCAGAGCATATATTTAATATTAGGTTTTGCCCTTTTCGGGGGCAAAACCTAGTATCAAATTTACATCACCCCGACGCAAATTCCATCTTATGAATAAAACATATATTTGCAAAATTGGATGACTCCCCATAGACTTTACACACACACTAACATCAATTTTGGTCTCAAACAGTCTTTCCCATTTTGTTCTCAAAGTGTGACAATACATCTTACAAAAGTAAAGTGCTGGAAATAAGTTTGGTTTCATTGCCATTTTGATTTTTCAAATTGGGAAAAAATGTGTATATCCATAGAAATATAATGTTCAATAAAAGTTTCACAATCGCGAAGAATTCAATTCACGTTCACAATGTTCTGAACTCATATGTAATACGTACTACATCAGTTAGGCCTATAGTATTACACAATGTAGATTTGGCAGATTTCCAGTCTACATGTACTTGCAGTTATGTGACCTTTTCAGGAAGGAAGGCATGCATACATGTACATGTACAGTGGGTCAAGGGAAGTGTGCAAGTCAACACAACTATCAACCACATTACATGACACATATGTGATATACACGTACAGAGTGAGTCAAAAAGAAAGTGACCAGGATTAATTGTTTCCCCTTTGAAAACCAATTAAATAAGATACATGTTTAAAGAAGCACATATTAAACAAGTATGTTCTTCCACTTATCTATAAGAAATCTGATCCTTGCTATGAGAAGTAATGCATGTTTTACTAAAAGAAGCCATTTTTGCAGCTGTCCGTGGAATGCTAAATTGCTTTGAAGCTATTAAGTGAGAACCAGGTGCAAGTCTAATGTACATTAATGAAGTCAATTTCATCGTGCCTAAGATGGTTTTATTATTTTGTTGTGTCAACTCATGACAAAATTATTACTAATTATGCCGTGGCTAATTTTCATGGCAGTCAGGGATGTAAGTGACCACTGATAAAAATAGCTGAAACAGCTGAAAAAGGTGTAAAAAAGGCTGAACTTTGGAAATCTCCTATACTTTTGTACGCAGCCAGTGAGGAAAAAAAAGCTGAAATCCAAAACAAAAAAGCTGAAATCAGCTTTAAAGCTGAGATTTCACACCCCTGGGCAGTTGACCGTCTGGTTCCCTGACCTGACAATAACCGATGTCGGGATCGTTTGATTTTGGTCTCGGAACCAGACCATCAACCAAATGGTTCTTGGACTATATTTCCCTTTTAAAAAACATCCTCCAAAGCAACGGATCACCAATATAGTCGTAGGAACTGCCTCTTGCTTCATGACATTAAATAGTCATCGGATGAGAAGACAGACAAGTTTGTCATACAGACCATCAATGACAAACTTCATCTTGACCTGCAAACAGCTGACATTGACCGATCACATCGCCTAAACTCCCTGTGAAGTTATTCTTTCTGACATGCTGTCATTTTGAAGAAATCAACGAAAGAAGGCCTTTCCAATGGTGCGTCTTAATGGTGCGTCTTAAGACGCACCATTGGAAATTTTGGTTAGTAGTTCTTTTTTTTTTATTTGGCGAAGGGCGCACAAACGTTGACACGCGCGCGGTTGCTATAATTCGTCGGATCGGTGCGCGACAACGCGTAGGTGCAATCGGCTCAGTGAGAATGTGTCTCGGATGCTGAATTCAGGCCCAATTCAAAACATGATTCAGCAACTTTTGTAGAGGAACCTAGTCGGAGTAACTACATGTAGGACCATGTCCAAATGTTAAAAAAGGTGATTTGTAGAGTCCTAGTTAGTCGGACTAAGGAACCGGGTCTGTAGAAGATACACAATCGCCAAAAGAAACCCCTAATTGGTGCAAAAAAGCAATGACTGACCTCTATCGAGATGATATGAAGAAAAAAAGTGACGTCAAGGAACCCAATAAAAAAGGGATGCCCTCAATTTAACTTACAACACACTACAATGATTTAGTACTGTCAGGCCTCCTAAAGCTACGCGCTCCTATTTCTGCGCACTTGCCTTTAAGTTTTATTTTGCAAGGCGTGCATTCTAAAACATGACAAACTTTCACTGGGATCGTATCCTTTGATGCTCGAACTTTAACCAGCAGCCGAAAACAAATTTGGAAATTGAAGGCTTTACCGGGAATTCAGGCAAAAAATGAAAAATATCGGCATTTTACAGCTAATTACTAAGTAGAAATGCAGGCAGATGCTTCCGGGCCTGCAGAAATCGAAAATATGACCGAAAGGTGACCTTTCTTGGTCTCCCAATATCGTTAGTATAATTATAGTTAAGATGTCATAGATAAGAATTTGCAGTTTCTACAAGGGTGTAAAACTTGCGGTGCAACTAAAAAGACGCATTTCTTATATTACTTTGGAATTTTTTGGGTCATAAGTTTTAAAATCTGACATCTTAAAAACTGTCTCTGTTGATTAGGATGATCAGAATATCAATATCATGGGGATCTACATTTAATAGGTAAATATAACATCTATTTAATACGAAAAGTGTATTGGCATTGAAAGAAAGAAAGGAAAAAGAAAGAAAATATGTTTGAAAAGCTCAGGAAATATATTTTCCAAAAGCCAACAAGTCTTAGTTATTAAAAAAAATGTTTATATTGAGTTACAGTAACTTGGACCCAACTTATTGCCTTTTTAACATTCAGACGTCTGGCGATTGCCAGACCATGTCCGAATGTTAAAAAGGCGATAAGTTGGGTCCAAGTTACTCGGACTACCCCGGATAGCACATATTTTTCATGAAGCGTCCCCTGCGCAGAATTAGGCAGGATTCTTTTCTACAAAACTGCACGCTTTGGAATTCCCCGCTTGCTGCCACAAATAAAGAGATTTCGCTTTGTTAATCGATACGGTGGATGATCGTAAGCCAACAATATAAGTTTTGTTGAGAAAAAGAGTGGTTGCTTTGCTATTTTTAAGCTACTTGGTTGCAAAGCCTTATCTGCGCAGAAATAGGAGGATCCAGGATAGCCCACGCGTAGTGTACGAGGAAAACGAGAGACATTTGCGCACGCACTTCCGTTATATTCAATACTGCATTTAATGATCACCCTGCTCTCTATTAAGTCACAGTAGGTACTGTTTTTTTTTGTATTTTATGTCTCGTTAAATTAATGTCTTTGTCAAAACTTGTGTTGGAATACTTACGTTCATATCCCCCATTCGTGGGATCGTCCCAAGAACCGTCCCAAGGACTCGTATTACGGATTATTGCTGGCGCGGCACGCCGCTTGCTTGTCGGTCGATGGTACACACTATTGCTATAAACTGCTACGGAATGGTCACAAGAGGGCGTTGGGGAGCAATTTTTTTTCTGCAACCAAGTAGAAATGTGGAGGGGCTCGACATGACAAAGTGAGATGAAATAAATAAGAAATGTAGGTCTATTCCTTGCAAAATAACACGAATGAAACGCGATCAAACAAAACATAATAAATCGTAAAATGGGAATGCAAAAATAAAGACCAACGGAGGAGATCAATCAAATACAAATTGTAGTTAATTACAATAAATATTATGCAAGTAATAACAACCCGGCAGAGAACCCAGGACCAGGAGAGGGCGTGACAGATCGTCAGTCAATAGCCGCAGTGGCGGATCGAGGGGGGTCGGGGGGGGGGGGGCAAGCCGTTGACATATAATCCTAGTAAAGAGGGGGTCAAAAACAATAAATGGAATGCTAGTTCCTAAATTTATTCTCAACCTTCAGAATGCAGGAGAAAGTCCAGGGGTATTCCCGTCCCCGGACGTGCCCTCGGCACACCGCCATATCACCCAGAGTTGTAACGAGTCACTGATTTTTGTGACTCGAGTCGAGTCGAGTCATTTTAAAGAAGTGAATCGAGTCGAGTCGAGTCATTAGGTCAAGAAGGTCGAGTCGAGTCACAGTGTGTAGTCGAGTCGAGTCAAATATTTAGCTCGAGTCAATTCGAGTCGGAATATTTGAACGCTGTACACCAAAAGTTATAGAAGGGAGCGTATACATTTAGCCGGCGTTCGAATCCAAGAGCTTAAAAAAAAATGAATTGGAAAATGCGTTTTAAATCAGGTTCCTGGATAGTACTTTGTGCGTTCTAGAACCACGAGGCGGGAGTCTGTGACAAGTTGTATGTTTGTACATGACAAGCAGCTGCTGTACCGTACTGTATTCCTTGTACATACATTTTGCACCGTAAGTCATTGCAAATACTATTCGCAAAGATTTGCTTTTATTTTTGGGACTCGAGTCTTATTAGCCATCGCTCGAGTCGAGTCGAGTCATCTGGTGAGGGACTCGAGTCGAATCGAGTCGGTTCATTTGCTTGCAGTGACTCGAGTCGAGTCGAGTTGTTTACCATTAGGCCTAGGGACTCGAGTCGAGTCGAGTCACCAAAAATTGACTCGAGTCATTACAACTCTGATATCACCACTCCTGCTTCCCTCCCCGTTTCCTGAAAGCAAGATCCGCCCCTGAGTCGTCGACAACAGATCCGAGACGGATGAAGCAGGCAAAGATGTTGGTGGCCAAGTTTGCTGTACAGTGGTGAAGCCAACGTCTGTACCTGCATGTATAGCAGCATGGAGGAATAAGAAGTGGAGAGAAGTGGAAATCTACGAGAATTTTGCTCTTTATAATGATGTTTCCATACCAGGAGAGGATCCGAGGAAACGAATTTCGGGAGTATAGAAAATAAATGGTGGCTTTGAGACTGATGATGAAGTACGTTGCGAGATGAACCAGCTCCTTTGCCCGTCCTCCGCCGTGCGGAATCAAACACCAGTAAACAGGCGCGGTTCTACATTTCAGCACGCCTCCTGCAAAACTTTCTGGATCCATCCCTGCTATAGCTCCCTAAAATATAAGCTCTAGAACCGCGCCTGCCATTGTAGTTCGAAATGTTGATGGAGATCGGGAAAGAGTCGCATAAGAAGGGTACAGTCAGCATTGTTCACCCGATTCCATTGTTTCCGCCTCCCGTATTTCAATCGGCCGAGTGACGTGGCTGTATACTTTAAGAAAATGCAGTTGAAGATAGGGCCCCCCCAAAAAAAGTGGGTTCCCAAATTTTCGGCGTGGGTTTCGGGGCCCGCTTAATATGGGCCCCGATTTTTTTCGTATTCTAGAAGCTCTGTGGTGCGATCTCAGGCAATTTCTGACCACTTTGACCATTTTTTGGAGGACAGATGGCGGTGTACGCAGTGCCTGCTTTTATTGTGACATCACTTTTAAAAAAAAAATATATCAATGAAATTGATACTTGTTTTCATTCTTTTTTCTATCTAGAAAAGAAGTACCTTTGGTTCTATAACCGTCTCTAGAATTCGTCCACATCAGGTGTAATCACCAAACATCCACCTGATATTAAAGCAGGTGCGCGCGACTTCTTTCATAAAGATCTTTATAGTCGCGCGGAGATAGATGAATTCTCTCTTGATGAATTACTCGATGATATTTGCAAACTCTATCCAGATGAGTCTGAAAACCTTGATGGGCCCATAACCATTGAAGAAAAGGAAATGGCCTCTCAGAAACTCAATTCAGACAAATGGTCTCGACGGTCTATACCGTCGAATTTTATAAATCTTTTTGGCCATTTATTAAACACGAGGCTCTTTAGTGCTTTCAATGAATCGATGAACTGTCAACATTTACCCATTTCTTGTAGAAGGGGCATCATTACCTTAATCCCTAAGAAAGGTGATTTATTCCATATCGCCAATTGGCGACCGGTATCTTTGTTAAACACTGACTATAAGATTCTTTCAAAATAACTGCTATTATGATAGGTTGATTGATAGTGTCATTCACCATGATCATATAGCTACACTATTCCTGGTAGTTCAATATATAATATCAATCTCATCAAATATATTCTGCTTTACTTTAACTCTGCAAACATTCCCCTATACCTATCTTAAAAACCTCAATCAGAAGAAGGCTTTTAATAATGTTGATCACCGTTATGTGTTTCATGTCCTTAAATCTATGGGTTTTGGAGATCGCTTCATAGATTATGTTAAAGTCCTCTACAACGCCTCTCAGAGCCTCGACAAAATTTGCGGACTTCCTCACTACACCGTTTCCCTGAAAAAGGGATCAGGCAGGGGTGCCTTCTTTCTTGACTGCTTTTCACCATCGCTGAGAGAACCGATAACCCCTTAAATTTCAAGTGGAACAGCGAAGGCCTCGCCTTCCTTGAAGTTCATTTAGGAAACTCCCACAATTACCGACAATAAAACTAGAAGACCTGTCGTGACACACTACAAAAGACATTTGGACGTTGGAAAGGTCTGTCCAAATTTGTATCCTTTAGAGGTAAAACCAAGTGGCTATACGTCTAAACTTCTGCATAGCCTTGCAGTTCTCTCTCCCCGCGAGGATATCCTAAATGAACTCTAAAGAATGCTCGTTAAGTTTGTATGGTCCGGTGGACGCCACTGTCTGAGAGAAAACATTCTCTATCAATCACCAGACAAATGTGGCCTTGGTTTACCGGTTTACCACGATTCAAAAATTTCTGAACATGTCTTCCCATCCGTTTTTTTTTTTATTCATGAAGTATTTCCTTTAAAATTATCGGAATGTACTTTTTGACTATACCAACTTTTCTTCATTAGACCAGAAACTAACTTCCTGACCCATCTCCTGGTTTTCTACAGCGATGCTGTACGTGCTTGGATTCTTTTGAGAGCCCAAATGGCTGTTTCTGCAGATTCTATTAATTTTATCTTAAATCTACCACTTAACAGTATATTTATTGAAAACCATCTTGAGAATGACCAGCTCCTATCCCCTCGCCTTCTGTCGTGTGGGATCAAGACGGTGGGCGATCTCGTGGATCTCACTACAGGAAACTGGAAGAGCTCTGATGATCTCGTGACGAACAACATCCATCGCATCTCCATCCGACTTGTTCAAGAGGAACTCACAAAGATAATACACAAGTGGCTGTCTTCCATCTTCCCTCATTCTGTTCAATTCCGCCGGATACCACCTGTCAGTGAGAATTCTTCAATTAACACCATCTCCCTCCGACCTTCAATACACCATCCACATCCCCCGACAAGGACTTCATACAGTCTTCTACAAAATGTATCTACCGCCGTCTGAATGAGGAACTGAACTCTTGACACGGCCCTGTATCCACATTCTGGCATGAAACAGAGGTTATATCTTCTACACGCAACATACCATGGAAAGATATTTACCGCCTACCATCGTCGAAAAAAGAAGGGGATATTCAATTTCGTCTTCTTCACAACATTCTGCCCAACCTATTGTTCTCCACCACATCAATCCCGATATTTTTCAGGCGTGCGGATGGTGTGGTGAAAGGGTCACAACTACTCATCTGTTCATCGAGTGTCCTTGCGTCCAACCGGCTCTTAACCTTCTGTCTACTAGGGACACGCCAGGGGCAGCTTTTGCCGTCGCGAGATGTTTGGAACGGTTCATTGTGATTATGCAGTATGGGGGCGCCTAATTTCATCTGTGCTGACTGGTAGTCAGGTTTCTTTCACCGGACACCCGGCTTCCGTAAAATCAGAAAGTGTGGGGGAGCACTTATGTTAAACCCACATTAGCACTTTATGTTACCCCCCCCCTGTGGGTTTAACATAAAGTAACTTATACAACCGTGCTTTTCTCCGGTTGCCAAGTTTCCAATGAATGTGGGCTCGACTGGCCGTGGGTTGGCAATTTTTTTAGGGGGGAGTAGCCCCCCCCCCCCCGACGGCGTAGCTGGGGGAGGCAACGGGGAATTTCAAGCGCCACAATTTTACATTTTTGTCTTTTTCCCCCAGACGTGAATTTTCATATTCATTTTCGTAAAGTCCGAGAACCGTACCGTCCAACCAACTGACGCATGCGCATTGTGGTAATTAACTATATTTGGTTGCAGAAAAAAATAATCGCTGCCTCCCGGTGAAATAACCGAGAATGTCCGATTGGGGCCACCATACAATAATCACGTCGACGTGCGCAATGTCAAATGTCACGCATTTACCATTGAACGACAATGTGTAGGCCTACTTACATTAGTTTTTAACTCTTAATAATCATCTAAATGTTATCAATTTCACCGTTTCTTCATTGCTCGATGCTCTTGGTAAGTATGCTAGTATGCCAAAGTGTAGAGTGAGTAACTGAACCATATACTTCGCTTTTTAAGACAGTTTTTAAATTAGAGTGACGTGTAACTAGTGTGTACTAGTGGTCACTGGTGGTGGTACGCATCAAAACCACACTTCTTTATTTTGGAATTAATTAGCTAGGCCTAGCGCCGTTGCTATTTTTTGACGGAAGTTGATGGGTGCACATGTGTCGGTTGTCAACCGAATGGGCAATTGGGAAGTTAACGGGTCTTGCTCCTAAATAGGGTAGGTTAATTGTTAGTTTAGGACACCTCAATTTTTTGATTTGTTCCGTTCCAAAATGACTTTTGCTTTTTGGAAATACAAAATGACTGTCATTTGTCAAATTTTCCAAAGTGACTTGGAAAATATTAAATAAATTACCCTGGTATCTAAGCCTGCAAATTTCTGGTTTTGAAATTATTCATGTAAACTTATGTTTTGCGGTTGTGGTTACGGTTAACCTGTCTTGCCTGTAACCGATGTTCTTTTTACGTAAACAACATGAACAAAGAAAAGTAAAGAAAACCCCCCAAAAAACTAAGTCTGGGGACATTCAAGTTGGTTCATAACCTCATTTTGTTAACATGTGAACAGCAGAAATCGATCAAACATCGCTCATTAAATTGGTAGTCTCAAACAAAAATGGTATCAAGAACGGGTGAACAAAATTCCCCTGCCTGGCAACGCCGACAACGATGTCAAATGCATTCACTCCCAAAGTTCATTACGGACGAGTACGTGAGAAGTATTGTTGACAGTGATTACCTACGCCCCCGCCCGATTGGCCCTCAGCCGGGTGCATACCTATGTTCCCCTATAGCGATGTTCCCCAATACCGATGTTCCCCGAAATCCCTACCCTATAACCCTAACCCTAGCCCTAACCCCTTAAACCCTAACCCTAATCCTAAGGATTTCGGGGAACATTGGTAGTGGGGAACATCGGTATTGGGGAACATCGGGTAGACCCCCCCTCAGCCAACATCGTAGACAGCATGCCTGCCAACTGTCATGTATTGAGCCTGAGCACGCATTTCGGGTTATTCTATACGCTCTCACGCACATGCTAATAAAAACAAACGAAAAAATGTTGCAACCTGACACAACTTCCATGATTGTGTTCAAAGTCTATGGAGAGACAAGAAAATTTCCCAAGTATTTTCTAACAAAATTGGAAATGTTTCCCAGTCCAAGATTCATGTCTTATCGTTTTTGCAATGAATGACCTTCATTGAAATGATATATGAAGAAAAAAGTGGCGTCAGGTTGCAACATTATTTCCTTAAACAAAAAATATAACTCGAAAATGCTGTTTAAATGATGAGCTTTTGCTGAAAAAAAAGGGTTTAAAGTGGTCAGAAATGGTAAATGGCCTCAGATCGCGCACCACAGAGCGTCTTGATTCCAAAGATCATGCAGCAGTTATTCTAGTAACTTGAATGTCCACCGTGGCAGTTGGTTCGCCAGTAGCAGATTGCCCATCGGCAAGATCCTGGTTCTGACATACTGCTGAGCTGCATGGATGTCAACGATGCAGCAATTTGGGAAGCCAGTTATAACAGGGGCATGAGCAGTGAGACTGTTGTCGACTGGTATACCTATTGCCACGAAGTTTACCTCTATGTACATGTACATAGTCCAGCAGTATAGCACCAAAGCCATCAGTGCACCAGGAAAGATTTTGGATGCTGTAAATACAAATGTGGCCGCCTTGAAGATGGCAAATGGGTCCTAGGGGAATTTGCCTTGAGACATAGGGTGTCTTCCTTTATCGAGGCATCCGGCAGGAAAGTCACACAGTAAACTAAAGGCAGGATATGGTTGCCTTGTCCCCGGCCCATAAAGAGAATCCCTTTGAAACCTGAATTATATTAATAAACTAGTGGAGATAGCGGCAAATGTGTGATGGCCATACAGAATTCTTGCTAAACATTTTATTTTTTAGTTTTCAATTTGTTTTTTAATAAGTTGCCACATGGCCTGCCTAACCCACCCAGCCTGCTAGATACATGCTACCTCGAGGACTTGTGAATGTTTATTTCAGTCATGTCAGTGTCACTGGTTTGAACGCTGCTTACGCCGCGTTGTCATGTATGGGCGTTAAAACCTCAAAATAACACGAGGAAGGAGAAATCAAGTTTGCAGACTAACAAATCGTCATTTTGATGACATTCCAAAGTTTGGAATGTGAAACGATGTTTGCTTGAATGCTTTTTTTATTAACTACGTATCATTGCCAAACCTTGAAAAACACGTGTGCATGGATTGGTCGTCGTCATTGTGGCCTAGTGCAGCTAGTTCCTGTCCGTTCTTATAGCGTTCTACCTGTGGATATATTTGGTGATTGGAATCAGTATATCAGTGCACTGCTGCGCAGCACGCACTGAACACGCAATGTACACGTACGATCGAGCAACAATGAGCAAATGGCCGTGCGTGATGTATTATGAGTACATGTACTCTTTTCTCTAACATTATTTAGTCCAAAGCTGGGATTGCATGTTTAAAAGTGAATCATCACTACATGTAAGCTTGGTTTTAATGCTTGAAAGGCGAGATCTTTTTTCTTGGTTGACAAAAGTGCAGTTGTTTTGAGGGTGATTTTTAAATTTTATTTACATGATACGATTTTTCCGGAGGCGATGCCGTAATAAGTTAGTAAAAAGAAAAAAAACTACTCAACACGATGGAACACGCGACACAGGGTTGTCAATGCGGGTGGGGTGGGCAAATGTCCCCCCACCCACCCTAAAAAAAATATAAATTGATCATGCATTTGTATGTCAGAGAAAGTACAAGGATTTTGGGAAATAATGTGCTTTGCACACGTAGGATTGAGTGAGAAATGTACAAAAATTGATGTTCAGGGAAAACTTTGACATTATAATTCCAGAAAAACAAGAGGTTTTGCATTTGTCTTTGTAACAAGCGCAGGGGGCCGGGGATGGAGCCAGAACTATTTTATTTGAACGAATGCATCCTTTAGGGATCGATAGATTTCAAAAGACATTTTATTTACACATTACTTCCGGTTTGATGATGTCATCAGTTAGAAATGTGCATACTAAGTTTGCTGTTGACATTATTTTACTGGCGCTCATTGTTGAGTAGAATAACAAGACTTGCTCATGTTCATTACGTTGTATTTGTTGTATTTATTTGGTTATACTTCTTTTAGGAGAGAAGTATATAAAAGCTTTATTCCCACCACTTTATCATCCTTGGGTCATGAATTTACAATGACCCAACAAAATACCACAAGCAATTCATACTTTCCTTTGTGTAACCGTAGCAACTTGCATCGTTTTGATAATGCAGTGGAACCTCAATCCACAATGACTTTCTTGAGTGGCTTACTGCTTTGATACAGCAGAAGAGGCCAGACAATGAATTTTATTGATCAGAGGAATGAAAGTGCGTAGCATTGGCTAGGTGTAAAGTTCCACTAATTATGGTGGCCCTAAAAGGACATCAAAGATGTAAATACTTCATTTCATGACATCTCAAAATTTTTCATGACCGCTAAATATTTCGCAACATGAAATCATTACATTGGTGTTGTGAATTTTGTTTTGTCTCGAGTGTAGTTTCCCACCAGCTTGGAGGGTCTTATGGTACCTTACATGCACTGAATACATGTACGTATTTTACAGCAAACTTTTCTCCTGTAGCACTGGTGGATCATATTTCACGTACAAAGGGATTGGGTTATAGTGCGGAAGTAAAATCTAACCGTCTAGTTTGTCTGGAATATTAAATAGGCCTTGCTAAAGTCGCCGAACTAAAAAGCATGTATGCGAGAGGTTGGGTCTCAGTGATTTACTCACACATGAAGAGAGTATTAGTTACACATCGAATTACAGAAAAGGAAATCTTATGCTTTGAAAAAGAGAATAAATGTATTTTACAATTCATCATTTTGATTATAGACTAATCCGGCGACAGCCATTTTCTGAGATGGAACAAGGCTTGCTCTTGTCTCGCTCAGGTAGTACACACGCACTCCGGGCTCCTAGGACCAATAGGGTTACCAACAAGCGCGCCAGCCTCGTCTTTTAGAACGCGTGCAGCATGCATGTGGACGTGGTGCCAACACCTAAAAAAAATGGCTTCTAACCCTAACCGCCCTGAATCCTCCAAAATCCTTTTTGCAAATTGGAGGAATTTGCAGGATTGAGGTTACATGGCAAAAGTGCGTTGCTGATTTCGGAGTACGCACTGTGTCAAGGTCTTGGGCCGGACCTTGTGTTGTTTATGCTCAGCCGTGCATAAATGTAGTCCTTGATTATACTTGACATCCTCCGCACTGCTCCAGGATGTCACTGCCTCTGCCTCAGCCTATTGACAGTCATAGCCGGAGGATTTTGCAGGATTGAGGCTATATGCTATTTTTCCATGAGGCCAATTGGAGGATTTTGCAGGATTGAGGCTACATCCTAGCAAAAAGGCCTAGGGAGTTAGGGTTAATTTAGTATATAACCACATCATACAGAGAAGTGAGTACAATTAAACTTTGAAATGTTTGGTACACTGAAGGAAATGGAAGACAAACTCTGCCCGTCATCAGCTTTTTCATGTAAAAACGTAACACTCAGGATTTTAATTTGTGTTGATTTTTTCTTGACAGGGTTGAGTTATAATGGCAAGCTTATATCAGAGTCTTGCCAGTCGAAGCAAACAAACAACAGCGCGTGTATGGCAACCAAGGAACACCAGTTCTGTCATATTCTCTAAAGGTCTACTCAATGCTCCTGGAGAAAATAACTGCTTCCTGAACAGTGCAGTGCAGGTTTGTATGCTCATGTACATCTCGTATGTCTGAAGTTTTTAGACCCCCCCCCCCAAAAAAAATTAAAAGTGTTTGTGCGTGTTATTGGTTAATTAAACTATTAAATAGGTTAATTAAACAGAATACTGTTAAAGGTACTAATCCTAACCTCACCTCAAGCTACAAAATACTACATGTACTAGTAGTAAACTGTAGTATGCAGTACTTCAGCATGTAAGTGGGCACAGCACTCATAGTATTTTCTGGTATTTGGTGCCTGCTTACATAATTTTTGTAGTATTCTGTAGTATTCAGTTCTTTATCCCAAAGTAATGGCTAGGACGTTAGGGTCAACCCTAACCCTGCTAAATGCAACAGAAAGCAACAAGGGTAAAACGTTGTTGCATAATATACTGTTGTATTTAGCAGGCAACTCAAGTCCCCGTGCTTGTTGCATCTTGTTGGGTAACTGCTCATAGTGCCAAGGTGATACAACAGAACCCACTGTTGCATTTGGTTGCATTTAGCAGGGTAACTGCTCATAGTGCCAAGGCAATACAACAGAACCCACTGTTGCAGTTGGTTGCATTTAGCAGGGTAACTGCTCATAGTGCCAAGGCAATACAACAGAATCCACTGTTGCATTTGGTTGCATTTAGCAGGGTAACTGCTCATAGTGCCAAGGCAATACAACATAATCCACTGTTGCATTTGGTTGCATTTAGCAGGGTAACTGCTCATAGTGCCAAGGCAATACAACATAATCCACTGTTGCATTTGGTTGCATTTAGCAGGGTAACTGCTTGTTGCCAAGACGGGGCCGTATCGTAAGTCCGACGCCTCATAGGTCCGACGCCTCATAGGTCCGACGCCTCATAAGTCCGAAATTTCAGACTTATGAGGCGTTGGACTTATGAGGCATAAAATTTATTTATTCCGCCTCATAGGTCCGACGCCTCATAAGTCCGACACCTCATAAGTCCGACAACGGAAAAACGAGACGTTTAATTTGTCGGACTTACGAGGCGTCAGAGCTATGAGGCATTGGATCTATGAGGCGTCGGACCTATGAGGCGTCGGACTTATGGGCCTTTGTTTGGTTAGGGGATGCGATTTTGTCGGACTTATGAGGCGTCGGGCCTATGAGGCGTCGGACTTATGAGCGGACCCTGCCAAGACTGGTATGCACTGGGTTCACTGCTCAATGCAACAGAATCCACTCTTGCTGTTTGTTGCATTTAGCAGGGTTCTTATTTCAGCCAAGTTTCATTTTGTTGCATTTGGCAGGGTGCCTAGAGAAAACCTGTTGGGCGTTAGGGAGAAAGTAAACAAAGTAAACTTGTACAAAAGATTGACAGGCAAACAAAACGTTACAAAATTAACATTATTTTCCTACCAACCTACCTTTATAATTTGTAGGGCCTTACCACAAACACATAATTTTTCGGCCTCTTCATTAATCTTATATATGAATCTTTTTTTTTCTCATTTGCTAATGTACATTTGTATTGATTGAGTTATTATAAAGCAAATTTAAAGTACATTTATAGGCCCTATTTACATAGAGTATAAAGAGAGGATACTTGAAGTAATTTTTAGGCAGTAAGTAAGCACCCTGCATGTACATGTACAGTATACATGTACACGTATATACCTAGTGATGGTACAAAAGAGACTGACTTTGTTATGCATGTTTAGCCTTGCCATTTTCCAGTATAGCAATATCTTGCAAAGAGCTGTTCATGTTTACATAAAAGAAATTGAGCTTATTCATAACTTGGTGATCGTTGCAATGCTTGCTTTACTTGTTTTCTTATGCTTCAATGAAAACAGAATACATTTCATGAACATAACTTGTATTCAGTGGTTAGTTTACATGGTTTATGCATATTTCACAGCTGTAATAGAGTTCGCCTACTTATAGCAGTGAATGTTTAGCATTGTGTATTTGTAGGTGTAGTGCAATGTATTTGACATTTGAAGTCTGAGAGTGTTGACATTGTCTGTTTCCATGATTGCAGGTACTATGGCATTTAGATGTATTTCGAAGGAGTTTTCGGGAGATGGGAGGGCATGCCTGCATGGGTAAAGCCTGCATATTTTGTGCATTAAAGGTAAGCAATCTTCAAATCTGTTATTGCATGGAAGTGTATGCACATGTATAG
This sequence comes from Patiria pectinifera, assembly GCA_029964075.1. Lineage (NCBI taxonomy): Eukaryota > Metazoa > Echinodermata > Asteroidea > Valvatida > Asterinidae > Patiria > Patiria pectinifera. Next base: position 4,665,375 of record CM057136.1, on the reverse strand, counting down.
ATTCTACGTACTTACTGCCCAATAGACCAATGTATGATTCCCAGTGATTTATGTGCAACCTGCATCCACAAAATGTCTGACATGCTTGACATGTGACGTGCCTGTGTTGAACATGGAGTGCGGTACTGCAGAGGCCCAAGTGTTGTAGCCCATGGGTGTGCAGTGGATAGGGCTGATGGATTGGTCTCTTCATGTAAGAGTGTGTCTGAGTGTTTTAACCAATGAGTTCCTGTTAGCCCCAAAACCACCCTGCACGTTACTCCCTGTACAGCCCAAAACGGCCCCAGCACTGTAGGGTTTATGGATTTATTAAAGAATAAGCACAATGTAATACAACGTATTACAAGTGCTTAATTATGGGTTAATATTGAGTAGGGAGAATAGGAGCCATGATTGTCCTTCAGTCTGCCCTCAGTTTGCCCCAGTTGTTAACCTGCTAGATGTTGAATTGTTTGGATAGTTGAGATGGAATTTGCTGTTGCTGGAGGTTAATATGTAGCTGTGAGTTGACTTAATTGTGATAACATTCTTTTTGTAAGTAGTACAATTTAAGGGCTTTCTGCAAAGTCTCACACCCTTTTTAATGTGAGTTTGTTTTACACCTGAATGTAAGATACAATGTAGGCACTGTGTATTAAACAAAATCAATTCAAAGTTTTTGGGGGGCAAATTTAGTGACATTAGCAAAGTTTTAATCTTGTATGCTTTGTGGTTTGCTTGAAGGTCTTATTTACTCAGTTGAGGTACAGTGAGAAACAATCCCTTCCTCCTGATGCACTCAGGAAAGCAATGGCTGTAGCATTCCAAGATGAACATCGCTTCCAACTGGGTTGTATGGATGATGCTGCTGAATGCTTCGTAAGTATACGCAGCAACAAATTATTAGGCTACAAATATATGATATCAAAAATTTGAAAAAAAATATATAAGTGTTTCCATTTCTCAAACAGAGACAATTTTGCAAGACCTTTGACAGCAATTTGGTAGCAATTTCACTCTGGTATTCTTTAGATGAGGTGTGGAAAAACCCACCGTAAACTTCACTCACATAAGAAGAAGGAATGTCTGTATTTACAAGGGCTGTGTCTCTAAGATGCCAACATTGGCATCAATTGTGTTCATTAAATCAGAGAGGTCTAACTTACGCCAAAAAAAAGAATAGTTCTGCTTCCGATTACATGCCTTTCAAAAATAGGGTCGGTCGGTCGGATTTTTTTTTTTTTTGCCAATTTTTTTTATGCAGATTGAATGGGGTATTCAATTATATGCGAAGTTTTAGCCTGAACTATTTCCATTGCACTACGAAAGCTATACACAAAATGGCCACAAAAAGTGAATAAAATCTACCTTAATTATTGTCAATATATTTACGTTCGATAATTCGTAAAAAAAATTGTGGAAAATTCAGGTTGTTCGCACCATATGCACAACGCTAGTCAAGAAGGGGAGCTGGCCAAAACTCCAAAGTGTGTGATGCACTGTACATGTACATGTGCCCGCGGCCAACGGGTCGAACATTTCGGGAAACACGCTGCATTGTATCACTCCAAATACGAGTAGTACGATCTCAAAATGAACTATTGAACACGGAAAATACATACACAGACAAGCTAGATCAAATCTGTGAATTAACTTGCAAAAATGTTCTTTCTCCATCGGTGTTTTTTGGCATTTTTACGATGTCTTTTTTGGCATTTTTACGATGTCGAATCCAACCAGTTGACAGAGCACGTGCCTGCGACTGCATAGCTATCGATCGCATAGCCGTGCACAGACTAGATACCGCATTTTCATCATTGGCCCCTGCGCGGCGCGGCGGGAACCAGTCGTCGCCGCATTGCGCTTATTACGCACGTGATTATAGACATCGAATTGCAAGTAGTTGAATCGCGAAGCGAATTTGTAAAAATAACGGAGGTTTCTTTTGAAAAAATAGCGAATGTAAGTAAGAAAACAATAAATACAAGCATTTTTTGATGCAAAAGGGTTGTTGAGAGGTATTTTGTGAAGACAGACAAGACATAAGGTTTTTATTTTTATTTATTCAATCATTTTTTTATATTTTTTTTGGGAATTGCTGATAAATTTTTTAGGGTCGCAGCCTAAAAATAGGGTCGGTCGGGTAACCGGAAGCAGAACTATTCTTTTTTTTGGCCTTAGATGTTCATTTAAAATGTCTCATCTAAATCTAAATTGGTCAACTGACCTGACATCGGAAGTATATATTCAATTTTGGGTGATCTACATGTATGTTAGAATTGGACACTCTGCGCTATATTGTGGCTCTGCATTTTAAATAATCTGAAGGGGAGTAAATTAACAATGTGTATTTGCAAATTGTAAAAGTAAGAGGTTTTGGCGTTTGGATATTTGCAGAATCTCCTCAAAGGAAAAGTAACATGGGAACAGTGAGGAAATAGTGAACATGGTTTTTGCAACTTGTTCTTGTTCCCATGTCATCTAATAACTTTGATGATTTGTCTATGTCAAGTCAATCCAGTCAGTAATGCCTGGTTCTGACTAGTCTTCCAGAGTCATCCTAAATCAAATAGAATAAGGACCAAAATAGAGTTGGGTTTCAGACATGCCAACTTTGTTTTTGTATGTTTATCAATTTTCCACTGAATGGACTTGGGAGTCCTTCTAGATGACTACGTATGTTTCAAACATTGAACTTTTCAAATTCTGAATTCAAATCTTCAGAGTAAGCTGGTTCCGCATGCTAGACTGAATGCTAGCTTTTTTGTTTTTCCTTTCTAAAGCTCATTTTCCAATAAATACAAGTTACTGGCAAACATTTTAATACTTGTAGCTCCGAAAATGCATCTGAATTAAAAGCATGGTGTGGTTAGTTTTGCAACCAATTAACAATCCACATTTATGAAATAGATGACCTGAATTCATAAAGAGATTGCTGAATGGAGGAATGACCCATTGTGTACATTGCAAAGTTGATTTGTATCTGAAGAGCTACAGATGTAGACCTGTGTATGTATGTGGATATGTGTCAAACAAAATGGCTGTTACCGCACTCTAAATATCCCTCACTATTCCTGCTGATTGCATTTCTGCACAGGAGAATATCTTGACTCGCATCCACTTTCATCTTGCCCATAATATCAAGGAGGAATTGTGTGATGCTAAATACTGCATCCCACATCGCAAGTTTGCTATGACACTCATTGAACATGTAAGTATTCCACATGAACACGTGTGTATTTGTGTGTTGAAGTCAGCAGTCTTTACTTTCATCTGTATGGATTGACAATATTTGGTGAAGAAAATAATTTTAACAGTTCTACGGTCTGATTCCCAAAAAATGTTTATCGACAACTTTATCAATTGGTATGACCCAACTGGCAAGTACAGAGAAAAAACCCAACAGAATATTAGACTTTCTGCCTTCTTGAATATATCATAATACTCAAGTTCACTAGCAATAACACTAAAATCTTTACATTTGCAAAGAGTGTTGATTACAAATTTCTCATTGTACAGTTTATTTGAAAAACTAAATGCAATTAGAAATATTTTTAAGCTATTTACATGAACTGTGTCAAAGGCTTTGTTGTTAATGTTCATCCCCTGTTCATTGTGACTGGACTTGTGATTTGACTTGTGATGGACTTAACAACACAATTTATTTACATTTGCATCAATTGTATGTTTGATGACAGAGTGTCTGTACATGTGGAGCTACATCAGAGCCCTTTCCCTTCACTCAAATGGTACATTATGTTTCCTGTACTGCTATATGGTAAGTACTTGCTTAGTATTTGCACAGCATGTTTATGTGTGTGTGCTGCCAATTGTTAATTTTTATACAGAATGAATCAAAAGGGAAGTGACCCGAGTTAGAAAAAAAATATGAACAAATATGTGGCTCGCTCCAATTAATATAATTACACAGGAATAAAGTACATGTTATTGACGAGTAACTATGAACATTTCATGTGAATTAAATATTCTATTCACAATTTATTTCTATTTTAATATAAATATCACAAAATTCAGCTGTCCACCACTGATCATTTACCGATATGCATTTATGAATACCCTTTAAATACAATGAACCACGGATATTTTCCTACCTCCATGAATGAATGAAATTTGCACAGGAAAACAGACCAAAATTCCTATCATCTTTTAAAAACAGAGACTTGTTTTGTTCCTTGTATAAAAAACACAAATCTGACATTAAAAATAATGTTTCATACTTGACTCAAATGATAGAAATCTCATTTAAATTTGAGTGCCTGTGTGTAATCTCTGGTTCTCACTCAGGTGAATAACCTCAAAGCATGGGCAGCTTATAAAATGGAGTCTTTTAGTAAAACATGAATCCGATAGCATGGATCAATTGCAGTGATTCTTTTTTCCACAATACATGCTTCATTGGTGTATTAAATCATTAATCCAGTTCACTTTCTTTTTAACTCACCCTGTATGTGACCCAACCCAACAAAATGAGTCACAAGTTAAAGCTACTTTTCAATAACAACCTTTTGACGAATCTTGTACACAAGTCAGTAGGAACTTCACCCACGTAATGTTGGGATATATTAAGATTTCATACATATTTCCACGTATATATTAAGATTTCATACTGGGTAATATGCTGTTTCTACTGCTATGAATAACAGATATATTTAAAAGTAACGTCCTTTAAGACCCATATCAGAGGATCTGGTCTCATACAAAAAAACCTTACTGAAGAACTTCTAATGTGCACTTTCACCGCTAAAAGTTCCTTCCTGAAGTGAAGACAGGCTGTGGTTTGCATGTTACTTTAGATACACCTTGATCTTTGTATAGCCGTAAGAAATACCTTAGATAGGGCCAAACAAGCCCTATCATTCATAGATAGTCGCTAGTCAGGTCCAGCCTTAGTAATATGAAACGTTCTGCTGTTTTGCCTGTCCATGTATCTTTGTAGCACCGAGGCCAAGAAGTTAAGAGAGAGACACCATTGGAGTAGCTCTGTCTGCTTTGGTCATGTGTTGAGGAATGCAGGAGCAGTGGGAGACATCCGAGATTGTCCGGTAAGACAGCTTGCATTCACTTTGCTCAAACTCTTTTCATTCTTCTGTTGAGATATAGTTTCAGCACCTTTGTTTTCTTTAATAATTATTATTAAAATTAATATTTATTTCTGGTAATGAAACCAAGGATTCCTCAAAAGCGCCTTAGCACTGTAGTTCGCAAACTACCATTACAGTATACAGAGAAGAAGTTACAGTTTTAGAGGCGGGAGGAAAACCCCCAGAAGAATATTCTGCGGAAACCATCGAATCAGGTAGGGACTGAAAAGCCAATCCACATGTAGACCCAGGCGGGATTCAGATCCGAGTCACAGCAGTGGAAGGTGAGGAAAGTACCGCTACGCCAACGCTTATGAAAATAGCCAATCAATTGACTGGTGGACAGACCATCGTAGGTTAGGGCTACACAAAGAAGGGAAAGAGAAAGAACCTCAGAAACATGAAGAAACAGTTCACAAAGTAGAAATATTGATGCTGCGCTTGAACAGAGAAGGATTATAAGCAACAGGGTATCAGGGTAAGAATTCAGTTTGTGATGAGAAACTGGAGTGATTCCTTATAGAACTTGCTTTGTGGATACTAGAAGAAATCAAAGCTGTGATATGAAATGACATCATGCTTTGTGTACATGGATGATGTCTGATGGGAGCAAGGTGGTGGATGAGGAGAAACATCCTCCCTACCTAGCTACCTACATGTAGGAATTTAGTCACAGGCCTTTTGATAATGATTCAGCATTGGTATGCTTATTACTAGAGTGAATGTGGAAAGAAGATCAACATAAGAAGGGTTCTCATGAACTGCCCCGATGTTGGTAAGTGCAAATGTTTTATCAAGGAGTTGAATGTGGCCCAATTAAAATGCTGACATTGTAGAAAAGACAGTTTCAAAACTATTATCATGTTTATGAGACTATTTGAGAATGAAATATATATGGATGCTTTAAAAAAAATAAAAGAAGATAAATGTGAGTTGACTGGTTTTTCTGCTAGTCTTCATTCCATGGTATGGGTGTGGTTGCTGTTAATAGGCTCCGCCTTCACTTGACCACGCCCCCTGTTGGTTAGTATTTCATCATGAGGATAAGGTCATCTCACTTTTCCTCTCAGTTATAACAACATCGTTAGATTTTTTATATTAGAAGGCATTGTTTAACTACCCTCAAATTGCAGAAAAATAATTACTGATAAAAGCTGATATTCTTTATATTATATTACTATATTATAAATGAAAGGGCAATTGGCTGAATTGTGAAAATTGTAATCAATGTAATTTGTTTTTATTGGCAAAATCACCAAGTCTGGCAAAATCACCAAGTCTGACAAAATCAAGTATCTGTCTGAGAGTTTTTATGATGTAAATTGAAATATAGCCCAGGGGGTGAAAATACGGTCAGAGATCATACAACTGTATGCAGAATTTTTCAGAGAAGAAACATGTGCTCAGTCCAATCATGTAATTGTATTCTAAAGTGCTGAAGCAATTTGACACACTGCATGTGACACCTCCAAACTGATTGTAGTAGTTTGTTCTGTCCAAGTACTTTTTGTGTGTAACGTGACTCTTAACATCTGGTCTGGACTCTGGAGAGTATAATAAATCCTCGCCTATACATCCTATTGGCTGAGAGCATGTAACAGGGGCTACTTGCACTGCACTAACACTCACTCCCAACTGCATGCACCATACTCTAAGAAACCAAAGTAACTATACTCTCAGTAGCTTGAGGTTTCAAACGTTCATTGAGCAAGGTTGCAGAATTAAGATAGAATTGCATGTTGTATTGGTTTCATGTTGTATTGGTTGCATGTAAACTCAGTGTGTAAAATTCTTATGAAACAGATGTTTCCTGCGGGGGCCTTCTGCTCGAGGCCTGTGTGATGCCCCTGTGATCTCCTTTGTGCTCCCCCTTGTGCCACCCTCACTCAGAATTTTGGAGAACAAAAATGCATTTGATAGTTTGAAACCCATTGGGTACCTCTCCCCCTCCACCTCCCTCCCATTGCACCCCAGGCACTATCTGTGTGGCTAGTTTAATAAAGGTAGAGTAGACCATTTGTAATTTGTCCAGTTTTTTGGTTTGAACCAACAAAAGTGCTCAAAATCTAAAGATGGATGCTGAATAACTATTAAACCTGGTGAACTTTTAGCTCTGTGCATGGTGTACATTTCGAGGAAACAAAACAAACATAAACACAATATTCTGGATCTCCACTTCAATTCCAAAGTTGCCGAGTCATATTTGGAATTGCTCCCTCTCATGCCACAATCCTGAAATCGGCATTCGAGACATGATTCGCATTCAACCGGTTGTCACCCATTCATGGATTTGCCCAATTGTTAACCAACTACACATTAGAACGCATTGCCATTCACGGAAATTTCCAAAAATGTGTCACTTGACACATCTTTGGAAATGACCTTCTTTTATTGTTTTCTTCAAAATGACAGCATGCCAGAAGGAATAATTTCCCAAGGAGTTTAGTGTCATTACTATCTGTAACCAAATAAGTTTTTTTCACAATAATTTGGTCTGTTAATTTTTGGATAGCTGCAAATGGTCTACTCCACCTTGAACCACTATTAGCCAATGTTGGAATACTATGCACAACCCCCTTCCATGCTAAATGTCTGAATTGTTGATCCACATTTTCCCTGCAGTTGCTATTGGCCTGGTTTGGGACAGTGATCGTCCAGAGAAGGATCACATTGTGGACGTCATCCAGTGTCTTGGTACATCACTACGAATGCCTGATGTAAGACAACCAATAGTTATAGCCTTCTAGTCAAGAATATGGGATTAGATGATTCTAAAGTGATGCTCACAAAAGTGTTCAGTTTATTCCATCTTTTCCAAGGATTGCCCAGAACTGATGAATTTAAAAATATATTTCCTTAGTATTACTCATTACTTGTTAAAACCTGTTTCAAAGCTATGACAATGTTTTTCATGTACTTCAGAAGACTTGAAATTACAATATTGGTTTTTGCGGTTGGAAAATGTTAGTCTCATAAATGAATGGAATTGTTATACTGTACATCTGTGCCATCAACGAATCTCACGAAATGAAAGAAATAATACTTCCCATTCATTCATCTTTATATTTGAATGTCTTGAGACAAGGTTCATTTGAAGATGACTAAAAAAAAAAATTTGGAGCAAAGAGTTTAATCTGTAGTTGTCGTTTTTTGCTTTCAGTTGTTTAATTCTGTAGTTGATGAAAAAGCCAAGCGAGCTGCCCTTCATTTGGTTGGCGTGGTAACATACTATGGCAAACACTACTCCACGTTCTTCTACAACACAGCACTGAGACTCTGGGTGTACTTTGATGATGCAACGGTCAAACAGGTAACAGAGTTTCAGGATAATACACTGTTAGTTCACACTTCTTAAACCCACAGAAACTTCTGGCAACCGTTAAAACAAAACCACAAAAAGTTACTACATTGGTAAATTTTGAAGAAAATCTGTAGATTGTCCAAGATTTTGTGTACATACAGGACGATTGAACATTAAGCTATGCCTGTTAAAGTTGAATCTAGTTGACTACTACCCAAACTTGTTTATAAATTGCATGTCGTACTTGCCATACCATTGTATACATGTAAGTAGGAAAACAAATGTGCACTTTACTTAAAGTTCAGCACATGTGATATGCACTGATAGTGCGATTGACCAAACGTTGTTCTGTTGTGTGAAGGTTTCAGAATCAATCGTGACAGGCTCAAGACTAGTCTTTACCTGTTTATGCTAGTCCTAGTCTTCAGGTTTCTATCCTATCTCTATCTACTATGCATCTTTCCTATTTTTCATGAAGGTTGGACCTAATTGGAGAGATGTTGTGAACAGATGTAAGCGTGGTCACTCACAGCCATTGCTACTGTTATTTGCAAACCCTGATGGCACCCCAGTACCTACAGATATGGCTCCTAAGGAATCCACAGTACTACCTGGCTACACACAGCTCAAGAGTCCAACAGGTACTTACATTGTCAGGATTCTATATCTGATCTCACATGCAACAATGCAACACATTTAAGCATTGAGTTGTTGGGCCTATATGATACAGGTGTACATCATTTATTGATTGCTTAAATAATTTATTTGAAAAAAAACCTGCAGTTTATATTGTTTTGACTAAAACTCTGGTCTAAAGGCAACATTGTATGACGGTTCAACAATTTAGAAAGGACCACACATACTTGTGTTGAATCAGGAGGATCAGATTAGTTTGACGATACGTTCCTCACCTTCCACAGTTGTAACTCAGGTTTTATTCTACCCAGAGCCTACGTGTCTATGGGTTTTCAGTTTTCAGTCTGCACTGATTATGTTTTTTTCCCCCTGGAATATTAATCCAGAATTTTCCTCCAACCTCTAAAACTAATTTCCTTCTTCATCTCTTACCGAGGGACCTCCCATTCTGGAATTTGTATTCCTGTGGAGACATTTCTTTGTTCTCGTGTAGTAAAGTTTTCGAGTGTGAAATTGAAGTTTCAAAATGCTCTTATTTTAACCAGAATTAATTTCCTGGGCTGAAATTTGGACTAAATATCCCTTTTCTAAAACTCTTCCATTTGCGACAGATCAACCTACCTTGGAAATTCCTAGTTTTTGAGTAAAATCTATTTCGTGAAATTCTTGTGGAGACTTATTCATCTATAGAAATGTTCTTCTGGAGACGTATACAATCTTTTGTTCCCTATTGTGCTCATGTCTCCGTAAGGTAGTAAATTTAAGAACCCCCAGAAACAAGTATAACAATAAATGAAACTAACTCCAGTTACACCAGAAGTTTATGTATTCCAAGAATAAGGGTAGGAATTGTATCTCATCTTGTACTTGGTCTTTAATCCTCAAGCATGGAACATTGATTCAACAGGCTGGGAAAAACATAGGGCTGTGTTCAGCTTGTCAGTAGGAAGAAAGGTTCAATGAAACAGCTTTGAAACATTCACCCTCAGGCTGGATCAACATCAGACATAATGATGGGTTGAGCAGCATCCAAGCATTGTATTCCTGCTCACCAACTGAGCTATCCTGGTTTATGTTGAAGGTCTCCCAATTTGTTTCAGAGGATGCGCCACATTTCTTTCTCTCATTTTTCTTGCAAGTTTTCTATCACATCTTCCTTTGCTCATCAGGACTTTTAGTTGCTGGATTGTCCGGACACAATGAATGTAGATTACTTTTCTAGTAGTTCAGTAGACATTCTCACCAGCTATTTAGTCCTCTTCAGCCTTCAAAGAATTGAACACATTGTAACAAAGATAAACAAAATATGGGTGTACTTAGGAAATATTGCTTCACATTAGACATACCAGTTTGTATTGTTTCTCTATAAGATGTGATCAGTACCTTCATCAAGTTTTTTTTTATTGCTTTCTCCAGACAAAAATTCAAGAGCCCATCCTGCACGTGATCCTCGTAGCACTTCCAACTTGAGCAAATATCAGCCAATGCAGCCAGTTGTGGAGTATAAGCCAGTCTATGCAAGCCAAGATACAGCAGCACCAGGACAGAAACATGTGGTAGAGATTGGCCATGATGCAGTGCAGAAACTACAGACTAGGCGGGATGGTGGCCATAGTACAAGCCAAAATAGTCAGTCTTCAGTACACAAACGCCCAGGCAGTTATGCTGGAAAGACCAGTGTACGAGAAAATGAAGGATCTTACAGGACCCTTCAGAAGCCTCTAACTTCTAACCAGCTAAGTACTGATACGACCGGTGCTGTACCAAATTCATCATCAGTAGCACAGAGTAGAACAAAGATGCAAGGTGATCAACGCCATAGCTTGTCTGATGATCTGATGATGAGTTCACGTTATCCACATCAGAGTGAGGAAGTCACTGGCAATGTGTCACTTACTAGATCTCAAGGTTTCCCGGTATCTGACATGCATGTTGCATCTCCCATTGTCTCAAGAGGAGATAGAAATGACAGCTCTACTCATCCTCTTCATCATATGACAGCTTTCACCCAAATGCCCCATCCTAAGAAACTCGAGAGACATGAATCCTGGAGTGGACGTCCTAGTCATACGATGGGCCTTGCACCCAAAGCATCCCAGTCAAGGCGGAATATTGATAACAAGCATACAGTTCAGCGTCACAGCTCATTTAGTAACGGTACACTATCGGACTCACAGCCACGCACTGTGCCCACTAGCATCCCAGATAGGCAACCAATCAGTGGTCAGACTAATAGGTTGGCTAACATGATGCCACCCCACAAGGCTCTTCCAATAGCGGGATATCCAACCAACCAAACCAAGGCCCAGTTTGGCAGTGTACCCAATCTACACCAAGGCTTTGATTTGAGAGCTGGTAAGTCAGTGTCTGTGCAGAACATTGCATTGGCTGAGGAAGGAATACTGGCCAGCGCTATCAAGAATAATATCCAGCAGAAGAGGTCTAGCACTAGTGATGTATCATTGGGGAGTAGCAATGGGCATCAGTCACAGCAGGGCAGGAATGGAGTCACTTCAGATCAAGAGTTATCACTGGCAGCAAGAACTGATCGATATGGCTACGATGGTATCTTAAAGCCAGACAAGCAGAACATCAGTCAGGACCAAGCTAAGCAGAGGAACATGCAAAGGATAGACAGGGATTATGATAAGTCTGAATCATTGGTTAGAAATACAAGTAGTCAGGGGTTACAGCACACCGACAATTCCTACAGTACCAGCGTTGATCCTAAAACAAGCAGGAGAAGCCTGGTGTCAGGTCAGAGTCTTCAAAACAGAGATTCAGTTGCAAGCAGAGATTCTGGGTATCGAAGCAGAGATCGATCCAGTGCCAGCTCTGGTAGTGTGTATTCCATTGAGACACCTACATCTACACGCACAGGCTATCCACTAGACAGTGTGGATACAGCAAGAGAATCCACTCAACAGATGCAAACAGACAGATATGATTACCAAGCATCGAGTGGGCTACAGGATGTGGATACTATCTGTGATGAGATTTGTGCTGAATGTGCTGATCTGGAGGCTCAGTCTAGATTGAAGGGAGATGCTGGTGACTTAGCTACAGCTCTAGCTCTCTGCACTGCATCAGTTAGTAAGTATTACAATAACACAGGAATAAAATGACAGTAATCTAAAACATGCTTCTTTTTTTAAACATTCAAATAAGTAATTTGAAATCAGTGCACTACATGCTTTAGACCAGATAGGGTTAGTATACTCCCAAGAAATCTAGAGTGCGAGGTTTTGTTGAGAGTATGAGAGGTTTTGTTGAGATTATGAGAAGTTTTCAGAAATTTTGGGAATCTTGTTGAACTTTGTCGGAGAGCTGTTTTCATTGGCCTTAAGACTATAACTGATTGAATTTTTTAAAATAAGTGTTTGCCCATAATAATGATTCAAAATGTTCTTGTCCGAAAAAAAAAAAAAAATACTACATTCTTGGAACTTGACGGTGCCAGATTTATCCCTCTGCTCTTGAGATCAAAATATTTCATATGACAAAATTTAGGACATTTGTTTGAAATGCTGTATGCTACTGTTCATTTGTGCACTGTTTTAATCAGTTTACTTTCATACGTTCCTTGTTTTGTTGCAGCCAAATTAAAGGAATGTTTGAAACTGGATGGCATATCTTCTCAGAAGCGACTGTTACTACACAGTAGATCCAACACTGCTGTGCTACAGTCCAGAAACCTTCATCGACGGTTGACTATACTACGTGGCCTGGATGCCTATCCTGTTGGTCAGAAGGACACGTCTCCTGCCAGGTCAGCAATTCTTGTCATGCGCACAATCCTTAAATACACGACGACTAATCCAGCCAACACAATAAGAAATCCATACAGAAGTGGTACTATGCCCATGTACATGCGGTACACTTGTCACATACATTCATTTATCGCTTCTGATATATGGTGGTATGGTCCTTTTTGCTCAAAATCTTAAACAATAGTATTAATTGTGGTGATGGAAATGTGCACAGTCGCCCACGTCTTTTTGCAGCAATGCTTGTGACTTGAATTGTAAAGTAAAATCTAGGAAATTTTAAGATTTCAGAAAAAAAAATCTGATCATATCTAAAGCACTTTTATTTCCCTCAGCCGAACATTGGTTTGATGCCCTAATTTATGTTTTTGTTTACATGACTTTACATGATTTTTTGTTACCATTACCGACTAGTTCCTAGGGGTGTAGGGGTCTTGGGCCGATACTGCCGGTTAACTGTCCTAACAAATGACACTCTTCTTTGTGCTTTGTTCACAGTCCAAGTCAGCCACCATCAGTGGCCAAAGATTTAAATCTCATCAACTTACAAGAAGCTTCTGATGACAGCAGTCAAGTTGACAGACTCAAGCAACAGCTTCAAGAGTTGTACATGCAAGATGCAGGCTCACAGTCTGCCAAGCAAGAGAATGATGGTGGACTTGCTATGAGACCCAACCAATCACAGGTCACTCACACACACATACATGTACCTAGGTCTAGAATGTCAGCGGATGTGTTTGTGAATGACAGGAAGACTCTTGATAACTTCAGATCATGTGATGCCCACAGCAGGATGACAAGCCTCAATAGGAATCAAAACGCTGGACGTGAATCATACGTTGCCAACAATTGGCTCTCATACTCATCTCAACTCTTAGGTGCTGAGAATACTGAGAAAGCACCAGTGTGTGCATGGCAGAAATATGGCATACATGGAAGTGAAGATGGAGTGAACAGTATGTCACGGCAAAGCACCCATGAAGAAACCGGTACAAGGAGAAACGGCGTAACACAGCCAGGCATGCATGAAGACATCAGAAGAAACGGCGTAACACAGCCAGGCATGCATGAAGATAAACGGAGAAACAATGTGACTGGTACACAGCAGACATATGGTAAGCACTGTAACATGGACCTTGGATGGCATTTAGCAATTGAATGAAGTTGAAATGGTTTCCCTTCACTGATGAAATGCACTGTGTGCAAAGTGAGTTTTGAAAGCATGTTTTTTTTTACTTTTATTACATTTTCCCACTGGCTAACAAAAATATGAACATTACAAGATATACAGTATCAAAGATTTAAAAATACTAAAACTTATAATAGAAATAAATTGCTAAAAGGATTATGTCAGATTAAGGATTAAGCCAGTGAGTGGCAAGATGAAACAGGTGACTTGCACCTCTACAGGAAAACGAGAGTCTTAAAGAGGGGGCGGGGCGTGTGAGAGGGGGAGAGGGGAAGAAAAGGGGGAAACAAGGGAAGGAAGATCGTAGGAAACATGTAATGTGCATTGAGAATATTCACACCTGAAACTTCTGCATTTTCAACCCTTTTTCAGCAACTCATCAAAGGGTTTGGAAAATGATCAAACAGTTTTGGTATTAGAACTTTACTAAAAAGGTTCCAATCAATGTTTATTTATTATTTTTTTAAAAATAAAATTTCCACATTTGATAAAAATATGCAGGATTTGCCTCATGTTCGGGGTTACAGTATTTATTTTAACACTGAGAAATGTCACTTTAAGGGTTGAATTGCCTAAGAACTAAAATTTGAGGGTTTTTTTTGGGACACAAAAAGGTAAGGGCCAGATTTCCCCACTTTAATAAACTAATGCCACTGTTTGCTTGATTTACAGTCATCATCTTCACAGTTCACTTGATCAGCACAAACTTTCGTTTTGCTGGAAACTGAACACTTTTTAAATGTTCAGTGTTTTTGGTATTTTGCACCTGCATATTTGCATGCTGGTTATGTACATGCCAAGGGTTTTCCTCTTCATTCAGTCATAAGTGCTGTGCATTGAGAAGGCTGTTACTTGCATTTCCATCCATAAATACCTCAAACATGTAAGGAGCCAGTCAAATTGAAATGCACACATGTACACCAAAGGTAGAGTTTTAAAAAACAACAGGTACATGTTTCATCTTCAAAACCCACACAGTGCCAAAGGGGCGTTCATCCTGTGACTTGTGATTGACTCATAATGGACTGAAGTAGAAATCATTTGGTAAACATTTGATTATCACACCTATGTTGTTTTATAAAAAGTACACTGTAGACAAACGTGTTTGAGGTTATTTAATGAATGGTTATTTGAACAAATGTTAACAAGTTTAGAAGCATACCATGTATAGAGGATGTGCAGAGTTCAACACTGGACCAAGTGTGGATGTGTTGATTTGCATGATGCATGTCTAACATGCATGCTTGCTGTCCACCATCAGTTCAAACTCCTTGACAGTGACATGCCTGTACATCCTCTATATCTTGCTGACTAACACCAGCCACTCACATCTACAGCTACGTGTACCTTGGGGCTGCTTCATACTTCAAGCGAGAGGCATTCACTGTGACATTTGCCCCGATTTGAAATGAGTTCAACATTTGTGAATTCTCAGTGTGAATACACTGTACTTTGCGTGATGTCACAACTTGACATGTGCATTCCCTCTGCACCAAGTATGAACTGGTCTTTACATGTATCGTGTTGGATAAAATGCAAGTTCCTATCACCTCATTTTTATTTGTTGCAATATTTTTCTGTTATTTTTCCCCAACCATGTTTTGCTTGCTGATCATCATTTCATATGGACTATTTATCGACAGAGTTTACAAGGTAATGTAGTTGTTGCTTTGGTCCTTTGAGTAATGGTTGTTTGGTCGCGGTGTCGTTGTCACCTGTGGCTCGGTGTGGTTGCTTTTAGTTGCTTCATGTTGCATACATTGTGTTTTATAACTGCACATGATGTAATAAGTTTCTGTGTTTAAAGCCATCGTTTGAAAAGGTTAAAATATGTCGCAACATACAATTGTTGCTCCTATGTTAGCGTTAATCTGTCAAGATAATGTCTTCACATGAATTGTTTGAATCGGTGACTTGATTGTGAAATCAGTTCCTGTTGTGACGTGTGCTTACATTACACACACAAGTAACTCATATATAATTCCTGCTTGTAAATGATTGGTTGAATCACAGTCTGGATCTAGTATTGCGGACCTATGTACCCCATCCCATGATGCATCTGCAAGGAAGAATTGCTTGTTTCTTTGCATTTTCCTTGTTAGGCCATGGATGGAGGATGTAGCAGACAATGTATATTATGTGGAATGTGATAGAATTCTTATGTTTTGTGCAAAAGTCTGTGTTTCTTTAAAAGACATTCATCAAAAAGACACTTAACTTTCTTTACCAAGGATCTTGATGGCATTATGTGTGAGTTCTGTTTTCTATATCTATGTATTCCATTAATTCTGCATTTGTTTCACACAGGCCAAGTGAGGAGTCTCAGTCAGCCCTACACAGCACATACGTCTAATGTACATGTAAGTTGCTTCAGAAACCCAACTGCCATATATCATGAACCAAGCTTTGAAAGCTTTGTGGCTTTTTAGTTACTTACTTCAGACAGACCCCCCCCCCAAAAAAAAACAACCCCGAATCATTTAAATATAAGTATAATGACTATTTATTGTTTAGTTTTTCTGGATTTGTTCTCATGTAGTTATATAATGGAGAATTCTAAACTAACTTCAACCCTCTTGAACCTCAGACATTAATGATAAGTCAGAGGTGGATATATAAGTTTAATATATATCCAACTGGCAACGTTCTTAGCTTTATGCTTCGTGGTCTAGAGTATTGAATTCAAGATGTGTAAGTCACTCTGCTGATCATAGATTGGAGTCTGTGTGTTGCAGTCCTAGGACATAAGGAGGATTTGTCACAAATTGGGAACCTGTGAGAGCAGAGAATGGATGTGTTTGCACTTATATTGACTGCTGTGTGCTGTGTGAGTGCTTTATGGTGGAGCCATGTCGACGCGCATGCCGCATGCGTTCTTGAAGATGAGGCGCGTGCGCATTTTGTCAACCCTATTGGTTGAGGGAGCTTGGAGTGCCTGCATAGTACATGTACCTGAGCGCGACTTGCATGAGCCTGGTGTCACCTCAGAAAATGGCTGTAGCCGAATTAGTCTGTACAAAAGTGGTCTTACAAAAACTTCATGTTTATGTACCTGTACATGTATGTACATGTATGTTTGGCCTGAATTTCCACACTAACTTGAACATAGTATCATGTACCGGGTTGTTGAATGGTATAATTGACATCCTATGAAACCAGTCCATGATAATAACTCGTAATATTACTCATGTAGGATTGAGATTTCTTTTGTCGTTCCCAGAATTTCCCATTGTGTTTTATGTTGTAATTCATGTGATACAAAAGACACGGGAGCATATAACTGTATGGCATGTAGGTGTATATTTTGCCTTGAATATATAGAATACCTACACTTTCCTTTTACTGACTAAATTAAATACTTCTGAATTGGTTCATTTTGTCTTAATTGCAGAATGGCAGAGCCAGAGGTGGTGCATTCAGGCCAGATGTAGTGACTCCAATGACCTACAGCGACATATCAAGCTGTACACAAACATTCACTAATTCTAGTGTTAGGGAATGCCACTTAGACAGCCAGACAAGTCTAGGTACCAGACTGTGTCGTGCTAGCGCTGTGCCGTCCATGGTTGCATGTAAGGCTTATTGTACTGAAGTCCCTACACCTAAGCCAGCCAGTCATCCAAACCCTGGCAATAAAGAACTCATAGACAAAACCAATGCATTGATGGACAAAAATCTGGAGGAGTTGATATCAGAGCATGATTGGTATTAGTGAATGATACACCCTCCATTCAAATGCTAAGGTTTGTATTGCAACATAGTTTTCAGTTCAATTTTCAATAATTCAAGTCATATCTGACTTGAACTCTTGATAGTCCAAGTCAATTGTTCTGATGTCAGTCAAAATGTAATCCAGCTGATACTAAGTGAATATTGTACATTTTAGATGTGAGCCTGTATTCACTAGTATACAAATAAGGAATGTTTAGGAGTGCAATGGTAAGAATAATTTCATGTGGTGACGATGGAAAGTTCCATTTCACGAGACGAAACCGAGTGGAATGAAACATCCCATCTATTTTCAATGAACTTACTCTTTCCATTGCACGAATGTGAAACATTCATTATTGGTTTTGTACACCTGAATAAATCCCCATCATCTGATTGGTAACTTGTAAACTGGTATACAGCATCAGAGCCACCTGAGTGCAGCCAATAGTGAGGCCGTGCAAAGGAAGTTCTGTTTACAGTGGAATGGAACTTCTATTTTTGCGGTGCAGCCGCGCTGTGCGTCAGGATGAATAATTCAATGATGCGATCAATAACTCACCAATCAGATGTAGAGGATTTATTCAGGCGTTGTGTATAGTACATGTGCAACGTAGGCCAAGTTCGCGCAAGGACTGTAGTTAACCATAGTTCGACTAACGCTTGCCCGAACTCTGCCTAGTCGACGGTGGTTGACTACGCTAGTCGACTATTTGGAACCAGCCTACTGGGGTTGGTTGCTTTGCTGGTAACCAATAGCCGCGCGCATTCATAACGCTAGCAGAGAGCCAGGATCCAGAAGTTTTGCGATGACATTTTGACCAGCGTTTGACTAGAGACGTTCGTACGTTGCTATCAGTGCGCAGGCTTAAGGTACGTCACAAATCAACCACTAGTCGACTAATGGTCCTTGCCCGAACTTGGCCCTAACTGCAGCCATAATAAATGCCTCTTGATCATAAGTATCATCCTAGCACATGCACTTTGACTAACATAAAATTCTCTGCACTGAAATAGCTGTACATAAAGTTAATTTATTAGTCCCTGCTTGGGATGCTTGCATCATATTGTTGGCTGATGTTTTTTATTTGTGAAAAGGTTTGTGTTTCATTTGG
Organism: Patiria pectinifera; assembly: GCA_029964075.1. NCBI lineage: Eukaryota > Metazoa > Echinodermata > Asteroidea > Valvatida > Asterinidae > Patiria > Patiria pectinifera. The sequence continues at coordinate 4,646,578 of CM057136.1, read as the reverse complement.
AGGATTAGATTGAATATAAGGCCAGTTGGGATGTTTGTAAGCGCATTGGTGTATTTGTCACCAAGTGAAACTCGTATTCTGAATTGTACTCAATATGTCTCAGAGAAATATGGAAAGCATGACAGCTATTGCCCATGCCTTCCTAAACTATGGCTAAGATTGAGCACAATTCAACTTGTTACAGGTTTGCACATTGAATTATGACCAAAGTAAGGCACAAAACTGATGAGGAAAGATACTTTTATTGGCAGTCATTTGTATTCTATTGTGTGTGGATATTTGGATTAACGGTCCCCATTCGGTCAATGTATTAGCCACACTTGGTCAGAAATGATTAAACAAAGCTTAGGTGTGCATTAATGCAAGGTCCCTTGTTGGATTTAAATATACATTCATTACAAGTAATATCATGTAAAGATTAGTCTTGTCAATTTAGGCCCAATTTCCTGAGGTTCAATGGTTGCATCAGAGTGTGCCCAAATAATTTTGCTGAAATTTTGGTTTTAAAAAGTACATGTATATTTTTTAAGGAACAGTCGATTTATGTGTATATTTGAACTTTATACCACAGGTATAGTTTGTTATTGAAAATCTTACAAATGTTTGTACTAAATGGTTAACTTTTTGAATTCATGCAAAATTCAAATTTAATTCCCTATTATTTTTAATATAACTTTTTAGCATAAATTAACTGTTAAAAAAATAATAATTTATGAATTTTGTTATTTCCTTGGAATATTGGCCTTGGTCTGTTTTGAGGTACTCAAAGTCTAGACGTGGTGGAGTGAGCATTTTCGTACCATTTGTACTTTTTCAGGACCAGTAGATAGCAGTTTGCAGTTACATGAATGAAAACGAATGAAAAGAACTCTCTCTTTTCTTTTGTTTTCTGAAAATTACCATTATTAAACTGAAATTATACATTGACAAGATAAGTTATGCTTTTGAACAAAAGTCTAAATTGTTTAGCACCAATGTTTTATGACCTCTATGTTGTAGTCTAGTACTTAAGTGAAGTGACTTGACTCAAGTTTGATTGAGTCGTGACTTGCATTGACTACTTTCTTGTTCCTACTTCATGTCATATTGTTAGCTGGCTTGCACTTGCAAGGCATGCAGGTGCATGTCATGGAGTACCGGAGTAAATACGTCACACGCACAAAATGTGTGTGAAAGACATTAGCACGTGATTCAGCCTGTGAACCAACGCACGCGCGTACTCCATTCGTTTGCACTACACTTTCTGGTTCTAAATGACGTCACACTTCGGTACTCCATAGCAGGGCCCCCTAGTACGGTGTCATACTATCATTGCAGAATTTAATCTCAGTTTGTTATGCGTGTGCTAACTAAAATAGCACGATGTCAAGATGCCTGACTTGAATCGACTCAAGCAAAACTTTGCCTCAACATCATTGCACAATTTCAACAAGGCAGACGCACATGACCTTGTTGGCCTAATGACTGACTCAAGTCACTGCCTTAGAATGACTCAACTTGATTCAAGTCAATTACATCAGTGGCCTGTTACAAAACTTATAGTCAGTAACTAGACTATAATGCAGGGGCCATATTCATGAAACCTTACTATCTTAGCAGCCAACTAGGCCTTAGTAGGATACTAAAATGCCTAGTAGTCTACTATGGAGTTGACAACTAAATTGTTATTCATGAAACCTTACTAAGAACCTTGCTATTAAACTAGTTACATACTAGGGGAATTTAGTTGCATACCTGAGTAACTGGAATTGGGTGCTGTGGATGGAGTGGGCATGTATGGAATGTGATGACAACACATACAGGTGTATTAGGCTAATCCATATCCAGCACTTGCGTGGATTAGCAAAAAAAGAAGGAAAAAATTGTGTAATGCAAATAAGTGAATCAACATCAAATTCTCTAGCAATTGCATATAAAGTAAAAAGGGCAAGGAAGGCAAATTATTCTCAAGAAGAGTTCTAACTCTTTATGGCAGACAAGTATGAGGAATTAAGCATAAGGATGCAAACACTAACAAGAAAAAGAAAGATGCATGGGCGGCTATTCTCAGCCAACACCGTGCAAGATTTCCACAGGTTGAAAGATCATTGGATGATTTAAAAATGAGATTATCCAAATTAAACTCCGAGTCAAGAGAATGCCTGTCAAGTATGAGGAAGTCCAAGAAGGCAACCGGAGGGGGAAAGCCACCTAAAAAGCCAAGTATGGCACAACAAAAAATGATATAGTTGCTAACTAGTGACTTAAAGTTGTCCTGGATCTACACTAACTCTAGTAAGCAACACAGAATGTAACTAGCATTAGCAATGTTTCATGAAGACCAATTAGTTACCAACTAGGCGAAGTAAGCAATTACATGCCTTTTAGTAGCCAACTAGGCTAAGTAAGGTTGGCTGCTGAGTTAGTAAGGTTTCATGAATATGGCCGCAGGTCCATAGCCGTGGCTGGGGTGGGTGCTGAGCCACCTATTTCATGTGGTCTAATTTTTAGCTGTCCATTTTGAATCTTTATTAACAAAATTCCTTCATGCTTGGATAATATTTTTCCAACAGAACGTTTTACTTAAATTTAAATGTGTCATTTGATAAAAAAAATATCCAGACATTGGTTGAATGCATACATGGTCTAACACTAATTTTTTTTCAGATTTAATTTAAAAAAAGCCCTAACAGGATGCACTCCTCAGACCCGTCTGGCTATGGTCCTGCATGATGTCCTAATACATGTAGCTTTGCTAATTGCATAGGGCTGAAATTTAATCTCGCTCTGAAATGCCAAATTAATTTTTCTAACTACAACATTTTGTATCGGTGATTCTTGAATTTATATTTTATAGACACAGTACGTTGAATAATTTTTTTCATGGAAACTGGTTGCTTTGGCAATTATAATAGGCTTTAGAGTACTTTGGTTTTTGCTAGATGTTTTAGCCTCAAAGGGAATTGTAATAAATATTTAAATAAGTAAAATAAAGTGAAATTTGAAATGTGCTGGAATTTGAGTTCATTCTTCATGCCTTTGTACAATGTAAAGTTTCTAAATTTTAATGTCTTCTGAAATCCAACAGCCAACAGACTAGACATAACGTGCCATTTTGTCGATATTGGATTGATACTTGGTAGTGAAAGTATATACACATATCAAGTTTCTTTAAAGAGGTTGTGGAATGCTCGAAGACATTTCCGTCATTTTTCGGGTATATGTAGCTTAAGGTGTGATGAAAAAAAAACGACTATTGTTTCTGTCATGAAATGAGTACAAAAGGTACTTTTGAGAGCTGTTTTTCAGGTCCAGTTTCGACCGGAACGTGCAACTGTGTAAAAGTCGTCGTTGCGGGCAGCAAACAAAACACAGTAAATCGTGACGTAATAAACAGGACTCGTGTATGCTACTGTGCATCATCAGAAAAATGACGGAAATGTCTTCGAGCATTCCACAACCTCTTTAAGACATGAAATCAATGCCAGTCACAGACTTACAGGAGTCCTACAGCTATTACATGTAGTGATTTAAAACAAAGTTGAACATTCCTGAAGCCCACATCATTGTGAAATATTTGAAACGTATCTTTAAAAATGAGTGATGTACTTTTGGTCATTGACTCGAATTGAATTGGTTCTACTGGGTGTTACCGTGTATGCAAACAGAAATTGAAAATGGATTGGTATGTTTAAAATATGATCTTTGGAGGGGGGGGGGAACTTAAGATTAAAATTTGATTTTGATTTCTTATACACTAAACATGAATTGACTGCTTTGACTGAAATATGCTGAGTGTCTTAAATTGAATGCTGTACTAATTACAGATGGAGGACAGTTATAATTTGCCTTAAATTAAAGCAACCCCTCATTGACATCTGATTAATTAATCCAATATACACCAATTCAATATTGGGTTTGCCCTTCAACGATGTATTATAAACCAGTCCATCTCAAATTGAAATAAGTGAAAATCCACTTGAATGTCTGCGGACGTGTCTGTCGCAAAGTATTTGCCTTAGTGAAATATACAGGAGGGATCAAGAAAAAAAGGTCATCCCACAATAATAGATCTGTATGTTAAAATTATGATGTTGAACACTCATCAGTGGAGTTGCATCTGAAGCAGGACATCCTGAAAAAAAAGGGTTTATATTGTATTATATAACACCCAAGTAAATCCTCGTCATTTGATTGGAGGATTGTAGGCCACGCGGCATACATTAATTGAAGCATTGCACGGCTTTTGTCATACCCGTGCATTTTTATTTGCATTCACCGTGCATTTTCATCCAACCCTTTTGATCTATTGCACGTTGCGCGCACCCTAAGACGCGCAGCGGCCTGGCACTATACGATCTTTTCACATAGATGGGGATGGGGGTTGACCAAAATATTCGTGTCTGCCCCGATTACATCACTGCCCCGGCTCAGGAGCAGGTCTCTGGTGCATGCCCGGGTGTAATTACGTAGCTGGAGGAATTTGTGGCTAGATAGATTGAAGATGGTGGGAACTTGAATTTGAAGTGAGTACAAATGTAGAGATTTATGATTAAAAATGTAATGCAATTTATGTTATCAAGACCAATTGGACAGACATATTTTTGTGGCTTCTGAAAAAGTTGATATGGATCAAGGAATAATCATTAATGCTAAAATGCTTCAATTCCTTATTGCGAAAACAGTTATTAAACTCAATCCCCGACACTCAGTAAAAACTTATCCACACATAAAATCAAACACGATGCACAACATGTCAGAGCAGATAATTCAATTTAATAATCAGATGAAAGGGTGGTCTTTTGTACTCAAATAAATAAATATGTACAAAATATACTACAGTTTGCGCAGCACTGACAGTTAAACATAATACTCCGTGTCCATGTAGTGGAGTGCTTTGATCAATTTTGAACAGGCACCCACCACCATTATCTCGATCGTCACAATATTGCAGAGATACTACAATTTGATGTTGAGTAATTTGGATGGCAACTTGCATTAACACCGTGCTTTTAATTGAAGGAAACAAAAATAGCATCCAAGATGAAAACGGGGAGTATATCAACCTCTTACCCCACACACCCCAATAACGATCATGGATCATCCATGTAGTAATGAAAATAATCAAAAATAGGAGAAGTTCAACAATTGCTTTATGACAGTATAAAATAAAATTGATATGAAAGATGTACAAACTACTACAGAAAATAAATGACATAACTTTGGCATACTTTATGTGTGAGCTCTGATTTCTGTTCATGTTAATGCTAAATGCAATCCCTAGTTGAGATGCTATACATGTACTTTGTTAATGGGTACATTGTTGTATTGGTTTGGACAGAACTGCAGAAATACTTTGTCCCTTTCATACCACACAATAAAGATTGATAAACCTGCTGCTTCATGCTTTCTGTCCATACCTGTTGTACATGTATTTGATTGTGTCATTACGCAGTCCAGCAAGACATGGTTACTAACTTGGCCAATTTACTATATTCATGGACCTTCAAAACATTTCCACAATATGGCCACTTGCAACGGTTGAGTTATGCCATTCTAGCACTCGTTCATGTATTTTTGTGGACAAGTTACGTTGATGTATGAACAACAAAGTTACTCTGTAAAAATGGCCTGACATATGACAGTTGTGTGTGTCAGCTGTAAACTGAAAGAGACCAAACCTTGGGAGTAACGCTGATGACCCAGCATGAAAGATACTCATGACGGGGTCTACCCGATGTTCCCCAATACCTATGTTCCCCGAAATCCTTAGGATTAGGGCTAGGGTTAGTGTTAGGATAAAAATTTTGGGGAACATCGATATTCATGATATTGGGGAACATAGCTATTGGGGAACATAGGTATGCACCCCTCATGACTTGTAGTGTGACTTTATGAACAATTATGTTTAGTACACACAAAGTGCAGTGTATTAGGAATCTGCCCATAGTATTTACATGGTCTCAATTCTGACTCAATACGTTTGGTAGACCGATGTCATTGGCTTCTTTCTCTCCAAATGTGAGGTCTCATTTTGATTTCGGTATGTTGCCGAGTTCTGTTATGATTCAAAGAATCTATCGTATCTTATTGACATTATTTGAATTGTATAATATTGGGTTTTGCCCTTCACTGATGTAATTCCGGTTTTCTTTCAAATTCGCGATTAAATTTGACAGCAATTTGTATTAATGGCCGTATCAGATCTACAGTATAATGTAGACATGATGAACCTCATGACAGACGACTGCATGTGATCCAGTGTTTTGATTTATCCTCAGAATAGTACATTAGGATATATATCAGAATCACAGCATGTTGTACATATATAAACCTCATGACGGGCTGTGACATAAACCTCAATTTCATTAAGGACGTAGCATCTGAATTACCTCATGAAAGATCACATGCTAACCTCAATGTACACATTGACCACACTCTCTTTCCACACTGGCGCAATGAAACAATCAAATATTCAGTTTCCCAGAACGCAGATTAAAAGTAGTTACACAAATTAAAATAACAATTTCTGAAGAAACAATTTTTGCAATGTGGTTAGTACATACAGAAACATTAAAATTTCAAAATGTGTCAGAAAGCCTCAATCACAAAATTTTGAATAAAATGAGAAAAATGTCACTCAATACTATTCATATACCCATAGTTATACAAACTGCCTCATACGTGACTACTGTAGAACCTTTAATATGATTGAAGTACTTCAAACTTTACTGTGCACAATTCCATCAAGAAAAATCTACTTTCTTCAAATGTCCATGAATACAGACCTAGCAGAAAACAACAGTAAAAATATGTGAATATCAAAGACAAGAAGAATTGTAAATAACTGAGCTATTGGTGTAGGTCATCCTATGTACATGTACTGTTTTATTAATTTCTTTCCTTGTTTAAGTAGCATTTGGCAAAATGATTTTGAGAATATCCACTATTCCCACACTGATCCTATTGCTTCTGGAGATGTAATGACAGGGTACTGCTTTCAAACAACCTTTTTTTCACCGCAAAACTACGATTCACACCCAATACACACTGACATATTAATCATGCAGTCACCAAAAGCACAAATGGCAAGAAAATAGAAAATAACGGCAAACTGCTGCCAATCCTTAGGGCCTTTGGGAAGAATGAGGCTGCTCAGCCATAGTCATTATGATCACCAAATCAGTACCAAATTGTAGGACTAGTTTCAAGGCAAAAGGTCTATCTAATTTCATGAAAACGAATTAAAATGGTTTTCTACTTCGGGAAACCTTTCACCCATGTTTTCTTTAAGAAATTGACTTGTTTGGAACCCAGAAAGATTACTGTTGCAAAGTACAGTACTATCCATGTACTCCCATAGGGATGAACAATGGGTGGACAAAAATGAAACTAATTATAACAATTCCTTCCAAATTATGACATCATGATCCCTGTAACCAACACCTTCTTTCCCAAATCAGCTCCACCAAAATCAGAACAATGACACTATATACTGACTGTCTGTACTATGCAGTGTGCCTAAAAAAAAATGCAAACAAAATATAACGGAATGCCAGACGTAGAATGCGAAACCAACATAGACAATATAGGTGTGGTTTGAAAGATACGCCTTTCCACTTTTTAACGAAACATCAAACGTCCAAATCTGATAATTTTGGTGAGAGTTCTGAGTAATTTTCCAAGAGAGGTCAAATTGACCATGAGACCAAGTTTTCAATTTTAGGCAAATCTTGCAAACAGTTTGTAAACATGTTTACCAGCTAAACGCACATGTCCACCGGCTAAACGCACATGTCCAATTCCTAAACATCAATTTTCAATGGCTGACAATCCGTCCTCATGCTAAAAATGTTTAGCATGTAAACATGTTTACAAACTAATAGCCAGAAAGTGTTTAGAATTGTGTTTACTTGCTAAACACATTTTTTTGTAAGCCAGGCAATTATCCACACAGAGGCAATTAGGCTACCTTTTTCCCAATGCCTGAACTTGGTCCCATGGTCAATTTGACCTCTCTTGGAAAATTACTCATAACTCTGTCAAAAATTATCAGATTTGGACGTTTGATGTCTCGTTTTAAAGTGGAAAGGCATATCTTTCAAACCATACCTATATTATCTATGTTGGTTACACGTTCTACGTCCGGCATTCTGTTATATTTTGTTTGCATTTTTTTGAGACGCAGTGTAGTAGGCATGAGTGCATAGTGCATTCAGTTGCCAGTTAGAGAATATTTGTAAGGTTGTGTGATAAGCTACCAGATCTTGAACCTTAAAAGGTATTCAACGATCCATGAAAAAAAGCTGCTTTAAAGAATATGTTCATTAAACACATCATTGAAAACAAATATGTCTGGTAGTGGTTATCTACTTCAACAACTATTGAAATTGAAAATGGTGGTTATGCCACACCCCTTGGAGACAGTCTGGTGAATTGTAATGGGTTATGGTATCTAATGCTAGGTTTAACCAACCTTCCTGAAAATGTGGATTTATTTTGTTTTGTCTGTGATCTTTGCTAACCTATAAGATACCAATTCTTTTACACATATGAGTAGCAATAAAGCTAAGGTTTAGGAATTTGTCTAGGCTCACCCCACAGGCAATCATTATGCACTATCTCTTTCAGTAATAGTAAATTCAACCACTTCATAAAACAGCATTGTGATCCAATAAGTGTACCATTATGTCAACACTCTCCATATAGAAAAATTAAGTATGCATTAAAAATAGCACAAATGCAAAATCCATTCCCTAGTGAGTGACTGAGATTCTGAGTCAATTCCAACCACTAACCAAATCGCTGAATCCACTCAAACTGCTCTAAGAATTTCAACTTGAAAATTTAAATATTCTAACTACCTTTTTTAGGTCATCAATATTCAAAGGAAATGTTTGCTATAAGTGACTTTTGATTTTACATTTAAATCCTATCCCTAAATGTAGCATGCGACCATACTTTGACCCACATCACAGAATACTTTGCCTACTTTACTTGTTTCACAATTATGAATACAAATTTGTTCAATATATCTGAAAAAGTGCTACATTGTATTCTATGCAAATGGTTACGTCTAGAATAGCAAATTGAAATGCTAAAGTGAAAAAAGTATGTAAAAGGTGTAATACATCAGTATTTTCTAACTATATGCAAAGAGTACTTTTTTCAAAAGTAAATCTATTGTTAGATCATCAAAGCCTTTTGAGTGACTTCACCAATGGCAATCAATAGGCTTGGTCATGTGATCATCTAACCATGTCCTCATTGGTCACCTGGGTTTTAACATGATCAAAATGAGGGTTTCTGATTCATACTAAAACAATCAAATACCTATCTGACTAGAATTCAAGTTGTAAGAACATTTCAACATGATGTCAAGCGATTGAACAGTCTTTCTTTCATCAAAAATCTTAACGGATGAAAGTGTCTACAGAGAAGAAAAATAGAAAAATAAAAGGCCATATGTTATTGTATTACAATGTAATACTGATTCTCTTGGCAACACTATCCTAGTGCCATCAATACCTCATCGTATCTATGCGAGTCTAAGTTAGGAGGATTTGTATTTGGATCCTAGTCTTGGTCAATGCGTTCATCGCTATTGTCTGTTGTGGTATCTGGCCGCTAACAAACACTAGCTGTGCGCCATTCATACATGCACTGTTTGAAGCACGAACAGCATCCTCAAACGGCTACCTCATGTGGCTACAATATGCAAATCAGTTGGTAAAGAATGAACGCCTTGGGACCTTGGGACAATGGATTGCGTTGGCTTATCTTCTTCTTTATTTTGTCACTTGTTTTTGGGTGATGACCTCGTATGCAAATACAGATGAGATTATTATTCAGTACTTACTCATGGATGCTCATGTTTTTACATGGACGAGAGCTGGATAGTGTGGCTACATTCTCCAACATGTTTGGAGTCTGCAGACTAAATATAACTGGATGTAAATCCGCAACATAATCAAGAAAAAGGCCAACACGATCCTTCACCAACCGATTTGCATTTTGAAGCCCTGTGAGGTCACTGTTTGCGCTTCATACATACAGTGCTTAGTTAGTGGCCAGACACCCTCATGGACACTACTGACAAACGCTTTGACCAAGGCTAGTTGGATCCTAGCAAAATCTTTCTCTAAAGCTTCAATGATGGACCCAAGAACCCAAGCCAGCCATCACGTCACAACTGCAGTATTTGTTGCTAGATATTTGTAACTGTGTAAATTGTGAATGAAACAATAATGACCCCCCCCCAAGCCCACGAGTGAAACAAATGGTGGGACAATCTGGCTGAAGACGGATGAAGCTTTTGTCAAACACCTGTCACACATGCATCATGAAACTAGTCTACACTATTTGGAAAATATCAACCGCAATATATTATCCCTCACATCTCCTAATCCAAAATCTGGTCTACAGGTAAAAATAAGTGTCTCTAAAACCCTATAGTCTTGATAAGAGTTGATGCCCGTGCAAGACAAGCAATTTTGCCCAATTAATAACTGGTACACGGTCAACTCACGTCCCACACTACAACTCAGTAGCACTCTCCCAGATAATCATCAACTGACATCAAATAATCATTGTCACACTGGATTGCTAGGCCCGTTGTATCATCACAAAAAGAATGTGTTTCTATCCAAAGGACTGTACAAAACCTAAGAATGTGAATACTGTCAATAACAGGGCAGGTAAACATGATGACAAACTTGTAGCTAGGAAGTTCCTCACACTATCCCAATCAATAATGCGTACATCTGTCAATAACACATGTAAGCGTTATTTCAACAAACAAATACGATCCAAGTAGTTGACTATGAAATGTATGATGCAGACAAGGACAAGTAATTAGAAACAATCTGACATTAGATATTAACCTGTCTAAATAGGGCGAGTCTCTGGTCATTGTGACATATAGTTAGTCCCATAGCAAATGATATTGAAGAGCCCAGACTGAGCTTAACTATGACCGCTTGTTCTCCTGCTAACAGGAAGACCTATCAAAGCAAGATCTAAATACGACAAAGATGACAAACAATGTTTACATCACTTTTACCCTATCACACATCGAGCAACTCTAAAAGATTTGAAGAAATGTTATCAAAAGAAGTTTGCCTGCAGCAATTAATACACTTAGCTGCAGCTTAGTGGTGACAACACCATCTTGAAATGAACACACTCTCCTCTGACTTGAGTGAATTGAGTAAAACATGTCTAGTTAAGTGCATAGTTAGGGTACAATCTGTGAAATCATCAACCATCAAAACTTAAGTTTATTGCTGAGAGCATTTACAATCATTATTCATAGATACCATGTAATTTGACAACAGGATATAACCTGAACACACATTTGTCTAAAATCATCACTTTGTCCATTTGGGTATCTCATCCCAAATGAATATGCAGTGTGGCTGTCTTCCTTTATATGCTTACAATCAACGACATACTTGGACAATGACAAATTAGCTTTACACCGTACATTCATGCTATGAGTACATTTGTGATCTGTCTAGGATTCTAGTCTTATCTTCACTGATATTTGTTGAAAAAGAATGTACCTGATTTCATGTTAGAACACACTGCTACTTTGACAAATGACGTCTGAATTCAGCTGAGGCAGAAAACACACAGCATGTGGCACAATATGCTGTGGTTGTTTCTGATAATCCCTTTTGACAATATATTTTTAAAATGTTCTGCTCAAAAGGCAGATTGAAGTGCTAATTGTTGACAATATGTAAGTTCATTCCATCATAATGACACTACCAACTTGCTGACTATCTTGAATCTTCTAGTGCAATAACCACTGGACAGACTGACTTGAGTTTCTCACTTCCTTTCATTACTGAATTCTTCATGTTTCCTAAGCTTCAGCATCAATGACACAAATGTATAAAAAAAAAGCATGTCAGATAAAGTCATTTAACACTGACATTTTAGCTACAAACTCAAGTCTAAAATTGCAAATTTGCTCATGTCCTTTAAACTTCTATTTTTCTGTTAGTTTAATACCTTAGATCGGTACCTGAGTTCTCTTTCTTACTTATACCTCTATACCTATACAAGAGAGTGCCTTTATTTATTTTCCAAAATGTAGAAATAAGCTCAAGTATCTCACCTGGTTCAATGTTTTTCATGTTGTTATTTATGTCTGTGAATAAGCAAAGTATGATCAATCACAAATAAACAAACAACCTAATTCCTCAAACCCTAGAATAAATGAAATTATGTCTAATTGGTTCATTCCCTAGATTGCGATATACATTCACTTGATGACAATACAATGAGTTTTTTTGGAACAAAAAGTTAGTTGATGAGTTTGATCAGGGGAGTCAGGTTGGCATAGCGGTACTAGCCTTGCCTTCCACTGCTGCGACCCGGGTTCCAATCCTGCCTGTGGTCAACATGTGATTAGGTCTGTCAGTCCCTACCGGACTCCACACATTTTCTCCAGAAATTGTTTTCTGGGGTTTTCCTCCTACATTTAAACCTGAAATTTCCTTTCTCATCTTCCCCCAAGGGACCTCACTGTAAGTAAGTGGAGAGACCTTAATTTGTGGGCTATCCCAACTGAATGCCCAATAGTGAGTCAGTCCAACACATAGCTGTGTTTGTATTGCACTTCAGTTAATAACACCAAGATAATGATCTGTGGGTAGCAGAATGCTTCTGGTCTATACTACCACAGGTTACAGCCACATCAGAAATGGGGCTGAAATTCATCAGAGAATCCACTGAATCTGAATAGCATGCCAAGACCCACCTCTCAGCATGCACTATCACAACTTGTTACTTTCATACCGTAAGCCTAGGTCAGCACTCATTATAAAATTCACATTTAGCATACAAAAATCTGTCTGTGTCAACACAATTATCCTATGCACAAAAAACACCACAAATAAAAACAAGTAGGTGTTTATGAAACAGTAAAAAGTACAACAGACAAAATTATACAGGAACTAAACAACAAGACCACACTGACTTAAGCACAAGTTAATGTCATAGACATGTGGGTAGACCGCTCTAACTTCTTTTTGTTACAAGATAGTGTGTTGCCATGATTCATATGCACAGCAAAACCAAGGCATGCCTTACTTCACGTAACTGCCATCAGCAATTGGACAGTAGGCCTTAATTTCACTGCTGCATTTGACAGATAAAAAGGATGGCAACATCAACCCAAGTGTATCAGTGTGAATACTGACAACATCAAGATTCAAATGGCAGAGGTTTATGTTTACCACCCATGTAAAAGGCAATGTCTGGGATAAAGTAACTGTTATTCAAATAGGACCTATGATTCATTCACCCGACAGCTTCTGAGTACTGTGAGATTATCTAGAAAACAATGTCACGTGGAATATTGTTCTTCATATGGCATGTCCGCATGGGCAATAGACTGATCTTAGCCTTGCCCTATGGTGTAGTGACCGATCACAGCTGCGATTAAAGGTACATTCCATCATTTGCAGCTATCCAAAAAGTAACTGACAACATTATTGTTGAAAAGCATACTTGGTTTAAAGATAGTAATGGCACTAAACTCCCAGTGAAATTATTCTTTCTGGCATGCTGTCATTTTGAAGAAAACAATGAAAGAAGATCATTTCCAAAAATGCGTCTAAAGACGTTTCTTTTAAAATTTCCATTAGTAATTCGTTTTTTTTTTACTTGGTAACTGGTGCGCGAAGCATTGACACAACGCACACGTACTTGCCAAAATTCCTCTTTTCAGTGGGTGGCATCGCGTAGCTGCAATTGGCTGAATGAGAACGTGTCCCAGATGCTGATCTGGGTGCAATTCAAAACATGACTTGGCAACTTTTAAAATAAAATCCAGATCCTAGAATAGGATCATATCATCGGAAAATACAACGTTTCACTGAGCTAAAACTTATCAGGTTAGTTGTTAAGCACCCTTCTTCAGATTTTGAGCACTTTTGTTGCTTCAAACGAAAAAAATGCACAAATGAGAAATGATGTACTCTACGTTTAATGTCTGACATACATGCACAAAAATCCAAAATGCATGGATACATATTGTGTGTGTGACGCATGTGTCTGGAACATGTAGTGTACATGACATTTGAGAGGCAATGTGTTGTTGGCCACATGTGTGCAATGGGCAGTGCCTAATAGATGAGTCTATTATGGACCAACCTACATGCCATAGACTTTCTGTGTAATTAATTCACACTCAACGACTGGCTCACAGTCTGCCTAACTATATATCAAACCTCACAGTACATTGGTTGCTGTTTGCTGATGCTGATGCTCATAGAACACATACTTATGTAATGGAAAATGGAAATTTAATTGCTGCAACTTCACAGTCACTTCCTTTTTGTACCGACGTGAAGCCTGTTGATGGCATCACAGACCAATAGGATTTGTGATGTGCAGGGATTCACATTTGTCCATATACACATGTAGTTGCCTGTAGACCATAACTGTATATTTGTAATTATACTAAGATTAACTCTGGTTCACCATTACTTATAACCAATCCATACTTGTCAGTACACTGTGTGCCAATGGAATATTATATCCAAAGAATTACTATTAATCGTGGAAAAGATCCAATGTTGGCAACCAAAATGTGTATAATTGTGAAGTGGATAACCAATGATCCAAAAGGATATCCATGGGGATCCCGACAATGTCAACATAATGTTTACTTTTCACTTGTATTACACAAACTACAAAACATGAACAACAAAAGTGTGATACAAATGTTATGAACCCCCCCTCCAAAAAAAGAAGAAATGTAGAAAGAAAGAAATATGTCAAAAAAACAAAAACAATTAGAAGTTTTAAATTCATCTCCGTTCATGAATCCTGAATATATTTTAACTTTAATTTCTGCAACCACAGCTTTCAAGAAAAACAGTGTCCAAACAATGAAATTGTAAAACCGTGGGGGTGATAGAATACTTGAACTGGAGCCAATATATTACTGTTATATTGTAGCACACGTTTGAGGGAACATTTATTTACATTTCGTACCTGTACAAATACATTTGAAAGGTGGAGAGAGTCTGAGAGACAGAGAAGTTGGCAGGACAACTTGCAGCCCTGAGAGTCCAGCCGATAAACCTCCAATACTGTAGAATGCACTGGGTGGGATGGACAAAGAAACCCACTCAGCTATCCACATCATAACTTGCACAGTCCCATAAATTAATCATAAAAACTATCCAACATTAAATTATATACATACATTTGACAATAAATTTATCACTAAATTTGTGAAACGGGAAAACAGTTTCACATTGAATACATTCCACAATAGGGCATACCAACTCCACCAAACCACACTATGCCATTTTGCAACTGTATAATATCCTGTATGTGTGTCTGGATTATGCTTCAAGTTGAGTGATACAAGCCTTTAAATTGACTTAAAATACTAAAATGGTGTTTCTAAAAGTACGAGGAAAAAGGTCCTTGGTTTACTAGAACTATGTCACAAGAATTCTAAATTGAGTAGGTAAAAATCTTGAAAAGGATGAATTGCGAACAGCATTGGTGTGAGCAGACTGCTGTATGACATCAATCTTTATTGCTTGGCTGGTCAGTCGTTGAGGATGGCATGGCTTCCGATTCATCGATATCTTTCTCATCTGATGAACTCTGCTCTTTTTTCTCAGTGACTGGTTGCTTATATTCCTGAGCAATACCCTTCCAGTGATCACGATTCTCCTTGCAACCCATCAGTAGTGGTGTTAACTTCTCTGACGTCTTAGATAGAGCCTACAATGTCAACAACATATCATTACACTCTTGATTATTTCCATTACACATGTTACAAAAATACAAGTGTAAACTCATTGCGCAAGACATCATAAGACAACCCCAATTTTAAGTTTAATTTTTGATAAAAAGTTTAATTCACTGCAACTTAACATTTTTACATATTTTTGAAAAGTCTGTCATCCTTGAACGGCCTGCACACAAGTTGTTTGTTGAGAATTCCAGAAACTCCAATGATTTCTCTGTAGCCAGAGATTGTTTATCCCTGTGTTCAAAAAGCCAGGAAAAATTGCATACATACATTTTGTGTTTAGTGAGTTGCTTTTAGGTTTGATGACAGTAATCCTCTTGGAATCAGGTCATTAGAAACATGTGAAAATCTCTGACGAGCCAATGCAAGCCCCAGGTAATAGCCATGAAACAGCCATAACCGATTTATTTCTTGATAAAGTGGTACTTCATGAGCACGTTATGATGTTCACAGCATGATTGTATCAACTGACTGTAACATTTTTCATAGCCCTGGCTATGGGGAACAGTGCACATGATTTTTTTTTCATTTGTGTCTACTAGTAGAACACCTACAAATTTTCACTTTAAGATTTGTCTCCTGAACCACAATAACGAAAGGGCAGACTTAGTCAAAGTTGAAATTTATGGGTTGGAAGACTGAAGAGATGGTTTCTCAAAAGCACAAAATACAACCCAAAACTTTATTTTGTTTGTTAAATTAATCTTTTTAGCCCTCAAATTAATCCATGAATGGTTGCTTTTAATACAATAATTGAAAACACTTTTTGATGTCCTGAATTTAGTTTTTTTTTTACCACTGGACATGGTTGAGAAAAGCAGAACATTTGTATGGTATATAGGTAATTAGGTACAGCACATCCAACCAACAACTTCAGATCGGCTTGAGGAATAAGATGCCAAACTCATTCATGACAAAGTGTCCATTACTTGACTGGTAGGTACAAACCACACTATGACCTAGATTGATTGTCTGGATATGACTGACATACCTCATACACAGGCATGCATATTGAGTCCACAAAGCCCACTTGCATCTTTGGTAGAAGATGTAACTTCTCTCTGTTCATCATGTCCTGTAAGAAAACATCACCAAGTCATTGCATTTCCTTTGGTTCTAAATACTGTTAGTCTGATGAGGCTTGTGACATGAGCCCCAAAACACCAGCACCCGATTTCACGAAGCACTGCGACGTGTCGCAACCCGAGTTACGATGCGTAACACGTGGCAACTTGCGACATGTTGTACGATCCATTTCACAAAACTTGCGATGTGTTGAACGCGTCGTAAGTTCCTTGACAATGGCTTAAAACACGTCGCAAGCGATGACGTGTCTAGTGGTCTTCGCAAAATAAGAAGCGTCCTATTCTCAGCCAGTTTTATGCCATAAACATTACATAAACGAGATTATAATACCGAGACAATGAGTGTAAAGCTTTAAATCGAAAATTCATTGAATAATTATGGATTAGCGTGGAATACTGTAGTTGAAATTTCAAAGGAGCTCGACAGTCCACTGAGAGCTTGTTTTCCTTGCATGACATGTCCGCCATTTTGTTTTACATTTTAAAAACTTTTTGAGAGATTTTACTACTTTTACTTGTTGAATATCAGATGACTATTTACTGTTAGCTGAAGAAATACACATAACAGTCACCAAGTTGTGCTATAAATACACCTACGACGCATCACACTTACGACGTGTATTGTGAAATGGATCGCAGGACGCGTCGCAGCTGCAGCACTGCGATGCGTCGTAAGCTACGATGAGCTTCATGAAATCGAGTACAGCTCTTAATTGTTCAGTAAAACCTAGATGGCACTGTGATGTTTGCTGGGGCTGGAACTGTAGGCTACATATCCCTATCAGCCATCATTGAGATGTGTGCTTTTGTTCCACAGGGATATAAATGAGCACTATGAGTAGACATCCTGGAAATTAATTGTCATTAGATTAGAATAACCGGAAAATACACCTCAAAATAGCCGTTGAATGCAAAGTGTCTGTACAGTACAAAACAGCAGAATGAACAGCTTTGTGGCTCAGACGGGGGTCAGGTCAGACAAACGTGCCCAGGAAGGGACAGGCATAGAACGCAGTAATGAACAAGCCTATCCAAACAGCTGACTAGATAACTCAGAAAAGAAAGCTACAAATGTTTTGTCTCGCACAGATGAAGGGGCATCATAGACCTGAATCCCTGTTTAAAGGACAAGTTGTGTACTAAAATTCTCTACACCAATAACCATCTAACATTACTCAAGGAAAAAAAGTTGTGGGGAGTGGGAGGGGGGTAAATCTGACCACAAGCGTAGATTTATGAATTCATGACAACTCTGATGAAGGTGTGGTAACATTAAAAGCACAATAATCCTGCTTGAGCAATCAGGTACGTATTCAAATGTTCCCATCATTATGTAAATAGAGCTGCCATGCACTCACTATTCTTATGGTTTTGTGAATTATGAGATACCGGGGTAACCTTGCCCATGTATCACGTTGCTGAAGATTTCTTACACATCTTAAGTTTTTAACCATCAGAAAACTATGCTGATTTCGTACAGTATAGGTTACATTGACTCTCTGCACAACAAAGGCAGTAGAGATGAAGATCGTGTACAAGTTGTCACATATTGTAGGTTTCAGGTTGGTTTCAAATATATGTACAAAATATAAGGTTAAACATGAACGCAACTCAAAAATAATATGATCTCCACATACCTCTGGCGTCTTATTGAACTGTTGCCTCTCTAGATCACCTTGCTCAAAGAACTCCCCAAAAATCAGCTGTGCAACCTGCAAATATCAATTTAACTATGGTTTACCAATTGCTCCTGACTATATTAGATATACCATGAGCGTGGGTGGGACATGGAATAATGTAGTGTGTCTGTGTCCCCCATGCCACGAGGCCTAAGGCCGAGTCACATGTGGGACACAGACGCACTACATTTTCCATGCTCCACAAGCTTGAGTGGGATGATTTATCTTAAAGCACATTGATGCACAGTTAAGATGGAATGTGCACATATTAATAACATTTTTTTCAGTGGTTATCCTATTACACGTACATGCAGTAGGAATACTGAGTACATCTTAGAATAGTGCAATACGCATTAAAGCTTGGTATATGGGATATTCTTATTTATATCAGAATCCAAGTAGTAAAAATAAATCAGCGTAATGCATACCTTTAGAGAAGTACCCGGATGACAATACAATATCGTTTTTGTTATTGCACAGACTTCCGGGCATTTTATGGTATTGACCCGCATTTCATTGGTTCCCGCTCAATGAAGAGATTAGAAATGCACAGTTGTCAACCAGTCAACGGAGCGAAGCTCGGTACTGTCGCACACGGAGTTGAGTACGCACTGTTTGTCAACTACAAAAATGGTAGCTACAAGCATTCGCAAGATTCGCTTCGTCAAGCAAAGAATAATCTACTCGCCTGCTTAGCAGGCGACTTCCTCCGCGCAGCTAGTGAGGCGACTTTGCCGCCTAAAGACTCGTACACATATATTGCAAACTGCAGTACTCAGCTACCCCATGCAATTTGGGCGATTCACAATGCAGAGCGCCACCAAGAGTTTGCCATGAAGAGTTCATTTTTCCCAGTTTATTGTGGGAGATGGTTGACAAATTCGCAACACGGGTCGCTTGTAATTGTCTGCGTTTCCGGTCAGTAGTTTCATAAGTGTATGATTCAAGTATTTGTTTGCCCTTTTCTTTGCTTTTCATCAATACGGTGTTTTTGTAAGGCGGCAGAACGCTATGCCCCAATCTATCACAAATTAGCTCAAGTTGTCTACTGACACTCATTCAACTGGGCCATTTTTTGTTGACCGTAAACTTGAAAATGGACTCTCCATGGCAAACTCTTGGTGGCGCACTGTATTGTGAATCGCCCGAATTGGCCCTTGATATCTGACACTCTACTGGTATGACTATGAAATGTCTGATCAGACATGTCAGCAGCTTGTTCTACTCATGTGCTTCATGTTAAACACGAGTCCGGTTGGTGGTTCTACATTAGCTTCTGAAACATATACCATGTTAACGGTTCCCAACTAATTAAATTGGATAAGTTTGCTAGCGTGATTTACCTCTTTTTGTACATCCCATGGCTTGGTGATAGCTGATACATCGGATGCAGTCATCATCATGCCTCGTAGTAAGTCCTTGTCATCATCATTACTCCAATCATCTTGACCTTCCTCAACAAGTCGAAAGAATTCCCCTCGGAACCTAGAAAAAGTAACTCATCCCAATGATTAACATGAACTCCAAACATATCGCTTTCACATAAAGGAATGAAGCCCTGCATAGTCATATAACCCACAATGAACAACCTGATTCAACGTTCACACAATTTGTTTATTCTTAGGAGCATTTGAAGTCTTTTCAACTTTAAGGACTTTTTGGAACATTGTTTTTGCAGGATTTTGGTACAGAGTTGTAATCACAGCAATTTAAGTCAGGTCACAATAAGTGAGTTCGGTATTCCAACTGCGCATGTGCACATCAAGATTTGCTGATTTTTCTTTCGGGATAAAAATTTCATCATACGCATGCAAAAGCACAGCGGGGTACCAGCACAATTGAAGAGATCATCGTGTTCTGCAGTGTAACATTTTGCCAAAAAAGTTTGGACAGCGAAGTGTTTTTAGGTGTCTTGTGTGTCAAAACTTTTGGGCGAACGAAAGTTCCATCTCTTTTTGATTGCACGAAAAGTTGCACAGAATGCAGACATAGTTACCACATCCCCTATAGCCTTGTGTGCATTTATTTGCTGCGGTTATCCTGAAAAAAAAAAATTGTTGAATCTTGCTGTGCATCAGACTATTTTGGAATACCGAAATGGCTTATTGTAAGTAACAGGTGATCACTGAAGACAAAGGAATGTCTTTGTCACAGACATTTGAATTTTTTTGTGGCTTGACTTGAGATTGATAGCCTTTGGAACTCTTATAATGTGCCAAACCACAGCACAGGAAATCATGTCATTTGATAACTGATGAAATTCCAATCATCAGTTATCACTAAAAGTCTCACTAAAATCATCACAAATTTAGTGAGAACACAAGCAAGCCCTTTTTCATGATAAATTATTGAAATAAAATTTCAATTGCAATTCTTTACACCATGGTTAATATTAGCACAAATTGAAACCAAACAAAATTAGTTTCGTATCTCATGAAACGTTTACCTTGTAAACACATTTGTACTAATGTACTAGCCAGGTTAACAAATAGTCTATGACTTGGTGAAATTTCAATCTAATCAAATGAACAGGAGGGTTGACAACGTGTGTGCAACAGTCACCAACCCTGGACAGAGAGGGAGATTACTCTTTAAAAAAGAAAGAACTGTATTTACTTGATGATTTGGTGTTTTCTGTAAGTTGACTTTACCACGAGGCTTGTTATGGAATATATGGCTAAAATAACAGATACAAACCGAGTCAAGCCGAGTGAAATATGCTGGGTCAAAATTGACAAACCGCAAAGCAGCTGCCATCTTGAGCCTGAAGCGTGCAAGTCATATGCTCCACAGTCTTCCTAAAACATCAAGAATTCATACAGCTTTGGAATTATAATACATGCATAACAACGCAGGTTAAATAGGTAAGATGAAGACTTACTTGAAGTAGAGTGCCAAGTCAGTGGCTAGAATAGCATGTTCTAAGAGGCGCATGACTTGACTGTAGTCTTCAGCACTCAGGTTCATGAAGATCTCATTGCCCTGAAACAAATCACAGTAGTTTAGACACCTATATGAAGCAACTTGCTACAAGTAATCAAGCAGTTCAATGTTAAAATGAGGTAATATTTGAAATAAATGTGATGCTTTGCTCTGATGAATCTCCAAAAACGGTCTGCAATTTTGCTGTTGGTACTTCCTCTTTTGTGAACAGATGATGTACGGATGGGATATGATACTGCTCACCTCAAAGGAATTGTTGCATGTATCCATGGAAACACATCACCTTTTAAAAGAAAATGACTTGTTTGGCGTCGCTTAACAACATAGGCACCTACAGGCACAGATTGCAGGCAAATGGCTGCATTTCTTAACATGTCGCCAATGAATATGTCATCAGAGTTGCTCTTTTAAGAAATCCCACTAAAGATTGTAATATCAAAGGATATTTATGCTTGACAGTAATGATTTCTGCTAGATTCTGTGTTCTGTTTGTTTTCATGGCTTGACACAGTCAGGCTGACAGATGGCCACACAGCATCCTGACCACACTGAACCCATGGATACATTGAGATGAAGTACATATTATAGTTTACCTTGCTGCTGAGGATCATGATACACTGGTCAAAATGATGATGCTCCATAGTTGAGGTTGAGTAGAGCTGGGCCAGTGGGGACTCGGACCTGTTACACAACCACAGACATATGTCAAAGTGATTGACAATTTTAATATCCGAGGACAAATTCAACGACAAAGTCTTTGTCATGACTGAATAAATAAAATTAGACCTCCAAGAACCATTAAATAAAGTGATAAACGTAACTTTGAAAAACACGTATGCTCATGCATCAAGCACCTTTCCCTTTCAGGTCCATACAACTTCTAATGTACACGTGAACTGTAAAAGTCATTGTTCGTGTTTTAAAGAGGTTGTGGAATGCTCGAAGACATTTCCGTCATTTTTCGGGTAATTGTAGCCTAAGGTGTGATGAAATAAAAACGACTATTGTTTCTGTCATGAAATGAGTACAAAAGGTACTTTTGAGAGCTGTTTTTCAGGTCCAGTTTCGACCCGAACGTGCAACTGTGTAAAAGTCGTCGTTGCGGGCAGCAAACAAAACACAGTAAATCGTGACGTAATAAACAGGACTCCCGATGCACAGTAGCATACACGAGTTTTTATTTCATCACACCTTAGGCTACATACACCCGAAAAATGACGGAAATGTCTTCGAGCATTCCACAACCTCTTTAATGGTTTTTTGTTTGTGTGTGTAAATTGTAATGGTGATTGTTGTCAAATAATTTGTTGATTTGGTGTTAAATAATTTATTATTTTGTTAAATCCATTGCAATTCAGTTTTTAACTGCGATAATGGATTGAAATAAACCAATATGAATGAATGAATTAATGAAAATGGTTAGTTTCAAAATTACGTCTCCAGTTGGCAAAGTGTCTTTAGAGTACTTTCTAAGTAAAGATCTTGTGATTTCTGCTTCAAGTAAAAACAAACAGGAAGAGAAATGAAGTTTGAGTGATGACTTACATAGACCCACTCGATACGTGTCAACTACTCACATGATCTGATAATTGTTAGTCGTTCCTCTGTGATCCAGGTCATGTGACAAGCAACCAACCATCAGCGCTAGACATTCCAGGTCAGACAGTATGTGACGCATACCTCCGTTCTATTCAGGACAGATCATATACACCCACAGGAAACTGAATTATTGGCAAGGATACTTTCACTTACATCCCAAGAAACAAAACCCAGAAGATGGTCCCATAACTTTTCAGCTGCCTTTCATAACCATTACTGAACATGGTAAAGTTTTCCAAACTTAGTATCAAAATAAGCACAGATCTTACCAATTTCAATAATAGTTTCATCTCTAGAATTGCCAACAAATGGATTGGTTTGAGTTGCTACATCTATATATTGGCTCTGAATTACACTCCGTAAGACACGAATTGTTGATATATCAGCTTTGTTAGTAACATTCATCATTTCTCAGGTCGTCGGATGTAGTCTTGAACAAATCAAGAGAGAATGTCATTGTTACCTGCATCATGTCTAAATGACATAATGTCAGGATGTCAAACTGAGCGATATATAAAATTAAAGAGCTGCATATGGTCCGTCTAATGCATAAACTACTAAGGAGTGAAAGAGTCCATGAGACTTGTTTTAAGGGACTTGTTCAGGCCATTTTTCTTAACAAATTGGATTACGGAATCACAGCCCCCCAAAAATTTAATTTTGAATTTTTTTATATTAAATCGCCACTTTTGATGGCCAAAACAACCCAACAAATGTCACCTTCCGAGTAGTAAACACAAGCTTTTGATTCACTTTTAAACACCATCCTGGGGTCGGGCCAAAATGGAGAAAGGATTTATCGTACATTACACGTAGCGCATTGCAACATGCTCGCTGCTAGATTGTATGTTCTGCGGCGCATGGCACTGGTTAAACTGGGTCACCAAGGCAGAGTGCAAGCAGAACAAATGGAAACCAGCTCCATCGATGCACTTATACTTTTCAAACTTTGGTGGCAAAATATTTAGGGAAAAAATGCCAAGCAAACATCGTTTGGAACGATATAAAATATGAAGGTTTTGCTAAGTATGCGAACATGACTTCTTCTGCCTAATGTATATAATTTGCATGTGTTTTCGCATTAGTTCGAGGTTTTAACGTTCATATTTGATAGGGTGGCACGTTGCATGCTGCACTTGATGTGTGGCCAGTTAACATGGCATTTTATGCTGCTAGCTGCTAGCTCATTGTCAGGGTGCATACAGTACAGACTCTATTTTCAGTGCTAAAGTTGCCTCTTTTCAGCTCAATATCATTGTTGATAAGTTTTGAGCACTAAAACTAGATTTCCTTTGAGCAGTTTCCTAACCAAATAAATACCGTGTCCAAATATTGGGTACACCATTATGAGCGTGCTGTAAAGGCTGCCTCCACACGTCGGGACCTGAACAATCTGTTATCCAAGTAATTAAACAAAAAACGGCCTCACCATTATTTGTATACATGTAGATGCTCAGAGTTGACAGTTTCTCACCTTGATCAATGCATACATAGTTTGTGTGACTGTGAAAGCATGGCGCCAATTATGGTATCTGACATTACGGTAGTTCTTCCTAACACTCAGCAGCCATCGACACAGGGTCTGTCAATAACAAACACAGATAGATGCATAACCAGGCTGCTTATGGCTTTGTTAACCACGCTAACCAAAACTTGATATTCACTACACTAAGCCCAATTTCATGACCCTGCTAAGCACACAATTTTCTGCTAACAGAGCCTTTGTCTATTTCACAGACACGTTAAGCAGTTAGCACGGTAAAAGGCACGCTGAACCCAAGAAAAGAATTGCCTAAATTAGTGATGTAACAATAGAAATCTCAATGTTGTGCATCTGTATAAGCCAGTTCAGTATTAGTCTAGGTCAAAGGTCATTGGGGATCAAATCGCTGACGTGATGTAACGCAGTGTTACGCAATGTCACACGAACGCCCGTTCTGCTTGTTATTAACATGCAAGCGTTGTGTGCCCATCTCCCTAAGCGTTCATGCGCCTTCGATGCGCATTTGATCATCCCGAATGACCCATGACCTATATCATGGCTTATTTACATCCACGCTGTGAAATACACATGTAGAACTAAAATTAGCACATTTTTCTCTAATAGTTAGCACAACTTTCTGCTAACTGTTAAGCAGTGTCATGAAAATAGGCCCTGGTAATGATACTGATAAATATCTGAAGTCACCAGCCAAAAAATGTAGATAGGACCTTAAGCTTGAGTCCTGGCTTCCTTATCACTGAGCAGTACACAGATATAACATGGTTTGAGGGATCGTCAATATTAGCTCCCTGTAGTATAGAAAGTTGAGAAACTAGTTCCTGAGGCAAACTAGTTTGTCAGTTTCCAATACCGACTAGCAGCTCGAACTAAACCATGTTATATTTGTGTTACTATACAGGGTGTATCAAAAAAAGGGTAATCCAAAAACAATGGGCACATATGTAAAAGTTAGTACATTTTACAATGTCAAAGTTGTTTCATCTTAAAGGGTAGTTCATTAGCTTTAAAGGGATACCTTAATTGCACATCTTTAGTCACAGCCGGCTGAGAACCATTGATTGCAAAACAAAGGCCAAAAAAACCCTTTTTTAAAGTTTGCTGAATAAGTGCCCTGTCGAAGCTGTGGACAGTAATAATAATAACAATAATAATAATAATAATTAAAAATTTATATAGCGCCTTCCATTTAAAAAACCACAAAGCGCTGTACAAAAGAAAAAGTACACCAGTGTGTTAAAAGGGGTATGTTAGAGGTGTTGGTGCATAACATGGTACATAATAACAAATGCAGTTGCAGATGCATCTTCCATATGTAGCCGTGAACCTAAGCAGAATCCATGGTTCACATCATTACTTCTTTATCGGCAAGGAGTTAACAGCCTGCAATATGTGAACCTCATGGCAGAGATACTTCCCATGCTTTATACACTCGGTACTCAACTATCAATTCAAACACTCTGATTGATTTACCTCATAGTTAATCCGAAAGACTCAACTATCAATTCAAACACTCTGATTGATTTACCTCATAGTTAATCCGAAAGACTCAACTATCAATTCAAACACTCTGATTGATTTACCTCATAGTTAATCCGAAAGACTCAACTATCAATTCAAACACTCTGATTGATTTACCTCATAGTTAATCCGAAAGACTCAACTATCAATTCAAACACTCTGATTGATTTACCTCATAGTTAATCCGAAAGACTCAACTATCAATTCAAACACTCTGATTGATTTACCTCATAGTTAATACGAAAGACTCAACTATCAATTCAAACACTCTGATTGATTTACCTCATAGTTAATCCGAAAGACTCAACTATCAATTCAACCACTCTGATTGATTTACCTCATAGTTAATCCGAAAGACTCAACTATCAATTCAACCACTCTGATTGATTTACCTCATAGTTAATCCGAAAGACTCAACTATCAATTCAACCACTCTGATTGATTTACCTCATAGTTAATCCGAAAGTGGTTGATCAGATCCAAATCTATGAACATCCTAAGTGATGCAGTCAGCGTCTCATCCTCCGATAGCTTCATGTCACTGAAGAAGTAATCATCAAGTCCAATCTCTGTAATCGTGGGAACGGCCATTTTCTGCAAAGTGAATGGAACAAAGTCGCTAAGGCATGTTTCTCAATGATGCAGCTGAAATACGAGTTTCCTGAATAGACGAGTCTTGAGGCATTTTTAGAAAGCTATGTCCTTGGCTTCAGCTGTGCGTTTCAGTTGTCTGATTTAGGGCACTGACATATTCTGGCTGTTATATTTTTCTTGCATTTTCAAGATTCCTAAACCTTCAGGTGACATTTTGAATTAAGTATTTTTTTATACTAAATAATGATCTGTCTTCAAAACTTGTCCTTTAAGATTCCGTTAAGTTGATTACAGTCAACAAGTTGGTACTTCTTTTTTTTTAATTTTTTTTTTTTATGGCCAGAGGTCATATTTAGGTGACTAGACAGGGAACAACTCTGTGTCTTGTTTGTTATATCAAGTGATTAATGTCATGCAAAATACAGCAAAGTCATCTCTGATCTAGAACCTTCAAGATGGGATGTGCTTTTATTCAAAGTGGACTGGAGCATTGCAAACAACCTTTAAAGAAGCACATTGCGATCCTACCTTTAATCTGATGGCCTCTTCACGCGGTGCTGTAGCATGGTATGACAATGTCTGCAGTGAATGATAAGTAATATACAAACCAGAATGAAATTTGAGCAGTGTTTATATGAGCAGACACGTTCAGTATAAACTGGTTATATTATGGGAAGCACAAATGTATCAAGCAAATCCAAACATGTTATCCATCAGTGGTCATCGGGGGGTCTACTAGTCATTTGCTCATGGATGTTGTAATATTCTCTCTCTGTGTTGTTTCATCTACTTATTCATTCCTTTATGTTACTTTGTCTATCTCTGTTTCATTTCTTGCTTCAAAATTTTTCAAGGTATACTTCAAGTATTCGTTTATGAGAAGGTCATGTCCCTATTTTTCATTGGATGAGCATTATAAAAAATGTAAATAAGTGCATACAAATAGACTAATGTTGTGTATGTATTGTTTTGTCATAACCATAGTTGGTGTAATAATAGTGTATTGATGTAAGGTGTTCTTTGATAGCGATAAAAATACAGAAAATAGCCATACAAAATTGTAAAAAATTCAAAGTTTCCTTTCTGTAGATGATGCTGTCCCGAATATACTAAATATTCCAATATTCAATCATCAACCGAAAATATTCAAATAGCTTTTTGGCAGTTCGAATATTTGAGGAAAAAACCACATGCAAGTACACATTATTGTCAGATGCCACTTTTTTTCATACACTAGCATGTCAACTACTTTAAAGGGAAAATACAACATTTGCAAACATCAAAAAATAAAACTACCAAATCATTTTGAAATACCTTGCTGGACTGTTAGTGAATGACAGTGTAAAGCATCCTGTAAAATCATGGCACCTGGTATACTGTCATTTTCAAGAAAAGTGGTATTTTGTATCAATTTCCAACGCTGGTCGGCCGACCATATTTTTTCAAATACTGGCCCCAATTGACCATCGCACTTGTTTGCAATCGATTACACACCTATGAACGGGTACAAGCCAGCTAGACTGGTTCCCTGACCTTACAATTCCCCAATGTATGTAAACTGCTCTGTTTCTTCTTATATGGAGTCAGGGAACCAGACTACAGGAAAATGATTGTTTTTCTTGGTTTTTATAGCATTTTCGAACCCAAAACCTCAAAAAAGTCAGTGTAACTATATTTGCTATATATTTCCAACCCCCCAATTCCATCCATTTCTGAAAATTACAGCAAAAGCAAATGATGTACAGTGTATATTCCCTTTAAAAATATGTCAATATACACATGACAATCTTCATACTACAACAGGCGCACGCAAATGTTGACCAGCGGCCCATAATATCGATCACCGCAGGTAAGTTTAAGCCGACGAGCTTTGCCTGCAACTTTTGACCAGTGCGGCACGCAGTTGCAGCTGGCGCGTGTAAAACTTGATCGGCGAAATTTGAATATTCAAATATTCGGTCACTGCAGTTTCAAATAATCAAATACTAAATTATTTGAAAACGGACAGCCCTAATTAGGGCACGTGATCACTGTACACACACGACGGAAGCATTGTGCAAGCTACTGTGGAAAGCCACTGACCTATCAGCTGAACAGTAGCTAGCACAATGTGTGGCCATTGAAGGGGGCCTTCTTGATAGAAGTGAATGCATGCTGGGATTGGTCTATAGCTTTGACACAAACCAGAACCAATTCAGGCTTTATAACAAACAACTCAATTCAATGGAAAAAAATAAAGTGATTCCCTTACCTCTAATGCTACCCGTTGCTTAGCAACAGCTCGGCACACATTCTCATACATGTGGGTGTTATTAATACCCATACCACAGAAAATGGAGAAAGCCTGTCGTATCGGAAAGAAAGAGAATACAACTGATCCACAATTTGATCATATGGTAAGCTCATTGGTTGAAAGTTCCTTAAATGTGACATTAAGTACATGTTGTCTGGCAACATACAAAGATTTAATCAGCGTTGAGAAAAACAACAATCATCCCATGCAGGCCTGTACCAAACTCATGGCTCTGCTCACCAGAGAATTCTGCACTTACAACCACAATAATGACAGGGTTAACCATGAAAGACAAATCCCAGTCCATAAAAACACAGGTAGACAAAAGAAAATGAGGGCTGCAGCTTTCCTTTTCTATTGTCTACCTGCGTTTGTATCACTCTGGATGAGCAGTGTTAATCATCAGTGTTAACACATGAAGTATACCAACAAGGAGCACAAGTTCTGCTTTATTAAGCAGGGTTTATTCGCTTCAATAGTCAGCAGAACCTTCAATGGATCTGGTCTGGTCTGAAGATAGTCCGTCGTTTTGATGCCATTCTAACCCATATTTACTTAACCTATTTATGCAACTATCTATGTGCTTGTCCAAAGTCATGAGATATAAATGTATGTACATGAAGCAACTATCTTTAGTCAGGTGATTCTTAAGACAACACGCATCAAATTTGACAGAGGTAGTCCACACATGCATACTTATTCCATGTGGTTAGTGTGAACAAAATCAATATATCTTCACTATTGAGTGCACTATATTCACACTGATCATAACTCCATACCTCAAACATGTCTTCATCATTCCTATTGAAGGGTGTACCGTCTTGCTTATTGACCAATAGGATGACTCCTAGTATAGATCCAAAGGCATTCTTGATGGGCATGCACAGCATCTGGCGTGTTTTATACCCTGTTTCTTCATCAATCTACAAAGCATCCAAATTATCAATGGTAAAAATATGCACACGTACATTTCACATTAAGATCTATTTTGAATGTGCCAGCAAGAAGTGATTAATGGACTTGAATATCAGGGGCCAACTTCATGGAACTTCACATGACAGGAAATATTACCATACTTTGTTAATTCCTCATGACTAGTACTGGTAGTTCTCAAGTATAATGACCCTCAAGCATAATGGGGAGGGGAAAGGAGGGACTCAAAAGGGCGGGGCAAGGGAAGGGTCTTCTCAGGGCTAGGTTCATCCTCAAATGAGTTTGACCAAGTGTTAAATATTATACTCTAGACAAGTAGCTTGAATGACACAAAACTATTTATGCTGTGTTCATTTCTTGGGCTACATGTAGGTCATGTTCAATAAGAACATTCATCTACAATGTAAGGCCCATTCACACAAACTACAATCTCTATGTTGGACATGGGTTCATGCTGAACCCTGACAGTGACATTCTGGCAACCCCTTTCACATTAGCAACAATCCAAGACAGCATCTTCACAAGTCCAGTGCTCAACACAGATAAAACTCAGCCCTGGTCGGGACCAGAGTTGAGGGGCTCTACCCTGGTAAAACAATCCAACATCTATATCCCCTTCATATGCAACCTGGTATTAGTTTGAACATAGAACAAGGTTGCTCTATGGTTTGAAGAGTATGAATAGCTGACCGCAGTAATAATAATAATATTTAATAAATTAACATTTCTATTGCGCGGTCTACATAAAAATGATGAAACGCGTCTGTATTTAAGTTTTGGTTACTGTCAGCAATGCATGCAGGAGACTCCCAGTGGTCCCTCCCAATTGGCCTATCGCCGTTTGCCAGTTAGCCACGCCCCTCAGACAACCCTAGGAGTTTTGTACGTTAACTTTTGTTTGTTTCAGATTTTGTGCATTCCGCGTATATTTTGTATCTCATGTAATTGGACAATATTTCACAAGCTGCGTTCAAGCAATTCTACCGCGATATGTTAATTGTGCACAGTGGTCATACTGTGTCTAACAATACTCTAAGTGGGGTGACATGCAGTGATGTCTGGAGTAATTGAACGTCAGGATTTATTTTGTAACATACACGTACCGGTACATGTTTGCAGTGGCAACCTGGTTTTTAAACGTGATTGATTATACCTGTACTTTCCATAGTCATTCACTACAGTATGACATGCTTCTCTCTTCTTGTGGCATTCATTGTGTGTTTTGTTAAAACTAGCCAGCCAACACCCCCCCCCCCCCCACTTTCATGCACGTAGTTGTTGTGAATGTGATGCATTACTTTGCCAGGCAAGAGACATTGTAGTAATGCTGATGCCAATACCAGTAGTTGGCACAGTGCCAAGAAAAGAGCATTGCGAAATTCAACTAAATGGAAATTTGAATACTCCATCAGACTCAGCCCTAGCCAGCAATTCACACTATACATTTGTAAAATCATATCAGCTTCCTGTTGAAGATATGTGGCCTATTCACCAACACAAAACAGGCTTTCCACCCTACCATGTAAACCCGTGTGGATATCAACATTGGGTCCACCATAAGCTGAACCAAATCTGATCCAGCATGACTTGACAATGCATACGGTTCACACTGACCAAGCACCAGGCCCATGTAGGAGCCATGTTGGTTTCTTGCTAGTGTGAAAGTGGTTGCACAAATCGTGGGTCTGACTTGGGTCAAACACAGAGCCTCAATAGGGTCTGAAGTTGAACAAAACATCAGCTATACACCAGGAGCAAATGACATAGAACTACCAATATGCCCATAAAAGTTGTATTATTGATTGATATAATTAGTATTGGTATTTGAACCTGTACATGCAATCATATGCACACATACCAGCTGTGCACCTTTACACATAATTTAAATCAACACAAAAGAGTTAATTGACCAGTTAACAATCACGGACTGCTGTAATGTGTGATATGGCCATAGCACCCAACGCAAGCCGAGGGCGCCACATACGTAGATGCGTCCCAAGGGGGTTAAAACCGTCACGTCCCACATCACAGCAGTCAACAAATCTTCTGTTACAATGTATATCATGCCAATAAGTCAAAACATAATGGCTTATAAAGTTATAATTTACTATGTAAGAGTGCGCTATTGATGTACGTGTAGCTCCCACTTTTTAAAATTTGTCATACAGTCACATTTCTAAATCTATTTCTATCTCAGTTTGTTTTTGACATATACCATAGGCTTTGTGACTTTTGTGAAGATTTGACAGTTGTAAGTGTATTTCTGTAGATTTTTATCATCTGCTGCTGACCCAAACTGTACTCTAAATGCATGTTCGCATCATGGCTGCCACATTAACCTGCTCTGGATTGGTGTTGTGTATTATGTTTCTTTTTATGCTAACTACCGGTAGATGGATGTATTTTTAAGTTAATTTTTTAACAGCAATTTTTTTGGTCAAAGTTTTTCAATGTAATGCACTTTTGATTATTTAAAAAAATGGAAGCAGACAATATAAAGTTTAAATTATCATTATTATTAAATAAATTAGATTACTGCACAGTAACCTAACCTTTTGATTACTGCCAGCTTTCCTACCAGACATGAGACTGAGCGGTTGCAGTTCTCAGTCACCTGGCGCACAGGGCTGCCCGATACGCGCGCCCTACATGCCTGCCCAACGTAGTGTATAGGAGTTAATTTATATGCAACACAGTGTACACAAAGTAAACAGCCATTTTCAGGACAGACATGTGCCGGTATGACCGGCCAACCAATGAAATTACACTAACAAAGGCACAATGTAACAATGAATATATTGATACATGATCATTGTGCTTCAATAGTGACACTTCTGATTTAGAATGGAGATCTAAACTGATATTACTGTACAAGTTTTAGACACACAACCCATTACATTAATTGCTATGGACCATGACAATGCTACCATCCCTGTACGCACAGTGCATAGACGTGTATGCATATTAATACATAATATGAGCTCACCCTTCTCCAGAGTTCAAAGAGACACTCATGCATTAGTCTTTGACTTTACATCACAGATTGAGGCAACGATCTTATCACTGTTATTTGTCTTGGGTTCAAGATGTGCTTATATACTGATAAATAGTCCTCTGGTCTAATGCCTTAAACATGAACCAGTCATGCATGGCCTTACTAACGTCAGTGTATAAGTGATGGCCCTAACATCTTGCACACAGATTTACCTGTGTGTAGCACCATGTATTTAATATATGCATTATTGCATAATTGATGTGTTATTGTATCCAGAGAGCTTGAGTGGAATATGCCATGAGGCAAAAGGCTCAGTGGCATGTGGAACACAGACACACTTCATTATTTTACTTTCATTTACAAACTTGAACGCACAGTAAAGATGCAATGCTTACGCTGTGGTCGCATTTAAACCGTAATCCTATTACAAGTGTGTGCAGCAGTAAAGTGCTTGCATCCAAGGAAAGTGCTCAATACGCACCTTTCAATATGGAATATACGCTTCTTGCAACATGGGGCCCAATACTTATGTTATTGCCATGGAATGACTATTCAGGATCAAGGATTCAAGTTTGCTTGAAGACAAATACGTATTCATGTGAACTAAGCTTACACATTATTACATGTACGTTTACACTTTCAGTTGTACCTCACTTTATGCCCTATACACATGTGGCCTGGTGGGCCAGGCTAGAAAGCTCTACATCTTGGCCAGGTATGGACTTTTGAGCAGCTGTTGATTATACCATGGAGCTAATATACACCATGAGACAAGAAAGTTGGGTCAACCTCACAGCAACGTCTGGAACCATGTCTAAACTTGATCAGGATATTAAATGATATTCACATTGCCGTAAAACCAGAAGAGGTAAAGTTATCCCAGGAATCCTGCTTATCTGGGCTCCTTTACCTCCTCAGCTATGATTGGTTACACAGTGTTTAATGATATGTATTGATGCAGTGAAGTTATGTCTAATACAAATCGTTGGTCTAGATTCACTAAATCTGAGATTCAAATGTAACGGCTCACCTTCGGATCAAACCTAGAATCCTTGTAGACATCGGCAATGTTCAAAGTCTGTGAAAAAGAGAAAGTAATGATTAATGGAAATGCTCTTTAAACCAACAATAAAACAACGAAAAGTAGTTTTGAATACACATATATATATTGTATATTTCACAACATATTGGGTGCGGTACCAGGGCCCAATTTCACGAAACACTACGATGTGTCGCAACCCGAGTTGCATATTGCATTTGCATTTAAAACCTGTGTGTACATGTATATGAAACCGATGCATTCCAAACATTGATTGCCCAGCTTGCTGTATAAAGGACAGAATACCTGAGGCAACCTGTCTTATAGCTCACCTCACCAGTAGTTGCTGTATACCCTGTGATTCCAATGTGGATTGGAAAACAACACTCAGGACTGAAAAGCAAACAGACAAAGCTATATTCAGTATTCCACAACACACTGTAAATAGGACAAACTGAGGATCTCAAAACACTTTTATTTGATTTGTCATTAAGATGATGAAAGGCATTCAGTAGTGCAGTGTATTACCTTTTACCAAGCCTGCAATATTTGTTGGATTATGCATGCCTGTCAAATAGCCCAAGTGTCTAATTTACACAACACAGATAGGATTGACAGGCAGCATGAGTTAGAGAATTACAATTCTGGCATACACAAGTTGAAGTACAATACAATTTATTGATGATGATGATTGAGTTCTTATTCCTGTTTCAGACTGTAGTTCTAGAATCACGCCAAACCAAATTATTTCTGAGATTTGAATAAACTAAATGAAAAAGTTAAAGTTCAATACCCGCAAGACTTTGAAAGATCAACTGTTGCAGACGGTCGGAAGGACTCTAGAGCCCTTTGGTTTAAGATGTTGTTCTCATTCTGAGCAGAACTCAATCATGCAGATTTATGTACATGTATGGTAATTAGAAAGTGTGACCTTTGGCCATCACACAATACATGGCAACAGACCTTTGCAGCTTACGCGCAGGTACTGTTTGACGGAAGGTGCAATGAAAGTACAGGGTGAGCCGAAAGGAAAGTCACCTGAATTAATGATTTATTTCCTTAAAAAGCAATCAAATTTGAAACACCAATGAAGTATACACCTGTATCTTAAAAGAGCATGTTCTTCCACTCATCTCAAAACAAAAAAAAAGAATTACTGAAATTGATCCATGCTATCAGAAGTTATGCACGTTTTACCATTTTATAGCTGTCCATGGAATGCCAAATTGGATTAGGTATTGAGTTGAGATAGAATTACAGATAACACACAAGCAGTCCAATACAAATAAGATTTTAATTATTTTAATGAAGACTGAAACATTATTTTTACTGTCAGATTTTGTGTTTTGAGTAAGAGGAACAAGTCCACCCTTTTTTTTCTGACGTATTGATGGTGACTTGTGTACGTTTTCCTTTGCAAGTTCTCATTCATTCATCGAGCTGGGAAAATAGCCATGTTTCATTGTATTCAATGGGTATTCATCATTTCGTAGAAGGGTAGATGATCAGTGGTGGACAGCCGAGTTTTGTGGTCGTTTTATTGAAATAGACACAACTTGGGAATAGAATATGCAAATTACGTGAAATTTTCACAGTTACTTTATGTCTCCCAAGCCACATATTTTGGAAAAATTTTTCAAATTCGGTCACTTTCTTTTTGACTCACCCTGTCTTACGTACATGTACCAGTACTGTTTTCTCTATAAAGCATTGATTGATGGGTGAAAACTGCATAAGTGATGTGAGCAGCAAGAAAATGGCCATGATGCATGTGGGCAATTCCAGCGTTATGCAATGTCCAAGACAGATAGCCAGTGAGTACATGTGACAATGTATTTTTCAAATCTTATACATGATCAAATCCATCATGTAGTAATGGTAATGGAGATTACAGACTAAGAGTTTTGGATCATTTCTCTGAATCATTGATAAGGCATCATGGTTAATTGGCTCCGTCACGGACATTACACTTCCCCTGGAATTGCCCATGCATTAATAATGTGCTATCTCTTCACAAGCCTTTAGTAGCCCGTTTTTATTGTCCTTTTCCTTCTTTAAGTCATAAGGCCTTTTCACACTGTCCAAAATCTCCGGGTTGGAACCGGTTCCAACCCCGAGATTTTTTTCAACCCTTTTCCCACTTCTAACATTTCAACCCGGTTCCGACCCGGGTAGCGTGCTCTAGCCGGATCGAAATCAACCCTGGGAGGGACCAGGGTTGAAAATCTCAACCCGGATCGAAATTGCATTTTTCGGCCTGAACCGTGTCGAAAATGATAGTGTGAACCGCCCGGGGTTGAGTCACTCACGGCCGATCCATGTTGAGTTGAGGCCGACATTTTACCGAAAATCTGACACGCCGTGCATAATATTTCCTTCCACCACTATCGCCGTCACAACACCGATCACGAAACAATTGCTCCCTAATTATCATCCAATAATGTATCGGTGTATGGAGCATCCTTTACCGAGTCTGGGCTTGTATTTAGGTCTGCAAAATGTACCCCAAAAAAGTACATTTCTAATGTTAAATAGAACGAATCGTCTAACGAAATGACCGGATGGAAATATTGCACGCAGCTGCGCTGGTGTCATACAAAAATCGGACTCCCAAATCGGATTCCTTTACTCTCTTATTATTGGCCAAACCCTTTCACGTGACAGGTCCTTCTCCTAATAGGCATGCGCAATACTACCAATGAGTCCGTATTTCATAGAGTAGTAAATTCACGCTGAACACCGGCCTGTCCGTAAGCTAAGCGCAGCGCAGCCTCGTGCGTCGCAATGCATTATGGGATTGAGAAAATCATCGCAGCGCCCTGTGCCGAATGCGATCCGTGTCGAGAATTTGTAATGTGAATACACGTGGGCCGTAGCCGGATTGAACGTTACACGGTTCACGTAGCGGCCGTTCTCGTAAAGGACAGTGTGAACGTTGCGTCTCTCCGATCCGTGTCGAAAAATACTCGGGCTGAACCGGGTTGGATCCGGGTAGGTTTCAACACGGTTCGAAACGGAGATAGTGTGAAAAGGCCTAAAATTCAAGGTTTTATCAGCTATGTTTGCCGACTTTAATGTTGCTGGCCAGTCTCTTGCTGCTTCTTCACAGAACTAAATTAAACACTGAAAAACAAAACAAATCTCAAGGAATGGCGCGAAGAAACGTATTTACGCTGAACAAAAAACAAAACCATGCAATGCAAAAGGCGTAGCTTCCATGCAAAGCGCATTTGTCAGTTTGAAACTAAAACCAATTGGGGTTGACTCAAGTTGCTCTTAATTCAATTTGGTTTGGCATGAATCTGGAATGCCGGTCTGAAAACTGTGTAACTTTGTCATACATCTACATGTACATGTACATGTACATGTACACGTAATGCACATGTATTTAGGACCAGCAGATCTAGAGAGACCAGCAACACCAATTTGTGGGTCAAAAAGGAAAATAATACATGTACCGGTACAATGCTAACGTCATTCTTCAAAATCTGACCTGAGCGACTTTACTAAACGTCAACATAGTAAGAGTTTCTATAATTTATTTTGGGGGTGCGAGGCAAAAACATTCTGACACTGAACAGATACATTGTAGTGTTACGTACTCACCTGCTTCCATTGTTGGGACCCTTGTTCTCTAGATCATCCACGCCCAACTCAAACACTTGTGAGAAGATGCTCTGTATGAACATGAAAATACCACTAATTCATCAGTACATGTACATACCAATAAAGATGGTCAATGATGAGGTACAAGATTCACATATTAACATTCATTCATGTGCTTTCCTCAGAGTACCACGTTTGAAGGCCAAATGCAATTTGGTTTTTCAACAAGTTAGAGTACCAGTTTCAGTTTGAGTCATTGTTGTTTGAAAATATTTCGCACACATAACTTTATGAAAGATTCACAGCACTACATGTGCTGTATGTACATGCTAAATGACAACTCGGATGGTCTAGGAATTGTTTTCTTCTTCATGTTTTACCACAAATCATGTGATAGCCAAAACAAACAGGCTTTGTCCAACACTGTTATTATACAAATAACGAATGTTTGTGAGTGCGATGGTAAGAATAATTTCATGAGGTGACAGATGAAATGTTCTATTCCACGAGGCGAAGCCGAGTGGAATAGAACATTTAATCTGTCACCGAATGAAATTATTCTTTCCATCACACGAACGTAAAACATTCGTTATTTGTTTTATACAACACCAGAATAAATTCTCGTCATTTGATTGGTAAATTATAAACTACAATTTATTTTGATTTTAAAGATGTTGAACTACCCCTTCATGAAAATGTTTGAACCCAACGCTGTAGCGCTGGCTCTTTGGAACAATACGCGCTACGCTGAACGCGCACACCAGCATGCATTTTGCAATCAACTACCGCGTCATGGAACAAGCGCAAAGTGAAACGGTATAACGCATGGGTATAACGCATGGTCGCACCGTGCATTATACCGAATAATAATATGTCACGTGATCTACAATTCACCAATCAGATGACGGGGATTTATTCAGGTGTTGTATAAAAAACATCATTTTTTTCCATTATTTTTTTCTCTCATTTTTCCCTTTTAAGACCTGAACAAGTAAATACAAGACATTACATGCACCACAAATGGAATTGGCTCTTCAAACTTCAAAAAACTGAAAATATGATCTGCGAAAAGGGTAAACAGCGTGAAAAACAAGTAACTATGATGTACCGGTATGTTCGGTGTCAATGAAATGAGATCAGTGGTATGTGTGAAAGAAAGGAATAAAATAAAGTTTGATGACAAAGTAAATATGAGTGTACAAAGATTCATGCTACTTTAGGACCGGCATATTTCAGAATGTTAGAGAACATACAAGAATCACACATAAAGTGCCGT
The DNA here is from genome assembly GCA_029964075.1 of Patiria pectinifera. Classification (NCBI taxonomy): domain Eukaryota; kingdom Metazoa; phylum Echinodermata; class Asteroidea; order Valvatida; family Asterinidae; genus Patiria; species Patiria pectinifera. The sequence continues at coordinate 4,607,745 of CM057136.1, read as the reverse complement.
TCACTTGTAATTTGAAAACCAAAAAACTACATTAATAAAATACTCTTGAAAGAAAAGAAAAAAATAAGTAATATCCACGTAATGCAGTAACTTCAAGAATTAAGAATGTATGTTTATCTAAATTTCTTGTGTTTTTGGCAACACCAGAACTATTTGAAACGTACCAGTGGCGCACCCAAGGGGGGGGGGCCCCAAGAGGTTTACATTTTTTTCTTCAGTCCCACGATTTGACCTTGTTGATATGTATGTGTTCTATTTTCGAGTAGAATAATAGGTAATGGGGTGTAAGTGGCGCCACCAACGTCAAAATAATCCCCCCCCCCCCCAATTTTTTTTTTTTAAATTGTGAGCCCCCCAAAGCCAAATCCTGGGTATGCCACTGAAAGATATGACATAGATGTTGTGTAAGATAGAGAAAAGAGAAAGATAACAGGTGTTTTATTTCATACAAATTGCCTTACTCCTGTTTCATATGTGACACATATAACTTTCAGAACTGATCCACTAATATATGAACATTAACAATCTTTTCCTTGAAACGAAAGAGATACTATTTCCTGTCATTATTCTTTGATAATATAATTAGCAAATTACATTTGCACTGGTATAACAGGCTAAGACCCAACCACATTAGAATAAAATATGAGTTTGTGATCAGACAGTTATGTTGTCCAAAATTAAATGTTGATTTCTAAACCACTTTTATGGAGAATTGTGTCATTTGTTTTTCAAATTCAACAATTATAAAGTAAAGAAGTTTTTGTCCATTTGACAGGAAACACACTTCAGCTCAATAACATCCTGCATGCTGAGGAAGCCTGTGCAATATGTCACTCTAGGTTTACATACATACATGTACATGTGCAAATTGAGACTGGTTTAAAGGTAATATACAACATTTGCTTTTGCTGTAATTTTCAGAAATGGATGGATTTGGGGGTTAGTATTTTGTGGCAAATATGGTACACTGACCTGTTTAAAGTTTTGTGACCCTACTCCAGACGAAACGGGACAATTTATAGATGTCAGGGAATTGTCAGGTCAGGGAACCAGACCGTAGCGCATGGCTTGCATCCAATCAAGGATATGTAACCATTGGCAAACAAAATGCGGACTAACTAAATTTGGTAAATTAGGGGCAGTACTTGAATAAAGTCAGTTTTTTCAATGATCGTTGGAAATTGATACAAAAATCCACTTTTCCAGAAAAGGAAAGCACACCAGGTGCCATGATACCACAGGATGCTTGAGACTATTATTCACTTACAGTCAGGTAAGGTATTTCATAATAATTTGGTAGTTTTGTTTTTTGATGTTTGCGAATGTTGTATATTGCCTTTAAGTGTCAGCAAATGTCCATGCACATGTCCATGTACATAGAATGGACCCTTTTCCATCAAAAAATTACCAAAGAGCTACATGTACATGTAATAAGAAGATAATGAAACCGGTGAACACTGTAAAATCATGCATAGAAAAGATATTCAGAATGAAAACAGACAATTTTGCATGGATCTCTGAAGAGCAAGCTTTTGTATTGAAAATTTGGAAAAAAAAAGAAAAAAAAAAGAATTTCTTTCCAGAACTATGATTTTAATTACCAAGGTCTAGCATAATGTAATGCAGCAGCAGCACATTGCATGTAGCTGAATATGAAAGCAAATGGTCTTGCACAGTTGATTCCAGACTGAATGGAGATTCTGCCAGGTAATTTGATCAATTCTTTCATTGTTTCCATGCATCCCCCAACAAGACAGTGCAAACACAACAAATTTGGCAGTGAGACAAGATGAAACCAATACAAACATGCAGTGTGACTTCATGTGTGTGAGGCAGCAAGCATGATACGATGGGTGGCTGGTTAAAAGACAAGTTAGTATATGTACCGTGTCTTTGCTTGGCTGGCGCTTATTTTTCCTTCTCTGTAAATATGAGCAAACAAATTATGTCAGTATGGAGATTATCAAACTGTTACATGTACAGTGCAAAATAGATAAACTTAATTTTGCATTCACGTATAACTATAGAAAAGAAAGAAAGATTATTGGTAATGCAACTTTTAAGAGTTATGGTCACATAATAACATACATGTACAGTACATGCTTGGCAGTTTTTCCAGAAAATTTGTACCTAATTTCATACGATAAGCGATTCAAGGATAAAATCTGGATTAAGTTCCATTCAAATCACATAATGAGTTATGGTATAATGAGAATATCATGTACGTACATGTACAGTATACCGATGGTAAACTCATTTCATTGCGCATGTACCGGGGTAGTGCCTTGAGGCCATTACAGAGGTTGTAATAAATTAAATGAACTTACAAAGTCAACATGTAAAGAAGAATGACAGTTCACTAAGTCATGATTTTTTTTTATATTTTAAATATTCAAAAGAGATCACTCAGAAAATCTTACATACCGGTACATGTACCGGTACCGTGCATGATTACTGTACTGAACAATGCTACAGGGTCAAGATCAAGCAATGCGCAATCAAATCGCAATCACATTCCTTCTTTGAACAATTGGATTCCTTGCTTTCATCGCCGTGAAAATAATGTAATCATTTGAGACCTTAAGCAGTATTGAGATCTACAACAAATTGTGACCTGAATTCCTCTGAAAATAACACAGAACATACAAACCAATCAAATGAAATAAAACATAAAATGCAGAGTTAAACAATTATGCTTGCAAAAATCAACCAATAGAAACAGAAAACAAAACCAAACAAGTTAAGGCAATTATAAAATTAATAATAATAATAATAAAACAAAAGCAGAAGCAACAAACAATCTGGCCTATATATATTCACCCTTTACAGATGTGAATTTTGTTTTTCTCCAAATACCAACCATATAAATATTCATGATCTACCATGTGTATGCGTAGCTTGCACTGTCATTGGCCGTATCATTATAATGCACTGGAAATTGCTTTGCTATCTCCCTATGCATGCTAAGTCACGCACAGCACGGCTGCATCTCTCTACTGCATCTATGCAATGCAGGAACTAGGGTTTATATCTATGGTAGCAGTCTGCCTTGCTTCACTGCATAAACTGCTCAACATATGATGCATGTACCTCAATTGTCATCATACAAATTCAGGTGCATTACTATATAATCCCGTCGGTATTGAAGACTGACCACTGCAATACCTCAGGGCATTAAAATCACTGGTGTGTATTTGCTTTGAATATCCACATGGTATCAACTAACCTTAGATGTCTCATCGACTAATAGGATCGAACACCGTTCACAACGCAATAGAGATACAGTCAACTCCATGATGCGTCGCACAATGTTGGATAGCGTGCTTTGCTCCTCAAAGAGAACCTTGGCCAACTCCAGCAGTACCTTTTGTACAGATAAAGACAGAAACATCCAACAATATCTATCGGTATTCAACTAATGTCAGACATATTTCAAGATTTTTGGTCAATTTCTTTTCGGTTCAAAGAGTTAAACGATTACCGGTGAGCTGTATGTAAGTGATCTGAAAATGAAGTTATATGAATTGTCACGATCCTAATAAGGTTAAGTGCCTGTATAATCAGTTTGAATTTTAGAGTGTGTGATGTGAGGTCCACGTACATGTATACGTACGGTACCGCACTTGTACATATGCTACAATTGCCAATTTCACAACACGATTGGTAATAACAACAAGTATATGTTGGATTTACACAATCAATTGGTTGCACAGCTGTCAAATTCTTATGCTATCATTTGGCACAGCTGTGCAGTATTTCAAATATTGTTATCACGTTGGATGAGGATAATCACAGGGTTTACGACTATTTTGGTTTTCTGTTTGGTTTCAATATTGTGACACTCGCTAAACAGGGCCCAATTCCATACAGCTGCTTAACATAGAGCCGATTTTGTGCTAACAGAGCCTCCCTCTAGCACCGTGAAAGCACGTTTAACCCCAGAGGAAACAGTTGCTCAAATCAGTGACGTAACAATAGAAATCTCAATAGAAATAGGGCCCAGATGTTGAATGAGCTCTGCCTGCTGTGTAAAAATAATGTATGTAGTCTTTTCCACTGCCCTGGAACTGGGGGCAAACTCTTTGATTTCCTTCAAAACAAAGCTGAGTATACATGCATGAGCAATGATAATATCCTTGATTATCAACCTTTAGTCTTATAAAGTAAATATATGCTATTATGATTTGTGTTCCGCCATCATTTATGGTGTGAGTCACAGACTTAAACCCTGCATAACGAAATCGACAGTTAATAGAGGGGTTTAGTTTGCCTAAAAGTGTACGGCAACGCGTACTGAAAGCCTTGCGTTCCCAATCACGTACTCGGAAAAGGATTTAGGAAGGCATTTCATAGGATCTGTGTATGCGAACCTTTTAAAAAATGTTGACAAATACTTCTGTTTAAGGAGACAATCTTCTCAAGTCTATTGATTATGACAGTAGTTAATGTGAACTCTGATTAAACTTCTTTAAATCAATCTTTAACAATTTTGCATGTGTGAGAAATGAGGTGGTTTTTACTTCCCTTAATCATGTGTTTGGCATTGTGTACGACAAGCCAGGATTTGCACATCATGTGCTTTGCCAATGCATATTTTGCACGCGTATCCATGATGCAACACCTACATGTACATGTAGGCGTACACTTTCTTGCAAAAAACTTGTAACTTAACCTCTCTGATATTCTGTTATGATTGGCACATTATACATTGGCTCTTTAATATGCATTACATGTAAATGATCTATTGTTATCGTAATTAAATGTAACTTGAAATAAAGGGGACTTTTGGTTCCAAGTTGATTTTTACATTACATCCTGAATCAATGGCCCACCTGATTTCGCCTTATTTCCATAGTTGCCCGCTCATAAATCCTTGCGTTATTGATGCCAATTCCACAAAACTGGAGATACTGAGCAAATACCTGTATTCATCAAGCGACATAAAAAAGGAGGGAAACACAAATACATGAAAGTCAGTATTGAATATTGAACTATAACATAATACATTTTGTAGTTAATCAATTGCAAATGTCTTGGTACTGTACATGTACACTGCTTGAAACTTCATGTTTACATTGGATCCCTCAAGGGGATTGTCAGAGCAGTGAACAGTTAGAGTCAACACAAGCACAATAAGGATACAATCCAAGGCTAATCCGGCATGTTGATACCCCTTTTGGGCAAGATCTGATTCCTGACTGATCAAGTGATCAGGCAATATTTAGGTGTAAACACTTTTGTGGATCAATTCATCATCTACATCCAACGAAATACATGCATGTGCACAACAATCATTCTCACAGTCATACCGGTAGGTACATGTACATGTAGTTCTGTTCAACCCATTTTTACTCGCATCTCAAACATCTACAACCCATTTTTACTCGCATCTCAAACATCTACAAAAATGAAAACCTCCTGCTATCTGAACAGTCACAGACAGTCAAAAAATCAATCTTCTTCCCCTACCATGCCTTGTACACAAGCTAGTCACCAACAGCCAGATCATATTTTCAGCAAGCACTGTGACTAGTCAAATTCAGTCAACAGACAAAAGCACACAAGTGGCTGGCACAGCTGGCTTATCAATCACCTACATATACCGGTACGTGTACAGTCAAAGCATAGCTTTATCAAGTTACATAAACAGTCACAACCAGTCAATCCTGCTTTATGTACCGGTAGGCTAAGAGCTCTTAACCGTTGAAAACAGTCTCTTGCTTGATTTTGACTATAAAAAGGATAATTTGGCACAAATTGCATGTCTGCATAGGTTTAGGAGGGTTACTGACTGGATAGACTGAATAAGTTAGCGAGCATGAGGTTTTGATCCTGGCAGATTCTTTCAACTGAAAAATCCTACGTTGGGCCCTCTAAATATCAAGAAATTGTTTTAATCCGAGTGCTGTGGTCTTCATACTAGTCGGACTATCTGTTTCCTTTTTTGTTGTTGCAAAAACATACCCAACATTCAAGGCTTTTCCCTTATGACCTAAAAAACTACTTTGAACAGGTACCTAATCCCTCATATGAGAACGGCACTCTTTGGAAATGTGGTTTCTTGCATTGCACAAAAAAAAGACATGCCAGAAATTAAAAGCAATACTCAGAGTGAATCTGCAATAGTCATTTTTACGAGATACGGTACCGCATACCTACTATACAAAAGTATGAAATGTGGACAATAAAAATGGTAGACCAAATTCAGGTACATGTATAGACAAACAGGAATGCACAGTAACTCACATTAAGGTTAATCCCATTATAGTTTGTCTGCCCAAGAAACTAAGTAATAATTGAACCTAAAATCAATAATTTTAGCCCCCCCCCAAAGCCCCCAAACCCCCAATTTCTGTTTACCCAACCCCCCCCCCCCATTAAAAAAACCCCATATTTAATCTCAATGACACACCACTCAATTGAAAGGTCTCATTGGCCCCTTTAATTTGGTTGTAGTTCTGAAGATTTCACAAATATTCCACTTTTCTGCCATGTCCACTTAAAGCGGTTGCACTTCTACAATTTGAACACATTACACAGTGAATGGAAGGTTTGTGGTAACACCATGTGAATGATATCTCTTTGGAGTTGTGTGGTTCTGAGAAGAACCAATTGGTTTATCTCGACATTTTAAACAGTATGCTCTGCTCGTCATCAGGAGACTTGAAAGTTTCCTCATATTGTGTCTCCTGATGACACACAGAGCACACTGTTCAAAACATTGAGTTAAACCGACTGATCCTTCTAAAAGATATCATTCACATGTGAAACAATGTTCTGGTTCAATATTATAACTCAGAATGATTTCTTAGCTTTGTGATGCAAAGGTTTACATACCTGTACAATTTGGAACATGGCTTTGTTCAAGTTCTTTCACAAACTGTGCATGATTACAAGCACCTTCATGGTTGTTTCTAACTCTCAGTTAAATTCCAATAGCGATTTCATCAGAAACTTGGATTTTATGTTAACACTATCAAATTTGGATATTTCAATATTTTATTGGATTATCCAGGTTATGACAGAAGAAATTCAAGATACCTTGATGATGTAATGAAGTGAGCACATCTGAAAATAATGCAGTACCTTCTACTATAAATAAATACAATAATTTGTTTCACACTTTTCAGCCAACACATGAACCAATGGAAATGGACATTGTTAGAAATATCTGGCTCCATTGACTATGAAAGAACCTCCTCAGTGATCCAGGGAACGACTAGAATTTCATTTCATCCAGGATTGGTGTCACTTTTTTTACTCAAAGCTAGACAATTGACCTACCTTTTCATCACTATCAGTGAAGGCTTCGTGTCTGTCTTTACTGCCAATCTTGTTAATGACCTGCGCCACACCTATCACTTCCCCTGACGGGGCTTTGATGGGCATAGACAGCATACTTCTGGTTTTGTACCCTGTTTGCAGGTCAATTTCACAATTGAATCGAGGATCCTGCAATAAATCATAAAGAGAAAAAAAATCTATCATCAGTTCCAGTGTGTAAGTTTCATACGTCCATGTACTTCATGCACAGTTAAAATGTACCGGTAACACATTTATTGCTGAGCTGAACTATATTCTTACCACTGATGATTCACAAAACTTAGCCAAGTTGCCAACATACTGGTCAAAAAACCATGTACTGGATGAGCTCATCAACTCACCCAGTTATACACATTGGTGGGAGTTTGCAAGAAGTTGGAAGTAACATACAATTTAAAGCCGGAGTCCATCATTTGCAGCTATCCAAAAAAGTAACTGGCGTAATTATTGTTGAAAAACATACTGGTTGAAAAATAGTAAGGGAACTAAACTTCCTGTGAAATTATTCTTTCTGGCAAGCTCTCATTTTGAAGAAATCAACGAAAGAAGGCCTTTCCAACGGTGCGTCTTAAGAAGCACTGTAGGAAAATTTAAATTAGTATTTCGTTTTGTTATTCGGCGCAGCGCGCGCAAGCATTGGCACGACGCACAGGCGCACACGGTTGCTATAATTCGTCGGATCAGTGCGCGACATCGCGTAAAGCTGCAATTCAAAACAATTCAAAACATGATTCAGCAACTTTTGATTTGAAATTGAGATCCTAGAATGCTGTTTTTCTCGGAATATACAGCTGAAGCTGAGCTGAAACTTCATCAGGTTAGTTGTTCAGTATCCTTCATTAGATTTTGAACACTTTTGTTGCTTCAAGCGAACAAAATGCACAAATTACAAATGATGGACTATGTCTTTAAAGATTAAAATTAAACACTACCACAGTCTGGCAAATATTTCAAACACAGTGTCAGCAAAGAATACTTTAATTTGTTTTTTGATTCACTTAATCCTCATTCAACTTGTGACAGCGAATGGGAGAATACAAGAATATACATCTACATCGTAAATGTACTTGCACACTGTATGGCCAGGCCAACAGTTATGACTGACTGCATGTGTTTTGCTGTAAATAATCTTGAAATTTCACGTACAGGTGTAAGGGAGACAAAACAATGGAACATAAAAGGTACATGTACGGTACGTACGCATGTAATTACACAGCTAGGACTGCAAGCTACAAGTGGTGAAACGACCGTGCCTCCAACAAGTGCCATGCACATATTAAGTATCTACTTCTCGATGAAGTGGATTGTAGTAAATTACATATGTACCATATGCTATAGGCCTGTGTACATGGTGTAGCAATGTGCTGTACATGTACGCCATGTACCGGTGTGTATAGCCCTCAATGCAGACACAAGACTGTGAACATTCTTGCGACTGACAATTTCAAAATCATTGAGGAATAACATTCTTATTCCTTTCAAAATGTATGCATGAGCGTGAACAGTGTATGCACGTGTACCGGTACAGTACAGGTGCATGTTCTGTACATGTACATGTACATTGTATTATTTTTTCAACATGCATTTTATTTGGCACTAGTCATTGTAAGAAAAAAATCCACAAGATGTGCAAAATATCCATGACTAATTATGAGCCATAAGTTATTTCATGTAAGTCTCTTACATACATGTACCGGTATGTACATGTTCTTGAGTAAAGTTTCAAATTTTAATGCAGCAATTTTTAAAACTTGGGGGAGGGGGAACAAGAGAATTTTGAGACCAAAGTGGCCGCTGATAAGATTACAATATTGTACATGTACATTGTACATGTACATACATGTACATACATGTATTCATGTTTCTCCCTGTTGTTTCCCTGTGTCATTCAGCAGCTGCTTGTACTCTGATAACCTACACTCCACATTAACGCTTGTCACTCTAGCCATACTGCATCTATAGTTGACAGTCTAGAAACCTTACCGACAGAGATAGAATATGGCCAGTAATGGCTAGGCAATCTCTTATCAGCCAGTCATCAAGCCAACTATGAACCTCTAAAGCTTGCAAGCCAATCCTCAAGTCTGGGTTCCGTTTCATTTGGAAATTTAAAATGGTGATTTGGTTTAGGTTGGGCAGCGAAAGAAATGGCAATGCATGACATGCACGCATAACCATGATTGAATGAAACCATTTAATATGTTATCTACACGTACATGTACCTGTCAATCACCAGCAAGCATTAATAACTTGAATGGGCTCTTTCCAGGGCACTAGAAAATTTGATTACAGTACCTCACTCAGTGCTCATGCAACTACGGTACATATACTGGTACATGTACGCGTACATATCGGTACTTATACATGTAGATGTACATACATACGTACATTTTGTGAATACAGTGGCTTCTACTTCAATATAAAATTGAATTGTACAGTTTGCTATTATGCAGAGGTATGTACATGTATACATGCTTGAGCAAAGAATGTGCTTTGTTTGTACATTTGGGCAATTCCAGCATTATGATGATGATGATGATGCAATGTCTGTAACAGACATTAAGAAATCAGTGAATTAACCTGAAATGTATTTTGGGCAGTTCCACGGCACGGTGTCTGATGTTTGTACATTTTGGACAATGTTATAAATCATATAGCGGAGTTTAATTATGATCAAATATATCATTTAGTTACTACATGTACAATGATTAAAAGCCAAAAATCATTTGTTGACGGTGCGCGTCAACCAGCGAAATGTACCGCCCATGGGACGTCGTTGCTAGGTAAAAGGGCGCCCTCTTTTGGTAGCGCACGGAGCTCATACCGGTAATAGCTCGTCAATGATAGCAGCGCAGCAAATGATTCTGCAATAGGGTAAACTGGGGTAAAAACGTCCATGGGGTAAAAACGCCCACTTTATTTGTTTCCACTGCTAGTAAAATATGATAAGATGAATTATTAAATGGAATATATTTCTAAGAAACGCAATGTACATGTAAATAAAATTAATAATAATAAAAAAAAATAAATTCATTAACAAATTACAAGGGTACGTAGGTGATGTTGAAACAATGTGAAATATAAAGTTTAAAAAAATGACCGTCAAAGGTTTAGCCTACATTGTATTGTATTGTACATCACTTAAAATTATTTTATATAAAAAAACCAACATTTTATTTGTCTATTATTCTTTAGTTGATATTATATTAAGAAGGTTTAATTAATAATATTTTTTTTATTTGCTTAAAGGGAATGTACAACATTTGCTTTTGAGGCAATTTTCGGAAATAAATGGATTTGGAGGATTTGTATGTTATAGCAAATATTGTTAAAATGACTTGTTTCACGTTTTGGGCTTGTGGATGCAGGAAAAACCAAGAAAACCAATCATGTTCTTGTAGTCTGATTCCCTGACCCCACTTAAGATGAAACGGAGCAATATGCATACTTTGGGGAATTGTAAGGTCTAAGAATGCAGTCTAGCAGGCTTGTACCCCTTCACAGAGTGTAATCAATTGCAATGAAAACGCGGAATAACTTATTATGAAAAATTAGGAGCATTTTTTGAAGAAAAAAAACAGTTTTCCCCAATGCTGGTCAGCCGACCAGCATTGGAAAAATCCCAATTTTCCTGAAAATGACAGCACACCAGGAGCCACGATTTTACAGGATGCTTTAGACTGTCATTCCCTAACAATCCAGTGAGGTATTTCGTGATAATTGGATCCTTTTGTTTTATGATGTTTGCAAATGTTTTATCTTCCCTTTAATAATGTCTTTTGAGTGGGTGTTTTTACCCAGGGCAAAATCAGGGGTCTTGGGGTAAAAACGCCAAGTAGCATCCTCGACATCAAACTCTATTGCAGCCTCACTTATCTTCAAAAAAATATCAGAACTTTTTACATCCATGTTTTTTTTGTATGAGTACATACATGTAAGTAATAGCTACATGTATTAGAGTCCTACCACAATTATTAATCAATGTAAATTGTGTGGATTGGGGAGGGGGGTAGGCAGTATCACTAACTGACGTTACGTAGTGGCAAGGAATCTGGCATTGTTGTGGAACATGTGGAATGCCCGAGAAATCATGAGCTTATGGCATGTTCTCAAGAAGAAACAAAATAACACCTCTATGGTGATTTGAGTGTACTTTTATGTTCATATGTTTGATCAGTCTCTTTGTGGAGTGACAAAACTGAGATCTACAGTCAGGCAAATATAGGGCTGCATAGGTATTGGCTGTACATACTGAATATACTGAATATTCCATCATATCCACCAAATATCCAATACCATTTTTCAATTTGAATATTTGAAGAAAAACATGAATGTTAATTGTATGAGTTGTGTGGTTTAATTGTTTGTCAAATGCTACATTTTACTTTACACGCATGACTCCAGAACTTCTGTAAGACATACTATAAGCACATTCCTATCAGCTGCGGAACACTACACAGTAGTCAGCCCAATGTTCTTAATATATGCTAATTAAACTTATTGTCGATTTTTCAACAGGCACACGCAAATCCCGATTGGCAGCAATTTCCGACTGGCACATTCAATTTAGATTGCAGAAAGGCACTTGGAAAAATTTGGTATATACAAATATCTGAAAAAATCCAACTTTGAATAATCAAATTACTAAATTAAGTCATGTCTGAACTTGAAACAGTTTTCATTTGCCTGAAATGGTACTGAAGTTATTTAAAAACTGTTTTCAATTCAGACTCACATACATACCATTGGCGTACATGTACATGTACATCAACACCCAAAACCTGTACTGTATCGCACAAGAAGAATATATACCTGTGCATCATGGGCACATGACAGAAATGCCATTGAGGTCAACACTGAGGGACTAGATGTACATGTACCGTACTTGCAGCAGACTTCTTGAACAAACGGCATCATCAATCATTGCATTCTGTTTGTAAGATTCTGACTGCAAAAGTCTGATACATGCAGACACAAAACATGGAACATGTCCTCAACCTTCATACATGTACATGTAGATGTATAATGCTATACAAATATTGAATGCTTAGAGTGGTGTAGTAAAACTAGCCTCCCGAGGTGATCCATGGACATTCTATTTTCCCGAGGCAAAACCGAGGCAAAATACAAATGTAGAATGCTCCATGGATCACCGAGGGAGGCTAGTTTTACTTCACCACGAGATAAAGCATTCAATATTTGTTTTATAACACTTCACCCACAGATTCTGCTTGATTTTAATATTTTAAATTATCTAAATCTGAACACAGTTGAAATAAACTTCAATTTCAATACAAAATTGGTGGAAATTGTATTTCTCTTTTCCAAACTACGGTACCCTTCACGAAATGTTTGAACCCAAGTCTGCGGCGCGCTCTCTTTGGAACAATACGCGTTACGTGCAACGCGCACACCAGCATCCATTTGCACACAAATACAGCGCCGTGAAAATAGTACTTTGGTTGCTAATGGTATAGTACATGTACATGTACTTTGGTTGCTACGGGTATAGCACTTTTGGCCGTGCACAGAAAGATAGCAAAATTAGAAAGTAACATGTGACTTGCTCTCGGCCAATCAAGACACAGAATCTGTGGGATAGGTGTTATAAAACCACAAATTTATACCGGCAGCTTAGAATGTTACTGCAGAATGCAATAGCATAATTTCATGCACACTACATTATTGCACTCACCGAGCACCACTAATATTGGCACTTCCGTTCTCATCCTGGTACATGTTCAAACTTCCAAACATACGTGTGTGCCGTGTACACTCTGCCCCCCTTTTTAGACAATATACATGTACCGGTAAAACACTGAATATTTTTTAACTGTACACAAATATCAGGTCCATGTTTGTGAGGAATCTAGATGTCCATTTACATAACACAAGATCAGCCAAAAAAAAATCACATTGGTAAGGCTAGGACCACATCATTCATGAAAACAGTTAGACACCAAGGCCCCCTTCTCTGGAATCAGCTTACCCCTATACCCTTCTTTCGGACTGTGCATAAACTCAAAAGATATCTAAAAAATCTACTTATTTCCGGTATTATAGGCCTACAAGACATGCACCCATAATTCACATTTGTATAAGTCACATTCCATCATAATCAAATGTTATATTGTAAATCATACCGGTATATTTCAATTTCCTTCAGTTTTTCTACTATTATGCCAACTAATTAATTAATTAATTTATTGACCACTGATTTAATTTATAGCTTTAATTGTTGTTTATTTAATAAGTTATTCACAAACGGGACCAGGCTCTGTATAAGCTTAGGCTTTTTTCCTGGTTCCCCCATCTGTCACCATTTATGTTTAATTGATCAAAGTGTTGTACATGTATTAGCATTATATTAAGTTTAGTTATTGTTGTAGTAAATAAACAGTTGCATTAGCATTATATTAATTTGTGACAAATGGAAATATAAACAATACAATACAATACATGTACTGAATTGCTTTTAGTGAATGCTCATCATTTTTAACAAGCAACATGTGAAAATGTAACTAGTGCAAGTTGATTGATATTAATGTGCATGTCTGGAATTTTAAAATTCACACGTGTACGTACAGTTATAGAGGGCAGCCAGAAACAAACAAGGACAGCAAGCAACACAAAAACTGAAGCTGTCAATGATCAGCTCGGACAGTTAGTCTAAAACCTTGTGATATTAAACAAAAAATAGAAACAGATTTTTTTTTTTCAAGTTGATGACCAACATGATTTCTCACAGGTGACCTACATGTACATGTACGGTACATGCTTAAGAAATGTAATTATCCCTAAAACCTTTTTCCATTATTATCATGGATCAACAGAACCCTAGAGACCTAGCTGCCGTTGTTATTACTTGACTCTACATCAAAGGCATGTTCTTGCCATTGAGTGAGCCCGCTACACAGTGTGTAATCACACAGCTATAATGTTGCCTTACTACACTCAGGGTTTCTAGGGTGGGTTGGGATGAATGTCACAAAGGCAAATGTGTGTGAATGCATGCGATTACAAGCACAATAGCCACAGGGATACCACACAGACCAATAAAAGCAATACTTGCAATGGCAAGGACATTTCTCGCATTAAATACAGGATGCAATCATGCTATTGACTGCCACTACGGAGATGGAATGCCATCTACCATGAGCAAAGTGTACACGTTCCTGCATGTACCGTCTACATGCACAAATGAAATGTAGCACTTGTCTTTTGGAACTACTGTGAAATCTTGATACACTGTAAGTCAAATTTCAAGTAAATGGATAAACATTTTGAGATATTGGAAGTTCGTGTTACGCAAAGTTCTGAATTTTTCTGCAGTCACGTACAAAGTATGCAGATTATACAAAAAACTGTTAGTACATTATAATCTGTTAGCCTAAATGGGGCTATAGTTTCTTATTATGGAGGCCTATCTCTCACATTTACAGTAACTGTCTTTTCAACCAAACCACCCTTACATAGCTCCCCGCATTTTCAACCCTTAACACAAATACGCCACTACCTGATCTTGATCGGGTATCAGCTTGATGTTCTCCATAATTCCAGGGTACCCATACCATACAATAAAGTGCACATTGTCGTTTCATTCATGACAGTTGTGTGCACAGCAATATGTACAAAATGTACATTGTGGCCTATTTATAAATGTTTCAATGATTGGCAGTTACATGTATCTGTTACTTCATTTTCCAGATACCGGTACATTGAATGTAATTAAGTGTGTTTGATTTTTTCATAAATGAGATCAATTTCCATGCCTGTTCTTCGTGTGACGCACATATGTGCTGGAGCAGGCTGTGGGAGCCATTTATAAATGTTTAAACAGTGTATGAAAGTATTTTAAATGATTGCCAAATTAAACATTGGAATGAATCAGTATCCGTAATGTACATATGTTGCATGCATTAAGCCTTTCATTCCATGATCTTATTGGAAGTCTACTGCTTGTGATGTACTTTTCAATAGAACCACACAACTTCATTAAATATAATACAGTCTGCTGTGATAAACTGTTTAAAATGAAAACAATTGTTGTCAGCTGTGATATTATCCATGTGTTTTGCAGACCCACAGGGCAAATGGCACCTCTATGGAAGCTTGAGTACCAATGCCCTAGGGCATTATAAAATGCCATGAACCACATCACAGCAGAATATTTGATTGTAATGGACTCCAAACAGCCTAGGATTACACTGCTATGTGTGATGTGCACTGCATAAAATATAGGTAGCTCTATGGTAATGTTTTTGCCAAAAATCTGGTCAGTTGCTCATTTCTTTCAAAGGTTTGGAGCTTAACAGTTTTTCATGCAAATATTAAACTATACAATGTACATACATAGCATGTATAACTGGCACATGCACAATGCTTATTGACTTTTTGCCCTCATTAACTTAAAAATCCCAGCAGCTACTGTACTAAAAAGAACATACATTGTTGTAGTACATGTAAGTAAACTATATATAGGCCTATATTGTAGATATATTTACATAAATATGCAAGACACCGTACCGGTACATGTAAGAATTCTCTCCCTTGTTTGTTTTAAGTTGATTTGAATTGTTTCTGTTATGCTGTATTTCATATTTATCTGAATATTTTTTGCTCTTTTAAAGTTTTTCTTACATTGCGTCTTTGTTTTATTTTGTTATCGTTCTTAGGTCCGATGAAGGGAAGTGATAGGCCTATACTTCCCGAAACGTCACAAATTTAAGTTCTCCACAGCAACTCGCAATGTACTCGATTTGGTGTCTCCTTATTTATCTTCACTGTACAGATGTATACATAGTCGTAGATACCTAATTGTACTGCACTACATGGAGGTCTTGAACATTAAATTAATGTTAAGTGTACTTGGAGTGTTTTGATATTATTC
Organism: Patiria pectinifera; assembly: GCA_029964075.1. Lineage (NCBI taxonomy): Eukaryota > Metazoa > Echinodermata > Asteroidea > Valvatida > Asterinidae > Patiria > Patiria pectinifera. The sequence goes on along the minus strand of CM057136.1, from coordinate 4,591,532 downwards.
ACACATTAAGATACCGTACATGTATAAAAGTGTACATGTAAAGTCTGTACGTGTGCAACTTAATTACATGTATGTACAGATTTCTATATCACGTTCAATTGTACCAGTACAATTACAAATGTACATGGCGTTCCTGTAAATTTTTCTCTTTCTGTGCATATATATGAGTAAATATATTGAGTCTTTAAAATAAATTTATCAGGTGTTGTACGGAAGATACCGGTATATGAACTGTGCTATTAAATTATGTACAGGTGATTGTTTGAAAGGTCATCTCTTCCATAAAGGTATCATATGTTTACTGCAGCAGCAACGCGTAGCTTATACAGTAGTGCATAAACATGCACTGTAGGTGTGTAGGCCTACTGTATGAACAGAACGTTTATGTGTACACACGTTCCTGCATACTGCATACTTTAGTACATGTACGTAATGTACGGTACATGTATGTGGTAACTAATGAACAATTTCCCACACTATACAATGTGCATTTCTTTATCATCCCTAATGGGAATACAACTCCTTTTATGCATGCATAATTTAAGGGAACATTCTTTAATAAAAATAGACTCCTGTACTGTTAGACAAAACTGAAACACTATGAAAGACTTGATCAATCAAAATCAATTGCGAAACTCAAAAAGAAATCACGTAAAATATATATAGTGGTGTCATTCATCACACATGTAGATGACACTTGAAACAAGTTGAATTGCAAATTCAACTCTCAACTTGCAGCCAGAAGTGGTTCTCATTTCAACTTCAGAAACCACGTACAGAGTTAAAAATAAACAGATCATTTAATATGCCATCAAAACAACTCTACAAAGTGTACATGGGTTGAGTCAGATTAATCACTGCAATCATGGATAAAGACCATTAGTGGAAAGAGTGCGTTGATTGTCAATAAGGCCAAGATGGGCTTATTAAATGTACACCAGGACATACAGAATACCATGTACATAGTACATGTACATTGTTACACAGGTCAACAGAAACTGGTACCAAATGTAAAGCTGTTAGTTAATACCTCAGAACACATAACCCACAGGGAGCCTAATTTGCATAGTATCCAAGCATTTTGGATACATCCAGATGATCCAGTACCAGGGTGAGCGAACAGGCAGTGGTGGGAGCGTATTGCTCGACACCTTGGAGACAAGGTTGAACAAAAAAGCAGCGTACATACATACACGCATACACACGTTTGTGTATGGTGTAAATCAAGGATTTTCTATTGTTCCTCTTCCCTTATCCTTTGTTCATACAATGTACTAACTTTTTTCCAACTGCTCTGATTTGGTTTTGTACACATTTTCTAATCAAGGTCGTCCTCGATTCGGTTCCTGTCCTCGATTCATCGATGATGTTGCACGTGTGTGTCCTCGATTTACCATAAACACACGTAGGTACACAGGCCTACCTTACATATGTACATACCCTATGTGGACATTCCTTTGTATTCGCACAGTTAAGGAAAACCGGAGGAAAAAATATTTTGCTCATACTGCGAAAACTTTCTCCACCCAAATATTTTATCCTGATTTTCTTGAGTGTTCCTCTTCATTTTGCGACTGATGACCCTAACCCAAAAATGCCTCTAAACCTGTTTTCCAAAGAGGGCAAAACCTTATGTGGACCTGGCTTAGTCCACACAAGGTTCACACAACCTGCATTATGTGGACCTGTTTTGTTGTGAGGTCCACATAAAGGTGGTAAGGTTGATACATGGTACAAGTACATACATGTACCGTACAGTAGGCCTATGTCTGTATGAATACATTAGAAAATTGAAACATACATTTGTATATACATGTACATGTATGATGAATATTTTATGAAAATGAATATTTGTTTCCAATCTAGTTTGAAAAAAAATCACTTTTGGTCTGACAAGTTGTGTTTACAAGAACCTATCCCCATGGCCTCTTGACTCTTCAGGAGAACTTTGACCAATTAGATAACAACTTTTGGTCCAGTGACATACCGGTAACAACAGCACTATCGCATGGTTTGTTATTGGTTTGGTCAAACTGGTTCGATGGAGCCATACCGATAATTCAACATACATGTATGTACCTAGTACCTGTGGGGCTGCATAATATTCAAAATGTGCTGCTAGGGTGAATTTTTTAAAGACAATATGCTCTACCTGTTGTAGGAGTCCTCATGGTGGTGACTGCTCTATGTTCCGACACCCCTATGTGTATGTACCCCCCCATGTATGTTCAAACAACCTAGTTGTTGTTCCCGTGTTAGGGGTTAGTTAGTTAGGGTTAGGTTAGGGAATAATGCAGTCGGAACATAGGGGTGTCGGAACATACCGGTAGAGGTGTAACCCTCATGGTAGGTCATACCATGTATACCGGTTAAAACATTGAGTCAGTCGTGTACCCCCACGTTTCTGGACATTGGAAACTCCTGATGAACACAGGTTGCACATGTATACGTGTACACCTTTCTAGTGGCATTTAAGTGTAGGGTGGCATATTTTGGTAAATTAAATTGTGTATGTATGTATGATTAAATTCAATTCATTAAGAGTAGGTTGAGTGTTGCACCATGTAACAAATCTCTTGTGAGTTTGTGAGGTTCTGAAAAGAACCATGGAAAACTGTCTCCCGACGACGGGCAGAGCATATTACTATACCTCATACATATTCATGATCGAGAGCCGAACGTTCACTGGTCAATTCACCATCACGTGCCAGATGTTATTCTTGCTGTTTACCAATTCACGCACATTGTAAATACGCATGCGTAGTAGACTGTCGTATGGGTTACCCGTGCGACAGTCTTCAATCGAGGAACTGTCGCACGGGTGCAGTAACATCGCACAGGAGAGATGCATGGTTGCAAAATGTTAATTTCCAGAGCTCAATGATGCCGTACTGGAAAAAATGTATAGACCGTGTAAAGATGTCTCCTGTACAAAAGAAAGTTGTACACATTGCAAACAACTGTATTTACAACTGTAGTAACTGTATTATATTGCAAACGAACCGAACTAGTAATTAAAGTTGAATGTTTTGGTGAGCTGTACAAGTTTCCCCGAATTTTGTTTTAGGTGCATAATAATAAAACAAAATTCGGCAACTGAATATGCATGAGGTATAGTAAAACAAATATAACATGGTTTAGGACAGTCGGCCTCGGGAACTAGTTTGTCAACTTCCAATACCTCGGGGAGCGAATATCGACTGTCCACCCTCAAACCATGTTATATTTGTATACTGTCCAGAACATTGAGGTCCTTCAGTTCTTTTCTGAACCTCACAAAATCACAAAAGAGACTTGTTGATATACATGTACATGTAGAATGCACCCGTAACTATAGAGTCTTATTGCTTTCTTCACCTTGCAAAATACTAACATGCATCTTAACTCAATGCAATATATTGATGTACATGTACATGTATGACATTTGCAAGTATTTATAACCGTCTAGACATGTACGTCCACACTACATACTGTACACTGTTCTACGTACTGCGCAACTGTATCTAGGGTGGGGCTACAGCTAAGGTGTTTTCTGAGCGAGTGCAGAAATTCCTATACAATTCATCATTGTGATGCCTGAACATGTATTGGAGACCTCTCTGCTTCCTGGCCTTGCATACAGCACAGTACAGAAACCTTCCAAGACATTCAGATAAAGAATTTGATTGAGGTTTCTTTTGAACAGTCAGGGAGACTGCCGCAAACAAGAACATGTAGAGTGTACTACACTGGACTATACATTTTGTACAGAAGATGTAGTCTTGATTCCAGACTGGATTTGAGACTGCTTGAAAGAAAAAATGTTGGTGCTTTACCTGGGCCAAATTTCATGACGTGCTAAGCACATGGTTTCTGTTAACAGAGCCTCTGTCTACATGTACATGTATTTATGGAGATTACAAATGATGGACTATAGCTTTAATATAAGGTCTTAGTTGGGGGGGGGGGCTTTGATTGTACATGTAGGTAATGCTTACATTAAAGAGAAAAAGAGAAAACAATTTAATTAATGGAACAACCACCAACCCGTTTCTACCCAATAAAGAGGAAATATTGCCAAATGGAATAATTCATAGCATGTGTACATGTATGTATGTATGCACATGTACAGTAAATGCAAATGTTACTGGCTGGCTTTACTCCCTATGAGTATGAAGTTTATTGCCTGCCAGTTTGAAATGCCAGGGACAGGACTCCAACTGAGTTGCACTGGCCAAGCTCCAAAAGGAGACAATATCAGACTGTATGTAAATGAAACAGTACTGTACATGTATGTTTGCTTTGCTGTTGCATTACCAGACTCCAATTTGATTGTATTGAACATGTACTAATTACATACATGTATGTAGAATGCTTATTTTTTAATATTGGATTGGAAAGATGACCAATAATTCTGCAGTTTGTAACACAAAAATACATGTATACATGCATGTAAATGTACCTCTTTAAAATCATATGTACTGGACCTTATTTTATCAGCAGTAAAATAATTGTGTGTGCATGTCATTTTTCATTAACACAAACACCATCACATTTTTTGGTTTTGTTTTTGAATGGTGTACATTGAAGCTAGAACTTGTGTCAATTTTTCAAACCACATTTTGTAGGATTTTTGGTACAACTACAAGATACTAGTGATCTGTTTAAAAAACCTCGGGTTTGAAAAACATTGGAACATCTTCGAAAGTCAAAGGTACATGTAGTGATTGACGAGAATGTTGCAACTTTTTGCTGCAGATTTTTCATGTGGCGCCCAGTGCCCGGTTGATGTGACCATTCCTGCATTAGTTTTACCCATGATGATTTTAGAGGCTTCTCTCAAGAAAAAAGCGAAAAATCCTAGTGAAATTGAGGTCTAAAAAAAATCTTTGCCCCTACCGGTATCTCCCAGCTTTTACCATTTTTTATAAAAGAACAAAATTATTGGGCTACTTTTCGGAAGGATTGTCCATGTGCCCCTAGGAACCCAAAACCTGGGTACACTACTACAATGTACATGTAGTTCCTTTATGTCCAGATCCCGTTTTTGCTTGGTTATCATCATTAATTATGTACCACTATCAATTTTTTAACAATTTCTTCATTGTTAATACATGTATCCCTGATCTGTCTCCATGCGGACATTCTGGGAGCATGCTGCCACAGCAAATTCTCAGATTATTTCCTTTCCATGAACTGATGGGGTTCTGGTTAAAGGGAATATACATCATTTGCTTTTGCTGTAATTTTCAGAAATGGATGGAATTGGGGGGTTGGAAATATATAACAAATATAGTTACACTGACTTTTTTGAGGTTTTGGGTTCGAAAATGCTATAAAAACCAAGAAAAACAATCATTTTCCTGTAGTCTGGTTCCCTGACTCCATATAAGAAGAAACAGAGCAGTTTACATACATTGGGGAATTGTAAGGTCAGGAACCAGTCTAGCTGGCTTGTACCCGTTCATAGGTGTGTAATCGATTGCAAACAAGTGCGATGGTCAATTGGGGCCAGTATTTGGGAAAAAAAGCCAGTTTTTTCCAACGCTGGTCGGCCGACCAGCGTTGGAAATTGATACAAAAATACCACTTTTCTTGAAAATGACAGTATACCAGGTGCCATGATTTTGCAGGATGCTTTACACTGTCATTCACTAACAGTCCAGCAAGGCATTTCAAAATGATTTGGTAGTTTTATTTTTTGATGTTTGCAAATGTTGTATAATTTTCCCTTTAATATGAATACATACATGTACAGCTTGTGGAATGAAAGGCCAAGCGAGTAGCGTGTGTACTTATGTAGTTGACATATATGCCAATTATTGGGCCTATTCGTCAATTCATACACTGTAGTAATCTTTGCTGTATGCCCTGGATTTTGGACTCTAGGTTATCATCCCCATTTGTGTGTACAAATAGCTCTGTGGTCAATGACACTGACAGTGCCAGATCCTAGCATGCATGTACATGTATGTACAGTACACGTACAGTTTGTAAATATGCACAAGACAATTTTTCTGGGACACCCTGTTCAAACTTTTTGAGGGAAATTATATGCAAAATAAAGTTCACAAAAGCCACTGCAGTCTTGTGCAAGTGGAAAGTACATGCATATGTACTCCTGTCCAGCTCATGAACCCCATATCTATGTACATTGGCAAAATGTATAGAACCTAACACGGTACATGTTATGCTAAGCTGCCTGTGCAGGCTGCATGCTCAATACATTTACATGTACATGTAATTACTACAACTCTTCGTGTACAGGTACCGTAGTACATTGTACATCATTACACATGTGATCACATGTAAATAAAATAATGTACCGTAAGATTCACACTCTCCCAGCACACATGTACTGTACATATAGTACCGGTACATGTATATGTGCAAACATATAAGCTGCAAGGCCATAACAAAAAAATAGTTTTGTTCTGGTTACCCTACCTACCCTGCATGTATTTTGACAGCCCCTACCCAATTTTTTGGGGGGAAAAAACCGAAAACCATCAATGACTATCTTTTATTCTTTACTACACACAGACACCTCCATTATGATCGTACACAAAAATATTGCCCAAAACAGTACTACCAGTATATACATGTACCCTATTTTCAAATGCCATTTAATCGGAAGCAGAAATATATATTTTTTTTGGCTTGAGAGTTCCAGTCACCTGTATATTTGGAAACAACTTGAGTAATAGTTACAGTAGTTTGCCTGAAGGGTTTCCTACATTGCAGACACTGTACACAAGATGATAGGCTCTTGAATACTAATGGTTTGCCATGGGCCCATGCTCAGGTGCGTTCCTCTGCAAAGATGCTTCAGGTTTATGTACACTCTGATGGAAATGAGTCCAGCAAGATCCTTGCCATGCATGCCATACAGCTGCGAACTAGCAAACCAGCATGCAATGTACCGGTACCGCTTAAACCGGCAATTAATCATTTATAGCAATTGTAATTTTACCAAATAAATTACAAACCCAGGTTGCAGAAGTGTACCTTCGTTCATTTAATAGTACAATGAACGTCGAACCCGGGCTGGCACTCCTAGCAACATAAAACATCAAACACAATCGATTGTATACATTTTACATAACATGAATGCTTTAGAATGCGACCGTCATTGCAAAGGTATAAATTTACCTACATGTACCTGGAATATGATCGAGTACTGCAGCACATCTAAAACTTTGTACATTAAATAAGTTTTAAAATGCATCCTTGATTCTTTGTTAAAGGGAATGTACATCATTGGCTTTTGCTGTAATTTTCAGAAATGAACTATTTTGAGGGGTTAGTATAATAGATCAAATATTGTTTAACTGACATGTTTGAAGTTTTGTGTTTCGAAAATGCTTAAAAAACCAAGAAAAACAAAAAATGTTTAAGTAGTCTGGTTCCCTGACTCCACTAACGATAAAATGGATCAATTTATAGATGTCGGAAAATTGTAAGGTAAGGGAACCAGTCTAGCTGGCCTGCACCCGTTCATGAACATGTAACCAATAGCAAACAAAATTTGGACTGAAAAAAATTGTAAATTTGGAGCAGTATTTGAAAAATAGTTAGGTTTTTCCAACGGTGGTCGGCCGACCACCGTTGGAAATGTATACAAAAATACAATTTTCTTGAAAATGACTTGACACCAGGTGCCATAATTTTACAGGATGCTTTAGACTGTCATTTACCAACATCCTAGTAAGGTATTTCATAAAAACTTGGTAGTTTTATTTTTCGATGTTTGCAAATGTTGTATATTCCCTTTAAATGTAAACTGTGCATACAAGTGTAACTGCGAGGGCAGATCGCGTAAACATAAGTCCCTTTTTTTTAAATGCAGGTTACGTTTAATCATTTTGGACAAGTTGTAAACGGATAAAGTTAGATTTTGGGTTTTTTTTTTTTTCAACATTTAAACATGTACCGTAATTTTCGGAATACATGTATAAGCCGCGGCTTATACGTTGAATTTGCCCGTGAAAATGTTGACTGCGGCTTATACACAGGGCGGCTTAAAGTTATACACCGAGCCTTCAAGAATAAAAATCAAATTCAAAATGTGTATTTAATGTACCGGTATAAGAAGAGATCTGTTGCTGAAAATGGATTATCAATTGAGAAAGTCATTTACAAACCGAAAGCACGTCCCACGTAAAGGTACCGAGCGGTAAAAAGTACGGCGAAAGCCGTCTTCGATGCGTCGGCGCTTGCAACCAGCCGTATGTGATACTGTATGCATTCCCCCATATGCATTTCGGATCACACCATTTGTGGTAATAAAGGGGTGATCTTTCTTGGGAACAATAATTACCAATATTTCCACTGTTTAAAAAAAGAAAAAAGATGACTAATACTTTTTATGTTGTTCAAAACATTTCTTTATTCGATAATCTGTTGTTCAATGTCTCAATATAATTTTTTTTTCTTGAAATGTATTCAAGAAACAATGTAAAACTCAAAACAGGGGCTAAATCACCCCTTACGAAATTAATGGATTCGTCCATAAATATGTCAGCATTATGTTGACTGTTTTCGAAGAAAGTTACAATCGAAACTTGAATCTGTAACGTTACTTCTTGTTAGTAATCACAAGAATTTTATAAGTTTTGTTGTAAAAACAGACCTGTTTATTCTTAGAACAAAACAAATCAGCATCTGTTGCCACAAAGCAAGATTCGTAGCGCTCCAGTAAGACAACACATGGTGGGTTTCATACTCTCTCACGTGCTGCGGGAAAATGTTGTCATTCACCGGCTTATATGCTGGTGCAGCTTAGTACGCCGACTTCAAATCTTAATTTGCAGATTTTTGCGTGCTGCAGCTTATATTCCGAAAATTACGGTAAAAGTCACATCGTTACAGCATACTAGGTGCAATGATTGAACAGGATGATTTCAAGTAGGATAACATATTTTCATTATGGTGTCCATTACCTCTAAGTTACAGGGTTTGATGCCAACATGGAATAAAGGATTAGATAAAAAAAAAAAATAATAACAATCATTTTCTGAATACTCAACACTTGGACATGCATGTCTATACAAACTACTGTTACATGTATGTATGATAAACCTTTGGATGACATTGATATTTGAATTGTCAAAAAAACATGGCGAAACTTACATTGATCATGATGTACGGTACTTACATGTATTTCACCCTTATTGTACAAGTACATGTAAGCCCTCATCAATGGATGGGGGAACCCAGCACCTGTACCACATTCAATTGACATTGTATTTATTCCATAAAACCATGCAGTTCTAGGGTGGATATGGGCAGTACAGTGAGCAACAGGTTTGGCATGGGTTACCATTACATGATAATTAAGTGCCTGCCAGACATGCCTGATAGTGTATTTTGATCAAGTGAAAGTTGGTCAGTACTGTACGAGTATGCAGACAAGGTGGCATGTACTGTGTGTCCTCTGTGCCAATTGGTAAGACCATTGAGCAAGGAACAGATGGTAAGACAAACCATGTGTAGCTACATGCTTGGACATAACCTCAACTCTCAGAATTTGACCACATAAATATCCATATATATAAGAGAGAAGTTTACTCACCTCCGAGACGATGTTTGCTCATGAAAGGATCCGAGACCGTGGGCTCCCGCGGCGCCAAAATCGCTCCACGTCCGTGGAAAAATGCGGAGGGTGTCTTCCGCCGGGTCGGACGCTTGGGGTCGTCCTAATTTTCCGGTACGGACCGGCGATCTGTTTCGTCGATTTTTCGTGACTGCGTTTTGCGCAGGAATTTGCCGTCGTGTGCGCTTTCACGTTGACTGCCTGGCTGCCCCCTGTGCTGGCTTTTCTACGTGTCTAGACTGTGCGAGGTCAGCGAGGTCAACGTAGGGGTTTCGTTTACGTGTTCTACTCGGCCGTGCTGCAAAAGCGTTCACCAAACGTTAGTATGGGGTGACCTTGGCAAAATATTTTTTCTCCATGGTGCGTGGCCACCAAGTGTCCCTATTCTTTCCTGTGCTTTGCTTGCCGCCCCTGCGCCGAGTGCAACGAATACTCAGAAGGACTACACATTAGTATGCCTTGCGCGGTCTGACCAATCGAAAGTCTACACTGCGTGGTACTTCCCGGCTATGTGTAAAACCGTCGATGGCAACGCGTACTGCAGCCTGCTCCACACCCTGGAAACGAGGTTGAGTCTATGGTGCTCGCTATTTGAAGCATGTGACGTCGCGTGATAGAGTGCTGTTGCTTCCATAATGTGTTTACAGCTCCATGCTTCCACCACCAAGGCTGAGCGTTGTGAGTTCGCTGCTCGCCACGTATAATTCAGAGTCGCGTTATAATTTCGGGGGCCTGTTTGGGATCAACGAAGGAGCGATGCATCGCGATCTTAAACGCAGTCACAAAAAATCAACAAAACGGATCGCCGGTCCGTACGGAAAAATTAGGACGACTCGAAGTGCCCGACCCGGCGGAAGACACCCTCCACATTTTTCCACGGACGTAGAGCGATTTTGGCGCCGCGGGAGACCGCGGTCTCGGATCCTCTCAGGAGCAAACATTTCTCGGAGGCCGAGTAAAAATTGCTCTTATATAGATGGTTGAACCAACTTGAATAAAAGTTGAATCGACTTTTTCCTCGCAGACGGTCTCCCAAATTGTAAGAAGTTTAAGTTTACGTTTATTGAAGAGTCCAATACTGAAACTTTATTATGACCTTCCTCCATCATTCAGACCGTTTGTAATTTATGGTAACACTCAACATTTTCATTGCGAATGACAACTTCACGTTTGATTGCATTATGATTTATTGTCAAAACTGTACAATCAGCCTTCGCCTGTGTACTACGGTAACCTTTTCACTAAATTCCCACAATGCGACTGCCTCACAAAATGCCAATTTGACAGACCAACGGGAACATTTACAGACAGTTGCCGTGGTACATAATTATCATGTGCGTAAATCGACGGGGGACAGGGGGAACCCCCCCCCCCCCACCCCCCCACATTTTAAAGCGGGGACTTTGTTTGGTCCCCCCCCCACACTTTTTCTTCCCCGAATAAAAATTGTAGCCTACTATAATGATTCTATTGCTCAGAATACCTGTAGCTGATTCAATCACCCCAAGCTCAAAAATGATTTATAAAAGATGATCTATTGCTCTAATTGGTTTCAGTGGGCAGAAAGTGCCTCAGATCACACCACAAAAAATTGTTTTTCTATAACTGCATGTCTTCTAAACTAACCCCCATTTACATTTAACTCCCCACATTTTCATCCCCAACACTACGCCCTACCCGATCTATGATCGGGTAAATCAGCTTGTGTACTATGTACATGTACATGTACTGGTATACATACAGCACCATCCCAACAGCAGTTCTCTGTCGTCCATTATAGTCTCAAGATGTTACAAGTGAGGCTTGTAATTTGTGACACGTGGAGGACACAAACATTCCTTTTGCATGCCATCAATTTGATATTTTTGTGTGTGTGTTATTGTCATGTGGGCAATTCGAGCGTTATGAAAGAAACGGTAAAGAGCCGATTAACCATGATACCGAATCTAATTATTGAATCAGAGAAATGATCAATAATTCCTCGTCTGTAATCTTCTTGGCTAATTACTGATTTGTAATTATGGGCAATTCCATGGTTTGATGGACATGGCTAAGGAAAAAGAAGTTTTATTTTTTAACCACGTTTCACATTTTTTACAGATTATACATTCAAGTATGAGAAATTAACAAAGAAAACCCAATTTTATCAAACATTTTTTGAGAAATCGTGTCGTAAAGTGAAAAATATTTTTGTAGTACAAAGAACTCAAAACAACTGGTAAAGTTTAAACCTTGATTGCTTTTAATGCAATAAGAGATATTTCAATCATAACCTTATTTCTAGCATGTATGATAGTCTTAATCTCTGAAACATAAATGTCAATTCACAGCCGTCATCCATTTGTAGATGTCAAAAAGTAGCATTTTATATCTTTTTTTGTCAATGTAACGTGAGTAACCGAAAAGATATAAAACTTTTTCTCACCAACATTTCTAACGAATTAAATTTTGGTATTTAGGATTATCATTCTTTGCATGACCATAGATATAAGTGTTATGTTGACACTAATACACACATTTAAGAATAAAAGGCAACTAAATTTGGTAACATGAGTAACTTCTGTAACGTAACCAAAAATGTAACGTGAGTAACCAATATATTTTTATCCCAAGTCACCCAAACTACACCCAAACTGGCTTTTGCTTGATAATGTTGATTTGATTGATAACTGTTTATCTTATCTTATGGCTGACAGATTTTACTTCAGTCTTCACTCCATGTAGAGCTGCATGGATACATACTTTGTTTACGACAATCCATTTGTACTATCATTTGTATATTATTTACATTGGTTACAAGTTCCATGCAAGTACGGTCTATTGTGATGGTACATATTTCTTCCAAATCATCTCTGGACAGATCTAAAAGTTCAACATTAAAGGGAATGAACAACATTTGCTTTTGCTGCAATTTTTAAAAAAATAAATGGATTTGGAGATTAGTATGTTATAGCAAATATTGTTAAACTGACTTGTTTCACGTTTTGGGCTTGTAGATGCTGGAAAAACCAAGAAAACCAATCATGTTCTTGAAGTCTGGTTGCCTGACCCCACATAAGATGAAACGGAGCAATCTATAGACTTTGAGGAATTGTTAGGTCAGAGAATCAGTCTAGCAGGCTTGTACCCCTTCATATCACACGTGTGTAATCAATTGCAAAGAAAATGCAGAATAAATAAATATGGAAAAATTAGGAGCAGTTTTTCAAGAAAAACAAACAGTTTTCTCCAACGCTGGTCGGCCGACCAGCGTTGAAAAAATTCAGTTTTTCTTGAAAATGTCAGCACACCAGGAGCTACAATTTTACAGGATGCTTTAGACTGTCATTTCCTAATAATTCAATAAGGTACTTCGTGAAAATTTGAAGGGAAAATACAACATTTGCAAACATCAAAAAGCGAAATGATCAAATTATCACAAAATACCTTACTGAATTGTAAGGGACTGAAAGTCTAAAGCATCCTTTAAAATTGTGGCTCCTGGTGGGCTGACATTTTCAAGAAAAACTGTATTTTTCCAACGCTGGTCAGTCGACCAGCGTTGGAGAAAACATATTTAGTAATTCTGACTTTTCTTTGCAATTGATCACACACCTGTGAAGGGGTACAAGTCTGCTAGACTGATTTTCTGACCTTACAATTCCCCAAAGTGTTATTAATTGCTTTGTTTCAATCTTAAGTGGGGTCAGGGAACCGGACTACAAGAACATGATAGGTTTTCGTGGTTTTTCCAGCATCTACATGTACAAGCCCAACACATGAAACAAGTCAGTTGAACAATATTTGCTATAACATACATGTACTGTACATGTACGTATCCTCCAAATCCATTTATTTCTGAAAATTGCAGCAAAAGCAAATGCCGTACATTCCCTTTAACCTGAGGCCTTCTACAGCTGTAAAAGGGAACAGGTCAACTCATACGTGAGCCAACTCATACACATGGGGGGGGGGGGGTGCAGAGTGGCAGCATGTAGCGGATTAGAGATTTTTATAAGCAAAATCAGGACGCTGATAGAAGCACAATCAGAACAGCGAAAATGGATTATGAAAGGGATGGTGAAAATAGAAAAAAAACCCAGAAATGACATGTATACAATGTACATGTCATTTGGGGTTTTTTCCTTATCGGGATGAAAATTCCACTTTTGCAATGAGCAAATCAACTCTGCCTACACGCCTGCTGTTAAATCACCATTTCCTATATTATTTTCCCAGGCCCTTAATTTTTTTGATGTGAAATGCACATTGCCATTATTTTTAGGGCTGCCCTTTTTCGAATAATTTAGTATTCGATTCCTAGAAACTGCATTTGACTGAATATTGGGATATTCAAAACTGCTGCCTGCACTGTGTGCCGCGCCTGTGAAAAGTTGCACGCAGAACGCGCCAGTTTATAAGGCGATTATTTTATAACTTCCAAGGGCTTTAACCTGCAAGGCTTGACAAAATGTCGAACCTGACAACAAAGCGCCAAACTTTACGATAAAAGTAACCACAGTCACTCATGTATGTGCATATATTTTTTTATTTAATATTCCAAATGGCAACCAGCTATTCAAATAGTCGGTTGATGATCCAATATTTGAATATTCAGTATATTAGGGACAGCCCTAATTATTTTCAGAATGTTCTGGACGAATGTTATGTACAGGTAGGATGAGGTAAGAACTACGCCCACTAGCAGTCAGCCAAATGGAAGGAGAAAAGAAAGATAACAATCACTACCGTAATATGACACCGTTCAGGATTACCCCAAAAGATGTGATTTCTTTTGGAAACTTTTTGTAGGGAGTAAAATCAATGTGTAAAATGCTGATCAACTCTTGTACTAGTCTTGGCCCAAGATATCAGTGATCAAGAGTGATACATGTACATGTAGTTGCAATGTTCTGTAGCACCCTTGCAGAATTGATTTTTTACATTGTCTAACGTCTTGGTCATTTCGTAGCAATGGGGGCGTGGCCATTTTATGTAAGGAAAGCGATGATGCTGGATCACCACACGTATTAGCCCTTGTGTTTACAACCGTCGGGCGAGCCATTGAACCATTTCTCTATCACTGATTGGTTCCCTAGGAAAGCGATGATGCTGGATCACCACACGTATATTAGCCCTTGTGTTTACAACCGTTGGGCGAGCCATTCAACCATTTCTCTATCACTGATTGGTTCCCTAGGAAAGCGATGATGCTGGATCACCACACGTATTAGCCCTTGTGTTTACAACCGTTGGGTGAGCCGTTGAACCATTTTATCGATCACTGATTGGTTTCCTAGGAAAGCCTAGGAAAATAATTAAGAAAAAGTTAAACCGCTGATACGAAATGGCAGACGTTAGTGCAAGTAGGCGCGCTGGTCTATACGATCTGAGATGGCATACGATCTGGTCTATATGATCTATACGATCTGGTCTATACGATCTGAGATGGCATGCGAGTAAGCTCAAGTATCAGTTGGCTCGTGTAATATTGGTTTGGGTACGAGTTGTGGGCTGCGTATGAGTTGGCACATGTACCAGTTGACCAGCATTCTTCTAAAATGCCACATAAAAATGATTCACCTAGGATAACATTGTAGAACTTGTTGAAAGTCCTACAAAAAGAACATCAAAATAGATAGCCATCTCAACCAATCATTGCATTAACCAGCACAGGTCTGACTGATTCCGGTCCATGATTGGTTGAATCCAGACTCATAATGTTATTAACCCATCCAATTACCACCTTCATTACTTTGCATGACACTATTTACAAAATGTATGTCCCTGTAGATTGAAACCATACAGTGTTGGGCTATTGGAAAAAAACAGTGATTAACAGGCAAGGGGGGGGGGGGAGAGGGCACAGGGAAACTATGGATTAAACAAATACAGCATGCATGTTAAACTGAAGGAAAACAACAGTTGACACCAAGAAAGGGGGGGGGGTGTGATGGGGGGGGGGGTGATGGGGTGGGGAGAGGGAGGGGACGTTTACCCTATACAATGTAGATGGTCTTTCTCAGAACACCCTCAATCGCTTGCAGTAGGTACAGAATGCTGATGCATGTCTGCTTACTGGTCAAAGAAATCCCTGGCTTCGTGCCGGTTAAATACAGACTACAGTACAAGATCATTCTCTTTACATTCAAAGCACTTCACAGTTCCTTCCCACCCTATGTACACAAGTTCACAACCTCCTACAGCTTGGCACTATCATCAGACCGGGTTTGAGGTCATCTGGCAGACTCCGGGCATGTCTTGCCAGAACGGTGACCGAGCCTTCTCAGATGTTGTACCTCGGCTTTGGGGGGTTTGCTCATAAGTCCGACACCTCATAGATCCAACACCTCATACATGTAGCTCCGACACCTCGTAGGTCCGACAATTAAATTTACTTTTATTTCTGTCCATAAGTCCGACGCCTCATAAGTCTGATGCGTCAAAAGTACGACAGCCATTATTAATTAATACAAACATTGCGTAAAATGTCAGAATGTTTGCGCCTCTAATGGTTAGAGTTAGCGATTACACATGACATTCAGGAATGCACCAGACCCCCCCCCCCATTTATACCCGTAGCATCCACCCTTGCACCAAAAAATGCGCGCTGGCGGACTGATATGCGGCCAGTTAGTTCATGCTATGCACAGTGCGCCGTTCGTAAGTAGACAACCTCGCGGACTTGTAAATAAACATCGATTTGGTAAACCTACCTATATGACAAAATTCTCAGTGAGGTTCTACAAAGTAACATGCTCATCATATCTCATCTAAATCTACACCATGTCAACAACATACATGTACGTACCTCGTAAGCATTGGCAATATTGACTGGTTCTCCTGTCTTGGCAACATATCCTATGATTCCTTTACCCCAGCTCACACGTACTTCCTCATTGCCTGCCACTTCTACTGTGGAATCTCTAGTTACATCAAACAGCTTCGAACCAAGGTAACAATGGTCTGTTCCTTTGCCATAAACCAAGAACAGAGATCCACGATCTGCCTTGGTCAAAATCAAGACATTCTGAAGAATTTTGTGGCACAAGGAATTTAAGCCAAGATCATTTGCAATGTCTTTAACTAATTCCATGAGCACGGCTCGGTCATCAAGCTGTTTGAGCTCGCTGATTGACTTTCGTGATCGTGTTGGTGATGACCTCGAATTGCCTTGAAGGTGTAGGTGGCTTGTGCCTAAGAAACTAGGGGCTCCATCCACAGTAGATATCATTCTGCCAAGAGAACCCCCAGAACCTTGCACCTCAAATTCCGATGCTGACACTTTTCGAACTGGAGTGTTACTTCCAGAAGAGCTGCTTGGTGAATGTGGAGACTCGGCCATTGGGGGTTTGGCAGTTTGAGACACTGCTCTGGCAATATACCAGCCATCAATCATACTACGTGTAGCCTTACGAGCGAAATAATCATGGGAAAACTCCGGATGAGTGTCCAGCCATTTTTCCATGCGCTCGTAATCGCTACTGCGATCACCGTTATTATCCGGGATGGTGTCTCCATTCCCCGGCACCGGCCCCATGCTGTACGCTGGCCTCAATAACGCCGGCAGATTTACCCCCTGTTCTACCCGGTCAGGCCCGGGTGACAGGGCCATTCAATCTACCAAATTCCAGTTTGAAGAGGTGTCACTACCTCGATGAGATATCCCAGTTTGCTTTCTTTCTCAATGTCATACCAGGCCGGACTTTGAAGCTCAAGATGGTTGAAGCATGAAGCTACCTTCCTTCGGCTGTCTTCGACACGACAGTGAACCGCCCAGCTACATCATGCACATGTCATGGGGATATGTGTGTAGCTATGCGAATGCCCGTACGTACGTGCACGTAATGTACATGTACGTACGTGCGCGCGTGTACAAAAACAACAACCCAACACATGTAAAGGCAGGAGGCGCTACGCTGCCGGCATGCAATTTGCAAAGCAAGTGTATCCGCCAACAAAGTATAAAAAAGACCCAAATTAAAACCAAGAGTTTTTTTTAGTCGAAAAGTGATTTGTACGTTTATGTGTCCGTCTAAAGATGGAATTCTTTCATTTCAGAGAAGCTAGCTCCAGATTTCGAGGAATGAAAAATGCAATAGAGGGCGCCCTACAGTCTTTTTGATGAGTGCTGCGCGACTCGACTATGCATGAAGAGAATAATATTTTTGCTCGTGCAAGCCAGAGGCAAAGCTGTTTATTAACGACCTCTTAAATTATTGCCAATACTAATATCGTCGAGTTTGCAGTATCAATGATTTTGTTTGAAAGTGACGATAAATCGTCCCAGGTGTTTTTTTTGCATTTTGGTGTAAAAGTGTCGGGAGGAATTGCTGTTTTTGCTTATGCCAGCCAAATGTGGAAAAGTTCTCTAGAAAATAATTTTAAGGCATTTTTTGGTAATAGCTGGCATCCATGCTAGATCAATTCTTTGAACCATAACAAACAAGATGTGGGTGGATGCCACACTTAATTTTGACCCAAATATACCTAGTTTGCATACATTGGTAATCACTGTCGTGTTATATATTTATTCCCATATTTGGGTATATTCTTTATTTTTATTTTTTTTGAATGATTCTACTTGCACTCCCTTACTTGAATAAATTTTTCTGGAAAATACAACATTTGCAAACATCAAAAAATAAAACTACCAAATCATTTTGAAATGCCTTGCTGGACTGTTAGTGAATGACAGTGTAAAGCATCTTGTAAAATCATGGCACGTGGTCATTTTCAAGAAAAGTGGTATTTTTGTATCAGCGTTGGAAAAAAACTGGCTTTTTTTCAAATGCTGGCCCAGTTGACCATCGCACTTGTTTGCGATCGATTACACACCTATGAACGGGTACAAGCCAGCTAGACTGGTTCCCTGACCTTACAATTCCCCAATATATGTAAACTGCTCTGTTTCTTCTTAAATGGAGTCGGGGAACCAGACTACAGGAAAATGATTGTTTTTCTTGGTTTTTATAGCATTTTCGATCCCAAAACCTCAAAAAAGTCAGTGTAACTATATTCGCTATATATTTCCAACCCCCCCCAATTCCATCCATTTCTGAAAATTACAGCAAAAGCAAATGATGTATATTCCCTTTAATCATACAAGTGACTGAAAAATTATAAGGACATAGTAACGATCCAAAAAGGCTACTATTATACCCCAAAAGTTGCGCGCATTTACCTTGTCTCCAGATATCACCAAGTAGTCTTTCCAAACCTCCGAATTGATGAGCTTCAAATTCACCAAGTTGCTGACTGGCACAGTAACCCTATTAAAACCTTATGGAAATTCATGTGAACAATGATAACGTTGTAATTTTTAGCCCAAAAAACAAACAACGGGGACAACGAGGTGTCTGTAAACTGGCCTAATTAGTGAAGGGTTGCCTATAAACGTGGAAGGCTTTCCGTTTTTGTTTGCTGGGCTAAATATCACAACGTTATCATTCTTTACATGATTGTTCATAATGTTCTAATAGGGTAACTGTGCCAATAAGCAACTTTGTGAATTTGAAGCTCATGAATTTGAAGCTCAAAATCTCAATTGTCTTGATGTTAATCCTTGAATAACGTCTTCATTCAATAGTGCAAATAATTATGGAGTCATAGTTTCAGGCCTTTTGTCTTTTTTATGCATTTTACTTCAGCGCAACTTCTTCTTTCAGCATCAACTTCTTCCTTTGAAAACTATCGGATTTCCACACCCCAGGCACAGCCTTACTACCACTGGCCATGAATGTTTGAATACTATCCCCCCCATAATTTGTATATCGACTCCTGAATTGGTGCCTGATAATCAAAATTTTAAAAGAACCTGGAAAGAGGTTCCTATACTACGCAAGCTTGATTGAATTGCCTTCCTCGTTATCGAGGAAGGAAATTCAAGCTGTTCGTACTGACCATTCCAGTTATCACGTTACTAACTATGAAGATAATTTATCTTGGAAACACTGAAACTCCCAAACGATAACATAGATTTCATCGATAACTTTTCACTCCTGAAATACAAAATTCAATGATAACTAATCAGGGAAACACACACATTTAAACGATAAGGTTAGCTCGGAAACACGGAATCCAACGATAACGTATCTCGGAAATACGATTTGAATTGAGGATAACGTTTCTCTGAAAATCAGAATTCAGTGGTTACTGATCAGAGCCATTATCTCGGAAATACAAAATTCAACGTTAACGAAATATTTTCTTTGAAAAGCGAGTATGGCACGTGGTTGTGCGTTATGCAAGTCCCATCGTCCGATCCGTTCATTCAGCTCACCAGTCATGGGTACAGTAAACGTTCTCATCGTATGACTCCAATGGGGAAAAGAAGGTGCTTTTTGTTCAAGAAAATGTAAAAAGTCATCATTGAATTATCTATTTCAGAGAAACGTTATCGCTTAATTCGGTTTTTCAAAAATAAGATTCATCGTTGAAATCTGCATTTCCATGATAACATATTAAATTGATTGGGCGATGGAATTTCCATAGGAACACCTTTGTGCAACTTTCTTCTCATCTTAAATGTTTGAAAACTATTTGACATCCCCGTTTTGTTGATTTTCTTATTAAAAAGTGCACCTCTTGAAGCTTTTAAAATTTTGCATTCTTTTCCGGCCAACTGAGGGCGCTAGGGAGAGTTTGCGGTAAACACCATGCATGTGCAGAATCTAGTTTGAGAAGTTGTGTGGTTGTGACACCTGTTGTGCTGTCGTTGCCAAAACTTTCGTTGGGTAATCGGGCTGTTAATCTCACATTTTCAAGTTGGGGGGGGGGTTGATTTGGACAATGGTATTATTCTCCGCAAATTTTCTTAAAAACGGTTCATATAAACTTAAAAGTTTATTGAAACGTCATCAGGTATTACTATCATAGATTTTTACGTGATTTTCGTTAATTTATAAATCATGAACTAAACGGACAAAATCATGATAAAAGTTGGTATATACGTGCTTTTCCAAAGTTTGGTTTCCTTTTCCGAACGAAATTGAAAGGAATATAATGCCCTCTAACAAATAAATTTGCTTGTTTGCTTTTCCCAGGCTTTATCGTTGAAAAAAGTTTTTTTTAAATGGTGGGCTCCAAATCAGAAATTGTGCACACTATTCTGAACGAAATAGGAGCGTCTCACTCTGAATTCAAAAGTTCAATGTAATTAATTGTTTACTTGTCGTGGGCCGATTTTTGATGTCGTGCGATGTCTCATTGGAAAGCTCATAACTAGTGGAATTCTTGAAAATTATCAATTCAGTTTGAAAATCTATTTTACAAGGTACCACACCCCAGAAGTACCAACTTTAATGCTCTATCTTATCGACTTTTCAGCAATACGGACTTGAAACTTCCTATTACTGTCACTTCACCTTGACGTCATCAGGTAACTATTATACAAGCGGTTTTCTTTGAGAACATTTATTTTCTATTAACAACATGAAAAATCAAGTTAATTTTGTGTTGACACTGATAAACATAATTATTTGATGTCCAAAAACCAAGTCGCTTGACCATTACTTCTGGGTTAACCGGAAAGTCAAACTAAGGTTAATTAAAAATGCAGACAGACGCCTCGTATTTAAAACAAATGATCAAAACGGGCCGAGGAATCAAAACGGGCCGAGGACGTTGTTTGAGGACCGACTGGACGTTGTTTGAGGACCGACTGGACGTTGTTTGAGGATCGACTATATATTCCGGACACGTCAACATGTCTCCGCGCATCGCTCCTGAGTTTTGGATATTTTTAACGCCTTCCTCATATAAAGATTTTTCAGCAAGTTACCATCGCTACAAGGTCTTAACTGGTTGGATTTTCCTGGAGTTTTGATCCCTGTTCTTCGTGTGTTCTGTCGCAGGAATTTTCTACAATGTGACTGTTACACACTTGGGTGAGTTCGATCCAAGATGGCGGACTCCCGCAGCAGCATGGCGTGTACTGACAAACATGAGAATTCTAAACGTCAGCAAGTTATAGTGCTTAATTTCTCACTGGAAGGGTTTGGATTTTGCTGGAGTTTTGTCTGTGCTTTACGGAAGCGTAGAAGGGCCAAAAGAAATTAAGAAAAAATTAGCTCCTATCTCGCCGCGGCGAATTACTATCTCGCCGCGGCGAGTTAGTATCTCGCCGCGGCGAGTTAGTATCTCGCCGCGGCGAGTTACTATCTCGCCGCGGCGAGTTATTATCTCGCCGCGGCGAGATAGTAACTCGCCGCGACGAGATAGTAATTCATTTCGCGATATCGTAATTCGCCGCGGCGAGATAGTAATTAATTTCGCGATATCGTAATTCGCCGCGGCGATATCGTAATTCGCCGCGGCGAGATAGTAACTCGCCGCGGCGAGATAGTAATTCGCCGCGGCGAGATAGGAACTAAATTTTTCTTAATTTCTTTTGGCCCTTCTACGCTTCCGTAGTGCTTCGTATATTATTTTGTTGATGGAATTTTCTACAATGTAATTGTGACGCACTTAATTGGGACCTGTTGGGTGAGTTTGATCCAAGATGGCGGACTCGTACTCCCGCCACAGCTTGGAATACTGACAAACATGAGAATTTTAAACATCTCCCACATGAATTTTGCAACATGATACATGTATGATAATGCTGATGCCTATTCTCCTCGTGCTTAGCGGAGATATCCATGAAAACCCCGGCCCAGTGAAATATCTCTGGCTTATGTGGCTTATGTGATAAACTGTTGCTAAAAACCACAGAGGCCTAGAGTGTGATGACTGTGTACAGTGGTACCACATTAAATGTGGAGGTATTTCTGGTAAGCAGTATAGCGAGTTTCTGGGTAAAGAGCAACGATTTACTTGGATTTGTCCACAATGTGCAATGCCGAAGTTCAGCAGCAGCTTCTTTGAAGATCTGTTAGTGCATGCATATCCCGCATCAGATAACTCATACAGTGACTCTGACTGCGATAGTCTGCCAGATTATGATGATGCTCCAAAAACTTCTCACCCAGAATGCCCGCCCTCTGTATCTAACGACGGAAACAAAAATAAAACTCATGCTACACGTAAACAGCCAAGACGCAAACTTAAACTTGTAACAGTGAACTGTAATGGTTGAAGAGTAAAAGAAAACAGACAGAACTAGCTGCTTTGATTGATCTGGAACAACCAGACATAGTGATGGGCACAGAATCTCATCTTGATGCCACCATCAAAAATGTAGAAGCGTTCCCTGAGACAGTTAAAGTTCAGCGTAGAGATAGGAACATGCATGGAGGCGGGGTCTTCATCGCCTATAAAGATGACATTGTCGCTAGCAAAGTGAAAGTGGGGACAGATTGTGAACTGACCATGATCAAAGTCAAAACCAGTAGGGCACCACCAGTTTACATTGGTAGCTACTACAGGCCTCCCGGAAATGACCCTAGTGACATCCAAAGTTTGCATAGGGATCTTGAGATGCTGTTTGATTGCAAGACTGTTCCTAGAGTCATCCGGCTTATGGGTGACTTTAATCTCCCATCAATTGACTGGAATACCATGGCAGTGCATCCATCACCACAGTATATGGCAAGTCAGTAAACGAGAGTATGGTCAGCCTGTCAGCAATTTCTACCTAGATCAACTTGTCATTGAGGCTACAAGGAGGGGAAATGTGCTCGACCTGATCCTTACCAACGCTCCTGATAGCCTGCAAAACGTAAATGTCGTTCCCGGTATGGTGAGTGCATGCAACGAGGCCGTGACTGCCAACTGCAACATAACTATACAAATAAACAGGAACAAACCCAGAACTGTTCATTTACACAACAAGGCTGACATTGAAGGGCTCAAAGAAAATATTGACTCTTTTGCCACTGATTTTAGCACAACGTGGAAATCACGTAGTGCATCTTCAAATTGGACCCATTTCAAGCTGCAGATCACGAGCATCATGGACAAGAATGTGCCAACTTAATGTCGGAAAGGCGGATGGGATCTACCATGGATGACACAAGAAATAAAACGGAGACGCAGAAAACGGAGTACGCAACATACAAGAAATTCTAGACACAGAAGAACTGGACCTAGAACAAAGCACTCACAAATCAAGCAGAAGCTCGATGAGTCACACACCAGCTACATTAATGGCATGTTTGAGAACGAGGAGAGTGCTCCCAAGAAACTGTGGAAGTATGTCAAATCACTAAAGAGGGATGGAATGGATGGGTATTTCTTCCTTGGTCTCAGGAAACCGCCTTGTGACCTCACCTAAACACAAGGCTGAATGTATTAACAGCAGTCTTCAAGAAGGGTGATAGAAGCCAGCCGTCAAATTACAGACCTGTCTCCTTAACCAATATTGCATGTAAAGTACTGGAGCATATCATCGCTAGTAACATCAGAGCTCATCTTGACCACCATCACATATTAAATGACTTCCAACATGGATTTCGTAAACATCACAGTTGTGAAACCCAACTACTAGCGACCTTGGACGACCTATATGGTGCCATTGATCAGAAACAACAGATCGACTGCCTTATCCTAGCTTCTCCAAAGCATTTGATGTGGTGGCCCACGGGAGACTTCTATATAAGTTGGGATGGTATGGCATCAATGGTCCTACCCATAAATGGATTGGAAACTGGCTGACCAATCGTACTCAAGCTGTAGTTGTGGACGGTGAGAGATCTTCTGATGCTGCTGTCGTTTCCGGGGTCCCCCAAGGTACGGTGTTAGGACCACTCCTCTTTATATTGACCTCAATGATATTGTTGCCAACATCTCATCCTCCATCAGATTATTTGCGGACGACTGCCTCATTTATCGACAGATACAGTCCGAAAATGATGCTGCAGCCTTGCAAGAGGACCTAAACACCTTGACCAAATGGTCCCTTGACTGGCAGATGAGTTTCAATCCTGCCAAGTGATCCTCCGCATCACCAAGCGACGTAACAGAATCAACTCAACCTACGATATGTTAGGAACTGATCTGCAGCAGGTTGAAAACCACCCCTATATTGGTGTAGAATTCACCTCAAACTTGGATTGGGGACTACATGTAAACAACATCACCGGCAAAGCTCAGAAATCCCTCAACTTTCTGCAACGAAACCTGTCAAAGTGCCCGGAAAACAAAACAACAAGCATACTTCTCCATAGTCAGACCAATCTTGGAATATTCAAACACATCTTGGGATCCCCATCACCAGAAGCACATTTCAACCCTCGAAGCAGTCCAGAGGAAGGCAGCCCGCTTTGTGCCAGGGAACTATCAGCGTACGGTTAGCGTTATACTCAAATGCTTCAAGAGTTGAATTATTGGCCATTCAAGATAGAAGAACTGCAGCTCGTCTCACAATGCTCTACAAGATCACCAAAGGGAAAACACCGCTAACAGTCCCAGACACATTCGTCCCAGTCAACCCCATGCACAATCCCAACAGACCAGTAACCAGAAGCCATCGACCACATCAACTTCCCAGCCAGGACAGAGATCTACAAAAACAATTTCTACCCCCGGACCATCAGTCAATGGAATCTTCTACCATCCACCGTTATCCCTAAATCCACTTCTGCAAAGTCATTCAATACCAATCTATAGAGCTACATGAATGACCACAAGGCACTGATGTACGTGGGCATGCCAGCTGGACATTATATCTTCTCAAACAACTAGTCCCCAAGTTTTTCCAGTCACTGTATATATGCGCACTTCTTTTTGTTGTTAAATTTTGCATTGTGATATGGAAGGGGGTGTTGACATGTCCTTGGAAGTCTGGACGAAGATAAATTTAGGTCTTGTCACTTAGATGTAGATAGATGTAGAGGGATGAACTTTAAATAAAACACAGTATGAAGATGACACGATTACATCATAACATCATAACCTAAACGAGCGCCCTCTAGCAGCACCTTCAAGTATTTAACCAGCTAACATTTTACAAAATTACCAATGCCGCGCGTGTACCAGTGCTTCACATTTTTGTCCAGCATGTTTTGCCCACATGCACGTCAAAGCTGCATGGTTCATTGTTTTGTCTGGATTAAAATGCTGCATGACCGTCACTTGGCATTGCCTTTTCTTTTTTTTGTCTGTTTTCACACAGCAATTCCACCATCGTGAAAGTTTCAAATATAATACTGGTACATGCACTGCATGTCATGATCCCTAACAAAAATAAAGAAACAACTGTTCACCAACAGAGCACATAGGCTTGAAGCTAATGTAACCTATGTGTACATGTTAATCAACTGTCAATAGTCAAGGAGCATCCTTAAAGGCATGTGGGAACATTTGCATTTAGTAAAAAGAGTACCAATCGATTAACGACAAATTCCTTGCCCAAATTAAGTTTGGGACCTGCTGTGTGAAAGTGTTTCGCCTGAACTTGTATAATTTAGAAGTGAGAAAACGTCGAAAGTGGTTTTAGAAAATTTTCCCACGTGCTGTTTTTACACAGCTATCCAGCAAAAAATAATGTTGGCGGTATCCTAATTTGTCAAATGAATGTCTTTTTTTCAATCAGAAGGCGCTTGTTAGTAGCCATAAACGATTCCATTATTAAATAAGAATGACACTATTTGCTCTTCAAGTTCAACGTTTGTTTATTCGTTCTCAAGCAATGACTACAGCGTCTGCAACAAAGAAACAACAAAATAACACCAACAGGTTAACGTTAATATCATGTGGTAAAGTCACAGTTCTCTAATTATAGCAGGGATCACGCCCAAACTCATAACAAATTATCAAATAAACCACAACGGGAAACTGACTGCATTTATGTAGACTCTTGACAGGTGATATAATGTAAATATACTGCTACAGGATACTATAAGCTTAGAATCAGAAATATTTAATTGAAGAACATTAAATTACTTTGAGTCAGTATGCATACTTTTCTTTCCCTACCATGTACTTTAATATGAAGCACCACAAAAGGGGCAAAATTATATGTTTAAAGTGTATTGTAAAAAAATATAGTTAACGAATGCAGATTTTGTGTTTTACCACCAATAGGTCATAGGTCCGACGCCTCGAGTAGTCCGAAATTTCGGACTGATGAGGCGTCGGACTTATGAGGCATAGGCCTAAAATTTATTTATTCCGCCTCATAGGTCCGACGCCTCATAAGTCCGACGTCGGAAAAACAAGGCGTTTAATTTGTCGGACCTACGAGGCGTCGGAGCTATGAGGCGTCGGACTTATGAGGCGTCGGACAATAGGCGTCGGACTTATGAGCGGACCCCCATAAATCGCCTTGAATTTAAGCCATGCCCACCAAATGGGTGACAGTAACGAATGGTTTAACGTTAGAATGGTTTTATTTCATATGCTGCCTATTTGAAAGCATAGGCCATAGAGAACACTGAATGCTGCAGATACATTTCTTTTCTGGATTTTGTGCTCTGCCCGCACAGAAGCCAAATTCAAAAGTAGATCCATCTCGTAAAAATATGTTCAGCCCATTCTAAGTTCAACCAGGCCTGCCAATTGTCATGGTTTTGCCACGAAACTGCATGATATTTGTCACAATTGGATCAAACCACTCGTATATACACCACCCCTTTACACATTTAGGCCAAGCCCACAAATTGGGCGGAAAATATGACTTTTAAAATGCTAGAATGTTTTATGTCATGTCCAAATTTATTTCTAGGCATGGAAAAAAGAAAGAAAATGAAAGTTTAATACACGTCTTCTGAGTTTTTATTCCTTGGGGCCACAGGGCCATGAAGGGGCCCGCTTTAAGGCCCCGGAAAATGTTGGATTCTGGATGCACTGTGATGAAATATACTGAAGTATGCTAAAACTTATGAAACTCGAAAGGATGTTTTTTGGTTCAAGTTAAAGGGATTGTACATTATTGGCTTTTGCTGTAATTTTCAGAAATAAACTATTTGGGGGGTTAGTATAATAGATCAAATATTGTTACACTGACATGTTTTAAGTTTTGTGTTCGAAAATGCTGGAAAACCAAGAAAAACAAACATGTTCAAGTAGTCTGGTTCCCTGACTCCACTAAAGATGAAATGGATCAAAATTGCCGGAAAATTGTAAGGTAAGGGAACCAGTCTAGCTGGCCTGCACCCGTTCATGAACATATGGAACCGATAGCAAACAAAATTTGGACTAAAAATGCGGTAAATTTGGACCGGTAGTTGAAAAATAGTTAGGTTTCAAAGGGTGTTGCAGCGCCCACAGCACCCCCCCCGTTCCCGCGGGCTTATGATGCGCCTTCTACTGGCAACAAACAAACCGCGGTACAGTAACTTGGCCTTTGTAATAAGGGAATAACCGCTGTTAATGGACCGAGACGAAGTCGAGGTCCATTAACAGCGGTCACCCCCACACCCGGTCATTATCACGCAGTGAAGACCGGCTCCTCACACTGTTATTCCCTTATTGACATACGAATCTCTGTGAAATAACAGCGATTTTTTTTAAACAGTGATAGGCTTAGTCCGCCGTTCGTTAACTATACCACCCCTTGCGTCCGGGTTAGCCGCTCATCCTTGCGTGAGGTTGTGGCCTTACCCCAGTAAGGCCAGGTCAAATTCTTTTCTTCGATCAGGTCGGACTGCTTTGTCAACAGTCATTTCCGCCACAAAGGGTGTATACTATAGCTATAATATAATTCCGCCGCAGTATCATGGAAGTCATTCTGTACTGGTAATTCTGTACTGTGCTGGTAATGATCAACCTCTACACATGTTTATTGCACCTAAAGTAAAGCAGCCTCCCGCAGGGGTTTACCTGTGCATGAATCGAAAGTGGAACGTATTGGCACATTTTATGAAGTCTTCGTCACTCCTGAATTCATAGAACTTCGCTCGTCACAGACCGAGACTTTATTCAGTATGGCCGCAGACAGGTAAGAATTTAGTACGGAAAGATTCCCATATCTGGCCATCAGTAATTTTTCCCTTAAATGACCTATCAGCCATCAGAAAGTGATAATATGTCCTAAAAAGTCAACTGATTAGCAGGGACACATTTTGAATTTTTGCCGAGAAAACACTTTGAAATTTTCAGACCAGTCCAATATAGGGTTTCTGCACTGTGTGACTAATATGGCCAGATGGGAATATTTCCTTTAGGACATCAAACAACGATAAGTTTTAAGTCCAAATCTACAAGCTTAATTGTTTAGTCACCTTTTTTTAAGCAAAAGAATGGCTCAGCAGGTCATTGTGTCAGACTCGGGAGCGTTTATAAGCCAGTGTAAAAAAGAACGGTGAATAGCAAGGTTTCGACTTATTATAAAAACTGAAGAGTCTTTTCGTTTCAAGTTTTAATGTTAGTATATCTAACGAGAGGAAACCCACTTATTTACCGTAGTTATTACTCAGAATTGTTCGTTATTAAATTAAAACTACCAAGTTTTTACGAAATACCTTACTAGGATGTTGGTAAATGACAGTCTAAAGCATCCTGTAAAATTATGGCACCTGGTGTGAAGTCATTTTCAAGAAAATGGCATACATTTCCAACGCTGGCCGACCACCGTTGGAAAAACCTAACTATTTTTCAACTACTGCTCCAAATTTACAACTGTTTTCAGTCAAAATGTTGTTTGATATTGGTTACATGTTCATGAACGGGTGCAGGCCAGCTAGACTGGTTCCATTACGTTACAGTTTTCTGGCATCTATAAATTCATCCATTTTATATTCACTGGAGTCAGGGAATCAGACTACTTGAGCATTTTTGTTTTTCTTGGTTTTTCCAGCATTTTCGAAGACCAAACTTCAAACATGTCAGTGTAACAATATTTGATCTATTATACTAACCCCTCAAATAGTTCATTTCTGAAAATTACAGCAAAAGCCAATGATGTACATTCCCTTTAACTTGAAAACAAGGCGTATCCGCAGCTACCAGTGATTGTTAGCCGTATACTCTTCCAACATTAATTCAATATTTCCCCCGTAATTTCCAAGGCAACAATTAATTCAGATGTTTATTCAAAACAGAAAAATAGAACCATGAGTCAAGGAAACGTGTCTGCATGCATAAAGTAGTTTGCATAATGTGGAGGTCAAACGCATTGGACATCGTTAAAAAGTATATTATGAGGGTAGTTCATTAGGCAGTTTCGCCGTTCTGTATTGCAAAGAGATTCAATTCGTTTCGACTTGAGTGTGACCATTGAGCAATATGTTTTAAAAGCAGACGGCAAACGATTCATTTCCCCATCGGAGGAAACATTTATTCATTTTAAAACAAACTTGTTTTTTCATTGATTTTCCAATCAAATAAAGATTTAAAACTACATGTAAACAGAAAACTAAGTTTGCAATATGTAATACATGTGAATCTTATAGTGTCGTTTTATCTAATTTTTAAATAATAAAAAAGACGGTTTACAATTCATCGTAATCTTACAAATGTGTAACGGCACAGAAAAATTATAAAGTTGAGGGCACTTGAGTTTTGCTTAAGCATGCCAAACAAAATAGTCTCATGACAGATTTACCAGCACATTTGCATTCAAGTTTTTCTTAATCCAGTCATAGACATGTAAACAAACCTCACAGGTACAAAATATATGCATAAAAGATTCACTCTGCTCTACTAGATAGAAAGCTCACAAACCATTTCCCCTTTCTCAATCCTTACCAGAAAAGAATTACTGCCCAGGATCCTATAAATTGATTTACGTGTATATTTAAACCACCATAGTTTTGTGTCACAAATGAATGGCATACTCCAAGAAAAAACGACCACTTACATGCTGGCGAATTGCCACTGAGTTAAATTACCGAATGGGTGGCATTCTTTTTTATCCATCCAAAGTGTTTCAAAAGAAAACGCAATAAAGAGAAAGCGAATTGCTTTAACCTCTGAGTATAAATTACGAAAAGAATTTTGTAGGTCTAAATTATACGCCGACGTTAAAAAAATAAATAAACAAATAGTCCTCACACTGAATTTCGACACGACCACGTAAAGTGCTCTAGACGTAAATGTGCACCCGATTCATCAAGGAGGTCACGCACAAAATTTAATCCCTTGTTAGCCCAGTGTTTGTAAAAAATACAAAATATTGTTACCTACAACTATAATTGTAGGTTCTGTGGTTGTGCCATAAGGGGAACACTGATCGACCGCCACATGGCATTGCACAAAAAACTGCAAGCATTGAAGATATTAAAGGAATCCAAAACTGATTGGATGAAGCACACTCTGAATTTTAGTCGTATATAGAAAGCAAAGTAGGCCAACCTGAACTAAGTGTTCAACAATCTGCGAATCCATGTACAATGTAATTAAGAGCGTATACGATCTTAAGGTCTCCCTGCTTGTAATGTTGAATCATCTGATTCCTAGCAACTCTATCGCCAACATAACATTCAAATTGTTAAAAATATGCCTTGGTGTGTCAGGGAGTGACAAGGTTAAGAAGTAAATATTGTGACCCACAAGGCCTTAACAGTTAGTATTTTTTATAGACCACTGTCCAACTACCAGCATCTAATACCCTATTATAATGAAAGTCATCATAATCAAGGTTGGTTGAATAGTCAATACCAAGTGCTCTAAAACTATATTGAGGACCAACAAAGTCAACATATATGTCATCACAACACAAAAACCTTTCTGGCGAGCCCTTATTACCACAAAGCCACATATAATTATTTTTTCAATATTTGTGTTAAGACCAGACATAAATGTACTTTCAATTTTCACCAAGAAGTTTAAAGGCTCTTTAAAAGAACGCTCTAAATCATGTAACTAAGAAAAACACTGTATCGCCAGCCTATATTGACAAAGCCTGTATTTAGTACCATCAACCGGAAGATATTAGAAATGAATCAAGCCTAGCTGTCTCCAATTATATCTACCGGGGATAGGATCTTGGGTCAATAAATCCAGATCTCTACATAAACCTAACACATTATTTCCTGCTAAAGGATTCATTGTTAAATGTCATTGATTTTGTGTGATGTGAATTAAAAAAATACACGTACTGTACTTGTCAATACAAAATCAGATTGACACTTCATTGCTGTTTTTTACATGCTCCGTGTCTTTCTGTTGTAAGACATTTTTAATACTCGTAGGCCGATATATATAAACATATTTATTTATTACATTCATTACTTTTACTACACCCATTCAACCATTTAGAATAATAAAGATATAATTTAAATGTTTATGTATTTGGGACCATCATCATCTGGATAACATGTCGCGTGAGTAATAATAATAATAAAGGCCCCCCGCCCAAAAAAAAGAAGAAGAAAGAAGGCAAAGTTTCATTCACGAGAGTATGCCCATAAGTCATTGATAACCGCCTTCAACCATCAATTGGATTACACATTGTACTTTATTGTTTTGTTTATTCTGACCTTCAAGTTACAAAAAACCCACACACACCAAAAAAAAAAAACACCAGAGAAAATATAAATATATATACACAATATATATTCACTTAAGCGCGCGTTTTCCCTTCGCCATCGTCGTTCGCCTTCTGTCCTCTTTTGGTGTACTATATATTATCTTCGAGTATTAATATGAAAAAAAGTAAGACTGCTGCAAACTGCTTACTGACTGGATGGACAGAACAAACAGAGTAGGCTGAAAGAAGTGTACAAAAAGGAGGGATTAGGTGGGGAAAGAAAGAAAAAAAACAAAGGGAGATGAGGAAGAGAACAAAGGAACAAGGGAGATGGCAAGGGGAGGGACTGGGAAGGATAGGCAGGGAACCGGGAGGGGGAGGACAAAGGAGGAGAGGATGGGAAGGGGGAACGGAAAAAAAGTGGGAGTGGATGAGGATGGGGGGAAGGGGTGATGGGGAAAGGAAACAAGGGGGGATGGGAAGAGATGGAGTGAAGATGGAAAATGATTAAACCAGAGGGATTATAGTTGGAAGTTGAGACCTATGTGGTTGAATAGTTCATAGACCGAAATAGTTGGATGTTGAGACTGAGTGGGCTGATCTCTTCTGAGGCGGCGAACAAGAGATCTGTGCTTGGCCAAGAGATTCGTGCTTGCCCCTTGCCTTTAGGCAGGCCAGGGCTCGTGACTCCTCCGGATAATGATGACACTCCTCAACGAAGAAACGAAAGACAATTTTCCACAACGACTGAGAACTAACACACGGCACGGCAATCGGCAATGCTACAGGTACGCTGCTGTGTGCCTCACATGGCTTGCCTGGCGCCTGGAAAGAACGCATGCTTGCCTCGGCCCCATGTCGCCCGCTGAGAGCCCCATTTGATGATTGATGATGTTTTTTTTATGGATGACCAGTTTTTTCTCTTGACCTTCACTAACCACATTAATTCCTTCCACAGAACCATCAAATTCAATTCGGAGTTCTCGGCTCACCAAACCCACTTTCTGGATGTCACCACCAAACAACCAAGCAACTCACTACACACTGACCTGTATTCAAAAACCCAGACACTACCACCACACCTCCTCCTCCAGCTGTCACCCCAGGCACTGCAAAACTGGCATAACATTCAGCCAGGCACTCAGACTCAGAAGAGAAGAATCAATGATGTTGATTAGATTCTCCTGCCATACACAGATACTTTCTCCGCCACACGAACAACTTGGAACCACCTCGCCAAGTTCATCGTGCCATTCTCGCGCCAAGCATCCCCCCATATTCCCTCTCCCCCAGGAAGGCCCGCCCCCCATACACGGACCAGGCCCCCATGATACCACGTACCACCCCCCGTTCTCAATCTCCACCCACCCCAATCTCCGTCCAATCATATCATCCTCTCCTCCATCATCATCGCCGCCATACTTGCCCCATCTCCGCCACTCCCATCCCGGCTTTCCATTGGCTTGCAGGCGTCCTCGAAATCTAGATTGTTCGAGCTGAAGTCCCATCCTTAGATGCCATCTCCTCCACCCCAGCATGGTACTTTCAGCAGTTCCAGATGTGTTGTGTCTGCCAGATTCATATCCAGGAGTCTGACTCCTTTTCTGGCCACCACTCTTCACCCACCACACCAACAACAATTGGTAACACAACTAATGTCATATATTCATCATATATCTCATTTCTTGCAGCGTCTATGGAGTGCAGTATAAGAATATACGCAAGAATAATACGCTCAACCGGCGTTTCTATGGTCAACGGTCAAAACTAGACACCAGAAACACCTGGTCTAACCTGCCTAACCACTCCCTTTCTGATATGATTTTGCAGGCAGGGCATTGAATCTGGCCATCATAAGAGCAAGGACTCAGTTCAGCAGAGAGAAAGTGTGGATGAATCGTGTTCTTCTTCGAACCAACCCACATGGTCTCAACATCCAACCTCAAGAATGATTAATCTTTTCTTCCTCCATTGTCTTCTGTTACAGATAATCCACCCTGTGTTCCTGTTTGTTTGTGTTTACCATCTTTCCCCCTTTCCATCCCTTTCCACCCCCATACTGCCATACTGTTCCCCCATCCATCACACTCTCACTCTTTTGTCCGTTTCCACTCCCTCCCCTCTTGATCCTTCCCTTTCTGATCCCCTGTTTACCCTCCTGACCTTTTGTCTTTTTTATTGGTCCTTGTCTCTTTGTTCTCTCATCCACCCTCCCCTGCATCTTTCCACACCTTTCCCACCTAATCCACCTTTGTGTTTCTTCTTTCAGCCCTGCATGTTTGTGTGCACCCCCATGTTAATGTTTGTACCTCTGTCATTTCTGTTTTAGCCTCTGAAGAAGAACTTGCTAAGTTCGCAACGTCAGGCCACATTAATTTTTAGATTCGAGTATTAATACTCATTCAGCGCTAATCCCCACCTTATGATCGATTTGTCCATCGATCCATGACGTCACTACGCCTCAGACACACCCCGTTTTATAATCCTCGCCGGGGTTACCGATTTGATCCTATACACTACTCTTATATTACATAAGAGCAAAAGTAACAGCTCTCAACCTAAATCGGAATCTTAGAAAGTGAAGTACTGTACGTGCGAAGTCCAGGACAAGTACAGTGTACCGCTCAAGCACTGGCGATCAAGACTTTTACATAGTACCGCGAAGATTTGAAGTTCGCAAATTGTGTTAACCCTTGTTGGTGATTTTCGTTGGCAAACCATGCATTATCTGATAATAGGTGTCAAAACGAATCAGCGAATCGTCACTACGAAGAAGGTGGCTGGGGATGGATCGTTGTCATTGCTACTTTTACAGCAGAGATGATCGTGTTTGGAAACATAAAAGCACTGGGTGTGTTTGTGGAAACTATAGCGAAGGAGTTTGACACTGATCTCTGGTTAACTGGATGGGTGGCATCCCTGTCACTTGCCGTGCAATTGTTGATGGGTAAGTATCTGTGACTGTTTCCTCTTCAATCAAAACCGGTGTTTTTTTTGAAAAAAAAAACAC
Organism: Patiria pectinifera; assembly: GCA_029964075.1. Lineage (NCBI taxonomy): Eukaryota > Metazoa > Echinodermata > Asteroidea > Valvatida > Asterinidae > Patiria > Patiria pectinifera. The sequence goes on along the minus strand of CM057136.1, from coordinate 4,556,678 downwards.
CCCAAAGTGTGCTATGAAGGGAATAACAGGAGATTGATTTTTAAATATAAAAGTGATTCTGCAGTCGGCTCAAACCCACTAATTTCAACATAGATCAGTTGTAACGTCTCGTGCAATAGGGAATCTTGCATCGAATCAGGACTGTTCGTGAGCGGATTGTAGGTGAACAGGATTGTTGGTAAATATGCTGATACAATGACCTCAAACAAATCTAACGATTCCGAGATCTACAGATTCTTTATTCTTTATACGAATCTTGGGTCAGGTGGAGGAAGTGATCCTGTCCGATATTCGGCAGAATAGTCACTTCCAATACTGCTGTAATGACTGCTACAGCTGTGCAAAACACAAGCACGTGCTCGCTCGCAGGCAGTTACGAAGTGAGCTGATTCTTAGTGACGACTCAAAATCATGGATCAAGCTTAAGAGGGCAAATCTCGAAAGAAAGTCAAGCTACAGTTTTGATGTGATATTTGTGATGTAATCATATCAACTTTGAGGGCTGTCGTTCCTTAGCGATATCGCGTAGGTTGAGTTGTGTTGCTGGCTTCGGTTGGCTGTAGCTTTGCAGGGTTGTGATGAGCTTGTGAGCCTGAGCCGTAACAGAGATCACCACGAGAAGGTAGCCAGCTTGATCCCCAATGGGCCTCATATAGAAAGTAGCAGAGAAGACATCAAAGCGAGTGAACATCCTCAAAAAGCTTCTTGGCACCTAATTTTGCGACGTTCCACACATCCGCTCTTGCCCTGGCGTACTCAACCGCAAAGTATGCAGCCCCCGTATGGGCGCCCAGTCAGAGCAGCCACACAAAAGCAATAGACACAATGCTCAAAGACGCAGACGCCCTACGAGTTATCTCCGGTACCATGGCACCCACATCAGCAAGCATTGCCCATGGTCGCAGGCACCCCCCCCCGCGAGCATCAGACGTGACCATCTGACCCTCAAGCTCTCACAGAAGGCTAACACGCCCGGTAGCCTAGTGCCCTACATCCCTGACAACTGCCCTCCGCAGCGAATCAACCGCCGCGCCGGCTCTCCGTAACCCGGGCTTGTGAGCTAAAGAACGGCCCCTCACTCTCCCCGTCCCGGGTAGCAGATCGATGGCGAGAGCAGTGGGAGAGCATGACCACCAGCATGCACGAGTTCGTGCCTGTACCATCAACAAAGCCAGCAGGGCACAACCTCGAGTGCAAGCCCTGGGTTAGGCTCAACCGACTACGGACGGGATGCGAAAAAACTAACCTTTTCCTCCACCAAGTAGGCGCCAGAGCTGACGACACCTGCCCCTGTGGCTCTCCACAGACGATCACGCACATCCTACGAGAGTGTCGAATTTTCGGCCCTCCCAACGGACCTGCTGGCCTGATCGACCTTAACGACACCGAATTGGAGTGGTTGAGAACTGACGTTTCGGGTATACCTCCAGGAACGAGTTATGCGAACCAACCCCATCTCCCGAAACACGAGCACCTTCCATTAGGGCAAAATTTTGACAATTTACTTTTGAAGTTGAACTAATCCAACTGTAAAATTCAAAACGTCCAAAGTAATCAGCATAATTAACCATTCATATACTTGTGGAGAAAATTAGAAATGGAGTTAAAGGGATAATTTCGGCAAATTTGATAATGGCACCCCCATTCAAAATACCGACGCCCATGGTTGTAACTTTGTAATGGAAAGATTTGTTTGACTTTCAGGTCCACTTCTTTTACCGCTACTGCGCATGTTCGGTTGTCGCCCAGTCTTGCTGTTGAGTGGTGTCATGGCAACCGTGGGCTACATTTTGGCCGCGCAGTCTCATACTTTCGTCGAGTGGGCCGTGTTCGTCGTGTGTTTTGCAGGTATACACGTTCATCAGCCATCCTCTATACTTGATTATTTCTTGCAATGAAAAAAGTCAACAAAAACAACTAGTAAAGATCAATGGAAAAATACAATGTAAAGCTAAATGGTGTTTGAATAGTTGATAAAAAGTGTAAATTAATGATGAAATAGAACGGATTTGGAAAAGAAAACACTAATAAAACAAATTAATTTTTGAAAATGGATGTTAAGAGCCAGTGATCAGGAGATAACCTCATCGCCCATATAACCCATATTCCTGTTTCTCTCATCAGGGCTTGGCTCGGGTTGTTTTATTTACTCACTTGTGTCCCTCCTCGCAACATACTTCAAAAAGTACTATCCTCTGGTTGTACTCATTGGGGATCTTGGTATGTCGTGTGGAACTTTGCTTTACGGTCCCATCACCCAAGTTCTCCTCGATACCTACGGTTGGAGATGGGCCATGATGATCATTGCAGGCTTAACGTTCCATCTGGTTCCAGTGGCAGCGGTAGCTAAAACATCCAACGTGGACAGAGATCAACAGAGTTATCATCGTATTCCGCAAACTGTAGAGAGAAGTCCAAGTAACACTTCACCACGTCTACAAAAGTCTGCTGAAGATGAACATTGCTGCAGCAAAATGCTAGCCACCTTTGACTTTGGGTTTTTGACTGATGTTCGTTTCTTATTGGTGTCTCTGGCGTGTTGCGTGGTGGCATTTTGCTTCGTAGGATGGGCAGTATACGTCGTTCCACACGGAATCGATCAGGGACTATCTCCTATGCAGGCATCTTTCCTACCAACATCATTTGCTGTGGGTAATATAATTGGAAAGTTAGTGGCAACTCTCTTTGTACAGATTGAGCTTGTCCAAGCCCGATGGGCCATGTGCATTGGGGCTCTGTTGGCTAGTATTTTCTTCTTCGTGGACCCATTTATGGCGTCCTATGCTGGTCTCTTGATAGTGACTGTGGTTATAGGAGCAGGAAACGCCATATGTAATACAGTTAAGCTCCTCCTATTTCGGAATATGACGTCAGATGATCGACTGCTTGGCATGTTAATGTGGCAAGGATTGTTCCTAGGATTCAGCGATGTTTTATCTGGCTTTGCTTCAGGTAAATATCTTTAAAAATAGTGCCAACTAAAAACGAAAACGTGTATGACTTTGGTCGAATGCTGTGTATGTAAAACGAAGATGTGTAAACTGAAAAATCTCGTGTAAGGAAACAAGCAAACTAATAATAGGAGGGATGGTTGCACTTTGCAGCGTTGATTGCTGGGAGCGACACTTCAGCATCTTGCGTGCACGCTGTCATAAATCCACCGGCAGCCATTTTCTGTGGTGGCTGCAGGTTCGCGCGAGTCGCGCTCAGGTAGTACACCAACCTCGTCCCCAGTACTTACTTTATTTCCAACCTCGTTTCCAATAGTAAGCCCTGGATAGGAAACTTTCTTCCTGTATCCTGATTCGATACCGCAATTTGCTAGTAATGAATTTATATCGTGTAGATGGTGTTGTTATTTTCAACGTGCATTACGTGTTTTCACGATCATTGTAATTATAACGTCCACGCCTTCTCAAAAATACTCCTTTCCTTTTCGTGCTTTCACAACTCACGGCGCGACGAATTGATGCTGTTTTTACCACAGACACCGCATACAAAAACAAACGCTAATGTAACGCACATGCAGGCACCAGACTACTCCACATTTGCATACGTGTTCAATAATCTGGCACATGCAAATGATCCAATACCAGGGTGAGAGGGCAGGTATTAGATGGGCGCGTACTGCTCGACACCCTGGGGACGAGGTTGACTATGGACCTAATTCACGAGGAAGCCATTTCGGTCATGTTCCCAGAATTCATTTTATAAGGTGTGAACTGTTGAGTGGGATGGTGCCGGACTATTTATGCATTCTAGCCTCAATTCCATTTTTTTTTAAAATGTGGCTTAAAACATTAGGATTATGTTTAATCACACATTTTAAATTATTCATAATAGCAGAGTCTGGTGTTAATTTGTATGTGCTTTATATCATTGCTTTCATTTCTCATGAAAAGTGTTGGACATTTTGTTGGCGCACTGAGCCCATAGAATAAAGGATGTGCTACTAGGACTACAATGCACAATAGAAACTGGTTTGACATCACTTGCCAAAGCTGTTGCTTGATGAGATCTATAGAGAGAGTATTCAATTATTCCCAAAATTATCAAAACTAACGGCTCAAATAATTTTTAATTCGGGCGTACTTTGAAGTCGTTTAATTTGACTTAATTCTTCTTTGTTCCAGGTTGGCTTTTCGACGTGACGGGTAGTTTCAAGACGACATTTATCATGTTTGGAGTTGTACAGTTTCTCGCTGTTATATTTCTGCTTCTGGACTATTTGGTAGAAGTTTACAAAAAAAAAATAACACACAAGTAATTTCACACTAAGCCCATGGAATGATAAATCTGCTATTTATTTCAACTCGCCTTAGTATCGATGGGTCCCCCAAGGGTCCATCCTTGGTCCTCTTCTTTTCTTGATCTACGTAAATGACCTTTGCTTCTCTTCTCATATCCTGAATTTCACTCTTTTCGCTGATGACACTACAATCTTCTACTCAACCCTAACGTCTCCTCTTTGGTAAACACATTAAACTCGGAGCTTGTCAAGGTTTCTTCTTGGTTTAAGGCCAATAAACTGTCTCCGAACCCGACTAAAACTAACTTCATTTTCTTTAGTAAAGCTTCTTGTCATCAACATATTGATTTGCCTCCTGTTAAAATTGACGATATTCCTATTACAAGGGTTGAATCAACCAAATTCCTTGGTGTCATCATCGACCATAAACTTTCCTGGGTTGAGCATATCTCCTCTATCACAAAAGTAGTTTCACGCAATACCGGTGTTCTGTCTAAACTTCGTTTCTTTCTTCCTCCTAAATGCCTGGTTCTGCTTTATAACTCACTTATTCTCCCTTACTTAAACTATTGTAATATTGTCTGGTCGCACACATCCAATAACAAGCTGCACTCTTTATACATCACTCAAAAAAGAGCTATTCGTATCTGCACTTCCTCACACCATCGGGAGCACTCTGCACCTCTATTCGTAAGGCTACATTCCCTCACTCTTAATTACTTAAATAAATTTCACACAGGAATCTTTATGTATAAATTCACTCACAATCTCCTCCCCAACAGTTTCTCTTCTTTCTTCTCATCAGTCCAAAGCACACACGATTATTCAACTAGATCCCGCCACAATTTATACGTCCCATTTACCCGCACCCTCTATTCTAGTTCTACTCTCCGTTTCTATGGTCCCCGTTTGTGGAACACCATTGAAAACGAAATCAGAACAATGACGTCCGTGGGCTGTTTTAAATCCTCGTACAAAAGGCACTCCTATCACAATATGTAACATAGCTTTCCCTCCTCAGCCACTCTCCATAGCCACATCTCTTCTTTCATACAATTCATCGTCTCTTTTATTTAACTTATCCTCATCGCAACTATTCAATTTGTCTCGGTTTTTAGTGTCCCGTCTCGTGTTTTGTTTTGTTTTGTCTTGTCTTTAGTTTCCCTTTGACTGTTTTCGTGTTTATTCCTATTGTCTGTGTATACATTTGTACTGCCCCGTATTGTCCGTGTATGTGTTAGGCTGTTCTCTACAAGCTTCGGTTATTGCTGTATTATTATTATTTGTTTAATCTATACAATTACCTTCTTTTTATTTGAAAACTTAGTTTGACTTATTTGTGGAAAGTATGGAAATAAATGATGCCTTTGAATTGAATTCTTGAACTACATGGTGAGTAAAAAAAAAAGAAGTGACCGGGATTAATGATTTTTTGAAAGCTGATTTTTGTTGGGTTTTCTATTAAAATGGAAATAACACATGAATAGAGTGTACCAAATTACGTAAAATGTTCACAGTTGCTACTTGTAAAAAACTGTAGTTATTCCTATGTTTGAAACGAGCTACATATACATTTCATATTTGTTTTGACTCACCCTGTGTAGCTTGCCCTTTTTTTTCACTTGAAAGGCAATCCGCGATTTTTATTTTAAATGCCATTCAGTACAAATCAGTAAATTTAGAAGTTGGTATAAAATGTGGATTTTGGGTCTAGCACCTTGAAAAAAAAATACATTTTCAAATTTAATTGATAATTTTCTGGCACCACATTAGTTTTGAGCTTTCCAATGAGATACCGCACGAAAAAAAAACTTAAACTAAGTAAGAGCGTCCGGGACGCGTAAATTTTATTCCTAGGAGGGTTAGGGGCAATGTCATGAATAATTCATGTTTATCCATGAGAACGGACAATGACATCAACAGCATTGTTGTTAGTTACTCAACTAGTTACAATACATTAAAGCATTTTAAAGAACGGTTGTCGTCGAGCTACCACACAGTAGCCTAGTGGATAGCGAGATGAGCTATGGATACAAAGATCCCTGGTTCGAATCCACGTCGTCGCTGCTCATTTTCATCAGCTATTTTTCTTCTCCAAATTTATCACTGAGATAATTTTAAATTAAGGGGAAAATAGAACGAGAACCTAAGTTTTGCAATGATTCAAAGGAAAAACTGAATTATTCATGACATTGCCCCTAACCCTCCTAGGAAAAAAATTACGCGAGCGGGACGCTCCTACTTCGTTCTGAAGTCAGTAGGGCCTATAATGTGCGCATGCGCTTTTGCGAGAGTGCAGTTTATGGATAATAATTTGAACAGCTGTACAGACTGAGGCCGTGTCCGAAACGGGCTTGCAAAGCTACGGCTACGTCTATTGTCAGCGCGTCCCCGCGTATTTTCAATGGGCGCGGAGCTAGACCTAGCTCTAGACTGTTGATTCGGATGCGGCCTAACTTTCCATAATGTGCGCATGTACTCGCAGAGCTGACATACCGGCGAATCGACCATATTGGCGATTTTGAGATTTGGTTATTTTTGTGGTTTATAAAGGTTGCGCTTTCAATTAAGTATTTATGCCAAAATTCTTAATTCGTGTCTGGATTTTGAGGTTCGGAGCCCCGCCTGTGGGAAATCAGTCACAATAACAAATACAGAATTTCACATAGTGACGAAAACGGAGTTTCGCTGGTAACTGGTGTGTGCTCGAAGTACTCAACGAATACTATTCGTCAGTTTGTCGGATCGGTATACAGAGGGCGCGCGATCGGACAAACTGACGAATAGCATATACAAACAGTGTGAAGAACAACCGGCTATATTAGAAATGTTGTAATTTGACAAACTGACGAATACGTTTACCTTCAAATAAAAACATACCGTACAACTTCTCTGATTAAATAAGTAACCTGATGGATGCAACGTTTCCTATTTTATTTCGAATATACACCAAACGGGTTATTATTGAAACATTAACGGTGAAATACGACGCCCAGAAAATGTCCAACTTCAAACGTGAACTACTCGAAACAGGGTTTTCGCTTATTCGTCGGTATGTCAGCTCTGCGGGTGTGCGTGTACACAGACACGGTCTAGCACATTGGGTCGTATGTATATAAATTGGCATTTTACTGCTACATTTTTTTAAACTTACATTTTAAGCATTGTCTTGCATTTGTATGTATAAAAATAAGGTTAATGCTTTTAGTGGAAAGCATTTGCTTAAGGTATTTACTTTTTACTTTTTTTGCTAGACTAGAAGTGTCTGACCACTTAAACCATTTCTTAACGAAAAAATGTGGTGTACGCAGTGCCTGTCTATATTGCGACGTCCCTTAAAAAAAGAATGCGCTCTTTTTTTGGGTGGAGGCATGGCCCCCGTTGGGCTCCCCCATGTATCCGCCCTTGCGGTGGACTAGGTGAATACAAAACGCGCGAGTCCAAACTTAACATACATAATGTATGAGCTGATACGTCACCAGATATATGAATATTTATAACATTTCTCTCAAAACTTTCTGAACTACTGTAAACGTCATTTAAAACCACTTTTTAAAACGGTATAAAGGCCTGCAAAACAAACAAGCGCCTTTATTTGTTATGGGACATTAGGGCCTATATTCCTTTAAATTTCGTTCGGAAAAGGAAATCGAAATGTTGAAAAAACACGTATAGCAACTTTAATAAGCAGATATTTACGATCAATATGCGCCATCTTGTTCACGGGGCAAAAAGAGCACGCGTTGCTTGACGCGGCCGGTGTAGCGTGAATATCCGATCGACTCCGTGAACTCGTTGGTAGTATTGCGCATGCGTAAGCATGATAATAGCCTATAAATATGTCTATTTACAGAAGAGTGGCCTGTCACGTGCGAGGGATTAACCAATAATAGGGAAAAGGAGTCAGATTTTCGTAAAAGTCGAATTTGAAAACCGGCGCATTTTGGATTGAACACACGATCGGACTTGGAAGAGACAACCGACTTGAAGTATTTCAAAACCATGCAGACTTGTACTTGATGCCATCGACCTAGTGGACCTGATCAAAAAAGCTCATTTTCAAATTTAGAAAGCCTGCCGCATGCATGACGTACTGTATGTTTAGAAAGCCCCTCCAGGCGTTTTCAAACAGTTAAATTTCTGAAGGTTCTGAAGGAAGCGCAAAAGTTTTCGATTGATAATACGTACGTACGCAGCAACGCGTGTAACTTAGCCCCGGCCCCGGAGGCAAGATGGCGCATTACCGTGAAAGTGCTCATTGACGAGAAACAAAATACCAAATAAAGTTTAATCGCTTTGGGCACAGGGAGCAGTTAAAATTGGTGCTTACTTAGAAATATGTTTCTTTAACTCGATTGATATTGTATCGTATATGTCATGTATAAGAATCTCTCGAGACGCACATATTATTATCATAATATATATAATTATTTTTACTTATTGAGGCTCCGTTTTAAAGGCATCCAATGTTCAAGGATCAGGGTTGTGTTGTAGGACCACGTCCCCAAAACAGGAGGCCGTTGGACAGATAGCGTCTTCTTGCCTTATGAGTCCATCAAACCATGCCGTATCGCTCCTTGAGTTTTCTCTCCAGCACCGATGCCAGAAGGTGGCACATTTCAAACTGAAGCTGTTGAAGTCTTTGTGAAAGAAAAAGGAATGAATGAGGAAAAAAAAAATCGTCAAATTTCTGAAATTTAAAGCTCCATGCAGTCACAATAAAGAAAAACGTATACATGTACTTTGGTCAAGGTATGTTTTTTGAGAGACATATTTCTTTTTTTGACGATACATTACATATGTAACCTATGTATGACAATCTCTCTCGACAGCTCAAACCTATAGGGTGTACTCAAGATTTGATTGACAATTTTTTAGTTGTCTTTGATCAAGGTTGTCAAGGATATCTTTTAGCTGAGGTACATGTATTATAGGCGTTTGTTAGTTATGTTACTTGACTATCAGCTGATGGAACGGGAACCATGCAGTGGCGCATCTAAGGGGGGGGGGGGGGGGGGCAAGGCCTCCACTCCCATGCCCCGGCCCCGCATTGTATACCCACATGGAGAATTTGGGGAAGAAAAGGTATATGCTATGCTTCTTGCTTATAACGCATTGAGTGCTCCCTTGCAAATTAGTCTCCCGTTACGCTACAGACCTCCCCTTTTCTCCCACATCATGGAAATGGATTCCCGATAACGACGTCATTTTGTATAAACATGAAACGTGATTTGATGGGTATTATAATAAGTTTACATATTGCTAAAAATGAAAATCAATAATCAAATCTTTTAGTTGTAAACTTTTGAAATCAATAAACTGCTTCAACAACCGTGAATTTTCTAGTATTTATTTGTCTATAATGGCTTATGTACGTTTGACTTCATATGAGTTTACACCTCTCACAATGAATTTCATTCACATTGCCTAATATTGTATATGCTGTTGTATTTTCGTTTTGAATAGAAGTATAGAAATAAATGTGATATCGATTGATTGATTGAAGAATTAAGGCCAATTTGTAATTGGCATACCGGTACACGGTGTTGTCATGGTGTTCCATAGATGCTATGTAGGTTTCCAGCCACGTCAGATTGGTTGCCAGGTCAACAGAAATGACGTAGTCGTCATGACTGAGCGTATTCTGGAACTCTCTCACCATGTCCGAAAAGTTCTTGTATTGACCACGATTCTGATCGGGAAATAATGAAATTGTTTGGTTCACCCAACGATGTTAATCAATCAACAAAAACGTAATATTGCATGTCAATCGCTTGATCTCATTGCTGAAATTGAACTTAGCCATGCACGGTGCTCATCTGAATGGATCTAGCAAGTGCAACTGACGGTATTGGCTCTAACAGAGGGAGGGTTTCCACTTCCAGGGACCAAAGCGCTCAACCCACCGTCGCCCGTCCCGTGGGGGTCAGCTGCAGCAAGCTGAAAGAATGGGAGACATTTGAGACGTTGGCGGCAGCAAACACACCGGTCCTTTTCAATTGTTTACGTCATGCATAAGCTTAAAAGCTGGCATTAATATGTGGCAAACAATGAAAATTCGCTCGTACCCCCGCCCTGCAAACAGGACGTTTGGAAAGGGGGGGGGGGGCTGATCTCTTTGAGCTCTCATTGGATAGATTTGGCGTGACCTGTGACGTAGCATGCAGCGCTGCTGCTGTTTATCATACGGGTGCACACCGGTAAATAGGCCTAAACACAAATCATGGAGTATTATATGGCCTAAATCCATCCGCCGAGCTCATAAATCATAAGTTATCGCCTCAAAAAATCCTATACTAACTAGTTCTGATAGCCAAACAATTGAGAAGGCGAAAAGTTATGGCAATGAACCTCCGGCCCGGACTTGGGGCTTCCATTCTGAGCATTTTGGATGCAATGCACTAAAAAAAATCTTTCGATCTACTCAATAAAATTAAGGCAAATTTGTTGCCTTAATTTGATTACGTCATTTCAACTTGTAATATTTTTTTCAGTTTTTAAGTAAGTAGAATCTACTTAAGACATTTAAGGCAACCCATTTGCCTTAATTGAAATCAGTAAATTCAACTTGTTAGAATTTAAGTAATTGCAATTAAATTCAAAGGGGATCCGGTCATTAATAAAAGGATGGTCTGCTACGTCGTTAGATTTACCAAATTGTAGTGCTGCTACATACTTCAGGGTATCCTCACTTATCACAACTATTCTCATGCAGTACACTTTATAACGAAGTTCCAAGTTAAATTTTCATATTTAATATCGACAGCAATAGTGAAAGAACGTGTGCACTGTTTGCATTTACTCACTGTTCTAAAGACAAGACTCCGCGCGCATACACTGACGTGCTTGATATACAACAGGGATACGATGGCCGCGTAATGCCATTTAATATAATCTCCAAAAACACTCAGAAGTCATTCGAATGACTCCTTTTCTGTTGGTTGGTTGGACGTACATACACCCCCCGAAAAACTATATATTATGTTCGCACGAAAAGCAATTTAATGTCAAGTACATACAACCTAATATTAAAACAATTTTTATTGAAAATTTAATTTATCATTGAAGACTTAAAGAATTTAAGTTATACCCACTCTGTGTGATATACGTGTTCATCACTCAAACTTCCTAATCAAATTTTACATAAGGTGAAGGACTCTGTTATCGATATCAGCTTTACTTAGCTTTGTTGTGTTTAAATGACGTAAATACTTCACGTTGCATCAAACAAGTTACTGGATTTAGTATTTAGTACTGAAATGAATCAAGTGCACATGATGAATCTATTGTAAGATTAACCAAAAGCCTTGTGATTGACTCAATTTTAAATGATGTTGTCTTTACTCATTTTCTTCGTGTGGATGACACTTAATAAATAAAGTACAATTCACTTTTATGATTTTATGTTTTTTAAACTCAAGTATCAACATAAAAGCAACTAAAATTGAGTTTTAAATATTATTTAATCATTAAATTGATTCAATATTACTTCAGTCAGGGTTAATTTTTTTTTAGTGTGAGGTTCGAAAGTGCTATTTTGCCATGTTGTGGAGGAATCATTTTTCAAGATGGCTACTTCTCCACTTTGGGAAAAATTGGGGTCGTCTTCTTTGGGTGAGAATATCTCGAAAAAGTCAATGGTCAACCCACCCAAAAATAAAAAGAAAATGAGAAATTATATATTTATCATCATTTTTCTGTGCCCCTGTGAGAGTTTTTAGTTTTTTAAAAGAATTTTGAAGTATGGGCATTTAGCAATGGTGTCTACGGGAACTTTAATACAGGGGTGCATACTGTGCGCGCTAGCTGCATGCGATCGGTCATGATAAGTTACTCATAAATGCCATCCGTATTTCCTTCAAAAGATCATGTGAGGCGGCATCAGCACTTTCCAGCGTTCTGTTTGCAGGGCGAAACAATGGAAAAGGACCGGTGTACTGTGGTTGCTGCCACCAGCGTCTCAAAAGTCTCCCAGTGACTTATTAACAGGAATTAATGTCTGTAAATGCTTGATACAGCTTTAAACAACAACAACAACTCCAAGTTTGTATATGTCCAAAGTAAAATGACGATTAAGGTCAAGCCAGGAAGCAGCTGCTCTCGGTCATGAAACCTCACACTTGAGCAGAGACACTTTTCCACATTCTTTCCGTTTGCACAAGCTTCCCAAGCTGTCCGTAATAACAACAATTATTAAACGTGGATCGCAGTGAATATACATTGCTGCTTGTACGTCCTACCTGCTTGTCTATCATTTGGCGAACTTCATTGTGTTGTCTCTGGATCATGTATTCCTTCTTCCTTTGGACAGCCTATAAGAAACGACCAATTATCGTAGAACATGTCAATTCTTATATGGCCACTGCCGTGGAATGTCCTTCTCAACAGTCCTCGTGGGTTAGGAAAGTTTGAACCTTTTACTGATACCAGCATAATGTACATTTCGGGTCACTCCCTCCAGCACAACTTTTGGAGTCCATGTTCGTGGGTTACCACGTGCCATGTGCAATATCCCTCTATAGTCCTTTGAATTTATTTCCATCCATTATCCAAACAACAATCTTCGTATACTGTGCCCATAAAAAAATATCTTCACAATTTTGCGTCATTCTTTACAGATTGAAAGCTCGCTAAAAAGAGAAGTATGATTTTATGAACCAAAGTAGTGGAGGTAGACTTCTTAACACAATTTGACCTTGGGCATAGAAATATGTAAAGGTCACATAAATATGTAAATATGGAAATATGTAGATATAAATATGAATTAAGGGATATGGGAATTCTTGACACAGTTTGACCTAATGAATGGATGGGATGAATAGGGAATAGGTGTGGGTAAGGAACCGGGTACAGTTCGACCTATTCTATGGGAAAGATTGCATGAGGTATGGAAAAATATATATTTGTATGGTACATTTGGATCTTAGCCCGAATATGAGTTTCATACGTTAGTCCCTGTGAACGAACAGCTGTGTTGTCTCTTTAATCCCCCCAATAATAGACGGAAGAGGGCGCGTGCAGTAGTATTGTTACGAAGTTAATCCGATCGATACAAAAAGTAATTGGATTTCCGAATGCTCGACAGCAGAAAGCGGCGATAGATGGCAAAAATGAATGTTGCGTTGATCAGACTGAAACGAGTACTATTGTCTATTTGAAGAATTATTTTAAAGTCATTTTTATTGGGTTTATGGGTATTGTGCACGTTGCGTTTTCCCAAGTTATAAACAAACACTCACCGCAGCATACTTGCAGGGTACAGCCTGTGTCGGCCATGGGGGTATATGATAAATCCACGATCCATAATCCATGCGTCTGTACGGAGACCGGTGGTCGATCACCCCTCGATGATCGCACCGATCATGGAGCAAATAACTCCGTCCGTGCGCCTATATTCCTCTTGTTAATCGAAACAATACCAATGGATCTTCTACACTGCCACCAGAATCATCCAAGTAAAAATATATGTCTGTGCGCGGTGATCGTAGAAAAGGGAAGGTTTTGGCATCAGCGAGAGCAATTGCTAGTACACATGCACACTACTGTATACATTACTGCCATCCGATCAGATAGCGCTCAAGTTTTCTTAATCCGTGACGGCTAAATTATCGATTAGGCTCTATAGTCTGCAGAGGCGCGTACAATAAGGAATGGATTCAGTGGTTTAAAGCCATAACAAAACGTGCAGCATGTGGTTTTTTAAAGGAACTACAGCCTGGAAAGTGCCCGATTGTGTAACGGAATAACACCACCATCATTGTGCATTTTGTAATATTTCGTACTAGAACGACCCCAAAACCAAGCTATAGCCTATCCATAGTTAAAAATTCAATCGTAACGTGGTAAAAATGGTGCCCCTTTAACGCTGTCTGTATAGGAATGCACCGAACCCTAGTTGTACCTCCGTGCCAGATTTGTTTACAAAATCGAGGATGACTAGGTTTTATCTACGACCATTTTACGGGGGTTATTTAGATGGCGTGTCCAAGCACTAATTTGTTGACTGAGAGTAGGCTTTTACGATTGATAAGACAACACAAACAAAGAAAAATACAACTGCAGAAAGTATATACGTTATGACATTATTGCTTTATTGACTTTATTATTGCTTTATTAAATCACTCGTGTTTTTATTTGTCTGTCCCAATGTATTTCTTCGCAATTATATCGTCATTGTAATGTTGACTAGTCTTTAATCGTCACTGTCTTCCTCGCTGACGTCTTCTTCATCTTGATGGAACAATCCGTCAAATTTCATCTGGTGTTTAGGCATAATTCTGCCGAGAGCCTTTTGTACGCTAATGCCCTTATATATTTTTTCTTCCAGATTGTCTACAATATCTTGATGAGTATCGTTATCTTTCAGATGTAGGTAGCTTGACAGAAAATCCCTGTACTTGTCAAAAAAGATTTGCTTGACCGCCCAGAGGGTCTTCCTATCGGCCTTTTCCTTGGCCTGATCTTCACCCATACCCTCGTTGATATACTTTTCATGTTTTCGCTCCACATGTCACGAGTCGCTTCTTTGGACTCTTCCAACCAGTCTTGAAAGTAGCATTGTCTTCTAATTCAGAACTAGACTCATCTTCATCTTCATCTTCTACCTCCGAGTCCGTTTCGAGCCCGATTCATCCACGTCAGGATGATCAGATTGAATAACCTCAATTTCAGAATCATCGTTAACCCCATTCATTTCAGATTCATCTTCAGCATGAGCGTTTTCGGTATGTCGCCAGAGATTATATCTCCGTCCAAAGCTTTTATCACACTGGTTACAAGCATGGGGTTTGACTGCAGAAAAAGTATTCATGTTGAAGTTATAAAGGCTGATTCACGAATGACAAGAAACGGATGAATTGGTTTAATATATATTGTGCCGAGACCAGTCTGTTCGAGCTCATTTCCACATTCCCCTGCGCATGCTCTACGTGCCTGTGCGCTATTAATTCCGTGCTCATCCTACTCTTTTCCCTGCTCATCCTACTCTTTACCCTGCTCATCCTACTCTTTTCCCTGCTCATCCTACTCTTTTCCGTGCTCATCCTACTCTTTACCGTGCTCATCCTACTCTTTACCGTGCTCATCCTACTCTTTTCCCTGCTCATCCTACTCTTTTCCCTGCTCATCCTACTCTTTTCCGTGCTCATCCTACTCTTTACCGTGCTCATCCTACTCTTTTCCCTGCTCATCCTACTCTTTTCCCTGCTCATCCTACTCTTTTCCCTGCTCATCCTACTCTTTTCCCTGCTCATCCTACTCTTTTCCGTGCTCATCCTACTCTTTTCCGTGCTCATCCTACTCTTTTCCCTGGTCATCCTACTCTTTACCGTGCTCATCCTACTCTTTTTCCTGCTCATCCTACTCTTTTCCGTGCTCATTTCTGATAATTCACTTATTCTCTGCAACCTTTAATGTACACGCTGAAGTATTTGCAATAATAACACGTTTGAGATTGGTCATAAAAAAAAGAGTAACAGAAATAGATGACCAATCTCAAACGTGTTATTATTGCAAATACTTCAGCGTGTACATTAAAGGTTGCAGAGAATAAGTGAATTATCAGAAATGAGCACGGAAAAGAGTAGGATGAGCAGGAAAAAGAGTAGGATGAGCACGGTAAAGAGTAGGATGACCAGGGAAAAGAGTAGGATGAGCACGGAAAAGAGTAGGATGAGAATAAGTGAATTATCAGAAATGAGCACGGAAAAGAGTAGGATGAGCAGGGAAAAGAGTAGGATGAGCAGGGAAAAGAGTAGGATGAGCAGGGAAAAGAGTAGGATGAGCACGGAAAAGAGTAGGATGAGCAGGGTAAAGAGTAGGATGAGCAGGGAAAAGAGTAGGATGAGCAGGGAAAAGAGTAGGATGAGCAGGGAAAAGAGTAGGATGAGCAGGGAAAAGAGTAGGATGAGCACGGTAAAGAGTAGGATGAGCACGGAAAAGAGTAGGATGAGCAGGGAAAAGAGTAGGATGAGCAGGGAAAAGAGTAGGATGAGCACGGTAAAGAGTAGGATGAGCACGGTAAAGAGTAGGATGAGCACGGAAAAGAGTAGGATGAGCAGGGAAAAGAGTAGGATGAGCAGGGTAAAGAGTAGGATGAGCAGGGAAAAGAGTAGGATGAGCACGGAATTAATAGCGCACAGGCACGTAGAGAGCATGCGCAGGGGGGAATGTGGAAATGAGCTCAAACAGACTGGTCTCGGCACAATATATATTAAACCAATTCATCCGTTTCTTGTCATTCGTGAATCAGCCTTTATAACTTCAACATGAATACTTTTTCTGCAGTCAAACCCCATGCTTGTAACCAGTGTGATAAAAGCTTTGGACGGAGATATAATCTCTGGCGACATACCGAAAACGCTCATGCTGAAGATGAATCTGAAATGAATGGGGTTAACGATGATTCTGAAATTGAGGTTATTCAATCTGATCATCCTGACGTGGATGAATCGGGCTCGGAAACGGACTCGGAGGTAGAAGATGAAGATGAAGATGAGTCTAGTTCTGAATTAGAAGACAATGCTACTTTCCAAGACTGGTTGGAAGAGTCCAAAGAAGCGACTCGTGACATGTGGAGCGAAAAACATGAAAAGTATATCAACGAGGGTATGGGTGAAGATCAGGCCAAGGAAAAGGCCGATAGGAAGACCCTCTGGGCGGTCAAGCAAATCTTTTTTGACAAGTACAGGGATTTTCTGTCAAGCTACCTACATCTGAAAGATAACGATACTCATCAAGATATTGTAGACAATCTGGAAGAAAAAATATATAAGGGCATTAGCGTACAAAAGGCTCTCGGCAGAATTATGCCTAAACACCAGATGAAATTTGACGGATTGTTCCATCAAGATGAAGAAGACGTCAGCGAGGAAGACAGTGACGATTAAAGACTAGTCAACATTACAATGACGATATAATTGCGAAGAAATACATTGGGACAGACAAATAAAAACACGAGTGATTTAATAAAGCAATAATAAAGTCAATAAAGCAATAATGTCATAACGTATATACTTTCTGCAGTTGTATTTTTCTTTGTTTGTGTTGTCTTATCAATCGTAAAAGCCTACTCTCAGTCAACAAATTAGTGCTTGGACACGCCATCTAAATAACCCCGTAAATGGTCGTAGATAAAACCTAGTCATCCTCGATTTTGTAAACAAATCTGGCACGGAGGTACAACTAGGGTTCGGTGCATTCCTATACAGACAGCGTTAAAGGGGCACCATTTTTACCACGTTACGATTGAATTTTTAACTATGGATAGGCTATAGCTTGGTTTTGGGGTCGTTCTAGTACGAAATATTACAAAATGCACAATGATGGTGGTGTTATTCCGTTACACAATCGGGCACTTTCCAGGCTGTAGTTCCTTTAAAAAACCACATGCTGCACGTTTTGTTATGGCTTTAAACCACTGAATCCATTCCTTATTGTACGCGCCTCTGCAGACTATAGAGCCTAATCGATAATTTAGCCGTCACGGATTAAGAAAACTTGAGCGCTATCTGATCGGATGGCAGTAATGTATACAGTAGTGTGCATGTGTACTAGCAATTGCTCTCGCTGATGCCAAAACCTTCCCTTTTCTACGATCACCGCGCACAGACATATATTTTTACTTGGATGATTCTGGTGGCAGTGTAGAAGATCCATTGGTATTGTTTCGATTAACAAGAGGAATATAGGCGCACGGACGGAGTTATTTGCTCCATGATCGGTGCGATCATCGAGGGGTGATCGACCACCGGTCTCCGTACAGACGCATGGATTATGGATCGTGGATTTATCATATACCCCCATGGCCGACACAGGCTGTACCCTGCAAGTATGCTGCGGTGAGTGTTTGTTTATAACTTGGGAAAACGCAACGTGCACAATACCCATAAACCCAATAAAAATGACTTTAAAATAATTCTTCAAATAGACAATAGTACTCGTTTCAGTCTGATCAACGCAACATTCATTTTTGCCATCTATCGCCGCTTTCTGCTGTCGAGCATTCGGAAATCCAATTACTTTTTGTATCGATCGGATTAACTTCGTAACAATACTACTGCACGCGCCCTCTTCCGTCTATTATTGGGGGGATTAAAGAGACAACACAGCTGTTCGTTCACAGGGACTAACGTATGAAACTCATATTCGGGCTAAGATCCAAATGTACCATACAAATATATATTTTTCCATACCTCATGCAATCTTTCCCATAGAATAGGTCGAACTGTACCCGGTTCCTTACCCACACCTATTCCCTATTCATCCCATCCATTCATTAGGTCAAACTGTGTCAAGAATTCCCATATCCCTTAATTCATATTTATATCTACATATTTCCATATTTACATATTTATGTGACCTTTACATATTTCTATGCCCAAGGTCAAATTGTGTTAAGAAGTCTACCTCCACTACTAACCAAACTGCTCAAGTTTCCTCGTCTTTCTTGCCCAAATGTATTTTATCACCGGCCGATTCAATACTAACGTGAATTGTAATACGTGGCAAAATTGTGAGGGTAACACTGAAACGACATTATTATCGTTGACGTCATGAAATCACCTGACACAGCATAGACTTTTACCTCTTCCTTCTCCAGCTCTTGTTCCCGCCTGTAGGCCTCGGTAGCGTCATGAATATTCATTATGATCATTCCAATGAAGACATTGGTGAAAATGAAATGACCCAGAAATATGAAGGCTATGGTGTAGAAACGACTTCCTGTCATGTTACGCTTATCCAACTCAGCTTGCAGATCTGTCCAACCATCCACCTTAAAGAAAAAAGCAATTTAACTTGCCTGGTGACTTCGTCACCATAGACTTGGCCCGAATCGACTGCCGCCTTTGGTCTGCACAATATGCGTACAGATATACGTAAAGACTTGATTAAAGTCTACGCTTTCTATGGATACTTTTTCAAAAGTTTTGAATATCCGGTAGATTTACTTGTTCAAGTTTTAAATTCGAAAGTTCTCGTGCGAGGAATTCATATACTGTTGCTCTTCTCATCATGCAACAATGCATGATGGGAAGAGCAACATAACTTAATGCACACAGCTCATTGGTCAGTCAATCAGTCTAAAGCTGGTATGAAATGGGAGTCTTTTTTAGTTACTTGGTTGCAACAAACACACTGCACACTTTTTATTTTATTTTATTGGCCTATATACCTGGACATATTTCTCATGCAGGTTTAGTAATTTGGATTCAGTAATTACGGGTAGAAAGTGTCTACGCATGCGTACCACAAAGGAACACAAGACATCCCCAATGGTGACGCCTGATGCAAGGGGTCACGATAGAGTGACCGCACCTTCTTGAGACCAACGTTTGGAATGAACATGCGCTAGTTACAGAATGTGAAATTGAATTACCGTGACATAGCTGAACAAAGTGAGCATGGCAGAGCCTAGGTTGCCCCAGTGTTCCTTGTCACTCCCCTCATTGTAGCCGAAGAAGTAATAGCCCATGATACCGAATAGGAACATCATGAGAAGCAGCAGAAGGACCACGTTGATGACAGAATTTCTGATGGTGTCCAACAAGGCAGTCACGAGAACCTTTGGGTTGTGGTATACAAGAGAAAGCAGAATATGATCGTGCGTGAATGTTATTTTTGCATAAGTGTGATGACGATGTTTTTGTAACGTTTCATATTTTGCACTTTCTGCTGTGGTATATCGCAATAAGTCTAATTCCTGTTGAGAGAATATCTTTGACCGAAACTCGAAACTGTAGTCTCTTTATATCATTATGTGGAACGCATTATGGACCGTGTTGTGGTGTTTCCCGTGCTCTACAACAAATTCGATTTTTTTTTCTATTTATAAACTTTCAACTTTTATGTTTTATATAATTTTTATATACCAACCAAAAAACTCCCTTTTTTGACGTCTGCAAAACACTGGCAACAGTTTTTTTTGTGTGTTGAGGGCACAAACATTCGCATTGATTGTAGGCCCTACCTCGCGAGAACGGGAATTATTGTCTGGCAGAAAATTATAATTCGAAATTGTAAAGTAAATCAATAATTAAACGTGGGCCGAACTTTTTCCATCAATTTGTTTTTAGAAACAGAATCTATTTTTCGGGATGCAACTCGAAAATACATGTAGCACGGGAATACATCTTTAAGTACAATGTTGGCCCGGTGTCCTCTCAAGTTGTCAGGGTCGGGCCCATCCCACACATAGGCTTGATAAGATTACCTGGAGACCACGAACAAAGGAAACAGTTCTCAATGTCCTCAGTGTTCGTAGCGCCCTCAACGTTCTCAGCGCACCGAGGTTAGTTTTTCCTCCAGCCACGTGGATCAGAAGTACCTGTCTTGTCGAAAGTCGATATAAAGTATAAGCTGATACTTGAATCACATTTTAGTCAGCGGGCTAAGAGCGTCAAATGTCTTGCTTTATAAGATTTGTCCTACATCATCTTCCCACTCCTACACTTAAGTGTGCACCATCGTTACTGGCTTGCTATAATAAAACGGCGAAGAAACCGTTTTCAAAGTTTATGAAAACGCAACACTGAATCGGAGGAAAAAGAGGATGCAATAATGATTTCTCAGTCTCGTAAAAAATACAGAAGATGCAGTTCTACTTTTCTGACAGATCTATAATACCAACCCGCCTTTTCTGTGATCTATCTTTGAATACCGCTTCTCAATATTCTTTCAGAGATGTAAGATGATGTATGACATAGGAAAGTGGGATGTATCACATGGGAAAGTGGGATAACGATATCCTGAGATAATGCATCATGGGATGGTGAAATTGCTGTTTAAGTTTAATAATAATGTCGGGAAATCAACATACCTAAGCTAGAGACTCGAAGTTCTGAACTGTCGACCGAAAATTGTGCTTGGAGGTTACGCCCAAAGTATACCACCGTCCCCCACTACATCAAATTGGGATGGCCCCAACTATATGGCTGGGCGTACCACGTACCTGAACGTATGACATTAGGAGCACCAGAAGGTCGAATAGGTTGTAACTGCTGTAGAAATATCGGATCGGCTCCGCGTAGATTTTCATCATGAACTCCAGGGTGTAAATGCCTAGAAACAGCTCATCCAGAACAAGGAAGGCTGTTCGATATCTTGCCTATATACAAGAGGTTTTTTTTGAAAAACAGAAAAGCTGAGTCTGGTTTCCCGTATCCATCTTCCTGGACCTTGATATTGCCCTGCATTACAAAACTGAGGTTGGGGAAACGAGAAAATCGCAGGGAACCTGTGAACCCTGCCCAGTTATTTGAATGCCATTGATCAGGATATTCCTTCTGTGCTCATATAGCCGTCCATTAGTAACTTTGTGAAGAATGGGGTCTCGTGTAATTTATCCCGTCTTGGAGTGGTTCAAATTAGTAATTGAGTAATTAAGTTGCTCAAAAAAAGAAAAAAAAAAAAAGAAAACAAAAGAAAACAACCCCCCCCAAAAAAACCCCAGCCCCAAAAGCAAATGTTTCTATTTAATTGTTATTTTAGAGATCATGAGAAAATTAAGGCTTGAACTATTTTTGGAAAACGAAATGATACTTTATCAGAAATTATGCTTGATTCGGTTGGTTCTGGCTGGAAAAAAATGATTTTCTTGCATGATTTTTTTTTTTCGCGTTAAGCAGTTTTGATCGATTTGGAACTGATTGAACCGATCCGGAACTAGGAAAAGTGACATCGGTACTTTTGACATCGTAAAATCAAAATAAAAAGAGCTTATTTACATTTTGAAAATTATTTCGTTGCCTCTCCATCTCAAGGTAAACTTTTTAATCAATGTCCCTTGAATTCGTGGAGTAGTTGAGCTGAAAGCAGCCTGAATGATGTTTGCTATCCGGAACTAGGAAAACGACTGTAGTATTCGATTTGTTGAAACCTAAAGTCTCATGTAAAATTTGAACTTGGATGTCGACTGTTAAATTTCTGAGCTGAGTTAGGCCTTTATACTCACCTTGAGTGTAAAATCAGTTTCCAGGGCCATTGCAATCGCATTTAGGACTATCGTGAACATGATGAACGCGTTGAAAATAGTGGACTCGGTGATTTTCACGACGAAGCGATGGAAGGACAGATCAGGTCGGACCCAGCGCAACTCTGGGCCCTCATCATCAATGATCAAGTCACTACCGCTGTCAGAGACAACACTTTCTTCTGAAATTTTCTTTTGCATTTCCGACATTGTCAGGGCGGAGTAGACGAATCAGTTCAGCATTCGCTTTAAAGTTTAAGCCGAGATCAATCACGGCATGACATGCATGATGTACAGATGCGACGTGACTGATTTTGGTGAAAGTAATATTTATTCTCGTCACGTCACATGCATAAACACGTTTACTGTCATCAAAGTTAACGATATCGAACTTTTGAACTAATCGGACGCGCGCGTAAACGTGTGCGCGCAAAAGGGTTGTAATCAGCTAGGCGCAAACGAATATGAGACTTGATGACAAGTCGTTAGATAGTCGTATATTACTATACCTCATACATATTCATGATCGAGAGCCGAATGTTCACTGGTCAATTCACCATCACGTGCCAGATGTTATTCTTGCTGTTTACCAAACGCGCGCGCGAGGATTCACGCACATTGTAAATACGCATGCGTAGTAGACTGTCGCATGGGTTACCCGTGCGACAGTCTACTACGCATGCGCTTTACAGAGCAATCGAGGAACTGTCGCACGGGTGCAGTACGCACGCGCGAACATCGCACAGGAGAGATGCATGGTTGCACGGTTCGCGTAAATGTTAATTTCCAGAACTCAATGATGCCGTACTGGAGAAAATGTATAGACCGTGTAAAGATGTCTCCTGTACAAAAGAAAGTTGTACACATTGCAAACAACTGTATTTACAACTGTAGTAACTGTATTATATTGCAAACGAATCGAACTAGTAATTGAAGTTGAATCTTTTGGTGAGCTGTACAAGTTGCCCCGAACTTTGTTTTAGGTGCATAATAATAAAACAAAATTCGGCAACTGAATATGTATGAGGTATAGTAAAACAAATATAACATGGTTTATTTCGGGTGGACAGTCGATATTAGCTCCCCTCGGTATTGGAAGTTGACAAACTAGTTCCCTCGGATTCGCCTCGGGAACTAGTTTGTCAACTTTCAATACCTCGGGGAGCGAATATCGACTGTCCACCCTCAAACCATGTTATATTTGTATATTCTCTGTGAACTTCAGGCGAACTCCATCGGCGTGGCTGGTCAGCACTAGTCAGATTTGACTAGAAACCAGTCAAATTTGACTAGCCATTCAGGGTCAGCTGGGTGCAACTAAAAATCAGTCAATTTCCAGTCATTGACTTTGGATAAATAGTTATGCAAATAACTGAAATTGGAGTCGAACCCAACAACTTTCTAGTCATAGTATGAAACTGCATGTTTAACTAAATTCCTAGTCAAATTACAATAACTAGGAAAACCAGTCAATATTTAGACTAAGTTGTTTATAGAGTGTACGTAATCGGCCGAGTTGCGACAAATCTAACGACTTGACGATTATGTTCTCGCACCGTTATTCATATACGCAAGCAGCGCAATACATATGCGGAATTGCCCAGTGTAGGTGCTTTGATCATGAGAGCTCAACTTCGCTGGTCAGGTCATGTAGTACGGATGCCTGATGATCGACTCCCCAAAAAGATCTTCTACGGTGAACTAACAACGGGCAAAAGATCGGCTGGTGGTCAATTCAAGAGATACAAGGATTGCCTCAAAGCAACCATGAAGCAATGCAACTTCAATGTGAGTAGCTGGGAAGAACTTGCCCATGATCGAACGGCATGGAGAAGATTATCACACGAAGGTGCATCAAGCTTCGAAGCCCGTCGCATCAGGGAGGCTGAGCTGAAACGACAGCAACGAAAATCTCGTCAGCTAGATGCTTCCCTACGTGTCCACCCCCACCCCCAACCTAGTGTGTCCAGTGTAGGACTGTACCTTCCTGGCTAGAATTGGACTTATTAGCCATCTGCGAACACACAACACCAACTAGTATGGAGATGTTGGCTGTCATCTTCGAATTTCGAAGGACGAACTATTATGCAAATAAGTTGTGAAGTTCATGACACTGACAGGCAGCTAGCCGAGTATAAGTAGTCTGGTTCCGCCCCGACCAAAATATTTCCCTTTCTTTAATGTACACATGTGAAAGGGAACGCGCCTAGTTATGGTCCTATCATATCCGAAAAACATCGCATGCGGGATCAGAACCACCAGCCAATCACAGAGCGCGCATCTTAATTATAATATGCTAAATTGAGGCGTGCGGCACTATGATTGGCTGGCTGTTCTGCTGATCGCGTATGCGATGTTTTTTCGGATATGATATACCATGCGCAGTACCCTTCACGTGTGTATGTTTAAGAAAGAAAAATATTTTGGTCAGAGAACCAGACTGCTTCAACTCGGCTAGCTGCCTGTCATGAACGCCTCATGAACTTCCACTTCGGTTGGCAAATTATTTTTTTTTAGAGACGAATTTCACCAGAAGGAAGCAGGGGCAAGTCCTAATTTTGGTATAGTCCATCATTGTAATTGGTGCATTTTGTTCGTATGAACCGGGCTTAATACGAAAAAAGAGGTCCAGCCCCCCCCCCATTTCATTCCCCAGGTTTGCGCCCAGTTAGCCAAGTTGTCCAGGTCTTTTTGGAACATCAATTCATCAGTTGATTAGCAGATCTTCCGGTATAACAGGCAGTCGTCGGCGAAAAGGCGAGTTGTGCCAGTCACTGATTCGCTTATGTCGTCGATGAAAAGCAAAAACAGGTGGGGCCAAGCACGGTGCCTTGTGGTACGCCACTGTCGACACTTTGCCATTTCGAAGATTTTCCATTTACCACAACTCTTTGTAACCTGTTGGTTAAGAATTCCTTGATCCATTTCTGTGTTTTCCCCCTTATCCCGTAGTAGTCTAATTTTTGAACCAGTTTTTGATGAGAAACTACGTCGAACGCTTTGGTGAAGTCGAGTACTGCCATGTCTGTGGTGATTTGATTATCGTAATTGTAGGAGATGTCATCCAGAGTTGTTACGAGTTGGGATTCGCAGGACAGGCCTTTACGAAAAGCATGTTGGTTTTCGTTCAGGATGTCGTGTTCCTGGAGATGTTTCATCAATTGGCTATCAATGATGTGCTCTAATAACTTGGAGCAAACAGAGGTCAACGACACAGGTCTGTAATTTGCCGGGTCTGCACGAGAGCCTTTCTTAAAAAGTGTTACGTTGGCTTTCTTCCAAACAGATGGTAGGCCTAGAGAACCCAGGTCAAGTGATTGTTGGAATGCGAGTACTGGGGCAACTTCATCGGCAGCTAGTTTCAAGATTTTGTTCGAGATGTTGTCGGGACCGACGGCTTTGGCGGTGTTGAGCGACGTCAGTAACTTGAGGACTCGGCTAACAGACACGTACGGTGATGTTTGTCAAGTATGGGTAGGGACTCGATGGTAGAACTGGTTGTGCATCGGTGTTGTCCCTGCTGAAAACACTACAGAATTGATCTTGTAGGGTTTCAGCTTTGTCTTGGTCAGATGTGATATTTTTCCCGTTGAGTTTTAGAACCTGAACCCCTGTGTTGTCTTTACGAGTGCTGTTTACATAGCGCCAAAACTTCCGGGGGTTATCTGTAGATGTAGTTTCTTGTAAATGTGTGCGTTTTGCCCTTCGGATTTCGCTGTTCACTTGCTTTTGCAAAAGTTTGAAATTTTCCCAGTCGGAGTGTGGACCGCTTGTTACTGCCTTCACTGTATGCAGGGCCCCAATGGAAACCAGTTTTAAACTGTTTGGGAATACCCTGGGTAAATAAATGTAATAAATAAATAAATAAATAAATTGACTAACTTGGTTACAGAAAAAAAATTAATTGCGTCCGAGCTGACGAGCAACGCCCTCATTGTCATCAATGGGAGACTTTTGACGGACAATGTCAATAGAGGGCAGCAAACACGAATAACAGGCCAGCTGCGCTGAGGTCACGTCTTTCGCCGGCCGGGCACCCAAAGTCAAACTCGTGCTCAAAGTCAAATTCAAGTCTTATATACGCCGCCGGGGGCTGGTGTGGCAGACCGACAGAATCAGGAAAATCATCAACAATTGCATGAATCATTCCGTTCTTTTTAATTAAGGTAATTAGATTCTGTAAAAATGTAGGGAAAAAATGTTGCAACCTGACAGTGACACCACTTCCGCGATTGTCAAGT
The DNA here is from genome assembly GCA_029964075.1 of Patiria pectinifera. Classification (NCBI taxonomy): domain Eukaryota; kingdom Metazoa; phylum Echinodermata; class Asteroidea; order Valvatida; family Asterinidae; genus Patiria; species Patiria pectinifera. The sequence continues at coordinate 4,530,220 of CM057136.1, read as the reverse complement.
CTATGGAGAGTTGGCTGGAGTATAAACTCCAGCTAACAACATGCGCATCAGGAATTCACATTGTAACATGAGAATTCCTGATGAGCATGTTAGCTGGAGTTACTACCTAATGGAGGCTCAAGAAATTTTTTAATGTATTCCCTAACAAAATTGGAAATGTTTCTCAGCTCACTCGGTCCTAGACAGGCTAGCCCCATAAATGTGGCCTATTTACTGGACTGCCTCCGTAAACATAGGCCACACACTGACCATGTACAAAAACGTGTCGACGGAGCCAAATTTGATTTTCACATTTAGGCTTACTTTGTAGGTTTTTTTTGCTTTAGAAGCATTCTTACCCTCTATATAGGCTAATCAGAAAGTGCTGCTAGCTGGAGTTACCCAGCTCTGAGTTTTATCATTGGGTTGTCATCTAGAGCTGGAGCTCATTTTTCTCGTAAACGATAGTATAGGCAAAAAAAAATTGGAAAATGTTGAATTTTGTCCCCGTTACACACTAATTGCAACTGCAACTCACCCCAAACTTGCCTGGAATAACCATTACACAGGTCCTTGAAGTAAAAAACGATCCACGATGAAGATTCAGCCTACAATTGCAGTGAAAACAGGAAGAATAACCGCTAACCTGACAACCTTGCGAGCATGGCCAGGATCGCCGATGGTTTGTGCATAAAAAAAATTTGTGTACGATTGAATGGCGGTCGGTTACCGGTACCAGGCTGTCAACTAGTCGTTTTTGCCGGCTGGCGATTGGCTGTTGGCGCATGACGTCGCGCGGAAGCGTAACACCCGATGACTGTTTCGTGCACTATCGGTTGCGGTTCCACTACCGCAGCTGTGATGCGAGTGGTAAACTTAATATGAGTACATGAAACAGTCATCGGGTGTTACGCTTCCGCGCGACGTCATGCGCCAACAGCCAATCGCCAGCCGGCAAAAACGACTAGTTGACAGCCTGGTACCGGTAACCGACCGCCATTCAATCGTACACAAATTTTTTTTATGCACAAACCATCGGCGATCCTGGCCATGCTCGCAAGGTTGTCAGGTTAGCGGTTATTCTTCCTGTTTTCACTGCAATTGTAGGCTGAATCTTCATCGTGGATCGTTTTTTACTTCAAGGACCTGTGTAATGGTTATTCCAGGCAAGTTTGGGGTGAGTTGCAGTTGCAATTAGTGTGTAACGGGGACAAAATTCAACATTTTCCAAATTTTTTTTGCCTATACTATCGTTTTCGAGAAAAATGAGCTCCAGCTCTAGATGACAACCCAATGATAAAACTCTGAGCTGGGTAACTCCAGCTAAAGTGCTGCCTTTTTCAGATGTCTAATTTTTGTAAAATTTCATGTTGAAATTTTGATACGCAAACGTGTGCAAATGTATCTGGAAATTTCACGAAAAATGGACATCTGAAAAAGGCAGCACTTTCTGATTAGCCTATATAGAGGGTGAGAATGCTTCTAAAGCAAAAAAAACCTACAAAGTAAGCCTAAATGTGAAAATCAAAATTTGGCTCCGTCGACACGTTTTTGTACATGGTCAGTGTGTGGCCTATGTTTACGGAGGCAGTCCAGTAAATAGGCCACATTTTGGGGCTATAGACAGGCATGACAGGGCTCTGGCCTAGACCCGTGAACGTGGCTTGTAAACTACGCCACGCTCTTGTACATGTGCGAACCAAGCGAAATCGTCCTTCCGTGACAAAGACTGAACATTGCCTTACAGTGTGATAAGTATTCACATATCAAGCTTTCTTGAACATGTTGAAATCTGCTTTTACGCCAAATCTGGCATTATTTTGAACGATATTTGAGGTAAAATCTGGCAAGATCTCGACATCCTGCGACCTCCTCCTGATGCATGTGATTTACCACGTAATAAATGCTGCAGATAATTTGGTATCGCACTAACGCTCCGGGCACTCCTGATGTCCGGATCATAAGTGCGATTCCAAATTATTAGCTGCGTTTACCACGTGGTCTTGTTATTGGCAAATCGGACGCCGCATTTCATATGCGCCATATGAAGCAGACGGGTAGCTCGGAGGGCTCCGATAATTTTGCACTCAAATGACCCTGGGTACTCGTCCAGGGTCATTTGTCAGGGTCACTTGTCAGGTTAAAATCTAATTTCTACACGTTCGTATGGGTCTTCATTGATGGCAAATTTCGTCGAAATGACACATCCTGAACACGCGGACAGGCAAATTTAGATTTCTAGGTGAGTACTTAACACCCATACGAAATTATGTATGGCGGATCGATTTTGCTGGGTTCGAAAATACACAATAGCGTGGTGTTGTATACAACGCCACGTTCACGGGTCTAGGCTCTGGATAGTCTCATAAATGTGACGGTAATACTGGACTACTTCCGTATCAACCGTCACAAATCCACATGTATTATTTGTATGGAGGGTCCGTTGCTAAGGGAGCAAAAAATCCATTCGAAATCGCAATTATTTTGTCACTTTATACTCATACAATGCCGTCTACAACTGCTTACTATCAACAAAACGTTAAATTTGGCACCTTCAGAGGTCTAGTTATCTTGTAATTTCGAGCTGAATTCAGACGACTTTTACAGCCATTGTTCAAGAAAGCGTTGTGTTGCATGACGTCATGGGTTGTGATAAATCGCACCCTCACCAGATTGCATCAAATTTTGACAATGTGCATCTGTACGGCTGTTGCCTGTCATTCAGTTTTGGTCAAAAGTGCATGTAATGCGGGCGCACTTTTGACATGTTTTGCATGGAAATTACAACTTTAAAGATATAGTCCATCATTTGTAATTTGTGCATTTTGTTCGTTTGAAGCAACAAAAGTGCTAAAAATCTAAAGAAAGGCACTGAACAACTAACCTGATGAAGTTTCAGCTCAGCTTCAGCTGTGTATTCCGAGAAAAACAGCATTCTAGGATCTCAATTTCGAATCAAAAGTTGCTGAATCACGTTTTGAATTGGGCCTGAATTCAGCGTCCGTGACTGAGCCGATTGCAGCTACGCGATGTCGCACACTGATCCGACGAATTATAGCAACCGCACGTGGGTGTGCGTCGTGCCAATGCTTGCGCACACTTCGCTGAATAACAAAACAAACTTAAAATTTAAATTTCCTACAGTGCGTCTTAAGAAGCACTGTTGGAAAGGCCTTCTTTTGGTGATTACTTCAAAATGACAGCTTGCCAGAAGAAATAATTTCACAGGGAGTTTAGTCCCCTTACTATCTTTCAACCAAGTATGTTTTTTAACAATAATTACGCCAGTTACTTTTCGGATAGCTGCAAATGATGGACTATAGCTTTAAACTTGAAAAATGGGTTTTCAATGAGAGCGTATTTGGCCATTTCTTCACAGCCTTCAGTTGAAAGGAGAACAACATGTCAGAGCAGCAGCAGCAGCAGCAGCAGCAGTCACCTGGGGAGGGTGCAAGCCCCCTACCCAGGGGTCTAACTGGACGTCGTGGGGGTGCAGTCAATCCTAGCACTAGGCTTCCCTCATTGCGGCCAGCAAGGGACCTGACACTAGGGGGAGTACAAAAGGTAATTTCCATGTCAAGTGAAATGGAAAAGTCCAGACTTTACCGAGTAATGAAATTTTTTCCATTTCACAATTGAAAGCCACTCACTGTTTGTTTTATATATAACTGACATACAGACCCTTGTCATTTGATTTACAGTTAAAATGAATTTCTATTTCAATACAAAATTGGTGGGAGATGTATTTCTCTCTTCTAAGCTACCCCTTCACAAAATGTTTGAACCCAACTCCGCAGGTACTGGCTCTATGGGAACAATACGCGCTACACTCAACGCGCACACCAGCATGCATTTGCACACAAATACCGCGTCATGGAACAAGGATGATCCTAACTATTGAATAGTAAATCCCATTCACCATGGGCGAATGGGACTTTTTGAGCCCCAGCGTGAATGGGAGCAATAATGAATGTCACGTGATGTGAGTTCCACCAATCAAATGACAAGGATCTGTAATTGTATGTCAGTTATATTTATAAACCAAACCCCTCTCATTTCTAAGTTTATGCATGGCTGAGCATAAACAATACAAGGTCCGGCCCAAGACCTTGACACAGTGCATCCTCCAAAATCAGCCACATATTTTTGCCGTAAAGCCTCAATCCTTCAAAATCCTCCATTTTGCAAAGAGGATTTTGGAAGGTTAGAGTTTGAGAATTATAGACTGCAAAATGAGCGCCCTATTCTCAAATTCAACCGAGTGTTTACTCACGCGAAGCTTGAGTGAGTTTAGCTTTTAAATAGTCTGCTCAATTATGTGAATGCCGCCCCTACATTAAGTGCCAATGGGTCTGTAAGTGGGTATTGTACCAACAAACTAAATTTTCTAAACATTGTCTTTCTCCTTAATTTAAGAGAGCTTTTAAACCAAATCTGAATCTGGCTGGGAGAAAAGACAAAAGCCAGAGAGAAAGGTGAGTGCAATTTTGAATATTTCTTATAATTTCAAAATAACATGTTCACTTAATAATGAGTATAAAAAAGAGATACTAGAACGGGCTAATTTTTAAACTTCTGTCCACGGATCACAAAAAAGGGTAAGTGTTCCTTTGCTGAAGGAACTCTTACCTTTTTTGTGATCCGTGGACAGAAGTTTAAAAAGGTGTTTGTGTTTAAAATTCCGTAATATGAAAAGTACATGAGTGATTTGAATGATTGTTGTACTAAAAGAAAGCTTATGAAAAGGGCTTTCATATCCTAGATATTGAAAGTGCTACATTCAGAACTTCACTAAAAAGTGGTCCCGACATTTGGGTTTCGTTGTTTTTACTCACCCTGTATGATTAAAAAGCTCTTAAAGTTTGTTGTAGATATTTTGTTGTCCCAACAATGTAATTCCCATACTGCCTCACCCAGCACTGATCGGGGTATTTGCTATACAGTTATAAAAATGTACATTTTTAAATGCTTTTTGGCATGTCAATACAGCACTACCAAAGATGTTTCCAAATCATCAACGACAAAACAAAAGAATCAAGGATCTGAGAGAGGTGACCGGGGCCGAGGGCGTGGTCGGGGGCGTGGCAAACCAGAAACTATCCAATCACGTTCCATTTTTGAACAGGGCCCTGCTGACAGGTTAAATAAGAAAGGTAAGTTTAAATCGATACATTGGCTAACGGAGCTGGCATACATATGGATGTTTATGTTGAACAGTCTTTTACATCCAAACCTCGATAAGCCTAGAAAGTTAAAAGCGTGAAGTTAATTTTGTAAAGAAATCCAGTTTTCAAGATGCCCACTGGAACCATCTACATGTATTAAAGGGATACTGCGTCCTGGAACAGCCCAATTGGGCTACAAAATGCGCTTTGAACAAAATACTGTTAATCGGAAAGAACATTTAAAAGTAGGATATAAACATCCACACAACTATCCTTTAAAAACTGGGCATTTTTGTGTTATTCCTGTATAGGCCTACGTACGTTATACATTGTACATGTAATAGACACACACAACGTGTATACCGTACATTAACTAGAACGACAGGAAAAACGTATTCGTATTCCGTTGTGTCCAATGTAAACAAGGGTTTTTTTGTGTGTCTTTTCTCGGGAACGGTAAGACATTAGGTTGGTTTCCTTTCAACCGGATGTTTGAAATAGGATAAGTAAACAATCCAAAACAGAAAAGTTTCGGGGATTTTAGGACCTAGTGTGCCCCTTTAAGTGATCCTAGTTTATAATCACTGTGTGCATGCATTAGTTTGTGCTTTTTAATTAATATTAACCTAATAATGAGATGAGATTTGTTGTCAATTTGATGCCTTATTAAGAGTTGTTAAAATACTAATTATTTTCAAAGATTCAAGGAATTGAAGCATGTACTTTAATGAATAGTTGATGATAACACATCAACAATAGTCAGTTTACTGCATGAACTCCTGGAATGTCTTTGGATGGGAACAAACAAAAGACTTCTTTGTTGTTTGATATTGATGGCTTCGTGTTGTAACATTCTTGGATATAGGAGGCGGTCACTATGGGGGAGGAGGGGATGCCCGCACTCCATCATCTTCAACTAAATCCATCAAACGGGAGAAGATGAGCGAGGAAGAAGCAAGGAGGATGCAAGAAATCCTCAGAGATGATGTAAGTCATTTATCAATAAATCTATGGATTCTCTACATCTCCCTCGGCAGTCACAATGCAAACCATTACAGACAGACAGACTTCAGAATCTGAAGCTATATAATAATGTAGGTGTGCATGTGTGCTCATTCATTAGGTGATAGAATCCCTTGAAACGAGAGTCTTGAGCACCTTTTTTTCTCACCTCTATTAAATCCATGAGAAAAAGCAAAGCATACTTGTCATGTGGGAGTGTGAACCTGTGGTAAGGGTTTGTGACTCATGATCGAAGCTTCAGGGGTTCTAATCCAGCTGCTGGTCATATGTTGTGTCTTTGGGCAAGCCACTTTACCCACATTTGCCTCTCTACGCCCAGGAGTATAAATGAGTTCTAGCATTAGCTGGGCAGTAACCTGCGATGGATTGGTGTCCCATCCTGCGGGAATAAAAGTATTCTCTGTTGTTTCATGCCACTGATATGGGAGATACATTTCGGCCTGATGGTCCATATTGTTAATTGGCTCATGACAAACCTTACATTTTTGCTTTGCTATTACATTGATATATCACTCAATTTGACAGTTTTTTTGGGGGGAGGGGGGGGATGGAGGGGGTGGGGAGGGGCAGGTGGGGAGGGGCGGGTAAGATCACACTCCTTAACAGAAACCCTATATTTGACATGACAACAATTTCCGGGATTAACTTAAAAATGACAATAATGTATTTCAGTTTGTGAGTGACTTGGACAAAGATGAAGATGACAGAAAGTATTGTCCTATTCACCTGCCACTGGTGTCATCACTCATATTGAAGAAAGAAGTCAAGGACGAGGGAGACGTTGCCAAGACGGAATGTGCAGATGACGAGATAATGGGTGACCTGAGGAACCTGTTTAATATCCCTAATCAAAGATACTTGATGTCATATTTACATGTATTGATTGTAATCTCTAGAGAGGGATTCCATTTTAGTCACTATCAAGACCGCTTTGAAAGGAACCCTCATATAAAAATACATCCACAAAATGTAAACATTAAAAAACTAAGGACCATTAAGACACTAAATAAAAATATACATGTAAATTGTGCACAGATGGGAGAACTTTGATGCATGCATTGTACAGAGTACAGAGAATTGAAAAATAATAAGGGGAGAATGCAAAATGAATCAGGCAGTCACTTGAGGTTTACCTGGAGGTTTCACAGGATTTTTATGGAGTACCTCGGGGTTCAACCTCGAGTTAATTTTAATTGTTTAATTTTGCATTATTTTCCATAAACTTGTTCTGTATTCAAAATGTGCATGTGCACATACATCAAAGTTTGAAGATACAGCCTGCTTGTTTTATGCAGTTTAAAGTTTTTTCTGTCATAATTTCAAACTGATATCATGATTTTCTATTATTTTTGTTTAGAAATCAAAAAAGAACCTAGTGATGACAATGACATTGAGATGACACCTATTGACACCAAACCAATCCCAGAGAAGCTTGATGCACAGCCAAAAACTGCAACAAAATCACTCCCCAAAAGGACAACATGTGCTGCCTTATTTGGCCAACGCATGAAATCAGAGGGCGAACTCATGTTCTTCCAACTGCCGGACACCCTCCCTGGTCAGCCACTGTCCAATGATGATGAAGACCAGAGGCCAAAGGTCAAACGGGAGCCAGGGACACCAGCTGTGGATCAGGAGTCACAGAAGAAGACTAAAGAGGTAACAAAGAAAACAAAGAAGCGTGAATCAGCTATGTTACATCACGTAAATCTGGTCGAAATATTGTTTGTCGAACTGTGACTTGTGTAGTCTTGACCCAAGACGTCAGTGATTGCTGTAGAGCATCGATAGTGATTGTAAAGCACCCTTGCACAACTATTTTTGACAAGTTAGAAAAAAAATGGATTGTCCAACTGAATATTCAGCTCAAAATAATGTCGTTTTTATGACCCTTAGGATACTAGACCAGCCAAGTGTACATTGGAGAGTCTGCCAGAAGGCTATCTAGGAAAGCTTCAAGTTCTCAAATCTGGAAAGACGAGGTTTGTCCTTGGAAATGCTACACTTGATGTTACCTTGGGAACACCATGTGGATTTTTACAGGTACAGTAATATTTGAAGCTTATTTGTAAGCGTCTATCTAACCAGTAATTAACCTGCAAGCACATAACTAGTGCTGTGTTATTTTAAGAACCCTAATTTACAAGAGCATATTTTGAGGTGGTTTAATGGAACTACCTGTATTTACTTGTCAAGTTTCACATATGCATTGAACAGAGTTTGAATTATTAAGTTGTCAGGGCTAAGTGCATTGCCTTGAATTACACATGGCACAGCCAGCAGGACAATTGTAGCTGTGGGAATAGTCGTTCACTCCCTGGATGTATGGCTATGTGTTGATAGTATGATAACGTGCCTCAGTGGCGTAGTGACGGGGGCGGGGTGGAGTGTTAAACAAAAACACATGACCAAAAGAAAGAAAGGGGTAGGGGGAAGAAGGGAGGGGTAGCTACACATTTGATCAACACAAACACACGCTGTACACAAGGCCCACTTGCATGTAGCCCGCTGTGTGTGTACTTAGACCATCAGTCTCAGGCCATTTCTCAAACCCCGGTTTTGTCTTTGGGGGGAAACCATTTGAGGTAAACCCCCCACCATTGAGGTAAACCTGCCCCCCCCATAAAGGTACCCCCTACCATTGAGGTAAACCTCCCATGTTAAGATGATGTATGATTTAATATTTATTCCAGAGTTGAAGTAGTGTATTATTTATTTGGTGTGTGTAAAACTGTATTACATAATATCGGTTTTCTTGTTAAAGAAAATAGTGGCTGGAACGATGTCTTAAACATTTTAACTATTCCAGGGGCGAGCAGTTTAACCCAATTGGGGCGAGCAGTTTAGATATGCAAATTATTTGGAGAGTGAAAAGTTAGAATTTACGGTACGCATCGGGTGTGCCTGGAATGTTCGTCCCCGTATAAAATGGATCGTCGAACTTTGGGGTGTGCCTTTCATCCCATACCATCGGACGGAGAGGACCGTGAGTTTCACGACTGTGCCCACTGCATGCCGGCTGTTGGGGAGATTTTCCCCGGGGCACACGCCTGAAGACCAAGACCGGGAGTCTGCTGTCTGATGATCCCCCCCTGGATGTCGCTCGTCGACTGGACAGCAGATTGGAGCTTCAAGCAAGTTTGGAGTTGGCCCCGCTAGGGTGCTGCCTGGTTTGGGTTTGGCGACTTCGTCGGACAAGAGACTTGGGTCTGAGTTACCGGACCCTGATGTCACTTCACGGGGTACTGATCCGACGTGCGTGAACTCACGAGTACGGCGTACTGACCGTACTATAGCTGCCTAACGGGAGGACCCGTTAGAGGAACCCCTTTTCCCCTTTTCCTGCTGCTCATCACCGGAATCATCATGGAACACCCACCAAGACAAGAACTATGAACTTTTTGTTAGACACCCTGCTCGCCCCACCTCACTCTCTGGTAATCTATCATAGTATATTGGTATTTTCTTAAATTGAATTTGTGTGTAACGTGTTTTGTATTGGTTCTGTTGAAATAATAATATTAATTGTTAATTAAGGTGTGAACTGGTTTGCCTTTGCTTTATTCATGTCCACTTTGTTTTGGTTCCGTTTCTGGGGAGTAAAATTCGGGGTTGGGTTTACTCTTTGGTTTGGGGATCATAACAAATTGGGGGCTTGTCCGGGAAATGAAATTGTATACCAGTAAATTATAGGAAAAGAAACGGACATGAATTGCTTATAGTTATATATTGGCGAAACCAGTTCATGTATAAGTAATTGATAGTTGTACTTGTATCTTAGTTGCCCGTGTTTCACCATGGCTAGTCATTTTGATGTTCAAACATTTTTAAGGGCAGAAGATTTGTCGTTGAGTAAGTTAGAGACTCTTAAAAAGGCTGAGCTTAGGCTCATAGCTGACCATTTAGAGTTGACAGTTTCCTCTAACATTAGGAAGGCTGAATTGGTAGATGTCATTGCTACTCACTTACAGTTAGGAGGACTAGTAGGTACGCCTAGTAGTCCAGACCGAATAGCGCTAGCCAAGATAGAGTTAGAAAGAGAAAGGCTAAAATTAGAGTTCACTGAACGCCAAGAGCAGCGAGAATTCGAATTAAGGAAGTTAGAGTTAGAACATCAGCAGCATTTGTTTGAAATCGATGTAAAACAGAAAGATAAGGATGTCCCTAAAGCATCTTCTTACTTTGATTTGACCAAAAACATTAGGTTAGTTCCTAAGTTTAACGAAAAGGACGTGGAGACTTACTTTGTTTCTTTTGAGAAAATTGCGAATCGTTTGAAGTGGCCGGTAGAAAATTGGACACTGTTATTACAGACTGTTTTCGTTGGTAAGGCTCAAGAGGTTTATAGTACTCTGTCCGAGGAACAGTCCTCTGATTATTACGAGGTTAAGGCCATTATCTTAACGGCATACGCCTTAGTGCCTGAAGCCTATCGGCAGAAATTTAGAAGGCTGTCAAGGCAGCATGGACACACGTTTGTAGAATTCGCTAGGGAGAAAGAGATAGTCCTTGATCAGTAGTATAGATCTCTAAAACTTGAAAAGAAGTTTGAAAATTTCAGGGAAGTTGTATTGCTCAAAGAGTTTAAGAATAGCATTCCTGTAGAAATTAAGACTCACCTAGACGAACATAAAGCAACTAGTTTACGTCAGGCAGCAGTAATGGCAGATGAGTACGAACTAACTCATAGGTTAAATAAACCTCAACAGGCTCAGTACAGGAGTTGGTCTAGGAATAAGAAGTTGTATGACCAGAAGAGTGATAAGAATAGAGATCAGAAGGGTTTGCAGGTATCTCCAGGAGTAGATAACAGACCAGGTAGTGTTCCTCAGGAAAATAAAAAAGCTTACTTTTCGGGACCAACTTGTGATCATTGTCACAAGAAAGGTCACACAAAAGCTCAGTGTTGGAAATGGAAGAAAGACATGAAACAGGAGGAAGAAAAATCCCCTAAGCCAGTTGCTTTAGTTAAAACCATAGTAGCTGTAGATGATCAGAGTATGGTGAAGACTAAGTGTAACTTGCAGAATGAGGTTGTGAAGGAAGTGTTGAATGTGTATCGGAGCTTCATGTCAACAGGTCAGGTTTCATTAATCACAGACGATTGTACGAAACAACCTGTAGTTATTTTAAGAGACACAGGGGCTGCTCAATCTTTAATGATTGCAGATGTGATTGCATTGTCCTCTTCTAGTCTAGAGAATACTTCTGCTTTAATTCAGGGTATCGAGGGAGGTTATGTGTCAGTACCTTTGTATAAGGTGAACTTAGAGTCAGAGTTAGTTAATGGCACAGTAGTTGTAGGCGTAGTTTCGTCACTTCCTATTGAGGGAGTCAGTTTCTTGTTAGGTAATGACCTAGCTGGTGATAAAGTATGTGCCTCACCTCATGTGATAGATAAACCAGAAGCTAGAGTTGAAACAGAATGTTTACAAGAAGAGTTTCCAGGAATATTCCCTGCCTGTGTCGTAACTAGATCACAATCTAAAAGCGCCGCCGAAGATCTGAAGCAATCCTGTCATCTTGAAGATGTAGATGTTAGATTAGCTGAAACGTTCTTTAACGATCTAGATAATGATTTGGATGAGACTAGTTCTAAAAGTCCAATGTTCACTAGAAATGAGCTGATTTAAGAACAACAGTCTGACACTAATTTAAGGAGCTTAGTAGATAATGCGTTGAGCTCAGAAGAAGCCAAAACTGTTCCAGAATGTTTCTATTTAAGTTCAGGTGTTCTGATGAGAAAATGGCGTCCTTCTGATAGTCCCGCAGATGAAGAATGGAGAGTGGTACATCAGATAGTAGTTCCACCTAGTTATCGTAGTGAAATCCTTAGATTGGCTCATTCAGTTCCAGTAGCAGGACACTTGGGTATCAGAAAAACCCATGCTAGGATATTACAACATTTTTATTGGCCAAAGTTACACAAGGATGTTGTAGATTATTGTAGGACGTGTCATACTTGTCAACTGATAGGGAAGCCACAGCCAGCTATTAAGCCGGCCCCACTGATACCTATTCCAGCTTGTGAAGAACCGTTTACTAGAGTACTGGTAGATTGTGTAGGTCCGTTACCAAGAACTAAATCTGGATTCAATTATCTGTTAACCATCATGGATATGACTACAAGATTTCCTGAGGCCATCCCTCTGAAGAGAATTAATGCTAGAACAGTGGTAGAGGCCTTAGTACAATTTTTCACTAGATACGGTTTGCCAAAAGAAATTCAATCTGACCAAGGTTCAAACTTTATGTCTGGAGTATTTCAGCAAGTCATGAAGGAATTAGGAATTAAGCAACTTACCTCGTCTGCATATCATCCTCAGTCACAGGGAGCCCTAGAACGCTACCATCAGACTCTGAAAACCATGCTTAGAGCATACTGTGTAGAGTATCCAGAAGATTGGGATAAGGGTATTTCTTTTGTCTTATTTGCCACCAGAGATACATCCAATGAATCGACCGGATTTACTCCTTTTGAGCTAGTTTATGGCCATGAAGTTAGAGGTCCACTTAAACTCATGAAAGAGAAACTCCTAGGTGAGAACGAGGAAAGTAATCTGTTAGATTATGTATGTATGTTCAAGGAAAGACTCACCAAGGCATGTGAAATGGCGAGTGAAAATCTCAAAACTTTTCAGAAAGCAATGAAGATGCAGTTTGACAAAAAAGCTAAGGCTCGTACATTTAAACCAGGAGACAAAGTTTTGGTGTTGTTACCCTTATCAGGTGATCCACTTTCAGCTAGATTTAGTGGACCGTATCAAGTAGAGAAGAGGCTGAATGATGTTAATTACATTGTGATCACTCCAAATAGAAGAAAACGTAAGAGGTTGTGTCATGTAAACATGCTCAAGCCATATTTTGAGAGAGAGGCTTGTGAACCAGTGGCTGCATTTACTGTTCTAAGTAAGAGTGAAAATCAGTTTAACGATCTGGCTGAACCAGTTCCAGATTTCGAAAAGGCTAAAATGGATCCATTATCCACTAAGGTGTCCAACTCTGAAATCCTAAAGAACTTGGATGATGCATTTTTAGTATTTACCAGAAGATCAGAGAAGAGACATTGTGCACTTAATCAAGGGATATAAGGAAATCTTTACTGATGAGTTAGGCAGCACTTGTTTAGCCACACACGATGTGGATGTAGGTGATAGTATGCCGATTAAACAACATCCTTACCAACTTAACCCAGAGAAATTAAAAGTGGTTAGGGAAGAAGTGAAATACATGTTGGAGCACAATCTTATTGAGCCAAGTAATAGTAGTTGGAGTTCACCAATTGTTTTGATACCAAAACCAGACGGTTCCAAGAGGTTCTGTATAGATTATCGTAAAGTAAATGCTGTAACCAGAACTGATTCATATCCGATTCCTCGAATAGAAGATTGTATTGATAAAGTAGGAAAGGCCAAATATGTCACAAAAATTGACCTACTTAAGGGATATTGGCAAGTTCCTTTAACAGATAGGGCAAAAGAAATATCCGCTTTTGTCACCCCAGATGGCTTATATCAGTGCAAAGTAATGCCATTTGGTATGAAGAACGCTCCAGCAACCTTCCAAAGACTTATGAATAATGTCACTGCAGGATTAGATAACTGTGTAGCATATATAGATGACATTATTGTGTATAGTGATACTTGGCATGATCATGTTAAACACATAATGGAATTGTTAAAGGCACTCAGCAGAGCAAACTTGGTAATAAATTTGACCAAGAGTGAATTTGCAAAAGCACAAGCCACGTATTTAGGACACGTTATAGGTCAGGGTCAAGTTTATCCTCGTGAAGTCAAGGTTAAAGCCATTGCAGATTTGCCCATCCCTACGAACAAACGGGAGTTGCGTAGAGTTATTGGTATGATTGGTTTCTATCGAAAGTTTGTCAGAAACTTTAGTGACGTTGTAGCTCCTTTGACAAATTTACTGCAGAAAAACACTAAATGTATCTGGTCAGAATCGTGTCAAAAGTCTTTTGATCAACTCAAAGCAGTGTTAATTAACAGACCTGTGTTAACTGCCCCGAACTTTGAACGTCCATTTAAGATGGCAATTGATGCCAGTGATATTGGAGTTGGGGCTGTTTTACTTCAAGACAATGACGATAAAATAGAGTGTCCAATCAGTTATTTTTCTCGTAAGTTGAACAAACACCAGAAGCGGTATTCCACAGTAGAGAAGGAAACATTGAGTTTGATCCTAGCTTTGCAGCATTTTGATATTTATGTGACATGTGGTACAGGTGATGTAACTGTTTACACCGACCACAATCCTCTTGTCTTCTTGGATAAGTTCAAAACCAAGAACCAGAGACTATTTCGTTGGAGTCTGTTGTTACAACCACATGCTTTAAAGTTTGTTCACATTGCCGGCAAAGAAAATGTAATTGCCGACGCTCTTTCTCGAGCGTAGAAATTGCGGATAAATCAGGAAAAAAGGAGTTTTGCTCCACCAGAGCAAAGAACAAAATATATATAAGGAGCAAAGAAGATGAGAAAAAAAGAATTTTTCTATGTAAAATTCTTTTCTTGAAGGGCGGAGGTGTTAAGATGATGTATGATTTAATATTTATTCCAGAGTTGAAGTAGTGTATTATTTATTTGGTGTGTGTAAAACTGTATTACATAATATCGGTTTTCTTGTTAAAGAAAATAGTGGCTGGAACGATGTCTTAAACATTTTAACTATTCCAGGGGCGAGCAGTTTAACCCAATTGGGGCGAGCAGTTTAGATATGCAAATTATTTGGAGAGTGAAAAGTTAGAATTTACGGTATGCATCGGGTGTGCCTGGAATGTTCGTCCCCGTATAAAATGGATCGTCAAACTTTGGGGTGTGCCTTTCATCCCATACCATCGGACGGAGAGGACCGTGAGTTTCACGACTGTGCCCACTGCATGCCGGCTGTTGGGGAGATTTTCCCCGGGGCACACGCCTGAAGACCAAGACCGGGAGTCTGCTGTCTGATGATCCCCCCCTGGATGTCGCTCGTCGACTGGACAGCAGATTGGAGCTTCAAGCAAGTTTGGAGTTGGCCCCGCTAGGGTGCTGCCTGGTTTGGGTTTGGCGACTTCGTTGGACAAGAGACTTGGGTCTGAGTTACCGGACCCTGATGTCACTTCACGGGGGTACTGATCCGACGGGCGTGAACTCACGAGTACGGCGTACTGACCGTACTATAGCTGCCTAACGGGAGGACCCGTTAGAGGAACCCCTTTTCCCCTTTTCCTGCTGCTCATCCCCGGAATCATCATGGAACACCCACCAAGACAAGAACTATGAACTTTTTGTTAGACACCCTGCTCGCCCCACCTCACTCTCTGGTAATCTATCATAGTATATTGGTATTTTCTTAAATTGAATTTGTGTGTAACGTGTTTTGTATTGGTTCTGTTGAAATAATAATATTAATTGTTAATTAAGGTGTGAACTGGTTTGCCTTTGCTTTATTCATGTCCACTTTGTTTTGGTTCCGTTTCTGGGGAGTAAAATTCGGGGTTGGGTTTACTCTTTGGTTTGGGGATCATAACACCCACCATTGAGGTAACCCCCCTGCCATTGAGGTAACCCCCCCCCCCAACCATATTTCAAAACTATTCTACAAAATAAAGTGAAAAATTTTATGTTAGGTGCTCTTCATCAATTGCCATTCACATAAGTTCCATTGTATTTGACTGTTATGTTCTACAGTGGCGTTGCCAGGATTTTTGTGTCAAGCAAGATTACAACCATGGCTTGAAAGCTAAATCCTTGATTCTCGCATTCTTCTTTTTGGCTTTATGTATGTTTTAGGATCTGATGTCCATTAAGCTAGATGATGATGAGAGGACAGGTGAGATGACCCGGTTAGGACAAGTCAAGCACAGGATTGTCTGCACGCCAGACTTTGAAAGTCTGCTACAGCTGGCACCTTCAAAATAACCACACTTATTTTGGACTTCAAACATTATGAAAGTCGACTTGCAGGCCCAAACTCTCAGAGGCTGCTGGTGTATGGACCCTGTGCACATTGTCAAGTACCCACTCAGCATTACTAAGAGAGAGTTTGGCAGGACTGTTCAACACATCCCTGCCCTACGCCTGGCACTCACGTGAAGAAGCCATGAGTTTGTGCACAAAGACTGCACATACAGGTGAAAAACAATTCTGCATACTTTGCACCAAACGCGCTTGAACCAATGCGTACGCGTGATGTTGCTCTTCAACAGAGCTTTCGCAAGTGGTTATGAAGTGCTGTTTACTGTTCATGTATGGAGGCCATAGTAAACTAAAAGTACTTGTGTACACCATTTTGCATTAAATGCAATGGTGTGAACACGGAAATTGAGGCTAAATTGCTTTGATAAGCTGTTTGAAGTATGACCAAAGAGACATATTTCCTAGTGGCAGAATACCTCGAGCTGTGAACAGTTTGGTATAAAATGCAAACATTTACTGCCAAGAAAGCGCTGGTAAACTTCGAAGGTGGCCGTTTAGAGAAACAAGAACCCTCCACTGATCACGTTAGGAGGCTTGTTTCACTGAAACATGAACGACATGGGAAATTCACTCATGTTCTGTTTCAAATTTTAACAAGTCTTACAGGAGTCATGGTGAAATAGTCCAGAATTAGTAGTCAATAATATGGTGCACTGCTGGCTTAAGTAGAATGTTTGGATAAGGTGTTGGGTCTTTCCACGAAGCTGGGAAATGTTTGATTACAGTTTGAACATTTTGGAACTTTATACAATTTTTACACTCGTCTTCAGCCAATCAGATTCTCCGTTTTTTGTTGTTGTTGACGTTTTCCCATGCATTTAATATTCAGATCTGGAATAACATGGTCAAATTTGAGAGTGCTTTTCAGGATGGCACATTTGATTTGGTGGGTCAATTCAAAAGGTCAGCTTTTGTAAAGAGCGATCTGATTGGTCAGGAATTATGTCAGTCAATATTTGGTAGCGTTCATGAATAATTAATCTTACAAGGTCTAAATAGGAAAGGTATGGACTCTGTTGGCCAGAGTACCGTCTAAGAACCTAGGCCAGTATATGCTACAATGTACAAAGGCTAGACTGGATTGCCTTTTGCGTTTACAGTGCATTGCTACATGATATGCATTTTAAATTAAGCAGCGCCAGTCTTGACAGTTTGACTAACAATTTGATGGCTTTATTCTCTGTTTGAAATAAGTGAAGGCAAGGGAAAAAATTGGTGCTACTTCAACAAATGAACAGAATTTTATTTGGAAAAGTGTTTCTGTAAATGTAAGACATTATATGGATTTTCTGTTACCCAGACCTTGGAAGTAAGGCTGGTTGACAATATGAAACAATACAATTTGGCAATCTACAGACAAAAATGCACCTTTAACTTACTGATTGAGCTGCATAATACTGTAAATGTGAAAACTGAGAAGATTTCAGGAGACAGATTTGTCACTTCACATCTTGCATTTTAAATATTGCATCAACTTCATGTACTGTATACAACATTCAAAGTGGACAGGAGATTGATGAAAAACATCATGAATGTTTTACTTTAGTTTTGGCTGACCATTCTGTAATAATTTTTCTCTTGGCCTTGCAAACTGGGCAAAGGAAATGACCCCTGACCCTTACCCTTATTTATAGTAAGAATGTTTATTTATTTATATTATACATACTGTTTGGTGGATGAGCTGTCCATAAGCTGGTTCTAAGAGTATTTTCATTGTATCTTTGTTAATTTATGTCAACCTAAATAAATTTCGGTTCAAATGAAAGAGGAATGAGAGTGCTTTGCATCATTCGACATTTCAGAAGTTCTGTTTCAAGATATGCTATCGTTGCATGCATGCCCCGGTGCCTCCCAGGTGCCCCACAAAAAAATCTAAAATTTCCTGCTTGCCAAGGAAATGTCTTTTTAAAGTACATGTATTTGTTTTGAGTTTATTTGAACAAAGATTAATCCAGTTGACTATTTTTGACTACCCTGGACAGTATAGCTTTGTGAAATGTGAATAAATTGATAAGAAAAAAGAGCGCACTGTAGCGTCAAAAGAAAGTAAGCCCCCCCCCCCCCCCACGTTTCGAATTTGCAGCACTTGCGGTGGCCTGGAGATTTGGGGGAAATGTTGTTGGAACACCCTTGGTGCCCACTCATAGCATGCTGGTTCCCCCGCCCGCCCCCCCCCCCCAACTGACAAAGTGCCGCCTGTTGTATGTCTTATGTCGGCGCCAGTGGCGTAGCCACTGGGGGCGTGGGGCGTAAGGCGTGGGGGCGACCGCCCCATGAAACCTTGTCGCCCCCCAGTCGCCCCCCCACTGAGATTTTGAGTTTCTAAAAAAATTATCATTGATCTACATGACGCCATGGGCCCTATTATGTACTATAATGTATCTTTTGCTTAGAAAATATTGGTTAAAGTGGTCAGAAATTGCCTCAGATAGCACCACAGAGCATTTAGAATCTAAAATTTTTCGGGGCCCTTAAGCGGGCCCCGAACCCCACGCCTATAGCTCAGAATTCTGGTAGCTGATTCAATGACTCCAACCTCGAAAACAATGTTCACAAAATTTTCTTATGCCTTTAGCTGAGAAAACCTCGAAAATTATGTTTAAATTATTATCTTTTGTGCTAAGATAATTATTGGTTAAAGTGGTAAGAAATTGCCTCAGATCACACCACAGAGCATCGAAAATCCAATTTTTTTCGGGGCCCTTAACCCTAAAGGGGCCGGGTTATTTTGACCATCTCTCAGCCGGGGGGGGGCGGATTCCGCCCCCCCCTAAGATCTCGGCCATCGAGTGACGAAAAATTTTGAAACTCCACACATGCATAGAGCAACTCTTCCTAAACATACCCAAGAAATTTCATGACTATAGGTCAAAGGGTTTTGGAATTATGGCTAATTAATTATTCATATGTACGAATGGCAATTCTGCTCTGTGTAGACGACGTATATGGGAAAATTCAGTTTTCACGGCGCGTAGCGCCGGAAAATTTTTCGCTACGCGGCAACCCGTGGTTCGATTTTTATGTTTTTGGTATCAAAAGATGCGCAAAGCTCGAGGCTAAAAAGTCATAACAGCTCGGGTTGCGAAAAAAATTTTTTTAGAGGCTATCACGGAAAATGTTGAGGGGGGGGCGGATTCCGCCCCCCCCCGGCCCCTTTAGGGTTAAGCGGGCCCCGAACCCCACGCCGTAAGGGCTTCGCCCTTGCATCAGCTATGATCAAGGTCCCCCCCCCCACTTTTGAGAAGCGATTGACGCCCCTGCTTGACGCCCCCCCCCCATGAAATGTTCCAGCCCCCAGCGCCCCCAGCGCCCCGAAAAATTCCTGGCTACGCCACTGGTCGGCGCGCAAGCAAGCAAGAGAGGAAGTGCCTCCGCTCGTACCCGGACCCCCGCCCTGCAAATAGGAGGGCGGGGGTACGGGTACGGGTACGAGCGAAGTAAGTCCTGGGACACGAGAGGGCGCATTGTATGCAAGTAAACTGCATGTTTACTTTTGGGGCTGTGCTGCATGCTGTGTTGTGGTCGGAATGGTGGTTGAGAAATCACGGCAATTTGTATGCATTCGCAAAAGGTAACAACACTTTCATGACGTCGATGTTACAAAACCATACTTCCAGAGGCAGGAGGCACTTTGGAGTTGTGGCTAGCGCGGTGAAAACATTCCGAGGTGAGCGAGTAGTACAGTCGTTTTCCTAGTTCCGGATAGCAAACATATTGTTACGCCCTAGTCCGAGTAACTTGGACCCAACTTATCGCCTTTTTTAACATTTGGACATGGTCTGGCGATAGTAAGGTCCAAGCTAATACCGCGACCTCGACAACACAATACCAAAAACCAACATTTTCCAACAAAAAACATCAGATTTCACCTTCAAAACGGCCTCCAAATGACTAGATATGCCACCTGAGGTACAAGTAGACATCGATAATTAAGATGGTTGTACTGAAGTTTACTTACGATCCGGAAAAAAAGTGAAATTTTCCGTTCATTTCGGAGAGCTCCCCTCGCGATCTTGAACACGTTAAATTTCCGATCGTGTTTAATGTTTGAACTACGCGATTTCTTCTACATGCCCAGCGTACATTCGATGGTCCCCGTATCCCGAGTGCGATTCCGTTACCGAGCGCGCGCGATGCATCGATTATGATAATGAGTAGACTGGATCACGTTTGTAAACACATGTGCATTTCAAACGATAATAGGAGTCGGGAACTAGCGCAGCTTTTATGGCGGGTACCAGTTCAAGCTGGTTCCCGATTCCCTTTTACAGTTCGAAATGCACATGTATGTGTTTACAAACGTGACTCATTATCATAATCGATGCATCGCGCGCGCTCGGGAACGGAATCGCACACGGGATACGGGGACCATCGAATGTACGCTGGGCATGTAGAAGAAATCGCGTCGTTCAAACGTTAAACACGATCGGAAATTTAACGTGCTCAAGATCGCGAGGGGAGCTCTTCGAAATGAACGGAAAATTTCACTTTTTTTCCGGATCGTAAGTAAACTTCAGTACAACCATCTTAATTATCGATGTCTACTTGTACCTCAGGTGGCATATCTCGTCATTTGGAGGCCGTTTTGAAGGTGAAATCTGATGTTTTTTGTTGGAAAATGTTGGTTTTGGTATTGTGTTGTCGAGGTCGCGGTATTAGCTTGGACCTTACTATCGCCAGACCATGTCCAAATGTTAAAAAAGGCGATAAGTTGGGTCCAAGTTACTCGGACTAGTTACGCCCCAACTATGGTATCGGTCCCAACTATAGTTGGGCCTGTCCCAACTATAGTTGGGACGGTCCCAACTGTAGTTCCATAGTTGGGAAAAATTCTGCTAACCGGACACCACTTTTTTCAATTAATTTTCTAGCGCCAAAAGTTACCTCTTTTATGGTTATTCCCTCCACTTTCAGACTTTCCCTCCTCTACTCTCAGTCTCACCCCGTCCTTTCCTTAATTTCTATTTATCAATCAGTCGCTCACTTCCTCGAGATTCGAACCTCGGATGCTTGCTTGATACACGAGTCTCTTAACCGCTAGGCCGCGCACGATCGCTGTTGCAATGATCAATCTTTGGACGTATTTGAAGTATCCATTGAAATAAACTAAATATTCATGAGAAAATAAATATTCATAATGACGTGTTGCACTATCATTTGCCGGCTCATGCGACGTCATGGTTGTTGATGTCACGTGTATAACGTACCGCTGTTCCAGGCACTTCAATCAGTTTTGACCGGCTGCTTCAACTCAGATCTGCACTACATGTGCATGCAAAATGTGCTCCAAAAACACATTTTTACCAATTTTTTTTCGCATGTCCACTCTTTCCTGGATTCCTCTTGGTTGAAATCACAAGGTGAGGTGAACATTTGGATGTTTGGCGGCAGGTAAGTGGTGTCCGGTTGGCAGGATTTTTCCCATAGTTGGGCTGGCCCAACTATAGTTGGGAGTCATCAAGGGGGCCCAACTATAGTTGGGAGTCATCAAGGGGGCCCATCTATAGTTGGGCCACTCCAATCTTTTTATTTTGCGGTGTCCCAACTGTAGTTTACATTGATGTACAACTATAAAACATTCCCTACAGCTCTGTTACATGTCCGACTTTACTTGGGATTGCTTTGACATTAGCTATGAGTGGGGCCCTATACTAGTTGGCCGGCCACGCCAATCTTTGAATTTTGCAAAATGAGTTGCTGGACTAAAAAAAACCAGCTGGACAACTCATCCAATTAGGCAATGCCACGTGGCAGACCGGCCCTGTATGCAACACACATGCACGACGAATACATGGTGCCAGCATGCACCATGAAACTCCTGTCCTAGCTATAGTTGGGCCAACCCAAATATCGCACTATAGTTGGGACAGTCCCAACTATAGTTGGGCCGACCCAACTGCCGCACTATAGTTGGGACAGTCCCAACTATAGTTGGGACTGATGCGATAGTTGGGGCGTAACAATATCAATCGGCAGTGATCGGGTTGCTTTCGGCTCAACTACTCCACGAATTTAAGTGACATTGGTTTAAAAGTTTACCTTGAGTGATGGAGATACTACAAAATAATTTTCCAAATTTAAGCTCTATTTATTGTGACTTTACGACGTCAAAAGTACCGATGCCGCTTTTCCTAGTTCCGGATCGGTTCAACTTCAATCAGTTCCGAATCGATCAAAAACTGATTCGCGCGAAAAAAAAAATCACGCGAGAAAATCAATTTATTTAATTTTCCAAAAATAGTTCATTCAAGAGAATTCCAACAAATTTTCAAAAGAGAATGAAGGTAAATAATTTTGAAACTTTTGTCTGCAGCGCAACGGCATGAACTCACGCACGGACCGAAAACCTTGCACACGGCACAGAATACGTCACACAAAACCGATTAACGCGCGTGTAGTTGGGTAGTAAGTGCACGCGCGATCCGGAACTAGGCAAAAGCATATGGTCATTCGTTTGCAAATTTTCAAATATTAGAGACGCTACAACTTATTTTGATTGAACAAACATTCGATGGAAGAGTTTATACGATTGTTGTGAATGAAAAAAATATTCGAAACCACACGGTACAAGTGATATACCGAGGAGAAAATTTATTGTCGATTCGCAGCTGCCGTGATTTTCTTTACACCGTCCAAACATGTCAAAGTGCGAGTTGGAAATCTGGCCAAAATTCCTTTTTTAAAGATTTTATCGAAAAGATCTTTGGGTATCAAGAAGCTAAGTTACATATTCCTTTTCAAAATGCACTCCGTCAGAATTTCAAGTTGGTTCGAGCCGAGTTGGCAAATGGCCATGGTCAAGTTCATACCACTAAAACTCCTTTTAAAAAAAATTGTCTGGATTTCTTACTGTTCGTTGGTCAGCCAAAACGTGTAAGTAATAGAGGTCATTAAACTTCAGTGACCCCAACATTACTAAATTAAAAGACTGCTTTAATTAATCAAAGTCAATTAATCAAATTTAGCAGGGGGGTTGTCTCATAGGGGTGTGCACAAAGGTGTCAAGTGATGTCCAGGTATGGAACTCTTTCCAACTTGTTCTGCATTGTCGCCATCTTCGTTTTCAAGTGGTGTGTTTTGTCGTCGATGCTGTGTTTTACCCCTAGACCCAGTAACTGGGGCACGAGAGCTCCTTTTTTTAAAATTTTGATTTGGAATTTTGTTCGAAAATTTCTCATAAATCTAAACCCTGCCCCAGCTCTACTGAGTGGAGTGCTGGAACTTCGGTACAGAGGGTATCGAAGTTCCAGCGCTCCACTCAATAGAGCTAAACCCTGCCCTCTTTCCACAAAATTAATCCAGTTGATAAATGGTATCACTGTCAGCTTGCTAGATGAGTAAGAAAACATAAGAGTGCCATTTTGCCAGCTTTTTAGGTGCCATCGAAACTTAAGAATGGGTTGGATGAATACAATTTTAGTTTGCTATCTTGTTGTATTTTTATGTAGATAACTACTGGTGAACCACGGGCTCTGTCGCATTCAGTCATTCGACTTGGGGTATGCTACAAGCGATAAGTCTCCAAGCTGTGGAAGTCAAGATTAAAGTATGGCTCGTGTTTCTCTTAAGAAGGGATTGACCTTGATGATAGGCTTCACTGTCGTGTATATCTTGGGGCTGAAGTCATGTCAGTTGAAGAACAAAGGCAAGTACAATCCACAAGTACAATTTTTCCATCATGGAATGACACTTGTTAATAAAGAAACATTCTTTCAGAAAAGGGGAAAGATCCTGCTCTCACAGGAGCGAATTGTCGGCAACTTTTTAAGTGTTTAGTTCTTCAATGTGCCTGTGGGGATCATTTTTTTTTACAAAGATATTGCATACTTAACTAAAGGCCTTTTCACACTACAGCCACTCAACCCGGGTTGAACTCAACCCTGGGCGAACCCAGTAGTGCCCCGGGTTGAGTTTTGTATTTTTAAACCCAGCGTACAACCCCGCATTGTTTCACATTTGTTTCATACAAACTGAGCTTATTTGGTTTGGTTACTACTGTTTTGAACCCTGGCAAGAGTTTAAACCCGGGTTGAAAATCTCAACCCTGGTCTGGAGCAGGGTTGAGTTCAACACGGGCAAAGTCAAATCTCAGAATTGGGGCAGGGTTTAGAATTTTCAAGTGTGAAACACTGCATATTTTCAACCCTGCGTCAACCCCGAGATATGTCTCAGTAGGAAAAGGCCATAATACAAACATGCCAAGATCTGCAACTTTCATTTAAATGGGTAATGGCCATTGACCAATATTATCGATGGGGAATGTAAAGATAAAACATTTCCTCTGCAGACCTTTTTTTCAGGCATGGGCTATGGTCTCAGTAAACTTTAGCTAAAGATCTCATTCTTGTTCTGCATGGAAGGCATTTGTGTCTACATGTATTTTGTAAGTAATAAATAAAAGTGTTGTCAGCACCAGGCCCAGGGAAGGTCAAAATTGCAAAAAGGTTCCTTTGGAAACTGAAGCAAAAAATTCTCTGAAGAAAAAAAACCTTGCTGGTGTACATGCGACCACTGAATCTTACACATTTGAGTCCATGTACATGTACTTTAGGATTTTCCTTTGAAATGTTCATGTTTCTGTCTTTGAAAATGTCAGTCAACATCAGTGATGATGAAACTAACTTTTTTGGTTAGGGAGGACATATCTCGGAGTTGGGAGAAACTTAGATTTGGGAGAAACACTTTTTGCCTATTTGTATTACACACAAAAATCATGCATGGATACTTGACAAGCTCCCTCATTTATTACAAGTGGGCGATTTGGCAAGGAATTACTTGTACTTTTGTATGATTTTTAGGATTGATTGGAAGGGACTTGAGTAACAGTAGAGAAACAGAAGATGATGCACTAGTTGCTGACACAAATCTTAAGGTAAAGTACTTTGCATGAACACTTCCAGTGTCACAAAACACGTTCATGTACATTGTACACATGTACTTGTTCAGTGGTTTACATTTTTATCTAGCCATTTTTTTCCCTTCCAAGTCTGCCCTATATTCTGTCATGTCTGTTGAATAAATGAAGTTTTTGTCATGATATCCAAGATTACTGCCTATTCAGTTGCTTTCAGTTTGATTGTATTGCAGATTGTTTATATTAATCCCAAAGAGAAAGTTATAAGATCCTGATACTCACAAGTGCAGTAGAATACCAAACTGCCTGATTGAAATCGGACATTGAAGTACATGATGATTGTACTAAATGCTGGCAATCTGGAAATTTAAATCATATAAAAGTAGTTGTTCATAACAAAAGGCTTTTTATTTCTCATTTACAGGATGAACAGGCATGGTTGAAAAAGATGGATGAAAAACATCGAGCCCGCATAAATGCTCTCCGCAAAGCTTGTTTAAATCATTACAACATTTCATTGGAGCGTGTGAGCTCACTAGCAGCCAAGCCAGGCAGATTACGTCCACTGATTGTAAATGACGAACATCAATTTATCTATAGTATTGTCTACAAAGTAGGCTCTACAAACTGGGAGCGGTTGCTTGTTGAAGATCTTGGTGGCTTCAAGAATGTGCCTAATCAGAAGTTGTACAGTCATAAAGCATTACACTGGATGCCAAGGTTTAATTCAACAGAGATACATCAACGTCTCTCTAAATATACAACCATCATGTTTGTAAGAAATCCACTGGCTCGCATTCTCTCAGCCTACAGGGATAAATTTGTCAACCATCACAACAGTGTTTTTACAGAAATGGGAAGAAGCATCATCCAAAAGTACCGTGCGAAATCGGAAGGCTCTTTGGCCACAGACAATGTAACTCTCACAGAATTTATAAGATATTTAGTAGACTCCCCTGCACATCGTACAAATCCTCACTGGAAACCAATATTTCAGCAGAACCTGCCATGTGAGATCAGATATGACATCATTGGAAAGCTGGAGGAGGCGTCAGATGATATCCCCTATGTGCTGAAGCGATTGCAGATTGACCATCTTGTCAGCTACGCTCAGGGACAGAAGAAAACCTCAGAACAAAAGTTGCTCAGGGAATATTATTCACAAGTACCCAATGATCTTATGCGCGAGCTGTATTCTATATACCAGCCAGATTTTGTTTTATTCGGTTATGACATTCCCGTCTAAAAAGATTTCAGAATCCTGAATCGCATTTGGTACGATCGACTTGAATGAGGTTTGTGACTTAGTCACTAAGACTGCAAGAGAGCATTCCAGTTGCATGCATGCGTGTTGGCGAGTGGGGGATGGTTATGACCCATACGGCAAAATCCTAAACTTGCCAAGTCATGGTAATTCAAAAAGCTTCATTTTTTTTGGGGGGGGGGGATGGACACCTTGTGACACCAGGGGATGCTGTTCTTGATAGGAATGTACATGTGCGCTTAACCTTGCATGCAAATGGTGCATTGTAAGCATTTGTACTGTGTGTTCTCCAAAATTATTTTTACAAATGTGGACCACTGGAAAGTTAATTTTTGTTTCCTCACCACAAACAAATGGGGGGGGGGGGGGATCCAATGGCCTTAAACAAATAAGTATGATAACTGCCAAAAGAAGTGAAGGTGTGTACATGTATTATATTACATGGCTAGCCTGAAGATAGTTTATTAGGCATTCCTGATGTTTCACTTTTTTTGAAACCTCCTTTGGTCCCCTTTTTAAATTTTTTTTATTTAAGCGTGTATTTCTTTGTAACTTATTTGATAATACATAAAGCGCAAGGAATTGTTTTTGTGTATGGTTTTTACATACAATAAGTTTTTACATACCTTTCAAAATGAAACTTTTGAAAGGTACAAACATGAAAATGTTTGTACCTTTCAAAAGTTTCATTTTTTATTTTGTACTGTACTCATCGACATATTTGTAATAGCGTTTTCATGCTGTCAAAATGTCACTTTATTTTTATTCAAGGACTTGAAATTGTAAAGAATCTAACCTCTTCCTCCAATTAAACCTTAAAGACAATAGGAACATGTGCAATTACCCGGAAATGTACCTTCCAATTTAATGAGAAAATCCTTGCTCAGATTGCATGTTTCTGTTTTTCTCAAAATCCACTGAGCTGAAACGTAAGTAAGTTAGTTATTAATGTATGCACCCTTCGTAACATTTTGATGAATTTAGTTGCCTCAAAAAAAAAAACTCACAAAAAATTTGATCTTTAGTGCCTTTAAAACTAATAACTTATGCGTGCTACTGCAGTGCAAGATGTAGAACCAGTGGTTTCCTTTGAAGATAATCTTGAATCATGTTTAAACTGTTAAATCAGTGTGAAGGTCCATTTCTGTATCAACATGTCTTTTAATGAAGCAAAACGTTCTTCAGGACAGTTTAGGTACATAACACTTAAGCATGAGAACTTAAAAATTTCCGTTTGATATCAGACTTTTTTGAATCCAAAAGCTTTATAATTTTAAAGGATGAAATTACAAGTTTAAAAAAAGTTGTAAAAAAAGGTATTTTGTCGAATTTTCAGCCTTTGTTATCTCTGCGTGTACATCCCTGATATAAATTAAACCACCCCTCCAAGAGCGGACCCAGGACACAATTTTGTGGGGGGCCCAAAAAATTTTGTGCCCCCCAAAAGAGGGTCAAAATTTGTTTTGGATTCTAGATGCTCTGTTGTGCGAACTGAGGCAATTTCTGACCACTTTAACCAATTTTTTTTTGGAAAAGATGTAGGCAATGCCTGCCTTTATTGCGACGTCACTTAAAAAAAAAAAAAAAAAATGTATTTGTTGTGGGGGATGGCCCCTGTTGCCCCCCCCCTGGATCCGCCTTTGCGCCCTCCCCTCTTGGTTTCTCCACTCAAAATGTTTAATGTAAAGAAGGCATGGAAGCTCCCCTGCAAACATTAAACCCCCTAAATGCTCCCCCCCCCCCCGCTGCAAATGGGTCCCCATGCAGTTAAACCATTGTGAAGGCCTCCTACATGTACTCGCCCTACTCGCACCATGCCATTTCCTTAATAAATACTTCTGTTGCCACTCTCGCCTACAGCATTCTAAGTCAATGATGGTGTACATGCATGTATATGGCCATCTGATTTTCTGCTTTCCGGAACAAGATTCCATTTTCTGCTTAGCCTTGACCAAGGACATTGAACGGCTTCAACGCTCCCTGACGGAGAGCTCGGGGCACGCATGGGTCCAAATCTGGTCATAGACGGCAGCGTGCCAACCCTTTTTACCGAGGACGAGTCCGACAGGCCGAAGAAATCTCGTAGCCTGCAGAAACACCAGAGCCAACTCGCTGAGGACCTTCGTAGACAGTGGCGGACAGCGTGTAGCGAACCAGACAGCGAAGGTGAGCACCGCTCTGATACAAATTCCTCTCAGCCCCCAGCCTGTCCTAACGGGGCACGCAACGGCTGCCCTCCTTGTCATGCGGGCAGGCACACGGCAGTGCACATGGATACGGCTATTGTGTTCGGCAAGTCCTTTGACGAACACTTGCAAAGGCTTTGTCTGGTGCTGCAGCGTCTTCACGGGGCTAACTTGAAGCTTAAACCTAAGAAGTGTAAGCTGTTTCAGAGGGAGGTGGAGTTCCTTGGCCATGTGGTGTCACCAGGAGGAGTTGCTACTGACCCCGAGAAGGTCCGTGCGGTGCGAGACTGGCCCCAGCCAACAACGGTCACTGATATCCGCAGCTTTCTTGGCCTGGTGTCATATTACCGGCGTGTCATTGAACGCTTCGCTAGATTCCATTTTCTGCTTAGCCTTGACCAAGGCTATCAGCTTGTTCCCATACGAGCTTGTTCGCGCTACCGCACACAGCGCGCGCCGCGACACACTGGTTGTACTATACCGTTAGCCTCAACAACCCAGATTTTCCTGCATTATTATTGCATCCGCTGAGTTTTGTTGATCAAATAAAAAGTTCTCTTGTTCGAAGTCCTGTGTCCGCTCCCCTTTTCCGTTGTTACCGGTCTTGAGGGACAAGAACCCCTGGTCCACGGCTACATTGGTGGCAGCGTCAGGATTTTCAAGGGATTTCCACTGAAGTTCTTGGGAGATATGGCAAGTCGCATGGAGTCCACACGGAGCATCACCGAAGCCATTGACGGAATTTCCAGGGACATTGAACAGCTGGAACGCTCCCTGACAGAGAGCTCGGGGCACGCATGGGTCCAAATCTGGTCATAGACGGCAGCGTGCCAACCCTTTTTACCGAGGACGAGTCCGACAGGCCGAAGAAATCTCGTAGCCTGCAGAAACACCAGAGCCAACTCGCTGAGGACCTTCGTAGACAGTGGCGGACAGCGTGTAGCGAACCAGACAGCGAAGGTGAGCACCGCTCTGATACAAATTCCTCTCAGCCCCCAGCCTGTCCTAACGGGGCACGCAACGGCTGCCCTCCTTGTCATGCGGGCAGGCACACGGCAGTGCACATGGATACGGCTATTGGCGGATTCAGTGCTGCAAATGCGGTTGGCCAGCACGCAAGCGTGGTATGCACCGGAGCGGCACCGCGGGTAAAGCCCAGGGAGTACAATGGTGCCTCTTGCATTGAGGATTACCTCGTGCATTTTTCGAGAGTGAGTGAGATCAAACAGCAAGCTGACTACCTGCTGGTTGCACTGAAGGGGCCTGCATTGGAGGTCGTCTGCTCATTGCCAAAGGAAGTACTTTCGTCCTATGGCGAACTGGTGAAGGCCCTTGGCCGAACTTGGGCAAGCCATAAGGAGACTGGTCCGTCGCGCCTTTCCTGACAGCGGGTCGACCTTCCAGGAGGACTTTGCCATCGAGATGTTCAAGAATGCTCTGGACGACCTTGAGCTGAAGTGTGCCCTTTTTCAGGGAAAACCATCGACACTGGATGAGGCAGTAGAGATCGTGGCGGAGGCTGAGGCCTGGTGCAAGGCAGAGAAGGTGGGACGGTCGAGACCTTTGACAGGAGAGCCCAGCGAGGAAAATTTTACGGACCCTCAAGCACCGAAGACGTAGCAGCAATGTTGCGAGAACTATTGCACACCACTGCCTAGACCACTTCCGAGCCCAGTGTCCACAGGTAAAGGACGGACAGTCACTGTTAAACATGGCAGGGCTGGGCTTGAGGCCGAAAGCCCAGCCATAAGCAACGAGCGGCCCAGTACATCAAAGCATGAAGCCCAGGCAGCTCCGCCGCCAGCACGGGCAGCCCCGCTTGAGTGGCGGGGCTGCCCTGCCGCCGGCGCGGGCAGCCAGGCAGTACATCAAAGCATGAAGCCCAGGCGGCTCCGCTGCCGGCACGGGCAGCCTCGCCGTCGGCGCAGGCAGCTCCGCCGCCGGTGCGGGCAGCTCCGCCGCCGGCGCGGGCAGCTCTGCCGCCGGCG
Source organism: Patiria pectinifera (assembly GCA_029964075.1). Lineage (NCBI taxonomy): Eukaryota > Metazoa > Echinodermata > Asteroidea > Valvatida > Asterinidae > Patiria > Patiria pectinifera. The sequence continues at coordinate 4,499,781 of CM057136.1, read as the reverse complement.
CGGCCAGCCCCGCCGCCAGCGCAGGCAGCCCCGCCGCCAACCCGGATGTCTACTCCGCCGCTATCGCAGTCTCCTGCTCACACTGAATTCATGCTGATTCCGGACAATAAACCGACTAGTGACACTGTAACCAAACCTGGAATAGGGATATGACCAGCGTCTTCAGAGTTGGGACTGTATATTCTGGAAGGCTGTTCGGGATGGCAGTGAGTTTTTTGATAGACACCAGAGCAACAGAGAGTTTCATTTCATCCCGCCTGTGGGAGAGATTGGATCCAAGCATCAGGCCTGAGCTTCACCCTGCAGATCGCCGGTTCCGTCAAGCGGACGGCAGTGCCTTGCACATTGCTGGACGTGCAAAGGTGCACATTAACGTCGGAGGGACTGTGATACAGCACAACGTGTGGGTGGCTGACATGAGCGATGACGCCATTCTTGGACTGGATTTCCTGCGGGAGCATATGTGCCAGCTGATTTGGGAGGAGGATTGTTTCACTGTTGGCCAGTACACAGTTCCCCTACAGAAGTATCCCCAGGAGCCTGTAGTATGTCGAGAACGCTTAGCTGAACATGGCTGTACCACCCCACTGTGAAATACTTCTGGATTGTACAGTGGTTAGCGATGGAGGAGAGCTGCCAAGTTGGGATGTGTTGCAGAACCGAGGAACAGCAGCAGCCGATCGTGAGATCCTAGTGGCGAGTGCTCTCGTTGAAACACAGGGAAACCACGTTCCAGTTAGGCTCTTGAACTTGTCCTCTGAAGCAGTCATGCTAAGAAAAGGGACTGACGCGGCTGTCCTTGAACCCGTGGATAGTATTGCAGTAGTGGGACGTGGAGAGCCTGCCCACCAAGGCCGTACAGTGAGTGAAGAGCCTGTGCCCGCACATCTGTCTTCACTTTTCGAATGCAGCTGTGGAGAGCTTAAGGCCAATGAGCGGGATAGACTGGCAGCGATGCTGAGAAGGTTCGGGGACGCGTTTTCGACTTGGGACGGAGATATCGGGCGAACCAGTTTAACACAGCACCACATCATCACCTCGACTGCCCAACCTGTTCGCCAGAGACTTAGGCGAGTTCCTTTACACCAATGAGACGTTGCTGACCAGGAGATAGCTAAGATGATCTCACAAGGTGTCATTGAACCCTCTGAAAGCCCCTGGTGTTCCCCAATTGTCCTCGTGAGGAAGAAGGATGGTTCCACCCGAGTTTGCATTGACTACAGGAAGTTAAATGAGGTGACAACAAAGGATGCCCACCCACTTCCCCGCAACGAAGATAACCTAGACTCGCTTGCAGGGTCCATGTTCTTCTCGACCCTGGATCTTGCCTCTGGTTATTGGCAAGTCGAGGTAGCAAGAGATGGACCGGCCAAAGGCTGCGTTCAGCATGGGGAGAGGCCCGGGGCTGTACCAATTTGTGACAATGCCATTCGGGTTGTGCAACGCACCGTCCACCTTTGAGCGCCTAATGGAGCGAGTTCTGGCCGGGTTGCAGTGGTAGGTAGCTGTTCTGTACTTGGACGATGTCATTGTGTTCGGCAAGTCCTTTGACGAACACTTGCAAAGGCTTTGTCTGGTGCTGCAGCGTCTTCACGGGCTAACTTGAAGCTTAAACCTAAGAAGTGTATACTGTTTCAGAGGGAGGTGGAGTTCCTTGGCCATGTGGTGTCACCAGGAGGAGTTGCTACTGACCCCGAGAAGGTCCGTGCGGTGCGAGACTGGCCCCAGCCAACAACGGTCACTGATATCCGCAGCTTTCTTGGCCTGGTGTCATATTACCGGCGTGTCATTGAACGCTTCGCTAGGATTGCACGCCCGTTGCATCAAGTTACAGAGAAGGGCAGACCATTTAAGTGGACGGCCGAGTGTCAAGAAGCTTTCCAGGCATTGAAGCATCGCCTGGTCTCATCCCCCATTTTGGCTTATCCTGTCCCTGGGAACGAGTTTATCCTCGACACCGACGCTAGTGGCTTTGCAGTCGGCGCTGTATTGTCGCAGGTGCAGGAAGGCAGGGAGCTTATTGTGACGTACGGTAGCAGGGCTCTGACAAAGCAAGAGAGGAACTATTGTGTGACATGCAAGGAGCTTTTGGCCGTGGTTTTCTTTGTGAAGAAATACTACCACTACCTGTATGGGGCCCGTTTTCGAATCAGGACAGATCACCGACCACTTAGATTGATGTACAGTGACCGAGACCCCCAAGGGCAGTTGGCAAGATGGCTGCAGAAACTGAGCATCTACAATTTATCAATTGAGCACCGTCCTGGTAGCCGACACGGTAACGCCGATGCCATGTCCAGAAAGTGTTTCCCGGACTGTGACCACTGGGGTAAGGAGGAGATCAGCCACGGCGCCATATTGGATGTAGAATGCTTACGCCAGTCTCGGGTGGGACAGACACGGTGCAGTACCATACAGGCATCAGACTGGTCGGAACTGGAAGTCCCGCCACTGGCGGAGGCAGCTGAACCCCTAAGTTCAGTAGCATCCCCCCTGGCGACGGCAGCCAAACCTCCGGTTGTGGAATCCTTGTCTCAAGACCTGTCCTTGAGGCCAGTACGTCAACCTCAGACAAATACTCCAGCGAGGGCCCAGAGTCCACCAGTCACCACAGAACTCAGTCGTGACCATATTGTCCGAACGCAACAAAATGACGGAGACCTCAGAGTGGTAAGGCAGTGGGTGACGCGAGGTCAACGGCCACCATGGGAGACTAAAGCTTCCTTAAACAGGGATGTCAAGTTCTGGTGGGCTTGCTTCGAGCAGCTGGTGATAGAGCGTGGGGCCCTTTGCATCAAGTGGGAACCAGACAGACCGACAGAAGCACCTCGTCTTCGAGTCCTAGTGCCGCGAGAACTGCAACCAACTATTCTGCAGCACTTCCACAACCAAAAGACTGCCAGACATTTAGGTATTGGAAAGACCTTTGCTAGGTTATGCCGGGGTGATTTCTACTGGCCTTCTATGAGGCAGTCGGTCCGTAGATGGGTCGCACAATGCCAACAGTGCCAGAGGCGGAAGCCACCTGCAAGGGCGAAGAGAGCGCGAATGGAGTGCTTCCAGGTTGGAGCGCCGATAGAGAGAATAGCGGTTGATGTTGTAGGGCCACTTCCTGTCACACAGCAAGGCAACAAGTACATTGTTGTTGTCGGGGACTATTTCACTAGGTGGACAGAATGCTATCCAGTTCCAGACCACACTGCTAAGATGGTGGCAATCAAGCTCGTAGATGAATTGGTCTCTAGATTGGGTGTTCCCCTTGAAGTTCACTCCGACCAGGGTCGAGCGTTCAAATCTGAAGTCTTTGCACAGATGTGTTCAGTCCTTGGCATAAGGAAGACCTGCACGACGCCATACCATCCGAGGTCTGACGGGATGATCGAGAGGTTCAACCGCACCATGGAGGCCATGTTGAGTCTATGGGTGAACAAGTCGCAGACTGACTGGGATGAACATCTAGCCCTTCTGACTATGGCATATCGGTCAGCGGAGCATGAAACCACCAAAGAGACACCAAACACTATGATGCTGGGGCGTGAGGTCAGGATGCCAGTTGATTTGCTTGTTGGCTCCACCCCGCAGACTCAGTCTAATGCAACAGAGTATGCGCAGACCTTACAGGACAAACTACGGCTTGCACACGAGGCAGCACGGGAGGCGACCGGGGCACAGATGAGGTCTCAGAAGAGGCACTACGACAGGAATGTTAGTCAGGAGTTGTACAGCAGAGGAGATGTCGTGTGGCTCCACTACAAGGTGCGGAAGAAGGGAGACTGGGCCATATGTCGTAGTGGACTGGTTGTCTGATGTTGTGTACAGGATCCAAAAGACCCCTCGTTCTAACCCTCAAGTTGTCCACGCGGATAGGCTGAAAACTTGCAAAGGAGTAAGTGCAGAGGACTGTGGGTTCTCCGAGGCCTGAAAACTGTCTGCAAGCCCGTCCCACAGCAGCCCCGCCGCCGCCACCGGCGCAGGCAGCTCCACTGCCGCCGGCGCGGACAGCCCCGCCGCCGCCGCCGCAGGTAGCCCCGCCGCCGCCGCCGCAGTCAGCCCCGCCGCCGCCGGCAGCCCCGACACCGTCGGCGCGGGCAGCCGCGCCACCGCCGCGGGTCACAATCAACCACATCAAGGCACCAGCATGCCCTCCACTCGCCGTGGTAGAGCAGTCCGGAAACCCCGCAGGTACTTGCAACAAGTCTACCCTTCCCCCCACACTGGAGTAGAGGTGGGAAGCGCAAACAACCAGCCCGGTCCACAATTCCAGAAACAGTCCGAGATCGCGATGGAGTGGAGTTCGTTTCTGTGCAGAGTGTGCGGACAAGCGTACGCTTCGTCCTACAACAGACGAAGGCATGAAAAGGCAGCTCACGAGGAGCGGAACTTCCCTTGCCGGCAGTGTCCACAGGTGTACAAGCGTGCTGACTACCTAGCCCGGCACGTCAGGTCCCGGCATGGTAGCGCCGCCGCCAGTGGAGAGGCTGTAGGAGCGGCGGATGGTGTCCCAGTCAGACGGGTGGTCAGCGCAGAAGAGGAACTACCATCGGAGGGGACGCTGTACTTCGGAGGCAGATGGTTTTTTGCAAGGAAGATTCATACAGCTGGCCTGACTGAATGCGAGCCGCTGGAGGAGTTCCGCTAGGGTGGACACAGCGACCCAAACGGAGGCCGTTCTCATGAGGGAGGAGTTCACCACGGTCACACGTGAGATGCTGGAGGACCCAACGGGCCAGTGCACGTACTGGGAGACTGAATCGGTCGGCCTTAGAGAGCCCGGCGATATCTGGTGGCGCACTTGGAACAGGGACAATCTGACCGGCGAATAAGCCTGATAGCCGATTGACTTTACGGTGGGTAGACCTCGTCGACTGTTATGTTCTTTTTGAATTGGGAACCAATTTGGGGCCTAAATCAACACTAACTAACATTTTCGTGGACACCCAGGTAGGCCTTTCGAAACTGAGTGGACAATTTTTGTTTTTGTTTTTTTTGAGATTGTTGGACCTAATAACTGTGTAATCTTCTAATTGTGTAGATAATCTTGTTTTAAGAAAGTCGTTTTCTAGATTGAGTATATTTCTTGTATATGTGCCCCTATTCAGGAGAATAGGACCAATTTAAGGAGGGGGTAGTGTAACGGCGGTGCCGGGCCGCCGGCAGAGGGCGGCAGCACGGACCCACAGTGCAACCGTAGCGTTGGGGCCCCTGCTGCTGGGCCAGGGAGACCCGTTGCCAGACTGCGCAGACTCAGTAGTGTGACTTTTGTATAGCATCCTTTTTGTTGTGAGTTGTATAAAGAGAGAGCCTCGTGTAAAGAAAGTGGCAAGAATAAATGGCCGGAGAGCCCCAAAACCCTGAAGAATAGTGTCTGTGGTTTCCTTCGTCTGGCGTGTGAGAACCCCAGAATCGTTCTACGTTACATTGGTGGCAGCCGTGGCATGTCTGATGGAGGAAAAACAGGTAGAATTTGGAGTGTTTTTCGCCATGAATACACCGGGTCGAGTTAGTCTGGCGTCTGACTCGCCACGCGGCGGGTACGCACGCTGGATCGGGGCCTCCCAGAGGGTAAACCAACCTGGTGAGATGGCCAGCAAAGCGTTCGTCACGTTGGATGACTCGGAGTTGGACTTTTTCAGGGTTTCGGGGAGCCAGCTAGGCCCACGTGCTAAAACCCATGGGGAATTGCGCCGCACTGTGCACCACGGCGCAACAGACGGAACACTGCCGAGTTGTGCCTGTTGATAATAAAGCAGGGCTGGCTGGGCTTGATCGTCCGGAGACACCCCGCATCAACACACGTGCCAGGTCCCACGAGGGGTCGCCCCGTGCTGTAGACGATGGCGCAACAGACGGTTCGTTCAATTCGGAGCGATCCCGATTTGTGCTATCTGATGCAGCGGGGGCGGGGCTTAGTCGGGACATACCTCAGTTTGCTGGTAATAACACAGTACATGCCTGGTCCAGCGAGGGGCCGACGCAGCAGACGCCTCGTTCTATTCAGAGCGATTCCGAGCTGTGCTGGTTGATGCAGCGGGGGCGGGTTTTCGTCCTGGGGCAACCCACAACCCCTACGCTCATAAAAATAGTGCTAGGCCCCACATGGAAGCACCACTCGGTGCTTACATGGATTCGATTGGTGTGGCCTCCAATTCGGGGCGCCCCCAGGCTGGATTTGTCCATATACCGGGGGCGGAAAACCGTCCGAGCACACATCAGGCGGCACAACCGGGTGTGGATCTCCCCCAGCAGTACTTTCGTCCCCACTATCTCAGTATGGCGAGTCCTGACCTCCACTCGGAGCAGGCCCGCACTGCACGACTCTATGGGACGGGACCAGTGGACTTGCTCCGCGCACGGGTCAATGGAGTGGAGCCCGTGGAGTTGCTCCGCACGGGAATCAATGGAGCGGAGCCGGTAGAGTTGCTCTGCACGGGATTCAATGGAGTGGAGCTGGCAGAGTTGCTCCGCACGGGATTCAATGGAGCGGAGCCGGCGAGGTTGCTCCGCATGCACGTACGGGAGTCTATGGAGCGGAGCTGATGGAGTTGCTCCGCACGGGAACCAATGGAGCGGAGCCGGTAGAGTTGCTCCGCACGGGATTCAAACGAGTGAAGGCGGAGTTGCACCGCATGGGATTCAATGGAGCGGAGTCGGCGAGGTTGTTCGATTCTGCACGTACGGAGTCTATGGAGCGGAGCCGATGGAGTTGCTCCACACGGGAGTCAAGGGAGCGGAGCCGGTGAGGTTGCTCCGCATTGGAGTCTATGGAGCGGAGCCGATGGAGTTGCTCCGCACGGGAGTCAATGGAGTGGAGCCGACAGAGTGGCTCCGCACGGGAGTTAATGGAGCAGAACCGTGGAGTTGCTCCGCACGGGAGTCAATGGAGAGGAGCCCGCGCAGTTGCTCCGCACGGGACTCAATGGAGCGGAGCCGATGGAGTTGCTCCGCACAGGAGTCAATGGAGAGGAGACCCCAGGGTGGGCCCAGAGGAGAACCCAGAGGTGATCCCAGAGGTGATCCAAGCGGAGAACCCAGAGGAAAACCGGAGGAAAACCCCGGAGGAGACCACAGAGGAGACCAGGAGACCCAAGCGGATACCCTATCAGCGGAGGCGCCGTCTTGTTCGGGGACGAACAAGGGTCCTCGGAGGGGGCTGTGTAACGGCGGTGCCGGGCCGCGTGTGAGAACCCCGGAATCGTTCTACGTTACAGTAGTGTAACGGACAGTTGTATAGCCTTTTGTTGCCATGTTAATCTGTTGTAAGCTGCCGGCGGTGCTGAGGGCCGCCGGCGGAGGGCCTCCGGCGGAGTGCCCTGACCTGTTTCTTTTGTGCTGGGCGCGTACCGGAAATTGGGTTCTATTTCGGGATGCTTGTGGTCTGGCGGGCGCGGGAGGGGATTTGGCAAAGTGCCTGGGCGGCCTGTGGATTGTTATACATTGTTATACATTGCTATCTGTAGTGTGTTTTGAAAAAGCACTAGTGTAACGTTGTAGTTGTTGTTCTGACAGTTGCGCGGAAGGTTATCCGCTGAGTTTTGTTGATCAAATAAAAAGTTATCTTGTTGGAAGTCCTGTGTCCGCTCCCCTTTTCCGTTGTTACCGGTCTTGAGGGACAAGAACCCCTGGTCCATGCTACATTATGCTTTTCAACCAAAAATGGGCGCCGCTTTTATGAATGGGAATAAGAGAGCCTAATGAATGACTCAGTCTTAAACGGCCATTTCAAACCTTGCAGGGTCGTAGCCGTGATGACTTGCAGGTCACAGGTCACGCAAAATCTATCCAATCAGAGAGTTAATTCGTCAGCCCTTCCCAGCGTCCTGTTTGCAGAGCGGGGGTACGAGCTAACGAGCGGCGAAGCCGGTGATAATCTTTTTACGTGCCGGTGTAGCATGAATTTAAGTTTTATGAAATACGGACTCATTGGTGATATTGCGCATGCTTATGCATAGATAATTAGGAGAGGGACCGGTCACGTGAGAGGGTTTAACCAATAAAAGGGACAAAGAGTCTGATTTTCATATGACACCGGCATCAAGGGTGCGGCACGTGCCCGGGTAGCCTCGTGGCCTTGACTAAAGGCTCCCCCCCATCTGCTACTGTTCAGCAGAAAATCAGATCGAACGTTTTCGAAGTTTCCATTCTATGCTTTCACGTAGCTGAAAAAAGCCGATTGTTTTTTAGGCAGCCGAAAAGTGGCCATCATCTGTTTATGATTGCTGCTTCTCTACTCCAGAACTTGAGGGACTGGGAACGAGTCTGTTTGATAAAGCTTGAAGCGAGCGCCGATTTTTTTTTTTTAAACGTGGCATGCAGCTGCATGCAGTTTACGTACACGTGCGTTCGTTTAGCTCACCCGGTTTGACACCGGGTCAGCACCCCTGCCGTTCGATTAGCTCTGACCAAAGATCCTATAGCGCCGTCTGACGTATCGCAGACCCGGGTCAGCCACAGACCCTGCCCGTGGAGCAGAGTTACTGGTGGCAGTACGTCACGCATGTGTTCATTCCCTAAAAACGGACAATGGCGGCCGGACAGCAGAAATCTCAAGTGGACTTAAAAGTTGACTTTATTTAAAGTCTAAAGGTATTCTGGACGATCCTCCTATTTCTGCACACTAGGCTTTGCAACCAGGTATAAAGGTAGCAAAGCAACCACTCTTTTCCGCCTCAACGAAACTTACAATCATCCACCATTAACAAAGCGAAATCTCATTTGTGGCGACAACCAGGGAATTCCAAAGCATACAGTTTTGGATGCTTCATCCAAAATCTGTGCTGTCTGGACCATGTAACTCAATATAAACATTTTTTTAACAACTTAGACTTCTTTGCTTTTAGGAAAATATATTTCTTTGAGCTTTTCAAACATATTTTCTTTCTTTTTCCTTTCTTTTTTTCAATGCCAATACACGTTCATAATTTCAAGATTAAATTTCAATATCCTAATGGTTGAAAAATTACAAAGGCCTTTATTTACATATTTACATAATACATTTTTAAATTAATATTTATCTATTAAATTTAGATCCCAATAATATTGTTATTCTGATCATCCCAATCAACAGAGACAATTTTCAAGATGTCAGATTTTAAAAGTTTTGACCAAAAAAATCCAAAATAATATAAGTGTCTTTTTGGTTGCACTGTAAGTTTTATACACCCCTGTAAAATCTGCAAAGTCTTATCTATGACATCTTAACTATAATACTGACGACAGTGGTAGACCAATAAAAATCACCTTTCGGTCATATTTTCGACTTCAAGTTCTGCAGGCCCGGGGGTATCTGCCTGCATTTGTAGTTATAATTAAGTAGCTGTCCAAAGCAGATTGTTTTTATATTTTGCCTGAATTCCAGAGAAAGCCATCAATTTCCACATTTTTTTCGGCTGCTGGTTAAAGTTCGTGCATCAACGATACCAGTGAAAAGTATATATATATTTTGTTAGGATGCATATACCTTGCAAAATATAACTTAAAGGCGAGTGCGCAGAAATAGGAGCGCGCAGCTTTAGGGGGTCTGACGATAATCATTTTGACTCTTGAGGCTATAATTTCAGCCCAACGTTTTTGAGTTTTGCAAAAGCAGTAAATCTCAAAATAAGACCCAATCCGAAACGGGCGCTTTCTCAGTGGCTACGGCCACGGCTAAGGGCGTCACGTGAGGATCGTAATGACCAGCGGTTGAGCGTTCGATTAGCGATAGCCAGCCCGGCTGTCGTGGCTGTCCCGTCTGCCTTTACCCGTGTCGACCCGGGTGAGCTAAACGAACGCACCCAGAGCAGAGGAGGCCGGGCGAGTGCGCGGCAAGCACAGCGAGCGAATACGGACGGACAGGTAACCAGTCTAAGCAGGACAATACTCGTTCTAAAATGAGAACCAACAAATACTGAAATGTTCCATTATTTTAAAATTAAATCCAATTTTTTGTGTCAAATGTGTAAATATTTTGGAGTTACGTATTTTAATGTAACTTTCTGACGTTGTTTTAGGTAATAATACACTCCATTTGATTTGTTTCTTTTAAATTTGTCATACCGAAGTTGTAAACACATGCTTGGCAACGACCTTTGTGCACACGTGCACTCAAGCAGCTGTGTGGACGTACGTCTGTTATGTCCGTGTACGTGTACAATGCATAGTTCATTCTGTACAATGTACCAGTTTTGTATACAATTTTATACAGGAAGCTAGCGAGTTGGTCGTTCACTTCATTCATTCAACGTCAAGTATAATCTAGTGACAGTTGTTGTTCATCCCATAGCTCTATCGAGGTAACCCAATTTGTAAATTGTAGGGATGGCTACAGGTAACAGTAGTCCTGACACTGACAGTAGCCTGGTAGGCTGTGTTTGTCATTTGAGAATAATTATTTGGAAACATATGTTTATGAATGAGTGCTGATTCATTGCATGGCTGAGTGCTGAAAACATGCAAAACGAAATCAGGCCAACTTTACCCACTCTCTTTGGCTGACGATATTCTCTAAAATTTCCAAGAGACAAAGACAACGTCCTCAGTATTTCACCAACCAAGCTTGAAGTCTAAATTCAATTATTAAAGGAGACTTTTGTTGAATATTTTGCAACTGAGAGTGAGAGTGAAGCCAAGTGTTAAGAAATACTTAGGCCTAAATATTCTTTTCCTTAATACTAATAGGCCTACTAATATAATTGTATATCCCACTATCCAATTTAAATATTATTTACGAACTTGTATTTAGGCCTTATACAAACTGACAACATGGAAATAAATATCTATCTATTTATCTATCTTTAATCTATAAATATGCCTATCTAGTTTGTATTGCATGTTTTCAATATCTTAAGTTTTGGGATTCTCATAGTATAAAGTATTGAGCCTCATAAGTCCGACGCTGAGAGGCGTCAGACTTATGAGGCATAACATTTATTTATTCTGCCTCATAGGTCCGACGCCTCATAAGTCCGATGCCTCATACGTCCGACGTCGGAAAAATGCAGAGTACGAGGCGTTGAATCTATGAGGCGATGGAGCTATGAGGTGTCGGAGCTATGAGGCGTCGGACCTATAAGGCGTCAGACTTATGGGCCTTTATTTGGTAGGGGGATGTGATTTTGTCGGACTTATAAGGCGTTGGGCCTATGAGACGTCAGACTTACATGTATGAGCGGACCCTTACCTGACTACCTAGCTCCACTAGTGTGGCTCAGGTATTGTTAGTGTTAGGTACAGCGCATCAAAAAGAAAAAAAGATTATTACTTTTTTAGGCCTAAACAGTTCTCCACACGAGTGCAAAATCATAGCAGCTACATGTAAAAATGAAATAAAAGTTCTTGTTTTTTACTAAATGCAGAGTTTTGAATTCTTTTACGGCACCTTGGTTTTAAATGTTTTGTTTATTTCAACGTTTTCAACAAAACTTTCCATCTTCTTTTTGATTAGATGAAAAATTGCAAAATGCAGATTCGGTTACCATGTCTCACACATACTTGTGTGCACATTCATCTGCTGTTTTTATCTTGCAGAAAAAAACCCTAAACTCTTGTTGTATGCACGTGTAGTTGAAATAGCAAAAAGGCTTATTAGCAGAAAATAAACCTTTATATAAATACCTTTCACTCAGTTTTTCTCTGTGACAAATCCTTCTCATGCAGATATAAAAAAATTGGAAACCTAAAGCCCATCTCTGAAGCACATCATGGACACAGAATATCTGAAGCGGAACTTGGGCAGTTGCTTGACCAGCGCCTTGGCTGAAGTTGCTGAGAAACGGCCCATGGACCCAATTGAGTACATCGCACAGTGGCTCTACAAGTTCAAAGACAACGAACGCTATGCAGTTGAGGTACTTAAAACAGCTCAAATATTTAATGTTCATTGTGTGACAGGCCATTGAAGATGAACATGAAAATTCATAAAATCTTCAACCAATATATTTTTTAGACAGTAAGCTAACAAGATCTTATGTGCCACTTTGATTCTCCATAATTTTGGCTGTGTAACTCAATGATGTAGAAAACAACGCAATGGGAGTTTGAAAATAAGATACATTACTATTAAATAGGTTGTGTTTGAAATTGGGATCCAGTGAGCTCTACAGCTATGTCTATTGTCCCAAATAGTCGTAATGGACGAAGACCTAGACAATAGATTTGGGTGCGACCTGTAGTAAGATCTCTAGCATTGATTTTGCTTCCCCCAACAGGAAGAAGCTCGAAGTAAACAACTAATCATTGAGAGGGAGGAAGCTGAGAAAGAGAAAGTTCAACAAGAAATCATGAGAAGAGAAGCAGAGAAACTAGCTCAAGAGGAAGCTGAAGCCAAGAAGGTAACATTTAGCCCTCAGCAGACTGGCCGGATGCAGCCTGTTCAAAACAATTTGAGTAGCGTTGGTAATCATAGAAGTAGATGTGGGCCAGTCAAAGTATAGTGCCAAAGTCAAACCTGTGGTTATAAATTTGAGATCAAATTTTATCCTGCTGTGTAAACTAATGATAAAAAGAGTGGCTGTTTCCCTCTGCAATTGTACATCTTAATTTCACTACTCAGTGTCAAGGTTGTTTTTTGTTAAATAAGGGTTTATTATATGAAATTGCAGTTTACAGACACTCTTCTAGAACAGCCCTCCTCTGAAACTCAAAATGTTCCTGTTCTTTAGGCTGAGGAACCACCACCAGAAGCACCTGTGGAAGAAGACAAGACAACACTAGCTAAAGAACGGAGCAATCTCCCAGGTGCCCCAAACCTTGAGACTGTTCCAGAGGGGGAAGAACAACAAGAGGAAGAGCCAGTGGGTCAAGAAGGCAATGGACAAGTAGAAACCAAAGTAGGGTGACAATTAAAAAAACTTGCTAGGGTTTAAAAGTGTATACTTCTGCTGACACCTTTGGTGAAATATTGCAGTGAAGTAGGTGAATATGGTAATCATTGAATTAAGCAGTCTGATTATGGCATTTAATGAAACATCATCCAGATTTGCAGGAAGGTACATTTCGACAGCAGACACAAAGAAAGGGTCATATGTGATGCGAGCAAGCTAAATTAGTCGTTTGTCAGGAATTTTTATTTGGAGATTCAGGCCAAATAGGGCCACTTCATCACATCACTTCATCACATCTCTTGGTGTTCTGACTTCCATAATTTTTAAATTAAAGATGGTATCAGCATGGGGTTTTCACAGCGGTAATTATAACTTGCTGAGATTGTGCTCTTTTCAAATCTGTAATAAAAATGTTTTTTTTTTTTACCAGGGTCGACAAACGACTCATTTAGCTTGACCGCAGCACACATGTTATTAGTTTTCCCACGAGCCCAGTGGGATAATAAATTTATCAAGCAAAATTGACACATGGCAAATAAGGTTCTTGCATGGTGATGCTGTACACAAACAGTTGTGTGCAACAGGACCAACAAGCACATTTAAGAATAGCATTATACCCGTGGTGGTATAAGAGTGATACGTGTTGTTGCCATGGATCGACCAATCAGGATCGAGGATTCAAAATAGTTTGAAGATAATGTATTTCTTCCACCCTTGTAAAGATGCACAATGGAGAACTGATGCCATCTGACTTTGTTCTGGTTCACACACTGATTCGCATGCTGATGTATTCATACAAGCTACATGTATGTGGTGAACCAGAATACGTGGCTTACTTTGGTACCCTATGGTAATAGGCAATGAATACCTGTAGTTTAGCAATTGTGCCACCAAAGTGTGTCGTTCTCATGTTAAAGTGGTGTATACATATTGTTCATGTAGGAGGAAGGCGATAGAGAAGAAGAGAAAGATGCGGAGGGTGATGAGGAAGGAGCAACTGATGAACCTGAGGCAGAGGCTGTAGATGAGAGGGAAGAAGGTGATGGAGAGCAGCAAACTGCCGAAGTAGAACAAGAAGCAGATGAAACTGGCTAGTCCCTCCCTGTGTTAATCTGTTGGCCACTTTATGTAAATACATGTATGTAAACAAGTCTTCTGTGGTAATATAAGCGTTGGATTTCCCAAACATGCAGATAAAATCCACATTTAAACTGCTGGGTTTTATGTCAAACGGAGATTCACTTTTGTAAAAGGAATTAACCATTGAACTTCACAGTGTTTTTGAGTATGTATTGGGCGGTTGGATTTGTATGTACTGAATTCATCACACACGTCGGAATCACCAAGTCCGTGTGCAGTGAGGTTCTTTACATGAATGGCTGGCATGGGTGGCTAGTGCGTAAAGCGCTAGTCTCTCACCAGTGTGGCCCAGGTTCGATTCCTGGCTTTGACCATATGGGAGTAGATTTGTGCGTTGATTCTCTCGTGCCACGAGGATTTTTCTGTGGGTACTCCGGTTTTCCTCCTCCTCTCGTAAAAATCAAACACTTTGGATCTCAGGCTTAGCTCCCTGGTCATAAATGGGTAGTATGGCAGCAGCCGTAGGTGCCTTTACATGCCTTAATTTGGCTTGACCACGTTGTAACCAAGTCTTTTGCAATTCAGCTTCACTGCTGCGAGTAAGGGTAGTTAGGCCCCCCCCCCCCCAAAAAAAAAGTATTAAGTTATTACAATTACATATATTATGTACTTGGGTCTTAAAATTGTTTTTTTTTTTTTAACTCCAGTTAATTTTTTTTTTATCTTGTTTATCAATATTTGTATTAAAGACGGAAGGAATCTGAGGTTGGGCTTTATAGTCATTATCCCATCAAATAGAACTTGTGTGTTGCAGGTGTCTCATAGGGTGTTGTTATTAATGTTTTAATTGAGTAACAATGAATAGTCATGCCTGTCCATGCAATACAGCAGAAATCAATTGCCCTCTAACTTTACCTTAATGCACAAGGTATATTAACCTGTTGAAACCACAGCCTCTACAAAGTTTGCCCTCTTTTCTTCAGTTGCAATAAGCCATTTGCAAGTTACATTTGGATACAATTTTTAACGCTGACTAAATCCAATGCTTTGCACGTTTTAACTGTGCATTCTCCCTACCAAAGAGACTGTTACTATATCACGTGATTCGGGGCCAAGCCTTATGCTGGCAACCCCCAGCTCTGGCATGGTCTGGTGTCTTTGTGCCATTCTCACCCATTGTGAACAATGTATTGGTGCAGAGCATCTCTTACGTAACTATGCAAGAGCTTGCCCCGAATCATGTGATTAGCAACAGTGTCTTTGGTCTGGAGAATTCAGTTAAAATGTGCCAAGCATTCTGAGCAAGTCAGTGTACCAGATGTTTTTCAAATTTATACCCAAAGGGTATAGGTCACTCGCAAATGGCTTATTGGGTACAATGTATTTTGTTTCGGAGATGTAAGCCTGATACTAGCTTGGAATGCATACCCTTGAAGAAAGACTAACAAATCCCATCTCGTTAAAAAAAAAAAGGTTGGGCTTGATATCAGTGGCTATTTCAGAGGAGTAAGTCCAAACACCTACAAGCACATTTTCACTTTCAGTGATTTTATTTATACTCTAAAAAGTCGAAATTATTGTCAGGCCATTTAATTTTGTAAAGGTTCCATTTCAAAAGTGAAATTCCACCGTTTGTGTTCAGTGACTGAATTGTCAGCAGATTACAAACATTGTCTACTGATTATCATTTTCTATTGTATTGTGATTGATTCACTTGAATGAGGGAGAAACATATGCTCTCATATTTAATGCAAGGTTCATGGTTTATTTTAATGGTTATGAAAAAGTGTTGTTTAACTTTTCTATATTTTAGTCTAATACCGAAGTTTGTTTTTCTTTGTTACAACAGACACATGTAAATAATGTCTTGTGTATAAGTTGGATTTCCTGTGAGGAATAAAGATTTTAAAGCAAAATAAACACTACAGTTGGTCTGTATGTAATTGAAAGTTTACCTGCCAAATTATAAAGCTTAAGTCCCTCCTAGACTAAATTGTGATTAGATTTAAATATAAAACAACCATGTAGCTTTAGTTTCGGCTTGTGTCCGGGTATAACGACATTTGCCCTAGTTTGATTGAAAAACAAAAAAAAAATGTTGCAAACCCCATATCCCCCGCCCCCCCCCCAAAAATATCATGAGAGTTTGTTGTACCATTTATTGCTCTAGTGATTAAATAAAATAGATAACAGTTCAGACAGACTTAGTTTGCCCGTTCTTCACAAAACGGACTCTAAACCTCGATACTCTCACACTAACAGGCATTTCGTGTTACGCGCGCACACTTCAACTACAGCCAATAACTTTTTTGAAGTCCGACCAGAGCTCGTGTCTATTAATCTACAGGGCGCCACCACTCGTCAGTACCTGAAATAACTACGAAACTAGTCTGGTGACCATTCTGATTATTCCCTGGAATACTGCGTTAAGAACACGAGCTCAAGACCCATGGCGTGCTGCTGAATACATTGGCGTCTTGCACGTGGAGAAGACGGTACGAATTACGCCCTGGCAAGTCCCTTTCATCTATTTATTTAAAAAAAAAATACCAAGGTCTTGATTGAAGTATAAAAACAGGAAGATATTTTGACTTTTGCCTTTTCCATAGTGGGCCTATGTAACAAAATAGGAGTGTGTTTTGGACATGTTTTAAGTTCCATATCGCAACCGGTCAACTTAAAAAAAAGGCAGTGGATATTTTGCCGGAGACGGCAAACCTTTAGTAAACGTTAGTTTGCCGGATATGCACTGAACATGCGCAGTTACTGTTTTTTTGTACTTAAAACATTTTCCGCTGACAAATTTTAGTCTGGCTCCATGCCAATATTATCGTTGTAACCTCGTATTCACAAGATGGGATTCAGACCATAATTTCGGACTTTATTTCCCTTTTTAAAAAAATCCTCCAGAGCCATAAATCTGAAAAAGAAAATGTAATACTCTGCAATAAAATGTTTGAGACATATTAAAATAATAAAAGAAGAAAAAAAGTGGTAGTCCGGTTCCCAGACCAAAAGATTCTGACTATTCCTGATCCTAGGAATAGTCAGAATCTTTTGGTCTGGAACCCGGACTACCACTGGGCCTGCGGCGTGCGTCCTGCACGCGTGATTGACAGGTGAACGATCTGCGCGAGGGCATTGTTCAGTTGGACCGGTGGAGATAGCTCCATGCATTGGACCATGTGCCGATCAAGTTGCCAAGAAGGCTCCAGAAAATGTCGTAAATTACGCAGCAGCTGGGCAACTGACACTGGCAGCAGGTTCTAATTTTGTTATTAAGAGGGTAAGTGTACTTTTAAAGCATAAATGAACTGGGTCTGAAGTCGCAATGTGGAAATCACTTTTAAAATTTCGCCGAGTAAGTTTCCCATACGGTCGGTGTGTGGCCTATGTTTACGGAGGCAGTCCAGTAAACTGGCCACATTTATGGGGCTATCGTTACGGCAGCCGTTGTTTAGCGCCCTCTACGATACTTTTTTAATACGCACTTATATAATTATTTGTTTCCCCACGATTTAGCGAGCAGTGCGAAAGCTCAGTCGATATATGTTTCTTTGTAATGTTGTAAAATATTTATAATTAGATAGTGGATATTTTGCCGGAGGTAATGACGGCAAACTAACGTTTACTAAAGGTTTGCCGGCGGCAATCCATATCAACAGATGGCGCTGTACTCTTTAAGATAGGGCTGAATTATAAGATGTATTAAATTCCCACTAAAAGTTGTGTAGCACGTTTGGTGTAGTGGTTAAGCAAAAGCTCTAGTAAGCGGGATGACTCGAGTTCGAATCCAATCGGCGCCACATTTTAAATTTTTTTTTTCCCATCCCCAAATAAATAAGAATATTCTTCTTTCATTATTTTAATATGTCTCAAACATTTTATTGCAGAGTATTACATTTTCTTTTTCAGATTTGTGGCTCTGGAGGTTTTTTTTTAAAAGGGAAATAAAGTCCGAAATTATAAAATGGTCTGAATCCCATCTTGTGAATACGAGGTTACAACGATAATATTGGTATGGAGCCAGACTAAAATTTGTCACCGGAAAATGTTTAAGTAAAAAAACACAGTAACTGCGCATGTTCAGTGCATATCCAGCAAACTAACGTTTACTAAAGGTTTGCCGTCTCCGGCAAAATATCCACTGCCTTATAATTACAATGTAGTTGCTCTACGATCATGCAGTAATCTTGTAAGTTGTAGGCTATTATTTTATTTCATTGTGGTGTATTGTATTTGTAACGTATTGTTTTTGTACATGTGCGTATAAACATTAGTAGTGTATGCACTTTGCAGGGCCCCAATGGAAACCAGTTTTAAACTGTTAATAAATAAATAATTCTGGGGCAATAGGGGTGATGTGGCAGTGGGGCAAAGTGGTGATGGGACCATGGAGGAAGGAATACTCCTTCCTCCATGATGGGACGAAGCGAGGATAGTGTGAACTGGAATCAGGGCAAAGTGACCAACACCCCTATGGACCATGGTCATTCATGAAACATAGGAATAGAGAAGTAGCGAGCAATCTTCAATCATTGATGATTTAATTATCATGTCAATCATGCTTGTCTGCAGACGCGATGGACAGGCATAAGCCTTTGTGAATGGCGAAACGTTTAAACGGTTCTTAAAAGGTTTGCCAAACATTTACAAAATTAAATGCATATTCACATCCTTAGTGCTGGCACATGAGCCAAAGAAATGAGGAACTGGTTCATGGTACTACATGTAGGAACATTTTCATTTGAATAAATAATTTTAGGCCTGCACAAAAATTGAAAAATAACATCTCACTATGTTTGTATTATTTTACAGAGCAATTAGCCACAACAGTGATGAGCTATCGAGGGGGTGGAGGAAACTGGAGGGGTGGAGGAAGAGGAGGTGGGAACCGTGGGGGAGGAGGTGGTGGAAGAGGGAGAGGGGGTTTCAGAGGAGGGCGTGGTGGCAGAGGAGGGGGGCGAGGAGGGTTTGGACAGAGCTATGGACCACCGGATGAAGTAGTAGGTGAGTTATTATGGGGCAGTCATGAAGGTGGGGGGTTTCAAGGAGTGCGTGGTGGCAGTTTAGGGGGGGGGTGAGGAAGGTTTGGACAGAGCTATGGACCACCGGATGAAGTAGTAGGTGAGTTATTATGGAGGCAGTCGGGTAGGTAGGGGGGGGGGGTTTCTGAGGAGGGTGTGGTGGCAGTTTAGGGGGGAGGGGCGAGGAGGGTTTGGACAGAGCTATGGACCACCGGATGAAGTAGTAGGTGAGTTATTATGGGGGCAGTCGAGTAGGTGGGGGGTTTCAGAGGAGGGTGTGGTGGCAGTGGAGGGGGAGGAAGGTTTGGACAGAGCTATGGACCACCGGATGAAGTAGTAGGTGAGTTATTATGGGGGCAGTCGGGTAGGTAGGGGGGGGGTTTCAGAGGAGGGTGTGGTGGCAGTGGAGGGGGGGGGGCGAGGAAGGTTTGGACAGAGCTATGGACCACCGGATGAAGTAGTAGGTGAGTTATTATGGGGGCATGCAGTCATGAAGGTGTGGGGGGGGGTTTTTCAAGGAGGGCGTGGTGGCAGAGGAGGGGAGCGAGGAGGGTATGGACAGAGCTATGGACCACCTGATGAAGTAGTAGGTGAGTTATTATGGGGGCAGTCAGGTAGGTAGAGGGGGGGGGGTTCCAAGGAGGGCGTGGTGGCAGAGGAGGGGGGCGAGGAGGATTGTTTTCAAGCAGACCCAGTTCTGTTTTTTCAAGCAGACCCTGTGGCATTTCTGGTTATTATGAAGTCAGGTTGTGGTGGTGGCAAAGGGAAATTCTTATTGAAATCACGTAGGAGGTCATATAATTCTCTGTATTTGCCAACCTTTCCCCTCTCCAACCAATCCAGAGATCGGCGCATACTTGCATCCTTGTCAGGATGACATGGTTGTCAAGGGAACTCATGAGAAGATCCCATACTTCAATGCACCCATCTACCTCAACAACAAGGAGCAGATTGGCAAGGTGGATGAGATCTTTGGCCATCTCACAGAATATGTATCCTTTACTGTACCATCGCATCACTTCCAATTACGTGTAATTCAGAAACTCCCAAACAAATAAAGAAACCTATAGGTGAAGACGTGATTCATTCAAAACACCCTGTGTTCCTTATGAAAACTTGACCATCTTACTTAAAAATGCCTTTTTTTTGTCTTGAACATACATTTCCCTGTTCAAATTGTAATTGATTGTGGAATAGTACATTTTAGAAATCATCCTGATATTGTTAAGCATACAAATATAACATGGTTTGAGGGTGGACAGTCAATATTAGCTCCCCGAGGTATTGAAAGTTGACAAACTGGTTCCCGGGGCGAATACTAGTTTGTCAACTTCCAATACCGAGTGGAGCTAATATTAACTGTCCACCCCAAATAAGCCATGTTATATTTGTTTTACTATACCTCATACATATTCAGGTGCCAAATGCACCTCGCGGGAATAAAATCTTTGGATAAACTTGTCCAGCTCACCAGAAGAATATTATTGTTCAATCTCAGAAAAGTTCAGTTAGTTCGCAATACAGTACCTTACTCCTTAGAGTTTATACCGAATGGTGGACAACTTTTTTGTTAGTAGGGGAGGCATCTTTATCGTCGACAATATTCTCCAGTTAACTTCGGCATCATTGAACCCAGGAAATGCTAAATAACATTTACGTGTTCAACCATCTTTTCATGTGTAGCTAGCTAGGGCGATGTTCGCGTGTGCCTACTACACCCGTGCGACAGTTCCACGATTGCTTCGTAAAGTGCATGTGTAGTAGACTGCGCACGGGTAACCCTTGCGACAGTCTACTATGCATGCGTATTTACCCTTTGCATGAATACTCACGCGCGTGCTTGGTACACAGCAATATTGGCATCTGGCACATGATGGTGAATGGACCAGCAAGAATGTGGCTCTTGATCATGAATAGTAACCCATTGTCACAGTCATGGTACATGTTCTTCAACTAAACTGCAAAGCAGCAGTTCCCTTGGATCTCCAATCCTATACCCATCAAAATTAAACCTTGACTCTGCTTGGACTTCTGCAGCTTTGAGTTTTAATTCTCCTACGTTTTGTTCCGACACCAGTAGTCGGAATGTTATTCCACTTTCCCTTTCATAATTTGTACAAAGGCTAGTCTCCAACTGTCCGGTCGTATCTCTTATATAAGCACTGTGACTAGTCAAATTTCATCAACGGACAAAAGCAGGTAACTGTAGGTACAGCTGGCTTATCAATCACCTGCAGCCAAGGCAAAGCTGTGTCATGTTGCATAAACATTCACAGCCAGTCAATCCTGCATTTATGCAGGCAGGGAGCTCATACATGTAACTGTTCAAAACCAGTCACATGATTGATTTTGACTGCTAGGATGGCTTTGTTGAATTTGCCAGCCAGACGCAGAGGGTTTAAAGAGCACCATGCATTATGTTGCCTTGACTTTTTAACGACAGTATTTTTCAGTCAAGATGTCAGACAACATGAAGGTGTCATCATTCAGCAAGGATCAGAAGGTGAGCTTTCAGCATTGATGTAGTCAAGTGCACTTTGAGTTATAAATTCAAACTGCAAAGATCAGCAACGCTTAATTGCTATGAAATTTTTCCAGGGATATGATTTTGAAAAGCATTTACCGTATGAGTTAAAGGCTTAACAAGTAAGTATAGCAGAGAAAGTGTACTTGTTCTCTAATGGCAAGTTTGCTTTCATGATATCTTTGTACAAAATTACCACAGCAAAATCGTGCATGTTGGGAATGAATATCCTTCATGGTTCATGGAATTGGGCTGTTAAAATATACTTCTATACTATAATTCCAGAAATCTCTGTCTGTCTGTCTATCTGTATTTCGATTATCTCCAGAACTGGGCGCCGTATGAAGTTGAAAATCGGCGGGTGTATTGCTCGGGACAACAGAATGTGCAGTGCCAAGTTTGAAGTTGTTTGGATGAGCGGTTCTCGAAAAAAGCTGCAAAAAGCAGCATTTTCCGAGGCAAATGCACTGCCGTTCTTTTCAATTGTTTACGTCATGTAAAGCTAAAGCGCGCGTGCCCAATATGACGCAAACAATGCAAAAAAGGACGGGCACGCGCACGTGCATTGTAGGGCAATGCCATTGTCCAGTATGGGTGAATAGCGCTGCATACCATGTTTTCATATGTACACACGTACGTGGTGGCTGCAAAGGCACATTATTTTTACAGTCGACTGAGCAACCACTGTAGGTGGTCGAACTTCAAACTTGGTACAAAATTTGACGTGAGTGTGCGTTCAATCTGTGAAAACAACACTATTGAATCGCTTGCATTGTTTGCACGAGCAGTTCTCCAAAACTCTGCAAGTATGCAGCCTATACCAGCGGCAAAGCGATTTGCGTTTCTTGAACATGCACATTTTAGATGGGCACTGCACTAGTTCTATCAAATTTCGCATTTGGTTTTTGGCCTTGACCGATGTAAGTTTTTCCAGCACATGTTTCACAAGTGAACTTGAAGCTGCAAGTATGCGATCCGTTTAATTCATAGCATTTGGAATCCTCTGAACATGCATTTCAGTAAATCACGAAAGGGCGTCATCTAGTAGTAAAACTGGTCTATCCTCATTCCCTCATTTCTTGTTGTGTTCCCCCAGCTGTTCATTGATCCTATGAAGCTGTTACCACTGCAACGTTTCCTCCCCAAGCCCCCTGGCTTTGTCCAGAAAAGGGGCGGTCCACGAGGCCGGGGGCGGGGTGGAGGGGCAGGATTCAGAGGGGGCAGAGGTATGTATTCATCACCTACAATGCGAATAACAAAAAGATAAAAACATGAAAGGGAATTTACAACATTTGCAAACATCCAAAAACAAAAGTATCAAATTATTATGAAATACCTTACTGGACTGTTGGTATAAAATTTGATGGCTTCATTCACTGCAGGAATTCACTGATTTCACCAAACTTTCAACACGTCCTAACCCAACACACATCCAACACGTCCTAACCTCCTTAGCATAGCGGCTGAACTTGCTTAACTTAAGATCAGTCTGAGGGTCCTCTTTTCTCATTAATGTGTGCATTAATTTGTATATCGACTGGAAATCATTGTCGCGCAAGACAAGTGTCAACCTAGAGTTATAGTTTTGAGAAAGAAACTCGCTGCAGAAACAGATTTGAAAGGATTTCTGATACGTGGGTAGTTTGAGAAAAAATAGCTTATTTACAAAGTTTAATTATACGCCAACAAAAATAGAGTATGAAGCGTGGAGTAACTATGACTCTATTGTATCTTGTGTAGAACTGCCTTGCGTGTGAAATTTATTGTTGAAAAGAGTATGTTCTATGCACGCCTCACCATTGTTCCAGAGGCTCACAGTGCAACATTAGGTTTATGCGCATGCCCCAGTTTTTCCGGGCCGTGTCGTAAAATGAATATTCATGAGCCCGTTCATTAAAACAAATCACTGATAACGGCCAGGGATGTGTCTTGCTTAAGATGGGTTTAGTGAAATCAGTCTTTGGATGCGTCTTAGAGTGGGGAGTGGACTTCTCTTAAGTCCTAAGATGAGTTGCAAGATAAGATGAGTTTCGTGAAATCGGTTCCAGCTGTTTGAAATCTAAAAGAAGCCGAGAACTAATTTTTCGACAGTGTCTTTTGAGTTCCATCACATAGATAAGGCATTTGTATTCATTTTGGTTGGTCATGTCAGGAGGACGAGGTGGGAGTGGTGGTTTCCGTGGGAGGGGCGGAGGTGGTGATAGAGGCTTTCGAGGAGGGCGCGGCAGGGGTGGTTTCTCAAGGGGTAAGTGTTGATCACATAATTTGTGTTGAAACTAGTTTTGAAATATATTGTATTTGTTAATTGTTTTCAGATTTCTTCCTTGAATGTAGTGTTTTGTTTGTTCTCTGTTAAACAGGAAACAAAGTGTAATAGTTGCAGAACATTGTACCTGTCAAATATTTGCCACCTTCAGTACTCCTTGGCATGCATTGCCATATTTTAAGCCAACAACTCTCTAGGTTGATATGATTCCTTTTTCTTATTTTCATATTTCTAAATCCAATATGAGATGCTTAATTAAGCCTGTGTTTCTGGTAACCTGGCCGGGTGTAAAACGATTTGCACATTGGGATAGCACTTGAAAATGTATTTTTTTAGAAATATAAAAATACCCCAAATGCAAACCTGGAATACTTCTAAGTGTGTAATAAACTACCCTTTTTTTTTTTACAAATGTGTATGCCTGTTTGTCCAATCGTCTTCCAGTATGTTAATGTACATATGTTTGATGTGTACATATATAGTGTGTACATAAGTATCCATGTACATGTATAACTATTATAAACACCCAACCTATTGACCCTTCCATTTGTTTTGGAGGTATTACCGGAAACACAACATATCCTGTTTTGTGGCCTTACACTAGACCTGGTAGACCATAATGGTATGCATTTCCTACGCTAGCAAGTGCAGGATTTTATGATGGTGATAATATTTGGATAATATTGACTCTCTTTTCTTGATTCGTGTTTAACCGTAGGATTCAACCGTGGTGGTAGATGACAATCTTCAATTGATGGAGACTGGCTGTTGTCAATTGAAGATTCACTCCGCACAGACAAGAGGGACTCAATTATTTTGTGCCCATTGTAAATACAGTAGTTTACATTTAAATACGTATTCATAAATACCTCAGACAGTTTAGCTATTGCTATTGGTCGAGAGTCCGTCACGTGGCCGGTCTTAAACGGATGATAAAGACATGGCTAGCTGGTCTTAAACACTTTTCCAGTGTCACAATAAAATGTGGACTCCTAAAAATCCAGTGCCTCTTACCGTTTCATTGGTTGAACGTTCACAATCCTCACGTAGGCATGCGCAACACTACCAGGGAGTCAGAATTTTATAGTTCTAAATTCGAAACGCAATGCGCCAGGTGCGTTCTGCGCGACATCGCGCAGAACATGATACGCGCGCGTCAAATCTCCATAAAAGGGTTGTTTACATCTTACTCGCCAGCTGAACACTCCATTATTTTGCAAGAGGGATGTTTCAAAAAGCATAAAGTGAATTTGTTGAACAAAATCGGGATGTTTTGAACGAATTACATGATTTTTTCTTACCGAAAAGGTATTTATGAATGGGAATAAATATGTGCTCCGTCGGTATTTATCACTCTGTTTAAGACCACTTAGAGTCTGGGTGCTGATAATTACCCTCGCCTCCGGCTCGGGTAATTATCAGCACCAAGACTCTAAGTGGTCTTAAACAGAGTGATAAAAACCTCCAGAGCACACATTTATTCCCTTATTTTAGGTCCACATTCCATTCTCTGACCTGAGACCTGGGGAAGGGGGGGGGAGGGCAACCCCTGAAGGGCCCTTTGGCACCAGCAACCCCCCCCTCCAAAAAAAACCACCCCAAAAACCAGCAGAACTCTATCAGCGGACATGACAGTGATATCCATTTCTCCACCCAGGCGTGGATCAAGGGGGGGGGGGGGATGTTCTGGAGTTCAAACACTCCCCCCCCCCTGCTCTGCAAACCCTAAAAAATAAATATAACAATAAGTGCATCAGTAACAATGAGCTGCATTACCTATATGTCCGCCCGTGTGCAACAATCCGATATAAACAACTCTGACTGGCCTGACCCCACCGCAATAATTCCTGGATCCGCCTCTGCCATCACCCCTCCCCTGTCAGTTGATGATTGAAACTTGTCCTTATTACAATGATGCAATTTCTTTTCTTATCCATTGAATGATATTGTACTTGTATTTTAGTGTTTCCTTTGTTTATTTTAAGGCCAAAAAAAAGAATAGTTCTGCTTCCGGTTACCCGACCGACCCTATTTTTAGGCTGCGACCCTAAACATTTTATCGGCAATTCAAAAAAAAAAAAAAAAAAAAAAAAAATTTAATAAAATAAAAATAAAATCTGTCTTTTCTGTCTTCACAAAATACCTCTCAACAACCCTTTTGCATCCAAAAATGCTTGTATTTATTTGTTTTCTTACTTACATTCGCTTTTTTCAAAAGAAACCTCCCTCATTACAAATTCGCTTCGCGATCATATAACTACTTCGCAATTCGATGTCACGCACGGTGACTATAATCACGTGGCGACGACTGGTTTCCGCCGCGCCGCCGCGCAGGGGCCAATTTAGAAGACATAATGAAAATGCGGTAACCAGTCCATAGCTAGCTATGCGCGACCGATAGCACGCTTTCAGTACAGTGCAGGCCACTGTCAACTGGTCGGATTCGACATCGTAAAAATGCCAAGAAAACACCGATGGAAAGAGAACATTTTTGCAAGTTAATTTACAGAATTGATCTAGCTTGTCTGTGTATGTATTTTCTGTGTTCAAGAGTTCATTTTGAGATCGCACTACTCGTATTTGGAGTGATACATGCCGCGTGTTTCCCGAAATTGTTGACCGGTAAAAACAGGTCTGTCGGCCCATGGCGGGCCGCTCGCCACACATGCTCGCATCACACACCTCGGAGTTTTGGCCAGCTCCCCGCGTCTTGACTAGCGTTGTGCATATGGTGCGAACGGCCTGAATTTTCCATTATTTTTTGAAATTATCGAATGTAAATATATTGACAATAATTAAAGGTAGGTTTTACTCACTTTTTGTTGCCATTTCGTGTATAGCTTTCGTAGTGCAATAGAAATAGTTAAGGCTAAAACTTCGCATATAATTGAATACCCCATTCAATCTGCATAAAAAAAATTGGCAAAAAAAAAAAAATTTCCGACCGACCGACCCTATTTTTGAAAGGCATGTAATCGGAAGCAGAACTATTTTTTTTTTTGGCCTAATCATTGTAATTTGTTAACATTCATGCAAGTTTCCCCCATTATCCAGTTTCAGTACTGTATAAACAGATGTCTCGACTCAAAAAACAAACTAAAATCAACTCCCCTTAGTCATTAAAAATAAAAAACTTTTCTTGGGGAACAGAAAAGCTTTAAAAAAGGGAAATGCAGAAAGATTTCCATATCTGGCCTGTCAGCCATCAGAAAGTGATAATATGTCCTAAAAAGTCAATTTTAACAGGGAAAATATTGAAGCATTTACTGAGAAAACACTTAGAAATTTTCAGACCAGTCTCATACGGTTTGTGCACAGGGTGAAAAGTGATGGCCAGATATGGGAATCTTTCCGGAAATGCCTCGTCTAATACATGTATGTATGTCCCCCCCAAAAAAGAAGTTGTAATGCTGCTGCACATGTACGTTCTTATGAACATGTAACAACACTTTATAACACTTTTGGTAAAGGACACGGCAATGTACTGTACACAATTTTATTTGTGGCAAATAAATATGAAAAATATTTCTTACCCAATTCTAGTTTTGGACTTTCAAATTTCAGTGATTTGTGCATGGCTGTTATCAGCTGCAATGTTCGGCGATTTTGTTGTTTGTTTTGTGTTTATTATTATCATCATTATTTTTTTGGGGGGGGGGGAGGGCAGAGGGGTGGTTGGGGGAGCAGCCTAGAATGATTTAAAACAAGTGGACTCCCTTTATGGCACTGACTTTTTCACCAGCTTCCCTAGTATGGTTTTTGACAAACCGTTTTGTTGACGAGCTTCACATCCACATACTGCAACTATAACCTTGACAAAGCTAGAAATTTTAGTGCTATAAAGTTTAGTCCGAAAGCTGAACGATAAGATGGTGTATCCAGAAATTCAATATAAAATTACCCTTATCAAACTTGACTGCTGTCATTTAGCATTCATTTAGCATTCCTTTAGCATGCATTTTAACAGGCGAATGCTATGAGAACTGCCATTTGATAGCATTCAAAAAGCCATATATATACTTTCCTAAAGCATTTTTCATAGCATTCCTTGAAGATAGCAATCAGATAGCAGTTTTATAGCATGTCAGAAGCCCGAATTATGTAAATGAGCTATAGCATTCACATGCTATCGAGAATGCTATTTAGGCTTGCGAACGTGAATGCTATAACAGCATTCACATGCTAGGAGAATAGCATTCACATGCTATTCGCATGCTATTAGGAATGCTTTGATAGCATGTGCATGCTATATTGCAGGCTATGTGAATGCTATGTGCATGCTATGATGAATGCTTTATAGCATGTGCATGCTATGATGCATGCTTTGTGAATGCTATCATGACTGTTATTGTGACATTGACGTGGGCATCCTACAATATACATTTTCAATTTCACAATTTATTTCAAAAATTACTCGTGTTATAAGCTTTAATAATTTCATGTATTGAACCAGTTTTAACACAGCTAACACATTTTGAAATTCAAAAGACCTATGTACAGACTGTGATCAAAATATATAAAATAAGAAAATTGATCTTTAAGACTTTATCAGCCTCAGGGGACACTCTGTTTTTGTCTAACATTGTCATGCTTATAAAAGCAATGGCCAGAAATATAATGCAACAATTATCTGCTTTTAATTTGAATTATCTTTGAAGCAACCAGTAGTCACTTTTATGCCAGTTGGCATCACAATTTAAAAACAGTTATCATCCAATATCCAGCTGATTCAAAAATGCAATCATGGATGAAGGAATATGTTCAACATCACATACAACATGAACACTAACATACTCAAAGCCAGAATAAAATTGTCTTCATCTAGCCAAAAACTGAATACCCACCAATTGTAGGAATATAGACCCATTGGTAGTACAAACTGTAGACTTACCAAATACAAACAGTTTGTGAGTGTGTTGCATACATGTGTATGCATGGTATGGAGGCTCCATATTGCTTGGTTCAACCGTTGCTTTTAAGTTGTCATCAATTCCAAAGACTTTCAGCCAGTCATCCAGTGTATTTTGTCATGTACAACAATGTACAGGTTGAGTGCATGCATGTGAACATGAAATTATATCCACAAGCATTCATGCCATAAGGTAATGTCCATGCTTTCTACAATTTCTTGCAAAACTATGTGCAGCCTACTGCACTCTGCACTGACAATATATTCAACTGACTGCAGTTTTCAAATTTCCCACACTGACTGTTAATCTGTGGAATGCACAAGGCCATCACTGATCATGTGACTTGTAGTCCATGATATGATTGGCTTATATATTGAAATGCTATTGTGCAGGCTATGCTTAGCCAAGGAATGCTATACTTACTGCTAAATTGGAATGCTATACTCAATTTGCAGTCTTCCCTCTTTAATTCACTTGCATGCTTTGCAGAATGCTTTGAAGCTCGCATGCTATTTGGAATGCTATTTTCATTCTGCATGCTATTGAGAATGTTATATGGACTGCTAAAGTTAGCAGTCATCAAGTCATCATCTTCTGTGAATGCTATGTGGATGCTATAATAGCATGCACATGCTGTTTAAATGCTATTGAACTGCTATGCACATGCTAATATAGCAGTCTAGTTTGGTAAGGGTAGGCAGAAAGTTGACATGGGGAACTTGACGGATTGTACAAACTTCCAATTTATAAACCATAAAATCTATAATATCTAGCATATCTTGTTTGTGAATTTGACACATTTAGTCGTTCGCCTTGGGGCGCCGATGAGAGAGTAAAATCAAAGTTTTAAAATTGACATTTTCAAAAATATTTTGAGTGGCTTAAAAACAAAACGTTAATTTGCTAGCAGTAAATAGTAAAAGTTGTCCACTTTTAGACTAAGAAAAAAAGTTGTCCACTTTGTTTTGGGGCTTCATTAGTTGCACTTTCCTGCAATTTTTTTTTATCAATGCCAAAAACAATGACCCCGAAAAACAAACTATTCTCTATTCTTTTGCAGTGGTGGATTTTCGTAGAACAGTACATTTGGGAAATCCCCTTTTATTGGGTCAAGCGTACCGGAAGTTCTTGCCTTTTGTAGTTTAGATCGTACACTTCATGTTCAACGGATCACTGGTACGCAGCTAGCTAGCCATCCACGCAGCCGAGTTTGCTGAACCAGATGGTTTCAAATACACGTTATTTCAGTATTCAGAACGCACATGCCGCGTATTAACAGGAAGAATGTTCAGCTAGTACATGTAGTAGTAGCATACACTACACTACTTGTTTCACTTTTAGTTTTACTAGTTTGAGTGCGACTCACTGCGAGTGCGTGCAAGTTGCTGCATTGATTCATAGAGCAATACCTGTAGTTGCAGCTTCAGTGACTGAGCTAGGTACCTACGTGCAGGTAAGTAAGTTCAGGTTTTTATTTTAAAAAATAATAATAATTTATTAAAAAAATAATAGGCAGTGGATATTTTGCCGGAGACGGCAAACCTTCAGTAAACGTTAGTTTGCCGGATATGCACTGAACATGCGCAGTTACTGTTTTTTTGTACTTAAACATTTTCCGGTGTCACGGTCTCACATCTCCGGCGTGCTAGCTTCTCCGAAAGGGAAATTTCGCTTCAACACGCATGCACAAAATTGCACAGTGGTGTACATTTTTTGTCAACTTTATTTGTGTGCTGAGTTCTTCGGGGTTGTACTGGTGCACGTAATATCATAGGATATTTGTATGCATAGTTACAGGGTACCAGTCGAATCCAGAATTTTCGTACGATCGTGGCGCGCACAACTCCCAATAACCAAAAAAGACTTGAAATGCACATTTTATTTAAGCCGCATGGTTGCAAAAATAAAGACAAAATGGACCACGAACGAGCAAGGACCACGGACCAAGGAGTTCGTTCTTAATTATTCCTCCATGAACACACACACATGCATGACGAACGCTGGGAACACAAATCTATGGTGGCCCTGGAACGACATTTTAATATTGACTTTTTTAATGTGAACCTTGCATAAACCTCTTAATATTGACGTTGTACCTTCGCAATATGCACGTTGCACGAAGCTTAATATCGCATTGTGGAAGTTGTTCCTTCTTAATGTGAATGTTCCAACTTGTTAATATTCACGTTCGATCTTGTCAATGTACACCATCGGAAATCTCTCGTAACTATGATTAAAAACACACAAAAAAATCTGAATAGGGCTTGAACGATGTAAAGTATTATGATAAAAGCCTTCTTAACGTGATCACAGGACACTGTTTTGCATTATTGTAATTGACGGAGAGTATACCGTCAAGAAATTAATTAGTCTCATGAATTGAATACATCTTTTCTAGTGAAGCAGCGCTCATTAGCCTGAACATGAATTATAAATTGTTATGTTTTGGATATCAGATTAAAGCTTAGAGGTTTTTCTTTCATTAAATACAGAAAAGAAAAACATGAAAACAGCAAATTGGGTTACTGAGAAAATGCAAATTATGTAACACAACTCCTTTATGGTCCATTCCAATGGCATTACCACAGTTAAAGGATTTACACTGTACCTTTTTGTGCACTTGTTTTCCACCCGAACAGGTATCTTATCCTTTTAGTCCTATGTTAAACCTTTTCAGCATCATAAATATGTCCAAAGACTAAAGAAATTGCACAATTAATGAAAGACATATTAAAATAAATGTTTCTTAACTGTGGTAATGTCATTGAAATGGACCAGGAGTGGTGTTACATAATTGGCATTTTCTCAGCCACGCAATATACTGTTTTTATGACTTTTTCAGTATACAAGAGAAAAAACTCAGCTTTTATCTCATATCCAAAACTTAAAAATTCATAGATCACGTTTTTGAAAAAAAAGGGACAAATGTTTCAGGGTTGCATTTGTTTGGGTCACCTGTATATAGTAAGCAATCATAGACACCGATATTTTGCCATCGGGAGACGAATATATCTTTAATTTCAAAAATGTATGTTTTGGTTTACATCTTGACCGGTTTTCTTTTTCTATGTATAGCCATCCATGCAACATTTTCTGGAAAGAAATGTAATCTACACCGTATAGATTACCTTTCTTTCCAGAAAATGTTCCAATTCTAGTCTAACCCCATCCTGTTATTCAACCACATCATATTGGGTTACACGTCCTCAAATGTAATTGGTCAGATTTCGAGGAAGAGGCCAACATCGAAAGCGAAACGACAAAACATTTCCGGAAATATTTCCGAGTAAATACCTAGGATCAATGCAGGCTTATAATTGACACCGTTCGCATACATCTATATATTCCCTTTAGTGTCGTTACGTTACAAGTCGTTTGGTCTAGCTTATTCACCAGCGAGTGTTGCTGGCCGAGTATATATTATACAAATATTGAATGCTTCGAGTGGTGTAGTAAAACTAGCCTCCCGAGGTGATCCATGGACCATTCTATTTTCCCAAGGCGAAGCCGAGGGAAAATAGAATGGTCCATGGATCACCGAGGGAGGCTAGTTTTACTTCACCACGAGATAAAGCATTCAATATTTGTTTTATAACACTTCACCCACAGATTCTGCTTGATTTTAATATTTTAAATTATTTAAATCTGAACACAGTTGAAATAAACTTCAATTTCAATACAAAATTGGTGAAAAATGTATTTCTCTCTTAAAAACTACCCCTTCACGAAATGTTTGAACCCAAGTCTGCGGCGCGCTCTCTTTGGAATAATACGCGCTACGCACAACGCGCAACGCGCACACCAGCATGCATTTGCACACAAATACCACGCCGTGGAAATAGTACTTTGGTTGCTAATGGTCTAGTTCTCTGGTTGCTATGCGCATAGTACTTTTGGCCGTGCACAGAAAGATAGCAAAATTAGAAAGTAACATGTGACTCGCTCTGGGCCAATCAAGACACAGAATCTGTGGGTGAGGTGTTATAATTATATCTGTGATAATTCACTTGATCACGCACTGACGACAAAGACGAATCTGCAACGGACAGCTCCAGTTGAGATGAGATATTACGGAACCCAGCCAGTCACTGACAAGCCCGGTGAAGCTGCCATGGCGTGCGGCAGAGGACGCTGTCAACAGTTATGTTGTCTTAAGAACTTTGGCAGCGCTACCCAGGACATTTCAGGCATATACTCCGCACGCATTACCTTGTCAATACAGAATAAAATACAGCATCCAGCCTCGGGCAAAGACTACGGTATAGGTCTCGATCAGTTAAGTTTGCATGAAAAATTAAAAACTCAATGGTTCTTGATGAACACTTTTTTTTCTCTGTGTGGTTGAAATAATTATATAGTTAACCACTATTTTGTATACGATTTTGAGCGAACTTTACAGTTGCGATAACTTGGCTCATGTGGACATCTGAATGGCTGCAAGCGTGTACACTTCACGCTTGCATGCGGTTTCCATTGTGTCAGTTCATGTCAGCAGTGCTGCAACTCCACGATGCACGGCAACTTACAGCGCCCCTATCATAATATTATGGAAACTCCCTGTATTAGAATATTTCAATTAATATGCGCACACAGTGATCAACAATAGGTGTGAAATGAGCCTTGATTCATGATTAAAATCACTACAAGGTAGACCCAGGTTAAGTGACATTAAACAGCTGTCAGATTGAAACTCCATCATAACTGGTTGTATAACTATAGGGCTTGACAAGGACTTCGTACTTTTTAGAATGCATGATTCACATTGCGAAGGAGGACGGTTCAACAATGATATTAACAAGATGCCATGTCAAACGTTCACAATGCGAAGGTACATGGTTCATATTGCGAAGAAGCAAGGTGCAACGTGGACATCAAGCATGATCAATGGTGTACATTGACAAGTTCGAACGTGAACATTAACAAGTTGGAACATTCACATTAAGAAGGAACAACTTCCACAATGCGATATTAAATTACGTGCAACGTGCATATTGCGAAGGTACAACGTCAATATTAAGAAGTTACAAGGTTCATATTAAAAAGGTCAATATTAAAATGTCGTTCCAGGGCCACCGTACAAATCAGAATGCTTGCAAGACCTGTTACATAACACATTCTTGGATGTCCCTCACTAGCGTTATATAGGCTTGGTAATACAGCCCGAGGGAAAGTAAGCACAGCGGACACATTAACGTGCACTGTAACGTGCTCAACAGTCCGCCGAATCCACCCGGAGAAGCTAGCACGCTGGAGAAGTGAGACCGTGACACCGGTGACAAATTTTAGTCTGGCTCCATGCCAATATTATCGTTGTATTTTTGTATTAACAATATGGGAATCAGACCATTTTATAATTTCGGACTTTATTTCCCTTTAAAAAAAATCCTCCAGAGCCACAAATCTGAAAAAGAAAAAGTAGTACTCTGCAATAAAATGTTTGAGACATATTAAAATAATAAAAGAAGAATATTCTTATTTATTTGGGGATTGGAAAAAAAATCTTTAAATCGTTGTGGGCTCAAGATTCGAACTCGGGACATCCCACTCACTAGAACTATTGCTTAACCACTGCACCAACTGTGCTACACAACTTTGGTGGGAATTTAATACCTGTTATAATTCAGCCCTATCTTAAAGAGTACAGCGCCCTCTGTTGATATGGATTGCCGCCGGCAAACCTTTAGTAAACGTTAGTTTGCCGGCGTTACCTCCGGCAAAATATACACTACCAAAATAATAAAAAAAATAAAAAATAGAAAAGAAAAAAACAATGTACATGTAATGTACAGTCTGACAAGCAGAAAAGCTTACTATGTGGTGTAGGCTAGATTATAGTACATGTAGTGTGTTTTCAGAGCCATTTTGAATGAGCTGAGAGATGTGCTAGATCGGATGTTAATGGGGAGACTATTCCAAAGACGTGGTGCAGCTATACGAAAAGATCTGTCCCCCCAGGATCGGTATGATCTCGGTTAGCCAAAAGTTGTTGGTACAAAGGAATGGCAATGTGCCGCGATTACCGTGCACAGCGCGCACACGAGTCAAACTTGCAAACTGGCGCTGAAGCGCACACCCGACGACTGTTTGATGTACCACTGCTGCACTAGTATGAGGCTTGCGTCACTTGCATCACGGCTGCAGTAGAACAGCAGCTGAAGGTGGCCGACAAACAGTTTTCGGGTGTGCGCTGCAGCGCCAGTTGGCAAGTATAATTTATATTTACTATTACTGTAGCACACCTTGCTCAGCCCTAGTACATGTATACAGTGTAGACAGTGTGGCCAGTCACTGGACTAAACTTCATGCCTCCGAAGCACAGAGTTTATAGTCCACATGACTGGCCATAGACAGGGGCTAGAATATTAAGCCAAAGATCAACCTTTCTTGGCATGCTGAACAAACAAAAATCCAAACTTGATGGCCTAATAGTATTTTAAGGATGTGACTCGTTAAAACGTTCTTTTGTTTGGAATTTTTCTTTTTGGTGTGACTGCTATTTCAGAACATTCATGTTCCTTGTCTTTTCAGCCTAATACAAAGACATACAACAAAAATGGACGTCCTTTCACTGGCACAGATGATTGTAAGCACAGCAAAAAAAATATACGAAAGGATTGAAGAAGTTAAAGACTTCAAGAAGCGCCATCGCCGTCTCAAAAATCGTATCGATGATTTGATGCCACCCATTGAAAAATTGGCCAGCAGTGAGCAACATGTGCCTGATCATGCACGAACACCTCAAGGTCTGAAATTGTTCAGTAAAGTGCTTGGTGGGATCCTACAACTTTTTAAGAGAATTCATGACTTCCTTGTATCACTGGACAACCATCGATTTCCTGATTTGTACAAGTTACTTTACACAGGCAGAATTGGTAGGGACTTTGATGAGTACAGTGAGGAACTTGACTTTAAGACATCAGCCCTTGTGTTATGTCTGGCAACTGAAAACAGAGAAGTTGTTTATCCGTACATCAATCCTAGTAGGCTTGAGGATGACAAAGTGGATCAAGAGGAGGATGAACGCGACCTCATTGGGGCATATCATGCAGGTACATTGAATCAGCTCACCATGTATTTCTTTGCAAATTGTACATGTATGGCAAATGTGTGTGAGATTTTGTGCAGCAAAATGTTAAAATTTCCTTCCATATTAAATGTGAATCGAAGAAAATATGAAAAATTTGAGCTTTGTGGTAGGCCATAGCAGTGTTCAACATAAATGTTGCATCTTTGGTTCTTAACCCCTTGACGCTGGTATTGTTCAGCCACGGACAGCTGCACATTGAATGGAATATGTATGTGCAGGCATTCAGCTGTTGTCTATGAATGGATGTGCTATGCAGCTGGAATGCGGCAATAGCGGGCCTCGGCTTATAGGCTTTCATCGAGCTGCGTCTAGAGCATAGTATACAAATAATGAATGTTTACGAGTGCAATGGTAAGAATATTTTCGTGAGTTGAAAGATTGAATGTTCCAGCCGAGTTGAATGGAACCCTCCATCTTTCAACAAATGAAAATATTCTCACCTTTGCACTAATGCAAAACATTCATTATTTGTTCTGTATAACATCCAAGTAGATCTTTGTCATTCGATTGGAGGATAAAACTTTAAAATACAAAATTGTATCATTATCCACTTTTCTTTTCCGCTTGTTCAAGGGTAACAAAGGTTTAAAAGTCAGATCATTGACAATAATGAAAATTAACATAGTAATAGTTCTTAAAACAATGCAAAAATATCATCAAGGCAACTGCATCAACTTTGGAGGCAAGTTTTGCACTGCTATAGTGCATGATCGTATAGCGCTGGGCGGCTGTGCGTCTTTTTTTATTAGCGTGCACGCAGCGTGCAATAGATCAAAAGGGATGGGACGAATAGATGGAACCAAAATGCACAGTTATGACGGAGGCCATGCATTGGTTCAATTAGTGAATGCCGCGTGACGTACAATCCTCCAATCAATTAAATAACAATGATTTACTTGGGTGTTATATAAATCTGTATGATACAGCTCTATGGTCTAGAGCCATCAGCTGGCGGTAAGGAGTTAATGCATTTTCACGGTAGTCTGTGAATCGATCAGTTCAGTACCTATGCATGCTCATTATGTTTATTTCAGTGTATTCATACATGCATGCCATACATGTACATACCTGTAAATTTTGAGTTTTTTACTTCTATTCTAATACTGTTTATACATGTATGCAGACAAATCATTTAAAGTCTTTTTCAGCATAAATGTACATATCCCTCATGCCTTGATATAAGATCCAGTAGCTGGGGTGCTAGAACTCTTTTTGACAAAATTAGACTTTGGAGGGTAACCGTGGGGTGTACTAGACCATGTAGACTAGTACGGAAAAAAAGGAGTTTGAACGCCCCAGTTACTAGGTCTACTTTGATATATACAATATATGCAACTCCTCTGTTAAGCTACATGTAATAATTGTCTGCACGGCACCATTCACCATTAGTACATACCAGTGATTGATGTCTACATTATTCTTCCCAATATTTCAGTTTTGAGAGCTTTTATGGCTGAAAAATGACATTTGCTTTTTAACATATATTTAGTTGGTCTTGTAAAGTGCTATAGTTGTGAACATGTGCGTTTTTATTTCCTTGTCCTTGCAGGACCTGAGAAAATACAGGATGACATTTCCAAGTTGGCCCAAGGTGAGTCAAATTAAAAGATTGCAGACTTTTACGACACTGCTATGATAACCACAGAATTGTGCACTTATATCAACATTCTGTACTAACAGTGCTAGAAGAAAATTTCTGCGCTAACCCTAAAAGCACAGAATCCTTAGTTGCGGGATATATATTACGTATGCGCATAAGCCAAAATTCCATGAAATTGGGCCTAGTTTGTATGATGTACATGTGATCCATTCATTGTTCTATGACAGAGCCCATAACATGCATACAGGATTTCTGTAAATTTCAAATTAAACCAAGTCTTTCGTTTAAAATTACAGGACAAGAGGAAATCAAGAAGATGCTGGAAGACTTGAAAGTTCCGCCTACAACTTCATCTGGTAAGTACATGTACAATTATTTTGGAGAGCTTCATTTAAAAAAACACGTTTTGATCGGCTTGTTAATAAATAAATAAATCGCACTTGAGTGTTTATTACCAGGATTTGCCTGGATGTACAGATCACAATTAATTCTTCTCAACACTGGAGGCTGGACTTTCATGGTATACCCACAAGTTTAATTTTAGTGGGTGGTTATCAGACCAGCAGCCGAATTCACAATAAAGTGTGCAGCTTGCGCCATGCATAGGACATACGCAACAAATTTGTTGCGCGGCTGTGCAATAAACTTACGATCAATTTCAGGACTTTGGCTTAGCTGTGCAATGTTTAAAATAATATAAACAGCTTTGATGAGGATAACAGCATTTACGAAGGCTGTTTGTGTATGAATTTATTCGTTCACAAAACAATCGTTGAATCACCTCGGCCCACTATTTTGAAAATAACTTTGTCTGACTTTCTTCGGAGTTGTGCGGCAACTCTAAAAATTCTGTCACGAGTAAAGTAGCAATTAATGTACCTCAAACACAAATCTGTGAGTGTCTTGTATCAACCTTGATAAGTTGTGCCATGGCAGGCACCATGACGATCACGATTTACTTGTAAAATAGGTCATTTTCAGTCGCTGCGCCACAACTTGCACCACCAAAAATGATTGTGCAAGTAACGCCATAATTTATTTGTGCAAGTCATGGACTATGAGACTTTAGTGAAATGTGACATAAGTGAAATGTTGTGCAGCGTGAAATGTTGCGCAGCTTACGCTATAAATTGTGGCACAAGCGGAGTTGCGCCATTGCATAAGGTTTCGTGAAATTGGCTGCAGAAGTTTTCAAGATTGCATCTGAATTGTCAAAAACTGTTGTTGGCCTCGTTCAAATGACGTCATTTCCTACAGACCATCCACGTGCATCGGTATTTTGAGCGTCAACTGGCATAACGTGCATCGGCTGCGTCGTATTTCGAACACATTTTGAGCAACAAGCACGCGTGTTTGGATAATTTTCTACACTGCGCAAAGCTTGTTTGATTGCGTAAAATACGCAGTTGCAGTTCTCCTACAGAAATAGCTGTCATTGAACGAGCCCTATACATTGTATGCTGTGCCATCTCCTTTTACTGTAGAGAACCCAAGCACAATCAGCAAGTACCAGAGAGTAGAGGCAAGCCTGCAGCAAATTAATCCAGACCAGCTCAAAGACAAATCTGACTCCCGCAAGGGCCGCTTTGGAGAGAACTACTCAGCAATGTACATAGGCGAAAGAGTGGCGGTTAAATCTTTTTCCATTGGGTAGGTTTACTTTATTAATTGTTAGCTTTCTAGCCAATAATGCTTTGCACACATTTGACCCATATAATGGTTTGAAAAAAACCAAACTCACAGATTGTCAGTCCCTTTAAGAAGGCCTACATGTATATATCATATATCAAAACATTTGATAAGTATGAGTTGTTTTGTGTTTTTGATCTTTATATATATGTGGACTTTGTGGTCACGTGAATACTCAGTCTTTGAACTAAGAAGTGACATATTTTGAGTCCATGTACTATCACTGCCTAGCCTTTCAAGTTTTACATCTTAGTGAGATGTGTGACGTGCTTGTAATCCTGAATATTCAGGATACGGAACTGATAAAAGGATCAAGTCTGTACACTACCATGGTTACTGTACAAAAATATTTATAGACTACTGCATTTTACCTTTTCATTTTTGCCATTGAATCTTTTGTATGTACCTGTGCTACCTCAGCAACGATAAAAGTGTGAAGGAAGTTTTGCTGAGAGAGGCCAATAATCTTCTCCGACTGAATTCATCATACCTTGTTCGCCTGTTGGGTGTCTGGACCAAAAAGGGTATGCTTTTTTAACATTCTTTCTAATTGACATGTCAAACTGGTTGACGTTCTCACAGTGGCTAACAGGCGCTGTTCTTGAGCCTATATTTTAGGGGGGCTAGAAGGGTGGATCAGGGAATTTTTGCAGGGAGGTGTGCTGAAATGTACACCTTTTTTTTCTCTGGACTCTTAGCCTCCGAAAATCCATAGGAGGAGGATGGTTGGGGGTGGGTGGGGGGCTCGAACCATATTTTCAATGGAAGCGCTGATAAAATCCTGCAATCATAAACACTATATTACCTAATAGTCACGGTGTACAAGTGCCTCCTCACGAATAGCTACAGGACATGTATGTTATTGCTATCAATACAATTGACAGTCTCATTCACTAATGCTATTTCATTTTTATTTGGGCCAATCATTTTTTGGGGGGGCTAAACTCAATTTTGGGGGGGCTTTTTGGGGGGGGGGGGGGCTAAACCCTTAGAAGTTAGACCCCCTGTAGAACTTGCAGAAATTCAGACCTGCCAAGAAATAGACACATATGTTTTGTCCCAAGAAAGATTCCAGATTTTTAAGCTTGATACCGTTGGTTTTGTATGGTTTGGATGGATTTAATACTAGAGGGCGTGTGATAGGGGCAAATTTGTTTTCGATACTCTGTCCTTTGTTAGTTCTTTGCAGTCAGGTACCGGTATATTCCCAATAAAATCCTTTGGATTTACACAGTGCATAATTATGTTAACTGGATCTGTATGAGTGTTTAGTAATAAAGGGACACGATGATTCAGATCACCCTTGCCTTGCACGCTATACCATTTCTTCCACTGTATTTTAGACCCCTATCTGCTTGTCTTTGAGTACATGGCAAAGGGATGCTTGCGTGAGGTCCTGGACTCTGTTGACAAGGATGGTACCGACATGACAATACTGCCTTGGGAGAGACGCGTTCAGATGGCATTGGATGGAGCCCTAGGCCTGTGCCGTATGCACAACACAGAACCAAGCATAATGCATCGGGATGTGACCAGTGACGTATTTCTGGTTGATAACAACTGGAAAATGAAAGTTAGTGAAAGTGTCTTTATTAACTTGGATCATTTTAAACATTTAACTTTGAAAGTTGCCTGTTCTCAATTTCAAGACTTTCCCATATTTTTAAGTAACAAATATTTTCACATTATGGAACCTTTGAAAAGGGCTGGTATATTCTTAAGAGAAAAGTATTGATTTATTGTTTACTTTGTAGTAAGAGGTGGCAGTCTGTGTATTCATGTACATGTAGATTTGGTTCAGTAATTTTGAATCAAGTTTAACACTTTTTTATGCTTGACCATGTTTACAATTACAAGAATTTTACATGAGCAGTGAGCAACAGTCATTGAGAGTGAATCCATTGTAAAACATTGGAAACAAAATAAGTGTATTTTTTTATACACCTTGTAGATATCTGGAGTTGGATTCGCTGCTACCCAGGAATCCATAAGGAGATCCAAGCAAAGAGTCGGAGAAACTGTGAACTACATCAGTCCAGAACGTTGGGCGGATGTCAACTATGAGCCAGATAAACGCTCGGATATCTACAGGTGAATTACAAATGGATCTCATTGTTCAATTTCAGTTCAACAGTCCTGGTTTGAGGCGCGTGGGATCGCACCTGCATGCACAGCATCACTCGCCATCACACGCCTATTGCTTCAGAAGTGCGAATAATCGCAGCCAGTACCGCACACCTCGGCACACATTTATGACCCACTTCACAAAAATGGGTATTAATTCGTGCTGTGCATTATCGTGTAATGGCCTGCTCAATGTTGAGACAGTGAAAATTTCATCAAAATGTGATTTAAAATACCTCATGTTTTGAGGGTTCATTCACAGAAATGTTGATTTCGATGAATAAAATGGGGAAAAAAAGAGACAATTTTGGGTGCATATTGCCCAAATGTACAACAGAGCCGGCTATTTCAAGCCTGTTTTCTCAGTTGTGTAAATCGAACTCCAAGGAAGTAATTCACATGCAATTACGTCATATCTCCAGCACGGGAGGTTCTATTATATACCAAAACGAAAGCTTACATTGTGGGCTTTCCAGTATTTTACCCAATTTCACTTTTTTGTGATTTAATACCCTTTTTTTTGGAGCGGGTCACATTTACAGTATAATCATGCAAAATGTAGTTTGTGAAATTGAATTACTTCAGTGAAGAGAAAAAAAATCAAATATTAGGCCAAAGTGCAAGGACACGACGGTGAGAAGGACATGGATGTTGAAGTAAGTGGAGTAGATAATGAACGGTTTGCGGAAACACCATGTGCGAAAAATTTCTCAGCTAAGAGAATGGTTCTGAAAAGAACCAGAGGTATAAACTCTGGTTCTTTTCAGAACCATTCTCCTTGTTGAGAAATTATTCGCACATGGTGTTTCCACAAAACTTTCATTATTTAGTGTCTCCACCATGCAAAGCCTCAAATCTTACTTAAGTGGAGTAGCTTGGAAACACAGATTTGGCGCTCGGTAATCACACGCCAAGAAAATCCAGATGTGTTGGTTTCCACACGCCTGCAATTTTCAAATCGGAAGAACTGGTTCAAAATACTCAGGGTGCAAGTAATGAATACTCAACTTTGTGACGTTAATTGGTTTTTAGGCTGGTAGAGTTCACTAAAGTCTATTAACACAAGTGAAAGATCGTTAAAGATCGGGAAGCGCCCTGACAAATTTGAACATGTTGAAAATTGTTGTGGTTATTCGGCAACCAATTTTAATTCTTGGTTTATTCTTGTTGTATTGAGCTGGGGATGCTACGAGACAAAATGGACAGCTAGACAAAACATTCGGACAACAAAACACTAATCACGAAAAAAGAAATTCAATTGGTACAAGCCTAAATAGGGTACGTATACAATGATATAAAGATTAAACAAACTCAGTGAGGTAATACAGAGAAGTATTTTACAAAGAGCAATTGTACAGGTACATTGCACAATTTAATTTCAGTAGTTGAGTTTCTAATACCATTGGGAAGTTTGTTCCAGTTAATTGTTCCACTACATTGAATTGCGTGTTGAAAAAGTTGTGTTTTGGAAGATGAATGTTGGTAGTATTTTTAAAACTTCTATCACAGCTCTGAATGCTTGCCTTCTACCTAGTGGGTGTGGCGCCATTGGGTCTATTACATTCTGG
Source organism: Patiria pectinifera (assembly GCA_029964075.1). Lineage (NCBI taxonomy): Eukaryota > Metazoa > Echinodermata > Asteroidea > Valvatida > Asterinidae > Patiria > Patiria pectinifera. The sequence continues at coordinate 4,457,106 of CM057136.1, read as the reverse complement.
TATCCGCATGTTTACCGGATTATGAGAGAGCCCTTTGTTAAGAGTATTGTGTTGGGGCAGTAGCCACTGCTGACATTGCTTCTGGAGGCTTTTTCGGTACTCGCTGATGATGTTGTTTCGGTGCTGTTCCTTCTTCTGAAAGAGAGAGGTACTGAGCATTCCAAATATCAATTGGCTCAAAACATCATCAGTGACTAGTTACAGGAAAGGGTTACGGAGAAATCTTTGGGTTTATTTCAATGAACAGATTTAATTAGAACATATCTTTTTTTTCCAGTTATGGAATTGTGATGTGGGAGATTGCTTCAGGATCAAAGCCATATGAAGGTGAGTTAACAAATTTAAATATAAAATTATGTTTATTCTGTTTAACAATTACGTAGCATTTAGGAATAGGATCTTGTTAAAAGGGACCTTGTTCGGATTTCTCACAAATTGATAATATTTGGAGAGATAGTTAGAAAGTACAACATATGCGTTCACACAACTATATCAATTTCTCTGTAAATGTTAAAAATCATGAGGGATTTTCTGTGACTCAGACCTTAAAAAGTAAAGCCAGTAAACAATATTGTAACAGCGCCCCATCTTGGACAATCACAGAAATTGAAAATAGAAAGCAAAATATGATTTCCAAGAATTTATTAAAGACAAAAATAAATAACAGTCGGAGGGAGCTAAATGAGATTGAAACTGAAACTTACATGTTAACAGATTCAGCCACAGCAGTGCAGGCCTATCTATCACGTATGTTTGTGTCTTCCACTTAGTTTGTCTATTGTGCCCAGGTATCTCACTCGACGCCATCAGCCTTTGTCCCTTATACCCCCGTCACACCGGAGGTGCGGTGCCACTGCGGTGCTTGTATGGCATAAACCGCAGTGGCACCGCCATGATCGCCGTGGTTCCGCAGTGGTTCCGTCATTAATCGCCGTAGCACCGCGGAAAACTGTCAAAACCGCGGACCTTCGCGGTGGCACGGCGTAAACTTTGAACATGTTCAAAACTTCCGCAGTGCCACCGCGGGTTGGGCCAATCTGCAGTGGCACCGTACAAGGACCGCAGTAGGACCTCTATCACCGCCGTGCCTCCGCAGTACAACCGCCGTGCAATCGCGAAGGTCCGCGGTTTTGACAGTTTTCCGCGGTGCTACGGTGATCAATGACGGAACCACTGCGGAACCACGGCGATCATGGCGGTGCCACTGCGGTTTATGCCATTCAAGCACCGCAGTGGCACCGCACCTCCGGTGTGACGGGGGTATGACGGGTAGGGGGAAAACTATGAAAAACTACTGCCGGTGTCACTACGGTGATGGTGGTTTTGACCAAAAACTGTAGTCGCACCGCGCTTCCGGTGTGACGGGGGTATTAATAAGGCTTAAATAGGGCAAGACATAATCAGTCTTTTCTTACTCGAATTTTTGTTTCAATAGGTCTATTGATGCTCCGTATTCAAATGATGTAATTTTCGGAATATAAGCCGCGCGGCGTATAAGCCGCAGTACGCAAAAATCTGCAAATTAAGATTTGAAGTCGGCGTATAAGCCGCACCGGCGTATAAGCCGCACCGACCGTAGTGGTTTCAATTTTGTAGGGCCTCCAAATTCTAGTCAAAATGCCCTGAACCAGTTCCATTTACACTACGAAAGCTATAAAAAGGACCACAAAAGTTATATCAAATCATTCACAGTTGATACTCTTACAATAATACAAACAAATATGGAAATGATGATGAGAAATAAACACCGGGAATTACTACCGGCTGCCCCGTCCGGTCTCAGCATGGCCCAGCAGCTAGCGCCGGCAAATGATAACATTTTCCCCCAGCACTTGAGATATGTAACCCACCGTGTGTCGTCTGACTGGAGGCTACAAATGCTGCTTTGTGGCAACAGACGCTGATTTGTTTTGTCCTAAGAATAAACAGGTCCGTTTTTACAACAAAACTTATCAAATTGTTGTGATTACTAACGTCAAAATTCAAGTTGCGATCGTAACTCTCTTCGAAAATAGTCAACACGATGCTGAAAATTTTATGGACGAATCCATTCATTTCGTAAGGGGTGATTTTTAGCCCCTGCTTTGAGTTTTACATCGTTTCTTGAATACATTTCAAGAAAAAAAAATTATATTGTGACATTGAACAACTGATTATTGAATAGAGAAATATTTGAAACTCCCTAAAAAGTATTAGTTTCTGTTTTTAAACAGCAGAAATATTGGTAATTATTGTTCCCAAGAAAGTACACCCCTTTATTACAACAAATGATGTGGTCCATGGGAAAGGCATGCAGCATGCATGCAACACTGCACTAGGATCATGTACTGCCGGTTGTCGATGTCGATGTCAAAGAGACAGCTTTCGCTAGCCGTACTTTTTACCTTTTCGTTGGACGTGCTTTCGGTTTGTTTATGACTTTCTTTATTGATGATTCATTTCAGCAACAGATCTTTCCTTATACCAGTACATTAAATATACATTTGAATATCATTTTTATTCTTCACGGCTCGGCGTATAAGCCGCCCTGTGTATAAGCCGCAGTAAACATTTTCATGGGCAAATTCAACGTATAAGCCGCGGCTTATATTCCGAAAATTACGGTAGTAGTCTTTTCGCAAGCAGTGATTTTCGTTGATAAAGATGTTTATTTTATTTTCCTTAAAAATCTGAGTTTTTAGAAATAAGGGAGACCTACGGAAGTGAAGCCAGCAATGTCAATGTTCCCGTCCAGGTGATAAATAGGGAGCTACATTTTTTTTTTATTCACAATTATGGATTTGCTCTTTATCAGTATGATTCACGTTCAATTTTCATGGCAAAAGAAAGCAACGAATATTCCTTGATAAAAAATGTAGCCCAGTTGATTATTATGGTGAGTTTTATTGGAATCTTATTTTGAGTATATCCTTTCGGGGTATAACTTTGGGAAAACTCACATACTGGAAACTGTGGACATTTTATGCCACCATTGTGCCAGAATATGTTGGTAAAATGTCGCCAACATGCGAAGACTAGTGGATGTCTCACACTGCGCATGTGCAGCAAGTAACCCCCAAGTGACTACACCGGCAATAGGCTATGAACATACGTGCCTTCTGTACCCATATACATTGTACAAAGAATTACAAAACAACATGCACGGCCAACGCCCAGTCTGGAAGTCCACATGCAGCCAAGGGACCCAGGCGTTTTGATGGTGAAGGAGCTAACAATCTAAGGAGTTTCCTAATAACAAAAAGTAACCCACTTGAACCACTTTTTAAGTATTTGCTTAACAATAGAGATCCCAGCCCATGGTTGAGGGCAAGGGCTATAATCTACTTAAGAATTCAAAGGCTCTTAATCCCTGTAAACAGGAGCAAGGGGTCTAATCCAGTAGTCTTATATAATTATTCAAAATAAACAATGAGATGAATCCCCTGTATGGTCATAATTGAGGTATTAAAGTACTGCAGACACTGTTGTTCATATCACTGGTACTATCCTTGTATGGAGGGTTATTGTTACAATATGAACAACTAAATGATGGTAATCTCTAGACAAATTTTTCACATTAAATTTTTCACCTTTAAAATTCACACGCATAGAGACTGTTCGCAGTGAGAAAAATATATCTTTTTAAAAAGCCCTTGAAATTTAGTGTTGACAGTTTCTTGTACTCTTTCATGTCTTTTAATGATTTCTTTCCTTTTCCTTTTTGTCATTTTTAACATTATTTCTAAGGTTTGGACGGCATTCAAATCAGGGAGTTTGTACTCAAGAAAAAGAACAAGCTGCCAGTACCTGAAGGTTGCCCAGATGAATTCAAGATGTTGATTGATGATTGCAGACAGTTTGATCCCGAAGATCGGCCAATTGCAGGTGGTGAGTTATTAATTTGATGTCGGCCAGGCAATGGCCCTATATGTATGTCTGCTTGCTGCTGCTCAATCCACAGTAAAGAACTTTGTTCTTTACCTGGGATCTGGACCAAAAGCATTGAAGTCATCAACTGTTTGCACATAGTCTGGCAGATAACTACACACTTATCTGCCCCAAATAGGCTTTATTCGCAAGTCAGCCATGTTAAATTGAAAGCACGGTACAAAGTTCATTTTTTGGAACTTGCTAATAGAAATGAAAGCCATGAAATAAAGTTACAGTCGAATCTCGTTAGTACAAACTCTGTTAATACAAAATTCTGGTTATAACAAACATAAAGCCTTAGTCCCGACTGTGCATTTATGTGCACAATGAATGGGACTGATGTTCATCTTAATACAAAATTCTGATATAACAAACAATTTGGCTAGGTCCGAACGAGATTCGACTGTAATTACAAATTAAGACCAGTCTGCTTAGGCTTAGTGATGAATAATTTAACGTTTGTGATTATACATACCCTGATGTTTTAAGCCACAGTTAAAAAAAAATTAAAGTGAGGCTTGGACGCATCAATAGTCTGGCACCATCCCGTTCAACAGTTTACAATTCATAAAATACAGTCGAGGAACATGACAAAAATGGCTCCCTCATGAATATGCTTGAATCCAATCATTTGAATCAAATTGTAAAAAAAGAGTTTACAAAGCCTGGGTTTACCCATAGAGCTATACCTGCATTAAACTACCTCCTGCTGGGTTATTCATGTTTGTTTATTTATACTCGGCTTTTGTATGGCTATTTGCAAACTTGCATTTATATTCAAACGATGCGAAAATGAATGTGCCGAAGCTGAAATGCATCTGAAGTAATCCACACAAGGGAATGAGGTGGGCCAGGTTGACGTAGCGGAATAGTTTCCTGGCCTTCCACCTCTGTGACCCGGGTTCGATTCCTTTATTACAAATGGAAAGTCCACGATTTACACGACAAATTATGGCGTAGCTTTTGCAATCATTTTAGATGGAGTAAATTATACGCTATAAAGTTTCATGAAATGACTTGCGGAGACTCTGAGTCAATGTGGGTCCATATTTCTACTCCAGGAACATCAAATCTTATAAGATCAAATTTCAGAATATTTCCACCAATGTGCCCATGTTGACATCGAAATGAGAATAACAAACCTAAATTGCAGGCACATTAAATGATGCTGCTCCTTCAGTTTCTTTTGAGGATGTAGCCAATGAACACCACAAGTTTTTTTTATAATATGGTGTATCTCCAGCTGAATGTAAACCACAAATCCTGAATTAATCGTCCTATCTTTGTTTCTTTCCTGGAACAGATATCGTGGACAGGCTTCAGAAGCTCAGATGTAAGTGCATTTTCGTAATTTCAGGAGCAATTGAAGATGTAGTGGAGATAGACATAGCAGGCCTATAACCAATCGAAACAGTATATGATTGCTGCAACTGCTAGAAATATAAACTTCCGTACAAGGCGTGGATTTGAACTATGGGCAAGTTAAAGTACTTGGCAACTTTATTTAACACTTGTTGAGATGAAAATGGATGGTGAAAAAGTTTTCCCTTGTCAAAATTGGGGCTAGACTTTTAACCCCCTTCCTCCCTGCTTCAGGGTTACGGCCCAGAAGGCCAACTTCTCTTTCAGAGAAGGAACTTATTTGTGAAAAAAATTACTAAAACTTGAAATGAGGTTCTTAAACTTTCTAAAAATTTGAACACCATCTGCAGTATTCTATTTATTTTACCAAAGAATAAACAGTACTTTGAAACCCAAGCTACATTGTAGTGTCCGTTGCCATGGTAATGAGCGCTAGTTGCAGTGATAATCTTTTTATTTTTGGTCTGCCATCTTTGCAGCTTCTTTGGAGGAAACGTGGTGTTAGTGATGAGGTCCTGACTCATGATCCACGGGGATAGCGAATGAGGTCAACAAGCATCCCAGCGTCATTATCAACTCAGTTTTAATGTTTTGAATAAGCAATTAGACAGTTGATAATATATTATACTTGGAAATACCCAGGCGCGATCCGATTGACGGAAAAATGAGGCATTCCTCCTGTTTTAGTGATGACATTTGTATACATTTATTTTGTAAAGATACTAGAGGCAACCTGACCCAAGATTCATAGTCAGAATCTTTTGGCCTGGGAACCAGACTATGCTCAATCAAGAAGGGGTCAATCAAGTTCGTGGCTAGAGCTTGAACTGAATTTCTCCTTTGTGAAAAACATGAATTGAATTTTCTACAATTGAGTATTATAATGATCATAGGACTTATAAAAAAATACAAACTTTAATATATATTGTATAACCTTAATTTTGACTACTTTTAACCTATTAATCTTAAATTATATGCTACAACATTTAGTTGTAAAACTAACCTTGCAATTGCTTTTTTATGTACTGATCATGAAAACCTATTTTTTGGTGCTATCTGCAGTCTTTAACACTGGATGTTATTAGTATTTTTACGTGAACAGCAATTCCATGGTAACTCACGTTACATTTTACTGGTGGGGGGGGTGTTGCTTTCCATTAACTCTTTGCTATTCTATAAATTCCAAGTATTTAGGGCAGGGTTTGAAATTACCGGTAGCCCGCTAGCCAAATGCTAGTCAAAACAGCGGCGGGCTAGTCAAACTATGCCTTAAGTAGCCTGGCTGGCGAGTCGATCATTATTGGGATACGGCAAAGATGAATGGACGGGAAGAGATAAATGATTATGATATGATAGGATAATTTATTGTCCACAATAAGCATGCGGAAATTTGCTTTCCACCAGCACTGCAATTTAAAACATAGAGATAGTACATACAGATACTTATACATTTGCAATGTTGTCCATTTGCAAATATATCAAACACTAATTTGAACTTATGACTAACAAAAACTTAATTAACAATATGAGTAGCCAATAGAAGTGAATTAATACCATTATTATTTTTTCCATATTACATGTGTATACTATAACCATAACAATATACATGAAAAAATGTCTAATTCTATGACTGGCAGCAGCTTAAGTTAACAGTTACAAAGGGTATGTAGAAATGTTTATGACCAAGGGTTGTGTTATCTCTTGACAAGTTGGTTGAACATGTGGATGGAGTTTGGTGGGAATGACTGACAGAAGCGTGCAGTGCGTGCGTGGCACACGCAACCTGATGCCAGAACCATTGAATGTGTAGTGCTCATTGAGTGGATGACTTTGATCACCCATGATTTTGTTATTTTAGTCATGACTCTTTGTTCAAGCAAATAACTAATAGGAGGCAGGTCTTGTCCAATGACACGCTGTGCCACCCGTCTTACACAATCTAAGCGGTCCCTGTTTAGCTGCGTCGCATTTCCATAGTAACATGCCAGATTGTACGTCAGCACACTTTGGATTAGGGCCCGATAGAACAAGACCAAAATTGTCTTGTGTACATGACGATTATTCAGCGTTCTCAAAAAGTACAGTCTTTGATTCCCTTTTTTGTGAAGAGCTTCTGTGTTTTTCGCCCAATCAAGTGTGTTAGTAACTGTGCTTCCCAGATATTTGTATTCTCCCACCTATTCAACCTCTTTGTCATGCAGAACGAGCGGTTCATGTCGTTCTGCTTTCCTTCGAAAGTCGAATATCATCAGTTCTTTTGTTTTGGATACATTCAACTGAAGGTGATGATGCAAATCATGATTTTCAGAAAGTAAACCTTTATCAATTTGTGTATAATTTTTTTTAACTGTTTCGGGTTAAATTATTAGATCTGTTTATTAAACATGCTGACAACATTGCCTCATGATACACGTTTTACATGTACGCACATTTTTGTTTATGAGACACGGTATACAAGAAAAACATGCGGGCCACCAGTGAAAATGCCCGCAGGCTAGTTGAGACACTGTTTCAGTAGCTCGGCTGGCTAGTGGAAAAAGAAGTTAAGGTCCAACCCTGATTTAGGGTGATTTTTTTTTCTCACAGAACATCCATTTAACTAGTGAAACGACTCATAAAATGTATTGACTTGGCCAGTTGGGAACTTGTTTTGTGCAACATTTTCTACTCCTGTTTAATATCAGGTAGAAATGAGATTTGGGCTGCTAACTGCAGAAGGGGGTGCTCTTGAGTACAGGCAAGTTGGATTGGTTTGGGGATCAAAAGGTCAAGGTCACAGTCAGGGTCATCATCGGTAGGCTTTTCACAAATAAGGAGCAGTTAAAAACAAACAAACAGTTTTCTTCAGCTGGCTGGCCGGCCAGCCAGTGTTGGAAAATGTCAACATACCAGATATGATTTTACAGAATGCTTTAGACTGTCATTCCATAGTCCAGTAAATAATTTCGTGATTACTTGATCATTTTGTGTTTTGGTGTTTGCAAATATTGTATAATCTTAGTTTAAGGTACCATGAAACAGGTGTAATTTTTGTTACTACTATTATTATAATTATAAATCATAATTTGACTCATTTTTATTGAACTTATCAGATTTAAACATGATTTAATCTTTAGATATACATGTATAGCAATAACCTTACTCTGAACTGTTTTTTTTTCTTTACTGATTATGCAAACATCATATGCAATCACTAAGCTCTGGGTATCATAACACAATGTTTTGCAGAGCAGGATTATATTTTGATATTGTCTTTGAAACAAAAAGGTTTCATACTATGCAGCATTTGCTTGAATAGAAGGTACTCATATTTTTTGTTTATTTTTTGATGGCAGATTTTTTTGGGGTAAACGTGCAACTAGTTAAATATTTTCTTACTGGGCATTGTTTCTTGAACTCTAGTAATCCTGTCAAGGATTTGTTTTGATAGTTAAGGATTAAAGAGATAGAGGCAAAAACAAATAACCTTTCCTTTATCAGGTATGATGACTTCTTTCTCTTATCTCCTCTTTGAAGAAAAACTAATGTAGCAACAATGGTGTGAACTGGCCGGGGAAAACATGAGAATCCCGCCCCCCCCCCCGAAATAGAAATGAATAAAATCTAAGTGACAGAGCCCAGCCATTTTTGTTCATGTGCATTTATATATGCATCCTGCATGATACAGAACTTATTATTTTGTTAATTCCAAAGCCCAACTGAAGGGGGGGGGGGGGGGTTGACAGAAACACACCAACTTTGGAAAAACCCCTTAAGAGTGGAAGACCGTCGTATGCGCTCGGCTCACAGACTCCTTGCGCTTCCCCGCCCGGTATAGCTACGCAGTGGCGAACCCAGGATTTGGTTGGGGGGCTCACATTTTTTTCTTCATATTCTTAGAATTACATTTTTTTAGAAATTTTGCCCATAGTTTTTGGCCGCAGAAGTTTTTTTTGGGGGGCGGACTACGTTGGTTTCGCCACTGACACCTTACCCCTATTATATACTAGTCGAGAATAGGCCACATACAAATCACCAAGATCAAATCGTGGGACTAAACAAATTAATTGACAACCTCTTCGGGAAGGGGGGCTTAAGCCCCCCGAGGCGTCCCCCTCCCCCCTCCCCCCCAGTAGGGGAGAAAAGCGGATACCAGACTTTGCCATTGGTGTGGGGGTAGTACAGGGTAAATATTGACCTTTTTTGGGAGGAGGACATCGAACCAAATCCCCACTCTCCCACCAGACAAAACCCCCAGGGAGGGGTATGGCGCCAACCCCCAAACATCTTTCGTATTGAAGATCTCTCTCTCACCGGCCGGTGAGTCTGATTGCTTATAAATCCAAAAGTCTGACCTCTTAAAAAAAATTAAAAAAATTACATTGATATATATAAATGATGAATATGATCAGGCCAATCGTTAAGGGATTTTCTAGATGGAATAAAACGACGCTGCGCGATTACGTCCAGCGATATAATGTACCGTACAATCAAAATGTTGGTCTTACGCGTAAAGTCCACATCAACGGGATAAAAAACTACGAAGCTCGATTTAAAAACTTGAGGAAAAAGACGCTACATGAGCTCAAACAGATTGTAGACGATTACGATGTAGAATATAACCCGTCGGGTTATAAAGGTCGATTTTTGAAAAAAAGATTTACTCTCAGCGATTCAAAACTCTAGGCAACCCGAGGATTTTCAAGAGGCTGAGTTTAGAGCGACGAGGAGATTTAGAAACAACTTTAGAAACTGGGAACTGCTTCCTAGACTTTTTTTAACGACGATTTAGTCAGATTTTTTGATACGCACAAAGATCAAATTGTAAATAAAATCGAGTCAGAATTGAGAGAGCTAAGAGGTTTAAAAGTAGAGCTCGCGATAAAAATAAAATAATAACAATAATAATAATAAATAATAAAACCAAACCGGATGGTACGATCGAAACGATCGAAGCTACACATTTTACCGATCAGAGAGTCGTTTTAAATCAAAGTCAAATAAAACAGGTTTTAAAAGAAGACATCGACCAGCTATTTAAAAGGGATGAAAGGTATACGAATCAAGGATCTGGTTGGGTTTTAAAAAAGATAATGGCGTTGTATATCAACATCAACAGGTTTAACTCCGTGAGGGGTAGTTCTTCTATTGACCTACCAAAACGGCGATGATTAACGTTAAAAACAAAGACGAGTGTTTGAGATGGTGTTTGAGAGCTGCTCTTGGCTTGTAAAACTATACGGATAAAGTAAAAAATAACATTAAAAACGATCCTAAATATAAAATTCATAAAGAAGAACCTGTTGTATACACTAAAGACGACGGACTCAAATTTAAAGGCGTAGACTTTCCAACACCGATCGACCAGATACCAAAGATAGAAAGACAAAATAATTTAACGATAAACGTATACGGTTATGAGGGGGAAATATATCCATTATACGTGTCTAAAAACTACAAAGCAGAGTCACGACCTATCGATCTGTTTTTATTTTCTGAGGGCGACAAGCATCACTACTGCTGGATAAATAATTTTTCGAGATTGATTCACAACGTTACAAAAGATAAAAGTAAGAAATATTTTTGTCGAAGGTGCCTGAGTCATTATAGGTACGTTTCTTAATTCCCGAACGAAAACCTAAAATGACCCTAAGGCTACGTTCAGCGCTGTAACTGGATCTGATTGGTTATGCCGGAGTATGCCACCATGGGCAGCACTGATCTGGGGACGTAGGACGAGAGCAGCGAACCTAACGCTTGCGGCCTCCCTGTGATTGGCTGTGACTATGCACCGTATAAGACCATAATGATCCAGTTCACTGAGCGACTCGTGATTGACGTGCGTGCCTTTTGGCTGAGACGTGATTGTATGGTTGACCAGACATCGCGTCTACATGGCATACATTGATTTTCCACGTGATGGCTGGAAGCTTAGGCAGCAGCGTATCCAGCTTTTGATGTTGGGGGGTGGGGGGACTGCACATCCGCGCCGAAATGTAGACATGTTTTTTTTTCTCCCAACACTTGCCCTGACACTGACCATTGGTCATTTTTATTGGGGTTAATTTTTTTTTAAAAGGGCACTTGCACATCCGTTGTGAAATGTAGACAGGTTTTTTTTTCTCCGGACACTTGGCCTCCGTCAAATCAAAAAGCGTGGGGGGGGGGGATATGTGTTTTTTTTTTCAGGGCGATACAATGCGAAATTCTGTAAAAGGCATCCAAAACGGCAGATGCCACAAAAAAAGGGAACCACTTTTTTTAAAAGGCACTTCTTTTTTTAAAAAGGGCACTTGTTCAGAAAAATGGGCACTTCTTGAAACTGGTGGTGGTGGTGGAGGAGGAGAAAGGGGCATTTTGGTCAGAAGCGGTGGAAGTGGAGGTGGTGGAGGCGGCGGCAGTGGAAGTACTGGTAAAGTTCGCAGTCGTTCCATCTCGTAGTTTTACCTTGTATTCGTATTGTAACTATTAATTATGCTTTCTTGGCACACTCTGAATTATTAGCATTACAGATTTACAATGGTATTATATAACAGGGGCTCCTAGATCTTAATGACTAGGATTGGAATAAGCTGATTAGTCCAAAAGAAAGAAAATGTGATCAGACAAACAAATCCATCTGCAATATTCTCATTCAAAACTAATAAACCACGCGGGGTGATATTCAGTACCAAAGAGGTGGTCCTCAGAGGATGTTTGATGTTTAGGCCTAAACTAAATTACAACCGTCGTTTTGTTGTTTATCATTGCAACACGCTTTTAAATACGATTCTAAGCTTAATTATATTGAGAAACAGGCCATATCATGTCTTCGTCATGCTAGGTTGAGCTATGTCATGATGTAAACAAACTGTCCTAAATTCCCCCATTTACAACCCTTCCAAATACGAGTATGGCATGCAGATCCAGGGGAGTGCCGATATAACCCCCCCCCGCGAAAAATGCTGGATCCACCCCTGATGGGTATTGTTTTGTGGCCCTTGTTGATGTTAGGTGTTGCACACAAACATGATGGTATGGTTTGTAAAATTTTCAAGTCCACCCATACTCGTATTTTTGTCCGACAGTAGTCGGTGGTGGGCGTTTCGTTGTGATTGACATTAATTATGCATTTTGTGGTATAACTCATCCCTGGATTATTTCAAAAACGTTGTATGGCCTGTGTATCAACATAATGAAGCTAAGTATTCCAAACAGCTGCGTCTTAAAATACAAATTTACTACTTTTGGAATTTGTGTTTTTTCAATTGCCCCCCTCCTACGGTTTTCGGGTGGGGTGACCCTGTGTGCTCTACGTATTACATAATGATCATGCACCTATCAAGCCAAATACCAATGTAAGATATCAAAACTGTCATCGGCAAACATGCGTTTTTAATATTTGTTTCCCTTTGAAAGGTATATTCCCAAAAAATTGTTATTTTTGAATGGTGTATTCTATTTTCATGTTTGTTTTGGTTGATTGACGTTTTACATAATTATAGCACATTATCTGCGTAGAGGGTTCAATACCTGAACGAAATGTAGCTTTTCAAATGCGGTAAACCAACAGGTGCGAACGAAACTATCATTGCTTCAACGTTGTGAGATATTTCTATAGAATTAGGGTGGAGCGGTGGGCCTTCCTTCTATTGTCTGTGTTGTGACACTGTGCCCCGGCCAATGAATTGAAAAGGCCGTGGCGTAAGTTATTCATTCAAGGTGTTAGGCTCTTAATAATGTGCCCGCCTCCTATTCATAACCCGAACGTAAAATGGACTTATAGCTATGCCATGTGACAGGGAACTGGGCAATCACTGAGAAGATAACAAAGGTGCATGGACGTACATGTTACGTCCTTAGGGGCAATTAAGAAACGTACCTAGTAGAACGCAAGTAAAATTAGATAGACACATGACCGTTTCTAACGGTATAGATACACATCCGTCAAAGATTGTATTTCCTACCGCTAAGCGAAAATATGTAAATAGTGGATAGTCGACCAAAACGATGTGCCAATATTAGAATTTAAAAACTACAGGTTTAAACAAAAAGCACCGTTTGTAGTTTACGCCGACTTTGAATCGATATTAGAAAAAAACTCGGACGATAAAAAGGACATCACGCAAAAGACAAACATTCACAAAGCTAGCGGTTACTCGTTGGTAGTAGTTAGATGCGACGGCACCAATGCGTATCAAGAGACTTATAGAGGTAAAGATGCCGCATCAAAGTTTGTAAATAAAATGTTAAAAATACAAAGCGACATAAATTGCATATTTAAAAAACCCCAACCTATGAAATTTAACGAGCGAGCTAAAGAACATCATGATAAAACAAACACGTGTTGGATTTGTGAGAAACCAATTTATCCCAATTACTCGAGCAACTGTCAGTGCCAGAAACCCCCAAAACCAAAAACAGAAAAACAAATAAAAGAACATCAGTACGAAAACAAAAATGGATTTACCGAGTCTAAATGTCTAGAATGCAAAAAGAAAATCAACAAATTTAGAAAGGTGAGAGATCACTGCCACGTCACGGGTAGATATAGAGGTGCCGCGCACGCCTACTGTAATCTACAATTACAAGTTAAACCAGGATTTACCCCAATACCGGTCGTCTTTCACAATCTGCAAAATTACGACGCTCACTTGATCATGCAGAGTATTTCAGAGTACGATGACGAAAAGGAAATACAAGTTATCGCTAGAAATTCGGAAAAGTATATTTCGTTTTAATCGGAAATATGCGATATGCAATATCTGTTTGATAAAATCCACTCGCTAGAAGTTAGATCCGTCAACAAATCGGACACGCTTTGGAACGTCAGCGTCAATCAACCCATCAGGAGTCTCAAGGGTATTTTGTTTTTGTTTAAAGATCCCACGGAGACAAATCCGCAGCGATTTTATAATCCAAAACTAACCAAAACATCGGTGACAGTAGAAGGTAAGCCCAATCAACTCTACAGTCAAGGCATGTTTCAATATCAACACTGGAACGAAATTATCAAGTTCTTTGGAGACAGTGATACCGAAAGCGGGCGTGGAGTATCCAAAGACTTACATTTGACGGGTCTTGACCTCGGAGACTATCTAAAAAACAAGTACGGTCTGTGGCTCGATTTTAGAAGTAACGACGACAATTCCGCTCAGGGATCTGGTAGGAAACTCGGAGACGGAGGAGGCATCAACATTCAATTTAACAGAGAAGCCGAAAGTCAAGGTGACCTCACGTATTTTTAATCATGGATGCTCAATTGAACTTGGAAGACGGGAATTTTAAATCTCTGTTAATTTAAAATGACACAACCGCATTGCGCTTTGATCGTCGGCAAAACAAATTCGGGTAAAACCAAATGGATTTTAGATCTGTTAGAGTCAGACTATAAAAATACATTTGAAGCGATAGTCATCATTTGCCCTACCATATTTAAAAACAAAACGTACATCGAAAGAAAGTGGATTCAAGCAGATCCCGAGGTATACCTCTGCGATCCGGAATTGTACATAATAACGCTAAACGAAGCGATCGATTTTTACAGGAAAATATTTGAAGGTGTTGCTACGCTGTTTATCTTGGACGATTGCTCTTCAGATCAAGAGATTAAATATCGTAAAAAGACGTGCAAGCTAAGCAAGATGGCGTTTAGCGGAAGACACATAAATCACAGCTGTTGGTTACTGACTCAAAAGTACAACAGCGTTTTAAAAGATTATAGAGAAAACACGGCTTGGTTGGCGTTATTTTACTGCAAAGATAAAACATCTTTTGATCAAGCGTTAGACGAAAATGACGTTGTACCCATTGAAGAACGAGATTAAATAAAATACGTTTGAGAGATGTGAAATATAGTAAACTGGTCGTATACACCGAACCTCCAGTTAGTTACGAGCTATTGGAGTAGGTTAATAACCTAGCTGCTTAACTAAAATAACCTAGCTGCTTAACTAAAATAACCTAGCTGATTTTCTAAAATAACCTAGCTGCTTAACCAAAATTACCTAGATGCTTAACTAAAATAACCTAGTTGCTTAACTAAAATAACCTAGCTGCTTAACTAAAATAACCTAGCTGAGTAGCAACCTATTCAACAAACTACACATGATTGTATTACAATTTGTTAATCAACAAACGTCAACAAAATACATTTTACTGTTAGTAAATGATAGCAATATTCGAGTATTTGCAGTTTTTGGCTATTATCATCATATCGCTTAATCTATCGTTTTACACATACGAATACCTTCGCTTCTGTAACAAAGTTGCAAAAGCTACAACAAAATTAAATTCGTTTCTAATTAAATGGAGGACCTAAAACTTACTTTAACGAACGAACAAGATCACAACGCAGAACATAAAGATCGTTTGTGCGGTGTCGTAGCAGCCGGAAACTCTAGAAAGTACTTGGGAAAAGAATACACCGTTAAACATATCGAAGCTCTTGACAGTAAAGAACTCGAAAAGCTGTATCATCTGTACGAAACTAAATTTGGAAATGAAATTGTTCAAACTGTTGGTAAATACACTTTAAGTCTATTTTCGCGAGTGTTATCCGTTGTTACACCCGTACAAGTTTTAGGATATAACGTCACTATAGATTCTGAAGAAGAACTCACCAACGACTTGAGTTCTGATCCTATTATAAGCGCGAGTAGGGCTGGTATGTTGAACGACGTTTGTTACAAGTACGGAACTTTTATATCACCCCTAGTTGCTACGATTATCACAACAAAACATTTGAAATTTAATAAACCTAATATAATAAATGGAAGATCAGAAAGCAGCGACAGCAACACCTGCAGCTCAACCAGCAGAGACAGAGACACCCCAACCGATAAAAACAACAACATCACCGACGGTAACGAGAGTGACCAAGACTAAAAATCCTAAACGAATTCAGCAGGGTAAAGCTTTAGCCGAGCACAATAGACAGATGAAGTTAAAATTAGCAAAAATGAACGTAACATCGGACGAAGCTACGAGCTCACCAGACTACGACTCTTGGGCGATGTGGGGGGCTATAGCGTCTATAATAGGAGTGGGGTTGCTGGTACTAAAAAGTAAGGCAACTGCGCCGGTAGTACAGCCAGTGCCGGTAGTAACGCAACCCACTACACCCAGCGCCCCCAAAACGCTAGACATGGAATAAACAGCAATTTAAAAATTGTTATATCAAAAACGATGAGTAACTTTGACACCGACGGAATAGCTAATACGATTTATCACGGAGCCGTCATATCGGGTCTTTCGATGGGATACGTATGATGATGATGTAGAAGAGACCAATCTGGATTGGGACGATACTTTTGATACTCCTGGTACACCCATCCCAACTACCGACATAGATGAGGTTTTATATCGAGGAAGGAGCATGGTCACATGTGATCGCGTCGATGATTTTTACAAGAATTTTAACAGAGGTGACGGACCATTAGCTCCGCGATACGAAAATTTTGTCAGCAATAAAGACGGGTTATTTTTCCAAGCAACTGATAAAGCCTTAGTAAGGTTAACGGATAAAAGAAACCCCCCAAAATTCTTGAGTTTAAAGAGTATAGAGAGTAATGCAAAGAGGTTCGATCTTCCAGGTAGAGATTTCATTAGAAACGGATTGGGTTTTAAATATTATAAAATTAACCCGCTCGAACAAGTACAAACTGAGAGTATCCTCATGACAGAACTACCCAGCGTCACCGATGAGGTAAACGAGATTGTAAACGATTTTATAGACACCGGCGCTCAAACAGAAGGATTGAATTACAGAGAACTCCAGGGTTTAGATAAAAGTCTTCAGACGTTGAGAGGTAACCTAGAACTTAATTTATCGCGTCTCACAGAACTGGATTGAGAGATTGCAGCCACGAGACAAGAACTCGACGAATCTCACAGCGAAGAGGGTCGACGAGAGTTAAACGTTAAATTGAGCGACTTAAACGTTGAAAGTTCCGCCAGATTAGAAGCCGCAAAAGCCAACGAACGAGGGCTCAAAAGTCAGATCGCTAGAATCAAAGAAACGATTAATAAAATATTAGGCAGCGACACGACTCTGGCGGAAAATATTAGAACTCTGTTTAGAGAACAAGGTGTGACCATAGTGAGTATTTTAGCCGCTTTTAATTTAGCCATCAGTACGATAGTGAGTAGCATCGTCGCTAGCGTGAGAGGTGCGGGTGCCCCAACCGCGCCATCGCCAACACCTACACCAACACCAACACCACCAAAAGGCGGTATCAAAGAGTGGATTTCAAAACAACTCGCTAATTTTGCATCTGGTCTAAAAAAACTCGGAGCGAGCGCGTTGGGTGCTCTGCCGGGTATCATAGGCAGCGTACTAAATTGGATATTTAACGCGCTGAGTAAGTCTGTATCGTGGTTGGCCGAACACGTGTGGGCTTTGTTTTTGGGTGTGGGAGCCTTGGTGTTTGCGTACCTACAAAAACGATGGTAGTAATAGTTGTAATTAAGTTAAAAAAAAAAAAAGAAGCCTTACCAACACAAAGTTGGTAAGGCTTTTTTTGTGTGAGATTAGAGTGTGACTTGTCGCGTTGCCTCGTAAGCCAAAATACCCATACCAACGATAGCCAATATTCCTACCGTCAACGATAATTTTTCGTCTTGGTGAGTTTGTAGTTTCGTGGGCTCCTGGGTTAAAACTGTAGGTGAGGGTGCTGGTGCTGGTGTTGGTGAGGGTGTAGGTGCTGGTGCTGGTGTTGGTGATACAACATCGTTCGTCATAGGCTCTGGGGTTGGGGTCATCGGTGTCATCAAAAGAGTTGTCCGGTTGAAGTTTTGAGTTTAAATCTGGCACCAAACCAGTTTTCATACTCTGGGTAGCGATTTGAAGATTATTGTTATAGCCGTCGTGCGTTCTAATCCTCAAGTTCATATCCGATGGAATTAAATACAACCCTGGTTTCACGACAAAATTTAAAGGCGTTCTGGCATACTGCAAAGAGTATTGAAATTGATTGATACTCGTTTCCATGTCGTCTACTGCATTGATGATGTTAAATTGTCTCTGAGCGTCTAATCCGGTGCCCGGTGTTAATACGCTCGTTTTTGTTGAGCCTGCTCACCGAGTAAAGCGTACACGTAAGATCTGATCGATTCGTTGATCTTTATGATTCCCGCGGGGGTAAACGAACTCGGTTGGGTATAAAATCTAACCAAACCTTTTGTACCGATTCATTTTGTTCGATAAAGGCTAAGGTGTAATCGCTGTAATGCCCCGAACCCTTGGGTGGACCTTCCAAACCAAACCCCATTTTAGTTCCACCCATCATATTTTTACGATACTGACTATACTCGAGATTAAGGTCGGTCGTATCATAATCGTTTCCGGGTACGGGTACGCAAGACGTGTCCCAGTAATAAGCTATACCTAAACCGTTAGAGTTTGTGTCTCTCGTCTGTTTAAAAGACTTGTTTTGATCTATGCCAAACAACAAACAGGTATCGGTAAAAGCTCTGAGATTATAACTGTTGTCTAGAGCTTTAAATGCGTCATCTCCCGGTAAAGGAGCGGCAAAGTCGCACAGGATCTTTCTAACCGTAAAATATAAATGAAAGTTAAAGATGGCCCAAACGTAACGGTTGCTCGCGTTTAAAAGATCGAATCCAACACCGCAGCCCGTAGTAGCGCAGTAGATCGCAAATTTAACTGATTTGGATAAAATGACATGGGGTGTGATTTCCAACGATCTACATCCTCATCAGTTGTGATGCGAGGCAATTTATAGTCTGAGGTTAAGTCGGGGAACAAGGCTAAAAACCCGTTGGTATTATTAACTATAATTTCCAGTTCACTGGGTTTAGTGCTGTTTAAAAACTTTGCTTGGGATGCAACTTGATGCTTTAGCTCGTTTGCCTTGGCTACATTTTGATTTACTTGTCTCGTTAGCTGATCAGCTATCGATTGTATCTGCTTTTTTAATGACTTAAAATCACTCATTATTTTAGTTTCAGTTTTAATATAAAAAGACTTTTAAATAAATGCATTCGTTTCACTTGTTTCAAAATGAGCAGACGTTTAAATTAGAAGACGTTGTAGATAATCTAAACGGTCAAAAATCTGTACGCGTAAAAAGGGTAATGTTTAACCCCGGATATTTTAATATTTCCAGCGCCACGGAGATTGATTGGTATACGCAAATAGACGGACAACCAGCTAAAAGACGTGATGACTCTATCAGACCCAGTGAACTCGACCCAGATGCGGTAATAAGAACGGATAGAGATTTTATCGCGCAATTGGTACCCGAGTACCCCTACGACTTTTTAATTAACGACGAAAATGATTTCAATAGAGTCATAAACGACCTTA
Source organism: Patiria pectinifera (assembly GCA_029964075.1). Taxonomy (NCBI): domain Eukaryota; kingdom Metazoa; phylum Echinodermata; class Asteroidea; order Valvatida; family Asterinidae; genus Patiria; species Patiria pectinifera. The sequence continues at coordinate 4,437,548 of CM057136.1, read as the reverse complement.
TAGAAGCGTACGAAGAAGATAGACTAGTCTGACTAGACTCTGCTTTAGAATCGATCCAGGAAAAACAAATCAAATAAGTGACGCACATGAAGTTGTGTACAATAAAAAACGAGAAGCTTCCCTAAACAGTGTAGAACGCAATAAGCTTATATTTTTATTAAGAAATTTATATGAAAAATACCATCAAGTCTCTGAAGGTAAAAAGATAGCGCTAGAATATATCAAAGGTATAATAAGCAAACCTAGGGTGAGAACAATTAGAGAGGCTGGTGTGACAATTCGGGGAAGTCTTATCGTGTCGGGTGATGATTTAGATTTTATTTCTCCGAGTAATTAGTGCCGTTACCAGCCGAAGTCGCCGGTTCGGTCACCAATACCACCGGGGTGGTACGACGTCGAATGGTTCGATTTCATTTTAAACTCTATATACCCGGGGTAAATTTTCGAATATGTAGAGAATCTAAAAAGGTGACGTTGGTGGTAACCGACGTGAAACTCAAATTGCGTTTAAACAGAGAAGTTTCTCGATTACTCAATTTACCCAAAGGAAGACTGGTACCCAAAGTGGTGTATATGGGGTCTTACAACGTTAATCCGTTTAAATTTTTGTTTATTCGCTGCCCGCAATTAAGTACGAGTGAAAATGTCCTCGATGGTCGACCGTCTGATATCTTAAAAATCGTACCCGTGGGTATGCGCGAACCCGAGCCTGATAGAGTCGAGGATTTCAAAAAACTTAAAAACGGTATAATCGACAAACTGACATTTTCAATCATAGGTGAAAAAGAACAGATCATCAACAACAAGGGTGTGAGTATAATGATAGAGTTGAAGATCTTTTAATTTTAAAATCTTTTTATATTAAAACATGATTATACCCCGATATTTCTGGAGATGTACTCCAATTACATAGTAACGAAGAAACAAAAGTGTACAGACTTAAAAAGATTGAAGAGATTCGATCTTTAATCTTGAAAGAGAGAGACCACTGAGAGTGCACTTATAAAAAAAAACAAAGAGAATGATCGACACTATTAATTATGTAGAGCTAGGATTAGAAGGATTGGGGGCTATAGCGGGGCTGTCAGTATTCCCGCTCTCTCGGGTGTTATATCAGCCCCCGTTGGATTGGTGCTAGAAGGAACGTTTATAGGCGCTTTCGGTGTAGATATTCTGCTTAGAATCGCGTCTAAGCGATTATCCGCCAAGCTGAAAAAGCACGACCAGATTAAAATATTAGCAGACTCAAAACTTAACACGATTGAAGAATACGTGTCTCAAGCCATCAACGACGGAGATATATCGCACGAAGAGTTTATATTGATTACGAGAGAGCTCGCAAAATTTAACGAGCTTAAGCAAAATATTAGAACAAAGACCAGCACAAAGCTTCAAAAAATTAAAAACGGTACAGACTTTGAAAAAGAAGTTAAAAAACGGGTAGACGGTACGAACGGCTGGCAAAGGGAAAAAAATCTCTTATCGAAAAACTTACAAGTTCAAATTCTCGGTAAATAAACATTATTAAAGCGATCCACCGAGTTATACCTCTATTTCACCTCTTAGGGCGTCACCCTCGGCCCCGCCTTTATTGCAGTGGTCATCGTATCTTTGTAGTGCTTTATTAAATTGATTTTGAGTCACTTTAAATAAATCTCTAACTCGTTCTTTGTCTAATCCAACGACGTGATGGTAACACGATGCTATTAACGACCGTTTAACGCATCCGTTTCCTCTCAATGTTTTGTAATTAACGAGCTCGTTATATTTATTGATTGTTTCTTGGACATCTTCTGAGTCTTGCTCTGGACACACAGAAAAAAAATAAGTTTCTCCACAGTTTTTCTTGTATTTCTTTTTAAAATTGACCAATTGATACGATCTTCTTGCGTATTTTCTGCCGAAAAATCAAAGTAACGTGAGACTATTTCACCGCACGTTTCACAAACTAAAAAAACATTCTCGATGATTATATGGTGATCGCATTGATCTGTTTTATCAGATAGCTCAGGGTTTTTACTCTGAAAAGATTCATTTATTATAAATGATTAATTTTTTTAAATAATGTTTTTTATTTATTACGCTTCATGGATCTGTACCTGATGAACAAAGGTATCTGACTTTCTCAGGGAACCATGTCAACAAAAAATGAGTCTGGCCACCAGATATCGTCAAATACATCAGTCAACCTTACACAGAGCATTGACGTCAGGATAAAACAATCAAGTGGCTCCCCGCGGGAGCCATATATAAGATAAAACAATCAAGTGGCTCTTCGCGGGAGCCAGTCTAGCTATCCGTCTCTATGAAACGTTTATCCATGGTTGCTGGTTAATATTCACAAAAGGAAAAGGGTAAGGGTTTTGATATGGTACCTGGACAGAGAGAGATCTTCAAGACGAGAGATGTTTGGGGGTTGGCGCCATACCCCTCCCTGGGAGTTTTGTCTGGTGGGAGAGTGGGGATTTGGTCCTATTTCCTCCTCCCTTGCGGGTCAAAAAAGGTCAATATTTACCCTGTACTACCCCCACGTCCAATGGCAAAGTCTGGTATCCGCCCTTCTCCCCTACTCCCCCCCCCCTTGGGTGCGCCACTGTAGCTTCGTGCATTAATTGAAAACGTGATTGCCCCGCCCCTCTTTCTAACTCGGGCAGTCTTTAAAGTTCGCCCACCAGAAATTAGAAGAGGGCGCCCTTCAGAAACACTGCACACGCGCTGGTAGCTGGTGGTAGCAGACCACTGATCTCTATATAAAGACTGGATAGCAACCTCGTCCCCAGTGCTTACTTTATTTCCAACCGCGTTTCCAATAGTAAACCCTGGATAGGAAACTTTCTTCCTGTATCCTGATTGGATACCGCAATTGGCTAGTAATGGATTTTTATCGTGTACTTGGTGCTATATATTCACAACGTGCAGTACGTGTTTTCGCGATCATTCGTCCACGCCTTCTCGAAAATACTAATTTCCTTTCCAATTTGCTCATATTAATATGAAATATGATACTGCATGTTGTCTTGATAAGATCGTTACAGTTTGATTTCAAAAATCGTGTTTTCGTAACTCACGCCGTGCTCGCGCTGCTACAAATTGACTCTGTTTTTACCCCAGACACCGCATACAAAAACAAACGCTAATGTTAACGCATATCCAGGCACCAGACTGTTCCTCATTTGCATACGTCTGCAAAAATCTTGCACATGCAAATGATCCAATACCAGGGTGAGAGAGCAGGTAGTGGTGGGCGCGTACTGCTCGACACCCTGGGGACGAGGTTGACTGGATAGCGGATATGCATACAACATTCACACAGAAGACTTTGCATATTGACCAATTCGCCCCCGGTCTCACGAAGATGGCCGCTTATAATACGAACGTTCTACGCGTAAATACGCGCGCGTTGTATCAACAGTTGACGCGCATTTTGGTCACGTACACATATTATGATGTTTTAAAAAGGGACACATTTCCGTAGTGATTATCATTGCCAAACGCCGAAAAAGTGATATAACCTTGGTCAGTGGTGGTGGTCAAAATATAAGTCAAGTGAACCGCGACGTTACAAAAGAAATCATGCTGTCTATAAAAACGGCAACTTGTCCTTTGTAGATCACCAGCCGGTCTCACCAATATGGAGTCAAATTCGTACATTGTGCGGCTCTTTATTAGCTATCCAGTCTTTATATAGAGATCAGTGTAGCAGACCAGTAAATAAACTTCCACAGACCCCAATGGTAAATGCTCCCACTTCAAAAATTCGGGAAAAATACTCACAACTCTCCAAGGTGTTCGAGACACACATCAAATTAAAGCTTATTTCATCATCTTTCAAATTCTGTTCAATTTACGGGGGGTCAACAGATGACTTTTAGGAGAAATTTCCATCTGAAGACGATCACCCCTGAAAATAGTCCTGAAGCCCATCGCCATTTTGAAAAACGATGCCTACACTTCATTGCAAAGTAGAGCGCTTTTAGGGTCCAAATTACATCAAAATTACACAGAACTGCAAGCTCCAAGTCCTGTGCACGGTTTCCATCCATATCTATACTACAATTCAAGGAATCTCTGTCTGTCTGTCTGTCTGTCCGTCGATTATCTCCAGAACCGGGCACCGTATGAAGTTGAAAATCGGCGGGTGTTTTGCTCGGGGCTAAGAAATGTGAAGTGCAAAGTTTGAAGTGGTTTGGATGAGCGCTTCTCGAAAAAGCTGCAAAAAGCAGTGTTTTCGGAGGCAAACGTGGCAGCTTAGAACATAACACCACGCACTGCCGTTCTTTTCAATTGTTTACGTCATGTTTAAGCTAAAGCGCGCGTGCTCAATATGACGCAAACAATGCAAAAAGGACGGGCACGCGCACGTGCATTGTAGGGCGATACATTGTCCAGTATGGGTGAATAGCACTGCATGCCATGTTTTGGTATGTACACGGGCACATTATTTTTGCAGTCGACTGAGCAACCATTGTAGGTGGTCCAACTTCAAACTTGGCACAAACTTCGACGTTTCGTAAGTGTGCATTCAACCTGTGAAAATAACACCATTGAATCGCGTGCATTGTTTGCACGAGCAGTTCTCCAAAACTCTGCAAGTATGCAACTTATACCAGCGGCAAAGCAATTTGCGTTTCCCGAACATGCACATTTTAGACGGGCACTGCACTAGTCTTACTATAATTCCAGGAATCTCTGTCTGTCTGTCTGTCCGTCGATTATCTCCAGAACCGGGCACCGTATGAAGTTCAGAATCGGCGGGTGTATTTCTCGGGGCCACAGAATGTGCAGTGCCAAGTTTGAAGTGGTATGGACGAGCGGTTCTCGAAAAAGCTGCAAAAAAGCAGTATTTTCGGAGGCAAACGTGGCAGCTTAGAACATAACACCACGCACTGCCGTTCTTTTCAATTGTTTACGTGATGTTTAAGCTAAAGCGCGCGTGCTCAATATGACGCAAACAATGCAAAAAGGACGGGAACGCGCACGTGCATTGTAGGGCGATACATTGTCCAGTATGGGTGAAAAGCACTGCATACCATGTTTTTGTATGTACACGGGCACATTATTTTTGCAGTCGACTGAGCTACCATTGTAGGTGGTCGAACTTCAAACTTGGCACAAACTTTGATGTAAGTGTGCGTTCAACCTGTGAAAACAACACCATTGAATTGCGTGCGTTGTTTTCCCGAGCAGTTCTCTAAAACTCTGCAAGTATGCAACCTATACCAGCGGCAAAGCAATTTGCGTTTCCTGAACATGCACATTTTAGACGGGCACTGCACTAGTTTTTAATAAACCCTCAAGTTCATGGCCCACAGATGATGAAATAAGCTTTAATTTGATGTGTGTCTCGAACACCTTGGAGAGTTGTGAGTATTTTTCCCGAATTTTTGAAGTGGGAGCATTTACCATTGGGGTCAATGGAAGTTTATTTACTGGTCTGCTACCATCGGATCTCGCAACCTCGTCCCCAGTGCTTACTTTATTTCCAACCGCGTTTCCAATAGTAAACCCTGGATAGGAAACTTTCTTCCTGTATCCTGATTGGATACCGCAATTGGCTAGTAATGGATTTTTATCGTGTACTTGGTGCTATATATTCACAACGTGCAGTACGTGTTTTCGCGATCATTCGTCCACGCCTTCTCGAAAATACTAATTTCCTTTCCAATTTGCTCATATTAATATGAAATATGATACCGCATGTTGTCTTGATAAGATCGTAACAGTTTGATTTCAAAAATCGTGTTTTCGTAACTCACGCCGTGCTCGCGCTGCTACGAATTGACTCTGTTTTTACCCCAGACACCGCGTACAAAAACAAACGCTAATGTTAACGCATATCCAGGCACCAGACTGTTCCTCATTTGCATACGTCTGCAAAAATCTTGCACATGCAAATGTCCAATACCAGGGTGAGAGAGCAGGTAGTGGTGGGCGCGTACTGCTCGACACCCTGGGGACGAGGTTGCGGATCTCGAGATTCGGCGCGGCGCACACACGGTCGCAATATGGCGCACGCGGGTGAAATCTTTCACATCGTTGGTGGCGCTGGTCGGCGCGTGAATAATGGGGAGAAAATCGTAAGCGGCCGAGAAAAATAACTTCGCGGGCGCCCACAATGCCCTAGGGGCTCGGTTTTAACGATTTCTTCAGCCAAGTACAAATAACTTGGCAAAGTGAACGCCGATCAGAGATATTAGCACATATATGACCAGAAAATTAGTGTTTTTGCAGCGATTTATACCGAATCCTGTAACTGTATAAAGATTACTAATTTCGTCACGCCGAAACTTGTAATTTGTAAGTTTTTTTTACGATTTCTTGAGCCAAGTACAAATAACTTGCCAAAGTGAACGTCAATCAGATTTATTAGCACAAATATGACCAGAAAATTAGTGTTTTTGCAGCGATTTGTACCGAATTCTGTTTTAGAAGGAAGATTACTAATTTCGTCACGCCGAAACTTGTAATTTGTAAGTTTTTTTTTACGATTTCTTGAGCCAAGTACAAATAACTTGCCAAAGTGAACGTCAATCAGATTTATTAGCACAAATATGACCAGAAAATTAGTGTTTTTGCAGCGATTTTTACCGAATCCGGTAACTGTATAAAGATTACTAATTTCGTCACGCCGAAACTTGTAATTTGTAACTTTTTTAAAGATTTCTTCAGCCAAGTACAAATAACTTGCCAAAGTGAATGCCAATTGGATTGACAAGCACCCATTTTTTTCCGAATCCTGTGCATGTATGAAGATTACTAATTTCGTCACGTCGAAACTTGTAATTTATATATTTATTTAAGAATTCTTAATCTAAGAATTGCTTGAATATCAAATTGGATGTATGAGCACATTTCTGATGGGAAAAAATTACAGATAAATACATGCAATGACTCCTGAACATAATGTCTTTGATGAATAAATTGCTTATCACAGTGATGGCAAGTTCAACCCAAATGGTGCTCACACCACGAGAGTCAAGTATTAGTAGAGCCATGTTGTGTGTTTTTTTCTTGTGGTTTAAAATTTGAATGCACTTATGTTAGTAACTTAGTACCATTGCTGAATTGCTCGGTATTTGGAGTTAAATATGCACGTCTTGCCAAGCTGATTCCGAGTTTCGTCCCGAAAAAAAGTTGGCAATACAAAAACTAATAACTATATGGAAATAATTATAATTATGTATACCCGTGGACAGTACGTTTTTAAGCATACAAGAACACATTGTCCCTGTTTTGCCGCAGGTCATAACCGTTTCAAATGCCAACATTATGGGGGAAAAATAATGAAATGATACAATTAAGAATCAATTGTTGTTGTTTGCATGTTACACTGTCTTTATCATTTGCATATTTTAGTGTTTCGTTTATGTATTAACAACTATGAACTTATTGAACTCACATGTACTTATTATTTGTTTAATCTTGTTTGTATAATTAAGTTGTTTGTTTTTTGGTCGTATTTTTTTTCATTCGAGTGTTTATGCTCTTGTGTTTTCCCTTCATGTTATGTGTAATCTTATAATGTCGTTTGATTCGAATAATAATAAAAATAGTAATAATAATAATAATGACCTTACGGTGACCCTGATCCGCACCCGAAACAATTCCATAACTAACCATATGCCAAAACACAACCTAAGATGTACTCTAGTCATGATCATAGCGCGCGCTCAAGGCCAATAACATGACAAGAAACAGATGGCACTAATTCCCCTGCCACGCATTCCAGGCTCCGCGCGCCATGCCACGCCTGTCGCGCGCCACTATCATGGTTATACCGCCCCCACTTTGCCGTTAAAAGCAACCGTTTGATACGTATCATGGCGTCGTAACACCGAATCTCAAGATCCGGTAACGAACCTTGGAATTCCAAGTTTCGGTGCTCGGATTTCGAAACCCGGCGGATAACAAGATTCGGTGCAACACGAGCACGCGCCGCGCCCCTGGAGTCGAGGCCGGGGCAGACACCAAACCGCACAATGAAGCAATTTACAACCGGTCCTACTAAAGCGCGTCAACAAGCGTCAACAAGCGTCAACAAGCCTCAACGGTCGTCAACGAGCGTCAACAAATTTTGTATAGGCTTTTGAACATTAAAAACAGCTTTATATGGTAGGAAAAGCGATAAAGAACAGCTTCTGCATATCAATTAAAGTTAAAATTATTTTAAAACTTGGTTTTTTGAACGCGAAATGTTCGGCGAATTTGTCGATAAAAGTTGGCCGCCATCTTGTTTATGTGTAGCTAGCCGTACTACGCATGCGTGAATTGTACAGAGCCATACTACGCATGCGCGAAGTCTACAGCGCCATCCAAACAAGATGGCGGCCAACTTTATGGACAATTCGTCGTACATTTCGCGTTCAAAAAACCAAGTTTTAAAATAATATTAACTTTAATTGATATGCAGAAGATGTTCTTTATTGCTTTTTCTACCATATAAAGCTGTTTTTAATGTTCAAAAGCCTATACAAAGTTTGTTGACGCTCGTTGACGACGGTTGAGGATTGTTGACGCTTGTTGACGCTTGTTGATGCGCTTTAGTAGGACCATTTACATACAATAACACGGCCAGCTGATCGGGGTGGTTGACTGTTGCTCAATATCCTTGGAAAGAATTGCAACACTCGCGCTGAGAGTGAGAGTTAGCACCATTAATCGGAACCAAAGGTGGGTAGATTATGCTCTAAGAGACAGGCATGCAACTTTTCTTCTGGTCTGCTGATTTCCTCGTTTTTTACTTCTCATGAATGCCATTTACAAATTGAAAAACACTGTTGTAACTTGTACAAAGTCTTGTGTGGTTTGGAATTTCCTCGTTTTTTTTTTAAATTCCCAGTCATGCCAGTCATGCCAGTTGGATGCCTGCTGTAAGAGAATTTAAAAGCAAATTGGCATATATACCTACTCCTAGAACTGTGATGAGGCTCCACGAGCTCGTGGAGCCTCATAGTTCTAGGAGTAATATATACCCTGACATGCCTGATGGAAAGATTTCCATATACGAAGTTCACTCAACACTCTGTGTACAAACCCTATGACTTTATGAGAGTGGACTGAAAAATTCTAAGTGTTTTCTAAGAAAATGCTTGTATTTTCTCACTGCTCAAATTGACTTTGATGACATGAAATTGCTATCTGGGGGCTTGTTAGTCAATACAGAGGAAAATTAGTGAACTTCGCATATGGTAATCTTGCCATGCCGGATACCTCGTATTGCCAATAATACCCGTATTTATGATGCATATCCTCGCGTGACCGGTTTTCGGCGATATAAAAGGCCTTTTCCTCAAACTGACCAACATTCTGAACGAAAGTATCAAACCAAAAGAGGTCTCGGTCACTTTATTCATATCACAGACGTATAGAATAAACTTGGAGAATGTTGATCACTCCCGTCACTTTTGCGAAATTACCTGGTTTGTTGCTGTCCGTGGCGCACCGCACAGTAAGCATCGTAACCTATTTTCGACAGTCGCGTTGAGTAAGGTGTCCCAGTGAAACCATACGCAAAATAAATGTCTGAAATTACTGGAATGTTGTGTGGCACTGTAAAATTCTTCCGTCTATGTTTTTATTGGTTCATCTTTTGTTTTCCCTTCCTCAAAAATGCTCATAAGCTAAAGACTTTTTGGTTTGCATTTTCAACATTGTTGTTATGATCCAATAATACGTACCCCCTGGCCTGGGCACCATCTGCTCCACTTTGGAGATGGGGAATTTGGAGTGACTTTTGCTTCTCCTTGGGTCTTCATGGTTCCTGCTATATTCTCCTTCCCACCCCCCCCCCTCCTTTTTCAAATCATCAAAACTATCCTCATAATAAATAAGAAAATTAATTTCATCATCGTAATGAATAATTCAGTTTTGGCAAAATGGGAACAATCCTCTTGAATGTGAAAAGAAGTTCATTAACTGAAAGATATTTTTTTACAAACTTTGCCACTTTAAAACTTTTCTGAATTTTGGATCTTCAAGTATAACCAAGCACATACTGGGAAAGAACTTAAAATTATTCTTCTGTTGTTGACTGAAAGCATGGCAAACCATGGCATGGGCAAAAAAATGTGTCTTTCAGTCGTAGTCGTGTGACATTACAACAGTACTTGAGGTGAACCCAATGTGAACAGCTTTGGAACATGCACTGAGCCCATGAGGTGAAATAGAGTGAATCCTTAAGTTCCACAGGGCGGTATCGGTGACACACACAGCATTTCTCATCCTCGTTAATTTCCTCATCAGAAGATACGTCAAGGCGGGATGTGATTGTTCGGCTTGGTCCAGGCTCACAGGCTTGTGATGCAGCCATGGCAGCAGATTCTGTTTTCTTTGCCCTTTTGGTAGATTTCTTCTTTCTGGTTGATGTCTTCTTCTGTGATGTAGCCATGGCAGCAGACTCTGTTTTCTGTGCCCTTTTGGTGGATTTCTTCTTTCTGGTTGATGTCTTCTTCTGTGACGTTTCAACAAACTCCTTGCTGCTTCTTCAGTTATGGCCTTTCCCGATGTCACCGAAGAGACACATCTCCTCTTTCTTGGTACTTTCTCTCGCTGGCCTATGATCTCTTCTTTTTTTTTGAGATCACAGGAGTCTGAGTGAGGGAGGCTGCCACTGCCGTCACCTTGTGGACCAACTGGTTGGGGTTCAGACAAATCTGTCAGCTCACTTGCTGTCTTATTTAGTGCTTTGGCTGGTTCGAAAATGCTGACATCGATTATTTCATAGTTGCAAGGATAGATGCCAGTTTTCTTGAACAAGCTTCGTAAGTTGTCAGGGGATAGGGCCTTGGAGTATGCTCTGCATGCAAGTTCACAGATGGAGTATCTGTCAATGCCTGTTGTAGAGTGGGCACGCATGTGTTGGTGGCAAATTGAATTGTAGATTTTCTCAAATGGCCCGAAGCATCCAACATCCATTGGCTGCAGGACGTGGCTCATGTGCGCTGGTAAGACAAACAACAAGATATTGTGTTCTCTTGCCCAGTCAATCAATGGCAGGGAGATGTGGGAAGAATGTCCATCATAAAGGACAAGGATGGGCTCATCCTCTCTGCTGTCTGTGACATACTTTAAAAAATGCGATGAGAGGTAGTCCATGAAAACTTCAGAGTTGGACCAGCCACTGTCACTAACAGTTCCGCTCGCACCCGGAGTGCAGCCTTGAAGAAGCTCTTGTCTCATCCTCTGTCCTGGAAATACAAAATATGGTGGAAGTTGCTGTCCAATGGCATGCCCGCAACCAAGGATTGTCACAGTAGAACCCTTGCCTGTAGTGACAGCAACTGTGCTCTTGGACGCACTGACGATATGAGGTGGAGAATGATTTTGCCTCAGTCCCTTTTCATCAATATTGTAGATTCTCTCAGGGGCATCTTTTAGCTTGTACGTGGTCATTATCCTGTCCAGCTCAGTGAAATATGCCTTGACAACTTCCTCAGATGTAGCTTTTGCCCTGTATACATGTATGTCCAAACTTCGTGGTTTTTTCACATGAAGCTCCGGCCATCTTCCCACGAAAATTCTGAACCATCTGAGGGTTAATGGATGTCCTGCTTGCCGTTTGTGGAGACTGACAGCATACAAGGTAGCTATGTCGACAACTTCAGCCCTCCTGTACCCATAACCCATTACGGCCATCTTCTTGAGATGTTCCACAAATTTTGCCTCTTCTTCAAGGGTAAACAAGGGAGCTGGTCCTGACTTGGTAGTTTCCGGGTCAACTCGGCCTTTGACTCGATCCTTCAGTGTTGTCACGGGAACGCCACATTTTTTTTGCAGCAGCCTCAATGGACCTATTCTCTTCAATAACCAAATGGAATGCTTTGGTTAAGGCTGACGGAGAGTAGTTCCTGTAGGTGATTGGCCTGGGTCGTTTCACCGGACTCATGCACATATTCTGTAAAAAAAAAGGGAAACAATAATACATAATAAATTTACAAAAGAATAAATAATACATAGGGGCCGAGTTGCATTTAGTCGTCTATATGTTATAATAATAATAATAATACAATATAGTTTTATTTCAACAGGGTAGCCTTTTCAGTTACTCAAACTGCTATTCTTAAGGGCCCTGATTACATTAAAATGTGTTATTGAATGAAACCAATTAAAACATTAAAAAAACCCAAAATTCTTAAATAATAAAATAACAATATTAGGCCAAAAAAAAAATAAGTCGGTCTCTGGTCAGCGCGCGCGTCAATTTTAATCATAGTCAATTTTTTTTTCCAAAATGTTCTGCGGTAGCTCCAACAGCGCCCTCTATTTCTGCACCTCAATTTTTTTTACCAAAGACGTAGAGCACCAAGGAATGGGAAATTGCACCAAGGCAAATGATCGAAAGCATCAAGGCAAATTATGGAGGACACCAATGTACATGAGGACACTAAAAAAGCAAAATAGTAACCCACCTTGTCTGTACAATCCAATTAAGCTTGAAGAAAAAAAAAAAGCAAAAAAAAAAAGCCGCGTGGCCACATCAATTCCAGAACTTTGGTCTGACCAAATCAGTACCAAATCTATTACTTAGCACAAAGAAAAGAAAATTGTTTTCATTTAACAAAAATATAAAATAATAATAATAAACAAACAAATTAACAAACAAACACCCAAACAAACACAATGTAGTTAAGAGATGAAAGCAAGAAAAAAAATATGAATATTTAAATATAGCAACCACAAAATACCTTAAAATATATAAATTAAGAAACAACCCATTTCTAAACGACCGGATGAATATTAAGATATAGATTTGAATTTGTTCTTTGCTATTTTTTACCAAGGCTGTTCTTAGTTTCACAGTGTGCATTGCAATACACCGACAGACCAACAGGCTAGAATGAAGGTGCTAGCTGTACTTGCAGTCATCGGCACATTTTGTGCCATACCCGGTAAGAATATTGGAGCATTTGTCTGCTCAATACTGATCCCCCAAAAGCCAGAATTTGTTTTTGCTCACAGTCGATGTTGCACAATATTTGTCATGATTTGGAATGCTCAATTTTCATTTATTATATTTGTAGCACCTCAATGACCTCATCAGAATATGGCATTTTCTCTATCACTCACTTTGCTGGTCTTGTGGAGAAATGATTTAAAACAGTTTTTAACACATTCAAAACCTCCTCATGGTTTTTAAAAACTCAGGTTGTCATTGCCAAACCCATAATATATGTCTGCAGTTTTAAACAATCATTTATACATATATATAAATCTGTTTATAGCCTTCAGCATTATTGTTGTAAGGTAGGAGGTTTGTTTCGTTTTCTGTCTTTATATTTGATTTTAATATCCACACTGGGGCTGATACTCCAATTCATAAGAATAAGCCATTTGCGAATTAAATTTGAATAAATTCTGGAAAGCTGGTCTAATGCTTTGCCTGTTCCAACTTTGCATTCTACAGACCAAAGAGACTGTTATTTGGGACAAGCCTTATGCTAGCAACCCCAGCACTGTCCTGCCTTTGTGCCATTCTCAGTGTTTGATTGTGAACAATGTATTGGTGCTGAGCGTCTTCTACGTAACTATGCAAGAACTTGCCCAGAATCATGCGATTAGCCCCCTCCCCCCCCCAAACAAAAATAGTAGTTATGCTTCCGATTACCCTTCCTACCCTATTTTGACAGCCACTACCCTAATTTTTTTTTTGAAAAATGAGGGGAAAAAACTGAAAACCATTAATTACTACCTTTTACCCTTGACTACATGCAGAAACCTCCATTAATGATCATTCACAAAAAAAGCCACCCCACCCAAAAAAAATTCCCTACATACCTACCCAATTTTCAAAGCCATGTAATCAGAAGCAGAACTCCTTTTTTTTGCCTTAATGTCTTAGTGTATCTTTGGTCTGGAGAATTCAGAGTTAAAATGTGCCAAGCATTCTGAGCAAGTCAGTGTACCAGATGTTTTTCAAATTTTAATCCCAAAGGGTATAGGCCACTCGCAAATGGCTTATTAGGGAGCTACATGTACTCCAATCCTCAAAAACCCTCCAGTGTACAGGAAACTAGTTGTAGATTATTTGTAACTGCCGTGGGCATGGGCTAGCCTCCCTAAATCCTGCAAAATCCTCCAAACCACCTTGTTTTTGGTTTCGAAATCTCAGATTTTTATTGCCGAACCCATATCAGTCTGCTTAAGCACACGTGGCATTTCTCTCCACAAATCTATGGACATTTGGTTATCAGTGTTAATATAATCTCTGACTCTTGATACAAATATGTGGACTTCAGTCTTTGCACTCACAGACACTGAGATAAAACACTCAATCTTAATCTAAAACTTAAAAAAGGCCAGGGTTATGGGGAGTATTATCTGGGTTTAAGGTTGAGCTTGTTTAATATTCTGATTATGAATGATAGGCCTACTGAATGAATTCAGAGGTTGGTTCCACAACACATGTGTGTATCACAGCGACAAAGAGGATTTAACAAAATACACACACATTTGATTCTACATTACACCCCTATGATGCAAATTGTCATGCTTGTTTCAAGTTTTATGCATGGCACCTGTAGTTACAATGTAACTTTCTTAAAGTAAAAGAACAGCATTCTGTTTGGCCAGCTAATATTAATATAATATTGGATGGCATTGAGGGGGACACAAAAATAAACTGTATGAGTTATAACAATATTGCACAAGTCAAAGACGCATGCTATTTAATATTGTTGTCGCGAGTACAGTGTATTCTTGTATCCCCCCCAAAAAAGCCACCCAATATTATTATTATTATTTATATCAGGCTGACTTGATCCACAAAAAAAAAAAATCAGGACACTGTCTTTGTTTCTCAAAATTCGTCCAATATGCTCATGAGAAATCCAATTTTTGGGTAAATAATTTCTGTAAATGTTGCATTATTTTTTACATACACATGTTAGCCTTATTGATCATTTCTACCCAACCGTTAGGTGCTTGTTTAAGCTATGAATTAGGCAAGGTGTACAGCTACAACTATGTGACTGAAGTACACATCAACGAAGCTGTGCCCACAGGCAGTGATGTTGGCTTCAAACTGTCATCAGCTGTTGATCTTTCCATTGTCTGGCAGAGTGGGTCTGAGCAAGTGGCCAAATTAAGCGTGAGTCAAGACATGCTCCTTATTCGCTTCATGCACTTTAAATTTGCACCCAGGGTTCTGGTTAGAGCTAACTGATGCAATTTAATGGTGTTTAATTTTGGGTAATGTTAATTTCAGAGTGGGTTGCTTTCAATTACATTACCACTTACGTCTGTGAAGGGCAAAAAGCCAGACAAAGTAGGGGGGGGGATAAATTCCCCAAAGAAAAATTGGGTGAACCTAGGTAATAAAAGGTGCTAAAACTTTGATAAATATTGTTGATGTACCCTAACATGGCACGGCCCCCAATGTGGCGCGCTTTGATTTTTCGCCACTTTCCTTGTTAAAGCAAAATTATTACCTCAAATTTCACAGAAAGTGAGACTTCATCAAGCTCTAAACAGTCCAGTTCATAAATCTTGCGTTTACGTACCTGCTACAAAGTTCAATGGATATTCGATTTTGGCATGATTTTCTGATATATTTTGAAAGTGCACAATGAACCCTTTTAAAATGCGCCCAAAAATAAGAAAACAATTTACTGACAAACTTGTAGTTATGTATGTGAATTGAAAACGTAATGACTTATCAGAATTTATCAACTTCAAAGAATTTCTTAAATTTTAAAGTGGGATTTTCTGAGATTTGTTCAAGTGCATCACGTTAGGGAACACTTGGCCAAATTTGTGCCCGATTTTCACACCGTTTTTGCATTTCGGGCTTAATTTGATGACACTAAAATTGTTCACAAAGGTTTAACAGCAAGCATTATTAAGGTTATAGTACCAGTATTTAACTGAATGAATTTAAAGTTTTTCCTACAAAGAGGTTTGGCAACACTGCGTGAGGAAAGTCGGGGAAATGTCAAAGTGCGCCATGTTAGGGGACACCACTATGTTGATGTCTGAGATTATAGTAGTTGTACTTTATGTTTCAGTGTGATTACTTCGTTTGATCACCTCTTGTTTTTCTTTTTGCACAGCTGAGAGACGTAAGCCTTGCCCATATTGCTGACAGGGATGATACAGAAAACACCTTCAAATCCCCACCCACAACACTGATGGTTGCGTCCTCCCAGCCTGTGTACTTTGTCTGGAACGCAGGGAAGGTCACACAGATTTATGTCAGCGACAGCGAATCAGAGGGCTCGGCTGATGTCAAGAAAGGCCTGATTGGCTTGTTTCAAATGCAGGATGTTGAAGGGGAAGTGACAGAGGTAGGCCCTACTAATTTATTTCCTCATAGTCCCTCAAAAATCTCCTGGATAAATGAATGATTATATTAATAATTGGTAAGGCACATATATCCATCAGTGGCTCAATTTATACAAAAGCCTGAAATTTGGATGAAAGGTCTGAAAGATTCATATCTTCGTTTACTGATAATGCCATTCTCTCAGATTCAAAAAGTCTGAACTTGGACAAAAGTCTGAACAATCTCGTTGGGAGGTGCATGGACCCCTACTGGAAGCCTGTGCTCTCCTTGTAACCCCCCAAAGAAAAACCATTGGTGTTCCCTCTCATTACCTGCTCTTTAGCATCCAAAGCTTTTAAGAAGCCGTCTTAATTGTCTCCCTTTAGAGTTGACAGCTTGATGCTACCATTTTGGCATTGAGTACGGTTGATTTTTAATTCATTTTTGTGTCTGATTTTATTACCTGAGGTGGATGCATCTGGAGAGTGTGCAGTCTCGTACACCAAAGTTGACACCAAAATATTGAAGCTCAAAGATCTTGGCTCCTGTCAAACTGTCCAATCAGGCGGCTTCTCACATCCTAAAAGTGGCTTCGGTATTGATGTCCAATCAGAAGCCTCAATAACCTGTAACCTCTCTACGGATAAGAATATCATCCAATCAGCTGTGAGCTTTGAAAAGTGGAAGACATTTGTGAATATCCGAACTGAGCTGTCCACATCAGTGACTGCAAGGTATTGTTCAAGTAATGTGTGTTACAAATGTTGATAACATTCTCAAATTCATGTTACAAAAAGTGTACTCGCCTGCAAAACCATATTTCCACTGGACATTTTTTTCAGTTTAATTTTGGCATGTTTTGCATTTTAACACAATTGTCATTTGTTTCCAGTCAGAGCCTTGCTCTGCAAAACAGTGATAGTGTTGCAGAGACTCTCCAAGGTACAACAGCAGAGGGCGCCATCACAGGCTTAGGGAAGTTCCGGAGGGCATCGTGGGCCAGCGATGAAATGGGACAACAGTGTGGAGACGGTTGTAGACCGGTAAGTAAAAGTATCAACATGAGTGCTTTCAGCCTGTGACTTTTCCTGCAAGATCTGCAGTGAGGCTTACCAGCAGACCCAGTTTCATGACATTTTGCACATGCCATGAAGCTATTAAAGTTAGAGTGGACCATTTGCATGTTTCCAAAAAGTAACTGACCACATTATGGTTTAAAGGTGTACTTGGTTAAAAGATAGTAATGACACTAAACTTCCTGTGAAATTATTCCTTTGAGCATTCTGTCGTTCTGAAGAAGACGGTAAAAAAAAGGTTATTTCCAAAGATGTGTCAAGTGACACTTTTTTGGAAATTTCCATTTGGAGTTGGTTTGTAACTTGGTGAATCTGTGAATGGGTGCAAGTGTTGACAAAATGCAGACGCGTGTGCGGCTGCTATTATTTGTTGGTTCAGTGTGTGACATCAGTTCACAAAATGATAAATGGTCCATTCTACCTTTCAACTAAAAAAATATTTGATTAGGCCAAAATGCTGATTTTGGGTATGCCCTGTCGCAGCAATGAGAGGGCGCAATTCAAAAAATGACATTGAAACAGTGAACTGAAATTGAGATCCAGAATATTGTGCATTCTCGAAATATACAGCATTCACAGAATAACATGAATAAGCTTTATGTGGCCTCTTAGGCATCCATCTTTAGATTTAGAGTGCTTTTGTTGCTTCAGACATTTGAAAAAATCAGGTTAAAAAAAAAATGGTCCATTTTTGGGCAAGCTCCATACCAGAAACCGGAGACTTTTTGATTAGCAACAGTCTTTTACCTGCTAGCAAATCAGCTGATCTTCACCCAACTTTTGCTTGGCACGTGAATATGCTAAACATTATTTCCGCTTAGCAGCCATGATAGCTCAAACTTGGCAATGTCACTTGGGACTTGGGACACATAAGTTGAAAAATGCTACACTGTACTACCCTCTCCCCCACTCCCACACCCCCCCAAAAAAAATCCCTATGTTTTTCATTCAAAACAAGTGTTGTTTGGTCCAATACACAGCCAAGATATGACACTGTATCTTCTATTCTGGCATAATGTCCCATTTGAGCATTATTACTTTAAAATGACTGTAACTAACTTGAGACTCATACTTGCCTCTAAAGCAATTCAAAACTTGGAGATCTACTCAAGTGCTCAAGAGACGAAGTACAGTAGGACGCCATTATAACCAACACAATGGGGAGCATGAATGAATGGTTTATTTTAATTGTACTCCTCACTGCCAGTGGCAGAATTTAATGCAATTTACATTAATAAACACATCAATATTGGTTAATACGTACATTAAATAGGGAAAAAATATAGAACTGAATACAAATTGAGAGAAAAAAAGGTTGTTCATCAAACTTAACGGTAAAATAAGCCGGAATAAAGAATAGGGGACGGGAAGGAGATGGGGGGAAAGGAGAGCAGAGGGGTGAATTACACATACAAGCAGGAGATTTGATTTATACGTTTACAATATTATTAACGATCATCAGTAAAAATCATCCATCATAAATGATAAAAATCATCAATCATAAATGATTGTTATAGTGGTCATTCGTTATAGTGATTGTGCATTATAATAGAAGTTACTAGTTCAGAACCAAATTCTAGCGGCGTTCGTCGTAGCTGCAGTTTACTGTAAGGGTTTCCAACATTTCCAAGGACCTTTAAAACCAGTGTTATTCTTGGTAACGAATGCTTTGGTTGATTTTGTAGCTGTCTGAGGTGGTAACTGAAGCAAGAGATGGACTGACCGAAGACGCGGTAGCCAAGACCAAGTCAGCTATGGCTTACCTGGATGTCCTTCAAGCTTTCCGCAACTCGGGGAAAGACGCCATTATTGACACGCTCAAAGATATAGACAATGTCCCTATAATGTGAGTTCTGGTTGATTAGTGAGCCATTGATGTGAAAATCAAAATCTGATTATTCATCTGTCGTAATTAAACCAAGGATTTGGCAAGAGTGCCTATGTCACTGCACAGCTTACAAACTTGAACAAACCTGTGAAAATATGAAGGGCCAAGGGGGAACCAGCAGTTTTAAACTGACCAGGTAAATAGTGCAGATAACAATGCATTATTCATTGTCTCTTTTTTTTGTCTGTTACAATTAATTAGTTTATGAGGCATCTTGTTTTGATGGTTGGTATCAATTCATAGCACCCTTAACTGCAGTATCACCATCATTAACTGCTCCATTGGATTCATGAGGGAACCACTCAGTCGAAGCAGATGAAGTGGTCAAGATGTCTGCACATCTAAAAAGGAAAGAGCTTCAAATCCTGTTAGTTGCTATTGGCGTGGCAGACGCCATGGCCTCTGTGTACAAACAGTAGAAGGTGCCTTTTTATCATTTGTTTGAAAGCTCCAGTGGGATACACTGGAACACTGTGCGCACTGACACTGTGTGTGCGCAATGGGTCACGAGCGTACGGCAGAAAGTACGCAAAACTGGTTTTATTCTGAGTGTGCATAAACCAGTTGCATCTTCGTGTGAGCGTCAGGCATTCAAAGTGGTAATACATTTGAATGTACCTCCTAGTGGTCTTCCCCAACTCTCCCTTCTTAAAGGGAATATACAACATTTGCAAACATCGAGAAAAAAAAACCTACCTAGTTTTTACGAAATACCTTACTAGGATGTTGGTAAATGACAGTTTAAAGCATCCTGTAAAATTATGGCACCAGGAATGAAGTCATTTTCAAAAAAATTGGTATTTTGTATAAATTTCCAACGGTGGTTGGCCGACCACCGTAGGAAAAACCTGACTATTTCTCAACTACTGCTCCAATTTACCATTTTTGTTCAATCCAAATTTTGTTTGCTATTGGTTACATGTTCATGAACGGGTGCAGACCAGCTAGAGTGGTTCCATTACCTTACAATTTTCTGGCATCTATAAATTGATCCATTTCATCTCTAGTGGAGTCAGGGAACCAGACTCCTTCAACATTTTTGTTTTTCTTAGTTTTTCCAGCATTTTCGAACACAAAACTTCAAACATGTCAGTGTAACAATATTTGATCTATTATACTAACCCCTCAAATAGTTCATTTCTGAAAATTACAACAATTGCCAATGATGTACATTCCCTTTAATTACAGGTTCATTTACAATTCAATTACATGAGGGTGTACTTGTGCACCAAAAACAAAACAAAAACAAAAACTACAGAACTATGAGTGTGTAATTTGGATTTGTTGGTTGGTTGACAGAGCCCAGCTATTTGACGTGCTTGCAGCCACGCAGACACCCCCTGCCTGGGAAGCTACTCAGGAGGTGATAGACTTCACGGATGCAGATGCTGCTGAGATGCTGGAGAGGTTCCTGCTGACCATGGCTTACAACAACCACCCAACACAGGACCAGATCTCATGGCTGCTGGTAAGTCTCTCGGATGTTTCTCTAAACTGCTATCGTTGATTCATCAAAAAACTGACCCTTAGGCCAAAAACAAAAAGTCTTCGGTTCCTGGTATGGAGCTTGCCACAAAAGTGGTGCAGCGACGCAGCTTTTTTTTTTTTCTGGTTTTTTTTTCTTCAAATGTCGGCTGATGATTGCAAATGGTGCCTGACTAAATTTAGGGCAAAATAAATGGGTGCCCAGAGAGGCCACATGAAGCTTATACTTGATCGTAACCCCATCTAAAAACACATTAAAATTGTGCAGCAGCAGGATTCCAGTCAAACCAGTGAGTTTGGCTGTTTTGAGACATCATCTTACATTGAAAAAAACTTTTTAATTTTGCCGATGCGCATGGCTACGGCAATGCGCGCGCATACCAGAAACCAAAGCCTTTTTTTTTTTGGCCTTATGTTGTTACAGAGGAATGTGTGGGTTTGAATCTAGCATTAAGACAGTGGCGAGGTCACACTTAGACTTCTGTTTGTCTTCTCGTTTCATGTGTAGTAAATGAATAAACTGTCTGTTTTCTTTTACGATGATACATTTTTCTTTCAAAGGGTTTGCTTAAAGAAGACAAAGTTGGCAGTAAAGATGTCCGAGCAATGATGGCACTTACTACGGCTAAACTGGTCAACTCATACTGCTATCTGGGAGATGAGCAGTGCAACTCCCAGGTATGTTCAAGGAATCAGCAGACTTGATCTTGCCTTAACTCATAGAAGCTGGCCAAGTCAGTTAAACAGCGCCTCGTCTTTGAGCTGGTGTAAACTGTTCAACTAATGTTCAGAAAAAGGTTGTAAAACCATTTGGAAATGAATCAGCTATGTATTCTTTGTTTCTAAAATGGTGTCCATTAAATAGGACCGGCCATGTGACCACACATCCAAATCCCCCGAGCATGATGAGCTGATATCGATAGAAAAACAACACAAAATTAAGATTTGCTACATGTAGTTACACAATTTTTCTATACAGCAGATACTTTTAGGTAAGAACAATTTGAAATCTGAGTAAAATATGATTTGTTACGAAAAAAATTAACTATTAGAATGAAAAAAAAAGAGATAGTGTATGTACCAAACAACATGTCCACTTCATAGCGAGTTATATTGGAAGCCATTCATGTACATGTACAATAGACATGTACGTGTAGATGACATTCCTGTACAAAAATCCGGAACCTTGCTTAACTCGAATATCGGATGCTGCAACATTTTTCAACCATTCCCTCGAGATTTGACTTAATGAGAGTTTATTTCTGTGGTAATAGTGTGCTCACTTGCAAATTCATGAAGAGGCAATAATTTAAAAAACACTTTGTTTTATAAAAATCTAATTCTGGGAATATGCTCAGATTAAATTCCTCTACATGAGTGCCAAATCGTTACATTTCGTCGCTTCACGGAGTCCACCTTCCCCAGGCTGTGAGATGGCCCCCCAAAATGGCACCTTTAGGGTTAAGGAAGGGTAGGATAGCTCATGAAAGCTTCCTGATGAGCTTGGCGTTAACTTCTTCATTTTCTGCCTGATCAGGTGGTAAGCGATGCAATGGAATGGCTGCTGGCTGGAGTGAACTCGGAAGATCGCTTCCAAAAAATCTTGTGTCTGAATGCCTTGAAGAATGCCGTCCAGCCAAGCAGTATTGAAACAATCTTGTCTGTGGCAGAGAATGAAGCTGACATGGACGTGGTGGAAGTAGCGCTGGATGCACTGCTGAAATTTGAAGCAAAGTATTTCACGCCAAAGGTAAAGGATTTAATGATAATCCCTTTCAGACTGGAGAAACTCAAGTCACTCTATATTCCTCCTTCAATTACGGGATCTTTTCATAAACCACTTAACTGGACTTCCCGTGCAGTTCCAGTGAATTCCAGTAATTTTGGTAAAATATTTTTCTCACTCACGAATTCATTCAATGTACCCCTAAATTATAAACTGTGTGTAACTTCATTATTAAGTTATTATTTTATTTTATTTTATTTAGTCTTATTTATTTATTCCTGGTTATGAAACCAAGGATTCCTCAAAAGCGCCATAGGCACTGTAGCTCGCAAGCCTGAAGAAACCTGTAGAGAGGAGACGAGTTCAAGGAGAATACAAAAGAAGAATATTCTGGGGAAACCCACGGAATCAAGTAGAGACTGAAAACCCAATCCACATATGGGCCCAGGCGGGATTCGAACCAGGGTCACAGCGGTGGAGGGCGAGGAAAGTACCGCTACGCCAACCTGACTCCCCACGCCAACCTGACTCCCCAAGTTTATTAATATTGGAAACTTGTCTTGAATCATAGTTTCGAAACAAAAACTTGAAAAGGTTTATGTCAAGAACCATCCTAAAGAGGTATAAAAGATTCCAACCAGAAACATGTTTCATTCCATTTTCAATGAATGTACCATTTCCAAATTCGGTATCAAGATACTTTTTACAAAGTAGGTCGCAATTTTCAAGAAGCGAACACTTGAAAGCATGTCTGGACCATGTTTTATGTACAACATGCTAGGCAAAAAGCAGAGAACCTGTCAGAAGCAATAGGCATCACTTGATATTTTGGCTGGTATCCTAGAACTTCTGTTCCTCTCACATGCCAGGTCAACAACGTTCTAAACGCCATCTTCCATGAGGGCAGCAAACAGTTCTCCACTGTCACACGCACGCTGGCAGCTGACCTGTTGCTAAGCAACCAGCCATCTGAGGCAGATGTTGTCAACATTGTCTTGTCATTGCGAGAGAGCCCACAGGGAGAAACGGCCCGGTTTGTCCTGGAGAAAGTTCTCCATGTTGCCAAGGGCGCATCAGAGGCAAGGTCAGGGGTCATCTTCTAAACTTTTTTTCTCATTAAATTGGACAGTAAGAAGATGCTTTTATAATACCCTTTGCAGCAAGATCATTGTTTAGTTTCTGGATGGTGTTTACTAAGATTTTTCCCGCTACAAATATATCATTGAACCAGTCAAAAGTGAGTTTTTATCTGCTGGGTGGAAACGAAGGTATGGGCTCCGTGCACAAGTACCCCTTCAACGGCAAGAAAAGGAGATTTGGGGGAGACCTAGACTGGTTCCCGGTCCATCCACTGCGCATTTCGAATGATCCAAAGTTATTGGGGGCGGGGATTAGTCTGGGAGACCATCTCAAGTTAAACTTGAATGTATTTGTGGGCCGCCGACGCCTGACGCTCATGGGAAGACGCTGTGGCTATAGCCTTGACACATTCAGGAAGTCGTGCGTACTTCGCAAGCGAACCAGTACAGTACAGTACGCGCACGCTGTGTGTCCTGTCCACAGAGCTCTCAAAAGAGGTAAAATGTGCCCTCTTTTGTTGGTTCCCGGAGCCCATAGTCCCCACTTGTTGGGGGGAAAAACTAAATTTGAAAACTAGGGAATAAGATTTTGAAAGATGTATCAGAATTTCAGACGACTGTTGTTAAAACTTTGCTGAATTTCCCGAAATAAAAAAGAAAAGGTCTCCAAAATCGTTGGGGCTAGTTATTTTGAGGTCAAAATAGCCTTCATTCAGGTAGTAGTATCTTTCGGTAACCAAATTTGCATGTTACTGAAAAATCTTAACTTTTTTTCGTTTTCCCCCCCCCCTCATAGTGACACGGTTCGATCAGCACTGGATGATATGCAGGTCCAGAATTACTACACCATGGCTCTCCCTGGCCAGTCAGTTGCCTTCAACAGTCTCTTTTTCGGTAAGCTCTTCGTTTCCTTTTCTGTGAATTCTCTGGACTGCATTTTTCCCGTGTATTACCATCCGCTGACATCTTACCTGCCTCGTTGCATTTTTTGCAAGTGAATTCACAGCTTTATTCATAAGGTTGTCTTGAAACAACATGTCTCATCAGACTAGTATATTTTTCTGGTTTCGGCATTTACCTCCGGTTGTAGGTTAAGTGGTCCATAAGTTAGCACCTTATGTTATTTCACGGTGTTCATCTCCTTTTCAGATACTGATGATGTCTCCATCAACTATGGATTGGATATTCAGATGACGTCCAGCGGCCTTCTCAGAAAGAGTGATTTCCACGTTGGTCTTGATGTCAAGAATGAAACGTTACTGTTACTCAATGTGAGTGTTAACACAATGTTCTCTTGCTTGGCTGAGAATTAGGGCTTGCCTTGTACAGTGTGCAGATTATTCTAAACATTATTTATTTATTAAAGGGATTATTTGTAGGGCTGTGCATCGGAACCGGGTACTCGAGTACCCGACCGTTGATGTCAGGAACCGGTTCCAGATTATATCGGGTACTCGTATTCAACTTTACAAATGACTAACTAAGTTCTCAGACAATGAGAAAGAAAGGTTTTTAATGTCATGTGTGGGGAATTATTAAAATGAAAACCAGGCTACATGGGAAAACAAAACACATTTCACGTTTATAACTCTTGTGAAAGTTGCAGTTTACGCAGTGAAGCTATGAAGCTCACTGTACAGTGGACACACTTGTATCTTGCTGTATTGACACACCGAGGTAGTAGTACATGTATTATCATAAGGACCTTTATGAATAATCTGAACAGCAACTTCCGAGATTTGAATTTTTGGCGTTGGGTTTCTTTAACGAATACCTGGGTACCCGTGTTTTTTCCCAGTTGGGTACCTGGTTCCCGCACTACCTGTAAATGTACACCCCTATTTGTAACATTGTCAAAATACTGGTCTCAAGGGATAGCTTTGATATGTGGCGTATTCACATTTGGCCTTTTGCCCATAACTAAGAATCCTATCCTTGTCAAGGGCTACTCTAGTCTGTATGGCAAGTATGGTCTGCACATGCACGGCAAGGTCTCCCTCTAGTGGTAAACATGCAGCCATTCTCATCGTGTAATGTGCAAGGTCACCAAAGCATTATGTAAGCCATACTTTGAAAGATGTGTTAGTGTTTTTTGACAAGTTGTGAATTGGTTGAATTGGTTAGGTGCACTACTTGATCCATTCCATACAAGCTACTGAATTGCCATCATCCGACTCATTAGCAGGTTGTATAGCGCCCTCTTTGATCATGCACAGCATCTGTTACAGGTCTGCCTGTTATGTTTCCATGACATGCTGTTATATTTCTTCCTAACAGGTTGGTATCTTCTCCCGAGGCTTGGAATATTTCTTTGGTGAGGAGACCGGGGATACCGGCGAGGCAACGGCCGGACTGAACATTGAGTGCATGGATATGAAGCTACGTATGCTGGTGTTCTTCACTGGCACCGGTGAACTCATGAGCATGGCATGGAACATGGGCTCCTCTGATAGTCCTATGCCTCATATGAGAGTTATTGGCTTGGTTCAAGATCATTCTCAGGTCAGTTCATATCCCCTGAGAAGTCTCGCGACAAATACTTGAACCAGTTTCCCTCACAATGAAGCAGTGTGGGACATCTTCCCAGTGGCAATTGTTGGGGGGGGGGTGGTAATACCCCCCTTTGAAAAATGATCTTAAAAAAACCCTGAATACACAGAAAGAGTGAGATCACCAGACTGCAATGTTAGTAAACTTAACAGTAAAAACTACCTTGAAGTGACCTACAATTCAGCAATGGGGATTATGAAGAGCACCATATGGTGTTCAATGGTGTCCTCCCCCCAGGAAAATGTCTCACTATGCCAGTACTGCAATTGATTGCTTGGCTCCAAGATATATTTTAGTTATAGAGGCTCTTCCTTGTCTTATCTTTTTGACAGAAACTGAGATTACAGTCGGGCTTTGATGTTGACTTGAACATTCAGGGAAGTTTATCTCTGGATCTTGGAGGCAGTTTAGATTTTAGTTTGTGGGATCGCTCCTCTAACACAATTGTCTCAACAGGGTAAGCAGTTTAAATTTAATCATAGTTTGTCCCCAGTATTAATACAGTATTATGACATTTGTCATTTAGGCCCTTGCTAGAAATACATGTGTTCATCACCATCAGGACACCCATCAGGCCATTGTCAGCATGCCATTGTAATCATGCCATTGTCATCATGCAAATGGCAGCCCATGGTCATTAGGTCATTGCCATCAGCCTCAGGCCATTGCTTTTAGCCTCAGGCCATGGCCATCAGAGTCAGGCCAACAGCTTTAGGCCATTGCCATCAGCGTCAGGCCATTAGCCTCAGGCCATTGCCATCAGCGTCAGGCCATTAGCCTCAGGCCATTGCCATCAGCGTCAGGCCATTAGCCTCAGGCCATTGCCATCAGCGTCAGGCCATTAGCCTCAGGCCATTGCTATCAGCTTCAGGCCAACAGCTTTAGGCCATTGCCATCAGCGTCAGGCTATTAGCCTCAGGCCATTGCCATCAGCGTCAGGCCGTCAGCCTCAGGCCATTGCCATCAGCGTCAGGCCGTCAGCCTCAGGCCATTGCTATCAGCGTCAGGCCATTAGCCTCAGGCCATTGCCATCAGTGTCGGGCCATTAGCGTCGGGCCATTAGCCTCAGGCCATTGCCATCAGCGTCAGGACATTAGCGTCAGGCCATTAGCCTCAGGCCATTGCCATCAGCGTCAGGCCATTAGCCTCAGGCCATTAGCCTCAGGCCATTGCCATCAGCGTCAGGCCATTAGCGTCGGGCCATTAGCCTCAGGCCATTGCCATCAGTGTCAGGCCATTAGCCTCAGGCCATTGCCATCAGCGTCAGGCCATTAGCCTCAGGCCATTGCCATCAGCGTCAGGCCATTAGCCTCAGGCCATTGCCATCAGCGTCAGGCCATCAGTCTCAGGCCATTGCTATCAGCGTCAGGCCATCAGTCTCAGGCCATTGCTATCAGCGCCAGGCCATTAGCCTCAGGCCATTGCTATCAGCG
Source organism: Patiria pectinifera (assembly GCA_029964075.1). Lineage (NCBI taxonomy): Eukaryota > Metazoa > Echinodermata > Asteroidea > Valvatida > Asterinidae > Patiria > Patiria pectinifera. The sequence continues at coordinate 4,410,053 of CM057136.1, read as the reverse complement.
TCAGGCCATTAGCCTCAGGCCATCAGCGTCAGGTCATTGCCATCAGCGTCAGGCCGTCAGCCTCAGGCCATTGATGCCTCAGGTCATTAGCATAAGACATCATCAGGACATTGTCATCAGCCTCAGAACATTGCCATTTGGACATTGTCATCTGGCCATTTACCAGCCCATTGTCATCAGGCCATCATCATCATGATCAGGTCATTGTCATTGGTTCATTGTCACCAAGCAGTTGTCACTAAGCAGCTGTCATCAGGTCACCAAGGTACATCATGGTAATCGGTCTTTATAGTGTCCTTAAGTGTCAGTAATACATACATTTCAAACATTGAAGTTGTTGTTACACTAAAGGACAAAAATACCCTGTTGATTTCTTGATTGATTGAGGAAATGCTGTTTTTTTCAGTGGATCGATGGGTCTTAAAGGCTCTACCCGCATCAACACTCCATTCATCACAACAGGCATTGACTACACAGGCAAAGGAGCAACTAGGGTCAACTTTATCACCTCTGTGCAGTTTTCCTCGTTACCTCCGCTGTCTTGTCTTCAACTTATGAACGAACCTCTTATTTATATGTAAGTGTCCAATCATAAACGATAGAGGCAAGGTCAGGTCTTCAAAAGTCACTAGCAGCCAATTACAACAAATCAGTTGTCGAATCACCCTGGCCGTCTTTTTGAGAATACTTTTGTTCAAATTGCTTTGGAATCATGCAGCAGCTCTAAAAATTTTAAAACTTGACAAAGTTTTAAAAAGTAGTTTTAAAAACAAAGCTGTGATTTTCTTGTATCAACCTTGAAAATTTGGGCATTGATAGGCTCCATGAGATCATGATTAGTCAGCCAAACCATTTATTTTCAGTCGCTACACCATAACTTATATGCCACCTTAAAATGATTGCGTAAGTTACGCCATAATCTGTTGCATTAGTTGTGTTATTAGGCACTGTGAAACCTTCGCAAAATGTCATAACTGATATGTTGCGCAACATCAAATGTTGTGCAACTTTGCAATAAAATGTGGCGCAAATGGAGTTATGCAATTGCGTAAAGTTTCATAGAGTCAAGTGCTGTGGTGTTAAAAGTAAGAAAACATGCTTGCTTGTCCCTGTTAAGTAATCCCATATTTGTTTTCCTGAGTTCTCGAAAATACTGATCATAATTATAGTGCTTTTTGTGAAGGGTAAACGCTGCAAAAAAATGCCTTGTTTTGACTGAAATGTATAACAAATTTTGGGTTACGCCTTGCCTTCCAAATATCACTTCACTTCATATTTATGTGCCATTTCACCATTTTTATCCTTTCCACAGAAATGAAGTCACAAAGTATGAGCAGTTAGCTAGGTCAGAGACCAAGTATGAATCCTACCTACGGAGAAGGTTCAAAGTATTGGACCAATCCTTCAAACTCTTCAGCAGGAACTCAGAGCCGTGCCACGAGATGTTTGGCAAAGAAGAAGAAGAAGAAGAGGGATGGTGGTAGACTTAATATAATAAAAAGCACACTCTTTCACATATTTGCCCGTTGAGCTTTTGTTTGTTCATGGATAGGTCTTCTGCCAGTATTCTGGGAGTGATTTAAGATTTTATTGTAGTAGATCATTATTATTTGTGTCTAGGGAACACAGATATTCTACATTAGGCCAAAAAAAAAATGAAAAGTTTTTTTCAATGAAAGATGATGTCTTAAAACCGCCAAATTCACTGGTTTGACTGGAATTAATTTCAACGTGTTTTTAGATGGGGTTATGATCGAGAATAAGCTTTATGTGGCCTCTCTGGACTCCCATATATTTGGACTAAGTTTAGTCGGGCACCATTTCCATTTGCAGTCATCAGCCACACCACTTTTTGGACAAGCTCCATACCAGAAACCGGAGACTTTTTTTTTTTGGCCTTATCTTCAAGTAAACTTGAATCCTCGATCTTGATTGGTCGAAACCATGGCAACAAGCTGTGCTACATATAACCGGTGTAGCACAGCCACGGTCTATACGGCACTCCGCGTCTTGAGCTATTCCAAGATCGTGCGCCATTCTGTACAAACACACAAGTGTGATAGGATATCCACTGAAAGTTCGTACACAGTGTGCAACATACTTAGTGCATCAAGTTTGCTTGAAGATAAATTTATCATGCTCGCGCTCGTGGAACACGGATAATGTATTGCGTCTGTGTCCCACATACCACTCGGCCTTACGGCTCCGGGGTGTGTTGACTCAGACGCACTACATTATTTCGTGTTTTACTCGCGTTCGTGGGATGACTACTAGTACCATCATTTTTACACACAACTGGACTTCAGATTCACACACTTTGTGTATATCTTCAATATCTTGGACGTTGAATCTGATAGTGCACAGCAAACATACAGTACCGAATTGAAAGCGTTGTTCAATTTAATAATGAGTGAAAGCAAAAGAAATAGGGCAAAGGGGCTGCACACCAATCAACGACGAGGCCACTTTTCATATTACGCATGTAAAAAGTGCGTTCGGTATAAGCCATGTCGCCATAGGTTAGGTCCCTTCAAGGCTGTTTCGGCTGTTGAATTAACAAACATAAAAACATGAACATGAATTAAACGTAAAACAGGCCCCTTAATGTCTTTTTCCTGCTACTCCTATCACAGGAGTGAGATTTGTCAGGAATTTTTCTGAATTTAGGAAAAGTTAATCAGGATTAAAAAAAAAATCCCTTTTGAATCTGGAATGCTTGAGGTTTTACAATAAGGTGTATTCGCCTATAAAAGTTTTTGTAGAACAAAAGAAATGGGTATTTTAAGGGCTGCCTTAAAATAAAAAAATAAATATTTGCCATAGACACCCATTGGGAATCTTAGCGGCCCCAAACCCTCTGCCTTGTAAATTTCTTCCAATCTGACTGGTCCTATCATGGTGCCATTTCTGCACAAATTCCTAGATCAGGAATTCAATCCAAAAACAAACAAGCAATCACTGGTTAGTATCGATTTTACACATCGACAAGACAGTGATGTGCCTGCCTTCTTGAGAGAGGTTGAAATTTAGTGTCAATAATTGAAAGCCAAATCGTGCCTTGAACATAATTTAATACTTATGAATTTTATCAAAACAAGAAAGCATTTTTCTTTAATTTCCTTATAATTGTGCAGTTTTTCTACAATTTTATAGCTCTTTTTCTCTAAAGTTACCATCATTTTAAAAATTAAAATATAGAAGTACGTATATTTTGATAATGTTGTTTTGATACTCTTAAACTTTGATACAAAAAGTATTTTTTGATTGTTTTCTATTCTTTGAACTAAATTCTGGCCATTTAATGTGTTGTTATTGGACTTAGTGATTGTTTGATTTATTACAAACCTCACAAAATTCAACTTGTTAATGTTAAATAACAGTATTATTGATAATTTAAATAATTAAATTAGTTCTTAACCAACGTCAAAAACCACATCGTATAATAATGAAACCTAATTGATTATCCCTAAATTTATTGGTTGAAGGATGGTTAATGGATTTCCCTAACATTTTTCTTGAAAACTTCAATTTTTATGGAAGTTTTTGAGAAAAGTACATGCAAACAATGCAAATCTTGTAGTTAAGGACTGAAGTCGTAGTTAGCTTAGTGTACTTTACAAATGTGTCTATAGGCCGTCGTTTTGGACAGCAGAACAATAAATCATGTGCGCTATTAGTTGTGATTTGTATCGAATTGTTTACTGTGGCAAATAAGATTATGTGACAATTATGTGTTGTACAAGAAGATCAGCGCTTCTAAGATTGATTAATTTGAAAATATTTGACATGCATCTCCGGTAGAATGTCTGATACATGTATATCTAAGCATGCTGAAGTAAGACCAAACGGTATAACACATTGAATTCGAAACATCTCTGTATACCGTTGATACACCAAGAAAAACCTAAGTATCTCTGATAGTCGGATGCAATATCACTGTGGTGAAAGCCAGATTTAAAGTCAAAGGATATCAAAAGGGCATCTTGTGATAATACTGAAGACCAATTTTCCAGTCGTCTATCTTAAAATGTGCTTTCTCGACATACTTACTGAGTTTACTCAGATCCAAGATTAATCTTTTCTTGCTAGATGCCTGGGTGGCCACAGATAAGGGGCTCAAGGTATATGATGGATGATGTTTCTCTGTTATTCTGCCAGAAACAAGGAGATCTAGGACTGATTCAGTGACAAATCTAGCATTACTGATAGCAGATTGATTATTATGGCTTACCAATTTAGCTAATTAATGTTTCACTATTAGTCCAGCGGATATGTGACAAAATATCGATGAATTGTGCACTTTTGCATAAAAGCGTGAAACTTGGCAGAGATGTTTATATTCATGCGAGAAAATGTTTTAGATGTGGAGCCATCGCAAATTTACCCTTTTAGGGGCGTGGCATCCATTTAAAAAAAGGGGGGCGGGACTTGTCGCGCCCGCAGTGAAAATGGTTTTCCTACTTGTTACAAAAGCAGGAAGCTTCACAAAGACATAATTATATAGATTATTAGTGTTTTCCAGATTCGGAGCCACCACAAAAGTACCTTTTTGGGGGCGTGGCAGCCATTAAAAGAAAAGGGGGGGGGTTCAATTATTATGCCCACTTTGGAAAACATTGTGCCCATATTTCATGAACAAATAAAACGTCCCACAGACGTTAATATTCTTGAGAAAAAGAATTCCAGATGTGGAGCCATCTCGAACGCACCCTTTTATGGGCGTGGCAACCATATAAGAAAAAAGGGGGCGGGTTTTTTATTATGCCCACCCTGGAAATATTATTCCCACACTCATAGAGAAATGGAACTTTCCAGAAACATTGATATTCGTGAGAAAAAAAATTCCAGATGTGGAGCCATCTCGAACACACCCTTTTAGGGGCGTGGCAACCATATACGAAAAAAAGGGGGCGGGGCTTTCATTATGCCCACCCTGGAAATATTGTTCCCACATTCATAGAGAAATAAGACGTCCCAAAGACGTTTATATTCATGAGAAAAAAAATTCCACATGTGAAGCCATCTCGAACACACCCTTTTAGGGGCGTGGCAACCGTATAAGAAAAAAGGGGGCGGGGTTTTCATTATGCCCACCCTGGAAATATTGTTCTCACACTCATAGAGAAATGGAACTTTCCAGAAACATTGACATTCATAAGAAAAAAAATTCCAGATGTGGAGCCATCTCGAACACACCCTTTTAGGGGCGTGGCAACCATATAAGAAAAAAAACGGGGCGGGGTTTTCATTATGCCCACCCTGGAAATATTGTTCCCACATTCATAGAGAAATGGAACTTTCCACAGACATTGACATTCATGAGAAAAACAATTCCAGATGTGGAGGTATCGCGAACACACCCTTTTAGGGGCGTGGCAGCCACATTGAAAAAAAGGGGGCGGGGTTGTCATTATGCCCAAAATGGAAAAAATTTCCCACATCTCATAAACGAATGAAGCTAATTCCCACAGACATTAATATTCACGAGAAAAAAGTCGCACGTGAAGCCATCGTAAACACACCGTTTTAGGGGTGTGGCAGCCATAGTAAAATGGGGGGGGGGGGAAGGGGGTTAGTCATGATGCCCCTATAAAAGAAAGTCATGCCTACCTTTCATTAATGGATTAAACTCCACACGGACAATATATTCATGAAAATCTTTCCTTTTTTTTGTAATTTGAAGCCATCACAAACTTATCCTTTTAGATGCATGGCATCTATTTTGTTTAAAAAATGGGGGGGGGGGGGTGCTACTTATCATTTGCCCACCATCGAACTTATAAATGACTTAACTTCACACAAACTTGGTGCAAGATAATAAATTCATATGTGGAGCCACAGCAAACTCATCCTATTAGAGGTGTGAGCAGCCTACTCACTGTGCCTACAATTGCAATTTTTATATTTTGTTGTTGATTTCTTATAATGTTGATTGGCCCATAACCTATATTATTTGGTAATACAATGACTTACACCAAAGAGCATGGGTAAGTACCGGTAGGCTAACCCGTGTTATAGGGTGTAATGTGTGTACTTGCACCTATATTATCATGCACATCTAAATTCCAGAGTGATTTCATAATTACAAATACACAGCACACAGTGGCAGCCCTAAACTCTAACGTTTAACATTTAAGGGCCATGGAAATCCTTTTTCGGGGAGTGTAAAATCCCCCTACCCCCTACCCGTTGCGCCGCATTGACAGCAGATTGGGTAACAACACGATGTACTCGCCTAACAAAGTGGTGGACACGTCCACTATGACTTCACATTCAATGAATCTGTGTACCCCCACCACACAACCCTTTTTGGTCTGTCAGAAAAAAGGCAGGGGAAACAATGTATTTGGAGGAGTAACTCTAGTCTTTCCAGGACTAACTAAGGCACCCCAGTTTATACCCCAATTCAGATATTGCTGCAGTTGAAAGGTTAACAGTAACTAGGTTAATATGCAAGAATGCATAGTGAAAGAAAACAAAGGGTTTGCCAACAGTAACTTCCAACTATAAAGGCGGCCCTACTCCAACACATTAAACAGCTATATGGGGTGGATGTTATTATATAAAAAGCGGTCAAAATTTTCCACGTTGTGCATATTGATTAGTAGCACCCCCCATTTTAAAAATGGACGCGTGATGGCTTCACATTTATAAAAAAAGAAGATTTTTATGAATATATTGTCCTAGTGGAATTTAATCCATTTATGAAAGGTAGGCACAACTTTTTTTTATAGGGGCATCACGACTACCCCCCCCCCCATTTTATTATGGCTGCCACGCCCCTAAAAGGGTGTGTTTACGATGGCTCCACGTGTGACTTTTTGCTCGTGAATATTAATGTCTGCAGGAATAGCTTCATTCGTTTATGAGATGTGGGCACATTTTTCCCATGTTGGGCATAATGAGAACCCCGCCCCTTTTTATCAATATGGCTGCCACGCCCCTAAAAGGGTGTGTTCGCGATGGCTCCACATCTGGAATTTTTTTTCTCATGAATGTCAATGTTTATGGAAAGTTCCATTTCTCTATGAGTGTGGGAACAATATTTCCAGGGTGGGCAAAATGAAAACCCCACCCCCCTTTTCTTATATGGTTGCCACGCCCCTAAAAGGGTGTGTTCGAGATGGCTCCACATCTGGAATTTTTTTTGTGCTCATGAATGTCAATGTTTGTGGAAAGTTCCATTTCTCTATGAGTGTGAGAACAATATTTCCAGGGTGGGCATGATGAAAACCCCGCCCCCTTTTCTTTTAATGGCTGCCACGCCCCCAAAAAGGTACTTTTGTGGTGGCTCCACATCTGGAAAACACTAATAATCTATATAATTATGTCTTTATGAAGTTTCCTGCTTTTGTAACAAGTGGGAAAAACCATTTTCACTGCGGGCACGACAAGTCCCGCCCCCTTTTTTTAAATGGATGCCACGCCCCTAAAAAGGTAAATTTGCGACGGCTCCACATCTAAAACATTTTCTCGCATGAATATAAACATCTGTGCCAAGTTTCACGCTTTTATGCAAAAGTGCACAATTTTTTTCACATATCCGCTGGACTATATAGAAACAACCTCAAAAAATGATTCAGACATCGACTGTTTTTATAAGACATAATATTGCATATTTTAGGAATGCCACCTCCTGCTAGAATGGAAACCCTGGAACTATTATTGTAAAAAAAATTGAACTATAAAATAAAATCCACGATTTCAGCAGCAAAATATGGACGTCTTCGGTTTTTTTTTTTTTTATCCTAGCAGGGTTGCCATCCCTAGTCACGGCAAGAAATTATGTACACAGCAGTCCATACTGGTTTGTAAAAAAAAAAGGACATGCATTCCAGTCATTGTAAGTGCTTTAAAAGTTGTTTTCATCAATCTACACCCTTGCATAAAAAGAAGAATAATTAGTTATGGGATAACTTGTAGTATATTTTGTAAACAATTATACGGTACTTATTTTTTTGGCACATCCACATATTTCCTAAAATTATTTCAACATCTAAAATGTTAAGTTAAATCTTTGAGTTGCTGAATGCTACACGTACACTGCGCGTTTTTCATCATCTGGAATTTCGTTTGGCATATTTTATCATGTAATGACACGGAAGACACATGATGGTCTCTTCGAGGATACACATTTCTGCAGGCAGCAAGAAACTTCTTATTTGTCTCAATTCCAAACCTCGATGATAATTGGAATCAAAATTACCCCCACTGGTTTGTACAGAGAGCACCAAAATCTTTGTAATTAAACGGGGGCAAGTAATTGATGGTTAAGCACATCCACACACACAAAACAAATTTACTGTCCACAATTTATCCTTAAACGGGGATGTGCAGGTCTATTGGATCACATCAAATATAACTTCTGTACTTGTGTTCCGTCGGTTGTTCCAAACCACTCATCATCTAGCACAAATATTGTACACTCCTCTGGTGCTTGCTGATCCTTTTCTCCATCTGTGTAATGTCTGTCGCTGCCGCCAACTATAGCCACTTGGATCTCTTCATCATCGGTTTGACTGCTCTTCTTAAACAGATCTTTGTATTGAGAACCAAAAAACAAAATGGAATTGAAACTCGTTCAGCCTCTGTACCGTCTTGCCGCTTTCATTTGTCGTGAGAGGGAAAATACTGGCCCGATTCAGGTTGAATTCCGTATTGCCGTTTTGGTTTGTCGTAAGCGTTGAGAGGCGCAGTGCTGGCCCGATTCAGTCTTTGTACCGTCTTGCCGTTTGTTTTGTCGTGAGCGGCCCAGCGCTGGCCCGATTCAGGCTGTATTCCGGATCAGTCTGGCCGTTTTGGTTTGTGGTAAGAGGGCCAGCACCGGCCTGATTCAGGCTCTGTACCGTCTTGCCGTCTTGGTTTTTCGTATAAAGCGGGCCGGGCGCGGATAAACCCTCTCAGGTCTGTCTAATTTTTTTCTTCATAGAAATTAAGTAAAAATAATTCGAACCCCCCCCCCGCTCTGACACCCAACAAAATTATACTGGTTTATATATACGTCTGCTTGTGCACAAGATACGGTGATAGCCAGCTTGTTTAGGGGTATTTGTACAGCATTATGTAGCCTATAGTGTGAATAGTCCCCATTGAAAGTATGGTACGAGCCCCCCCCCCCCCTTGATTTTCAGAGGCCAAGCGTCCGGAGAAAAAACAAACACTGTCTACATTTTATAATTTTTGGAATTAAAGAGGTGTACGCAAATTGGAAATTCAAGGAAATCCCCCCAAACATGAGATTCTTACAAAAATTATGTCTGGTCGAAACGTTGTCTTACTAATTTTGGGAATCTCCTTGAACAACAACAACAGCAGCAGCCGCAGCAGCAGCAGCAGCAACAATAATTGTTTTTGGTCTTTTAATTTTGGTCATAGAATATCGTTTTTCGGAATACACAGCATTCACTGAGCTCAAACTTCAACCGGTTAGTTTTTGAGCACCCTTCTTTAGATTTTGAGCACTTTTTTGTTGCTTCAAAAGAACATAATACACACAATAAAAATGACTTTTGGTCAATTAATTTGGTCAATTTATTTTTGGTCAATTATTTTTAGTCAATTATTTTTGGTAAATTTTCGGGAACAGACAGACAGGTGACATGTGACATGTAGAAGCTCCTGCCAGATCTTCAAAATGTGCATGTCTGAAAACATGCAGTTGCAACTTGATCTATATAGAGGATCAAACGTTCAGAACAACACGAACGTATGTAAATTGTATGTCACCCCGCGGGCCAGCTATTATTAGGAGCCGCCGTTAAAAGATAATTGTGACGTCGTTTCGAGCAGAAATTTGGCAAAAGTCGTAGGTCGGTAAATTGTTGCCATGTTTTTGTACATCGGGTTAAAGGTACACAGTCCATTTGCAGCTATCCAAAAAGTAACTGACGAAATAATTGTTGAAAAACATACTTTGTTTGAAGATATAGTAGCTAATGGGCTATAACTCCTTGTGAAAAGTTTCTTTCTGGCAGGCTGTCATTTTGAAGAAAACAATGAAAGAAGGCCAGTTCCAACAATGCGTCTATCGACGCATTTTTAGAGATTTCCGTTTGTAGTTCGAGTATTCGGCGAAGCCGTGAATAAGACCTTATTCACGAGTTGGCCATTTTCGTTGAGTTCCCTTAATGTATTTCATTTATTGTTAACTGTTGAACGGGATGGCGCCAGACTATTAATGCAGGCACAATGCAGCCTTATTTTAGTGTCATTTTTTTAAAAAGGCTTTAAACATTTGGAAATGTTTAATTACAAATTTTAAAATATTCATTGAATTAAGCAGCCTGGAATTTATTATGAATTAACTTGCTTTCATTTCTCTTCGCAAGTTTCAAAGTTTAAGATTTTACCTAACTTTTAATTCAATATGGCCGACTCGTGAATACGGCCCATGACGGCATGATGACGCACACGCGCCCTTAGTGATTGCTATAGTATAACTCGTTGGTTCAGTGCGCGACATCGTGTATATAGCTGCAATCTACTGAATGAGAATAATGTCCCCGGGCCGTACACCAATTTCGGGCGCAATTCCAAACATGACTCGGCAACATTTAAATCAAGATGCTAGAATACTGTTTTCTCTGAGCAGTCACCGAGCTAAAACGTCAACCGGTTAGCTTAAAAAACAACCTTCTTAATTAGATTTTGAGCACTTCAAACGAACATAATCCACAAAAATGATGCATAATACACCAATAAAGACACGATTGAAGGCGAGCTCTGAATGGTCAGAATCCGAAGGTCAAGACACAGTGTTAATTGTTTTTTCATTAATTATTATCTGCATGTATATCTGTCTATAAGTCCGCACTGGACTTTTTTTTGGAAGGTTTTACCGAGACGATGGTAAAATGAGAAATGGTCAAATGTGACCACTGTCCGCACTTGGACTTTCGACACGGGAAAATTTACCCAGACCGCGTGGGAAAAGTAACCGAGCTGTCACAGTGTCAGTATAATGACTCACCGTACACAGAAAACAAATTGCCGATCACATTTTCAGCCGCCGATACGCACAGTAATATTACACACGCCATTTGCATGCACAACATAATCGTTTACACGATATTATTTCATCTTGACACGCTAAATCTTGACGAAAAGGCCTATAATTCTGACGCATTTGTGATGCACGTCGTCGAAGCCATGCCGCTGTACGATGTTCCGTGCGGCAGCAGTGCCATCAGTATTCGTTGGTTCCCATCGCATGCTTACAGAATCGAAGCTATGATGTGGGCCAGGAACCAGTGACTACGGCCTACGTACGGTACCGGACCTTGATGTTCCGTGTATGACTAGTAGCGTATCAGGACGAATTTGGATCGTAGAAAATAACATACATCGGTGGAGAAAGAGAATTTCCGCAAATTAATTCTCAGAACGTGATCTCTCTTCTCTGTGTATGTATTTGTCCGTTGAAATATATATTTTAACGAGATTTTACCGCTCGGACTTGATGATACACCGCAGCGTGTTTCTACAAAATGTTCGGCCACTGCACGTGCAGGTTCGTGCGGTCTCTGTATGCATAACAGTGCGCTCGGGCCGGATGTACGCTTTCCTGAGCCGCTTTTACCGACTCGCACTGTCCGCACTGAACTTATCGTCTCGGGAAAAGTGACCTGGTCAGTTTTCCTGGGCGCGTGGGAAGTTTTCCTGGGCAGCAGTTGGCCAGTAAAAAAAGTAACCGCTGGACTCAGGAAAAGTAACCGAGAGGAAACGTCCTAGGCTGTCCGCACTGGACTTAAAATGGGAAAAGTACCCATAGTCTCGGTTAGTTTGACCAAAAAAAGTCCAGTGCGGACAGGGCTCGAACGGTGCCCTGGTCTTTTTCCCGATAGCTGAAATTGTACTCAAACATCTGTAACCGCAAACATCAAGCTTGTTTGCTCAGTGGATATCAGTCCTTGGGTAAGAGCTCATCAGCTGCACCATTACGTAATCGAAAGTCAGTCAATACGTACATCTGCATAGACTGCATGGCCTGATTTTTTTGGGTTTTCTTTAGGACAGGTGACGACAAAGCAATTGTTGTTTATACTTTCACCCCGCCCCTCCCCTTTCAAAATGCCTTTTTCATTAATTGCCACAGTGAGTACAACAGAGAAATGTCCCTCTCTATGGTCTCATTGACCTTCCATACATCTAATTGCAACCATATCCACCCCATTTATCATGCTCTGTATTCGTTGTAGCAGTGAATCCTCGATCCTTTGGCCGCGTATAAAAAGGATAAGGGAAAACACATTTGCCCCCCCCCCACAATCTGGATCGAAGCCTGAAATACGAAATTCTGCTCAGTTATTATGCAATGCTAGAACACTGATACGAAGAAAACACACTGACAGGTTGGCCAAGATAAGTATTGCATAATGCTTGAGTGTACAGAGGCCCGTGTTTCCAGGGTTGTGTATACATGACGCCTGTACTTGTTTGCTCGATGACTATAGATCGATCGTTGCGGCCGAGCTAGGTTATTCTCACCCCGCCCTGATCATTCCCAGATTCAATTGAGTCCACTCCACGATCGCACGTACGTACAAAATGGCAGGCACTACCAAACTGTATTACATCTGGAACTTCTTCGAGAAGATCGCCCCAGCAGGATTCGTAAACAGTTGGTTACAAGCAGCCAACTATGTAAAGACCAACAAGGACTACATATCAACCCAACTCCATCGCAACTTGAACCCTGATGGTACGGTAGTACATTTTTTGTTATGTTATGTGCGCCAAACAAGGCCAAATTTGGAATGCCTTTTTACCACATATTTCTGGGCTTATGATCACCCCTCTCTTGGGTCTACCATCCGAAATGTCCGTGTTATTCCCGGATCCGACAAGGATAGTTAGGAACCCCTTTGCTTCTGCACGGGTCGGGCGCTCTATGGGTAAAATCCAATCCTGTACAGGATCAGGGTTCAGAGGATGTATCCTATATTAAAATATCATACGGGATGAGTTTTTGTCGACATCTCACGAACTATATGCTGTCATCCCGCGATAAATTTATTTTAGTATCTCAACATGTTGTGTGGCACTTCCGGATCTCCGTATGAAAGTTGGTTCTTCTTGGTTCTTGGTTGGTTCATCTCCTTAATACTCCACGTGGGAGTTTATACAGGAGACCAGAAACACCAGGGCAAACCCCTTCTCTTAGCGATAAGTGTCACTGGGTTCTTGAAAAATAGTTGGGGCTACTAGATCGCAGCGACAACTACATAGGTCGCCAGATGGGCGCCAGAGGGTCTTTATTGTCTCCGATGAGCGCCAAGGTCTTTGAACATGCTCAAAACAATCGCAACACCTCTGCGCTCTGGCCAGAGCGCCGTAATGACGCATCTTGGGCGCTGTGCGACATTGAAGTGGCGTTGAGGCAGCCTATAGGCGCGCAAGGCAGTGGATGTAGTCCCCATGAGACTGTGATGAACTTGTAGAATAATTTTGAAACTGGACTGTGTATTGACCGTTTTGTCGTGGTATTTATACAGTGCAAGTGACGTCACATGAGCGTATTTTGGTCGAAGAGAGAGCGCGACGCATGCTACTAGGACGTATCAACAGCGAGCAGAGCGTAGTGTGGGCGCAGTGACAGCGCAGCGGCAGCGACTAGATCGAGTAATTGGGCTTGACAGGGGCGCATAGAGAGCGAGTTGAACGCATCGTAAGCGCGGGAAGAGCACAGTATGAGCGTAGCTTGAGCTTCTTTGAGACAGAAAGTTGTCATTTTATTGCGTCCTCGCTGCGATTGTTAAATTTATGAAAAAAAATGGGTCGCCGTAAGGTCTCCTATGAGAGCGCATATAATGTGGCAGGCCCTTTACGGGCTCGAACCCACATCACTGTTGCCTATGAAACACCAGAGCATGCCGGTGTTCTTAACCGCTAGGCCATGACACTCCGCACCAGCGCCTCCATCGTGCAATGATGTTCAACACGTGCCGTAATGGTGTGTGCTAATTACCATCCCCAACAACAAAATCCTCGCGACGTCCATGCGCAATGTTATTATCCTAGCATATAGCTGCCGTATTTTTGTATTAAAGTCAACTTAATCGCGTTCTTTGTTCATCCTTACTTCACAGGTGCCTTCAAGTACGTGAATCATGCTGCGTTCGACGGACTAACATTTGAGGGGTTTCAGCAGAGCAAACCATCAGAGGCTTGGATAAGAATGATGAAGGACTCAACGGCAGCAGACAACGTGGCCTATCCAGGTAGGACTTCAGACATGGTTCGGATCAGATCTTAATTGTAAAAAAATGCCTTTAATGGAAGAATAGGCCTAATCGTTAACCACAATGATTCTATATTAATTTATAACGATTAAAAAAATAACCACATGTAGAGGAAAAATCTGCATATCTATTTGACCCGCGCTTAAAACCTTATGGGCTTTTCCAAATAAGGCCTGTAAATTGCAACAGAATCGTTGTGAAACTAAGCAATCATTCTGAATCGCAAAGAATCACAGACAACCAAAAATAGTCGCAGGCATGGATCATCAATCGCACCAGCTATATCTGACTAGATGATTCCATTTCTTTTGGTGATGTTCGGATCCATAACTGCTATTAGCCTTTTGTTCATTCGACTGCATTGACAAGCAGTTAATTAATCACGAGGTCAAAGTTCAAAATTGACAAGTGAACAAAAATCATTGAGCTGCTCAATTTCAGTTATGAGCTTAAATCATTTTCTTTCAATTCGTATCTATAAGGTGGCTACACTGAGATTACAACAAATACTGGGAAGCCACTAGCTCCCTGGCTGCCAAAAGACGACAAGGGCGTCTTCATCATCACATCATTCAAGGTGAGTTTGCCCGTACCCATGTTTTATCTAAAAGCAAAATAACACAAAGGGGCCTAAATTAAACCAATGTAGCAAAGAAAAGGCGTATCATTCCAAATGTCTTTGTGTTGCACATTCTCATGGCGCATGTTTTTTTTTCATGATATTTCAATAAGTCCTTTCTCGATTTGTAACCATGAATGGCCAACAATGCCAAGTTTTGTATTGGTTGAACATTTTGTCCAGGCCGCTGATGAAAACGATGCCACGCTTCAGGAAACCTTTGAGAAAGACTGGATGGAATCTTCGGGCGCTAACTTCATCCTTCAGAAAGCTCCCAAAGATCTCGGTATCTCTCACTTGGGTCTATATAAGAAGTTCACTAAGCGCCCTGGATTGCTGTACGTCCTCCGTGCAGAGCTGGAAGGTGTTGGAGAGGATTCGGAGGCTGCAAGGAGCTTCCTGAGTCAGTTGAAGGCCTTCAAGTTTCCCGATTACTTCGAGCGTGTGGATACCGATCTGTACAGGGCTGACCCCGAAAATATCATCTTCCCCGACGCAGGAAAGAAAGATCTTCCTGAAGGACATAGTTATAAGCCTTAGAATCCACTAAGACCATCACGTCTTAAATCTTTGACATCCGTTGACTGCATACTATTTTAAACGTCTGTATAGTTTCAATCTGTTTCTTTGCATACGCTATGGGATCTGGCAGAAAATTGTTAATTTTACAGTGTTTGATTCTCTGGTGTTTTCTTTTTAATTTCTCAGCTCAAGTCACCGATGTAGCAAGAAGTTGTTGCATTTGGCGGAACTCTGTTCGTCCCTAAATAAACAATAATAATTGCGCTTTTTCTTCGTAATACAAAAAGCTTGTTCGACAGTACTACAAAGAGTGACAGGAATTTGTTTTGTTCTTGACAAACCTGCATAGTCTGTTTTTCTTTCTGTTTTTCTTTTCGTTCGACTTTACGATGCAGATTTTTTTTCCGGTGGAAAAACGGTTTTTCTATTTTAAACGTATTCCATGTAACCCCGAGCTGCATTTGTTTGTTTAAAGGGTTGTAACTGTATGCCCTAACTACAATGATTAATAGTAAACGATGATAAGCTATTTAAGGTCGTCCTGTTCAGTATAATGAAAAGATTGTACTTGTTCGCGAAACGAAAAAAATAATGGCCAGGCTGTGGTCCTAAATTTCCAAGCCTCGAATGGATCTTGGTAATGAGTGAAGGTCAGGGTTGTACTTGCCAGCCGGACTAGTGAACCAGACTCTTAACCAGTCCACCAGTGCACCAGAATGTCATACACAACTATGTGCATACAATGTACATGTATAACTTTATCCTGAGGCAATCTTGTCGGTGTTTTCAACAAACATATGTAATTAAAAAGAATTGAAACATACACAAAATGATTAACGTTATTAACATATTAAATAAATCATCTGTTAATAAATTAAATCAACTTACAAAAAAAAAATATCCTTTTTTTGTATTTTTTTGCTTCAAATGATGACTAGAATAGATCTACTCACATCACGTGTTCGGCCCAAATTTTCCCGGTCACATTTTCCTTTGCGACACAAAAGCTATCAAACATGGACGCTCAAAAAGACAAAAAAATAGGGAAAAAATATAACGTCACGAAAAGAGAGGATGGTACCGAGCGGTATCAGCGTGCACGCCATGAAAACCGGCGCGGCCACGCGTTAGTGGCGCAATATTATCGGCGATAAGACCTCCGATAAATACAGAAAAGCGGAAAATGCAGGCACAGAAAAGAGAAATCTAGTTGGGCTAAGTTAAATAAAGGAGCAAAAAAATTATTTCTCCCCCGATGTTTTCTTGACATTCTACGTTGTTAAATTCGACCAGATTTTATACGTTTGCCATGGTTTTTCAACGAGCACCGTACGACGCATTCATGCCAAGTGCCAGTGAGAAATAGAGGGCGCTGTGTCGCACGCTCGTTTATAATAAGGTCACACGATATGCTGGACTTTTTTTTAACCTTCCGATGTGCCACTTAATTGTACTGTTTTTACACGAACGCGCGTCCGTACTATTTTTCATAGTCGCTTGTATTTCGTGTAATAACCCCAATGCTGTTTCGTTTTATGGCTTTATATGTCAACATAGTACTTTCCCATAGTGTCTGAATATATTCCGATCCCAGCATGTCGATTGTTTATTTGGCCATCGATGTCTATTGATTGTTTACCACCCCCCCAAAAGGATGTCTTTTTCATAAAGGAAAATGAATATCAAGAAAACAAGACAAATTTATGAATGACATCATGTTGTATTCATCACTTTAGTAATTCATAAAAAATGGTGTTGTTGAATGGGGCAAGGCAACAATAGCATGATTGATTGCTTGGGTAGGTCTGGCGGTAAAACCCAGACCTCAAAGGCCCCTTTAATGGGAGACTCTTGGGGCAGCACTTTGCTTTGCAAAAAGCTGGGTCACCGGTTCAACCAGGGTTCAAGCGGCACTTACCATGTTATTTGGCTTGCTTTGAACTAGGAATACATGTAATATGAGATTTTTTTTAACGCAGGATGAACAAGTAATTGCTTTTTTACGGCGAAGCGACTATGAAAAATAGTACAGTGGCACATCGGAAGGTTATTGCTTTTATGAAACTACACAAATTAAAACGCAGTGCTAGTCTGTTTTCTTCTTATTAGTGGACCAGCCAAAGTGAAATATTACACTTTGGACTGCATTTTTTGGTAATAGCAGGCCACCATGTCAGATCAATCAGTCAAAGGATGGAGAAGAAAATGTAGAAGGATGCCACCCTTATTTTTGACCCAAATATACCTAATTTGCATAAATTGTTAATCCCTGTCGTGTAATATATTCATTCCCATATTTGGGTATATTCTTAATGTTGTTAATTTTTTTTGAAAAGTGTATTTTGGTGATTCTACACCTTGACTTAAATAACATTTTTTTTCTGCATTTGACTGGAT
This sequence comes from Patiria pectinifera, assembly GCA_029964075.1. NCBI lineage: Eukaryota > Metazoa > Echinodermata > Asteroidea > Valvatida > Asterinidae > Patiria > Patiria pectinifera. The sequence continues at coordinate 4,392,275 of CM057136.1, read as the reverse complement.
AATTATGAGGACATAGTAACGATCCAAAATGGTTATCATCATACCCCAAATACTGCCCGCATTTTTGTCTCCAGATATCATCAAGTAGTCTTGCCAAACCTCAGTATCGATAGCTTCCGCTTCACCAAGTTGCTTCCTGCCACAGCTACCCTATTAAAACCTTTTGGAAAAGCATGTGAACAATGATAACATTGTGATACGTAGCTCAGCAACCAAAAAACAGGGAAAAACATGCTGGTTGTCCGTAAACTGGGCTTAAATTAGGTGATGAGTCGTCTAACGTGGGACATTTGAATAAGTTCAAGGAAATCCCCCTCACCCCCCCCCCCCCGAAAAGAAGTAGGCTTGCAATAATTATATCAATGTCAAAATGTTTTCTTTCCATTATAATTTTCTTTCCAATAATTTTGGGAATTGCCTTGAACTTTTTTTCAAGTCTCCCACGTTTGGCAACCCTTCACTAATTACGCCATTTAACAGACACCCCGTTTCCCCGTGTTTGTTTGCTGGGCTAAATATCACAACGTTATCATTGTTCACATGATTTTCCATAAGGTTATAATAGGGTCACTGTGCCAGTAAGCAACTTGGTGAATTTGAAGCTCATGAATACTGAGGTTTTTTTGCAAGGTTTTTTTGTTTGACGCACGTATCGCCCTGGGCCCATTATTGTCCGTTACGGTGTGAATAATGGTCGGTTTTGAACAGCCCCCCCCCCGGCCCCCCAATCAAAATGACCGTGCTACCCCACTGAAAAGTACACAACAAATTGTGTTTGACCGTGTAAATCCAGGGTTGCGGAATCCAGGGTTGCGGAGTAGGCCTATGGACGTGTTTATTCAATGACCGTGACTCAGACATAATCGTGGCGGGCCGGGTCACGATTCTCATTCATAGTCTAGACCACTGCACTGTACTGTACGATCGCAACGTACATGTACACACTATTCATTTCGCTTCCAACGCTAGGCAAAAATGGCGGGCATTACCAAACTGTATTACATCTGGAACTTCTTCGAGAAGATCCAACCAGCTGGATTCGTGGACTATTGGTTACGGGCAGCCAACTATGTAAAGACCAACAAGGACTACATATCAACCCAGCTCCATCGCAACTTGAACCCTGATGGTACGGTAGTCTAGTGTGTATGTTCCATCTTATCTATCCATAATTCCATAATCAGCATAGCAGGTCGTTTTCATAGTTTGCATCAAACCTACACTAAAAATCGTACATTTGTTATTAAAGTCCCGCCAAGAGCTATAGGCCCGAATTTGAATTGCCTATATATTTCTGCGCTTATGATCTTTTGGGGTTTACCATCCGAAATAGTCCCGGGTCCGGAGATAAATGAACCTTTTACTTGATACTAATACTCAGCACAAATCCAACACAGCTTCAATACGCGCCGGGATCAGGCGCTCTACATCGGTAAAATCCTACCTTGGATACACTCCACTGGTGTATTAGCGTGAACCGTACCCGTGTTCGATGAAACCAAATTCTGCTCACAGTGGACCCACGGGTTGGTGGACGGTAATCAGCGAGCGGGTGATGGGCGGGTGGTTGGAGGGGGAGGGGAGGGATGGCCTCTTTCTGGATATCTTTTAACACCGGCACCGGGCGCTACTTATCCGCATTACAAACGCAATACATGATTGTTGAGCGCCCTCTACGATACGCACACAGGTACATGCGACCATGAATTTCCAGAATTATCGAGCAGTTACAGCTCAGTTGGATAAGTATCTCTGGCAATAATCAATAATAGTCAGGTGGCATATGGTCGGAATCGTGACCGACTGGTCCAAAGCACCAAACTTGGCAGATAGATTCTTATATACCTAGAGAAGATATTTAGAAGGGGTGACACCTGAAATTCTCTTGGGAAGGGTGCCTAATTTGCATAAATCGTTAATCCCTGCCGTGGGTATATTTTTATTTTTTTATTTTTTTTGAAAAGTGTATTTTGGGGATTCTACTTACATATCTTTACCGATATCATCAACTAGTCTCGCCAAACGTGGATATTGGTGAGCTTCAAATTCACAAAGGTACTTACTGACATAGTTAACCTAACAAAAATAAGTGGGAAATCATGTGAAAATTGATAACATCTTGATGTTCGGCCCAAAAGACGAAAAAAGGGGAGAAAATGTGGTGTCCGTAAATTGGGCTACTACGGGAAGGGTAACGTGGGGACTTGAACAAGTCAACAAAATCCCCCCAAATAAGAGATTATTGTTGTTTACAATAATTTTGTCTACGCCAAAACGTTTTCTCAACAATAATTTGGGGAATTTCCTTGAACTTGTTCCAGTCTTCCATGTTAGGCAACCCTTCACCTTACTTGTTAGCCCAATTTATGGACACCTTGTTTTTTCCCCAGTTTTTGTTTTCTGGGCTAAATATCACAATGTTCTCATTGTTCACATAATTTTGCATAAGGTTTCAATAGGGTAACTGTACCAGTAAGCTACTTGGTGAATTTGAAGTTCATCAATGCTGATGTTTGGCAAGACTAATTGATAATATCTGGGAACAAGGTAAATGCGCGCAATTTAGGGCATAATCGTAGCCATTTTGGATCGTTACTATGTCCTCATAATTATTCAGTCACTTATATGCTTTGGAAAATGTTATTTAAGTAAAGATATGTAAGTAGAATCCCCAAAACACACTTTAAAAAAAAAATAAATAAAATAAAAATATACCCAAATATGGGAATAAATATATTACATGGCAGGGATTAACGATTTATGCAAATTAGGCACCCTTCCCAAAAGAATTTCGGGTGTCACCCCTTCTAAATATCTTTTCTAGGACTATAAGAATCTATCTGCCAAGTTTGGTGCTTTGGACCAGTCGGTCACGATCTTGACGAAAATTAGATCTAAGCCACCTTATAAAGAGAGAAATATTGCTGTTCATATTTACAACCTATGCAATTGAAATGCTTGATAATTGCTTTCATGGAGATACAGTTAATTTTGTGTACTTTTTTGTGGTAAGACAAGCGTGAGTTTCTTGGTAATCATGAGTTCAATCACCGGTGTCCATGCACAAAAGTTGAGCAGCGATTCAAAAATTACCAATCGTGATGCGCGCCTGCAGAGGTGACCCAAGCAATGGCTTTATTGAAACTACAGTAGTCACCGGTCCCCATATAGGGGGGGGGGGGGGTTAAAAACGTCAGAAAATTAGGTCGTGGTTAATAGACTTAAATGCCACATAGGTTTAAGGCGTAACCCTTGATTTCGAGAATAGACCTCTTGCAGATGACATCACATCTGACACGGGTCTTTGTTTCAATTTTATGCGCAGGAGAAGACTCTCATTTGAAAAGGAATTTAAAGACAAAGCCCGTCTTGTGGGGGCGCACTTTGTGACGGGCCTATTACAGGGTGCCAATTTGAGCGTCGTGTACCTACAACTTTATATTCTCATTACTTAAAACAACTGTAAAGGCCCGATCATTAGATGTGTAGTTTATGTAAAATTGTTCATTAAAACATTTTATTTAGGCCCCTATTTCAAATTTGTTGAGGGATTTAATGCTCACTTATAAATTTGTTATAGCCTATTAAAAAACGACGCACAAGTAAAGATTGATTTTGAAATAGTGAAATTTTATACGGAACTCTGAGATCTTGAGATAAATTATCACCCCTGACGGCCGATACCGACATCTTACGCTTCAGATAATTTAACACGACATCCTGAAAGGGTATTATTTCAAAATATTAAATGACATCTTATCCTTAGTATGCCGTCAGCCGGATCCCGTGGTTAATATGTCTTTATCAGGGTACGTTATCTTGAAAATCAAACCGAGGCATAACGCAAACAATCATGTCGGCGTAAGTGTCTGCGGTGAACGAGTGACTCTCGCAAAGTTACTGCAGATTGACACTGTGGATGGATAGCTCAAATCCCCCAAACATCCACAAACGTACATTCTAGGTAGGTCGGAAACGTTTCGTTGTATTTTGAAGAAGCATCTTCAGTGCGTTCGATTACTTCCCCCGCGCTTACTCGTGCAAGCGGGACAACGTTCGATTTACCTCTCACGTGACTTCTCGCGCTTACTCGAGCCTGGCCCAAGTGCGACTCGCCGAGCCGGTTACTTGGGTAAGTATCCCATAAGGCCATGCAACGTCCGGCGGGCGCCTCAGGCCGTGTCCGAAACGGGCTTCCACGGTGCACGAAGCATAGAACTACATTCGCTCGTACCCCCCGCCCTGCAAACAGGGCGCTGGGATACTCTGACCTTATTAGATACAGGTCTGAAATTATAGAACGGGCAGTTTATGATGAAAGCATAATAATAATGCACGTATATAAACTTGTATGAATAATAAATAAATTCTAACATAATTCTTGAAAATACAGTGTGAATTGTTTTCTTCTTTTTTATTTATCCTAATACCAATTCTTTATACAGTGTAATTTACTTTATCTGTTGGCTACCATGGCCCTATACATCATCCCTCATCAATAGTACAACGCTCCGACGTGCACAAAACTGACCAGCAAGTCCGATGCGTGCGATATGACCCCTTGAATCCATTCATGGCTTGGATACCGTCTTTGTTCACAGTGCAGGTTTTTATTGAAGCGATTATATAAACGGTGCCGATTATCCTTTTCTCAGCTTGTCATGAATTGTTTGCTGTATAAACGAACTGATCCAATACATTCATTGCAGCATAGATTGCAGCGACTGTTCCAGCGATAGCCGTTCCGGCTGCTAGCTCCGGGTGGCGGATGCAATGGCCTGCCAGAGCCATCCTCCTCTCCCTGATCTTGTCTGAGATGTGTGGAAGGTCTCCATAAAGGTCAAGATGCTGAAGTGGTCTCTCCAGGAGACATTCAGAGCCATGCGCAGCATCATGGTGTAGACACCATCAATCGACTTCCCCTGCTTTATGAGGCTACGATTCAGCACCGTAAAGCAGCACCGACTCGACCGTTGCAACAAAGAATGGCCTCTTGAGGTCGTCGCTGAGCTTTCTCCACCTTCCTCATTGAGTGGGCCGCATTCCATGCCAGAGCCATCCCGATCTTCTGCTCCTTCTCTGTTGAGGCGATGAAGGACCGAGGTACTTAAAGTCCTTCACTACCTCGGCCACTGTCTTCCATCGCCAGTGGCGACTGTTGTGCCCTCAATGTTGAAGGCTAGCACCTTTGTCTTTTTGGCATTAATGTGGGAGCCGATCTTCATGCACTAAGATTCTACCGCAAGAAGCAGCACCTGCGCTTTTTCTGCCGTGCCAGATATGAGGCCAATATCATCAGCGAAGTCGAGGTTAGTCATCATGACAGTGCTAACCCGCCTGCTTCTTCTAGGTGTGAATTTGAAGCAAAGCTCCTCTTCCTTGCCGTTAATCGCTTGCCTCAGTGTATAGTCGAGGACCAGCACAAAATAGAAGGGGGCCAGTGTGTCACCCTAGAGTACTCTCGTCAGGATCTCAAAGTACGGGGTCTCTCCGTCAGGAGAGAGCACCTTGGCGCACTGTTGAGCCGTGGTGCGCTTCTGCCGCGGAAGCCTTTCTGTGACGTTCTGAGCAAAGGACCTAGAGCGGGTTGAGTCGGATAAGCAGTATCCTGTTTTAGATTTTGGCAAGAAGGGGACTTAGACCGATGCCCCGATAATTGTCTGTCTTGGTGAGGTCCCCAGACTTGGGAGTTGGGATGATATTGATGATACTCCAGAGCGCTGGTACTTCTTCAGTATCGTGCTCTAATTTATAAAATTTAGAGCGATATCATCCACGGGGACATGTTTCAGGACTTCTGGGGTTACTCTGTCCTCACCGCAGCACCTGGCACATTATGATACTGTTCTTGACCTTCAGGTATTCTTCGATGGAGAATGGATCGTCAGATATGGGGAGCTCTTGGAAGACCTGGGAGATAGGCTTGTCCTCGTTGTCGACCACAGGTGGGCTGCCTAGGAGCTTCTCGAAAAAAGATTGCCACGCAGCCACTCCCCTCTGCATTCTTTCCTTTGACTCTGCACGTCTGAGCGGATTTTCTAACTGAAACGTCATAAATGAGTTTTCAGCTTTGCCCGTGCCTCAGGTTCACGTGCGCATCTTCCACTTCCTTGATCTTCTGTGTCAGATCCTCCTGCTCTATCTCAGCATAGACACGGTACAGCTCCTCCTTCCTCAGCTTGTATGCCTCCCTCCGCTCCTCACCCTCGCGGTCTGCCACGAGGGCCTTGTATGAGGTCCTCATCTCTACCCTTGCATCTCTACCTCCCGCAGTACTTGGAACTTGTTTCTGATCTCCACCGAATACTGCTGCTGCAGCTCGGGGGTCCTTCGTCAGCTGGCTCCACAAGTAGCGTGCCTTCTTTGTCACCTCCTGACGCGGCGCCCGCAGGCTTAGCCGTATGGTAGCTGTGACCACTCGGTGGTCCGAGCCTAGGCAATTGAAGGAGCTGCAGGCCTCACAGTTGACGACGCTCTTCCGCCACTTCTTCCTTACCAGGATGTAGTCAATCTGGTGTAGTGTCTCATGTGGAGACCTGCAGGTCCACAACTTCCCTCTCTTTTTGCGGAACAAAGTGTTGGTAGCGAGAAGTTGGAAGTCCTCCATAATCTCCAGCATGCGTCTTCCGTTGTCGTTGGTGAGCTTGTTATACTGACGTGAAGAGCATCGTCCTCGCTGAGTCGCACATTGAGGTCTCCAAGAACAGCAAGAAAATGGTGCTCTAGGACACCCTCACAGACTGCCGGAGCTGGTTGAAGAACTGGCTCTTCATGTCATCCTCCATGCACTCCGTTGGGGCATAGGCGACGATGACGGTCAGAGCAGGATTCCCATGGAATGTGCTTTAATGACACGATCTGATATACGGTCCACTCCTATCAGCAGCTGCTGTGCTAATCGCCCAACAACAATCACTTTTCCACCTGTAGCTGCTTGAGAAGTATTCCTCCATGCTGCTGCTGTGTACAGCTTGTAGCCGAGTTCAGTGCTAAAGCAATTAATCTCGTTGCGTCTGTCCTTCTGGTGCACTTGGCGGTGTTCCTGTATCCGCATATCTCAATTCCCTTTTCTTTTATGTTCCATGCCGGTTCCCCAGTTTTCAATACAGTTCCCCTTATTTCTGTAACGCTCTTAGGAGCGTTGAGTGTCTGAACGTTGAACGTGGCTATCCTGAAGTGGCCATCCCGGGTGAGTTTAGGGGTGCGCGCCGTCACCAGGTCCGACCTGTGAACGCGAACGGGTTCCAGCAACATCATGGTTGATGGTTCCTGGGGACTCCCGCCGCTGGAAGTAGCTATAGGATTTGCTTCATGGTTGCGATCTATAGTCCATTCATGGCCGAGTACAGATGAGAAGTCGCCGGGTCTCTCATCCGGACTTGCGGTTGGCACATAGCTGTGCTTACCCCCAGGCTTGGCCGTCGCCTGTGTATCGGTCGCTGGGTGCACTCGCACCTCCTCCGTCCTTGACGGCATTAGACTTTGCCTTTTTCTTCAGCTGGCTGGTCATGTGAACAGCACATTCCACTGATGAAGCTCCAACTGCTCGGCCCAGCTGGGGGTTTGAAATCAGCGTTTACCTTCTCGTAGGTGGGCTGTCATCCAAGGGTGCGAGCCCGAACAACCCGTGTTTGGAATCAGAGCTTCTGTCTCCTAGGTCAACTACATCCCAAGGTTAACGAGCTCCACCTCCCCGGAGCAAACTGGTTTAAGGCGCCAGAAACTTGCCTACACACCCCTGCCCTCAGTTCTAAATGGGGATCGGCACGTGAAGCCGGGCAGCAAGAGTTCGAGTTAGGAGAGGCTCTTTGAGACGCTGATCATATGGGACATGAAGAGGAGTGGCTCAATCCTCCTCACCACCCCGATCATTCTAAGACCTTTGACCCCAAACAGCTGCAGTCGGATGTGTTTATATAGGTCACGATAAGTTACCCAGAATTACATCCCCACTTCCTTCACAAGATTCCGTAAAGCTCCTAGTAAGCCTTTCCCAGACAGGGCGGGGGTTCGAGCGAATATACTCGTATGAAACTCAGACACGGAAATTTCAGTTCGCCCGTTGGTTCTTGGCTTTATAAGATCCTTCTTCAAAGTACAACAAGACCAACGTGACCCACCAAGAATGTTGATTAATAGTTCGGGGAATTTGAGCTGTCCATCCAATATAACAGTGTCAAACTTTGCGAGAGTCACTTGTTCACTGCAAACACTATTTACGTTGCCATGTTTGTTTCCGTTTTATGCCCTCGCTTTGATTTGCAAGACGGCGTACTACCTTGATAAAGGTCTATTATCTGCAGGATGTCGAGTTTTTTTGTCGACATCTTACGTGTATGCCGTCTTCCCGCGATAAATTTATTTCAGTATCTCAACATTTGTTTATGGCACCTCCGGATCTCCGTCCGTATTGCTGGAACAGCGCCTCGCTGCAGCGTGAAATGATGTTCACTACCTGCCCTTCAGGTGTGTGCTTTACCCCCCCCCCCCTCCCCCAACAAAATCCTGGCGACGTCCATGCGCAAATTATCATTGGATAGCTGCTGTATCAACTTAATCGCGTTCTTTGTTCATCCTTACTTCACAGGTGCCTTCAAGTACGTGAATCATGCTGCGTTCGACGGACTAACATTTGAGGGGTTTCAGCAGAGCAAACCATCAGAGGCTTGGATAAGAATGATGAAGGACTCAACGGCAGGAGACAACGTGGCCTATCCAGGTAGGACTTTAGACATTGTTCGAGTTCAAGTCTTAATTGTAAATTTTGCCTTGAAAGGGAATGTTCCATATTTGCTTTTGCTACAATTTTCAGATATAAATGGATTTGGAGGATTAGTGTGTTATAGCAAATACGGTTAAACTGACTTGTTTCACGTTTTGGGCTTGAAGATGCTGGAAAAACCAAGAAAACCAATCATGTTCTTGTAGTCTGGTTCCCTAACCCAACTTGAGATGAAATGGATCAAGTTATAGACTTTCCGAATTGTAAGGTTTGAAAATCAGTCTAGCAGGCGTGTACCCCTGTGTAATCAATGAAAAAGAAAATGCGGAATAACTAAATATGAAAAGTTAGGAGCAGTTTTTGAAAAAATCTGGTCGGCCGACCAGCGTTGGAAAAATACAACTTTTCTTCAAAATGTCAGCACACCAGGAGCCACGATTTTGCAGGATGCTTTAGACTGTCATTCCGTAACATCCAGTAACTTATTTCGGGATAATTTGATCATTTCGTTTTTTTTTTGATGTTTGCAATCTTCCCTTTAATTGAAGAATAGGCGTAATCGTAATCGCTTACCACATTGAACCTATATGCCATTTTATACAACACCTGAATAAATCCCCGTCATCTGATTGGTGAATTGTAGATCACGTGACATATTACTATTCGGTATAATGCACGGTGCGACCATGCGTTATACCCATGCGTTATACCGTTTCACTTTGCGCTTGTTCCATGACGCGGTATTTGCGTGCAAAATGCATGCTGGTGTGCGCGTTCAGCGTGGCGCGTATTGTTCCAAAGAGCAAGCGCTACGGCGTTGGGTTCAAACATTTTCGTGAAGGGGTAGTTCAACATCTTTAAAATCAAAATAAATTGTAGTTTATAATTTACCAATCAAATGACGAGAATTTATTCAGGTGGTGTATAAAACAAATAACAAATGTTTTACGTTCGTGCGATGGAAAGAATAATTTCATTCGGTGACAGATTGAATGTTCTATTCCACTCGGCTTCGCCTCGTGGAATAGAACATTCAATCTGTCACCTCATGAAATTATTCTTACCATCGCACTCACAAACATTCGTTATTTGTATAATAACAATTACAAAAATAACCACATGTAGAGGAAAAATCTGCATATCTCTTTTAACCGCGCTTAAAACCTGGGCTTTTCCAATTAAGGCCTATAAATTGCAACAGATCGCTGTAAAACAAAGCAATCATAGATATTATATCAATCGCAAAGGATCACAGACAACCAAAAATAGTCGCAGGCATTGAACAGCAATTGCATCGGATAAGCCTTTTATATCCGAGAAGATGTCGGTGATGTTCGGATCTATAATTACTGCAATGTATTAGCCTTTTGATCATATACAGCATTGGCAAGCAGTTAATAATCACGAGGTCAAAGATCAAGATTGACCAGAGCGAGTGAACAGACATCATTGCGCTGCTCAAGTTCAATTTCGAGTTTAAGTCATTTTCTTTCAAATCCTATCCAAAAGGTGGCTACACTGAAATTGCAACAAATACTGGGAAGCCATTGGCTCCCTGGCTGCCGAAAGACGACAAAGGTATCTTCATCATCACATCATTTAAGGTGAGTTTACCCGTAGGGGTACCCTGTTTTTATCTATTAAAGCAAAATAACACAAAAGGGCCTAATGTTGCAAAATAAAGACATCTCATTTCGGGGTCCACTCATAAGTCCGACGCCTCATAGGTCCGACTCCTCATAAGTCCGACAAAATCGCATCCCCCAACCAAATAAAGGCCCATAAGTCCGACGCCTCATAAGTCCGACGCCTCATACAGGGTGGTTAAAAAAACAAACAGTGACACCCACATTTGACAGCAATTTTCACCTATTTTTAAAAATTATTTTTAACTGTCGATTAGTAGCCATTAAAGTACTGGCCGTTAGCAAAAAAAATCGTTGCATTTGCACATTTTGTCGTTGAGCTATGCTAATGAGCTATGCTGACTGAGCTCAGCTTTCGGAGCTTTTGAAAGGGCATGACATTTGATTGTTATGTTATGTAATGTTAAGCAACAATGAACTTAAGCCGACAGCTCATTGAGTAGATGATCTTAACACTGACATGAATAATTGGACAGCTTAAAAAAATAGTTACCATGGCAAAATATATTCCTTGGTGGGAAGTTTTTTTTAAATTTTTATGAACTACGAAAACGTCAAATTTAAATGGAATAACCCGTGGACAAGACTGATTTTGGTGACTTGTATTCAAATTAGCATAATATCACTATTTTTGCGACTTTTACTAAGCTTTTTTTCACCATGCATAGTTAAAGGCCTATACTTTACTACTATGTGAAAAATAATATTTAAAATAAGTTCATTAAGTAGGTAAAAATTGCTGTCAAAAGTGGGTGTCCTTTTTGTTGAACCACCCTGTAGCTCCGACGCCTCATAGCTCCGACGCCCCGTTAGTCCGACAAATTAAATGCCTCGTTTTTCCGAAGTCAGACTTATGAGGCGTCGGACTTATGAGGCTTCGGACCTATGAGGCGGAATAAATAAATTTTATGCCTCATAAGTCCGACGCCTCACAAATCCGAAATTTCGGACTCATGAGGCGTCGGACTTATGATACGGCCCCCTCATTTCAAATGTCTTTATTCTCCGTATTCTCATGATGCATGTTTGTTTTTCATGATATTTCAATAAGTCCCTTTTTAATTTGTAACCATGAATCGCAAACAACGCCGAATATGCTTGTATTGATAAAACATTTTGTCTAGGCCGCTGATGAAAACGATGCCAAGCTTCAGGAAACCTTCGAGAAGGACTGGATGGAATCTTCGGGCGCTAACTTCATCCTTCAGAAAGCTCCCAAAGATCTCGGTATCTCTCACGTGGGTCTCTACAAGAAGTTCACTAAGCGCCCTGGATTGCTGTACGTCCTCCGTGCAGAGCTGGAAGGTGTTGGAGAGGATTCGGAGGCTGCAAGGAGCTTCCTAAGTCAGTTGAAGGCCTTCAAGTTTCCTGATTACTTCGAGCTTGTGGATACCGATCTGCACAGGGCTGACCCCGAAAATATCATCTTTCCCGACGCAGGAAAGAAAGATCTCCCTGAAGGATATAGTTATAAGCCTTAAAATCCTCTTAAGGATTTAAATACAAAATGCAGATCATCACGTCATAAAGCTTTGACAACCTATGACTGCATACTATTTTAGGTTCTGTCTATTTGTCTACTATAAGCTTTGGAATATGGCGGGAAAAAAACTTCACAGTGTTTGATTCTCTGGTAGTTTTTTTTTAATTTCTCAACTCAAGTCACCGATGAAGCTAAGAAGTTGTTGCATTTGGCGGAACTCTGTTCGGCCCTAAGTAAACAATTGCGCGTTTGCGCAAAACAAAACGCTTGTTCGACAGTACTACAAAGAGTGAAAGGAATTTGTTTTGCTTGACAAACCTGCATCGTCTGTTTTTCTTTTTAGTTCAGGTTTATTTTGAGTCACTTCTTAATTGAAATAGTCGTTCGACTATGATGCAGATCTTTTTCCGGTGGAAAAAACGGTTTTTCTATTTTAAACGTATTCCATGAAACCCCGAGCTACATTTTGTTTGTTTAAAGGGTTATAACTGTATGCCCTAACTAGAACGATTTGTGGTAAACGATGAAAAGCTATTTTAGGTCGTCCTGTGTATTATAATGAAAAGATTGTACTTGTTTGCAAAACGAAAAAAATAATGGCCAGGCTGTGGTCCTAAATTTCCAAGCCTCGAATGAATCTTGGTAATGAGTAAAGGCCAGCCGGACTAGTTTTCGTGACATTTCTACAATTCTACGATGTAAATTCGACCTGATTATTATAGGTCATGGTTTTTCAACGAGCACCGTGCGACGCGTTCATACTGTAACGTCTCTGTTGGGTGGGGCACATTATCAATAAAGAGTCAGATAAGATACATCTTACACACACTATTCTATACAATGTCTAGTTTGGGCGTACATGATTATCTGTGTACAGTCAGGGTTCGGCCTTAACTGTTTTTGTTCTCTAGCCAGCCGGGTTACTCAAACAGACTCTTCTTAACTAGCCAGCCGGCATTTTCACTGGCCTGCGTGTTTTTTCTTTTATAGAGTGTCTCATAAACAAAAATGTGTATATAATGTAAAACATGTATAGAGCCTTAAAGTTGACCCCTGGTGGCGCGCTTGGCCCTTCGAAAAGGAAATGTAACCTGTAAAAGTCCGAAATTTTGGAAATTAGTTTTGGTACATTGATTTCTTAAGAATACCACCCTCGGAATTTTATGGAAACTGAAAAATCGCATGTCGTGAAAGAGAAATATCGTGCCAAAAATTGACCTCTTACTTACGAAAAGTTTCGTGTGTATTGTGGAACTCGATCACTCGTTTAAGCATGTACATTGATGAACTAATTTTGTGGCGGTCATTAGGTAAAAACTTCAACTTAAACTGGAAACTCGTTTTTGTTTTCTTATTTTTGTTTTGTTTTAATATTTTGTGAATGTTTGCTGTTTGTATGTGTTTCTTAATGCCGAATAAAAAAAAAATAATAATAATAAAATGTCTTTTGGGACGGATTTTTTTTGGGAATAAACTTGAAGGAGTTATTTTCATTTACAAACAAATCTAAAATGACCGTTAATAAGAACTGTATTAAACAGTGAGCCAAACGAGCCTGAATTAATCTAGAATCCATGCATCGGATGTACGTACGTAGGCAAATCTTTGCGTATCATTTTCGTTCTCACGCAAGTACGCGATGTGAAAACAGACGTGATCCAACAAGGCGACCTTGGAACGAAAATATGTTGTAAGTAAAATTCGTTTTCACCCATTTCCTACTGATTTCTCATCTATTCTGAGGGAATTTTGTCAGTGTTTTCAATAAACAGATCTAATAATTTAACCCTTTAAAACAGTTGATCAAATTATACACAAACTGATACAGGTTTGCTTTCTGAATTTCATTTATATTTCTTTCTATCCTTTCATCTTTGCAGTATCCAAATAATTTTTGACTCGCCAGCCGGGCTACTTAAGGAATAGTTTGACCAGCCTGCCACTTTTTAATAGCATTTGGCTAGCGGGCTACCGCTAATTTCGAACCCTGAGTACAGACAGAGGTTTATGGCGAGTGAGCGGCCAGCTCGATAATCTATAGTCTGGTTCCCAGACCAAAAGATTCTGACTATTCCTGGTGAATCTTAGGTCAGGTAGCCGTCAGTAATACATTGTATTAATTGTATTACAAATAACGTCACGTGACTAAAACGGTAGGAATTCCTCCTTTTTCCGAAACTGTCCGAAGTTTGCAGAATTCGTTTCGTCAACAATCGGATAGCGCCCGAGTATTTCCGAGTACTGCTAATTGCTTGTTAAAAACCTTACAAAAACGAGTTGATAATTAATATTCATTGCATTTATTTAGAAAACTTGAATTTCAACGACGATTTTGTACTCGGATCGTATATGAGGGGCGAACTTTTTGCTGCGTCATGTATAATTTTGAATTTGACGACCGTTACCGGCAATTTCCAAAACTCGGCGTGGTCTTCATTCGGCTCCACTTGCTAACAGTGCTATTTGGGTACCTAACTTTGAAGTTTCCAGGTCAACATTAGTCAATGGTCTCTTACACTGTATAAAACTGTATTATCATAACTGTATGATATTATGAAGCAAGTGATTTATTTAAAAATTTGATCGGAACATTAAAAGCTATAAGTGATAAAGCGAATTCGGAAACGAAGCCGGGTTTTTAAAAAGGGCCGTCAATGTCGTCATGTTTATTTTTAGCCACGGAGGCTGCCTGACCTACAATTTAGACGAGAGCGTCGTGAATAATTGTCAGGTCTGGGAAACAAAGTAAAATCTACGTGTACATGCTAGGAGCTCTGTGTGGATCAGACAGAGCTGCTACGAGCAGTAATGTAATGATGGACCAATAATGTAATACCGACCAGTAATGTACTGATGGACCAATTATGTAATACTGACCAGTAATAATTTCTGCCAGTAATGTAATAAAGGAAGCGACCAGTAATGTAATAAAAGTTGACCAGTAATGGATAACAAAAACCCGACCAGTAATGTAATAAAAATTGATCAGTAATGTAATAACCATAGATTTCTTTACCATTTTTGAAAATTTATGAGGAACTTTGTATTTTGTGCGAGTAATTTGAATGGACAACCCAATTTCTGTTTGACACCGTTCTGATAAATCTGAGTGAGTGTCTTTCTTTTTTTCCGGACAATAATTCTCCGCGGTTTATTGTATGAACTTGGCGTGGATGAGGTTCTTGGGGAATGGGCGGTATGGATCAGAATAAAGTGTGTCTTTTACCTCGTTTTTGCAGTCCTCCCTGTCCAACCCACTGCAGACTTGCTTGTCAGTTTTGACGTCGTCTCACTCTTCACTAATGTCCCCACAGGCGAGGCCTGCAAACTAGATAAGGAAAGACTTGAACATGATACTTCTCTTGATGAACGCACAGACCTGTCCCCCGACCAAATTCATGATCTGTTACTTACATGTATTTCTTCCAGTTGTTTCCAGTGGCAATTAAGGTATTATAAAAGTGCATTAGTATAAAGAGCATTTAAACGTAGAATATAAACGTCCACACGACTATCCTTTAAAAACTTGGCGTTTATGTGTTATTCTTGCAACCGCCGTGTGTTTTTCGTCTTTCATTCTCGGAAACAGTAAACTGCAGGTTAAGACATCAGTTTTGTTTCCCTTCAACCATGCAGACCTTTGAAAAAGTTTTAGTAAACAATCAAAAACTTTCATATTTTCAGGGATTTGAACTTCGAACACAGTATTGAGAGTCCCAAATACTTTAAGCTCTGGTATAGAAATACGAAATCCGAAAAGTACACAATACGCATGAAGTATTGTTTGAGCGGGAAATCCAGGGTTGCAGAGTTCACCGTGTACTTGTACATGTACGTGTACATGGCACCTGTTTTATTGATGACCGTGACTAGACTATAGTATCGTCGCGGGTCACGACCTCCATTCCTAGACACCATTCATCTCGCATCACTGCACTTTACGATCGCACGTACGCACTATTTATTTCGATTCCCACGCATGGCAAAAATGGCAGGCACTGCAAAACTATATTACATTTGGAACTTCTTCGAGAAGATCGAACCGGCTGGATTCGTAGGCGCTTGGTTACAAGCAGGCAAGTATGTGCAGAGAAACAAGGACTACATCTCAACCCAACTCCACCGCAACTTGAACCCTAACGGTAAGATAATAGTAACTATGTTCAATCTAATCATGATCGCATACAGCCATAGGCCTAATATGTGCATGCATGGGCAGGACTTCCATACATGGCCATCATTTTTCCCTGCAAAGACCTATCAATCATCAGAAAGCGATAACATGTCCTAAATAGTCAAATTTAGCGGGAAAATATTGAAGCATTCACATGTACTCTGAAAACCAGTCAGACCAGTCTCTTAGGGTTTGTGCACGGGTTGTTAAGTGATGTCCAGGTATGGAAATTTCCCATGCATGTTAGTCTGGTCAATATTTAGAACAAAACGTGGCCTGACCTAGAACAAATTTCAATATTATATGAATTTATTTTAATGCTATCACGCTAAGGAAATATCACTATCTAGCATGATTGATACTAAAAATCTATAATTTCATCAAAGGAGTGGAAAATTGCTTTCATTTACTTGTTCGCTACTTATTTCTCAGCATACGTAAACAGCCGTATGGAGAGCGTTATGTTTTCTTTTGCGTCCGTTACCCGTCAGAAAAGCAGTTCACATCACGTATGAGACTTCGCGGGACACGACTGATCACAGCAGATCAGATGACTTTTCTATATGTCCATCAATTATTAAAATTTATGGTAATTTACACTGCCGCGCAATACTATAAGATATTTTCTTGAAACAAATCAAGAAACTTGAGTTTTTTTTAACTGCCTGAATTATTTATTGGTCAAATAAATCACTTTGTGCGCAATAAACCATTTGTTTCAGGGAAATGCATAAACAGGTCTACTTCAAACAAGGGCGGAAAATAAAATATATATAAAGAGAACAATTTAAAGTAAATTTTCAGGTGTCTGCGCCAATAGGCGAGTCCGATTTTAAATATTGGGGAAAGTATCCGAATCAGAGATTCACGAGTGTGTTCCTTTTGTAAGGAATTTAGGTCAATGGCATTAAACTTATAAATAACATATTAATTGTCAAAAAAATTAGTGTTCACTCAAAAAATCCTGAATAAAGACAAATTAGTGGGATTAAAATCTTGGAGTGAAACTTCAGCTGAATTCTTGGCTTTAGAGAGAAAAGAAATTAGGCAGTGTGACAAGTGTATTATATGCCCCCAGATCCAAGCCGTTGCCGGGGGGGGGGGGGTTGCACCATGCCATTGAGATCATTTTTAAGTAATAACGAGAGATCTGTTCCATCCAAATAGTCATTAGTAGTTGGGACTCAAGTAGGCCTATACTTCTCTGGAGTAGCGCCTTTCACTATACACAATTAATGTACTGTATAAGCATCACAACCTGAGCCCAGCATTTCCTGAATTTTCTTTATTGACCAAATCCATCACATCATTTTCAGGAGCTCAATCAATAATCTTTAAATAAAGATTGTTCGCTTTACTTTCAAAATGGTCCATATATGCACTGTCTGACCGTTTTCCATCTGTGTATGATCAAAACGATTTTTAGACATCTTTTTTTGCAAATAATCGTATGTCGTCTGTGGACTTATTGCGCACTTTAGGCGGAAGATCTTCCTCTCTATCCGTAGTGCCCTGTATAACAATATGTCCCAATTGTTTTTTCAACTTCATAGAAACAATGAGACATTTCACATGTTGTTTGTCTATTTATTTGAAGTTGTTTGACGCTTGGATGGTTTCTATTGCAATTTATTCTAGGTCTTAACTTAAATTGACCGAACTGTGTTGCCGGGATGCGGCCTCGATGTTTCTAGTCAATGAGAGTTTACACAATGAACCCAGTCCTGGACTTCCAGGGTTTTGTGTGTAAAAGCACAATGCCCAAAGAGAGACGAGAAGCAAGGCCAAAATTTGCATATATTTATGTACCTGGATGAGTGCAATACAAAATTGCAACACTACATATACAGTGCGAAGCGAGAGGCAAGGCCAAAATTTACATATATGTACTTGGATGAGTGCAATACAAAATCGCAACACTACACACAGTGCGGAAACACTGCATGCACTTAAGACTTTCAAAAACGGAGGCGCGCATGCACGCCGCGACGGTGGGTTTTTAATGGGCGGGTCCTGGGGGAACCAGCATTTCAAAGAGGGCATCCAGGGCACATTTTTTTAACCTACATTTTCGGCGGCAGAGAGGCCATCCGACGATTAATGCAGCAAATTCAAAATTTGTGGGGGTGGGAGAGAGAGAGGTGCTGGAACTCAGTTAACGCTATGAGGACGTTCTAACTTCAGCGCACAGCTAGGCAGGGCGCATGCAATTTAATAGGGTTTTTACATGGAAATAGGGATCCTTCATCTTGCCTTCAAAGTAGTCTGGGGGAAATATAGCAAGATATCAGGTATGTTAAAATGTGCATGTCAGCAAATAGGCCAAACTTGCAAACGATTTGCATGCCCTCAAAGTTCTCCATTTGAGCTTTCGTGGGCCATGAACGTGACAGTTTGTATAAAACGAAGGTTGATACCCGTGAACTGTACTGCAAGCTTTGTATGTGAAATTTTGATGAAATTGGGCTCTACAGTTGCTCTATTTTGCAATGTAGCGTAGGCATCATTTTTCAAGATGGCGAAGGGCTTCCTTACTACTTTTAGTGATCATCTTTGAATAGAGATCTCTTCAAGAAGAGAGAATTTCCCCAATCGAGTTACCCCAAAAAATAACAAAAAATGAAAGATGACGAATTAAGATTTTATGTGATTTGTGTTTCAAAAACCTTAGAGAGTTGTGAGTATTTTTTTGTTATTTGGGGATTTATCACTGGGGCTTATGGCGGTTCATTTATTGGTCTGCACCCATAACATTGTGGCCACACTCATATAGGTCGTTATTTGGAAGTTAAAATCTACTTATACCTTTGGCCAACGTGAAGTCTTGTTATTGAGAGACCAGCCTGCGACTACAGTTCATGAGTACTTAATGTGCATCCCAGACGTACGTGACACACGATCTTTATAAATCGATCTATTTGAGAAAGGAATTAAAAAAAAAAATTACCTGAACTTTCGAATGAAATACTCGAGTTTCAGATGGCCAATTATTTATAGATGTTCAAGGTGCATTAGATTTTCCTGGACAAAACAACATACGGAAGAAAGAGGGTTGGCGGCCTTGTGGTATTTGTATGAAGCTATGTATTTTTTATATGTAAATGAACAGGTAAATGAACAAGTACAGGTTACATAAAGATGACTTCCGTCTGGCCTGTATAGCCTTAAGCGTGTCATCCACTGTTACGCTCAACAAGATACCTATCATCGAGGATGATGACAATTGCGATGGGCAGCTGTTAATTAAGGTCGTTATCGAGGTTATGAAAAATGATTGAAGTGTGAGACAGTGGCCAGCAGACAAGTGTATATACGATAGTCTGGTAAAGTGTCACAGTGCGCAGCACTTCAACGTCACTGCAGATGAAGTACTAAAGATGTGTGACACTAAAAGTACGGAAGACATAATAAAACATCTGCAATAGCGGCTCCCTGGAGTCTTAGCCATAGTCTAGAGAAAGAAAGGAAACGGCTAACTAAAGTCCAGCATGAATAGGCCTGGCAGCAAGAAGGTTCCTGAGCCAAAGATGACTGGTTATTTTTATATTGTGGTTTATTGAAACACTGCTTATGCCCACAGCCTGAATTTCAAGACAGTTTACATCAAAAAATATCCACTGAGAAATAGATGAGGTAAAAAACACAGAGGGTATAAGCACAAAAAATACAACCCAGAAAGAGTATGCCAATCAGAAAATGTTTGTTTGTACCTGACCCTTTGTTGACGACCGCATAAATGACTAGCAATCCATTGCATAATAGCTGGTGATACACCTTACTACAGAAGTTCAAATGTCAATAGCAATTTCATAATTCACCATTTCATAGGATTTAGTAAAATCTGTTAACACACCGGGCCCATACTGGAATTTGTATCCTTGTGGAGTCATTTCTTTGTTCTCGTGTACTAAAGTTTTCGAGTTTGAAGATGTAGTTTCAAAACGCTCCTTTTTTAACCAGAATCAATTTCCTGTGCTGAAATTCGGACTTAATATCCCTAACATAAAGTACTTCAATTTGCGACGGATCAACACACCTAGGAAATTCCTAGTTTTTGAGTAAAATCCATATATCCGTTTCGTGATAACGTTGTGGAGACATTATACCCATGTCTCCACAGGGTACCGTGTAACAGATCAAGAGTACTATAAACGTTATTTGGAATGCAAGCATCAGAGACTTCGCTGTGATTAATATCAACCAGGCAATGAGTAGTGAATATTCCTTGCTGATTGTCATGTTGCCTTTTATCGACCTTAAGTTGGATGGAGTTCATGACCCATTTACGAATTTTGCCAGCAGTGGGGTAAAAAAGATGGGCATCAGTTTATGTAAAGTAAGTGGGAATTTGCTTAGGTATGGGAACAATCGGGTGTAAAATGTGAGCTGGATTTCCATTGATGGGGAAAAAGTATGTTAAAAAAGAAGAATACACCGAGACAAGAATTAAAAAAAGAAATAAAAGAATGAACGAATAAATCAATAAGGGGGGGGGGGGTGGTAGTCAAGTAGATCTGTCAGTGAAAAGGGTAACATATCTAGATTGAGCAACGCTTATCAATGATTATTATAGAATACAATAGTTATGTTATATAGGGGCGATTGCTCAAAAGTCTACATCTTTCCTGATATTCAAATATGGAAACCAGCTTCAAGGGTTTTGCCTTGAAAAATAAATCCGCATTTTATTTTTATTATTTATTATGAATAAATAATTTTCAAAGTATAACCCATTGCTCATAACATGAATAGAATACTTATGTGATCTTCAATTTTTTGACGGTATGATAATAATTAAATTAAACAAAAAAACGCTTTACATTACATTTAATGCGCTGTATACTAAACAGACAAAATACGGAAATTCTTAAAAAAGCAATATACAGTCATTTAACATTTAAGTTTAATAATAAATTACAAAAATATATTTGTTAACTTTAAACAATCCTGTTGAGAATAAAAAAATAATACACATGATGCCAAGTGAAAAGAATGGGGGGAAATTGTTCACGCCATCTCTGAATCCATGTATCATTACATGTTCCTGTACAGTAAGCTCATTAGCATAATACTGTGAACAAAGTTTTGAGGCACTTTTGGGTATTTATTTATTTATTTATTTATTTATTTATTTATTTATTATTTATCCTTAGAGATTGCCATCAAAGAGTAGATAAAAGACTGTCTATGGTGGATCTTCGAGGGAGGCCCAGGATAGTGCTACCAGCATTGTTTTATCTCTAACAGCACAAATTTATCTCGGGATTTCAACATCTTTGTTGAAACCTCCAGATCTTCGTATACATGTAGTTATGGAACAGTGCCCCCAAGCGTGAATGATGTTCACCACCGTCGCTACTGGGCGTGCTTTGCCCCCTCTCCCCTCCCCGAACAAAATCCTGCAGCTGGCGAAGCCCATACAAATGTTATTATAGGGTAGGTGATATATATCATTCAATCAACCTAATTGCGTACCTTGTCCATCTTAACTGCACAGGTGCCTTCAAGTACATAAACCATGCTGCATTCGACGGACTCACCTTTGAGGCCTTTCAGCAGGGCAAACCATCAGAGACTTGGATAAAAATGATGAAGGAAGCATCAGCAACTATACAAGTGGCCTACCCAGGTATTAAGACTCAAGACAGGGTTCATTTCAGATCTTAACAGTAAAGATTGGCTTTAACTCGAGAGTAGTCATTTACCACAATTAACTTATCCACTCGTTATTCATTAAAATGTCATCACAATATTGTTGTCATGAAGAGGAAAATCCTGCACATCTCCTTGACCCCCACCTAAAACCCGTTTTTTAAAAACAATTTTAAAGGCCCCGAAAGTGCAATTCACGTTGACAGATCATCGTGAAACTATTAAGCAATCATAGATTACTAAAAGCAAAGTCCCATATTCCAAACGATTTTTTAATTATCGGCATCGGTGCTAACATCTTTATTTTCATCAGTCCAACTTTATTCATTTCCCATACTTTCTCACACTTATCTGCCAAGCAAATACCTAATAGTCTTCACTTTATTGCCTTTTGCTTTCGTTATTTTGATACCTTATATATAGTTGTTATGGTAATAACATTTTGCTAATATTTCTATTTATTTTGTCCATTGATTGAAATACATTTACTTTAATTATTTATCAATCGTTATGTTGAATTCAATAGACAATTCTCCTTAAAAACACCAAAGAATGTAATGTAATTGAATTTATTTGAATTGAATTATATGGTGATACTTCAATATTGACCAGTGAACAGACATCATTGAGCTGCTCAAGTCCAGTTTCGAGTTGAAATCATTTTCTTTCAATTCGTTTCTGAAAGGTGGCTACACTGAAATTGCAACAAATACTGGGAAGCCATTAGGTCCCTGGCTGCCGAAAGATGACAAGGGCGTCTTTATCATCACATCATTCAAAGTGAGTTTTACTCGTGTTTTATTGCAAAATTATAGGCCTAACCAATGTAACAAAGAAAAGCCATATCATTCCAAATGTCTTTGTGTTCCATAGTGATGCAAGCTTGATCTCATGACATTTCAGTATAGGTCCTCTCCAAATACTGGAACCATAAAACTGTCAATTATTGCCCAGATAAGGGTTGAAGGTTTGCAATGCGAAGGTGGCCATAACTTGGGTTAACGGTAGTACCATGTGACAAATTTCTTTTGTGGGTTTGTGAGGTTCTGCCCCCCAAAAAGAAGAAACCGAAGGGAAACCCAACTTTTCAGGCATTAAGCTCTGCCCGTCGTCATTATTCTGAAGGGATTCCAACGGTGAAGGGAGGTTATGGTATGACTGGAAGCAGTAAAGCAGGTGAATGATGCAATGCTTTTGTCTATGCATAACTATAATGGTATTGGCTAAACGTTTTTGTCCAGGCCGCTGATGAAAACGATGCCAAGCTTCAGGAAACCTTCGAAAAGGACTGGATGGAATCTTCGGGTGCTAACTTCATCCTTCAGAAAGCTCCCAAAGATCTCGGTATCTCTCACTTGGGTCTATATAAGAAGTTTACTGCGCGTCCAGGATTGAAGTACGTCCTCCGAGCAGAGCTGGAAGGTGTAGGGGAGGATTCGGAGGCTGCAAGGAGCTTCCTGAGTCAGTTGAAGGCCTTCAAGTTTCCCGATTACTTCGAGCGTGTGGATACTGATCTGTACAGGGCTGACCCCGATCATATCGTCTTACCCGAAGCAGGAAAAAAAGATCTCCCTGAAGGATATAGTTATAAGCCTTAGAATTCCATTACATTAGGATCAAGTTGAAAAATAAAATCTAGAACATCTTTTAAAAAATCTTATGAAGTGATTTTGACGTCGGATGACTGCATACTATCTTTTTATATAGTTGTAGGCAGGGTGACCGTAAGGCCAGAGCCAAATTCTGCTAAATGCACATCAAAAATCTGTCAGATTCATCAAAAATTAGCCAAATTCCCCAGAATTACTCGACATACACTATTAACACCGAAAATCACATGCAGATTGGTACTTTTGCCTTAATTAAGGTTCAAATTATATTATAAACAATCTATAGTCTCATAAAGATGATGTGAAATTATGCAAGAATTTGTTTCAAAGGATTGAAGCTTTCTTAAACAAGCGTACCATTTTTTGTTCAAATTTGCTGTTTTTCTGTCAAATAACCATTTTTGCAGAATTCTGCCAGAAATCTGCCAAAAAAGATCCATTCTGTCAAATTTTCTGTCAAACTCGTTTTTTAACAAAAAAATTGTCAAAGTTAGCCGAAGATCGTTTAAAACGGTCTCCCTGGTTGTAGGTGCAAATCTGTCTTTGTGTGTAGTATACATTTTAACGACGTATTTGGCGGAACTTTAAGCAAAACAAATGCGCGTTTGCCTAGTATAATATAAAAAAGCATGTTTGACATTACAAAGAGTTTGAAGTACAAAGAGTTAAAGGAATTTGACAAAACTGCATCCTCAGTTTATCTTTAGTTTAGAGTTTTTATGAGTCACCACTTGAGATAGTTCAACTATGATGTAGAAAATATTTTATTTTTCAAGTGGAAAGCCTTATTTCTGTTTTTAATGTATTCGTAAAACGGCTGCTTTCTTCGTTTACAGGGATATAGCTGTCTTAACAGATTTATGTGAACTGATGAAAAGCTTTAGTGGTAAATTAAATTAGGTCGTCCTATTTTAAACTTGTTAGTCATATTATTGCATAATGGAAAAAAAAACTCGTTTGCGAAACGAAGTTAAAAAAAGTATGGCAACGTTGTGTTCATAAATGTCGAAAGCTTGATTAGATTTTGGTGATGAGTGAATGCTTATTGGAAAGAAACCTTTTCCTTTTATCGATAAACCAATCCTAAGGAAATATTTGAAGTTAATGTGCATTGTAGTATTTGTTGTCGCTTTAAGCATAACACAGAATAATTAGGTGTTTTTTTTATTCTTCTCAGCAAATTCTCCTCCAGAACTGTTTGTCAAGGTGAAACATATGTGAACTTCAATTGTCAATACACGAATGCACAGCCCACGGAGGATGTGCATTTTTTGTAATTACGTCATAATGATGCCATCATGGGCAACATGACGTCACTTGAAAGATTTATAAATTTAATCTTTGAAAATCAATGAGAAATCACCCGCGAGAAATCGGAACTTGAGTTTTACGGGAATCGATATGATAATACATGATCTTCATTTTATCTCGTGCGTGCAAAATCACGTGACCCTTCCTTCCAGTCCAAACTGGAAGTGGCTTTTAATTTTAACGTAGAAAAAGATGTGAACTTGCTTTCAACGATGTTAGTCTTTTGCTAGGTTGACCTTTACAATAAAATTACTCGTGACGTCATAAAATGTTAGAGCGCCCTCTAGTGGCAGGTTAAAAAATAAATAAATGAATAATCATTTGATGTGTGTGGCGAAGTATGTGGTAATCGCTTCAATTGTCTTAATGCAGACAAGACCTGTGTGCGAAAAAAAAATAATGACGTCATCGGACCGGAAGTTATAATAAAAAGCCCTTTAAACCATTAAAATTTGCAAAAAAATCAACCGTGAGAGATATAATCAAGATTTGGCTATATAATGCACAGTTAACATCAAGTATCATATTACAAGCCAATACAGATTTCTAGATTTAATCTTTGAAAATCAGAGATTTGATATTGTTTTTTTTGTATGGCAATCGATAGAATATATCAGGATCTTCATTTTTGGTATAAGTGCAAAATCACATGACCCTTCCTTCCGGTCGAAACCGGAAGTGCCTTATAATTTGAAATTAGCAAAAAACGTGAACTTGCTTACAACGATGTGAGTCTCTGTCTAGACTGTACTTTACAAAAATATGATAGGTGACGTCATAAAATGTTAGAGCGTCCTCTAACGGCATGTTTTAAAAAGTCAAACATGCAAAAACCGGAAGTGCCTTATAATTTGAAATTGGCAACAGATGTGAACTTGCTGTCAACGATGTGAGTGTCTGCCTAGGCTGTACTTTACAAAAATATTACAGGCGACGTCATAAAATGTTAGAATGCCCTCTAGCGGCATGTTGACAAAGTCAAACATGCCTTTCGAGTTTATGTGTGTGGCGAAGTTTGCGGTTATTAATAGCCCATCACCGTGTGGTTGTTCCTACAACCGACACAACTCATTACATTATTTTCTTCGGTCCAATAGACAATCAAAAACAAGTTGGGACCAGCTCTGTGGTTGTTCACTCACAACCACATAGTTCTAGTTTATTATTGCAGCGATTATAATGTAGAGTATAATAATGAAGGCATACTACTTCCATGGACTAATTTAGGAAAAGCCTTAATGTTTTCAGTAATATAAAATTTACAACGTAATATAGCAAGTACATTCCCTGGTGTTTGTCTAAAATTGCGGCCAAACAACAAACAAACAAACAGACAGAAGGCTTGGTGCACAGAACACAACTTAATTCACCTCTACTGGTTCCAACACGTCCTCTGGTAATCAGAGCAAAACTATAACTGTTATAATACTGGATTTAGGTTAATGAGAAAGGACAATGTTTGTGCAGACTTTTGTGTCCGCCATGTTTGTACACAGTGTATTCAAACATGCATGTAGATACAAAACGTGCAGTTCGTGACATCTCCCCATCTTCTAAAAGGAAATACTGGTTAACAATTAAAGGGAATTATTTGAAAAGCTAAGTTCTTTTAGTTTGAAGAATTAAAGAGTTTCCGCACTGAAATAGAGTTGCTATTGTTCAGCTTATTGTTTACATTAGAATAGGTTTCTTGCAGAATAAACATGTAATTGTAGTTCAGTGTCCAATAAAAGCGATCAACTGAAATTGCGAGTCTTTGTGTTGGTTCTCTTTTTCTCTGATTGATTCTGATTGATCGGGTAGATATCAAAACACTAATTATTGTTCAATTGATTTTAACTTAGCGAAAAATCTAGTTTGGAGACACGATGTAGTCCTGATGCCAAGCTGGGACTCTGGTCACTCGAGTGGTTCGAGCGTTGGGGATCCGTCGTCTCCTTGCATGTTCGGATGTCAAGGGATCTGGTGATGGTTTGGACAGCAGGATGATGTGACGTCTGTTTCGACGGTACTCGGTGCCGTTGATGTTGATGATGTAGGGCCGCGGAGTACCAGCATGGCGTACAACTTCACCTTCTGGGCTCAACTGTCCTTTCGTTCGGATCTTAACCTTGTCTCCGGTACCGCGTGTCAAAACTTCCAGCCTTCTTGCATGGCGTAAGTTGGAGTTTCGTTTGCTCCTAATCTTGTTCAAATTGACTGCATCGTCAGGCCTGTCCACTCTGAGATGTTGTCCTCCCACCTCTTTCCTCTTCCTGTCTCTCTTTCTTCCTCATTGTACAGTGCCTTGCAGGATTGTTTTCGTAAGTCCTGATGATTTGCGCTTTTTCACAGAAGCCTTTAGCTTGTCAAAATTGATCTTCTAGGCTGGAGATTGCGAAGCAGGATTGGAAGTGTTGTGCGTATCTCCCTCCCAATTAGAAGACTTGCTGGGCTCTGGCCAAGGCTAGGCAAAGGAGTAGACCGGTACATCATAAGGGCACGGACTGGATCATCCTAGCTTAATAAATCTCTTGGCAAAATGTACAGTCTTCTTTACTTGCCCGTTGGCCTGTGGGTAATGCGCGGCCTTGTGGTAATGTGTCGGAAGATGTACCCAAGGGCAAATTGGTCAAATTCACCTTAAAATGTGGACCGTTGTCAGTCACTACCACTTACCAATGTTATATCTAGCCATCGGGAATGCATGTAGTAGTCTACCAACAGGAGATACACTCTCCCCTTCGCATCAACTAGGTCGAAGGTAATTTGCTGCCGTGGACTCTGTAATAGTTGTGTAGACATGAGGGTGATGGTTGCATTTCCTAGAAAAGCGGGTAAGACTGGACACTGCAGGGGCTATGTCGGTACTCATACCAGGCCACCACGCAGTTTCATTGGCGATCGGAGTCGGCTTTTTGAGATGCCTCGATAACCCTAATGGATTCTCAACAACATGTGATGTCTCATGCTCCGTGGTATCACAATGCGGTATTAACATGTGAGAAAACCACCTACTATATAGGCTGATCTTGTCCTGGTCATCCCAGAACCGTCTCAACTCTGGCTCAACATCTTTCTGGTACTTCAGCCATCCATCGTTGACGGAAGTGGTATGGGCGTGGCTCGTCTCTGAAGCTGTTTTGACCAGCTTTGCATCAGATGCTGGACACTGGGTAGTACATGGGCTTCAATCTCGCCTTCCAAATCTTCACCTGACTCTGCCGCTTTGTCATGCCGGAGAGGGCCAGGGGCCCGTGAGAGTGCATCGCTTGTACTTCATCAGTAGTTATTGGCAACGCAGGGGGGCTAACACAAGTTCTTATGGTTGATTTAGGACACAAGGGGTTTGAAGTCTGTCTGGAGCGTCACTCGTAGACCCCGGATATAGGTGTAGAATCGCCCACATGACCAGACAGCAGACAGTAGTTCCCTTGCGATCTGTGCATAACGCTGCTCTGCACGTGTCAGGCTTCGGGAGCAATACGCCGTAGAAGTGTGACGTCACGCGGGGTCGTCTCCTATCCGGTTCATGAGTGTGACGTCATCTCAATTCAACCATGCGTACTCCACACGGTGTAGCAAAGCACGAATGGAACCGGAAGTTAACGCAACTCGAGCGTTTATCCAATGGGTGCGAGTAATCAGTGGTGCGCGCGCGTGTATGACGTTTTAGTAACGAACCGGATGCGATTTTTTTTATTTACACAATAATACAGGGTACCCATTTCACTGATCATCAGCTCTGACCATTGTTGGCTTTGTTGGGTCATAGTATGCAAGCGACTTGGGGCTGTAGTGAGCAGAGTCTTGAATTGTCAAAACGCGGTGCGTTGTGCTGGGCCACAAGTCCATTGACTTCTGTGACGCCTTTCATCAGGTCGTTGATCGGTGCTGCCACGGAGACTGCATGGGGTATGAAGCGAGAAAGCCGATTGATCAGCCCCATCAAACGTTTGACTTCCTCCTTCGTTTGAGGTGGTGACATCTGCAGGATCACGTCTACTTTTACAGGGTCAGGGAGAATTCCGTCCTTGCCAAGTCGATGACCAAGGACATTCACCTGCTCTTGTGCGATTTTGCACTTGTCCTTAGCAGATCACTCATGATTCTCTGCCATGGTACAGCTCAGTTGCTGACGTACGTTATGCCAACGACAAATGACTGAAGGCTGAAGCAGAACCTGCTAAACGGCGCGATGAATGTTTTGCTGTCACGGTGGAGTGCAATTTGCCAAAACCCATGCTTGGCACCAAGGATTGAGAACAGCTGGGCACCGGCAATTTTCTTCCAAGGTAGGTTGGTGAATAACTCGCTGGCCACCCTTTTGTTCAGCATTTGCAGGTCCACGCAGATCCTGATGTTCTCAATTTTTTTGTGGGAGCGATCACAATCGGGGCGCACCGATCAGTAGGCTCAGTGATGCGCGACATGATTTCTTGTTTCTCATGTTTGTGCAATTCAATCTTTAGTTTTGGGTGCAAGGGCAATGGGATGCGACGAGGGGCATGGACGCAGTTTGGTGTGGCATTGTCGGTCAGCTTTATCTTCACTGGTGGGCCGTGAGATGATCCGGTTCCCTCGCAAACACTTCTGTCATTGATCAAAGTGTATACACGATGCACCATGTTCAGGGACACGCAGGCATCTTTTCATAAAACTGTCACACCATCATCAATAATAAGGAAAGTCAGTAAGGCCTACATGGTACCGCTACTTGCCCTTGACTTCACAGGATAGGCTCTTCTTTCCTCTCTGTTTGAATTTCCCGCCAAAGAAACTACACAAACGGGCTGTAGTCCTGAACTGCAAGATCGGGTTACGAAGCTTCAGGGTGCGGTAAACGTGTCATGGCAGCATGTTTACCACTGACCCAGTGTCAAGCATGAAGTTGATGGTCTTGCGCCGTGAGGTGTGTCACAGCTGCTGCCTGGATACTGTTGCTAGATTCATGTGGTGCATTTACACCTCACAGCTCGCATTTGTTTACGCTTGGATCGGCAAACTTTACTTAAATGTCAAGTTGACAGGATTTGCCCTGCTGGCCTTCTGCAGCAGGGCATGATGAATGACTTGGGTCGTACCCGCAATTGGGACACCTGGGCTTTCGGGTGTAATTGGGCTTGGAGGAGTGAGTGTTGGGCGTATTCTGTCGTGGTCCATGTTGCACTGCTTGGAAAGCTGCTGTGTTGTGCGCGCATTTTATTTCGCAGAGATGTTTGGTGGTTGTCTCTATATAGTTGTCTTAACATGCAGGGCTTTTTTGAAAGTGAGGCTGTCCTTCGTCAGAAAATGTTTCTGAAGGTACCCACTACGGAGACAACAAATCAGGCGATCACGCAAAGCGTCGTTCAGAAATGACCCAAATTGACAGGGGCTGGCCAAGTTTTGTATTGCAACAGCATACTGAGCGATGGACTCATCGGTGTGTTCAAATCAAACACATTTCCTCTTCATGACAGAAACGGAAATAAAATAAGTGTTGAACTAGATATAAAGAAAACCTTGAAAGGCTTGTATCAGGCATGCAATTACACAAAAAAGACAATTATTACAGAAAAACAATTACACACATGTATACTTCTTAGCAGTAAACAAAGTTATGAAAAATAGTAATAATAATGGCCGGGCTACGAGTAGGATCGCCATACAAAGTCAAAGGACAGAGATTCTCGCACAGATAGAGCACCCTCGCACAGAACACCCTCACTGACAGGCCTTAATTAATTCCCTATGTGTCATGGAAAAAAATGTTCAATCGCTTAATTTAAGTGACACAATCTGTCCACAAGGCTCTCTTTGCAAACTCTGTAATCGTCCTGTCCTTTTGGGGGCATCCACTTACTAAAAAATGACTAGGAATCTGTGAGGGCAAGTGCTATAAAAAATAAAATGCACACTGTCTTTATTCGTTACTTTAGTCGGAAACTTTAAACAAAACTTACTCCCGGTAGGTGCGTAACGAGCATATATAGTCATGGCAACGAGAAATGCTCTTTTTGCCAGTTGACCCACTAGGTCTAAAGTTCATTAACAAACCTGCTGGCAATGATGAATTGCTTGAGCATGAAATCCAGGGTTGGGCGCCGTGTATATTCACTTTAGTATATGGTACGTGTTTGTACAATGACTAGCCAATAACAGTGTCGTGTGAGTACTCCACGATCACACACGTAGATACGCACCATTCATTTTTATTCCAACGAAGGGCAAAAATGGCAGGCACTGCGAAATTCTATTACGTCTGGAACTTCTTTGAGAAGATCACTCCAGCAGGATTCTTGGGGAATTGGTTAGCAACAGGCAACTATGTGAGGAGCAACAACGACTTCATCGTAACTCAACTCCATCGCAACTTGAACCCTGATGGTGAGATTAGTATGTTCAATCTGGCCATAATCATTTCTGTATATATGAAATTTATAGCGCGCATCCACTGCTCCCCCGGATTAGCTACAACAAGGATAACACGGTCAAAGCTGACAAAATCGAGCACTTTTGTTCCAACAAATGATGTACATTTTTAACGGAATATCGTTTTAATTGGGGCTGAAGGGATTATGAAAGAATACATTTTAGGTTTTTTGATATTGACTTCGAAGAGACAGACGTCATTTCTCAGCACTTTCAGATGGCCGGGAAACCCTCTTACTTTTTACCAATTTTTCAGCTGAGGACTGCATGTTCCACTCGAAAAACAGGTTAGAATTTGTACGCTGAACAGTGACCGATAAATGGCGCGAGATTGTTGTAATGCCGGGGAGGCTAGCATGTAGCAGAAAAGAAGAATTTATAATTACCGTGGAGTTACTAATTATAAGCTCTTTTTATAAGCTTTTTTTAAATAGGAAACACCAGATCACACGCAGATAAATATCGAGTCTTAGTTCTCCCCTAATACATTTAATGGAGCGATCAATATCGGCCTTTATGTTTACCAACCTTGGCCCCGTGTTATTGTACTTTTGCGGTATATGCAAGGTCAATATCGGTGCAATCGAGTGTGCATGGCTGTTAATTGGCTCGCACACAGAGCTAAATTTGTGCGTTTAATTGGGTCAAAGTTGTACATTGTAGGTCTATTTACAATTGCAGAATCACTAGATGGCTGAATTTAGCACGTACGGCTAAACCTGCACTAAAACCACCCAAACGTTAATTTGTCGTATCACACCAACCCTAGTGGTGAAAAGTTATATATACATGTATGAAGCATTTCATTGAACTAAGGTCAACGATGGACCCTAAAATAATTGGTAACGTCCGGCTAGCATCCACATATAGGCCATTCTATATAGACTGGACGACCAACAACAAGACTGTAATGGGGGAGGAAGGTGACAGAAACACGACAATTATTAACAACGTTACGTGTCTCACTTTCTTCATGCACAGTGGTAAAGACCCAGACATTTCACCCGATTTTTTTTCCCGAGTTTTTGTTAGTGCTTTTACCTGACATGTCTAAAGAGATGGTTTAAATCTCACAAAAGTTATTTTGAGGTTTAATTCACTTCGAAATTAACATTTTATTACCCAGCATCATTATTCAGCAATGGCAGATATAAATTTGGCTACATGAAATTTAAGGGATTGCTGTGTCCAGGATCTTGATTTGTTGTTTTCTGTAAATTATTTTTTCTGAACTCACTTGATCACTCTTTCACTTGATATATAATTTATATCGATACCTGTAGCAAAAGGTCAGTAAAATGAGCGTAGACATAAAGAATAAATCGCTATTTTAAGAAAAAATTAACAAAACCAAAACGTTACACATTTTTTCAATCGGCCACCAACGGCCAGGGTATTTTGCACTTTTTCCTTCATAAATTGTTAGACAGACTATCTGGCTACAAAAATAAAATAGCCCAAAAATTCTCCAAAACAGCCTTCATTCTGAAAAATCGATCATTGTCGCCGGCCTGGTGATCGGAATGCAGCGACTGAGCAAGAAAAAGAACGCCCTCTGTTGAAAAGCCATGAAGAGGGGAATTCCCTTTCCGATCCGATTGTACTGTAGCGAGCACACTCATGTGTAGTGTACACATGCATGACATGTACATCGATCGATATTACAAAAAAAAGTGTCCATGCATGACATAAAGGTGGAAATTTCGCACAGGCAGGTTCTTTGTAGGGTTTCGATGTCATGTAAGGCAGCTAATATCCGAATCGTTCTTGTAAAGTTTGAAAAGAAAATATTATTTTCGTAAACTAACTACGTGTCAGACAGTTAACTAATTTTATTTCAAAAGTCATGTACCACTTTGAACTGTACATATAATTGTAACACAATTTATTTGAGAATAGGCCCTTTCTATTTCATCATGGAATGGGGGAAAGCTTTCAGTATGATTCTGTATGACTTTTACTTACAGCAAAACATGGCCTGTCCTTTAAGTGTAAAGGTCTTTCATCTCAATTTTACGTTTTTTTTTCTCCGTTTAAAAAAAAAAACAAACTGCCCGAGGCTACAAAACGTGGATTTTCTTTTTAGAAATATCTCAAAGTAAAACGTGGACACCGGGCTACTACTACTAACTTCACTAATGTTGTCTGGGAAACTATTATTGATAATCTGGACCCAAATACACTGAGAAAATCCTATGTTAAATCAAATTATTATACAGTGAATGGAAGCAGATACAAAACACGGCAAAGTCACAAGTAAGAAAGGTGTGATTGGATGAGTTTCTCGGTCGGTGAAGCATTTTTTGTCTGGTAAATTTTGTGAAACAGATTATCTTCCTTATCCCAGCATAAAGCTTATAAAGTAAGTAACACAGTACTTTTGGTCGTTTTTCTTTCTAGAAAATAATACCTCTAGAATTTACATATTTTGTGATATTCCTGGTCTGTTCTCTCTTCCCCCCCCCCCCCCCCGAGAAACGTAAGTATTCACCTGCGTCGCACACGAGGATCGATTTTATTTCCCAAATTTCGAGGGAAAAAAATTAAAAGTACTCTTCATTTCTTCGGAAATAAATATTCTCCAGTAAATTATAAGTCCCATTTGGGTAGACTGAATAAAACATGGGTAAGTCTTACTTGCAATCTCACAAAATAGTACCATGAACGTACGTCGTCCTAGATCCGCGAAGTTTCGAACTGAAGAAATAGTTAGCACACTGTACAATATTGCTTAACAGAGGGCGCTACTCATCATCTGCGTTGTTTTGACAAAGATGCACGGACTAATGAATTTAGAACAGATTTTACATGGTAAATGATCGCATTTGAATTCGTTTTCAATAATATTTTTGATAAAGATTCAAGAATATTGATGATGTCTGGGTCATATATTGTTTTAAACCACTGTGTCATGGACAGAGATCGCGTGCACATCGCGGGCGAGTTTGGTCTTACCTTACGCCCGGGGCTCTAGCCAGGGCAAATTTCTTCTGGATGTATGACGATATCTATTATAAGGCAAAAAAAAAAAAAAAAACTCGGTCTCTGGTCAGCGCGCGCGTCGATTTTAATCATGCGCGTCAACCTTTTTTTTCTTCAAATTAACACGGAAGCTTCAACAGCGCCCTCTATTGTCGCACCTCCTCAAACTTTTGTACCAAGGAGCACCAAGGAATGGGGACACTGCACCAAGGCAAATGACAAAGGGCACCAAGGCATATTATGGAGGACACCAATGTATAATGAGGACATAAAAAAGCAAAATAATGCCCACCTTGTCTGTACAATTCAAGCTTGAAAAAAAAAGCCAACCCCCCCCCCCCAGAGACCGACTATTTTTTTTTTTGGCCTAACCCTCATTTGATAGAATTTGTGTTAACAATAACGCGGCTCAAGTTTTCGGCCTGCGCAAAATGTGTGCGCAAAATGAACGTGTGCATAGGGTTGCAGACCAGTAAATCGGTCCGAAATTGCCTACGCCGGCCAAATCACGATTTGCAAATTCTTCAGTATTTGAGCATGCTGTGGGCCGTGAACTTGAGGGTTTGTAAACAATATGGGTGGAAGCCGTGCACAGGACTGTGAGCTTGTAGTTCCGTTCAATTTGGATGAAATTGGGGCCCTTAAAGCGCTCTATTTTGCAATGGAGTGTAGGCATCGTTTTTCAAAATGGCGATGGGCTTCAGGACTATTTTCAGGGGTGATCATCTTCGATGGAAATTTCTCCTAAAAGTCATCAGTTGACCCCCCAAAAATTGAAAAGAAAATGAAAGATGATGAAATAAGCTTTAATTTGATGTGTGTCTCGAACACCTTTGAGAGTTGTGAGTATTTTCCCCGAATTTCTGAAGTGGGAGCATTTACCATTGGGGTCTATGGAAGTTTCTTAACTGGTGTGCAACCATAGGATGAGGCAGATAGTTCCCCACAATGCTTTGCGCGCTTATGCTCACTGTGCTTAGGAGTTAGGACGAGGAGTTAGCCCTTTCCCAGCGCCCTGTACCACGGTTTGGGCGGTGGCGGGTTAACGCGGGCGCAGCTTATAATTATTCAGTGTGTACATGTACATGTATATGTACATGTACATGTACATATACATACAATTACAAAAACCTGGACCATGTATGTACGTGGATGATTCCATTGATGTGGGGCCAATGAATTTGGTGTCCCACTTTACATTGTGATAGTTGTTTTTCTAGTATTATCTACAGTGAAATATATATAGAAATGATTTTAGTTGTTCAAATTATAGTACTTGCACCTAATGTAGCAAAGGATGAAACACCTAACTAATGTCCTGACAGTATGATGTCCTAATCAGTTCACAGTTTCACGTGTTTTTAAAAAGGGACACCAAAGCCGTGACATTTTAAAAACTGCTGGTGAAATGTGTTGTTTTGGTTGTTATATGTAATCAAATACTACCATGTGCACACATGTGTAATTGCCCTTCATTATGTTAAAGCAAGTTAATACTGCTTATAAATTCACGTGCCAGCGGCCCGACCACGGTGTAGCCGCGTCCTTCGCAATTCAGCATACCAGCTGTGAGTAAGGATGATTAGCCTCCCAAATTACTATTATTATTATAAATATTTATATTTAAATAATTTAATAACTAGTTGAGCGAGATTCACAGTGCGCTAGTAGCCCAAATGTCTCACGTGTAAACAAAACCCACTTTTTGGTGTCCCTTTTAGACGGCAAATTTGTGAAATGTTTCTGGGGAATAAAACGATTATTGGGTTCACTAGCATATCCAAATGTATCACCATTCATTACATTTCCAACTTGATCAGTGTGAAATCATAACAAAGATTGCATCCTTGGAAATGTTTTAATTTAGGCTATTTACTCGGTTTCACGTGTAAATTGGACACCAAAATTAATGGTGTCCTCAATACGCAATCATGCACATAATTGTTATTTTGATTTGGTTTAATCAAGATATTTTCACAGTAATTATTAATTGATGTGTTATTCTGGGTAAGACAAAAAAATACATTTTAAAATAAACACACCACATTGAGCATAAATTATCACAAAAATATCAGAAAATTTATTTGGTGTTCCAGTTATACGTGAAACCGTGAATGAGTTTTGACATGGTATTTTGGCATATCTGGAGTAAATAATGTCTGAATGTGGCTACAATTAATTAGAAATGTCAATACCTTTAAGTTTTGCTGAAAATTATTAATGAATCCCCTGTCAATCTTTTTTTCCTATTTTGGGTCAACATGTCGCAGGTTGGCACCCTCTGGAATAACCCACGTACGTTCAATGCTACTACACGGCAAGTGCATTTCCACACGTCGTGCACAGGATATCGAATTACGCATGATACAAGGAAGCGAAAACATATTCTTTTCTATAAGTTTCTTTTGGATGGTGGATAGACTGATGTTCAAATTAGGGATACAACAAAAGCTTAAGAAACGTTTCTTTGTAGAACTGAGAAGGTGTTTTGAAACATTTCATTTAAAAAAAAGATATCTCTTTTATCACGATTTTGCACACCCCTTTTTCAAAAGTGAAAGAGACACGCAGACCATCGAGCGCACTCGTCTCAGAGGACATTTTGGCGTTTCAAATTATCTTTAACTTTTTAAAAATATTTATAAGATATTTTATAATTTATAATTTACTTTTACATCAGGGTTTCCTTTCCTTTTTTTGATACACTCTGTATTTCAAAATTAAAAAAAAGTAATGCGGCCTGACGCTTAGTTTGCAACGTCAGGCTGCATTATTTTTTTTAGATTTGTATAATTGAGGTCAATCCAGTTAAAAAGCAGTTTGCAGCAGTCCTATTCATTTTCATTTTAATATTTCAAAACGTTCAACTTCAATGCTCGTTAGTATAGGTTTTCCCGGCCAATTTCCTAAAATGTTCATTCACTTCTGAAAATCAGTCATTCCTTTTCGACTGAATTTGAGAATCGCTCTGCACCCTCGTTTCCCTTTTCGCTACCAGAGCATTCGATTCCATTTCAGTTCAATCAATTAAGTGATTGAGCAGCACCTTTCGTTTATGTCCATTCAGATTCGTTTACAAGACTTCATTTTCGATTTTACAGGGCAATTTCAAACATTCACCATTCTATTTCACTTTTAGTTGAATGCCATCGGCACACGATACAATAAGGGGTTCCTTTTTCATTAACCGTCAATCAAATTAGCTGTACCTGAAATCAATTTAGAAAAGGTATGCTTGCGTAAATGAATGCACAGGTAATGTAATTGGCCGTCTGTTTCTCAAAACCGAATGCACGGACAATGAAATGAAGACGATTGAACTTTCGTTGAATTGAAATGGGATTCAGGACGTGCATTCAAATTCAGACGAAAATGAATGATTAATTTTCAGAAGTGAATGAACATTTCAGGAAATTGGCCGGGAAAAGATAATTTATGACGGCCGGTGACGATATTTTATGCTGAGATTATATAACACCAGATAATGACATCATGTCACATATCGTCACCCTTTGATTAAATCTGAGGCTTTGAACATCTTAGATGGCACCGCCAGATCTCCGTATACCAAAATTACGGAACAGCGCCCAAAGCGTGACATTATATTCACCACCTTCACTCATGGTGTGTGCTTTGCCCCCACCCGAACAAAATCCAGGCGACGTTCATGCAGCTTTATCATACGATGGCTTCTGTATCTTTTAGTCAATTTACCTGGGTGCTTTAAATGTGTTCATCTTAACATTACAGGTGCCTTCAAGTACGTGAACTTTGCTGCTTTCGACGGACTAGATTTTGAGCTTTTTAAGGGCGAACCATCCGAAACTTGGAAACGATTGATGAAGGAAACAACATCAATTCACGTGAACTACCCAGGTAAAACGTCAGACATGGTTCGGATCAGATCTTAACAGTAAAGATTGTCTTTAACTTGAGATATAGTCAGTTAACAAAATTAGCTTATCCACATTAAAAAAAATCCCGTTGACCCGCGCTTAAAACCCGGGCTTTTCCAATTGTAAAGACACCCTAAGTTTTAAATTCACGTTGACAGATCATTGTGGGAATCAATCATAGATTATTGAAAAAAAAATTATTCACAGATAATCACAGACAACCAAAAATAGTCGCATGCATTGAACAGCAATCGCATCAGATAAGCCTACCTTTCGATAAGATGATTCCATAATTTATGTGAAGGTCTGATAAACTTAGGCTGTTAGCCTTTATATTATTGGACTGATTGGCAAGCAGTTAATTATCATAACTTTGGAAGAAGGATGCAAAGAGAGGATATTTCATGATGTATAGCCCTATAGTAGTAGACGAAGATGGCAGTAGTTACAACAAACAGGTCCTTTCTTTCGATTCGTTTCTGACAGGTGGCTACACTGAAATTGCAACAAATACTGGGAAGCCATTAGGTCCCTGGCTGCCGAATGATGACAAGGGCATCTTCTTCGTAACATCATTCAAGGTTAGTTTACCCGTACCCCATTTTTATCTTTAAATAACACACAAGGGCATGGCCAATGTAGCAAATGGCATCTCATGTCAAATGTCTTTGCTCCATATTCTCATGATGCATGTTTGATCTTTGTGACATTTCAGAATTGGTTATCTCCTTATTGTGACCATAAAACTGCCAAATATTGCCTAGATGCATAACTGTAACGGTGTTGGTTAAACATTTTGTCTAGGCCGCGGATGAAAACGATGCCAAGCTTCAGGAAACCTTCGAGAAGGACTGGATGGAATCTTCGGGCGCTAACTTCATCCTTCAGAAAGCTCCCAAAGATCTCGGTATCTCTCACTTGGGTCTATACAAGAAGTTCACTAAGCGCCCTGGATTGCTGTACGTCCTCCGTGCAGAGCTGGAAGGTGTTGGAGAGGATTCGGAGGCTGCAAGGAGCTTCCTGAGTCAGTTGAAGGCCTTCAAGTTTCCCGATTACTTCGAGCGTGTGGATACCGATCTGTACAGGGATGACCCCGAAAATATACTCTTCCCTCACGCAGGAAAAAAAGATCTCCCTGAAGGGCATAGTTATAAGCCTTAGAATCCCACAAAGGATCTAGTTGAAAAAATAAAATCCAGAACATCTCCTCAAACATCTAAGGAAGTGATTTTGACATCGCATGACAGGCATACCCATTTTAAAAAAAATAGTTGTAGATGCAAATCTGTCTGTCTACCATAATTATTAACTTTTCAGTGTTTGATACTGTCGTGTTTTCATTTCTTAACTCCAGTCAAAAATGAATAAAAAAATTAGCTGAATTTTGCGGAAATCTGTTCAGTAAAAAAGAAAAAAGCCCCTTTTCATAGTTAAAAAAACCCTGTTTGACAAGTAAAAGTAAAATGAGTAAAAAGAATTTGTTTTGTTCGTGACAAAACTACATCGTCAGTTCTTTTTTTCCTTTATAGTTTAGATTTTTGTTTTTGAGTCACCGCTTTAGATTGTTGTTTGACTATGTAGATGCAGAACATATACTTTTTTCAAGTGGAAAGTCCGTTTCCTGTTTCCGTAAACGGCTACTTTCTTCGTTCGAATGAGATTACTCTTGACAAAGTACAAAATAATTTTACAATTTCTGAAAAACTCAATTTACAACACACCTATATTTTTTTCCACAGATATAGTACCTCTTGAGATATGTTTTAAGCTACAAAGACAAAGATTGGAGGACGTTTGTCGTTCGTTACCATTTTATAAATTTGAAATCGAGATATTAAAGAATAAGATTATGAAATTTAAACCTAGTATCGGTAGCACCAAACGATTAGCTCATTGGCTACTGCGAGACCATTATTTGTATAGTCATGTCCTTGATCCAATCTACAAGTATAAAATTGAATTCCAGAAATAAATAATACAATGGCAATTACAAAAAAGTGCAGAAATGTTTCTTCTTTGTCCTTACAGAGAGTACAAAAAAATATAAAAAAAGATTGAACCCAACTTGTTAAAGTTAGTATATAGGCCAACATGCTTTTTTAAAATAAAAAAATTCTTTTCCGAACGAATTTTGAAAAAAATAGAATGCTCTGAAACAAATAATTTGCTTATCAGTGATGCGTGACGAGTAAGGTTGTGTACTATCCGCTCTCCCTCTTTTTACATAAATTTTGCGTCATTTTGAAAGAAATATTGCCACTACTGCTTACAGTCATTTTAGATAGACACATCTTACCATGAATGACAAGGATCCAGCAACTAAAGCACCTCGGAGTCGCCGAAAACCCAGCTCAAAAAAAGATCTCCCGAGCCCGAATGACAGCGACCAAGATGGCGGCTATGTTGCGTCATGCGTATGCAGTGACAAGCTATCGATCATTGACGACAAGCTTGATAAGGTTCCGGCGTCAATCACTAACATCGAATCACGACTGACCTCCCTAGAGCTTAAGCACCAACAGACCCACCAGCAGGTGTCTTCAAATGCCACAGACATCGCTGAACTCAAAACATCTGTAACGTTTGTCCAGGAAAGTCATGACGCCATCAAAAAGCTGATCAACACAAAAACCGAGTACAACCTGCGGATCATCAGGAACCTCGAAGACAAGATTGATGACATCCACAATCGAAGTCGCCGTAACAACGTTGTCATCCAAGGCATTCCTGAGAGATCTGAGGCCGGATCGGAATCGTGCGAGGACTTCGTCCATGAGCTCTTGGCCAATCATCTAAAGCTCCAGGGTGCCGACGAGATCGAGATCGACCGGGCACATCGCACGGGTCCACCACCCGGTACAGGCTCAGCTGCAGCACTCAGCTCACCACGCCCAAGACCAATTCACTGCCGGCTTCTTCGATACAGCGATCGTCAATTCATCCTAAAGAATGCAGCAAAACATCTGAAGAACAACAAGTTCAAGGGCAACAACATCTTCATAACGGACGACGTCACACCCAAAGTCAGGGCCCAACGCAAGCAGCTGAGGGAAATGCACCTGCGACGCATTCAAAGAGAGGAGCAGGTCCACTTTGCATACATTCCTTGGTCAGTACCAGCCATGATCAGGTACAAGATCCAAGATGGCCCGTTCAGATCATTCCGTCTTGAGGGAGACGCCTGAAGTCAACAATGCATCACAATGTACACTTACATTTAATCTTCACTACTCTATTCATGTCCTTTGTTTTATGTATTTATGTGTGTGTATTTGTGCCTCAGTGTGAGACAAGCCGACATCACAAGTTTATCCTGCTTATTCTGGTGAGTTATATTTCGTGCTTGATATGTTTTGATTTTGTTTTTATTAATTAACCAATAAACATACCCTATTGAATGACTTCTGATATAGATCCAGATACAAATTTTGATATTCCCGACAAAAATTGCTATTACTACGATCAGGATGAATTCAGTGATCATTTCATTACGAACACCGACATTAAATTATTACATTTCAATACTCGTAGCTTACGAAAAAACGTATCAAGCATTAATCAGTATATTAACTTACTACGGAAGGATTTTGCGTTTATTGGAATATCGGAAACCTGGTTAAATGATATTCATGACCCTCTAATACAAATTCCAAAATATGTCA
The DNA here is from genome assembly GCA_029964075.1 of Patiria pectinifera. Taxonomy (NCBI): domain Eukaryota; kingdom Metazoa; phylum Echinodermata; class Asteroidea; order Valvatida; family Asterinidae; genus Patiria; species Patiria pectinifera. The sequence continues at coordinate 4,350,744 of CM057136.1, read as the reverse complement.
TTGAGGGAACCTGTAGACAAGACAAGAGGGGTGGTGGGGTTGCACTTTATATACAAGAGGATTTGGTATATAAAGTTCGCAACGACTTATCAATTAACAATTCCGATATTGAATCATGTTTTATTGAAGTTATATATACAGGTAAAGCGAATGTTATTATTGGAACTGTCTATAAACCCCCCTGTGTTTTAACCAACAACTTTACAGAATGCTTTAGTACTGTTTTGTCACTTATATCTAGTGAAAATAAAAATGTTATATAATGGGTGACTGTAATATCAACTTACTTGAGTATGATATTGACAATAGTGTGCAGACCTTTATGAATACTGTTCTATCTCAATCATTTTATCCAACTATTGACAAACCAACAAGGATCACTGCCGATAGTGCAACTCTTATTGATAACATTCTAACCAATGATTATGAAATTTAAACCTAGTATCGGTAGCACCAAACGAATAGCTCATTGGCTACTGCGAGACCATTATTTGTATAGTCATGTCCTTGATCCAATCTACAAGTATAAAATTGAATTCCAGAAATAAATAATATAATGGCAATTACAAAAAAGTGCAGAAATGTTTCTTCTTTGTCCTTACAGAGAGTACAAAAAAATATAAAAAAAATTGAACCCAACTTGTTAAAGTTAGTATATAGGCCAACATGCTTTTTTAAAATAAAAAAATTCTTTTCCGAACGAATTTTGAGCTTTAGTACTGGTTATTAACCAATGACCTTTCGAATCTTTCCTCTGGTGTTTTGATGACTGATGTCACAGACCATCTCCCCGTATTCTTAGTAATCAACAGTGTCAAAGAAAGTCCTCGAACCAGCAACAAATTCCAAAAACGTACTTTTAATACCAGTAATGTTGAAAACTTCATTCATGATCTAAATATGATTGATTGGGATTCTGTAATATCAATTAACGATATACATCGTATGTATAATAATTTCCTATCAAATGTCCAACAACTTTATAATAAAAACTTTCCTTTACAAGATGTTAAATGCCGATACAATAAATGTAAATCCCCATGGTTATCTGATGGTATTTACATTTCTATCAGACGAAAAAATCATTTGTACCGAAAATTTACGAGGAACCCGACTGCAACTAACAAATCTGTTTATACTCTGTATAAAAACAAATTGAATTCTTTAATCAAATTAGCCAAAAAGAATATTTATACACAAAAGTGAGCGACGTGCAAGGTACTATCCAGTGTACTTGGAAAGTTATTAATTCCTTACTTAACAAGCGCAAGCAAAATGTAAACACATCTTACTTCTTTCAGGATGGTAACGAAATTAACAATGACAAGGAAATTGCAGAAGCATTTAACGACTACTTTGTTAACATCGGCAGTAGCCTCTCCAGTGAACTCCCGTTATGTAACACTTCCTTTGATTCATTTCTAAGCAACAAATGTCCAAATTCACTGTTTCTTACACCTATTACCAAGGAAGAGGTTGTTGATTATCTTAACAAAATACCTTCTGGGAAAGCCCCTGGATTTGATGGTTTAAGTTCCTCTGTCATCAAACAAGCACGGTATTCTTTAGCTAAGCCTTTGTCTGACATCTTTAACAAGTGTTTGACAGCTGGAGTTTTCCCCGATGATCTAAAAATAGCCCAAGTAACACCGATATATAAAAAAGGTTGTAAGCATAACATTACCAACTATAGACCCATATCAGTCCTATCTACATTTTCAAAACTATTTGAAAAGCTTATTTACAAACGATTAGTATCTTTTATCACTAAAAATAATATTCTTTCTGAGTCTCAATTTGGATTTAGACAAAATTGTTCAACTGAATTAGCGATATCATATGTAGTTAATAAATTATGTAATGCAATTTATCAAAATAATTTCTCCATAGGCATATTCTTAGACTTATCAAAAGCATTTGATACTGTAAATCACGATATTCTTATAAGTAAATTAGATCATTATGGAGTGCGGGGAACAGCTTTGGACCTTCTGAAAAGTTATCTGTGTAACAGAAACCAGTATGTATCGTTTCAATCTGTAACTTCAACTAGCCGATTCATTACGTGTGGGGTACCTCAGGGTTCCGTATTGGGTCCTCTACTATTTCTTCTTTATATTAATGATATATGTAATACTTCAGACACTGTAACATTTTGTTTATTTGCAGATGATACAAGTTTGTTGTACACTCACGATAATGTAGATGAAGCAATTAGTAACCTAAATATGGAACTTGAAAAGATCAGTACATGGCTTCTCGCAAATAAATTATCTATTAATGTCGTCAAGTCAAATTATATGATTTTTTGTGCCAATCAGTACAAGTACACACAATCTGTTCCTCTGAATTTAAATAACTCAAGGCTTAATCAGGTTAAGACAACTAAATTCCTGGGTGTAACTATTGATGAAAATCTCACTTGGAAACATCATATTGATGAAGTAGCGACAAAAATATCAAAGAACGTTGGAATAATGAATCGTTTGAAATATTATCTTCCGAGTAAGATTTTATTAACATTGTATAATTCATTTGTTTTACCATACTTAAATTACTCAATCTTGACCTGGGGCAGTTTGCCATCTAAGTGTAACAAATTACTTACTTTACAGAAGCGAGCAGTTCGTGTAATTTCAAATGCTGGCTATCGTGATCATTCTGCTCCGTTATTTGCTAAATTAAATATATTACAATTTAATGACTTATATTACCTTAATTTAGGAAAATTTATGTTTAAATTTAAGCATAATCTACTCCCGTCCTGTTTTGATTCTTGTTTTACCTTAGCATCTAATGTTCATGTATATAACACCCGAAGTAGTGCTAAGGGAAATCTGTTTGTTCAATTTAACAGGACGTCAATGTCAAAAAACAGTGTGATTCATCGAGGCACCTTGTACTGGAATAGTTTAGATGACTCTCTTAAACTGTTACCCTCACTATCTGTCTTTGTCAAAAATTTAAAAACTCATTTTATCGAATCATATTCATAAATTGAAATGTTATATGTGCATTCATATTTAGGCCTTGTCTCACACACTTGTCCTGTCTGTCTACCGTTGTGTTTTGTTTGTCCCTTGTTACAGTACTCTGGTTGTATGTCTGTCCATAGGTAAGGGCACAAAAGCGTCTGCTTAACCTTATACCTAACTGTTGTCATTTAATATTACACTTATCAGTAATCACTGTGTACATAACTGTCATATATATTACTACTGACCTTTCTTAATTTATACATGATTGTACATAATTGTAATGAATGACATCATTGAAATAAATGTTTCCAAATGTTTCCAAAAAAAATCCCATTGACCCGCGCTTAAAACCAGGGCTTTTCCAATTTTAAAGACCCCCTAAGTTTCAAATTCACGTTGAAAGATCATTGTGGGAATAATCAATCATAGATTATTAAAAAAAACCCCGAATAATTCACAGATAATCACAGACAACCAGAAATAGTCGCATGCATTGTACAGCAATCGCGTCAGATAAGCCTACCTTTCGATAAGATGATTCCATAATTTCGGTGAAGTTCTGATAAACTTAGGCTGTTAGCCTTTATATTATTGGACTGATTGGCAAGCAGTTAATTATCATAACTTTGGAAGAAGGATGCAAAGAGAGGGTATGCTGTGAGTGTGATGGTCTGATGGAAAATAATACCCATACACATTTCATGATGTATAGCCCTATAGTAGTAGACGAAGATGGCAGTAGTTACAACAAACAGGTCCTTTCTTTCGATTCGTTTCTGACAGGTGGCTACACTGAAATTGCAACAAATACTGGGAAGCCATTAGGTCCCTGGCTGCCGAATGATGACAAGGGCATCTTCTTCGTAACATCATTCAAGGTTAGTTTACCCGTACCCCATTTTTATCTTTACACACAAGGGCATGACCAATGTAGCAAATGGCATCTCATGTCAAATGTCTTTGCTCCATATTCTCATGATGCATGTTTGATCTTTGTGACATTTCAGAATTGGTTATCTCCTTATTGTGACCATAAAACTGCCAAATATTGCCTAGATGCATAACTGTAACGGTGTTGGTTAAACATTTTGTCTAGGCCGCGGATGAAAACGATGCCAAGCTTCAGGAAACCTTCGAGAAGGACTGGATGGAATCTTCGGGCGCTAACTTCATCCTTCAGAAAGCTCCCAAAGATCTCGGTATCTCTCACTTGGGTCTATATAAGAAGTTTACTGCGCGTCCTGGATTGCTGTACGTCCTCCGAGCAGAGCTGGAAGGTGTAGGGGAGGATTCGGAGGCTGCAAGGAGCTTCCTGAGTCAGTTGAAGGCCTTCAAGTTTCCCGATTACTTCGAGCGTGTGGATACCGATCTGTACAGGGATGACCCCGAAAATATACTCTTCCCTCACGCAGGAAAAAAAGATCTCCCTGAAGGGCATAGTTATAAGCCTTAGAATCCCATAAAGGATCTAGTTGAAAAAATAAAATTTAGAACATCTCCTCAAACATCTAAGGAAGTGATTTTGACATCGCATGACAGGCATACCCATTTTTTAAATAGTTGTAGATGCAAATCTGTCTTGTCTACCATAATTATTAATTTTTCAGTGTTTGATACTGTCGTGTTTTCATTTCTTAACTCCAGTCAAAAATGAATCAAAAAATTAGTTGAATTTTACGGAAATCTGTTCAGTAAAAAAAGGAAAAAGCCCCTTTTCATAGTTAAAAAACCCTGTTTGACAAGTAAAAGTAAAATGAGTAAAAAGAATTTGTTTTGTTCTTGACAAAACTTCATCGTAAGTTATTTTTTTCTTTATAGTTTAGTTTTTTGTTTTTGAGTCACCGCTTTAGATTGTTGTTTGACTATGTAGATGCAGAAAATATTTTTTTTTTCAAGTGGAAAGTCCGTTTCCTGTTTCCGTAAAACGGCTACTTTCTTCGTCGAATGAGATTACTCTTGACAAAGTACAAAATAATTTTACAATTTCTGAAACACTCCATTAACAATACACATATATTTTTTCACAGATATTGAAGGACGTTTGTCGTTCGAAGGACGTTTGTCGTTCGTTACCATTTTATAAATTTGAAATCGAGATATTAAAGAATAAGATTATGAAATTTAAACCTAGTATCGGTAGCATCAAACGAATAGCTCATTGGCTACCGCGAGACCATTATTAGTATAGTCATGTCCTTGATCCCATCTACAAGTATAAAATTGAATTCCAGAAATAAATAATATAATGGCAATTACCAGAGTTGTAATGACTCGAGTCAATGACTCGACTCGAGTCCAACTCGAGTCACTTTTTTTGGCGACTCGACTCGACTCGAGTCCCGACAGGTAAATGACTCGACTCGACTCGAGTCACTGCGAGCAAATGACTCGACTCGACTCGAGTCCCTCATCAGAATGACTCGACTCGACTCGAGGAAGGCTAATAAGACTCGAGTCCCAAAAAATAAAAGCAAAACTTATTTGCGAAAAATATTTGCAATGACTTACGCCGCGCCGTTCGCGTCGCCAGTTTTTGTTCACGTCACGTTATGTTCGCGAATAATGTACGTTCATATACAGCGGCCGTCTGTTTTCCTTCCTCCATAATGATACAACAAACATACACCGTGTCGCAGACTCCCACCTTGTGGTTCTATAGCATGTAATGCTAAACCCGGAACCAGACTTAAAACGCATTTCTCAATCCGTGGTTTCATCATTGGTTTCGGGCGATTTTGAAGTTCTTGGTGGAACGCTGGCTAAATTTATGTCCCGATTTCACAAAACAAATGGATACGGACGGGCCCACCTTTAAATAATCAGAAACAGTTTTGTATAATGCAATTAGGTTTTGACATTGTCAGCGATCAGCGAACAACAAAATCTAGACCCGAAGCCAAACCAGTTATAAGTCCGAAGTTTCACATCTTCTTATCTGTGACGTGAGCTAGCAATGGAAACTGTTGGTTGGGTACCATACAGCATACTTTATGTCTTTGGATTTTCGTAATAGACTGGTGCCTTGTATTTCTGTCTTGTGTTTGTTGCTTTTTATTGTAATTTATTATATAGTGTTCAAATATTTGTGACTCGAATTGACTCGAGCTAAATACTTGACTCGACTCGACTCGACTCGACCACACTCTGTGACTCGACTCGACTCGACTCGACCTTGTTGACCTAATGACTCGACTCGACTCGAGTCACTTCTTTAAAATGACTCGACTCGACTCGAGTCACAAAAATCAGTGACTCGTTACAACTCTGGCAATTACAAAAAAAGTGAAGCGATGTTTCTTCTTCGTCCTTTAATACAGAGAGTACAAAAAAAATATAAAGAAATTTGAACCCAACTTGTTAAAGTTAGTAGATAGGCCAACATGCTTTTTTAAAATAAAACAATTCTTTTCCGAACGAATTTTGAAAAAATAGAATGTTCTGAAACAAATAAATTTGTTTATTTGCATTTGCAGGCCTTTATACAGTTTTAAAAAGTGGTTTTACACAGTGCGCTCCATTCAGACATAGTTTTGAACAAAACGCTGTAAATGTTCAAATCAAAACGCTGTAAATGTTCATATCTAGTTACGTAGCCATGTATTCATTTTGGAATCATGCGTTATATATTAGCCTGACACGCTGTATCGATTTAGTCTGGTGCCCTGACCCCATTGTTCTTTTGACTTCAAAAGGTCCAGAAATGTTTTAACGATCAGTCCTAATTATAGCCGCAAGACCTCTTATTCAATATTTCCTGTGGGATTACAACATTTCAATGAGCTCAAGCGCAGGAATTTACGGATTTTTAGTTGTCTGCATGCACCCTTTTATGTACGATCTTGCTGCGCCATGTTGGTTCCAACCTTGTACGTCTTGCGGGATCTTAATCTCTGGTCAACCTCGTCCCCAGGGTGTCGAACAGTACGCGTCCACCACTACCTGCTTTCTGGTATTGGATCATTTGCATGTGCAAAATTTTTGAACACGTATGCAAATAAGGAATCGTCTGGTGCCTGCATGTGCGTTACATTTGCGTTTGTGTTTGTATGCGGTATCTGGGGTAGAAACAGCATCAATTCGTCGCGCCGTGAGTTATGTAAACACGATTTTTTTTGGAAGTTAAAATGTTACAATCTGGCCCGCCAATATGCATCATCACATTTCGTATTAATATGAGCAAACTGGAAAGTAAGTGCGCAGCCCATGGAGTTGTGGTTGATTAAACGGCAACCTCGTCCCCAGGGGGTCGAGTTGTACGCACCCTGGTATTGGATCATTTGCATGTGCAAGATTTTTGAACACGTATGCAAATGAGGATTAGTCTGGTGCCTGCCTGTGCGTGACATTTGCATTTTTTTTTGTATGAGATGTCTGGGGTAAAAACAGAATCAATTCGTCGCAGCGCAGTATCACATTTCATATTAATATGAACAAATTGGAAAGGAAGTGAATATTTTCGAGAAAAGGTGGACGAATGATCGCGAACACATGTACTGCACGTTGTGAATAACAACACAAGTACACGATAAAGATCCATTACTAGCCAATTGCGGTATCGAATCAGGATACAGGAAGAAAGTTTCCTAGGGCTTACTATTGGAAACGAGGTTGAAAATAAAGTAAACACTGGGGGCGAGGTTGATTGAACGGCTCCCAACCGGCCCTCTCTTTTCAACCGGTGAGGGGGTACTTCTGCACAAGGCGGATAACAACTTCTGCACAAGGCGGATAACACGCTTGAAACCAATTATGAACAAGTCGACCAACGGTTTTACCCGAGACCATCTGCGCCAATTACACACGTAATTCGGTCCCCAGCGTCCAACTGTTTACCGCTAGCTTGTTATTACGCGCATGGATATGTCAGCATACCACGCTCATGTTTCATTGGCACGAACCATCCGCCTGATCACTGCTGATGAAGCCTGGCCTACGTTCTGGCAGCAGTAACAAATCTCATCTAACAGACGCATTCCAGGCATGACGTACGGAGAGTAATCCTCCAGATAACATGAGGCTGAGAGAGGCAGAGAAGTCAGTGGTTCATCTCACTCTCTCTCGGCGTGTTTGTGCATCGTTCAAGGGGCACACTGATGAGGACTTCAGTGTGGTTCGTCCGAAGCGCAGCAATCGCTCATAAGTAAGAACTGTAGAGGTAAGTTACTCCTTGCTATCAGAATATAAAATTTAAGAAGACCGGGTTTGCTTATATATCGCCGAGCTGGACCCGAACGTTTCAGTTTCTGGACCCGAACGTTTCAGTTTCTGGACCCGAACGTTTCAGTTTATTGTCAGTCAGCCAGGCAGTCTTGTCACTCAATCAGAGGACAATATACGCTGGCCTATTGGATCAAGTAGAAACTTAATTTTGCCACAAAGGCCTAGTTTCGCTGTAATAATCATGTTGTATCAATATTGAATAAATGAGGATTTGTTTTGCCCTCGAGAAAGCTATTATGGTCTGAACGCAAAAAAAAACCACCCAGAATGAGTGAACGCATATCCTTCATTATCAGACCTTCGGGTTTGCAGACTTGTTTTGATTTTTGTTGAACCAAACAGGCGTGTTGCTCAAGCTTTAGAGAAAACGCCATAGAGAAAGCGCTATTGCCCTAAAGATTCAAAACTTTATCCTTTAAATCAGTACCTACAAGCGTAAGATTTAAGCAATGATTCAAACTACGCATCTGGGTCTTAAAAACAACGTCTGTGGCAGAATTTCAAACGTATCTGCTCTAGTCATGGGAGGAAATAGGAGTTTATAGGCCTATAGGCCGATCTGAAACATAATGCGCCTGAACATTTATTTGATTTCTAACACCAACCTGTCCCTATCCAGATATAGTCTCCCCTTTGATTTGTCTTAATGTTGTCATTTTATGACTTGCGGAAAATAAACGTTTATTAATGGTACACATACATTTATAGATATTTATTTTCTTCGAAACCTAAAACACTGTGGGGGAATAATATAACATTAACGTTCTTTATATTTCTGTATACGGCGGAACAAATTCAACCTGTAAGCGTATAATGATCTTCTGTTTCTTTAATTAACGCGGAAATTACGTTCTCTATTGGATTTTTATGTTCTGAATTTTTATGGCAATGATGATAAATTTTCATCCCAGTGATTTCGAGTGATTTTGTAATGCGGAAATTGGTATCTTTGACATACTTAAAAGAGCCCATGCAATGTATTTTTTAAAATGCAACTTTGTGTCCCATTTAACCTCATTTTCAATTTTCGTTTTGCCATTTTGAATGGAAGTTTGGTGCCTTTATGGCTTTTATGCTGATGCAAATTCCATATTCATGAGCAAAACTGTGCTGTAATTCCGGATAGAAGTATCAATGTTACAGCTATTTCAGCACAAACAGTTGCCAGTATTCAGGATATTTGCTGTCATAATTGTGGGTACGTGTGCATCTTTTCAAACCGTGGACGAAATATACCAGAGAACAAAAGAGAACAATATCGTCCACGATTCCCAGCATACGTCCGCGATTGGGGTCGTGTACAAAACCTATGGGAGTCTTCCTAAAAAGTTAGTACAAACAAAAGAGAGACAATAGAACGTCCACGATCGACGGTAAACACATGTTTGCGTGTGTGTGTGTGATTCGTTGTTGTATAGGTACATGGCAGTAAGCCAATGAGCAACCCTTTCTCAACAAATAATTTCAATAACGAAATTACGGGATCACAATTTGAACAGAAAACCCCAAAACAGAACAGTGTCTTCCTGAAATGACATCATAGCAACTGCGCGCCCCATTAGTTTTCCTGAAAAGCATGGACAATTTTAAATGTTTAAAAAAGTGCATTATTCAACCAAAAAGGGATGGCAAATAGTTTTCATACATTGAAGAGGGGTCGAAATTTGCACAAAATGTGATCCCAAGAAAAATTCATCCAATGAATCCTTTGAACTACAGTTGCAAGGTCACAAGTATCGCGTGTTCAATCTTGATTTATCTTGGTACTTAGAGAAATGATTTAGAGTCACTTTCGTAACTGAAATCTCTCCCGATAATAAGAAATTCTTCACAATCGCGCAACGACTTAATCCCAGGCGTGTCACTTCCCGCAGCCATTTCATCCTCGGGTAAATTTATGTCGTTGCCTGTGCGGCGAATCGTCAGACAGACTTGACTGCTTTCTGGAATGTCCGTGCAATATCCTGTACATGTATAGAAAGGAATTTCGCGCTCTCACGAGTGTTCTTCGATTATCTCGTGTTTCGTATTTCGAATGTCAAGAACGTCTTGTGAGTTGTCGTCAGACTTGGGTTTGTCTGTACTGGCAGGGACGAATTCGTTGCTATTGGTGTTACTGAAATTTAAGTACGGAAAGGCTCTTCAGAGTAGCTCGGAATTCTTCAAAGACGAATTGTCGACTGTGTCTTGAGTGTTTACTGGTTGGTAAGTAAGATGGTGTATTCTGAGCACAATCTCATGTATTTTGTTTTTCCTCAGCTATGTTATTTTCAAGCTACTCGCCTTGATGCAACAACAAAATTGATAGAATGGCGTCTTATTAAGGTACATATAGCATCATTGGTTCCTCTTTGTCATCGTTTGAAGCAACACAATTTGTAAAAAAACCGAATTTTTTGGGTCTCGTACGTAACTGGATTGCGTTGCTAACGCACAAAAAAAGTGTGCTAGTGGGTACTGTCTTTTTAAAACAACTTTCCATGAGTTTTTTTTCTCGATCGGAACCATTTCAGGCGGACTAATTTCTCAGGGAGTTTGGTACCATCCCTATCTTAACTTTGAAGAAGGTTTTTCCTCATTAAATTGGTAGGTCCTTTTTCAGGTGATTCTACGTACCCATGATGTTGCCACCCGTGCTCTTCAACATATTCGATTAGTTTCTCCTAACGAATTTTCATTCTGTATGCTTTACTTAAAAAATACTCCTACTTTTCAATTCAATTTTATGCATTAACACTCATTTCCATTCCACATTTCGTAAAATACAAGTAAATAAAGTAAATATAGATTAACACCCGGTGAATAACAAGTAGATATTAAGAAGTTACTTGAAACAAAAGGTACAAATGGAGGCATCTTTCTAAGGTTGCGTAGTTTGAGTTGTTTGAATGGAGGATCCTTGTGAGTAATGAAATGAGATTTGGAGACTCGGCGAATGTTTTGTTTTTTAGAATGAACAATTTTGTTTAATGTGTGTAAGTTTTTAAGCTCTGGCAGGAGCTTCTACATGTCACCTCGTGGTCGGTCGGTCGGTCGGTCGGTCGGGCGGTAGGTCTGTCCCCGGAAAATTGACCACAAACGAGCCCCCTATACATTCCCATTATAATATGAGTACCAATTGACCAAAAATTGATCAAATACAATGCCGTCATCAGTAAATGCACTTTTGACGAAGTTATCGGAAGACGGGCCTTGTCTTGATCGATGCGCATGTGCGCATGTTGCAAATGACTTCCCCGGAAAATTGACCCAAAAAGGGCCTCCTAAGTTTCCCATAAAAAAATAACCACCAAACGTTAATTTAAAGGGAAAAAAACAAACAAAAGAAATGAAATACTTCACAAAAATTATGTGTAACAATTCGTAAAGTTGTTTACGAAAATTGTGTAAATTGAGGCAAGATAATGTGCAGTAATGTTACAGTCAAGTGGTATATAGCGCTATTTTTATGGGAAAGGTAGGAGGCTTATTTTGGTCAATTTTCAGCGCGTGATTTTCGCGTGGGACGTCAGCCCGAGCTTGTACGCACAATCGTTTCATGCAAGACTTCCATGCAAGGCGGCCAGAACGTATTGCGCACCCGCAATTGTTCTCTATTCTGGACTTTTTCAACCCTCTGAAAGTACGCTTTTAGTTTGGACTACATTTGCGCCCGTAACGCACAAAAAGATGCACACAAAATTCTCAAATTGTCAAGGACATATTCCATAAGTAAACGTGGGCGGATTTTTTTTTCGAAGTCTCATTCATAAGTGAAAAAAATTGTATTACTGGAAAAAAAAAATTGAACTTACAAATCCCAAAATCTATTCTCGGGTAAAACTCGAAATAACGCGGAAAGACAGCTTTAAATCATTTCTGTCGACAAAAGTCGAGAAGAAACTCGCATTGTGGGGGGCCGGTCGTGCGAACCTGAAACGTGAACACAACACTCACAGGGCGGCAGTGGCGTCCATGTGTCCGTCAATGGCGGCGCTCTTTGTCAGTTTTACCGTTGAGGAGGTGCTAGTTCACGGAACCCGTTGGTCGCACGTGCTTATATTTGGAGCGAATATCGAACGTTTTAAAAATGCAAAAAGAATTCATTTTTCCTGTGAACCTTTTTTAAAGGTTCAAAAGGATACAAATATTTTAAAGAGGTTGTGGAATGCTCGAAGACATTTCCGTCATTTTAATGTATAGGTGTGTTTCAGGTGTGTGATGAAATAAAAACGACTATGTTCTGTCATAAAAACAAAGTACTTTTGATTTTTTTTTTTTTTTTCAGCAGTCGTTTTCCCCAGAACGTAAAACTGTACCGTCGTCGTTGTGCAGCAACAAAAACAAAAAGTAAGCGTGACGTAATAAACAGGACTCGTATGCTACTGCACATTGGGAGTCCTGTTTATTACGTCACGATTTACTGTGTTTTGTTTGTTGTGCACACGGGGTCGACAACTGACTGAAAAACAGCAAAAAAAGTACCTTTGTACTCATTTCATTACAGAAACAATAGCGTTTTTAATTAATTCATCAATAGGTCACACACATAAATAAAAAAACGACG